>OX439043.1:62532821-64005321 GCA_949317995.1 Acholoe squamosa
TTTTTCTCAAATTTTAAGAGGTAGGATAAAAATAATTTCCAACAGATTTGTGAAAGTTTGAATAATTGTTCTTCGCAAAGATTTCTGTGGAATCGGCTGATTTCCGATTGGTAATGCACATCCTGCCTGCTTCCTCCATAAAAGTAAAAGTAAAACTGTAGATTTTACTCCTGCCCTTGGTATAGTGGCGGTACTTACGGAGTGTGTGCTGATCTCCCAGGCAATTATACAAGGTTTCAAGAGGTGAACCTCATAGAAACAATACTATGGGAGTATGTACAGGTTTCAGGATATACAGTACCCATGGATGATACCAGCCTATGCTTATGGTCATTTCTGTCTCCATAATTTGTCCCTGCACCCAGCTTGCAAATTTTGCACAATGAGATAGATCTTTGGTATTCCTTATTTTACAAACCAAAATATTCTATGGAAACCTGTAACGGGGCTCGAACCGGCGAGCTGGCTATCTGTTGGCCTGTGTGCTGCCAGCTTACCATCCCACCCAGTGGGTCCACCAAACACTGATAACAGCCTGCATGTTGGTGACCTGTTGTTACATAATGTATCAAGTATGCCTAGTGAATATAGGAAATTTCTGATTTGCTGATAATGCATACCCCTTGCTTCTTATATGCTCAGCCTCAAAGTTGAGTCCTATTTCTAGATTGTCTGTGTATGCATCATTTGTATGTAACTCCTGGTCCCTGAATACAGCAGACTTGTGTGTTTCACCATTTAGGGGCAGTCGGTGCATTGATACATCATATACTCATTGGTTGGTATGATATACCAATCAGGTGCTGACGTTTCTGTGGCTCTCCAGCATTGTACTATTGGATGATGCTGTTCCACCAAAATACATGAACCTCATAGGGTGCATAAACGCACTGACACCCTTTAGAGTAACGCCATCTGACCATAATTAGGAAAAAGTAATAAATGTGTCATAATTTTCACTGTAAAATGATTAGTAATGAATGCAATTTACCTTTGGATAAGCTCAACGATATTTAGAATCTACTACACTTGCATGATATAACACAATCCTTGGCTGGCTTTGTGTAAAAAAGTTTGGTCTGGTATGACATGTCTCAGTACAGGACACCTTTGTCAATGTCCAAGTGGCCTGGATGTCGACAAGGGCGTTACATACATAGACAAATGCTGACATTTCAGTACATGATCCTTAAAGGCACCCATGGCCCCCTGCCAGTGCATTATTGGAAACTAGAGCAGTATGGTCACACATATGGCTGGGCCTAAGGCATTTTGGTTCAGATTTGCACCTGACAATATACACATTGACTATTGTTCCTGATTATGATAATTAATTATAATATTGAGGTTAATGTATGGTGTTGCACTGAAAAGATGGCTTGGGGTTTTGGAAGCTTGGTTTATGGAATAAGACCTAGGACAAAGGGTTATGTTTGCTTCATAGTAGGACTATGGTGAAGGGATGCTCTGGTGGTCGCTATCTAGTTTAGAACTTTTGAAATTTTCTGAAAATATGAATTGGGAAATAGGGATTGAATGGTGCATTTCCATTACATCAAAATTTAATAAGTAGGCAAAACACCTCTACATCTACAAGTAGCACCACAGTATTCATAGCAGCTGATATGTAAATGAAACTTCTTAGGCCTTAAGGAAGGCCTTGATAAGTGCTTTTCTCTAGATGCACTGCTATTGCAGATCACTTGATGGAATGATTCATGAGGGTCACGGCTAAATAATTTCTTAGATATTGGATATGATCAAACATATGATTAAATCATGGAGGTATCTTTTCTATCTCTAACGGAACAAACATGAGAAACCTTATTGGCTGTTTGACATCGTGAAGTATCTTTGTCAAAAATATGGAAGGGATGTCTCCAACTCTCACACCAGGTGCCTTTTTGACATCCATTTCACAGAAAACATTTCCCTCATAAAAATATGATCCTTTCTACTTTGTCCTCACTCACATGTGCTTTGACCCCTAGGATGAAGGCATGCAACATTTCTTTTTGTCTATTCAAAAACCGAATACCACAACCCCCTGTTGATGATAAGATTTAAAAAAGGATTACTCGCCAATCTAATGTGAGTAATTGTTACACAGACCTGAGTCACAATATCCAAACTTCAAAGTGACCTGGTATTTATAATTCGATATGTGTGCAACCCCGTGGTACAGTATGCACACTAAGGTTACCTTCCTCTTTCTCAGTCACCGTTGGCTGACTCTAAACAAACATATAGGCCATGGCAACGCTGAGCTAGCATCAGTCATCGGTGCACTCCTCTATTTTGTCCTTTTTAATTTTGTGAATATAATGGTGGACCTATAATAATCTTAAATAGGGCGGTTTCTGTGTTGTCAAAATAGAATGACCTTATTCCATACTTCTGCAACCATCCTGATGGTGGGACTAGGATGAGCACGGGGTAAACCTGGTGGTGGAACTGGGTTGAGCACAGGGAAAACCTGGTGGTGGAACTGGGGTGAGCACAGGATTAACCTGATGGTGGGACTAGGATGAGCACAGGGTAAACCTGGTGGTGGAACTGGGGTGAGCACAGGGTAAACCTGGTGGTGGAACTGGGGTGAGCACAGGATAAACCTGATGGTGGGACTGGGGTGAGCACAGGATAAACCTGGTGGTGGAACTAGGATGAGCACAGGGTAAACCTGGTGGAGGAACTAGGATGAGCACAGAGTAAACCTGGTGGTGGAACTGGGGTGAGCATAGGATAAACCTGATGGTGGGACTAGGATGAGCACAGGATAAACCTGGTGGTGGAACTAGGATGAGCACAGGGTAAACCTGGTGGAGGAACTAGGATGAGCACAGAGTAAACCTGGTGGTGGAACTGGGGTGAGCATAGGATAAACCTGATGGTGGGACTAGGATGAGCACAGGGTAAACCTGGTGGTGGAACTAGGATGAGCACAGGGTAAACCTGGTGGTGGAACTGGGGTGAGCATAGGATAAACCTGATGGTGGGACTAGGATGAGCACAGGATAAACCTGGTGGTGGAACTGGGGTGAGCATAGGATAAACCTGATGGTGGGACTAGGATGAGCACAGGGTAAACCTGGTGGTGAAACTGGGGTGAGCATAGGATAAACCTGATGGTGGGACTAGGATGAGCACAGGATAAACCTGGTGGTGGGACTGGGGTGAGCACAGGGTAAACCTGGTGGTGGATCTAGGGTAAGCACAGGGTAAACCTGGTGGTGGAACTGGGGTGAGCACAGGATAAACCCGGTGGTGGGGGTGGGGTGAGCACAGGGTAAACCTGATGATGGGACTAGGATGAGCACAGGATAAACCTGGTGGTGGAACTGGGGTAAGCACAGGATAAACCTGGTGGTGGGAGTGGGGTGAGCACAGGATAAACCTAGTGGTGGATTTAGGATGAGCACAGGGTAAACCTGGTGGTGGAACTGGGGTGAGCACAGGATAAACCTGGTGGTGGAACTGGGGTGAGCACAGGTTAAACCTGGTGGTGGGAGTGGGGTGAGCACAGAGTAAACCTGATGGTGGGACAGGGGTGAGCACAGGATAAACCTGATGGTGGAAGTGGGGTGAGCACAGGGTAACCCTGAATCAGACAGGCCCTGATGGTGGGACTGGGATGAACACAGGATAAACCTGATGGTGGGATGGGAATTGAGCACAGGACAAACCTGATGTTGGGACTTGTGTGAACACAGGATAAACCTGATGGTAGGACTGTGGTCCAGGCAATGTGGCTCAAAAATAGGCCCTAGCTCAAACTGACTGCAATACAGACCTTTTCACCACCATGCATTTCCTTGATGTCCCCAAAATGACATACTAAAAGTCCTAAGCTGTGCTGGTGGTGGAAATATGGATAATTTGCATAAATGTATTGATTTCTCCTCTAGATGGCATATAGGATTCTGTCATATGGGTGGCATGGAAAAGCATCTATGTCCATTTAAAAAGTCATTAGTTGTATAATGTTATTCTTTACTAAGAGAGTAATGAATGGGCTAACGGGCACCGAAGTCAGTGTATCGTAGGATATCGTAACGAGTGGCCGTAGGCCACGAGTTACGATATCCTACGATACACTGAATGAGGTGCCCGTTAGCCCATTCCTTACTGTCTTTATTACATGATTAATCAATAAAAAATCAATAAATAATCAATAGAATATTAATGAAAACAAATTGAAAACAAAAATCCTTCCCCGGGACTCGAAGCCTGCCATAGGCAAAGTGTGTGTTACTGTGTGTACATGACCGGTACACACAGCTCGGCGCCCTGCAGCCGTTGGTTTGGTCTGAACGTGTCCTGCAGTACCGTATATCCTAGTGTTAAGGCTTGGTCATTTTGCCGCTTAGTAAGGAGGTTCAGGTAGTATAAACGGGGAAATATGGTATGTAGCTATGGGTCAGTTGAAAAAAAAAGATGCGCCCGGCCCGGGACTCGTACTGCCTAGCTCTAACGGCTGAGCGCAATGCGCTAACCACTAGACCACCGGGCTGCACTCCTCAGCGCCCGTCTCGGCTTCACTTTGAATGCGTCCCGCGGTTATGGTAGCAGACAGCCCGCAGTCGTCGCCTCGCCGTTATGCGAGCAGTAGTGTCAAAGCTGGGGGGGCACAACCCAGACTGCCGGGGATTTTCACACTTTGAATGTATAGAAGTTATATGTGAGTACCCTCCCCAGGCTTTGTATCATATCAAGGCCTGGTTCTAGCCAACCATTTCTCGTCAGTCCCTGTGGCGCAATGCATAGGGATTAGGGATCAGAGACTGCAGGTTCGACCCCTACCCTGGCCATGAAAATTTCGTGGGTTTTAACATGTAAAATGTGACATGTTAGGACATGTGACATGTGACATGGACAAGGAGTGCTGATATCCATGGATATCAGGCACCCAGTGCCTGTTATCCATGGATATCAGGCACACCTTAAAAAGATCATGATGCATGCATCATGGCATGCAATATCGACAGGTATCAGAATGGGGATATCCAGAAAAAGCACCCAAAATCACAGAAGTCGTGTAATAAAAGTTGATAACTCTGAGGCATGGGTTATTACAAACTTCTAAGATTGAAGTCTCCTATATCACTTGTGACTAATTAATGCTATACTGTAAAAAATCACCCTAAATATACAGAGAATCACTGTCATAACAATCTTCCTATGTAAACCAATATGGCAACGCACAATCATTGATGTGGTTTAGATTCATATTCATGGTAGAAATCAAAGTTTATAACATCCTTTTTTTCTGTATGTGATATCCTAGATGTAGATTTAACAAAATCCTTGCTCTTCTCCTTTCACCTAATGAGAGTGGAAAGTAATAACTTGCTAATTCATATAATCATTATCACTATCATTTCATAAGTATTATGATTTCAAAAACCAGACATCCTTAGAGATTTAATCAAGCAAATATGTGGAAGGTCCCAAGGGAAGCATCAGAACATGGAATGAGTTGGGAAAGAGCATAGTGGTAAGATGGCTTCATGTGGACACTATAATGATAAGACATGAAAATGATTTTAGTATCACATTTCAAATTCTGACATAACCTGTTTGACCTAGTCTATAGATCCAACCTTACATGACATTGCAAGTGGACTAATAGCTATCATCGTTATTGTAAATAATTATAGATGAGCAGTCATTTGAGATCAGATGGCTCGAGACATAAGCATTTAAGGCATACTGGTACAAATTGATCTCAATCAGCTTTTTCAGAGATAATGGAATTGATGATGGCCATCTGTATCTTGTGCTTAACCCTCATGGTTATCCACTTGTGCGGACTCCCATTTGTATTATACTAGAGTTTGAGTTTGGCAATCAGTATCACAATGCATGGAGAGCTTTTCAATGTAAGCCAAAGGATATCATGTTATACATTTCAAACTATATCTCCTTCTACCCATCAGTATACACAAGTCAAAACAATAGTCACACACTTATCCATTGTCTTATACTTCCCCAAGGTTCCTGGTTCAGTCTATTAAGGAAGTCGTCATGGTTGAGTGGCAGTAAGTTGGTTCCATAGTCTGGAGCTATCCTTGCGTATGCACAGTTGGGAATCCATGGAAGTGCATTGCTTCAGATAGCAGCCATACACTGAAAACATGGAAGATCCAAAACTAGTCAGTGGTGACCACTTTAGGTCCTTAAGTTGATGATACCTAAAACTACAACTTTAGGTAGTCAAAATGACGACTTTAGGTCATCATCCTGACGACCTAAGTCATCAGTATGACGACTCTGTACTGTCAGTATAGTCATACTGACAACTCAGGTCGTCAGGATGATGACCTAGAGTCGTCATTTTCACTACCTAAAGTTGTAGTTTTAGGTATCGTCAACTTGAGGACCTAAAGTGGTCACCGCTGACTAGTTTCGGATCTTCCATGTTTTCAGTGTAAGAGGCAAGACACAATCCATCTAGCTAGGTGAAAAGTAGTCAGAAATGTTTGTTAGGTTGTTTTTATTCTTCAGAGAATATGGCAATGAAGGAAAGATTTGAGGTTCTGACAACCAGGTCAGCCAGTGATTAGTTCATCAAGTAACTCACAGCAAAACTAAGGCATCTCAACATTTGGTACATAATCTATGCACAGGTCTTTGATAGGGCTAGTTGTGATAATGGGTCTGGTCATTATTAGAGAGAAAGCAGTGGAGTGTCTTTAGAAATGGAAAACGGTCAGGGGATCTTAGCTCCCTGAGCCACAAGAGACCTTCTGAAGAGGTAGCCGATACATCAGAGCTGCTACCCCTAAGTATCATTGCCTTGGTGTCTTGATCTGGGAATGAAATAAACAAGACTCATAACTCCAGGGAAGTGATAAGGAAAGAAGAAATGAGGAAATCCTAATTGAATTGTTATGGAACCCCTTGTTTACCCTTTCGCAATAGGATTCACCAAATTCTTGCTTATTGTCACATACATGTAATAGGTATCACCAACATCCCTGCAATAGACCCTCCCCCCGACCTATTCCTACAGAAATTACTAATTCTGATAACTCTATAAAACTTGAATTTAGCCTTGCATGATGATAATCTGGCAAATATTAATTGAAAGCGTTCTTATGTGATATACCTGAAACAATGACTCTTTGTGTTTTAGTGAATTATTTTAACAGTGTAACATTGGTTTATGATATAAGGGAATTATATTCATAATGACATGGGCATTAAGGCTTTTTTTTCTATTTCTAAACAACAAAATTAAACAATCAGTATATTGTGTGTAAGATTGCTCCCTCTTTTGTATCATATGATAATATAAAAATTACAACTTAACATATCACATGATTATGACACCGAATTATTGCCAATGTCCAGAGGAATGACTTTGGCTTTTAATTTGGCCATAAGATCCTTACCACTATAATCTATCAACTGGCCCTAACACAAGTATGCAAATTAGCCATATTTCCACTAACTCTACAGCTGAGGACTTTTAGTATGTTGTTCTAGGGCCATCAAAGAAATGCATGGTGGCAAAATGATTTGTATTGCAAGTAGTTTGTGGTGAAACCCTACATTGCCGGAACTACTGGGGTGAGCAGAAGATACCCGTGTTCCATACATATAGCTCTACCTCCCCTTTTCTTGCACATTCCCAACTGCATGGTACAGATGGAGCATTACTTTTCCTTGTAGTAAAGGCTGACTATCATAGTCAATTGTGTCTCCTATGACTCTGTTATCATACGTAGATCTACCTTGAGTCTCATATCCGAGGCAGGGATCAAGCACGCATGTTTTGCCATTATAACTGACTGTTCTTCTGTTTTCTTGAACTTGATGAAAAATGGTTTACAATATAAAACGAATAGATTATATCAAGTTCTTTAGGTGTCGATTATATGGAAATGTTCATATGTTTTCCTTCTTTTTATTGTCTTATTCTCTATTTGCAGCACAACGTATCTGGCTTTGTGAATTACGCAAAAAGGAAACGAATTAACGGTAAACAACTTATGGTAAGTTAAATATCTAAGTCATTGAAGACTCATAATACTTGAGGACAATCAAATGTTTTAAGAAAGTTATTATCTTAAACTATCCCTTTTGTCCACCATGCAATATTGTTTGTGATCATAAGACCCCCAGCCATATTTCTCTTCAGCGTTGATAGCCTCTGTGTGCCTCGTAAATGATAAAATCCAGAATACCTTCATTATTGAGTAATGACTACTCCCTCCATGTACATTAATTTGTAATAGTGAGAGAAAAATGTAAACCTCATTTAAACCTTCCTTTATTTCAGAAAATAGGAGCTTCAGACGTTATGAATAGAAATGAACTTACACCATCAGAGAAGGGGTGAGTCAATCATCATAAGATGATCTTTTAATCAAAGGAGGACCTCTACGAAGCTCGGGATAACAAAGAGCACACCACAGGGGCGTAGGAAAAGGGGGGGGGCAGGGGGGCCTGGGCCCCCCAATCCCAGAGGAGGTGGGGCCTGAATATGTCTATGCCCCCCCAATATTTGTCAAGACCCATGATAAAATGCAAAGATTTCCCCCAGGTTTTTCACAAATATGGTAGCACAATGGAAAAAGGGGGAGCCTGGGCTTTAAATCACAGGCAAAAGTCATCAAAGATATTTTAATACATATATCTTATGTACCCACTCTATCCGATGAATTACGATCAGTGCGACAGGGCCCCCCCCCCTGGGCTTGGCCCTGGGCCCCCCCAATCAAGATTTGGTTCCTACGCCTCTGCACTATTGGCTGTTTTATAGACTATTCCAAAGCTTTTGATAGTATACACCTTTAACTCTCCTAAAAAAGGTTTTTGCCCTGAATATACCATTTGTGATAAAATGCTGGCTTAAGGCCTACCTGAGCAATAGGAGCCATTGCACAATGGCCAATGGGAAGCTTTCAATCATTGCAAAGGTCAAATTTGGGGTGCCACAGGGGTCAACCATCGGTCCTTTATTATTTGTACTATTTATTAATGACCTCTGTGACACCCTGACCCATTGCAAAGCTGTGCTTTATGCTGATGACCTTTTCCTATATGTATCTGGTCAAGACTCGGTAACTATTGAAGCCCAACTACAAACTGACCTTACTGTCTTACATGAATGGTGCCTACGTAATTACCTCACTGTGAATACTGATAAAAGTATGATTATGAGATTTGACACGCAACGAAAACTAAATAATATGCCTGATCCTATCATCAATATGGGTCTCAATGTACTACCTGTCACTAAACATTATTATTATCTCGGTGTCTCGAACTAGATGGTGCATTAACTGTCCAACCTTATCCGTATCTGTATATGCCTGAAAACTGGAATACGTGGGAATAGTATAGCTGAGCTGCACAATAGAACTGGCCTAGAAATGCTGGAGCAACGTAGAAACAGGCAACTATTGGTGTACATGTGGAGAAAGTCTAAAAATCGAAATACTCTAATACAACGAGAGGTCCGCACAAGGGGAGATCTGAAAGTCAGGTTCCAAATTAGACGTGCCAGATCCAGCTTCTACCACCGATGCCCCTACTACTGTGGAGTGAAGTTATGGGATACTCTCAATGCAGATGTACAGAAGATACAGGATCTCCAATTATTTAAACGTCGAATAAAACCATTACCAGTAGTATAACTGGTGTAGTTGCCCCACTGTAGTATAGCTACCGTATCCCCTCTAATGTTGGCAGCTTGTACTAGACTATGCAGTCAATTACTACTCTTGGTCGTAAATCACATTATGCCTTCTCTAACCAAAAGCTGGCTATCTCGTCTCATTAAAATTGCATATCAAATACCCCTAGCCAGGGTTCATCTGCTATCTTCCACACTTCGGCCAATGTACATGGAAGAACGCCACTTCTAAGGGCAATTCTGTACAATAAATGTTATCAATCAATCAATCAAAGAACTTAGAAGGTCTATAATAAAACTATTGCAACAATCATCTTGTCTTAAGATGAGCCATAAAGCTTGATTTGTCTGAATTGTCATCTATATTCATAATCATAAAGGATCCCTGCTTGCTTTATATAGAAAATGGTGGAGAGGTTTGCAAGAAGTATTAAAAAGTGGTGACAAATAGATAAAATATGGATAGTTCGCTTAGAGAAAATTTCGCTTGCAGTTTCGAAGGCATGGTTTGAATTTAATTTTTATATCTTATTCAGGACTCTGCTCAACCTCATCAACAAGATAGGCAAAAAGTCGACACTGTAAGTCCAAACATTTCAATAGTTTTTCTTTTCAGGTTTTGCAATCCATGATATTCGTTTGAATAAGATATCCATGTAAGGTGTCGGGGAAACCGTTTCTGTATAACAATTCTTTTAGTACTGGTTTTGTTGCCCATGCAGGGCTAATATCTTCACAAAACACTGAAAATATATATAGAAAAAAAGTTATCACGAAGTGAGTGTCACCCTACTATCCGCCACCACCAGCTTATCTATTTCCCTATTTGTATTATTACGTAAAGATTATTTTTACTAATATGAATATGTGATATATAATTACTTATAACCACAGATATGGTAAATATATATATTTTAACATTTATCAGTTCAAGACAACCGACCGCTTTCACATCTCAGGCGCATTCCCTGCATTCCCTGCATTCCCTGCGCTCCCTGTGGCTCGTGAAAGCTTGGTTTAACCAATCAGCATCCATGTAACATTATTATGTAATCTGCTCCACCAATGAAATGCCATATTTAATATATGTATACATCTTACTTCCCACTGGTCACCATGGAGACACCGACTTCCTGTGTTGCCCCAGGGTTGGGATATAAACCCTGGTGCAACCACTGGTAATCACTCACTGAACTCAGTACATCAGTTGCATTCAGTTTTAACACCAATAACATCAGTCGTCTCCAGGTGGTCACTTATTGATATACTTATTCAATAAAACCACATTACTTCAAGATCACGCCATAGTTGGACTCTGATTATTTATAGTGGCGCTTCCATGCCCACATGAGGCACACTTGAAAACAATTTCTCTCATTTTCTTCACATAGTTGTTTAATGTAGGGCCTCAGCCTAGTGAAATTCCTCATTGCTTTTTTGGTAGGTGGCGCTACTGAGTGGCACCTGGCACCGGTGAATAGTAACTGAGTTAGCTACTAGGTGTCACTAGCTGCTCAGCTGCAGAATGATTGACAAAGCCACAGGTGACAGAAGCGGATATTTCTGTCCCAGTTAGGCTCCGAGAAAAAAAAGGAAGTAAAATAGGGGAATCATGAGTTCTAAAGTCTGAGATCACTATGCCGAGATTTCACGTGGCCTTGGTCTTCTTGACATCATCACAAACATAAAGAATACCGGGGTAGAAGATCCTTGTCTCTACTTCCATATTCAGCCTCCAGGTGGTAGCACCCTTATTACCTGTTGTCATGGTAACCCCCTCCAGGCAATGGCTGTAGTTCCGTGACATTTGTTTGTCTTGGTAACGGG
The DNA here is from genome assembly GCA_949317995.1 of Acholoe squamosa. Classification (NCBI taxonomy): domain Eukaryota; kingdom Metazoa; phylum Annelida; class Polychaeta; order Phyllodocida; family Polynoidae; genus Acholoe; species Acholoe squamosa. The sequence continues at coordinate 62,544,292 of OX439043.1, forward strand.
AGGCTCTAGGGCATAGTACCTTGTTGTACTAATGATAGGCCTGATGATCATGACGTCTTTTCTTCATCTCACTATTTCTTTTTTACATCCTGAAACAAAAGATTTTCTCAGAATTGGACTCCGTAGTAGGCCTACAGCAGTGGGCCCAAGTGTACTTCATACACATAAGAACTCAAGAGTCAATCAAAACAATAACCCATTTCTTATAACAATAATGAAATAAGTCAAAATGGAAATGGAAGCATTAATTTCCCCCTGGTAAGACGACAATATAGAACCCTTACATTTATATTTACCTCCCCCCCCCCTCCCCCTAACATAAGAGGAAAGGTCCCCCCCCCCTCCCCTTAACATCAGGTCTACCTTGGTTCACCTGTCTGCACTGGTCTATCTGTCCTTGTCAAACAACCAGTAGATGATTACCTCACAACCAAACTCTCATCTTGGCACACAAAGACCAGTCAAGTACAGCTGGGCAACACTCCAAGTTTGGTATTTTATAAGAGATATAGACATGGGTGCAGGCAGTGAGAACTAGGCCCCATATACTATAATACATATATGTACACTGACCCTCTCCTTTAACTAAATTCATATAGTGACTATCAGTGATTGTATCACAATCTGCAATCACTTGATAACCATTTGCTATTGACCTAAATTGCTACCAACAAAATTAAAAAGAAAAGTCTAGAGAGGGAGTCTTATAGGGGGCCCAAAAAGTAAGTGTTTGAGAAAGCTCCGCTGTAAGAGCGTTCCAACAGTCGGTCACGGCAAAGGGTTCTGACCATTATATCTGAGAAATGTTGCTAAATATGGCTTGCAAACTTGATCCATTGTAGTTACCATCTTCAGTCAGCAATGTAAAGTTAAACATGATTTAATAATCAATGCATGGATACACAGTATAGGGGCTTCTCCCATTCACCAATGAATCACGAGCCATGTTCTCATGTCTTACAGATCAGGTCATCTGGTCAGTCTTATGGTATGACAATGCAGGAAGGTGAAACGTTAAATAATAAAAAAAGGAGGGGGAGTAAATATTTACTCTTTTTTTTACTGGTATTAGATTTGGATAATTATGTACAATCATGGTATAAGTACATGATGACGGCACCTTCCAGATCGATGCCTAATGATGAAAAAGATTCCAGGGTGAAAATTGCTGAAAGTGAGCCCAAGTTTTGTCTCTACATACATCCTGATAACCAATAAATGAAAAAGGAATATATTTACAAATGTAAAAAGAAAAGAAGGCTTTCACCAGATTTAAGTATTTTAAACTCAAGAGGTGCCTCAAGGTATTGGCCCAAACCTGAGGTAGGTGGTACTTTGTAGTTCAAGTACAGCCTTCTGTTATGATCACTCCCTGTTTAGTCATAGGTAAACAAGCATTTCTTCTCCAGGTTGACTTTAGTCTAAACATACTGAGAAATGTTTCTTTTCAAAATTTACAGTCCGTTCAAAGTCTGATTCTCAAGGTTTTTAGCCTATGTGTCCTTTGATCATAATATATATGCTGAATTATGAAAGTTACAAAAGAAATCACATTCATGGAGCAAAGTATACAATCTCACATTCATGTTTTGTACCTTTATATCTAGACAATGTTTAAGATATTCTATGCTGCTATGGATGCCAAGTCTAAGACACACAACTACTCACCCGTGCTTTATGTTGTAATACAAGGGTCTCAGATTGTTGTCTTATGTACTCGACTCCATACCACACCTACTTATAGTGAGCTAACCATAACGGACATAAACCTTAACCTGAGAACGATCCTCTAGGTGTATTTATATCACGAAAATAGACCAGGATCGTGTTTCAATAGATTCTACGATAGGGTCAGCCAGCTACGACTTGAGATGGGTCAAATCTTACCAGCTGATCTTAGGATTTTCGCTATAGTGACCAAAAAACTGGCTACATTACTGGGTGATAGTACTGCCTGCTGGCTAAATAGCCACCAGAGCAGTGACTCAATAAGAGACCCTGGTATGACAGCCCCCTATGTGAACAATTAGTGGGCAGTCTTAGCTGCTGCCCTCTCCACTCCTTTACTTAAACGTACCCAATCTGTGCTCTTTTCTTTGTATCCATATTAGTACTCTCTCTATATATAGACTAATGATCTAAATAGTCTGTGTGCTATGACTTTATAGTGGTGTGTATTGAGTCAGTAGTTGAATAAATAGCAGCTGCTATTTTGAGGCTTGTACTGTAGCTCACTATGTAGTCACTGCTATGGAGCCATTTCGTACACCTCCCACTATGATTTGAGGCTGTCCTGTCGTGGAAACTATTGAAACACGATCCAGTGCAGCCATATGGGACATGGGAATTACTATTACCTAAATCCTACATGAATATGTGTGGAATTAAAAAAGAAAGATAGCCTGTGACTTCCATAAAATGTAAACTCAAAAGCGACAATATGAGAATCCTATCAATTGCTCACAGGTTTTTATTATAATAGGATTTCAAATATGGAAAGAAATGTTATGGCAGAAAAAAAAACACATTCTAAGTTGAAAATATGTGCTCCGTGTTAAGTGCTAGAGGACATGTAATAACCTGATTCTAGGTCAACAAAATCACTTTTTCGAATGGAACCAAACTTTGCTCAAAGTGTTATATGTCTACCATGGCAGTAGAGGGTGGCAGTTTCAGCCACACTGTGGTATTGTTTGATGATTACTGGCACCCTCCCATTTGGCATCTGGGTAGGAAATTATAAATCAGACATTATTTCCTGACTGCCACAAAGCAATGGGAATAACCATTGTAGACTGGGTGTTGTCACAGCAATAGGTGGGTGCAGGTTGTTATATAGCATCACATTGAGCTGAATCTCTGAATACATAATATATTATGCTTTAACTGGGTCAGCATATTATCTGAAGTGAGACTGCAAGTCAAAACAGTATTCATGAGTGGCCTAACCATTGTACTCACCTTTTAAGCAACATTTCTGTAGAGTGAAAAGCTTAGGTTGCAATAGGTAAATTCCATTCAAAGCCCTTTCAGATGATGTTCAATGTATTGTTCAAAGTGCCCCCCAAACTTAAAGGTAGGGTAGAATCTGCAGATAAAGTTGGCAGGTCTAAACCAGGTAAAACTATGGTGGGGATTGTGTCACGTGTTACATGCTCAATGACACAATTTGGGCGGATGAAGGGGTATATATTTATCATCTTAATGCTGTACTCCTGAATGGACCACTTGTATAAAGTACATATCTAATTTGGTCACACTTGCTGATGAAATGTAAGTATTTTACCACCAATGGGCATCGTATGATGGACATACATGTATGTGGTTTACTGTCTAGGGTAGGTGTTCCCCATTCTCCAAGGTGTGTGATGTTATTTCACAACATACAAACAATAAAATCTACCTGAACAATAAAAAAGAAAATATCCAAAGGAGAATTGCAATGGCAGTCCAAAAAGTCTACTGTGTAATGTTTGGAAGAGGAAATGTATTTGCTAAGGCATATCCTTTCCCAGCATTTGGCACAGTACCCAAACACTGGATTGCACCGTTTGCTTCTATGCCTCTGAGGAACCAGGGCGGTTTCGTGTTGTGCAAAATTATAGATATCCCTCATGGCAGCACGACAATTCTGCCCAGTCCTATATTTAGCTAAACCTAGAGAAAACCATGGGAACCTATGGTCTACCCCACTATGTTGCTGTACAGAAATGCAATACTAAATAATTTATTGGGATAACTAGAAGGACCCATGTGCTGTAAAAAAAGAACTGTTAAATTTAATCTAAACCACCATAATCATAGTTCAGCGAGGTAGTGTAGAGTGAAGCCCTATAGACTGCAGTGCAGTGGCACAAGGAATCCCAATGAAAATAATGATGGACCTCTGGCAGCTTTGGTACAAGAATTATGCCGTAATTTCATCAACATTCTTTTACAGCGTGGCCAAATGTGTACGTTGCATACCCGGTCAAATCCTACAGTTCCTGTGGTTTCAGATTGCCTTATTCAGACACACCACTGTTATGCACTATATTTTTGATAATTCAGAATTAGGCCATTGCACCCAAAGAATCCTATTGAATATCCCATAACCAAGATTTGAACCCTAGCCCAAATAACAATGAAATGTTAGGTCAGTCCTGCCCTTGTTTCAGGTAGGAGGGCACCAATGGGGATATTAATCACAGCCCACCTCCCCCAGGTCAGACCTGGATATATCTTGTATGTTTGGTGGACAGGTCAGTGAAAGTCACCACTCAGCCCGTTAGATGTCAGTTAAACTCTAACAATATAGATATCTTGAGATGGAAGCTATGCTTGGAATGCATACAATTAGTGAGAGGCTTTGCTGCTTTCAACAGGGTTTGGGGTGGCCCTTATAACATCAATGTAAGATAAATATTGCAGGAATAGTGCTTTATGAAATGAAAAGCAGCTCTTAAGATGCATCCCAGCTGCATAGCATTTATTCAATTCAGTGGTAGAAATCCTAATAGCGGGGATCAACTAACAATATGGCCAGGTAATTGTGATTGATCTATATACCTTTCCAGGCTGCACCTGTCCATATACCAAGTCTATTCAGCAGCAAAAACTGATTTAATTACCGGTGACTCACTGCTCATTCCTCAGACATTAGGAGAGGGAAATCTGCCAAAAACAGTGACAGGGCTGGAGATAGCTATATGCCAAAAATAAACCCTAATTAGTAATGTCATTTGATTCATAAGGTACAAGGAACATAGTAGATAAAAAAAACCTGAGGTAGATCTATAAAAGGGTGGTAAGGATGATTTGGGACCTTCGGATTTGCAACATGTACGCATCCCTTCAGATCTGTGCGTTAATTCAGATGCCATGCCCCATTTGAAAGACAGCATGTATTCCAGTTTGTGAACGTGGGTGTCTGAAGGTGTATTTCTAAATTATAATGACTGAAATCTTTCCAGGAGGGTTTAGGCCTGATCCAACCAACCATTCTGCTCACAGTCACACTGTATTTTATTTGGGACACATGAAAGATGGGGAAACAAGTACCGCTAGTGATATATGGTTCAGTAGACCCAGGCGTGTCCAGGAGTCAATAGACACAGGATTTCTGCTCTGATGATGAGAAACAACAGAACTTCTAGAATACCTTGACTTTGCCAACTCTTTGGCAGCACAATGTTCCTTCCTCCCATTATGAGGTCCCCACCTGTTGAGTATGGTGAGTCAGGTGAGTGGTTATAGCACAATGTTCCTTCCTCCCATTATGAAGTCCCCACCTGTTGAGTATGGTGAGTCAGGTGAGTGGTTATAGCTAGGATTGCCAGGTGCGCTGAGGGCCCTGGAGAAACACCTAACCATATGACACACCTGCAGGGGCCCTGGGTACATTTGGACAACCCCCCCCCCAGTTAGGTCAGTACTATAGTCATTATGGCTGATGACACTTTAGGTTGCAGAACACCAATTGACGGGAGGTGGCAGCAGGAGACACTTTGTAGGTCCGCACTGAAGGGTGTTGTACAATGATTATTGGTCTAAAATCTGACAGTGGGTAGGCAAACCAGGCATCAAATTAATCCTTAGGATGTATATTAATCGATTTGAGTGTTATTTAGGCTGATATTTGAGGGTAAGTTGAGGGGGGTGCACTCTTTTTAATTACAGAATTTATTGTAATCATTCACTGCAAACCCCCCAAATCTGGGTATGTCCGCACTCTATGGACGATAGCAGAAAAGTTAATTACATTGTACCACATCTCATGGCCCTAAATTAATGGGAAAAATGTGTGCCTACATGAAAATAACAGTGGCTAAGCCCAGAAATTCGCACAAATATTTTATTTTCGCCCATATGCTATATAAGCCAACAGTGAGAAAATAATTAGTGTCCTGCAGCCTCTAATAGTTAGGAAGGCCTCCCCTTTGTGTCTGTTTTGTACATAGTGAATCAGGCATGATTTATAAAGCTTGGACCCTCTCCAAAGGATAATTCCATTTGTAACACCATTCAGTAGTAGCCACCTTCAACTACTATACATAATATTTTTATTTGTGTAAACGAAAATACCAGGATCCCAATTGCATTTGGGTTTTTGCATACGAAAAAGATGGTATGAGGTAAGGTCTGTCTTTGTTCAGTCAAATACTGTCCCTTTTGGCTTTTTATTGGTTGAGAATTCAAATCTTTTCCCACAGATTTTATCACCAGTTTAACTCAACCACTAAACCTTTTATCTGTTTATGTGTTTAAATGTAAAGGCAAGTATAAGGTAACAGGATATAAATATGATAGAGTTGTATGTTAAAACGTGCCTTGACAGGCAAAGAGGGCATTTGAGGAATTCTTACCTCCAGGGAGGAGTAGGATATGAATACATAATGGTCACCTAAGTCATGCACTTTGAAATGTTCATTTGATAATAATTGTATCTATTAAATATATTAATGATGATGTGAAGATGAACGACTATAATTATACACTCTGCATATTCCATGGGGAAGAGGTAAACCTCCCAATATAGTCAGCTTGATATACCATATATATCTGTAACATTGTGACTTATTTTCATACAATCACATATCTTTTATTTTAAATAAACAATACAATAATACAAAGGATTGCGTCCCCAAAGCGGGGCTGTCGTGATATTGCTGGAGGACCTCGGAATATTCCTTATGGGCGATCTTTAAAGGTACACTGTCCGTCTGTTAGTCTTTCTTGGGAAAGTTATAATCATTAAGCATAACTTCATAATTCTTGGTAATACCTACGGAGCGCCCAGGGCGTTACTTGTGCTTGTCACCCACGCATTTACCTGTATAATATTGTTACATGGACTGGGAAAAGGGGTCTTAGTACCCTCTGCGTTAAGCCCCCTTTTCACAGATCGTGTCACATATAAAAATGAAGATGCAAGTAGGTCTATCTCACTAAAGTTAAGTCGCAAAAAAAAAAAAAAAAAAAAAGAGAATGAATTATCTTCTTTTTATACCCATGGGCAATTCACGATAAGACACAATTGTTGTACATAATAAAAACCAATTTCGCTCTCCCACTAAAGCATGTTTTGATGATTTGGCGTTGTTTTTTTTCTGAAGTAGATGATTAATATATCATTCCAACAACTCCTGCATAATATACAAATGTTAGCCAACATCCTTTCTGGTGCATGTATAAGAAGCATGGTGTATAAGCATGGTTGTATATAAGGGAATAGGTATAATGAAATATAATGATGTGCCCCTTTCAGTGTTCAGTGAAATGGGATAAGCCCCTGGAATCAGCCTCAGCTTTGTATACCAATGAATTCTGTGTTATTCTAAAGGGCCGCATCCACTGCCGACGGATGGCCCATCTGTCGGTTACATCCATTTCATTTATCATTGATTTCTATGGAGAAAAAAAAGACGGATGAAGGGACACGGATGGTCAATCCGTCGCAGTGGATGCAGCCCTTAAGGAAGCTTTGTCAGGTCGCTTCTGAGTTGTTTTTTTTTAAGGAATATAGGGTGTAAGATGAGAAAGAACAATGAAATCCAACGTCATTGCCAGTTCACGGTCTTTGTCCTTGTGGTGGCTCCTTTTTACTCCACATTGCTCATTGTAGGCGAACAATATAGATGAGGACGTCTTTCGGATTTCTATTGGCAGGAGGTTTCACCTACCCACATGGTGGCATCGTTCCAAGGTTAATCTTTACCTCACTAACTTCTCTATACAGACAGGTGGATAACGTGTCCTTGCAGCTTGTGGTCACTCAAGGCCACGGCGGTCTGGAGGCTGTTGCTCCTATAGTAAAAGGAAGAGCTGGCTAAAAATGCCCTCATTTCAAGTCCTTTCTTTTCATGTAGCTATAACTTGTCCCTTTTGTTGCTCACAAGTGGTCATTCAAGTACGGTGCTCAAAAAGGGGGATTTGAGTAGGTGCCTAGTTGGGAGAAGTCAGTCAGTACTATAAACTATAAATAAACTATAGAGCGTGTGACATGAGTAGGTACCTGGCAGTGCAGCTCTATCTATTTTAAACAAGGCAGTTGACTTTTCAGACTAATGTGATGAGTGCAAGTACTAAGGTGAAGCAGTGCACGACTTGTTTAGAAAAGAGGGCATATACTCACAGCTCTTTTTACAATAGGAGCAACAGCCTACTGATGTATAGAGCAGTCAGGGCTCTGCATACTTTGGGGGTTAATCCTGGATTAAATTGGAAGGCCAAGAGGATAGGTAATGAAGTTATAGGTTGATCTGTACGAGTAATATAATTATCAGGTTAACTATATATAATGCAGATTACGTTCTCATTGTTATATATGGCATGGAAAAGATGGGTATATCTAGGGGATACAGCTTGTTCAGTTCTAGCAGTTTTCATCCGTTCTAGCATCCATAAACTCACCAGGAATTAACTGTTTCAACATAAAGCATTTAAATAACCTTCCAACGTCACACCTGTGGAAGAATTATTGTGTGTTCCATATACATATCCAAGTCCCCTTTTTATCATATTGTTTTATTGACAATAGGCTCAACTACTCAGGGATGCCTTGAAAGTCCGATATAGTTAGGCCTAAAAGATCAAATTTCCTGTTGGCCGACACATTGATTGAAATAAGGTGTTTAAATAACTGTTACACTTCTTCTTAACGAGGCAGGTTCACAAAGAAGGGGAGGTCCTGATAGACATAGTACAACGATAACTCCTCCCATTTCCTCCATATAATTTTCAAATTTTCTGAAGAAACATCCCTCGTATATTCAATACTTTATAGTATACCTTAACCCTTTAAATTAACTGTCACAGGATACCTCCAGGTACTATATTTAGGTTCCATTATCGAGATAAACAAACAGTCCGGCATTGCAGGGTTTTCTTGTATCATGCCCCAGGCCCATTGGGAGTTTATCAACCCTGCAGATTTGGCTTGATGCACGGTCGAAGCATTGGTAAATTACTAAAACCTTTTTAGCCATGGTTTCTTCGACACATCAGGAGGATCAGCAGCGCACATCATGCACATAAAATGAGTATCATATCCTTAATGGGTTAGTGTGCCATAGAAAAGATACATAGGGAATTCAGAACCAAATGTCAGGTGAACACATGTGGTTCAACTTTAAAATTCCTTGAGTGTATACTCATGGTTATGATCGCATGAGTATACTTTGAAAGATATCCATGACTTAAGAACATGCAGATAGATAAACCTAGGTTGAAATATATCTCCTCAAATAGGTCTCCAATCCATAGAAGAGTCACGATGTCCATTGATTACTCTGTTGCACCATCATACTGATTATCTTCAGAAAATTACATTACATTTCGTGTGCAACGTTGTTATCATATATACCTACACTTTAGCAACCATGGGTGCTTTTTCCCTTTTCTTTTCAAATTTTAACTGAATGATTCAGGTGATTGTTGGTAATTAGACTGAAACATGGCCCTTCTAGCACTATGATTCCCTTTAATTATTCATTTTTTTATAAAGTTAAAACATGGATATCCTCGGTTATAGTGTTAGAAATAGAACAATCAATTCAATAAGTGTTTCACGGTTCCCACAATGATGTATCTAAGCTCCTTGGTTCCCAGGCCAGCCATGACAAAAGAGAGGTAGGGTGGCTAGTCTGGGTTATAAATATACATGTACATGTTAGTCACATCACGACAGGATATGATAGTCAGAGAAATAGAATGGATTATCAATATTTATATATCTTATAGCGGAAAATGTTCACTCTTTTTATGCGTAGTGGAGGTATAACTTATACCTATGGTTACATCGAACCTGGGTTGTATCATACGGATGGAATACCGTATATATTCATTGGCCATAAACTGCACAGCATCAAAATGTAGGACTAATGATTTATTGACAAGTAAAAATTCTAAATTCAAACTCTCAAGATCAGACTTACAGTACGCATATTGCACGGATTCTAGGTTAGACCAAAATAATGGGAGTAGGTAAAAAAAAAAACCCTGCCACCCGTTCACTCCTGTATGACATCATAATCAATAAGCAAATGTCAGAATTGGTTTCAAACGTGGCATCCTCCATGCTGTTTGGCTTACATACAGGTCATTCAAATCAGAAGCACATGTTTATTCCACTAAGGGGGCTATAACCATTGTTCCTTGAATATAATCTATGAGTCATGCTCACTAGTATACATACTCTCATTGGTGCCTGGGTGGAAAATAATGTTCTGACAGCAACGATTTAAAAAAGTGGAATACAATTTCACCGAGCAGTTAGAGGATGATTATGATTTTCTACTAACATCTGAGGTACTATTTCCCCTCAAATTACGTTAGTTCAGTGGCAACCTAGGGAGCAATGCCTATTTTATCGACCTTTATTTTATATACAGTAATGTTATGGTTAGCGGTTTCCACAACGGTCGGCTATGACAGCCTGTCCAAAGATACTTTGTTATTCATTTATTTTTCAATGGTCTTATCCAGGCCCATGTCGCATTTACTATTTTGCATGGGGTGTCATATATGATTCCCACAATGGTTGACAATACGATTTCTCTGTCTGTTGAGAGGGGTGGAGGCTCCACTACGCGATTATTGCAGAGAATCGCAGCTATTCTCACAAAATGGGACACAAACAAAGACTATAGACTACAAGTTGATCATTGTTTGTTATCAATGTATAGCAGAAATTGAATGTTGAGGGAGGTATTTGTTGATCTGTATTTGTTTAAAATATATTGTAAATATGGTTAAACTGGGGATGTAAATACTTGCCTGATCGCTTTAGCGGAAGAGAATATCGTTTCTGATCTCAGAATCAAACCTGTTAGATATTTTGAAGAGTTGCATACAATTCCAAGGGTTGTTGACCATAACTAAAATGTTTTTTTTTTACTAAATGTTATTTTGAAGTACAAATAATTAATATTTTGTAAAACTAATAGTGGATATCAGCAGAAATTTGGTCAGGATAATGTACACACTAGGTGCTTTATTTTGAGGCCAGGATTACCGCCCACATGTTTTGAATGATAAAAATATCTTGGAATTCTTTATTGATACAGAGTGAAGTCACCTGAAAATTAACAGTGGCGATCTGTCAACAAATACACTTGCACTTGGAGCAGGTGATGACTGGAATCTCATGTTTACATTCTATTAGTGTCAACAGCCTATACCTTTAGCATTGTCAGAACAAACTTTGTGAGAATGTAGCAAAAAATCGCGTAGTGGAGCCACAGCTATTTACAGAGTACTTTTTGCGAATATTCTGGTCATAGTAGATGCACATGTACACATTAATTAATTTACAAGGGGACCGTTAAATGGAAGAAAACAAGACCAAAGAAAGATACTACGTTGATAGATCAAGAATGTAGGCCCTATTATATTATAGCAATTAACATTTAGGGGTGTGGATGGGGGTCCCCCATGTCACATGTCGATTTTGAAAAATGGCTATGTCCCCATGTCAGTTTTAAGAAATGGTGATGTCACCATGTCGATTTGGAGAAATTGTTCATGTCACCATGTCAACTTTAAGAAATTGTTCATGTCTCATGTCACTAAGCCTAAAATAGCCTATGTCGCCATGTCGTTTTTAGTGGTCCACAACCATACATTTAACAAGTACAATGTCTTGAAATAAATTTTGAGACGATGCTGTGTACACTATTGCACTCTGAGAGAAAACAGCGTTCACCTTCTTCTAAAAAGAAAATTTCAGGTGCAAAGCTATGAAAATATGCACAGTTTCTCCTATAGATTTGTGAATGGTAAAATTCTAAGTTATTGAGGAAGCTGTAGCTTTTAGCGGCACAATAGGTAAACCACAGTCTTTGTGTGTTAAAGCAAGTTAAACAGGCAACATCCCACCAAAAACAAGTACTGAAGAAAGAAAACTCCAAGTCATTATCTACTGCGAAAACATCCGGTTGTTTAGGGATTAAGAACATTGAAATATATCTACCTCTATTACGACTAGACTAGTATAGCGAAGGCTTTAAAAGAAGGCATAAGTAGTGATATTTACCCTTGGGGTGTTGCTTGTATGCTAAAGAGAGCTTTACTTGGAGGAGTTGTCCTCTTTTCCAAAGAAGTTACACTGTACTTCACCATTCAACTTCCACTCACAATATAAGTCTGAAAGGGCACCGGCATTGCTAAAAAATAGTGTGTGCTGCACTATGAGATACCTACTTTTGTCAAACACTCTTTCCAGTGCTCTTCTATTGACCACTTATCTGCAACTCAAAAAAGTTAGGGTTACAAAGAAAGAGACTGCTGCATGTGAGGCACCTCTTAGGCAAAAGTAACTTTTCCCATAAGAGGAACACCCTCATGTAGGCCTATGTACACGTCAAGCAGATACTAACAAAAAAAAATTAAAAAAATAAGAAAAGCTTGATGAAGATCTACACAACCAGGGGTTACTGTCATTGTAAAGCTGTATATATACCTGGTAACTATAACAATATCATATAACTAGCTGTAGTTACCCCGAAGGATTTTCAATTTCAGTTTTCTTGTAGTGTTTCATTACAATGGTCGCGATATAGATCACATTTAGGGACCTATTTGTATAACGACTTCTACGTAGGACAGTGTCCATCATAGCATGAAGGTATTCCCATAATATACATACATGTAAGTACACGTGAATATAATAGACGTGTGTGAATTGTGTGAGAAAGTAAGAAAAAAGATACAGTCTTCTTCCCACCATCACTACCACATGAACGTGACCGTGAATTAGTGCACTTTTATTTAACAGTAAGGGATTTTATTTAATTTCTCCATAAGAAAGAAAAGGAAAGAAAATGCAGGTCCGTAGCATTAAAACTGAACTTTTTTTTTTTTTCTTTTTTTGCCGTGCCACTATCTAGCAATAATGCTGATAATACGAAAAGATACCTCGCCAAAGAACGATAAATCACAGTCTTATTGAACTTGAAAATAAAGGAAGAAGTCTCTCACTATTGTGAATGCTCGTCTTGTCTGATTGGTCATTATGTGTTCATGAGATGGATTCTGAGCCTTCACTCCATTACAGAGAGTGGCCAACATGACACTTCAGAGCAATCTGACTGACTCTGTGGTCGTGTGACAAATTCTAATTCAGGATCGGAATAAGCAGTAAAACAATGGAAGATAACACATATTTGATCCACAACACTATCACTAAAGTCACCTAAGGGATCATTCTACAACAGGAAAGGTACAGTTCAATAGTGGAACAGGTTTATCCTGGAGCTAATTAATTGATTAATTTCCCTAGATGTTTAATCAGTCTAGGGGTGACATTACTGTGTGTATAGGCGTGCAGCAACATGCATATCTGAGGGGACCTTAAAAGTAGCCAGACTTTACATTTGTGGACCATACCTCTTATCTTTTATCCTCTAGTGTGTCCTTTATTGTACCTCGTTTGTAAGACCCAAAGTCAATTCCTAAGCTAATATTGATCACTGCCCTATTCATACGAAGGCTACAATTAGGACCAGACCCCTAGACATACTTCTCCATACTAGTTGAGGTGGCCACTTGGCAGGTACAAATGTATCTAAATATACACTTCATCTTAACGCCTTTATTAGAATGTAATATGTGAGAACTAGGATAGTCTTAGGTCGTAAAATGTACAGGGGAACACGTAAGTCCAGGGCAGATTGAGATTAAGAGAGACAGATGGATGAGACAGCACAGGAAGAAAAGTCGTGATCTGACTTAGCTAAAATAAGAATCTCAGTCATCTCTCATGTCTGCCTAACATCACCAGTAAATCATTGTGAATCAGTAAACCACATGCTAAAAATGCCACCATTTTGAGTCCCCCCCCCCGAATATCTGGAAGGACTTAATCTCTTTTCTACCTATAAATCTTTATTGGTACGAGAGTCTATAGTGAAGTGCACCCATTGTGGCTTAGATGGAGTCTGTATGATATAATATAGGCTGTACACGTATGACTACATGTATATCATTACATCATTTGTGTAGAGGCAAGGAGAAAGGGTGCTCCGTGCTAAATGTCAACTTTAAAATTCAAATCACTAGCTTTACAGTGATACATAGCATGAGAAGATACTCCTGTTAGTTTTGGAGGAATGGCTTCCTAGATATGGGTAGGTGTGACCATTTCAAGAATGTTAATAAGCTCTATGTCTAATTGGTCATGAGATATATAGCTAATTAGCATAATTTATGCTAATTAGCTAAATTCGTATACATTTTTATTCTTTTGCCCATAACTTTTGATCTAGAAATGGTATTTTCATTCTGTTTTCACCATAGTAAACCTTGTGAGATGTTTCTTCAAATGGGATCATTGATTTTCCTATTTAGAATGAAAATCATGTTTCCATGGCAACATAAATCAACAAAAATGCCTATTTTGGCCCAAAACATTCTTTTTACATGCCAAATTTGGAACCTTTCCACCCAAAATAGAACGTTTTATCAAAAATCATTGAATTCTCCATAAAAAAGTAGCCTATAACATTTTTAGTCATATTTTTCCTATTCTAGTCCATAGTGGTGCCCCCTGGTGGCTAAATCTGGTACTAAATCCCGCAGTAACTGTCCTTTCTGCTTGCTGGCTCACATTTATGTCCATGCAGGTCCACGGCTAAGAATGCTAATATTTTCCACGAAAGCAGATAACCAGGTTTCACCAAATAGGTCTACATGGCTATTACCCATTCTTCACACTAGTCCCCCTTTCCGACCGATTTATAGTGCTGGACTTTCTATTCTTAAGATAGTATGCCATACCTGGCACTGCAGCTCTCTCTATTTTAAACAAGGCAGGTGACTTTTCAGACTAATGTGGTGAGTGCAAGTTGAATGGTGAAGCAGTGCACGACTTGTTTAGAAAAGAGGGCACATACTCACAACTCTTTTTAGAATAGGAGCAACACCCTCCAGAGGTGCTTTCAAACCAATGAGAACTATAATACATCTAGATATATATAGAACAGGCCTGTCTGTCAGATGTGCAGACACGTGTCAATTGTCACATAGGCTATCAAATGGCACGAACATAGAGACAAGCATCTATCATAAATACTAGCTGCAGGGGGAAATAACTCAAAAGCAATCATTTTCTGCCCTGAGCATTTTATTTCCCCCTCAGAACTGTTCTATGTGGTTATAAAAGCATTAAATCCATGGGAATACACATGCTTGGATTTTTCTTAGACCTCCATGCCTGAGCCCTTCAGATTTGTTAGGGTACATGTATATTGAAGTTTGACAAAGAAAACAAAAGGAAACTATAAGAGACTTAAACTTGTTTCTGGGGATAAAGAAACCACATGTATTATGTTACATACACAATATCTACAAATACCTTTCAGTCTATAGCCCTTTCTCGATCCCAGTGATTAAGATAAAATAAAGCTAGTTTTTTACACTGCTTATTATATGAGCAATTGATAAATGCAGAACGCATACCTCTAAGGTTAGACATAAAATGTCATAGGGATCGCAGCATGGAGTCAAACACCAAGTAACCCTATACCAAAATGGGGTAAGGGGTAAGTCCTGGAGGTAAGTGCAATGTCCTTGTGGTTGGCTTACTTTGAAACTGTGATAGCCTGTTTCTGATGTGTGCACCAGGAGTTGGAGCACAAAGGCTGAGGTCAATCCTCATCCCCCTCAATCTACATGACACTATTCACCCCTCTATGACCGAGGTAGTGGGTGGCTTTACGCCGCTTCCGGATTCCTCACGCGCCAAGAAGGTGAAACGCTGCTTTCTGTGTACTCGCTGTCACCTACCCCACTCGACCACATTGTCACACTCTATCCCAATATAGAACTATATATACTGGTGATGCTCATATTCGTGTTCTTCATAAAACACCCAGCACTGCAGCTGCTTTCTGCTTTAGTTAATTCCTTATTATGGCTTTTGATGGGTGGCCAGGTTAAAGCTGAAAGAACGCAGAGAGATTTAAAACAAAGGCCCTTGTTGGTCAGTAAAAGCTGAAGGAACCAAGAAACAAAGCAATCAGCCCTACAACACAAAAGAAAATATACCTCCCTTTCCCACCCACATTTTTTCAGTCTCCACACCCCCATATAACACCCTTCCCCCCTGACAGATCCTATAATGGTACCTGCACCCGGCGCGTGGGGGAGCCACTGGAGGCAATTGCTGGGTCTCAGCTTGTAGAGCCCAACTGCTGTGTAGCAGCAGCACTCAGCCATGCGTGACGAGGGCGGAAGAGGGATGTGGGGTGGGGGTAGAAAATGTGTCAGTCGGAGGGAGATGAGAGCAGGGGGTTTTCAGGCTCCCTGCTATAACCCACAGCCGGTCGTGTTTACATTCCCTTCACTGGGTGGTGGAGAATACTAGTGGCTGTGACGCCGTGAGGTGGGGAGGGCCAGCGCTCAACAGGCACCACAGCAGCAACAGAAGTACATTCACCATGCACTACTAGCACTAGAGTAGGACTACCACCACTACCAGCACATGATTAACATTACTCATGTGGGCCCGGGCAAGGAACTGTCAGGACTGTTAAGTATTGTGGGAGAAATTGGTTATACTTGTGGATGTTGGCTGAGATGGAGGCCCATGACAGGTGGGGGTGGGGTTGGTTGTAAGGGTGGTGTCTGCCTACCTGTGCCATCCACCTGCCAGCTGCCCCCATCTACCTGCCTGTATTAACACCTGAGGCTAATCACCCCTTACAGGATATATACTTTACCGCTACCATTGCATATACAATGTATTACCATGTGGGTCATTGGATATTGATGACCACTCACTAGAACACATCAATGATGCTAGACAGCACCTGTCGCCTATAGCATGGATTTAGCAACAGCACCCAACACTGCATGAGTCTCACATCGCGTCTATGGGACAGCAACAACAAGCTAGATCTGGAAATACTTAAAACTCTTCATTTATGACATCCACGTGTGCACCCAAGGCCATTTGAAATGCCTTTTTCTTCCCAGGATTTATCATTTGGTGAAAAAGTTCATTGTTAGCAGTAGTCCCACGGCAAAGGGCACGTTCTGCACATACTCGGGATAGGAGTCGAGTTAGGAAGCAGTAAACGGTAGTTTTATTACTCTGGGAAAAGCCATCCCTCCCTGCTGTGGCCCAACAACATGTACAAACTTGGCACTAGTGATTGGAGAAGGAGGAGCAGCGCTTTGAGGTGCCTACACCTTGCTGGTCTATATATAAATTATAAAGGATAATCTCTATTGATAGTCTATTATTGCTATAAGGGGCAATGGTATATTCACCGAGTATATTCATGCCCCTAATATACTACTGCTACTACTGACTCATTGGTCCTCTACCACCCAGTGTGGTTTAATTGTGTGGTTTAACAATACCAAGGAGGAGGCGTGGGCAGTCTAGTATGTCCATGACACACCTGTGCTGCTAGTCTTATTACCACACCTGGAAATGCTCACCTAAGGCTATACCACAGGGTGTTATAGGTAAGCATTAAGGTCCTGTGATATAGACCCTGGAGGAGGAGTCTCATTATAGGGAGGGATACTAGTAGCCTTGTGTACATACCTACAACACTAATTACCATTACTGCCAGCACTGGTAGGATTACCATGTTTCCATGTTTAATTGAGTATAGGATGTCAATACTTATTAGGACCAAGGATTGAGCGGAGCTATGTGTGCCAGTTACAGCCTGGGCCTCATTTATGTAATATTCACACTTGAAAGGATTCATTAAGAAAGTATAAACACAACAATACCATGAGAGGAACACTGCATGTGGCCAGGAGATCCAGCTCTACCTCATCCAGTGGGGAGGTGTCTGGGGAGTTGGCTGGAGGTGGGGGTGATGGGGGAGAAGAGGGTGTGGACAACTCCTCCTCAGGTGTGGTCCTCCTCTCCGCCCTACCCCGGGGTGGTCACTGCCAGGATGCAGCCATGGCTGGGGGTATTTATGGGGGAGGAGACCACCAACAGGTGTCAAAGCTAACCACACCCAATAATGACTCCAGTGCTATTTCCTCCAAAACCACTCATGACATGACACTACCATCATGTGAATATGTTTCCAAAACTCTACCACGCAGTGCCAAATTATCCCCTAACCATTCTCAAAATGATGTACTGGGAGCTATGACATCTCAGGCCAATGGTGCTAATGGTATTGCCTCAGTGGACACTGGAGTAAAGGTGAGGCCAAAATCGTCCACAATGAAAAACTTGAAACTTAAGCTCAGAAGAAAGTCCTCTGGTGAGCTTCCAATTTCAAACACTGCTGTCCTCCTTCCTGATGGAGAACCTCCACCATCCGCTGGAGAAAGGGAGAAGAAGGGTCGACGAGGTCTCCTTGGATCAAAAACCCTGAGCAGGAGCATGGAGAACTTGTTCAAAAGGAACAAGCTCTCCAAGGCTGCCACCATTGACATTGGGGAACCTGTGGAAATAATCCCATGCTATGATGAGAACCACAGACCTGAACGTTTAACAAAAGGAGCATCCAGTCAACCTCCAAGGTCTGGGGGCTCTGGGAGTCAACCACAGCTCATGAGGAGTCAGAGCCTTGACAACCTGGATGTTGCTGCTGATGGGGATACCAATGTTGATAATGTTGATCTAACTGTGACATCGGGATATCAGAAAACCAGGACAGCTGTGATCACTGGGGTAGGAGTTGGTGCAGGAGTGAATTATAGACGTCAGACTGGTATTATAACCAATGGTTCAATCCCTCGTCCGCAGGGAGCACCTCCACCTGTTCCAGTTATGGGCTCAGCGACTCGGCGCTTACGCAGTCGAAGCCTGGACTTAAGCTCACAACAGCGACAGGTGATTCTTACTGCTATTAACATTGATGAGACTCCAGATGTGGAGTCTAAGTACAATGATGATGCATTTGTTGATGAAAATAATCAGGGAGATGTTGATGCTGTTGGGAATGTTGAGCAGCTTGATAAAAGAGACAATGATCATAATGTCAGTGGGGAACTTAGCAATGCCTCTGGCAGTGTTTCTCGTGAACGTTACAATAGTGACTACAGTGACTTTAGTGACTATAGTGAATACAGCAATTGCAGTAGTTTCCAAAACAGTAGCAGTATCTACAGTTCAGGCAGTGCTAACAACTACACTGTCAACCCACCAGTCACTGACCACCTTTATGGCAACATAGCAACCATCTTCCCATCTCCAACATCAAATGTAAATAACAACAATGATGATAATGATGATGATGATTATGGTTGGAGTGATGATGAGGATGATGATGGTTCTTCAGCACAGCCTGTTATCACAGAGAATGTGTATGGGAATGCAGCAGTGGTGGCTGCTGCAAAAGCTGGTTTGGCTGAAAAATGGAGGGATAATATGGAGACTGAGCCATCAAAGGAGGAGGAGGAGGCCCCTGGACAAGTAGCATTGAGTCAACACCTTCAGCAACATGTAGAAAAACACCAACATGGGCAGCATACCATGTTAGACACAGCAGCCGCCAGAGTGACTGGCCTGGAGGTTGGTGCTAATAGTAACAGTACCGTTAGGGACACCGAGGACACAAATCCCTCCAGGCAGTCCTCCCCCGTCGTCATGCCTGGAGCATGGACAATGACCAAAACGTCAACATTTTCCCGGAATGATGCTATACAACAAGACAAGTCACGTGACTGCCCTGCAGTGCCCCCTGGGAGTGGTGGTGGTAACCAGGCAGTTCAACGGGAACTTCCAGGAGAGTCAGCTGGAGCAGTGCTGGAGGAGAAAAGGCAGAAATCTCTAGCCACTGGAGGTAGTATTAATGCCAATATAGCCATACAAAAGTCTCCTGAGTTAGGAACTACAGGAGCAGGTTTAAGGCCAGGAGGACAGAAGACTCCTGGTCTCACCTGGCGGACTAAACAGGAACTACCAGCTCTACCTCACCAGTCTCCCCCTAGCGGCAGTAGTCCTAGACATCTGGGACTTGACGTGCGGAAGAGCACCCCGCCAGGGAGCAGCACTGTCCACACCGGAAGTGGGGCTAAAACACAGCAGAGCAAGAGGCGCGCTACGACGCTGGTGCGACCTAGTTTGCCTCCGCCGGAAGTGCCCTCTGCGACGCCAGTGTCCCCCACGACGACGCATGCGCCACAAAAGGTGGTGGCTCACGGTCTGCAATATTTGGTGGACGATACCAAAGATGGGATCGTTGTGTGTGATGATTTAGAGTGGGCTCTGAAACAGTTTGATGACATTATATGTGAGGATGAAGATGATGGCACTAAATTATGTCCTGAGGCTGATGATATAGAGGAGAATAAGGGCGTTACTAATAGCAAGAAAGAGGACTTCAAAGAAGCAAGTCTGAAAAAAGAAACTGACGTTGGTATTAAGAAAAGTGTGCTTGAGGTAAATAGCGAAACAAAATTAGATCATAGTAAGGATACAAGCATGGGCTTCAAAAGCAAAAACGTGCTTTTAAAAATAAAGCAATTAGAGGAGGAAAAGCTGGTGAGAGGCAAACATTGGGAGGGTGGCAAAGAAGAGGCCACACCTAAGGATAGTGAACCAAGTGACGGGGCGCTTATAAAAGGTAGAAAAGGAATACTAAAAGCCAAAGGTGACAAAGGTAAACTTGGAGCTAGTAGTCAGGCAGTTGGAATGCTGCTGGAAAGAAAGCAAAAAGAGCAGGTTAACCAGTGGCAGAGGGAGGCTTGTGTGCAGGATGGTAAAGATACCAACTCACATGTTACTCCTACCGACTGGCAGAAAACTGACCTGGGCCGGTCCCAGTCACCCACTAGACCACACCACCACCAAGTGCACCACCAGAAACCAGCTAGCACCACCGGAGCACCACCACACAACAAACCACCATTTACTTATAATAAAAATCCGGATATCGTTCTCCATAATAAGCATGTGAGTGGCGCAACTGGAAGTGAATCAACTCTGTCGGAAATAGGACAAAAGACCCACCTCAAAACCTCCCATGATCATCACCAGACCACAAATGACTGGCCTGTAGTCAAGGACGGTACATATGATTCAATAGGGACCAGTGTGGAGGATAATAAGGACAATAGTAATGGTGCTGACTCTATGACAATTAACCCTAAGGAGGATATTCTTCAACAGGAGTTGAAATCACATATCCAGAGGCTTCGTCAGCGCAGTGGTTTGGTATCAACCAATTTAAGTGCAAATAGTCGGTCTGTAGAAGAAGGAGCCGGAGGTGGTGGAGGAATAGTGGGAACAGATGAAGGAAGGGGACAGGAAGAAAGTGGGAAAGGAGACCTAAGTGGAAATCTAGTGACTAAAGGCATGGTACCCAAAAAAGGCCCACCTTTGCCTGTACCAAAGAAACCCTCTGGTTTGATGGACAAGCTGGTCAGGGGTACCCCTCACCTTAACTCCACCAGTGACAGTTTAAATGAATCCCAACCCATCAGCACCACTCCTATACATGTACCACAGCCTGAACTGACTGCACCCAAAAACATTAAAACCAAGCCAGGCTTGATGACTACGAGTGATAGGTATGGGAATAAAAGTAATAATTGGCACGATGAGGACAGTGGCGCCCCAGGCGGCATACCTGCACACTCTGTGAACCATGGAGGAGTGGGAGTGAAGGGTGGGGGTGGGGCCAAGGCAAAAAGCTCACCTGGACAATGCACTACTGACCAGTCACTGGAGCACTACCAACAGCAGCATAGACCCCAGCCCCTGTCACCACCCTCCCTCCCCCTGTCCAAGGTACTGAGCTCTGGAGCTCTAGCCGCCCGGAGGAGAGAGATGATAGGGGTCTCCTGTAGTGAAAGTGGAGATGCTGGTGATGGTGGACCCAGGAGTGGTGTAGTACTAGATACTGGTGCTCTCACTCAGGCCTCACACCTGAAGGTTAGTAGTACAACCACAGGTAAGACCAATACTGATAGGAGTACCAAAGTGACGTCAAACCAGGATTTATCGTCATCTATGTCATCAAATGACGTCACCAGTGACGTTGATACCTCAGGTGGGTCCATAGCAGACAGGATTAAGCTGCTCTCTGGGAGTAAAGAGCTACACCCTGGAGGAGAGCCTGTTAAGTCATCCAAGCCTTCTGTGCCTCCTAAAAGTGCTCAAACTGTTAGGAGATTCAGGGAAAAGTTGAGCAGCTCGGGGTCAGAAAAGGTGAGAAGCCCGAGCAACTGTAGTGAGAGGTCTCTGAGTCCAAGCTGGTCCCCAGACAGACTCCATGGTAACCATAGACTCATGCAGGGAACCAGTGAGGAGGTCTTCAGTTGCCATGACAATGACGACGCTGGTTATGCTAGGCTGAACGCTACTAGTGCAGCCTACATCCGGTCTAATACCCCCAGAGGGTTTTCGCCTCGATCTCCAACAAAGTTTAAGTTTAACATTGGAAATACTGGCCCTAAGTCTCCACGAAGTAAGACTATGTCAAGTAATGACTCCTTAAACATGGTTCCAGCAAAGCCAGAGAAAACTGAATCTCCAGTAGAAAAGTCCTTAGCAATCAAATGCGAATTAGGTAAAGTCTTACAAAACAAGTCCCACTTTGAAAGCTCCCTACCAGACAATTTCCCAGCAGGGAAGTCCCAAACAAGCAAGTCCCCAGAAAGGCAAAAGCCTGCTTTGAAAGAGGTGGCTATGTATGCCAAGGTGAATAAAATCTCAGCAAACCCCAGCCTCCAATTAGTCTCAACAGGGGAAAGAGTCATTCTGACACCTTCTCAGATCAAAGCCAAAGTACAGGCAAGGAATAAATCAACATCAGCAACTAAATGGGGTAATATCCCCCCAGAGCTTCCAGCCAAACCTACAGGTCTCAAACCAGATCCTCCTCGAAAAAGCAAACTAAAGGATAATGGAATTGCTGAAGGCAAACCAGTGGGACAATTAAAGGGGGCCTCCAGTGAAAATAAGCCAAGAGCTATCAAGAGACGGCCAACACTACCAAAAAAGCCTGGTAAGATGCTGGCCAAGCTGAGGTCCCAGAGTGCAGAGGACCTTCTTAGTTTGGACCCATCAGGTGCTGTAGGTACTGGGGAGGAAGGTGGAGGTGATGAGGGAGTGGTGTATAGTGATGGAGAGGAAGTGTACAATGATGTAGGACCTGGCATAAATGCACCACACCTTAGTAAAACTCCCCATACACTACCACCCAGTGCTATTCCCAATATGGCAATCACTACCACTGAGTTCAGCCCGGATACATATGATGACATAGATATGTTGACAAGTGGATGTAGAGGCCTTAATAACCGCCAACTTCCTGCTGTGCCCACGGGGGGAGAGTGTAAGAAACAGGCGGACGCAGGTGTGGCCACTCTCCATCACAACTCCCTCTATGCTGATGACTCAGAGCTGGCTCACCAACAGGATGGTGACAATAACATTAACAGAAGGAGGACACCTACTAACAGGGAGATATCAGCTCTTCATGAGAGGGCCTTATCTGGGTCTAATTCAGAGGCAGGTGCTGATAAGGACAGTTCTACACACACGTCTAGAGCTGATATCAGTGGCACGGCATCAGTAGGAAAGGTGGGAGCGTTACCAGAGGATCTATATGAGGATATAGGCAGTCCTCCTGGAAATAAAGGAAAAGGCACTGGTGTTAGTGATACTAGTAGTAAGGGTGCTAAACCATGGATTAGTAGTAGTCATGGTTACAGACACAGGAGGAGAGATCAATACGAGCAGGTGTCTATAGACGATTCTGAGGAGGAGCAGGAGGTGGTGGACAATAAGCAAGAACAGCAGGATAAGGGATATAAGGTAGGAGAGGAAAAAGGAGGAGAGGAGAAGGAGTCTGGGCCACAGGAGGTGTCAGCTACTGGCAACACTTCAGGAGAGGCCAGCTACAGGTCAGAGCTCTCACTTCCGGTTAGCAGAGCGGAAGGGGTGTACGAGGAGCTTCCAGATCCAGACGACCACCGCAGCAGCAGCGCCAGCAGGCGAGTAGCGGCGGCAAAGGGCGCCATAGAGGACGGAAGTGATCGTCGGACGCAGGCCCCTGTCGCGCGCATCCAGCCCTTCCGGCCTCATGCTTATGATGAGGTTTGTATTGATGACGATGGAGATGGCACCCCTACCATCATCAACACCAATCCATCACAACCACAGCCCAACAAACCCACAGCCACCAAACACCTCTCTAAACTAGCCAACATTTTGAAACAAAACAAACTCAATTTTAACAAATCTAAAAACTCACAGGAAGTAGAGACTGAATCTGAGGATCCACCAACGTCCAAATTGAAAGCCAGCCTTTCCTCACCCTGCATTAACAGTGGAGGGGAGTTCTTTCCAGAGGAGGAACAACTCGGAATGAGCTCATGTTCAGACCGGAAGTTGACAAAAAGAACGTCGCTAGGGGGCGCTACGACTACTTCATCTACCACAGAGGATGCCATCTCATTGAACTCGTACACAGGCAGTATCTCCTCCATGGGGTCCACTCCTGGGGGGTTAAATGGAGATGGGGAAGGGGACGCTAACTGGAGAAGGGAAAGGAGGCAGGTTAAGTCTCTCATTATGGATGAGCAGCTCATGGAAGGCAATGAGCATATGAGTGGTAGGGGCTACTCCTCAGCAGACTCCCTCAGTATTCACTCAGGGTCGGATTCTACCATGTCTGCAGACTCCACAGGAGAGGCCAAAATGACACATGATGACCATATGAAGCACTTGGCTAAGGTCAACCAAAAAGTGAACAAATCTCTTGGTGCTAGGCACCTGTCAAAACTCTATGTGGCTACACTTAAGGAGAAAACTGCCACACTCAAAGAGAAAACTTCTAATATCAGGAACTTACCTAAATACTTCAGCAAGTCAGCCACTAGTCTCCAGATGGCTTCTAGGAAATCGTTGGGCGATATCTCAGGACAAATGTCAAGGTAAAGCAAAATCAAATCACTTCTAATGTCTCATTAATTAGAGAGGAAATACAAAGACATAAATGCTTTTCGTGTGATTTTAAGGGGTCTCAGACATAAACATTTCTATGAGCTGCAGGGGCAGTTCTATCAGTTCTGCTCTGTGATAAGATCGACACGTTTATGGCCGTTATAGCGACATCAATTGCTTCATCCGCTAGTGCACATAATATATACTTTAGGTCACTATAGTACAATGAGAACACAGCATCGTGATATCTATATTATTCTGTCCACACACAAACCATAATAGCCTCCCTCCCCAATAGCAGATCGGGACCTGCCTAGACAGCAGACCACCTATACCCTCCAGCCCCTCATTGGCATTAATGTAGCTGATGAATCATAGAGTCTGGCGACCTTTGACCTCAAATGGCCGCCATCTTGAATTTATGACCTTGTGGTGCTGCATGCTGAGAGACCCATGCAACGCGCACGCGCACAGGTGAACTGGAACCTAAATCTAATTGCTCAATGAATTGGGATGACACAGATTGAGATTTAGGTATTTCTATTACAATGGTGTTCCCATCCTCTCATCTATGGCTGCATTTCTCATAAGGTGCTGACAGCTGATTAAAACCACCAATGTGATTGATTAACTGCTGCTTGTAATAATGGTCACAAAGCAATTAGAAATCAGGTCACCTTGTCCACCATGTGAATTTCAGGATTTCATGTAAACCTTTCTGCCTTGTGGCAGTGAGCTTTGAACCTTACCAGATCAAAATTTTCAACCTATCCTATATATTTAGCCTACATGTCACTACTGAAATAAGCTAAACGGTTATCCCCCCCCCCTTCCTCATTATAACTTATTGTTCCATATCAATCTCAAATGTCTCGTGAATACACAAAAGAACCAGGCAGGCTATTATGGATACTATAAGACCTATACCTGATAGAGGAAACATCAGTGACATCTCCCAATACAAGATTTAAACCCTTCTGAGTATTACTCATCTAACATCCTTGACCACCTTGACCACTGACCTTTACATCATCAGATAGTCAGACTAGAGTGTCCATTGATGTCCTGAGGGGGCGTGTTTCTAAGACAGTCACAGGTGGGTGAGGGCAGGTATGGAGGTATGTAATGTCCTTCAGGCCCTGACAGGTGAATACCTACACAATGCTCACCTGTTGTGGCATGTCTCAGAGAACAGGAGGGTGTTGCTCCTATAGAAAAAGGAAGAGCTGGCTAAAAATGCCCTCATTTCCAGTCCTTTCTTTTCATGTAGCTATAACTTGTCCCTTTTGTTGCTCACAAGTGGTCATTCAAGTATGGTGCTAAAAAAGGGGGATTTGAATGTACCTAGTTGGGAGAAGTCAGTCAGTATAATATACTATAGAGTGTGTGACATGAGTAGGTACCTGATAGTGCAGCTCTCTCTGTTTTAAACAAGGCAGGTGACTTTTCAGACTAATGTGGTGAGTGCAAGTTGAATGGTGAAGCAGAGCGTGACTTCTTTTGAAAAGAGGGTACCTACTGACAGCTATTTTTACCATAGGAGCAACACGCTCCAGGTAGACAGAATAGGAAGACCCCCCCCCCCCCCAGTCTCCACATTTTACAGGGGTCAGGGTGGTTTACTCTTGAAGACCCAGTTGATGACGGCTATTGGACCAAAATCGTTCATTGTCACGATGCACTGGTACACTGCCGGTGATTCCATTTCCAAGCACTGCATTGGTGCATCATGCTGCCCCTGTTGGCGGGGTATCAACCCTACAGGGTTAGCATGATGCTTGAAAGAGGCCCTATGGAGTTATTCACTGAGCAACATTCAGACATCATGATTACCCAAGAGTATAGTGCATTAATGTGATGTGCACTATCTAAAGGGTTAAGGAGAAGAGGTTATTTGGGGGCTGTATATTGGGGGTTTTAAGCGTCACCCACACATACACAGGTAGTTATCATAATACCTCTGGGATTATTTTGTTATTTTTGGTTGACTTTGTTCCTCTGTTTTGGTGCCTGGGGAAGGATATGCCAAACTTGGCTTTAAATTCATTGTCAGTTTCCTCCCCCAGATTTCTTCCTTTTCATGTTTTGTGCTTACAGCAATAGTTAGTTTGTTTTAAAAGGTAGCCATGCTCGAAATAACAGACCGTTTTGGAACACTTGCCACAGGGTACTATTTGTTGAATGTATTTCATATGGGCATATTCTACTGACTCAGAGTCCTGTTATATGTTAGGTATGATATTCAAGCTGTCCACACAAATCAATGCATCAAAGTCCTTGAATCTATATGGAAATAGGATATGTCAACAATTATAAAGTAGTCTACTGAACACAAAGTCCTTATGCCATGTGCTTATTGAAGTAGTTCACTATTATTTACAGCAAGTTCTGTGTAAACAATAGGGACACGACCCAGCTTCTAAAAACTGAAGGTGGAGGGGTCACTAGGTCTGATGGTCAGGTCTTATACCAGCATTAATAGTTATAGTATGCGTTGTCATATTTTACTATTAGCACCAGTATTTATACTCACTAACTAGGTCATCATGAGGCAGTTATAATGAAGGTGTCATTGCATGAATAGAGTATGTGGGCTAGTATTGGTTAAAGGCTGGTTATGAACAGTTCTAGAATAGTGTCCAAGTAACAATTATTTATGCAACCTGTTAGTACGTGTACATAGATGATAGTGCCCTGGAAAGGCATACAGCGCGCATGGTCTTATTAATAAAATAGGGCAGAGATGTTTGGAATGTACCAGGAATAATTTGGATACAATATTGTGTGAAAGATCCTCCAGTGTATAATCACTCTGATGTTTAACAAAGAAACCAATCCACATGATTTCGGCATGAGACTTTCCCCATGCACAGTGTACTCGCACCTATACAATAGAAATCCCATGACTAGTCCTATAATAACGCCCATATAACCTACAAAGTCCTGTGTCCTATTGTTTTGATGCCATTGTCCCATTCTAACCTTGACTAAACACAGACGCTGTGTGATATTTGATAATAGTATTGACTATTATCAACAGAGCATCAAAACCAACCTATCGAAGCTTAGAGAGGTTACCCCTATTGTGTGTGTATAAAATTATAGGCTTAAATTCAGTGAACTGAACCATAATATTATTGCATACTATAGATGTCTTTTTAGTCTGTGATTATCCACATTAAATCTATATAACTCGTTAATTTATAAAGCCGTAAAAATCCTTTTCTAACAGTCAAAATATAAAACCTTATCATCCTGAACATTATGATCATAGCTTAGAATATTAAAGCATTGAGGATATGGCTCCAGGTAAGGCAGTAATAACCAGGATGTTATAATGTGCCTAGATAATACAGATTTTTGTATTAAATTCTCTTGTAATCTGACAGCACAATCTGGTTTCACAACATCCTCCATATAGCTTTCAGATCGAAACCTAGAAGATAAAAATTACAACTGTAGGTATCATATCAAACTGTTCTAGATGGACTGCTAGGATTCACTTTGGCATCAGATTTATGAGAAGACCCTCCAGCACCGTTCTGGTATAAATGAGAACGTTGCATTTCCACCCCATAGTTATTGCAAACTCTTGTTCTTCGAAAGCAGCAGAAATAAAACCACTCGCAAATTGTTCTTCAAGTTAAGTGGACACTTCTGAGTAGCAATGCATATAGATATACCGTAGGTATTACTACTATTAGTGGTATGCCGACAGTGGTGCAAGGAGTCCTAGGGCAACTATTGTAAAGGTACCTTCTGCCTCCAGATATAACTGTGTAGGATGCCTGTCTGTATTGTTATAGCCTAACCTCATAGAAGAAAATGGTGATGGGGCAGGTTTGATAGTGATTAACATCACGACTTGGCATACCACTCACACAAAAAGTAAGTAAAAATTTCACCTTCATCTTCACTAAAAAAAAGAAGTTGTTGAAATAACAGTGAAATCCTTGCCCCAAAGTTGCCAGAGATTCATCGTTATTTTCATGGAATGTACCACCGTACTGGTATTTAGTGCTTCATTGTAGAAACCACACTGCTTCACTGCAATATAATTATGGCGGTTCACTGTTCAGTTTGACGAGGATCCCTGGTAGATTCAAGTTATTCTTTTAGAGTACAGATATAGCATGATATAGGGGCATTAATGATGAAGTCACCTCTACTCTTCATAATGGTGTTCAATGATCTCAGCTAGCATAGAAGACACAAAGGATGACTTACCCTCTAAACCTAATTACAGCTCATCAGAAGGGTCTCGCATCTTGGGTGTTAAAGTTTTAGGACTCGTATTTCAAACCCAAAACAGACCACATATCATGTACACAACACACATCAATACAATAAATCCATGAATGAACACGCAGCAAAACAGATCTAGCATTATACTGGGTGCCATTTCATAGATTTGTGTCCGTAGAGCTAACTACTAAAAGTTCTATCCAACTATGGATACATGGAGTCTACGGAAGGGTTCCTGCGTCAATATACAGGGATGAAAGTCGTCAGGGATTTCCCTGATTTCAGGGATTTTGAAGTTCCAAGGCCCTATATACATTAATACAAAAATCCATGTTTTTGGGCCCATATTGGACCATTTCAGGGATTTTCGGGCTCCCTGAATTTCATCCCTGAATATAATTATAAACTATTTTATTGAAACATAACATCAGAGCATCTGATGTCATTGCATTATAATGTGGAGAGTTAACCATTCGATCTTTACACTTTGAATGTCTAGTGCTAGTTCACTAGGGGTGTTGCCCAACTTGAGAACACTAGTGTACTATTGACGTCATGAATTCCATACACCTCACGACACGTGTAGAAAAAATAAATGCTGATTAACCCAACTCCAGCCCTTATAAGTAGCCGGTAGGATCTCCTCAATAGCGCCAATGTGATAACCATAGATAACAAATGTATATCCTGCCATAGTGTAGCCTTATCATAATGATACATGTATAGTCTCCTGATAAGAGACATAACATGGCCAGATATGACAGCTCATCCTAGCTGCTGCTAATGATATTGAATTGTTTACTAACAAGGTTATATTGTTATGGGGGTTAAGTGTCACCCACACATACAGGTGTCACTGCCTGCCTTGTTTAGTAACAAGGCAGTGGCATCAACTAGGGTCAGGATGTTACCTTGAGCATACAACTTCTATCAAAAAGTGTTTCTCGTTGTCATATGAATCCAGCCAGGTTTTGATAATGAACCCTATAGTATGATAATCAATGTATCAACATACCAGAGTTGAGCCTAAGAAAGAAAGGACTGAATATACGTAAGCTAATGAGGCAGTCCCATGAAGTGGGGATTCCAGTTTTGGACATTAGAAAAATCAATTAATCAAACATACAAGACTAAAATGCTTCTGCATATCATTATAAATCACAGTTAATGATCACATGATGAAAATTGAAAGAAGAAGCCTTTAGCTGAAAAGCTTGAGAGTTCTCCCAGGAGAATACACAAAATATACAGTGGAAGGAGGTACCTGGCCCAGACTTATGACCTATGCACCACCACACATACACTGCCATATACACATTTATGCCTTACCAAATGGGACATTTATGATGACACATGTCTTAACAGCTTGTGATTAATCACCTTAGAAAAGACTAGTGGTGGAGCATACTAATCTAGCACCTCTTTGAATCTCAATCAAAAAGGCATTAAGGGAATTATGATTATCCAATACACTTTATAGGCTTGAAAGTAGCCCTATCAAATATTCATAAACCTAGTGTGTCTACTTGTCAGAACTGCAGCATTATGTGCTAAGGAGAACGCATTAATTCAGGGAAGTTGGATTCTTATTCATTATGCATATAACATTTTATTGTCATTGCTTTCATTATTTAGAATTCTTCTTGCCTTTTCATTACCATTTCCCTTCTCTGGATTGTCTTGCCTCTCCCTCGATGTGTTCCCATGCATTCACATCGAAGACCGTGTGTCATCCACACATAGAGCGTACTTACACTTGAAATTGATACATATATACGCCCTTACCATGTTACCACTGGCACGGCCACGCAGGTGGGTACATTCTATGATTATGATAATTCTTATTTAGGAGTATACATAGTAGGATAGACCTGTGTAGGTCTATGATTTTTGTTTTCAAATTCTCTATTTATCCTGGTATCACGAAGGCTATATAGCCTGGATGATTTAACATCAGCCTTATGGGGTAATAACTGATAATACAATTTTTGATGTACTCGTGACTAGATAAGAAAATGAATACCTCTTGAGGACAACATGAGAGATGGTGAAAGTAAAAGTAGGTGAAAAAGATAAATGCAGATGGTTTTGGTACCCAGTAAAATTTTACTTGAGTCAGCTGCTGATAATAGTCATCAATAATGTTTAGATTTATGTAACAGACTGCCAGAGCCACAGAATCAGAATAACATGCATCATAAACAACATACTCAATTGTAAATTTAGATTACATTCAATGATTTAATGGCATAAATGATATCAAGTTATGCCCTCTGTTAGGGAAGTTTGACTGAATTTCCTGATTATCCTAAACGATTGTTTGACCCTACTCGGTTTCTGGAGGGTGTTGCTCCTATAGTAAAAGGAAGAGCTGGCTAAAAATGCCCTCATTTCCAGTCCTTTCATTTCATGTAGCCATAACTTGACCCTTTTGTTGTTCACTAGTGGTCATTCAAGTATGTTGCTCAAAAGGGGGGATTTGAGTAGGTACCTAGCTGGGAGAAGTCAGTCAGTATAATATACTATAGAGCGTGTGACATGAGTAGGTACCTGGTAGTGCAGCTCTCTCTATTTTAAACAAGGCAGGTGACTTTTCAGACTAATGTGGTGAGTGCAAGTACTTAGGTGAAGCAGTGCATGACTTGTTTAGAAAAGAGGGCACATACTCACAGCTCTTTTTACAATAGGAGCAACACCCTCCAGTTATCATATAGTATTTTTAGTACTGAGGCTTATTATAGGGATAGGATCATATAAATGCAACAATCATATTTATAAATTGGATATGGCCATTGCATCTTAAGCAAACTACCCTATCTAAAGGCTGCTTTCCTCTACATGTGAAAAGAAGCCCCAATAAAAGCGCTGCTATCGATTTGCTAAGTAAAGGTACACTAGGAAGGGGCGTCCCACTTTCTACAGGAATGGGACAACAATGTGGAGAGGCATTACAGGTAATCTACCATAAATCCAACTCCCAAGGAAACCAAATAGGGTCAACAGCCTTTGTAAATAACAAGAGCGATTTGAAGACACATACATGGTATAGTGTCGTTGTATCGGTACTCGGTTCATTGTTTCCTGTCCAACAGAAAATGGGTAGACCACAGGTTTCTTGACTTTCCATGATACACGATCCTTTGTAGAGCACATGTGATACATGTTTCCTCCATTACCTCTTGCTAATGCATTACATATCCCCATTTACAAACTACCTAATTACCACCTTTATCAAATGCATGCAATATGACATCAGCCCTCTTAAATGCCTGACCAATAACATTTAAAAAGAAAGAAAAAAAAGAAAAAGCACTAGAACCATTTTGCTTAGCCGATTGAAGTGGCACCATCAAAATATTTTGTGCAATGTGTTGCGTCAAACCTGCAACAGCCACCTTTGCATCAGACCTATAAATACGGGACACAAAAGGTTACGGTTATAGTTTCACCATGTTACTGACATACGTCTCCAAGATGAAACATAGAAATTTAAGGTATTTCTTTACCTCAGGGATTCCTGGAAGGTATGGGTTAACATCCTGAAATAAAAGTCACCCAGAAGCCTATATACCACAGAGAGTAGAGAGTAGGGCAAGTGAACCTAGGTCAGATACCTAAACAATGACATAACAATAGTGCCCCCAATGTAGAGGATATATTTAGGTGTTTCTACCTGTGCCCCACCTGGCAGTAAGGGTGGAAGTGCTTCGATCTCACCTTTACACAGGAGGAGGAGGACAGGTATTTGGTGGTGGGGAGTGGTGAGTGGGGCCCAGTAATGGGGTTGGGGTGTCATATATTAGGTACATGTATACCAAATACAGGGGTGACATAGGGGTAGGGCTACTCTTTACCTATGAGTAATGGTCATATATGGATATATGCCTTGTGGGAACTTGGTGGAGGTCCAGGAATACTCTCACTTCCCCTCTACTTCCTCTGCCACCTTCACAACTCAACACACTAATACTAATACACATAAGAATACACATCTATGTGTCATTATGCCCTCCTTAATGACTGTATTCTTCCATGATTTTCTTTCACCTTCGTTATCATGATGCATCAAGCACTGAACAAATTACATTAATTTACTATGCTGCCCTTCAAGGTTTAATTTATGTGACACATATATCATTGCTTGGTCATTTATCAGATTCACAGGAATTACTACAATACACGACCCACCATTGTACATGCAATGATTTCTGCTATCATTAAATAATCAAGTCCATATATATGTTTATCATAAACACATTAATTAGTAATATTGTACCAAACGCTACTTGGTAATATCCCCGGCCCGGATCACACCATAGTGTATTTATATCTCCTTTCATCATGGCTCCTATAGACAAAATGGAAGGATATCCCTAAACAATGCACTGTACAGGTCAAAAGGGTAATGTTAGAAGTAGCTTATAAGTGGAGAAAAAACAATCACTGCAGTTAAAACCGGTCTAGATCATGCAATCATCATAGAACTCTGTATGATTTATTAGATATTGTATTGATATTTCTTACCTTAAATACGGCCAGTTTACCCTTGAATGTATGTTGAACACTGGGGAAGATTTCTAATGATACTAAAAGTATATATTATAAGAACTGAATATAATTATTTTATCAATGTGGATTTTGATTCTGCCATAGGTGAATTAGTCCTTAGTTTTAACTAAAAGCCTATCAATCATTCATTTGCTAGAGATTAATTATCTATTCCAATCCCTAATATGAATACTCTTAGGCAGATATAGTGGAAAATGAGATATGGAAGACAGTATACTACATGTAGCAATAGGAACAGATGGAATGTATACATAATATATCAAGGATGTTATGGTAGCAGTGACCCCGTCCTCCCTGTGGAACAGATGCCACAGAACATAGCCCTTTCCCCCTGAACCCAGGAAATTGCCTTTTCCCTATCACATATTAGAAACCATTGGATTACCATAAATGATAGTACTAAAGATATGTTTTCATTCTGCAAGACGCGCTTTTTGTGGCAACATATCGGTGCATACTCCTTTCATCGAATATAAAGGACATAGTAGAAGGTGTGAGAGTAGCACAGGTGTGGTAATAGTTCTCTAACACCTGCTCTATACCACCTCTGACACTCGATTACCATTACAAGTGTCCACTTACCACGTCCCTATCATCTTCTACATGTAACTCACACAGGCCATGGTCTATGGGCTCTGCTATGACCGACCTACATAAATCTGGGTTCTGTCCCCTTTTGACCTCATGTATGATACATATGGGATAGATGGATCTAGGTTAAATGTTAGCTTCATAAGGATGCAAGCCGATTCACATATTCACTTATAAGAATAAAAAAACACTTGCCTGGGATTTCCAAATCCTATTAGTGGGGTGGGAGGAAGAAAAATAGTTTAAATTGCCTTGAGTGTAGGAGCAACTATTTGGCCTATACTCTGCATTAGGGTTCAACAAATAAGGCTGCCATCTGGACAAGAAGGTATATTATTTAGTATATTATTTAGAAGGTATATTATTTAGTAAGCTAACCTTTGCACTAGCCATTTACCTGTGTCCTTCCAGAGCATATAGATTCTCAGTTTGTGCTATCACTCACATAGGAAGTGCTTGCTCTCCTGACACTCATGACAGGTAGCTGAAGACTGCGGCTATGCATTAATTTATATAATTTTATTTTCAGGTGTATCTCCTATTAGGACCAATGCTGATTTAAAAACATAAGGTTGATATTTAACAACTTGTTCTAAAGAATATCTAGAAGCAGAAAACGTTCTTCTGAAATCACCAATGCAGTAAGGCAGTTAAAACCCAGATCATCTTTCGCCCTTGAGTGAGTCTCTGGGTTGAGACCTAATTCAAACATTTGTCACATATCATGTCAGGAAAGGGATCAGTAAAAGAGGTGGGGGTAGGGAGAAGGGTACACCGCCCCCACACGTGCCAGAGGGCTAGGACATACTTTTCTGATCTTATAAGATCAGCACTCGTCACGAAAATCACCCACCTGTATCACCCAACACGGTAATGAGAATCCACATCCCTATATGTACAATTATGGCCTGACTGGGAGAACCGCTGAAGGCAATTGGCTACACTGTAAAAGAAATGTTGTCGAAATAAGGGTGAAATCCTTGTACCAAAGTTACCAGAGATCCATCATTATTTTCATGGAGATTCCTTTTACCACAGTGTGTACTGAACTGCTTCATTGTAGAAACTATGCTGCTTACCTGTAATGCAATTATGGTGGTTCATTGCTCAATTCACGAGGATCCCTGGTTGATTCAACCATTATTTTTTAGAGTAAATGGAGACGCAACACTCACAATATATGATTATATTAAATCTGATGTTTCTTTTTAAGAATGCACTCACTGCATGCAATTTGGTTCAATACTAGCATTTATACATTAGGAAAAAGGTTCTCACTCATTATATCAATAACCTATCGCACTTGTTGGGATAGACACAATTGAAACAAAACTTTGTAGGTCTTGAGCTCTAGCTGAGATCTTGGGGATTGTCTCCGAAAAATGATTGTGTAACACATCACATGTAGGCTGGCGAGGAACTAGAAGTATTGCTCTATCATCTATGTCTCTCCTCTGAACATCTGCTATCGTGAGACACTAGATGGCGAGAGGGAGCAAAGTTTGATTTTAAGAAGTAATTAATAGTAGACTCGACTTCCAGTCATATTGACTTTGATACGGTAGCTTCATTTGAGTTGAAATTAGTGTGCCCCAAAAATATCTAAGTTTCTGTCTCCTCTCTATTCTAAAGAAAGAAATTACAATAAATAAAAAAAAAAGAAAGGTCACAAAAAAAGGATAACAGATTGCATCCCATTGTTATACAAGATATTCCCCTGCTCACTTCCTTGTTACATCTAACTTTAGTGACACACATCGTTTCTATATAGAGACAAACACATATATACAGCCAGGAGGGTGTTGCTCCTATAGTAAAAGGAAGAGCTGGCTAAAATGCCCTTGTTTCCAGTCCTTTCTTTTCATGTAGCTATAACTTGTCCATTTTGTTGCTCACAAGTGGTCATTCAAGTATGGTGCTGAAAAAGGGGGATTTGAGTAGGTACCTAGTTGGGAGAAGTCAGTCAGTATAATAAACTATAGAGTGTGTGACATGAGTAGGTACCTGGTAGTGCAGCTCTCTCTATTTTAAACAAGGCAGGTGACTTTTCAGACTAATGTGGTGAGTGCAAGTACTTTGGTGAAGCAGTGCATGACTTGTTTAGAAAAGAGGGCACATACTCATAGCTCTTTTTACAATAGGAGCAACACCCTCCAGGCTTTATCACAAACCTGCCTCTACAAACAGTATATACCAGGTCAGCCAATGAGGCCATGACATCTTACACATTATATAGTGGGTCTTCCCAGTACTAGAAACACAGTGAAGTTGTCATAAGGAACATCAACTATCAGAATTCTGCACCTTTTATATACTAAGTCAGGAGACTGTTGCTCCTATTGTAATAAGAGCTGTGAGTATGTGCCCTCTTTTCTAAACAAGTCGTGCACTGCTTCACCTAAGTACTTGCACTCACCACATTAGTCTGAAAAGTCACCTGCCTTGTTTAAAATAGAGAGAGCTGCACTACCAGGTACCTACTCATGTCACACACTCTATAGTTTATTATACTGACTGACTTCTCCCAACTAGGTACCTACTCAAATCCCCTTTTTTAGCACCATACTTGAATGACCACTTATGAGCAACAAACGGGACAAGTTATAGCTTCATGAGAAGAGAGGACTGGAAACAAGGGCATTTTTAGCCAGCTCTTCCTTTTACAATAGGAGCAACACCCTCCTGGGTGCATGGACCCCCATCACTGACCACCGGTGAACTTAGCATCTGCTGGCATGCACTAGTGCTGTAGTATATAGAGGTATGGATACCTATACAGATGAGGACAACTATATATACCCCAGGGAGGAAAGGTATGTATACGTACCTTAAATCGTGACAGCTAAACAGACTGTGAAAAGACAGAATAGAGACAATATTACCTAATAAGGTCCAAGGAAGAATGGCCAATGAATAGATTAGGGAATATAGCACAGAAGCCCTGTGACAGAAGTGGGCCGCGCGTTAACTAGCATGCATCAAAATGATATCAGGTTCAATGTGCTGAGTGATTAGCTTTAGATTTTAAAAATATGCTTTGAGCATTCTCTTCAGGGTTGCGTGCCTACCAACCCTCTAGCTGGATCTCTTCATTTATTCATCACCTTTCACCAATTAAACCCTTACGTTAAAATTGAGGAACATTTGAAAAGACGCCTTGGAGGAGATGCCCGGGGGGGCCACTCCCTATGTGGCCTATAGTAACCATGTGCATACAAAAACTAGAGGGAAAGGGGTACCTTTTTCATCCTGGGGCAGGATCCGGCCGGATCCTTCATTAGGGGGGTGTTTTTGGCCATTTTAGGCCAAAAGGGGTATAGTTTTTGGCCTGGATTATTGACAAAGTTTTCTCTGAAAAAGGGTATGCTTTTGGGGCTGTATGAGAGTGGTCTCATGCCGATAGGGGTACCTTTTTCATCATTTTTAGGGAGTGGTCATTATTTATCAACAGGGGGGGGGTGGTGGGTTTTCGCGCGGACGCGTGGAAATTTTTTACGCCCCCCCCTCGACGGCAGTCAAAATTTTTAGCGCCCCCCCTGCGCCAGAGGCGCAGAGAGTTTTCGCGCCCCTCTTTGATCTATAGTAGCGCACGGGCTTTTTTGCTAAAAAGAGGGTGAATTTTTTTAGCCCCCCCCTCAAGAGGGGTCAAAATTTTTTTAGCCCCCCCCCTCGGGAGGGGTCTGAAAATTTTACGCCCCCCCTCAAACTCCCCCTCCCCCCCTGTTGATAAATAATGACCACTCCCTTAGAGAGAGTCCCACAAAAGGGGTATTGTTTTTTTTGGCTTGATTCACCCACAAAATTTTCTCCAAGAAGGGGTACATTTGTAGGGCAAAATAAGAGGGGTATCACATCAAAAGGGGTACCTTTTCTCCATATTTTTTCAAGTGTGCCCCGCCAAAAGAGGTATGGTTTTGCTAATTTTTACCCGCTAAAAGGGGTATGAAATTAAGGGCTGTGTACGCACATGGTAGCCATAAATTCGGGAGTGGCCCCCCTGGGAGGAGATGAGATGTGGGGGTTTCCTCTAGCTAATCATAATAATATCATAGGCATACAATGCCCTTAAAATTTAAAATGTTGGCACAAGTACCCACAGACGGCTGTAGGCCTATACCAGCACAGGTAACATGTAATGTCCTGTAAAGCTAGGGATCCACTGCCGCGAGTTTGTTGCGAATTGTACTCGTGCGTGTGCCTTCGCAGAAAACATTCCAGCAGTGGATCTGCTGCTGCGAGAAACGTCATGCGACGTCCGAGCGGCATGCGACGACATTCGCAAAAATCAAAATAATTTGATTTTTGCGAGTGCTCTGCGAGAATACACGCACGAGTGCAAGTTGCAAGAAACTCGCGCCAGTGGATCCCTAGCTTAAGAAGTGTCTATCTCGGAGGTCTGCCAATCCAGGGCAGTATTTACCTTCTTAGTAAATAGAAAGCTGGAAGTGGCACAGCAAACCACAACCCAATGTTCAGTTGTCCACCA
Source organism: Acholoe squamosa (assembly GCA_949317995.1). NCBI lineage: Eukaryota > Metazoa > Annelida > Polychaeta > Phyllodocida > Polynoidae > Acholoe > Acholoe squamosa. The sequence goes on from OX439043.1 coordinate 62,583,039, forward strand.
CAGTATGCAAACATCACAATATTCCCTTGCATGCATCTCTGGTCGAAAGGTAATTAATTGATTTTTGTTATTGAAGTGGTACCTGCTACCCGATCTTAGCATCTCATTTGAAGATTTGAAACGGGGATAAGTCGGCAGTTTTCTATTCGCTTCGAATGGAAATGCTAGAAGAAATAATACATAAAAACAGTATAGCTAATAAAAATATTCTTTTAATCGATGAATATCATCTGCATTGTTCAGTCTCAGTATTTTCCCAGATTACTTCATCGGTTAGGTACATAATTAATGATTTGAGGAGAATTTACCTAGTGACCTAGATCCCTGGTGCTTCTGCAAACACCCCAGTCCCTGGGCAATGGAAAGAAATCTCATAGGATGCTTTCATTGGAAAGTAAACACTAGTAAATTCATGACAATTATCTATATTTTATGCTGAAAATGTTGATGATATTTGATGGTGATCATGTCAGCAGTGGTATTTGTCATGATTATAATTGTTAAAAAAAGGTCGGGGAGGGTCCATACTATGAAGGATATTCTAATGCAAATAGAGCCGTTTGGATAGGAAAATGCTGGTCATCGTTAAAAGGACATATTTTTTGACCAACATTAATTGGCCCTGTCTACATGTCCAACATTTATGCTGTCCAGAAAAGAGCAATGACAAGTCCTAAATTACCTTGTAAGTAGATTCATGCAGTACTGAGGTAGTTTTCTACTCAAATATTTTTTACCATGTTGACAAGGCTGAAGAATGAAGTACCAAGTTAAATTTGATTAGTGCCATGTTTTCTACTCTGTAAACCTTCACCTGCAGTCCTTGGTGTAGGGGAACACAAGTCATTATGAGGCCTTAATACAAACACCTCCACACCCTCCTGTATACTTATATAATTATACAGAGCACGTCCTTGTTGGAAACTTATTTTACTGCTCTGTGCCTTTTCATCCCCACTGATCTACAGTGGCATGTATAGACATAGGCATGTTCCATCTGTCATGTTATGTGTAGATTGGCATCTGTGAACATGTGCCATGTCATGCTGTAAGCATTTAATCGTGGATTCTTCAGAATTTAGCTAATAACTGTCCAAATGGGAAACTTTCGTGACCTTTTCACTATAGCAGTATTTGAGCAGCGTCTCATTGTGCATGTTGTTAGTCAATATATAGGCTGGTTTTAATTTTGGGTAGTTTTGTTTTAATTTTGGTTAGTTTTGTTTGACAGAGCTATAACGGGGGTTGCGCAGAAATGTCTAGTTGTATACTTCCTAGAATTGTTGGATAAGGTAACCAGACATTACTGCAGCTCGGTGGCAGACTGGAGGGGCGTCAGTGTAAAGGAGTTTTATATGGGTATTCATATATGACCCATAGGACACACACCCCACAGTGCTCTGTGGAGGTCTGGTATATATAGCTGTCAGCCACTGGCCATGTGCTGGTGATTTCATACAAGCTTAGTCATATCTGTTTCCAGTTAACCAGCCATTATCCAACCCCACTCCATTGTATTTATATTATTCATTATTATTTCTTTGTCAGCTAGCTCTTGGGGGCATTTCTGCCCCACAGACAGGTGCGTACAAGTACCAGGAGGTTTTGGAAGGATAATGTAGACATTAAAAGCCACCGTTGATGGATGAATTTGTATAAAGTATCATATGTATTAAAAGGCAAAATCTAATTTGAATTTAAATCACTCTTTTCTTCCTTTCTTCAACCAAAACCTTGGTAGGAAGTCATTAGGTATCAGACTGTAGAACACAATTCACCCCTAAGTCTTGGTATGTACTTATGTAGGCATATAGGGCACATGGCTATCCATGTATGGAGGTCGCCATCTTTGTTCTTAGCCCCCGACGCCACCTTGGATTTTGTCAGAGAATTCTGGGTAATCTCTTATCTACACTCTCATCTACCTTAGAACAATGGCCATTGATAAGACTGATAGGGGAGATAAGCTGTGCCCTCACTTAATCTTAATCACCCTAAGTACCTCCCCATTGTTTCAGGTGTGAGGGGATTGGATTAGCTTGATAGGGAGATGGCCTGGGTGTACTCAGTGTGGGGGACATGTGACCTCTTATTGAAATCTAAAAGTAATATTTTTTCTTGTATTTAAAGTATTAGATTTATACCAAAATCATCTGGTTAAAGTTGACAGTATTTGGTTCTATAGATATAAATTATACAGAATAGATATACACATTAAATGAGGAAGAGGCCATCAAAGCAAACTATACAAAGGGGCTAACTGTAGATTTGGCCCCCGACTACATGAGCCACCTGGCTGGTTGTCTTATCACTAGCAATGTGCTAGTCCCGTATACACATGAGCAACCAACATGTAATTCATTTGATGTGTACCATCACTCATCGGTAGCTCATAATAGTCTGAAAGTAATATTGTAAACGGTGCAGTGAATTAAAAAAAAAAGTTCTTAGATTGTTCTCATGATATCATTTTTCAGTTTTTATCACCCAAATGAACAATGGATTGATTATAATTTCGAGTGTATCAATTATCACTTTGACTGTACAGAGTTAAGAAATGTGGGAAATGGCACAACACTTTATAACGGCTATAATAGTTCTTAATGTAAACGCTAGGTGGTAGTACGTACTATAACCCAGCTGCCCTCCAGGCTGAGCTAGCTGGGTGCAAGGATCGCGCACAAGGATCCTGATAATTATTAACTTCCTAATGGAGGAAAGAAGGGGACTACGATAGTATGTGAGATTCCCTATGTTGTATATGACTTAAAAAAAGGAAAATTGCACATGTCATACTTTGACGCTTCTCATTTGGTTTACATGTATTGAATTTTAATTCTGGAAAACCGTAACACTCATAAGGCATACCATTGAAGATCTATTGGCATACCTAGCAAGGGAAAATCCCAAGGATGAAATTTAACCTTGGTTTGAATATCTATCTCACTTTTTTTCCAGAAAGAAGTGTACATAGCGTTAAGATATAGACACCTATAATAAATAGCAAAAATGTTCTTAGAGGTATGACATTAGGTTAGAGATAGCGCATATAGGACTCAGTATGGAGGCCTAGTAGAGCCGCCATCTTGAATTTCGCTGGTTGAGGTAAAGCCCACTGATAAAACATACCATGATGGGTACCTTGTCACTGGTTAACACCCACTTCCAGGGACATGCTGGTCCCATCTTATCAGTTCTTATCAGTGTGTGTGGCCGGAACCAGCTCCAGACCAGCTAGAGGCCAATACCCCAGTTGCATGTGGTTCCGTGGGCAGCAGTACCATACTTACAGGCCATACAGGTGTGTGTGTGCACTGCAGCTACCAGCTCAAGCTTAATTAACATGCATTCTCGCGAGATTTGGACCTTTCAGGGGTCAGAAGACACTCTATATATGGGTGGCTTTCCACACATGTAGGTGTGAAGACTCCACACCTAGAAGTGTGATGAGTGATAGTCCACACTAACCATACCTTTGAACTTGTAATTATATTTTTAAGCCACTATGTGCTTCTTAATTAGCTATGTAAGGGTTCAGTATGGAGGTCTAGTGATGAGTCCACCATTGCTGGATCTGTCACCTGGCGAGATAAGCACTGATAAGTGCTACACAATGGTGTTACACAATGTACCCAAAAAACTGCGCATTGAATCCAGGGAATGATTTGATTGGTTAATAGTGTATCCCGGGTAAACCCTATATATAGTGGTGTACACATATTCATAATGGTGGCAGATAAGGGACGAGTCATTTATTACCAGCTCGGGGGGGGGGGGAGTTGGTATTCTGCAGACCAGCATTTTTTTTTCTCCCCCACCCCCGCCAATATTAGTCATTTTGCACAATCCTTTCTTAGTGGTGGGGGGAGGGGGTGTAAAATGACCCCTCAAAAATTGGATGTGCATGTGGAATGACACATCGCGATGACTATTTGAATTGGCAATATTTAGTTTTGACCCCCCCCCCCAGTCCCTGTGGCCAGCCGTCCAGTCTCCTATCACCTGTTATCAGTCCATGTACCTAGCCAATCAGTTACAGGTAAGTGAGGAGGGGGGGGGGCTGTAGGGGGAAGTTGGGTCAGATAATAAAGTCTCCTCCATGGTATACTGTCCTAACGTGATAACCTACTTAGAGTTAGATCACACTCTCCATGACATAGGCTGTGGCTATGTATATGTCATACACATCTATAGGCTAATAGTATAGGCCTACACTATACAATCCTTGATGTAGACCCCTTGCTTTGGATTCTAATCAAGGAAGCTGTGAGCTGGCTAATTTAGACTGTGACACTCCTGTGGATCTAGTATTATAGTTATAGTCTCCAAACCGGACCTGTACCCAAGTTTCACTTATTTACTATCCTGAGGCAGACTAGGACTTGAATGTTGTGAGGAGTATTTGGAGGACCACTTGGATTTGTGATACAGTTGATTTTGTACTTTGACAAAGGAAGACAGAGTCAATGACCATGCAACGATTTACGTCAAGGTACATAGACCCTATTCTAAGACATGACGACTGTAATAGTCATAGTGAAACTAAAGTTAATTGAGGGGGGGGGGTAGATAGTCATTTGACAACGAGATTATCTGCTTGTTCTCAAGGGCGATTGCATATTTTGAAAATTAAACTTGTTTTTTTTTGTGAAGACAATTGTTGAATTAGGGGTTTTCAGGGATGTGTCCTTTTTAGGGTTAAGAGACCTGTTTCTGTTGTCATGTACAATGTTATTCTACTCATAGCCCTGCTGTAATGATAGGGCCATGCACAAAGCTGCACAGGGGTTCATTGAAACGTTCAGATTGATACGATCCTCTCGTGCTGAGAATAGTACTTTCATTCAAAATAAAATCTTTCATAGAAATCGTTTACAATTGTCATTGTTAAAATTAGGTGAGGCTCCACTACCCGAATTTTTTGAAAATCGGAGCTATTCTCACAAATGCAGACACAAACACAGATTATAGAGTGGTATTTGTTATTATTTCAGGGTGTAAATAGAAGATTAAGAGAGCTTTTTGTTTATGTGGGGAAGGCTTTGTGTACAATCTCAGGCACATTTTTGTTGTTTTTGTTTACTAAATCAAGTTGACCTAATGTAAATATTGCAGACTTTCACACTGATGACTCTCTGCAACTCAATATCAGACAGGTTTGATTTTTACAGCACAAGACCCTGCGATCTGTGTGACTGCTGTGTTGTTATTTATATTTTGCTGTGTTGATGTTTACATATTGAGCTCCCACCCAATCACAGAGTCTGTGCAGGTGCAGGTTAGTTGGTAAATATGGAGAGAGATCACCCATGAAATAACCCCTGAAATCTCATGTTTACAATTTTGAATCTCATGTTTACAATATAGGAATGTCAACAACCTATACCTTAGGCACTATAGGGATAGAATTAGGTGAGAATATACCAAAAAATCGCGTAGTGGAGCCTCACCTATTGATACAGCATGGTGCGAATTGCATCAAAGCGATCTTACAAACCTGATCGTTTTCAAACCAATTCTTTACCTCATAATTATTTAACTTATCGCCATCCTGGTCCACCATTGATATATATATATATATATATATATATATATATATATATATATATATATATATATATATATATACAACACGGATCTCCCTCAATTTAACTGGGTCGAATACTGATAAGAAATCTCAGGAAATATTCACCAGGGAATGATTGATGATTGTATAGAATCTGTATAATTTACACTCAATTTTAAGTATATGAGGGGTTACAGGTTGTGGGTATTGGGGGGGATAGACAGGATCACGCATACGGGTACACAAGATGTTTACCATTAATCCTATATGTTAAATAGCATATCATCATAGCTTTACGATACATTAATTAGCTCAGCCTCACTGTTTCTTCCAATGTTCTGAGAAATTAAGGATAGGAATAGAATAGTCGCGCACAACATTGAGCTATATTTGAAACCTGTTCTACATACGTTTATATTGCAATATACATGGAATATTGGCGCGGGTAGCTTATTCATTCGGCATCAACTATTGAAAGACACCACACAGTTATTTTCCATAGAGAATCTGGCTGTTACCATTGGGCATACGTCTGTTCCATTTTAACAACTGGCAAATTAGGATGTTGTTCTGGTCGGGGTATACGGACCTGTCCAAAGGATGGCACCAATGGAAGCCTGAGCCTGAGAACCTTTTGAAATATTCCTCGTACTTATCTTTCTACATGTTCGATCAAGTATAACAGTATTCCTGATCATTTCTATTTTTATTTCCAGAATGCTCAAGAAAACCAAACAGCCAAGTGCGCCAACACCGGATTACACATCGCAGCCGTCAGAGGTTGACTTTTGTAAGTTCAATACGATACCTCCCTGTAGTGTATGCAGAAAATGACATACGCTTAGGCCAATCAATTCATCACCTTTGATTCTCATGCAATAATTGGTGCATAACTAAGGGACAGGGGCCATACAAGTTATTAACTGAATAATGTACTAATGAAGTTTGTATTCCCAAAATCATCCCTTTCTTTCTTTCTTTCTTTCTTTCTTTCTTTCTTTCTTTCTTTCTTTTTTTTCTTTTTTTTTCTTTCTTTCTTTCCTCTTCCCCTTTCCATTTCTTCCTCCTTGTTCTCCCCCCTTTCCATTTTCATGGCTGTGCATGTATTTCATGCTTCCTCTGTTTAGTTTCCTGGGGGCGGGATAGGGCAGGGATATCATACTAAAGTCTAATAGACTTCTTTCACCATTGATAATTTCAGCGGACGGTGACTGGTCAGACTCAGAATTTGTAAGTATAATTGTATTGGTTCCTAGTTTTATCCTCTATACATTGTTAGAAAGTAGTATAGCTAAAGGGCGACTGGTTTTCCAGGGTGAATTGTTACAGTAAAGTTCGATCTCATATCCATCTATAGTACAATTTTGTTGCAACCCTCACTTCATCAATCTGATATTCTGTTATTTTTGTCATATTAGGATGGAGACTATGAAGTGGCAAACAACGGCCCCGTTATCATGAGTAAGTGATATAGTATAGTTATTAATCATATGTATAGCTCACATAGACATTATCAACTGGGGGCCGCCATTAGACCCCGACGGCACTATGACTAACACCTTCAGCCCCCGACTCCGCAGTATATGCCAGGGATACCTCCCATTGGTCAATAATACAATAGCCATGTGCCGTATAGCATCATGCATTATCTACTCCTGCACAAGCTCCTCAGACTGACTCATGCTATAAATACGAAACTGTAAATCTTAAGATCACTTCTCCCTCTTGAATGATGAAGAAATGGATAGTGCTGATCTTTCCCCTAATCTGATGCACGATATATTTTGTATGCTCCTACATACTCTTATTTCCACCAACTATATATGTCTGCATGAAAATAAGATTTAAAGTCATTTCATATCATTCATATCTGTCATCCCAATATGTAAATCACAACTTGCAAAGTTATTACCATAAAGTTAAACAAAAACAAAACAGACGCAAACCGGACCACTAGTAAACTATAGAAATTGATTGGGCACATTCCAGTTCAATAAGAGTACATCTCTATGGGGCCCATATCAATCAGCTATCACTTGGATCGCTACAATCAGTCAGTAAAATACTGACAGCAATATACCATTATCATATGTACTTTTGTTATTGACCTGGCTTTGTCACCTTCTTAAAATTATCATTTGTACTTTTGTTATTGACCTGGCTTTGTCACCTTCTTAAAATCAAATTTCGTCTGCATTGATTTGTTTATCTTGCCGTAGTGAGCCAGGTATAATCATACATACCACCAGTCGCTTTTGCCCTGAAGCCACTGCGCGACCTCAACTCTGATCTGGGGATGTCCCAATGAATCTAATCCAATCGGGTGGTAATATATCAAATCTTTGTGAAGTTTCATATCTAACAGCTCATTTGATTCAACATTCAATGGAACACCACCTAAGGTATTGAGCAGTCGCAGAGTGGACTTTTGACAATTATTTTGCAGATTATTATAGGTAATTTGCATGACACTAACATTTATTTCACCCCTGGATGCAGACTACAAGCCACCACGCTGTACTAACAGCAGGTCAGATCTGACTATAGAGGCTAGTTACCTGCACCCGCCACACGGTACAAAAGGTTAGACATTGTAATAGATGTGGCTGCTGGAGTGGGGGAAAACTATAATGCTTAAGATCTTTGTTCTATAAGAGCTTTTAGAATTTTAAGTACACAGAAACAGTGTGCCTGCTCAGTAGATGATATTTAGTGCTACTCTGACATTGCTACTTATAATATGGGGACAACAGCTTTGGAAGAATTGAATTAGCTATACAATAGGCATTAAAGTAAAAGGAAGAGACAATTAAGACAAACGTTGACAAGATGAAGTGAAGATTGGTTCAGTAGTGCAATAGGTACTTGGAATAAAGACAAGAAGAATGATAAGAAGAAAGAACTTATAGTTCCAAGACGTTCGTTAAATTGGAATTCTTCTATTTGTTCTGGAACAGAATTTCCATTCAATAATGTAAGGCTATTAGGTGTTGAAGTGGACCTAAACTGCTATTCATATAACATCTATTAGTGTATTTACACCATTATCAGTCTTTAGGAAATGGTCCACTGAACATTTTCTTCTACCCATAGGTGAAATTCTCATAAATGGTGAGTCAGCTGGGAAAACCAATAAAATATTTCAGTTCTTCTAATCAATGCTAATTTTTCACCATAGACATCACACAATAAAGCGTAGGCATGTTTTCCATTTGATTGAGTAGCTGCTTTACCTGCCTATGAATAAGTGTTAAGTGATACATCACTAGAAGTGTAGTTATACTATTAAACAATACAGGAGGGTGCTGCTCCTATAGTAAAAGGATGAGCTGGCTAAAAATGCCCTCATTTCCAGTCCTTTCTTTTCATGTAGCTAAAACTTGTCCCTTTTGTTGCTCACAAGTAGTCATTTGAGTATGGTGCTAAAAAAGGGGGATTTGAGTAGGTACCTAGTTGGGAGAAGTCAGTCAGTATAATAATACTTTAGAGTGTGTGACATAAGTAGGTACCTGATAGTGCAGCTCTCTCTCTCTCTCTCTCTCTCTCTCTCTCTCTCTCTCTCTCTCTGTTTTAAACAAGGGTTTATTGGCATCAAATTCAATATAATGAAAATTGAAAATATAGTCAACTATCATACTCCTGAAAACATGGCTTATCATTTCCAGTTGGATTTGTGATAAAAATCGGCGTTCATTCACAAACCTAGTCTGATCCGACCTCATCCCCTCTCTCCGTTGCTCTATGTAATCAGTACTTTTGTATTTCACTATCATAATGGATGTGTTAAATTTCAGGTATGCAGCCTCCTAAACTTCTACCTTCCAGACAGCATAGGCCCCTACCTCCCACACCCCAACAGGTATTTATAGTTTAAAGATTAGAGGGACATAAGGTCCTGCGCTCTGCTCATTTGTTATCATACTGCATCAGCGCAGCTCTAGTGAGTAACTCACCAGGGCTACATTCATGCATCATGACGACCCTCCAAGATTGATGCTGTCCCGAAGGGTGGGCTTAAGGCTGTAATATAGTGCTCATAGATAGATTCATCAATGCAATTGTAATGGCGATAACGGGGCAAGAACGAGCTAAAGTCTAATCAAACCTTTGGCATTTCATTTGATTATCTACGGATGTGGACATCGGAATAAATATAATTATCATGAATCTATTAGATGTATTCAATAGTGATTAAAATACTTATCTTAAACTAATGTTCATGTATATATTGACTTTCTCTTATTATTACTACCTTTTGTTCTCTTAGGGTCAACCAGAGATGGAGGAAGATTATCTGGCACCCAGTAACCCCATCATAAGAGGAGATGATTCATCACCCCTACTTCCCAGGTACCCGGCCCCAACACCTCCAGGTGTACCAAACGGTACATCACCCTGGAAAAGGGTAGGTACTTTAATTCTGCAGCTATTAACAGGAGGGTGCTGCACATAGGGGGAAAGGTAATTTACCTTACCTGCAGCAGTCACTTTCTTTTCAGTTCTGACTTTTTTTTTGTGTTGCACAGAAGTTTCCATGTCATTCAGGTACAAGTACAAGTCAACGAAGATGATACTTACTCAAAACAGGAGTACTTAAAAGAGAGTCACATATTAAGGTACCTGTCTGTGCAATACTAACTAATTCAAAACAAGGCAGGTGGTTTTCACTCTAATGTGTTAAGTACAAGTTAAATGTTGAAGCAGAGCTGACTTTTTAACATGAGAGGGTTTCTACTTAGTGCTTTCTTTAGCTTATGTGCAACAGCCTCCTGGTGACACATCATAGTGTACCTGGTGTGACACTTTCTTTGAGACCTGTTATTTTTCATGCCATGTTATCTCTACTACCCAGTCAGTGTTCAATGAATCGAACTAGTTCTTAAAAGATAGCTATTTCACAGTTAACAAGAATAGGTTGAGGATTATCAAAGTGAATGGTAACTACTATTTAAAAACTAAATTATATTTCTTTCTAATCTTACCCAGGAGGAAGAACATGAACCAGATGATTATGAGGAAATGGGGGTGAATAGAGGTGTGTATCTATCAATCTCAACAAATTATTTGAAGAGGTATTAATGCCTTCTATGGGTAACACTAATAGTGTGAGTGCATCTCTGTTAAATCCCAGTATTAATGAGATGATTTCTTATGTATAGCATCGTCACGTATACTATCATCAAGAAGAATTATAATATTATATCTTATCTCAGAAACAACAACCGATGATGATGCACTACCTTTTCATCATATGTTACTCTATACCTTTCAGGAGGATTCACCAATAGCCCACCCATTCCCAAACCTCCAATCCCAAGCAGCAGTTCAGCCTCAGACATAGCCTCAATCCTGAATGCACGTAATGGACTAAGGAAGACAGGGCAGGGGCAGGGCGTGCAGACCCCTCACAAACCTCCAATTGCTGCTCGGCCTGAGACAGCCCCAAAACCCCGTACACCCCCGAGGCCTGCTCCAAAGCCTGCAGCTAAACCCTTCAGACAATGGCAGGATACTGGAGGTGTTCCTGCACCTGCTCCTGATAGCAGAGCTGCTGCTGCAGACAACACTGGAGTTGCCACTCCTCCTGATTTCAGACAACGAGCCATAATAGGGGGCAGAAAACTACCCTCATTACCAGGTAAGTAATGGTATCTGAAGTACTGAATTAAAGGATATTACATGTATTATGTGCTCCTGCAATTGCTATTGAAATGTCAGACAGCTACTACCTTATAGATATCAATGGCCTCATCAGTTACCTAAATCGGTTTAGGGGAGGACAGCCTCGCCAAAGCCCCTCCTCTGGCAGAAATCCCTCAGTTATGCCTCCGCAATATCTCCACAGTCAAGGCACAGGGATATAGGCCAATGAGGTCAACAAGTTAATTAAACAGCCATGTTGGGTATGTTTGGAACATTCTTCATGCAAAGATGAAGGGTCAGGTCCTTTTGATTTCGAAATCCTATCTCGTATTTGTATACATACTAAATATAATTTATATACTGTATTGTGAGGCCTTTACCATTAACGCTAGCTCTCATTCCAAAGGAAGATCGAAAGTAAACTCCCTTTAATCACGTGATAACCTGCAAAAGATGTTCATTAAGTACACGATATTGTTATATAGTAGAAAATATATTATTTTTCCTTTCTTATTATAGATAAAGAGGATGGTGAGTGTTAGTATAAGAATGCACTGTGTGCATTGCACGTCAAATTACCAGTTGTTATTCTCTAGCTTTAGTCCTATTTTGCATGTATATACAGATTACCCTACACTTGTTTTCTGCTCCAACTATTTCATTTCAGTGCATGATCTTGTAAAATAAGTAATGCGTGCATGCATACCCCTTCCTGGTACTTTTTACCGATGGTCAAATGTTTTAAGGATAGGATCCTCAATCGAAAATCTAAGTTCTCTTTCTCTCAGCTTCTTATTTGCCCATCAGCCCATTACCAGATCTATGAATGTGCATAAGCTAAGAGTAATTGGGTGCAAACGTAAATTAATACATACTATCTATGAGGAATGAGGATATGCAGGATGTTCCCTAAATTAAGCCGATATATCTAAGCTCATATAATTTCCCTCCCTGTGTCACTATCGCTTGACTTCCTGTTGCCAGAGATAAGGCTGATATAGTATCAGTTACAATGTACATGTGCACGCTTCTCTTTGTCATTATGATCTAGGCCATACTATGATTTTACCCCTGCCATTTTGTTATACATTGTATTCTATGTGTAGTGTCTGAAAGAGGCAGAGATGACAAAAAAAAAGCAACATCACACCAAATTTATAAAACTACCCAGGTACTTTTCTAGTCCACCTTAATTGCCCGATCAACGTTGATGATTAAGTGAAGTAACATTTGCTGAAATTAGACGTGAGTTGAGTTTAATTTGCCCATCTGGTGCTCACTTCGAATGTTGTGAGCTCGTGATGAAATACCTAACTTGGGTAATGACCATACCTAGAGTGATATCGTATTGTATAATAATGTGAATATATCTATGAATCTAACAAATTGAAAAACACAGTTTCTCTCTTTTAATCTCCTCTGTATACTTGATTCTTTATCAGTTGGCTTCATACCCAATCTCAAGTCACCAGAAATCACCAAAAGAAATCCGTGGAAGGACTCCACACCAGCGACGCCTCCCTCTCCCCCACCCACCACATCCATCCCAGCTCTCCCTAGAGGTGTTAACATAGGAGGTCCACCCTTGCCGACCCCACCCAGACCTCAGAGGACGATACCTGGACCCCCGAGTATACCAAGTCAAAGACAACCGCTGGCGGTCACTCCCCAATCAGACTTGGTGAGTTATGGGAACATTTCAAGGAGGAAATAAAATGCAACTTAAAGAATTCCAAATATATGTAGATGACTACTCGATCATCATCCGTCGAAAGCTTCACATATCACCACTAATAGAAGTGGACTTTAAATTTAATATTTAAAACTGATAGGAAAACATGTTTTGAAAACTTTTTTTTTTAGGATGACTTGTACTCGTACTATTGGTTCCATGGCACAATGACAAGAGACGAGGTGACTGAACGTCTATACTCCATTAATGAGGTAAGCTGTACTTTTGATGTCAGAATTTTCCACCAGGTTCCTATAGCACCAAGTTGACAGAGCCTTCTTGCAATGTGGCCTATAGGCACACATATCATAGACAGTTAAGTACTTTCATAGTATAGGTAGACTATGGTCAATGTATGTTAAAACAGAAGAAGACTCAATTTTGTCAAAATGTCAGTTACAACCTTTTTTTAACTAAGCCTAAGGCGACATTCGATCATTTACGGATGTCATTACTAAAGTAGATCTTTGTATGCAATTGTCAAAAGACCAGACTCACCCTACCCCCCCCCCCCGAGTTCAACTCAAGGTGGTACTGTGGATACTGTAGGAATTACAAGAATAGGCTTCTTATAAAGCTGTGCAATTGACTTTATTACTGATCTGATCTAACTGGTATTGTTCTGTATAGGATGGCACCTACATACTGAGGAACAGTAACAAAGGAGGCAAAGACAACCCCTACACACTCTCCATCCTTTATAATGAGAAGGTCTGGAACCTTCACATACGACTCCGCACTGATAGCACATATGCACTTGGAAACCACAAAGACAATGAGAAGGTGAGCGCAGCATCAAATCTCAGTTATCTTTGATTTAATTTTTACTAATATCTGAACTTTCACACCTCGTAGTAAAGGCATGAAAGGCATAGATGGTTTTACTGATGAAGGAATATTGCACAATCGGTATTTCCAATGCTGGCAATATTGACCAAAGCTTTTATTATTGATAGGACTGGGATGTTCTGTGATGGATCAAGAGTGCAGATTGGCCACCACAGCCAACTTCGCTTAGCTTAAAAGAACCCATTGAAATTAGTATTTCACTGACATTTAATTCAATTCAATTTATTCTTGCAGACTTTCAGCAGTGTACCAGAGTTAGTGGAGTACCACACACAACGTAACCTTATCCTGGCCGGCTCCAGAGGGGGTGAGACCACCCTGATAGACTGTCCCAGTGTCATCAGAAGAGACCACTCACGCCCACGATAGTACCAAACTCTAAATGTTAGCACAGACGTTACAATAGTTTTCAAAGAAATCCACATATGGTGAGAGACACACAGTTAAATATAATTTCCTTTATAACACAAAATATTATGCTAGTTATAAGATTAGTATCCTCTCTGAAAACCAGGTTTCTCTAGCTGTCATAGAAATCATCCTGTTATTGTTATGCATAACATATGTGTCATGTTTGGTTGTATGATGTCTGTTTCGTTTACAGTGTTACTATAAACTAGTGGAGTTATAGTTATCATTATTCAATGGGCCATACCACATACTGCCTTAGTAAAAATTAAACTGGTTATCCAGTTACATTTAAGGTCCTTTTCAGTGAAAAAATCTCAAAAACAATGTTCTATGTAGATTTTTTCCTCTCTTGGGTAGATTTGAGTTCAGCATACCCATGGTAATCAGTGGTTTCAAGCATGTAGCATATATATATATATATATATATATATATATATATATATATATATATATATATATATATATATTATATATATATATATATATATATATATATATATATATATATATATATATATATATATATATATATATATATACAAGATATGTGTGGGTGTATATAATTATTCATGCATTAAGAGATCTGCAGTGATGGTATCATTGATCAATATTCATAGATAATACCGTCAACATTGTTTCTTTCAAATACCCTGTGACATATCTTTCTTCAGTGAAAAGTCCCTGGGTTAAGCTAGACTTATGGTCTCAGCAGTTCTTGTAAAGATTGTACAGAGTTTCCAATCTACTGGACAAATTCTTTTTGTATTCTCCCAGAGGTGGTGAGGAGTGAATTTTTGTCTTTCATTAGACATATATCATTATTATGAGTTCATGTTTTAACAGTGCAACAGTGGCAAATGTATGAGCATAATCAAGACTATTAATATTACATACCATTTATATAATAGGAAATAAACAGTGGTTATGTGTATAGAAAGTGTGAGTACATTTATGACATTAGGCATATTAGCAGGAACATTAATTCAATTCCATCCATATCAAGAACATGATACTAGCATTAGTTTGAAGGGACCCATTGCACAGTAAGGTCTTATACAGGATATTGATTAATCAACTAATCCGTCTTATAGTTTATGTTTTTAACTCTTCCTTTACCAGCCTATTTCAGAGCAAATTTTGGGTTGTAGAAGTTCACATAAGCTTTCAAAAACTGTTGGAATTTTTCTGGATATTCCAATTAGAAGGGAAATGGTGATGGTTTAGGCTAGGTCAGTTGATCTCAAAATGTACCATCTCGGTTTTCTCTATCTATTATCTTTAATGAGAAATATTAACATAAAGATAATGCTCTGATAAGAAAATTTGATAATTTAGAGAAACTTCAAATTGTCATATTTCAGCATTCCCTTTATCAATTTTAATGAAATAAAGTGCATATTGTAGGAAATAGAGAATATTTTTGAATTTTTGGTACACATTCATTGCAAGAAACGTTCTTTCAGGTTACCATGGCAACCAGAACTAGGCAAAATCAATGTTTTTAGCATAATCTGACATATCTGTTGCCATGGTAACCACCCTAAATGGCCAAAAATGGATTAAAATTCAGTAAAAATGTTGATGCCATCTTGTTGAGCATAACAAAATGTATAAAATCGATTTTCATCCAAAAAATTATATTATTTGACATTTTTTAAGATTTTTCAGCTTATATACTGATAAAATATATGGAAAACTTTTAGGGTATTTCAAAATTTCCTCTCAAGTTGGCAAGAATACCATGTAAAAAGTATCAGAGGTAGAGACTTATTCTTTGCAGTCTCAAGAGAACCCAACTGACTCTACGACTATGAGAAAAATCTAGGCATTTTATTGAAAATTAAGGGAGATACAGGCTATCTAAAATCGGCCAAAAATCGGCCCAAATCGGCCCAAACTACGCATTAATGCGTAATCGGTAAAAGAAGAGTTAATGGCAGAGACTTCGCCATCAAGCTTCCAAATGGTTTCCATATCGCTCACTCTAAATAGAGAATCCCTCATAATATATGAATGTGTGCAAGTCATATTTAATAAAATTTATTGTAACCCTTTTGATATATGATTGCTGGACAATTGCATCTTAACTATTATTAACTTGAATCATGTCACTCATATGTATGTGTAGAAACTGGTGATTGTATCTGCTTGCTCATGAATAGTTTGACAAGCACCAACATTGCCTATAATATCATTACTATTTTACTTGCAAACCTAGTTTTTTTTATCATAGCATTTGGTTATATTAGAACATCCAGAGCTATAAAAGGGGTGACTTCCAGACAGACTCAAACAGAACAGAAATACATCTATATTTCGAAGGATTTTTCAAGGGACCAAGAAGAATCGTGCTGTTGGGAAATGAATAAAGTTACAAAAAATGACAGATAATGCACCTTTCTCATATCAAAGACGTTTCGGATAAAGGTCAGCATTTAAGTCAATGAATAATAAAATATTCCTAAAGCACACAACATGATGAGCTAGCATAGCATGTCCATGTAATGCATCGTTTTGAATGTAACTGCCAAGTCTGTGATGCAATTACTGGATGTTTATACCTGTACATTTGTATTATATAATCCATACATGTAAGAAATGACCGATTTCAATGGTATCTACTTTGGACCACTCCAAGAATAGATTTGTACATAGATCTAGAAACAGTGGGATAAAAGTATTGTAAAAGATCCTGTGACTATTTATTCCACATATATGAGATGTATTTTTATATATTATACTGTTTTTCGTTATTATCACCAATGAAGGGATTATGTTTGACTGCCACAATAATAATTGTGTTCAACGATGTTTGCAATAAAATTAGATATAAAAACAAAATGTTAGATTCTATTATTTTTCTTCAACTCATTCAGCTGATGGTTACTGTAGAACATGCACAAATAATAAATTTACACAATTAGTTGACAGACATAATATAAAAATGAGTTGGCTTTTGCCTGTTAGCAGGTGATCCATATAGGGTTAGATATTGTATTATTACAGCATGCTGGTCCAACACGGGGGATGTGTATGTATACACTCCATGAGTGTCTGGATAACATGCATTTGTTTTTATCAAATAATAAATTTACACAATTAGTTGACAGACATAATATAAAAATGAGTTGGCTTTTGCCTGTTAGCAGGTGATCCATATAGGGTTAGATATTGTATTATTACAGCATGCTGGTTCAACACGGGGGATGTGTATGTATACACTCCATGAGTGTCTGGATAACATGCATTTGTTTTTATCATAGCATTTGCTTATATTAGTACATCCAGAGCTATAAAATAATATTATGGGTGACTTCCAGAGGATTGTTCTGGCTCAAACAGAACAGAAATACATCTATATTTCGAAGGATTTTTCAAGGGACCAAGAAGAACCGTGCTGTTGGGAAATGAATAAAGTTAAAAATGACAGATAATGCACCTTTCTCATATCAAAGACGTTTCGGATAAAGGTCAGCATTTAAGTCAATGAATAATAAAATATTCCTGAAGCACACAACATGATGAGCTAGCATAGCATGTCCATGTAATGCATCGTTTTGAATGTAACTGCCAAGTCTGTGATGCAATTACTGGATGTTTATACCTGTACATTTGTATTATATAATCCATACATGTAAGAAATGACCGATTTCAATGGTATCTACTTTGGACCACTCCAAGAATAGATTTGTACATAGATCTAGAAACAGTGGGATAAAAGTATTGTAAAAGATCCTGTGACTATTTATTCCACATATATGAGATGTATTTTTATATATTATACTGTTTTTCGTTATTATCACCAATGAAGGGATTATGTTTGACTGCCACAATAATAATTGTGTTCAACGATGTTTGCAATAAAATTAGATATAAAAACAAAATGTTAGATTCTATTATTTTTCTTCAACTCATTCAGCTGATGGTTACTGTAGAACATGCACAAATAATAAATTTACACAATTAGTTGACAGACATAATATAAAAATGAGTTGGCTTTTGCCTGTTAGCAGGTGATCCATATAGGGTTAGATATTGTATTATTACAGCATGCTGGTCCAACACGGGGGATGTGTATGTATACACTCCATGAGTGTCTGGATAACATGCATTTGTTTTTATCAAATAATAAATTTACACAATTAGTTGACAGACATAATATAAAAATGAGTTGGCTTTTGCCTGTTAGCAGGTGATCCATATAGGGTTAGATATTGTATTATTACAGCATGCTGGTTCAACACGGGGGATGTGTATGTATACACTCCATGAGTGTCTGGATAACATGCATTTGTTTTTATCATAGCATTTGCTTATATTAGTACATCCAGAGCTATAAAATAATATTATGGGTGACTTCCAGAGGATTGTTCTGGCTCAAACAGAACAGAAATACATCTATATTTCGAAGGATTTTTCAAGGGACCAAGAAGAACCGTGCTGTTGGGAAATGAATAAAGTTAAAAATGACAGATAATGCACCTTTCTCATATCAAAGACGTTTCGGATAAAGGTCAGCATTTAAGTCAATGAATAATAAAATATTCCTGAAGCACACAACATGATGAGCTAGCATAGCATGTCCATGTAATGCATCGTTTTGAATGTAACTGCCAAGTCTGTGATGCAATTACTGGATGTTTATACCTGTACATTTGTATTATATAATCCATACATGTAAGAAATGACCGATTCCAATGGTATCTACTTTGGACCACTCCAAGAATAGATTTGTACATAGATGTGCATAATACATAGTACATAGATGTACATAACTGTGATGCAATTACTGGATGTTTATACCTGTACATTTGTATTATATAATCCATACATGTAAGAAATCTAGAAACAGTTGGAGAAAAGTATTGTAAAGGATCCTGTGACTATTTATTCCACATATATGAGATGTATTTTTATATATTATACTGTTTTTCGTTATTATCGCCAATGAAGAGATTATGTTTGACTGCCACAATAATAATTGTGTTCAAAGATGTTTGCAATAAAATTAAATATAAAAACAAAATGTTAGATTTTATTAATTTTCTTCAACTCATTCAGCTGATGTTTACTGTAGAAAATGCACAAATAATAAATTTACACAATTATTTCACAGATATAATATAAAAATGAGTTGGCTTTTGCCTGTTAGCAGGTGATCCATATAGGGTTAGATATTGTATTAATGTATATGTATACACTCCATGAGTGTCTGGATAACATGCATCATGATCCATTAATACTGTGCTTCATGGTGATCAATTCACTAGGGCTGCCTTCATGATTTCCAACCCTGTTAGGCTTACATATATACCCCAAAGGGTTGGCATTACGCACCATGATGATTTACCAAGGCTTCGATTTGATATTGGCAATTTTAAAGTATATTCCACTATTCGATAAATCAAAAACTACCATCAGTTTCTCCAAATGACTTGGGATTATAAAAGTTTTATATGTAACGAGATAGCCAAAGCAATAAAAACCATGGTTCATTGTACTAGTTTCAGATTTATTGATATCTGAAGATGGGGAATTCTTAACTATTGCCGCTTATGGGAGAAACCCCTGTTTTTCAACATTATCTCTAATATTGAAAAATTGACCATGGCTATTCTAACTAAACTTCTCATATGTCTAGCAAACATCATTTGTACCATGATCACCCAATAAAAACAGGTAGTCATTGGACAAACAAAAGAGCCATGAATGATTTAAAGAAAACAGTGCAAATAAAAAGTATTCAAATTTCTCACGTTTTACACTACAGTGAAGAAACTGTCTGGAATTTGTTCACCAGACTTTGCAGGGATTGAGATACAATCATCATGCACATTTATGAGCGAAGAATTGTAAGGTTACTCGCAGAATCTAGAAGTGACAGATTTATGAAAACATTTGGTAGTTTCAAATTTTGGCCACCAGGTGGCGATGGCATAGATGGTATAATGTACCTTTAATCAGAGGAATAGATGATTAAATCAACACACCTTGTGCAAAGCAAGTAGCAGTAGGTCACAAGACTCAGACCAAATGCCAGGTACGACACCTGGTGAATAGTAAGTGAAGCGACATATGATGAAGTGGGGCAATGGATTTAGTGTATATACCAAACAAGTAGTAAATATAAAAGTCTAACATCTTTTTTAAGGAAAAACAAGTTGAAATATTTACGTACTAGATCAACGTATTATCATACCAGGGGCAGATCTACTTTGGACCATATTTATTGTAACTCTCCGCATATTTCCACAAATGGTCTGCTTGACTACAAATTTGGTGATCATTTCCCTGTATTTGCTATAAAGAAACAAAGAAGAATAGAGAGGTGTCAAACTCGTTCAATTACTGGTAGATCATATAAGAATTTTGATCAAAATGCTTTGAATAATTATGTGAATAATGCTGCCCTCACTGAAAACCATATGCTTTCTCCAGGTGAACTTTATAGTGAATTTGTAAATTGCATCCGTGTGTACCTGGATAGACATCACCCAGTTAAGGAAATGGCTGTTAATATGGATGCACCTACTGGTTTTAATCAGAATCTGGCTTTTTTGACTGCTAAGAAAAAAAGATTTCTTAAGAAACTCCGGGGTTACAGAGGTCAGGATGCTAATCCATTCAGAGCCAAAATTAGAGACCTGGACAAACAAATAAAAAATAAGCTGGTCTTGAACAGACAAAAAGAGATAACCAGGAATCTTAATAAATACAAAACTGACCCAAGGCGTTTTCGGAATGTAATAAGTAGTTTATGGAAGGGACCTCGCACTGAGATAAAAATGTCATTAATAAATGAGCATGGTACTGGCATCCCTGACCTTGAGATTCCTGACTTTGTAAATAAATATTATACTTGTATTGGTCCTAACCTTGCGAATCTGATACCAGTTGTCAGTAACACCGACCATCGATGGATTACTGACCTTATACTTTCCCATGTCCCTGAACGTGACCAGTTGTTTGAATTGTTGCCTATTGATTTATTAACCTGCACTAATATTATTAACGGTATCAACTCTGTAAAATCATCGAAGACATGTTGGTAAAAATGGTTATCAAAGGAGTAGTAAAAAGGGCTTATTTCAATTGTACACAATTGGATTCACTCTAATCTGAAGCAAGATTTTAAGGTCAAAAATCATAGAAAGTTTGCAAATAGGCCTTGGTCAAGTTTTGAGAGGTCTGAGAAAAAATTATGTAGTATCTCAAAAATATTTTCTGTGGATAGTGTATAAGTCTTGGGGTAACTGCACATGAAATATTATGAGTTAAATATGAAAAACGTTGCTATGGCAATGCCCAGAAGCTATATACCTGGAAATGATGTCCTCCCGAGTGACCATTCAGGGTATTTTCCCTTTATTGATTCAAAATGACCTATGATATGCTTCTGGTCCACTGTTATTATGTTTTTGCTTGTAGTACTGGGTCTAATGGGTTGGTTTGGAGTATTGTAGTCAGATGTTATGGGTTTTTTTGCCTTGCTCTCAGGTCATTTTCCTATAGGGCCTAGCCTGGAATTCAAGTAAATCTCAGATTCTAAGATAATTATTTCTTTCTGTTTTATATAAAAGCTGAACAGACTATGATAGGAACTATTGATTATATGGAATACAATGCCCATGGCATGTACTTTCAGGTGGTATATAGTTTTGATGGGGGGAAAAATCTGTAATTTCTGTTCAAAATACCTTGTAGTTCATCACTCACCTGGACATTATGTTCAGAATTGTAATCAAAATCCATTAAAAGTAGTCTCATTTTATAATAGCAAGGAATCAGCTGACATAGATAACAATGTGAATTCCATCATCTACTGCTCAAGATGGTCCAGATCTGTGATTTTCAATGAGATAAAATGATTATTTCTGTAGGAAACCAAACCCTCAACATGGCATGTTACTCAATGGTCACTCGCCCGGACACAATTTCACCTGGACAAAAAAACACTTCCCATCCCTGATACTGCAAAAGTTCAGCAGCAATCAATTATCCCATACATTGAGTACAAAGGTATATGTAGTAGGTAAATAACTGGCATAGTTAGGATATTTGAATATCCCTATTGTGCAGAGGAGGGGCAGAAATATTGAATTTTGTGTGAGGACAAGAAATGTAGGCAGAATCATGGTAAAACCGTTAAAAGCATTCTCATTTAACGATAATAAGGTCACATCTGGCATAAAGAAACATGTTATTTTCATGTTGTACAGGTCAAAATAGTCTAGATCTGAGATTGTCACGGTAATATGACAATTGTTTCTGTAGAAAATCAAGCCCTCAACATGGCATATTACTCAAATGTCATTCGCCCGGACATATGCCAAGAATCTCTACAAACATTTATTATAAGTACACTCATTTTATGATATAAAAGACACATCTGACATACATAACAATGTGATTTCTGTAATCTACAGGTCTACATGGTCCAGAACTGTTATTTTCATTAAGATAGAATTTTAATTTCTGTAGGAAATCAACCCCTTAACATGGCATGTTATTCAATGGTCACTCGCCCGGACACGATTTCGCCCGGACAAAATAGCACTTCCCATCTCTGCTACTACAAAGGATGGAGAGTAATCCATTGTCCTTTACATTGGGCACTTAGGTTTATGTAGGGGGTAAATAACTGACTTAGTTAGGATAGTTAAATGTGTTAATCCTACACAGGAGGGGAAGGAACATGATTTTTCGCCCGGACAAGGAAAAAAGGGGGATTTTCAAGGAAAATCACTTATTGCCCCCTCACAGTGAAGTTTATGGAGGAAATCAAATTTTATTTTCAACATACTTTACCCCCAACATGTAGCAAATCTTTTAAGGCATAATTGAACCCATTTCACTTTTAGGTATTTAATGGGGGGAGGCCAAATGACCAAATTATCACCCGGACAGACCACTTTACAAAAAGTAAAATGCTCCAGAAGAATAGAAAAAATCTGACCAGGAACATAATTTTTGCTCCTATTTCACCACAAGACTCTATAATTTACATAATAAAAGTGGACAGACACATACCTAGTACTCATTCTACAAAAAAATGATGAAATATGTTGATTTTATTGATTTTCCAAGCTGAAAGGGGTCAATTTTAGGTATGTTCAACCCCCTGGAGGTCAGAATATTGATATTGTACCACTAAAACCCATATATAACATCAAGAACTCATTGAGCCCAAAAATATGACCCAAAAAAATTGGGGAAAAATCAAAATCCTAAGCGTAGGGGGCTGACTTTCACCAAAATTCCCATTTGCACACCTTCTGTGATTTCAGACCGAGTATTCAACACATCAGAGCAAATGTGGTGAAAAATGTGTTGTTACATATCCCACATATACTACTTCAAATAATTAATGGTTCAATCACTAATAGTGTCATACCAGAGATGTTCAAAATAGCTAATGTAATAATGTTGCCAAAGTCAGGCGATTTGCTGAATATCTCAAACTGGCGCCCAGTGAGTCAACTCAATATTGTCTCGAAACTAATTGAGAAATCAATCCACCGCCAGTTAATTAGGTATTTACTGGATAATGATTTTATATCTAAAAGACAGTTTGGCTTTGTTCCAGGTAGATCTACTAATGGTGCTATTTATATTTTGACTCAAGATCTATTTGAAGGATTTAACAGGGGGGAGTGCTCAGCTGTAGTCTTCCTAGATCTGAAAAAGGCTTTTGATACTGTCGACCACTCCCTCCTCCTAGGAAGGCTTAGGAATTTGCATTTATCTGTACAGTGTGTATCCTGGTTTAATTCTTATCTTAAGGATAGAAAGCAATATGCTACTGCCAATGGGCGTGTATCTGCTGAAGAGGCTGTAACGTGTGGCATCCTGCAAGGGTCCGTGTTAGGTCTGTTATTATTTATAATATATATTGATAGTATAGTATCGGTTATAAAATCCTGCAAATTCTATTTGTACGCCGATGATCTCGCTATTTATGTCAATGATACCGACCCCAATCATGTACTAAGGAAATTACAGTCTGATCTGGATAGTATCAGTAAATGGTGTAAATTGTTCAAGCTTACTATCAATAATGAAAAAAACAAAGTTGTTATGGTGTACAAGTGATTTACTTAATGCCAGACACAATTTGAGTATAATGAGTGCTGAACTGGATGGTAAGCGCCTTGAAGTGGTTGATGAATTCAATTACCTTGGTGTTATCATTGATCGTGGTCTTAATTTTCAGAGAAACAACGAAAAAATAATATCTAGTTTCCGCCACAAGATGTACCAATTAAGACAGTTAAGGAAATTTGTCGATAATAAGCTGTGTCTGACCTTATACAAACAAATGGTTCTACCTGTGCTGGAACATGCAAGTTTTCTACATGAAAGTGGTCCTAAATCCAGTTTTGGCCGCTTACAACTTATGCAGAATCATTGCCTATGGTTATGTCTTCGAATCTTTAATACTCGGGATATATCTATATACGATCTCCATGTTAGAACTTACATGAAAATGCTAAAGGTTAGACATGATAAGAACTTATTATCTATGATGTATGATGTTTCTTGTGATCCAAACTGTGTCAAACTCCCTGCCAGGAACTTGCGCGGCAATGTTAAAAAACAGTTAAAGGTATTCAGATCCAGGTATTTGACGTATGATAAGTCACCACTGTACAGGGGGTGTGTCCTTTGGGACAAATTGGATGCAAATACTCAGCAGATAGGCAGTAAGAAAGAATTCATGAACAAAATCTGAATGTATTTGGTGTATAACCGTCACTTGATAGACTACGCAATTATTTTTGAAAGATGTAATATACATGCTGCCTGCGGATAATCGACTTGTGCAAATCATGGTGATACATACAGCCCCTAAGAGGCTTTAGTTATGTCTTTAGTAATATCGTAATGATCTACACCCAAAAGGATGCCTGCCTGATGTAACTTTGTACAACCTGATTGAGCGCTACACTATTTCTTTCCTGTTGCCTTGTTTTGGCCGATCTGAAAAACGTACATGTATGATTTCTGCCAATAAACTTGTTAAAACTCAAACTCAAAACTCAATGTATAAAAACTGTTACCTATATTCACGAACATTATCCTTAGCCAATTGCTAAGCAAACGTGGTGTTCATAAGCAAGTTCTAGTTCTACCAACACATTGTTTAACAGTTTAACAGTAGATTCCTTGCATCATATCTTTGAAGGCCATCTTTGATTGAAAGTCATCCTTCAACTAAAATATCACAACTTCCAAATTTGGACACAGATAGAGGCGGTAGGCCTACACCCCAGGGAACACAACATATAAATTCAAAATCCCCACATTCTGGTAGGCATAGTCTTATACAAATGCAGAGTGGATTGTTCAGGTATAGATCTATGTGGTATGCAGTCCACCTGTAGATTGTTCAGTCATTGAACCTTACATCGTGAATAGTATGCCGGGATAGTAAGGCATTATATCAGACCACATTGCATGGGTGAGACATTGAAAGCAGCTGTCCAGTATGATCGTCCGACATACCTCTGCATACTCTTATCCCTCAAACGCTCGTATTTCTCAAAAGTAGTGCCCTTTCAGCTAACTTTGTAGCAATTGCAAGGAAAAGTACATTTAAACAATTGGTATATTGCATCTACCTCAGCCAGGCCAGGCCAACAAAGGAGATGCAATATATGAGAGGCCACTGTCGCGAGGGTTTTGAGATGAAGGTACATTTTGTAGTAGGCCCATGACACTCTTATAGAGCATTTGAGGGATACGAGCATTTCACAGATAAGAGCATTCGTGCTTTAGTATCAAGTTTGTGGTCTAAGATCATGTGGCTGCTCTTAACCCTCAAAGAGGTTTCTGTTTGAGGGTTAAGAGCACTTTGGGAGGTAAGAGCCGCATAAAAACCTATGTCATGCATGCCTACCTTCTGGAGGGACCATTTTCTAAGTATAATGTTAAAGGTCCATTCAAAGCAGAGCCTCCACCTGGTGTATAGTACTGTATACTTCACATCTAAACACCTAGACATACACATTTTCAAAAGCTTAACATCAAAATACTCTCTCTGTTTACAGTTTAAACATAATAATCATGTTTAGACTATAACTGTCTAGGTGTTTCGAATTAATAATTATGTTTAAATCCTAAACACATGGTTATAAGCACCTGCTCAAAGCAAAACACCTTGGCTTCTTAAGAATTTAGACCTCAATGTGATTAAAATCTAATCAGATGTTATGCGGTACATGCATCATTTTCATCCATCCCTAATTATTACTAAAACTTTATGATATTGACTCCCCTGTCCCACATAGCGTAAACATGAGACTGGTTTCATGCCTTCAATCGTTGTCCTCCATGATGGGAGAGTGATTCTTAGGTAGGGAAAACTGAACAGGAAGTAGACGTGATTGTGCAGCTATGGTCTGGATGTGCCTCAGTACCCCGGCAGTATGGGTGAGCACCTGTTGTGGGGTAGTCTAGATGTATACTGCAGGTCTGATCTAAACACACGACACACCTGTGAAAGGACAGTCAGCATGGAAGTTGTATAGTTACCATGACTTCTACAGTACACATTGCTACACGACTAGATGTCACGACTACAACCTTTAGTAACACATATAACTGGATTACTCTTACTTTGTTCATATCGAAGTGTTTTAGGTTGGAAGTAAACTTCATCTGACTGTGTGTATGAATCTCTACAATCATGTTAATGCAGCGAATAGCTACGAGGTAAGTACAGTAAACCTAGGGAGTGGTCATTATTTATCAACAGAGCGGGGGGAGGTGGGTTTTCGCGCGGATGCGCGGAAATTTTTTACGCCCCCCCTCGACGGCAGTCAAAATTTTTTGCGCCCCCCCGCGCCGGAGGCGCGGAGAGTTTTCGCGCCCCTCTTTGATCTATAGTAGCGTGCGGGCTTTTTTGCTAAAAAGAGGGTGAATTTTTTTAGCCCCCCCCTCAAGAGGGGTCAAGATTTTTTTAGCCCCCCCCTCGGGAGGGGTCTGAAAATTTTACGCCCCCCCTCAAACCCACCCTCCCCCCCCCCTGTTGATAAATAATGACCACTCCCTTACATATCTGAGGTTATTACTTTTAGATGCTGCATATCAATGTTATTCATAGTTGAGCTAGGCCTACATACTTTAATCCAAAGCCTTTACTAGGGACATTGGAATAGAGATACAACTAAGAGGTGACCTTAATCTTGGGGTTTTCCTAGTGTATATATGCAGCGCTGCAGCACTTCAGACGTAGCAATAAAAATATGTACACTCTCAGGGCTTATACCAGGTGTATATATTATCTAGCTCCATACTGACACAGGCGTCATGCTTGATGAGTTAAGTGTAACATCACAGAAAGACATGTCTTTGGGCTATATAGCATAGCTCAGGTGCTCAGGTGCACATGGTCTCACGAGATATAGAGTCTGCAGAATCTAGAGGGGGCTGAGGGGGAGGGTAGCGAGAGATGTTTTGCTAATTAATATGAAAAAAAAGAAACTAAAGTGAGAAAAATAACGATAAACAATAAAAACAAAAACAAAAAAAAAACAAACAGATGATTCTTCTTAGATCCAAATAAGACCTCTTCCCAGCAAACACCTACCCAATCAAGACTATAGTGTTTCTAACTGTCAGTTTTAAGAACAGAAGGACGAACTCCAGTGATCCTGAACCACCGACTCTCCCATCGCCTTCTGAACCTGATCCTTATGTATACTGTAAGTATCTATTACATGTTAAATACTCATGTTGTAATGGCTTTACCAACACCATTCTGATGAAGTAAGCAACATTTCTAAAACCAAAACTGGTAATAGTATGCGTGTCACTATCAATTGTTTTGTTAGTCTGGTTCCAGAGCTCTCTGTATGATACCATATTCCTTAATTTCAATGCAGAATGTCTATGTCTAAGATCATTACACCCATTTAGAATGGTGAAATAGTGTGCTCTAATCAAATTACACCTTTTTGCTCTCAGCTGATGAAGAGTGGTCTGACAATGAATTTGTAAGTAACTAACTCTTAATTATCCTAAGAGGGTATTCCTAGTATTATGATGACTATGATATCATGATATGAAAGACCCACTTGCAAAGGCCTTAAGCTTCAGATGTCAAAGAATACGATTAGAATAAAACTGAAGAAAGAATATACACATAAAGGAATTTAAATGCCCCTGAAATATTTCTGTATCTGTATATTCTTCAGTTGCTTTATCAATCACCTCAGACTTCCTAAGTAAGATGCTTCTCCCACTGCCCTAGAAACCGATCGCCATGCAATGCATTGTTTGGAGTCATCAGTTATTGTATTGGCAAACTTAGATTCTGTAAGCATTTTAGTGTACTTTTCTTGTCATTTAACCAAAGGATCCCGTGGAATATGAATTGTATGCTGACCCAAATACTACACCTTCCTCAAGGTTCAGTGAGTAATTCATGAATAATTTCCATATTCAAACAGTTGGTGTTGCTTTTCTTTGAACAATAATGATTGAAACATACCTATTTAGGTATATAGCATTGTGATTAGAAATACATGGTAGTTGCTTGTAAAAGGTAAATACATGTTTAAGATCAATAGATATCAACTTTCAGATGAGATGAGAGGTAAAGTTATTTATTCAACAATACTGTGCATTTCCTCCAGATGCAGCCCCTCCCCTGCCCCCACCTATGTCTCCAACACTGCAGAAGAAGAGTCCCAGGCCGCTACCTCCTACACCGACTGCACAAGTAAGTATACTGCTTAGGGGAAAGGGATATCAATAATGATCGATAGGTTACTTTCTCCAGATGTACATCTGGGATTTTCCCTGTTCCTCCATGGTTCCTTCTACCCATCAAACATATTGTTATAAGTTTGCTTCTTCTCAACTTCATTATAATCCCACATCTGATTCAGGGACTTCAAGATGACAATGGAGAGGGTCTGTACATGGGGCCTGGGGATGCCTACAGAGGGAGGGTTGACCATACTCCACCACGACCTCCTGGCCATAATGGTATCATGCCCAAGTCAAATGGTGAGTATCTCTCAAAATGTTATTGATGATCCAATATTAGGACTTTGTTTGTGAATTCTGTTCATGTGTCTATAAAATGGTACTTTGAGATATCCCTACATAAAAATATTCTTATGAAATCTGAATTGGTTAGGCAGCCATCATTGACTGGTAGCGATCTGAAGCCCGGCAGTTGATGAACTTTAATTTTCACTGATTATGTGGGTACACCATTACAGGAACAATTACATTTGAGAGTCTCAACTGTGATCTCTTGATCAAGATTCTAAGTTGTTACACCATTTTCCTCAGGGCCAGTAACACCTGGGCACAATCAGAGACTTCAGGATGACAATGGAGAGGGTCTGTACATGGGGCCTGGGGATGCCTACTGGGGCAGGGTGGACCATACTCCACCACGACCTCCTAACCATCATAATGGTATCATGCCCAAGTCAAATGGTGAGTAGGCTATGCATTATGCCCTGGTACTATGGTTGACATTTCTGACTTGTTTTTGTTGGCAAATTAGTACTCTCGCTGTTAATTATTTTCATTATTGACGATCTGAACAGCCCTGTTCATTATCTGGATGCATATTTGGCAGTTGTTATCTATGACTCATTTTTTCCCTGTCATTTCAGCACGACCAACGGTTGGTCTAGTCGAGGGTAAGAACAATTCTATAGTGGACATTTCCAATGCAATTTACCAAAGGGTTGACATGCATACATGTGCTAAAACTGTAGGCTCCTTAAGTGATTGATGGGAATGCTTAAAACCAACTGTTAGAGTTAAATCTGAAATGATTAAGATCAGATGGTGACCAATTCTATTGATTCCTGCGCTTTAGGTACTGAACATCACAACCATGTATGAACTGCAAAGCCCCGCCTCTTTCAAATAGTGTATATATGTTTTGTCAAACACTTCGACGATTGGACCATCCATGGCATAAGGATTGATTACATACCTATTATCATCCTTTGTGCTCTCAGATCAAGGTATATACATGGGACCAGGAGATGCAAACCCACACATTAGAGGTGCGAATTCTACCCCGCCCTTACCCCCAAGTCGACTAGCACCAAGGTTACCTGAAGATGAGCAAAGGGGTAAGCGTTATATTGATGATGTAATAAGGAAATAGGGATATGTATCGGTGGTTTAATGAAGAAGTAAGTACGGAGCCCCTAAGAGGACATGCCAAAAAAAGAATTTTCACCAGAAAAAATATTCTTGCGGGTACTGAACAATTCTTGTGGATAGTGAACGATTCTTGCGGATACTGAACAATTCTTGTGGATACTAAACAATTCTTGCTGGTACTGGACAATTCTTGCGGGAACTGGGTGATTCTTGCGGGTACTGAGTAATTCTTGCGGGTACTGGGTAATTCTTGTGGGTACAGGATCAATTCTTTTGATGCCCAGAAACAATTTTCGTGGGCACAGAGAAGGTCTTGCAGGTAGAGAAATAATTCTTGCAGATACAGAAACAATTCTTGCGGGTACAGAATCAGTTCTGTAAGGTGGAGAAACTGTTACCTATATTCACGAACATTATCCTTAGCCAATTGCTAAGCAAACGTGGTGTTCATAAGCAAGTTCTAGTTCTACCAACACATTGTTTAACAGTTAAAAACAGTAGATTCCTTGCATCATATCTTTGAAGGCCATCTTTGATTGAAAGTCATCCTTCAACTAAAATATCACAACTTCCAAATTTGGACACAGATAGAGGCGGTAGGCCTACACCCCAGGGAACACAACATATAAATTCAAAATCCCCACATTCTGGTAGGCATAGTCTTATACAAATGCAGAGTGGATTGTTCAGGTATAGATCTATGTGGTATGCAGTCCACCTGTAGATTGTTCAGTCATTGAACCTTATATCGTGAATAGTAAGCCGGGATAGTAAGGCATTATATCAGACCACATTGCATGGGTGAGACGTTGAAAGCAGCTGTCCAGTATGATCGTCCGACATACCTCTGCATACTCTTATCCCTTAAACCCACACATTAGAGGTGCGAATTCTACCCCGCCCTTACCCCCAAGTCGACTAGCACCAAGGTTACCTGAAGATGAGCAAAGGGGTAAGCATTATATTGATGATGTAATAAGGAAATAGGGATATGTATCGGTGGTTTAATGAAGAAGTAAGTACGGAGCCCCTAAGAGGACATGCCAAAAAAAGAATTTTCACCAGAAAAAATATTCTTGCGGGTACTGAACAATTCTTGTGGACAGTGAACAATTCTTGCGGATACTGAACAATTCTTGTGGATACTAAACAATTCTTGCTGGTACTGGACAATTCTTGCGGGAACTGGGTGATTCTTGCGGGTACTGAGTAATTCTTGCGGGTACTGGGTAATTCTTGTGGGTACAGGATCAATTCTTTTGATGCCCAGAAACAATTTTCGTGGGCACAGAGAAGGTCTTGCAGGTAGAGAAATAATTCTTGCAGATACAGAAACAATTCTTGCGGGTACAGAATCAGGTCTGTAAGGTGGAGAAACCATTTTGTTGTGTGCAACTATTCTTGCATTTCCGAGGTCCAGACAATTCTTGCAGGTAATCTTCTTAGTGACCATAGAAGGACATCTCTTGAATATTCAGCAATATCTATGTGGGTAATTCTTCAATTTCAAACCAACAAAATGTAAGAATGTTCCTGTTTCTGCAGGAATCCTTCTATATTAGCAGGAAGGTTCCTGTACTCACAGGAATTCCCCTGTATCCACAGGAATGTTCCTGTACCCGCAGGAATATGCAAAAAAAAAAAATCTTTTTAGTATGTTCCTGCAAGAATTGTTCAGTAAACGCAAGAATTGTTCAGTTTCCGCAAGAATTGTTCAGTATCCGGAAGAACATTTTTTCTGTGGAAATCTTTTTTTGGTATGTCCTATTAGGGAATCCGTATTACGTTGACCGATTTGGAAAAAATTTTCACCATTGTTCAGTATCCGCAAGAATTTTCAGTATCTGCAAGAATTGTTCAGTATCCGCAGGAATTGTTCAGTATCCACAAGAATTGTTAAGTACCCACAAGAATATTTTTTTGGGGAAAAAATTATTTTTTGTATGTTCTATTAGGGGCTCCGTAAGTAAGAGATATACTGATGATGTAATGAGGTAGTAAGGATTATATTGATGATGTAATGGTATGATCGTTATTATGGCACAATCTAGCTAGCAGTGAAGTTTTATGAATCTATTTATCTATTCAGGAATCACCATCTCCCAAAGTATGTTGGGAAAGAAAAACTGGAAGTGCTATGGTTTATATTGTGAATTCTATGTCAAATGTAATGTCGCATAGCAACCACATGGCATCAGGTCAAGCTAGTACTAGTAGGGATGAGTTGTTATGTTGATTGTTGATCGATTAAAATTTCACAATAAGCACCACTTTATGAATAAAAGTCATTGATATTTCAAAAAGAAAGTCAACTCATATACTGACACCCAAACTACACAAACTTAAACTATCACTTCACTATTTCAGCAACAGAAAATGACTCCATATCTGGCATCTTCAAATTTCTTGGTAAGGGCAAAACAAATCTGATGTAAATATTCTTTTTGATGTTCAAGTTAATCCAAAGCCCTGTCTCCCTGTCTGTCTTTCTGTCCCCGTCTGTCTCTTTCTCTCTGCTGTCATCTGGGGAGATGTTCCCTGAGTTGAATCCAAGTGAAGATTTGCCAAAATATTTGGCCTTAGAATGTTAGTCTCTTTAATCCCCAGTGGCTATACAAAAAAAGCTCAGCACTAAATAAACATTAAAAGGTGATTGAAGGCCAAAGTTGATTTAAGGTTCGGCGCCCACTGTCATTCCAATTTCATTTTAATGCATGACAGTCCTCCAGTAATAAGATTCTAACTATCTAAATCTTTGTTATCTTCAGATGCCGAGACGTGCAGCTCCATTGTGGTAGGTATTGAATTATTTGTTGTTTTTTTCCCCACCAATGAGTAACATTGTAGGTCTTTCCTTTGGAGGCATTGGATATTTATACTGGGGCATTATACCACCATTAATCAATAAAGGAGGAGCGTCTCATGTCTATACATAATTATATTATCATTACACATAGTATGAATCCTGACCAAAATAATGCAGTCTGTCATCTGGAAGGACAGCATCATGTTTTTGTTCGAAATATTTTCATCTTTATATTGGAATATGGAAAATGAATGTTTCCTAAGGCTGCGGGACAGGTCAATTCCAACATGATACTCTCGAATTAATGGATATTGAACGAAATGAGTATCTTCTTTGGAAGAAAATTAAAAAAAAACTCATTGTAATTAAACATTCATGTGTCTAATCATTTGGGGCTACTTAATAGATTTAAGCAGATTCTTCTTGTGTCTCATTTTGTTGATCTCTCACATCCCCACAGTCTTCACAGAGTGCTGCTGCTGAGGACGAGAGGGACGCATATTATGAGAAAATAGATATAGTTGAAGGTATGAGGCTAGACTTTGTCCCCATCTCTATTCTTATCCCCCATCAGACAACGATAATTTAACTCATAGATTTACACTGAAAGTATGAGGATGCAGAAAACCGCTGGTGACATTGTTTGTTCGAAAAGATATAATTATGACTATTTTTCTTCTACCATTATCCAAATAACTATCAGGTTTCAGAAATAATAAGTCAGCTGGTTTCAAGCCACCAACTTCAACTAAACCTCAGGCAGGATTCCATAACTTCCCTGTTGCAAAACCCAGAGCTCCTCCCCCTACACCCCCAAAACCATCCTATGTGGCACCTGGGATACACCCTGGTGGGGGTGTGGGGAACCAGAGGGTTGGGACAGGCCTTGGGTACAGTCCTACAGGACGGGACGTCACAGATGATGTAAGGGCACGCATCCTTGCAGGAGCAAAGAGATTACCAAAACTAAATGGTATGTAGTAAAAATATCCTTTCGGTTATTTTATTGCAATTTTCAAACTGTGAACTCATCATCATCGTCATCATCATCGTCGTCGTCATCATCATCGTCGTCGTCATCATCATCGTCGTCGTCGTCATCATCGTCGTCGTCATCATCATCATCATCATCATATAGCCATGTGGATTGGGTGGGTTGTGTAAACACAGGGGAGACCGGGGACTTTGCTGACTGTCAGACCCTGTCTATTCTACTAGAGAAGACTACACTGAGCATGTGGTCGAGACTAGTTTTCCGCCCATGACATACATGGAAGCTCTGATTGAAGCTCCGATTAACAATCAAATCATATACAATGTACTGTATTTTTTCTTGGTAGTTAACCACATGCCAAAGTTGAAATCACCAGAGATCAGTAGAAGAAATATGTCACCCTCAACAGGATCGCAGGTTGACTTGAATAAGCCCTCTCCTCCACCACCTCCACCGCAGGCCATGAAGCCACCCTGGGCCATAAAGAGACAGGCCAAGACACCTCCCACACTTCCAGTGATGCCGAATACTGCTCACCCACCACCCGGGGTTGTCCCACAGACATCCTCAGGGAATTTGGTAATGTGACAAATCTCTTGACAAAGAACACGATATTGATAACAATGTGCAGTTAATGTATTATAGAGCGATTTTCAACGTTATTGTTAATTGCTATTGTTCAGGGGTATTTACCTGTTATATATCATGGCTTCTCCTTATCATTTGTTCCTATAGATTCCGACAAACAAAGAGGGTGAATTGAGGATTGCTAATTATGGATTACCTCTACGGCACTTGTGTAAATTGAGGATTCCTGTAAAGAAATCAATGGGAGCCTCTTCAATCATCCTTGTGTATGGTGCATGTGCATAATTAAGAGTATAATAGGAAGCATTAACTCTTATACCTTGTGAATTATTGAATGTTTTTTTTTTTTTCAGGACGACTTGTACAGTTACCACTGGTATCACGGTGTACTGGATAGAGCCAATGTTAATGAACGCCTTTATTCAGTCAACTTGGTGAGTAGATAGATCCTTTTGTTTTTGTTTTTTAAACTAGAACAATATATATATATATATATATATATATATATATATATATATATATATATATATATATATATTATTTCACATTTTGTATTCCTGAGCTAAGTGAACCCATAGAGTTGGGTCACTATAATTAAATACAGATCTAACTGAGGCCCCGTAAGGTTGCATGCACACAGAGTATGGACTAGTAATTATAAAAAAATAGCTTTATGAATATGAACTGTAGTAGTCCACACACAGTCTCGTATTCAGTTATAATACCTACGAGATATCTGACATATTTATATTAACAAAATATGAATGGTAAGAAATTAAAGGTGTCTTACCAACGCAGTAAAATCACCCATACAGTACTACTAGACTTCCGTTTTCTGCAGCTCCATTTGGCAACAGTTTGTGGTGGCAAGCCACGTTGCTCTTATGCTGTGCCCTGTTAAGATTGGGAAGATGGAGCCCCTTTTGGATGGTAATCCATGAGTGGGTCGGGTTACGTCCAACTTAGCTTCAGTAATCTGGTTCAGGTGACCTCATGAGAACAGTCTCTTGCATATAAGTATGCCTTAATGTATGAGAAGTACATACTAAACACCAACAGATTTACACTTAAAGACGAGTTGAATCATCTTCTGTGTCCATCTTCTCATCTGACTCTTGG
This sequence comes from Acholoe squamosa, assembly GCA_949317995.1. Lineage (NCBI taxonomy): Eukaryota > Metazoa > Annelida > Polychaeta > Phyllodocida > Polynoidae > Acholoe > Acholoe squamosa. The sequence goes on from OX439043.1 coordinate 62,618,890, forward strand.
TTAGGAGGCGAGCTGCTATCATCCTCATCTTTGAGGAGCTTAAGATTACTGTTGGTAGGGTCAATATCTAAGAGACGTGAACCCAAACTACTGGTACCTTCAGCTGAATTGTCCTCATCTGCTCCAGCAGCTGCAGCAGCGGCACTGAGAGATGACAGTTTGCCATCCCAAGTCTCCAGATGCACACCAAAGCAGAGGAAGAGCTTGAGGTCCGCATCCTTGTACTTATTGATGTACTTCAAGTTCTCTTCGGCATGGAACTGCTTAAGCTTCTCGGCCTTCTTCTTTTTCTCTTGATAGGACTTATAGATCTCTTTAACACGTTTAATTTCCTGTTGCTTGATACGATCTTCCTTGCGTTTCTGCATTTCATATACGAGGTTGAAAGTAGCTTCAGTCATATCACGCCAGTAATCAATAGACCTCCAGTGATGAAGAGCCTGCCATTCACTCATAAGATCATTATGATCCTACAAGTCAGTTCGTCTTTATGGTCACTGAAAGTCTCCAGATCTTGCAATTCGGCCAAGGTACCCTCCACTAATTCCATTATGGGGACTTGAGAGTCACCAATATGGGTAGTGGACGGTGCTGTAGTGTTAACAGTTAACAGAGGTGGGCATGGTTGCCTCCTCCTCTGTAGGTTCTCCAGACTTAGTATTTGATATTCCTACAGGTGGTTCTCCTGCACTAAGGGTGGTAGTTCCCTCAATCATCACATTACCACACCCTCATCCATAAGATGGGGGTGGTCAGGTGGACTCCCACGGCCTCTCCCATGAGCCTTATTCAACTCGGGTTGCAGTCTTCCTGCAGTGTTTCAGACATGAGTCTCTGGTCCTGGGGGTCCCATAGGAGGGAACCTCGACAGGTACTCTCTATACGCTTGGCGCTGGTCTTCAGACATTTCCTTGCCTGTCCACCATCCATCATGCCCAGTGCGTCAGCCCTGTAACTGATGCCACCCACTCGAGTCACCAGGATCGACACCCGGAGGGTGTGGAGGCCCAGTGTAGTATCCTGGTGGAGGCACTGACGGGTTACCTGCACATGCAGCATGTGCCTGGTAACCTGGCATATCCAGGGCTGACACTTGTTGTCCAGCCTGGCACCGATCAGCCTGGCACCGATCAGTTGGCTGGTCTCGATTGTTCCTCTGAGCCAGAATGGCTCTTGGAACGATCACTCCGAGGTCATTTTTGAGAACCAGCGGGGGTTTGAGATCCGCCGGATTCCTTCAGGCGATTCTGCTTTTCTTTTTCCCTTCGGTCATCGCCCCACCACTTTTTCAGTTTGGTGTGACCTTCTGTAGCTAGCTGAAACTTTGAACCAGATGGGTTCACAGCCATGTACGCGGTAACATTGCCGTTTTTCTATGCACAAAATTCAGGTTCCCACATGAGTTTTTTGACTTGATCTTGAGGAATAGCAGCCCAGGTGGAAAGTCTTTCATTGAAACACTTGAGTGCTCACTTCATCCTCTTCTCCAAGCCGTACCATGTGCTTTATGCAGATACAAAGCCTGGTCTCTTTGACAGGCTCAAGCTCATGAACTTGCAACAAATAAAAGTGAAAAATTTGTAAAAAATTAATCTTTCTTTTTTTTATATTTTCTTAATTGCAATGGAAAATGGAGGTCTTCAGGAGCATGCACAAAAAATCTCATGATATAGCTATGATTATTTCTTGGAAAATAGTCATCATGAAAATACCTTGTAAAATTGTAGTTTCTACACTTGCCCCTTAAATTGGAATATTTTCAGATAAAAAGTCTTGTGGCTAAGCAACCATTTAGAATAGAACAAAATGAATAACACCATTGGATTCCTTGGTATCAATTTAGGGGGGGTAGGTCACTTAGATTTTTCATAGAATGATTATTATCTGAGCTAGGGTCTGTCATATATTAAAATCTCCTGTTCTTCATATGACCCCATATGACCCCATATGACGTAACGGACGCGTAACGGACACTCTTAACATGGTCGTTTTGTGACATTGACTTTAAAAGCTTATGAAAAAGGCAGATATTACATATTTTCAAGTACTGTAAGTGTCTATTAACATCTACAGAAAATTCCTAATCGTTATGTGCCCATTTCAAGCATGTGTCTACTAGCTATGTATTTTAAATAATTTTCTGGGAATAAAAGTAATAGTTAATTACTTTCTTCTTATTTGCAAGGGAATTTTCTGGAAAACACAGAAAATTAGCAAAACATGATAAAAACACTTTGATCATATCGTCGGAATAATAAGATAATCAAGTTTATTATTAATTTTCAATTCAATTTGTAATTACATTTCTTCCAATTACATTTCCAAAATGAAATTTTATTAGTGCTTTTGTTACATCCTCAGATATGTGGTCTGTGGCACTCTCATGAGCTTCACCCGCCAATTGGTAACAAAGCTACCATCACATAACCGACTAGGTCTATCTACGACTAGGTCTATGCCTTGCGAACCGACCCGTCTTCTTATTATTAGAAGCTTCCTTTGGCTTAGGATGTTTCCTAGGCCGACCTCTAGGACGTTTCTCCAGTAGAACCTTTTCTATTTTACCTCATATTGGCCCAGGGGGTCGATATACGAACTCTCTTTCTGCTGCTTCTGGACCCTTCCGAGGTCTGAGCTTCTCTGCATTGGTTTTAATTTCTCTACCCGTATAGTAATCCTTCATTATCAAGGTAGATTCCAAGACAATGTTTATAACTTTGAATGGACCTTCCCAAGGGGTTACCAGTTTTAACTCTCGAGGGGTTCATAATATGTTAATACCTTATCTCCTATATTAAAGTGCCTTTGTTTAACATTGGTATCGTAACCAACTTTCCTACTATTCCATACACCAAATCGGCGGGCATTATGATGTCCTCACCGAAAACCAAAAGGTTACGTGTACAATTAGTAGACGAATGGACAGTGTTGTTATAGGCATGTACCACAAACTTGCACAGTTCGTCCTAATCATCTTGGTGGCTATTTACCAAGGGGTTCAGGACTTGAATTAGAGTCATCTTTAACCTTTCCACCTGACCATCTGATTGTGGTATGTATGGATTGGCTTGGGTTTTACATATAGGTAAGTAATGGCACATTTCTTACCATAACACTGATTCAAACTCCCTGCCCTGATCACTGTGCATCATTAGGGGTTCACCCAAATGCAACACCCAGCCCTTTACGAATGCCTCAGTACACATAGTGCTCAGCTTTAAGATTGGGTAGGGGGAACACCAAGTATACTTGGTATAATACTTGGTATAATACTTGGTATAATAGTCAGTTAAAACCATAATACATGTATTCTCTTGGGGTGTCGTATTGAATCCACTGATGATGTCGACAGCTATACCAGCAAATCGAACACCAAACAATTCTTGGGATATTGACAAGCCAGGTCCTGGCTTGTTTTTACAACAATCGGGACAAGTTGCAATCCACCTTAATAAATCACTTCTCATCCCTGGCCAGTAATAATGTCTCTGTAGACACTCTATGGATCTTTTCTTACTGAAATGTCAACTCGTTTGGTAGCCATGGCAATAGTACATGATATCCCTCCTCATAGGGGTAGGGATAATTATCTGCAATAGTTTATTGCCGGTAGAAGTAATCTTCCACCTACACAATATCCCATCGCAGATCTCCAGCTCGGTCCATTGAGCTATGAATCATCTTGTTTCTCTATCTTCCAGAGATAACAATGGCCTAACCGGCTTAATACCTTTCCGTTAGTATTCCAAAATGCGTTTAGTGGTTGGATCAGACTGTTGAAACTTCTTAATAGTCCCTGGAGACCAATCAAGATAGCTGCATACAGCCTCCTCCTAAGGGATCCGAGGTGTAGTATAATTACATACTAACCCGGCCACCACAGCATTGTGAGCACCACAGTCCTCACAATTAACATTTTGGCACTTTCGGATAGGCCTTCTTGACAAGGCATGGGCATTGATGTGCTTGTCCCCAGGGCGGTGTTCAATTTGCTTATACTCTAATCCGAATTTGGATAAATGAGCTAGCCACTGTCCAATCATCCCCTCGGTGTCCTTAAAATTAAGAAGCCACCTTAGAGATGAATGATCTGTTCTTAAAGTAAAGTCAGTTCCCCAAAGGAAATGCTTGAACTTCTTCATATACACTACTACGGCAAGTAACTCCCTTTTTGTAGTGCAATAATTACGCTGTGTCTTGCTTAATGTGTTGCTGGCGAATGCTATGGGAACTTTAACTACGTCTTGGACCTGAGAGAGAGCAGCCCCTATAGCATCATTACTCGCATCAGGGTCTAGTATGAAATGTCCCTCGGGTGTAGGATATTTTAATACCAGTGTGGTTCTAAACAAATCTTTTATTTTGTTAAAAGATTCTTCCTGCTCATTGCCCCAAGGGAAAGGTTCTGAGCCCTTCCGGGTCTCCAATGAGCTAAGCATTGCATAGGAAAGCTAACACGTGAGTAGTTCGGTATAAAGTCACGGTAATAGGAACAAAATCCTAAAAATGACCTTACCCATCCAGCACACATGGGTCTTTCCCACTTTTCAACGGCTTCCAGTTTTTCTGGATCTGCGCTTACTACACCCGGAGTAATTATTCTCCCTAAGTATGTGATCGATTTCTTAAACAAATTAGCGTTAGTTTACGACCATTCGAAAGAATCCTATCTAGGACCAATTGTAGATTAGCCTGACACTCCTTTATTGACTTGCCAGAAACGACAACATCGTCCAAGTAAACCAAGCATTTCTTCCATAACAGATCACTAAGCAAGGATTCCATCATAGCCTCGACTATAGCTGGGGCGTTACACAATCCGAAAGGTACGATATTATACTCAAATAGTCCCAAGTGTCTAGAGAAAGCAGTTTTCTCTATGTCCTTCCGATGCATCGGTATCTGCCAATATCCAGATTGTAAATCTAGGGTACAAAACCATTGATTTCCACCCAGGCTATCTAAAGTTTCGTCTATCCTCGGTAGAGGATACACTTTCTTCTTTGTTATTCCGTTTAATTTACAGTAGTCAACACAGAAATGGATGGTACCGTCTTTCTTTGTAATCATACATACGGGACTAGACCAGGGGCTTGTGTTCAGCATAATAACCCCGAGTTCTAGTTGTTTATGTATTTCTTTTTCACATATTAACTTCTTCTTCAGAGGAAGTCTCGATACAGTATCTTGAAGGGTCTCTCATCCCTGACATCAATGGTATCAAGTAACCTTGTCGGTTCTGCCCACGAGTCATCCTTCCGTTCCAAATGCATTTTCATACTTCTCTAGAAGTTCCCCTAGTTATCTTTTGTCCTCCGTATTGGTTAAGTCTGATTCATCTATCACCTTCTTAAATTCTTTATCCAAAAGATGCTTACTAACAGGTTTAATTGGTTTCTGAGACTTGGCCTTCGCTACATGCTCCACCGAGTTCACCTTCAGTGCCTGCTCTGGCCTTGCTCAATAGAGCATGTAGCTCCATACCATAAGCTCTGAAAGCTTCGGTTGGCTTTTGAGTTTGTTTCCTAAAACCTCCTTGACCATATTGCACAACAGTCCACTAGCAACTTCAACTTATTGCTCTCCATTAGACCATACCATGTCCACAACTGTTCCTCAGCCATACAACCCGGACCAGCTTTGAGGCATCGAACCAAATGTGGTCTTGCCTCATATGGCGTCCATCTGTTACAATTCATCACATCGATGAAGTCTTCAAACCACTCCTTCCAGGGTCAAGTACCATCATAATCCTTAGGGATTATGGCTACAGGCCTGGCAGAATTGTGAGCATACACCAGGCAATTCCACTGTTGCTTACTCCATTCAATCACCTTGGTTTCATTCAAGGTACAATTGCTTTCCAATGCACTAAAGCTAGTGGTAGTGGTGCGCATTACCTGGATTTGGAGGTGGACCAGTCAGCGGGGGATTAGGTGGAGGTAGAGGTGTAGCTCCAAAACTTCCTTAGGTTGTACCTCCTCCCATACTGGTCCCACCAAACCCGGATCCTCCCGAGCTGGTTCCAGCAGTACTTCCCCCTGGGATTGTAAGCATGTGCACCACTGGCACCTGCAGACCCAGAGGTTCCCCCAGTCTGACTATGCTGGGTTCCACCTGGTGCTTGTTGGGGAGCCCCCGGATTTCCGGCATCAACCCCTTCATCTCCAGCCTGTCCCACATGGATATGGAACCCAGTTGATTCTACACTCCCATCAGAGATTTCTCCAGTTACCATATCTGGATCAACTGGTATCTGATGTACAGTGGGCACTTCACTTATTCTGACTCTTTGAGCCTTACCATCGGGGTCTCGGCAAGGATAGTATAGGATAGGTCAGTCCATACAGCCCTATAGTGAAGGCCAAACCCCCTCTTACCCCCCATGAAACTAGGTGCCCTTGTGTGTAAAGTATTGCGCCCTATGTCGGATAAGGGGGTTTATGGAGGTATCATATATCTTCATGAAAAGGATACCAAATGAAATGGAGAGACTATCTAAACCAAAAAACCCTGCTTAATCCAAAAAAGATGGTCTTTATTCTCAGAATTTGACTGAAAGAACCCAAAAATGATGTTTGATGAGGGAAATGTTTTGAAAATGTACAAAAATGATATTGAAAATGACTGGAAATCTTTAAATACAGAACATGTAAATCAGAGTTAATACCTCAATCCACATATACAAATGTCTGCCTATCTCTCAGTCAGGCAAGTTCTGTGCCTGTGCATTGCTCTGCCTATCCCACATACAGCATATCAATTGTGTACCTAACACTCATCCTGTTATCTCTTAAAAGGCTTAACTTATAATGCTTACCCATCACCTTACCTTATCTTATTTGTTCCTTCTTTCCTTTAGTCTACCTATCCTCAATCTGCCTATCATTCATTTTACCTATCCCTCATGGTGACTATCCCTCAGACCCTCATGTTTAATCTGCACAGTTTCTCTGTTGTATAACATTTATTGGTTAACAGTACATTCCTTACCATGTCTACTATATCAATTTTACCTATCCCTGATAATGACTATCATTAAGCCTACCTATCCCTCATTATGCCTTATCCCCCAACTCTACACATCTCTCATATTTGACTTGCATACCTGTCCATAGTATCTATGTTTTTTTTATGTTTGCTCATCTTACAAGATACTCTATGCCTATTCCTCAAATTACTAATTGCTCATACTACCTATTCCCCATGCTACCTATCCTTACCTATCCCCCATGCTCTCTATATAGCTCCCTTGCCCATCTCAACTCTCTTAACCTACCTATGTCACAACCAACCTTCATTATGATGACCATTTCTTAGTCAACCTATCACCTAACCTACTGGTTACAGTCCACCTTATGCATACATCTACCTATCATTCATGCTGCATATCTTTCAGTTTACCTATATAATGATATAAATGGAGGGTAGGGATAATGGGGGATAGGTATATTTCACAAGGCATAGACCTGGAGACAGGTAGAAAAAATTGAACACAAGCTGAGATATGTATAGAGAGAGCAGGTTAGACTGACTGAGCTGTGATGGTAAGAGAGCCATATGAAGAGCATGAGGGATAGGCATTCTAAAGGATTGGTAGCAAGGGGGATAGGTAGCATGAGCAATTTCCAGTTTGAGGGATAGGCATATAGAGTACCTTGTAAGATGAGCAAATATCAAACAAGAAAACATGGGTGCTAGTGACAGATGTGCAGGTCAAATATGGGAGATATGTATAGTTGGGGGATAGGTATAATATAGGATAGGTAGGCTTTATGATAGGCATCATTAAGGATAGGTTGGATCAAAATGGTAGACATGATAAGCAATATACTGCTAACCATTAGGGCCTAAATAAACATGGTGGTCTGAGGGATAGTCACCATGAGGGATAGGTAAAATGAATGATTGGCAGATTGAGAATAGGTAAAATATGGGAAAGTCAGGAGTAAGGTAGCCTAAGGGATAGGCAGTATGTGAGATAGGCAGAGTAATGCACAGTTAGAATACTTGTCAGATTGGGAGATATGCAGACATTTGGATATGTGCATTGAGGTACTAACTCTGGTTTACATGTTGTGTCTATAAAGACTCATCATTTTGAATACTATATTTGTACATCTTTAAAATAATTTCTTCATCAAACCTTATTTTTTGGGTACTTTAGGTCCTCTAGAGAAATCAACAATGAAGACACAGGGGCACTAGTTTGATTGGGGTGGGGGTAGAGGGGGGTGGCCTGTCACACTCTACCCATAGACTATGCTGTCAGTGACCCCTCCTATAGTATCTAAACTTCTTTGTCTCAGGTCCATATATAGACTCCGTCTTGTCCCACATTTTGAGTCGCATTATCATTCACAAATGGATTGTATGCACTCGCTTGTGGTTTAGGGGTAGAGCAGGTACCGAAGTCACCTTGCTTCACAAAGGTTTGATCTGCCTCTGGATCTTCAACCAATGGAGGGGGATTAGACTTTTCCTTCTCTTGCAAGTAGCTCTCCATGGCTGACTTATTTATGTTCAGAGTAGCGACACTTACTGTCAGATTCCTCTGTTACTCCCTTAACAGAGCATCCTGGGATAAAATTTCCTTCCGGACATTCTCATTATCCTGAACAGCTCTGTTCCTTTCTTGTTGAGCAGCCAATGCTTTTTTCTTTAAAGTATCTGTTAGAAGGCGATACTTTTCGCCCTTCTCTTTCAGAGATTTCTAATATTCAGTAGTCTCCTTTCAGATCTCATCTTGTTCCCTGACAAGTTTAGATTTCGTCTCTGCCTTACATAATTGGAGTTTGTTTTTTTTCCTCCATTGCATTCAACTCGGCTTGTAATCTATTCACATCCCAAGCCTTGGTTACCTCTTCGGATTGAGCCTTTTCAAAGGTTCTCCAACTTATGCTTTCCTCTCTCTCAAGTTCAGCCAATCTATCCTCCCTACTCCTCTCTTCGTCTGATTGCTTTTGAACTCTCTGAGAGAGAGCAGAGAGTTGGTACTTTAGATCAGACTCCTTCAAGATTGCTTCTTGCTCTTTGGAACGAAGCTGATTAAGTCGCTCCTGAGTCTCCACTTCAATCTTGCGTTGAGCAGCCATGAAAGCATCATGCTGTTTTTAGACATTTGCTCAATCTGTGTTTTAGCCCGCAGGTATGCCGTACTTGACTTATACCTGGGAGCCAATTGATGTCCATGTTTCAAACCTTTACTCCCCCCAGGGTTAAACATGGATTCGGATAAAGCCTCATCTAGAGACAATCCCAATGCATGTGCATCTGTGGCCCCGGGTTCCAATAGCCGAGTCCGATGGATGTTTATGATATCCTTTTGGGTTAATAGAAATCCACCAGTCTCTCCATCAGTATCACTATCAGAGGTACTCTTTCGATTATCTCTATAGATAATGGTACTTTGATCCCCTTGGTCACTTTCATGATCGGAAGAGGTCATTAAAGGCACAGTTACCTTAGGTCAGGTCCCGTCCATCCCAGCGTTGTCACTAATGTCACAGTCGCTTGAGGTGTTCCTCTCCATTGGATGGGGCTTTGAGGTTTAGGTGTACTCAGAGTCAAACCCATTTCGAGTTCTTGCCTACTCGTTACTACTTGAGATAACTGACCCAAGTCTAATTGAGCAGGTCTTATCAGACCGCCTAACACACCGGTAGCACCTGAAGCTGTATAGTTAGGGGTACCCAGGTATGTTCTTACGATGCTACCTCCTATCATATTAGGACCAGCCATCACTGCGGGTGGGGAAGTCATGTTCATACCCGCTGGATTAACTAAGTAATGTTGACCTGGTTTCCAGTTATATAATAACTGCTGAGAGGCAATGCCATCCTCTTCGAATTCTTCTAAGCCTAAGCTGGAAGAACTCGCATCACACTGATCACGGCTTTTGGCCATTTGGCCACACTCGAAGCAATCCTGGTCACGGCACCAGTGTAGTGGTTTGTATTCGTATGAATATATGGGTGGCTCTTTGGCTCGCTTAGTAGCTAAAGAAACCAACACGACACAAACAGTTTGGGTTGAGCAAAGCCCTCAAAACTTCCACCTCTCGGGTGGCCATTATTATATAGGTTACAAGGAAGGCAAGTAGCGCGTCTCGACTGGACAGGGTCCAGTCACCTGCTGATTGTTTGGCTCCTTGGTAGGAGCTGGATGTGAGGCATGGTGCTGCCCCCTCTTATACCAAATGGGTATCGTAAGGCAACACCTGGTTGGCATAGAAGGAACTAGCAACAGACGAACACGTCTCTCGGATGATCTGCACTAGTATATAGATGGTGATGCCGGCCCCTACACTATTATTGGTAGGCGTTTGGTACACTGTAGAAAAATGTCAAAATAATGGCGCATTTCTCCTCCCAAAGTTGCCAGAGATGAGTAATTATTTTCCACAGAGATTTCTTGTACATTTGAGTACCGCCGTACTGCCACATTGGGCTTCTTGTAAAAATTACACTGGTTCAATGCTTTTCAATTATGGTGGTCCACTGTTCAGTGTAAAGAGGTTACCTGGTAGGTCACTTGTTTTCATCAGAATGGAGCCTATTTGGTCAGGAAGAGTTCCAGAGGTGGTGAGACCATGCCGTATGCTCTGTCCATCCTCTACAATGACAAGGTATGGAACCTCCACATACGTCTTCGGCATGATAACACGTATGCATTAGGAACTGCCAAGCAAGGGGAAATGGTAAGTGAACACATTATTGTCTATGGATATATGAAACGTATTTGATGTGAATAGTCATGCAAAACATAGTGGACAAATCCTTTGTTATTAGAAGTAGTCAGATAATTAAACAATTGGAACACAATCATTATAGTCCTACCTTAGGGCATATATAGTGTATAAATTTATAGCTCTCTCCCATACTCACATTCAAAACCTAGTAGACAAATCTTCTAGGATCAGAAGTATCGAAACAGGCTAAACATTGAAACACATTCATATATAGTCCTACCTTAGGGTATATAGCTCTCTACCAAATTGTGGTATAATTGAAGGTCGATCTAAATTATCTGCTCTTTCTTTATTGCAGTCATTTCATTCTGTTCCACAGCTGGTGGAGTATCATAAAACAATTGTCCTTATACTTTCTGGCTCATTTGGAGGTGAAACTACCCTTACAGGGTCTCCGAGAAGACTACAGCAATTCAATACATAGCAAACATATTGTGGATTTATTGTGTAAATATGTATTTGGACAATTATAACTACAAAGACTAGTAATGCAATATTAAATATGTCAATGTTGCAGCTGTAACTCTGCGCCTCTGAACTTTCTTTGGATGCTATTTCTAAAATGGAGTTAGAAAAGCAACTATCCCTTGTCTCGAAAAGGTGTGTAGACCATGCTTAACAATTGCTGTGATTTCCTAGAATTCCCCATGCCTGCTACTATGGCAAAATGAGGAAAGAATTAATGAGATTAATTGACCTATTTGAAATAGGAATGTACATACCAACAAGAAATATACGCTGTTAAAGATTCTTATTGTTCACAAAATTCTTCAAGGCTTTGTGCTTACGATGTTATATATTAACTTTTGCCATCAAGATGCATGTATACCTGAATAAACTACCAGTGCGCCATTACATCGCGTAATAAAGTAGTGCAGTGCCGTGGTGTGCATAACCGTAATTGAACAGAGAAGAGATGAAAGATCCCATTCATAAAGTAGACCTATTGAACACGATCTGCCTTGGATATGGCCTCTTCTCAAAATTTTACATTCGTCTTTTGGGGCCATGGAAAAACGAATAAACATTAAAGGTTGTGAGGAATAGATGTTCCCAAATCAATGGTAATGTAGTTCAAAATGATAAAAAAACCAAAACAGAAAGAACTGCTTTGCAAGAAAGAATTCAATAGAGCTTTATTTGATGTAGATCATAGGGTGGCTTCATTATAAGATATGTAGTCCAGATTGATCGGAGAATTCTTCATCCATCTTGAGCGTGATGTAGGACTATTCTCTAGAATGTAAAATCATACAAACAATTAAAGTTTGGAGTCCAAGGCTAAAACAGTAATATATAATCATTAGGTTTTGAGAGGAAAAGCTTGCCTATGATACAACCTTGTTTTGATACTAAATACATACCAACTTCTCTATTTCAAAATCATATTTTTTTAAACAAACCACAGTATATCAAAGCAATAAAATTCTATCACTATGTAGAACTTGGGGAGACTACCATAGGTGTAGCTTACCAGAAATATGCTCCTGCATAACCACCACCATACCCACGAGCATGACCAGCGTAGCTTCCGCCATGGCCTCGATATCCACCAGCATATCCTCCACGTCCATAGCCAGCCCCTCCATAGGAACGGCTGTCATCATCAGCATATGCAGCACTCACAGAGAGTGCCACAACCACCAGGAGGAAGAGCAGCGACTTGAACATCTTGACAGGATTGCTGAGCTTGCTACAGTATGAGGCAGAAGAACGACTGATGCCAGATTGCTAGAGCTCTGGCCTTAAATAGGATAAGTGATAGACAGAAAAATATAGGTAGCCTAATAAATTATGCAGTGCACAGTCTGTAGGAACTTGTCAAACAGTCTATACATTGGGTGTATAAAAAGGTTTGCTGATATTCACTGACAATGTAACCCTTTGCACCTATATATACTATTCACAAATTCCTTATGTTATGAGATAGGGGGAAGGGTTTTCATGAAGGTCACCTACTAAATATGATTTTATTCATTAAAAACCAATAACCTTCGCAGTGCATGGTACATTGGGTATTACAGTTTGCTTCGTCTTATTTATGACTGTTGAACAGGCATCTTTTGTGTAGTCTTACATGGTAGAGTTGGACGTCAGGGGTTAAATATGCACACCACCAACAAGACCAACATGGATATCATCGTCTACGATATGGATGGATACATGAGTAATGCTTTAAAAAGTAAAACTCATTTACATAATAACAAGACTGGTGTAGACGGGTGCCTTGCACCCTGACAGGTATTCATTGTCACATGTGGAAAAAGGAAAAGAGACACAAATATATTATGGCTAGGAGTGTGGATGGAATTACCTAGCCCCATTCTTTGGAAGTTGATATAATCATTAATTATCATACCCACCTTTCGAAAAGAGTAATTCTGTTTCATCAAGCATAGGTCTTGGGTTTGCAATTAGGACATGAATCATTGTATCACGTATATTACACTATGCTATCGCCACCTCACTGAGAAAATTCTTCCTGACAAAGTGACATGTATACCCATGTCAACTTGATTTGACACAGAGAGCACAGGTCATTGGGACATGTGCACATATGTCACCATGACAACTGTAGCACACAGTAATCCTCATATGATTTGACATGCCTTAAAATGCCATGTCATCTGTGAGTTGACCAGGGTCACGGCCATGTCGAAGGCACTTGACATGTGATGGTTTGACATACATAATTGTTCTAGGATATTCCACTAGATGGAGCAAACAACCATTTTGGTACCAGGACTAATCACTACCAAGAAGTACTACCAACACTTGAGACATTTGATGTATCTGTGTCATTTTGTTTTCATGAAGAATAGATCACTAAGGTCTGTAAATACTATCAATAAATGGTAGTGAATTCTATTTCGTTGTTAAATCTGCATTTGTTATTGAATATCAAAATAGACACCCACCATCCTGAATACTCCAACTGGAGTGGTTAGACACCTTATGTGTGGGTCAGTGAAAATACCAAAGGACTGTATTCTAACCCACAATCTATAATCTCAGTATCTACAGTACAGGGAGACATATGGCATTGCCATGCACCTCCATGCCCTTGTCTTATGGACTGCATAGAGGTCCTCAGTCAAGTAGGAGTTCTGTAGATAGGAAAAAGTGCCTTAGTGTTGCAGGCCTGTGGGACTATGATATCCCCTGCCTTCTATTATAGGCCTCCCTTGATTGAACCATTGGTACATAGTTATTGACTGCTCTTGACCCTTACATAATTGTCTCACAGTATTACCTAGCACTCAGGTGAATGGATCAGAAATATGTGACGTGTCTTTATTACGCATGTCAAATGGAGTTGACAAACCAAATATGAGAGGGTCAACCTCATTTGACATGCCTTCATACATGTCATCTGGGAGACAAATTGTGACCTGTGCAGTATGTGTCAAAGCGATCAGTGTTCTTTCCTCTGTGCTGATGGCCAAAAGTTCAGACTAGTTAAACAGTTCATGATTTATATATGCCCTAACTCATCACTATTAGTATCAACCTTTTGAACATCAGACTTTTATATTCTTCTTACCATAGCATTAAAAATCACTACTGGCCAACTTCATAGAACTCTGTAGTCAAGGAAAAAGAAAAGTTCTTTTTATATATCTGTACCTTTTAGATTCTGCCAGGTTGAACATTTGGAAATCGCAATTAAGAAAAGCGAACTATACTCCATTGAACACGTATCTATTTTATGAGATAGTATTCAGTTTTGCGTTTCATAACCAGGCCTATTATAATTTCACGATGAACTTCATTTTTCGTCATTTCGGGTCATAGAAAATGTGTTTTTTTATTAGTTTCACGAGATACAAAATGAAAAAAAAAATCTACCAGTTGTGGAAGAGAACCTTTTTCACATGTGATTGATTGAAACATTACATTGTAGACCTCATCAATAAGTAATCCGAGGACAATACATTTGAAATATAGACACAGGTTATTTAATATGATAGGTTGGTCGAGATAGGCACACGAAACCAGACAGTAGGAGTCAGTTTTATTTTTGACAACTTGCAAGGTTTTAGCAGTGACAATGATATATAAAAAGGGAGGTATGATATATAGCCAAAGGTTCACGAGTATTGGGTATGACTGAGGGTTATATGGATATAGGATGTTGGAAACATAGTTTTAGGGATCTATTAGTGGTCGACATAAGGTACCAAATGGCTTGGTCGAGTCAGGGGCGACATACCCTAGTATTACGTCCCCAATCTGCACGCCTGCCCCCCCCCCTTCCACTGCAGTAATATCTTTCGGGATCGAAACGTACTGAGGAGGAGTTCATTGATGCATTCTGACGACCAATGTGCATGATACGAGTACTAATGCATTAGTGTCCCGTTAAGGCCAAATCCCACAACGCGAAAATAGCCAGAAAATCCTTGTCATAATAGGATATGTGGTTACTTAGCCGATATTGGGGTGGTAATATTGTCTAAGGAAGTCATATAAGTAATATTGTCTAAGGGAGTCATATAATGGCTAAGAATCCTTGCCAAAGTGTTGTTATTTCAGGCGTGGAATACATCAAAAGCTTCGATATTATCCTCACAAGAGGCCAGAAATCTCTGTAATATAAGGAAATTCCCTGTGATTTAGAGGAGAACAAAAATCTCTAGTAAATCACAAGAGGTGTGTTATCTTTTCATAAATCAGGACCCAAGTTCCACACACTATAAGAATGTTGTACTTGTGACTAAAAGTAACAACTATTTAGTACAGTGATGAATTTCAAAGATATTTTCCTTCGAATATTGGCTAGTAGTGGGGTTTGATAAAGGTAGGGGTGGCATGGGAACCCTTGTGAATTTTGTTTTTGACAAGACTCCAAGGCTGCCGATAGCCAGAATCACAGCCGTTTTAGACTCATTTTCCACGTAGTGGGATTTAAGGCTCAAAAGTATGTGTTTCTGATTTCTAAGGCCCTTAGAGCTTGATTTCAACAGCCATGAACATGCACCAAGGAAACTTATTATGCTACAGTTATGCAAAGCAGCGTGGTGAAAACATATCAAACAAATTTTACTTGTATTCACGATAGTAGTAATATGCCCTGGAGCTAAGTAATCCCAGTCACGATACATAGTTATCATTACTCTTCATCATACTTATATCTATAGTATGATGGATGAAAAAGGGAGAATGCATGGATTAATGTTGAGTTCCCGATATTGTGCTGTATATCACAGAAAATCACTATGGTAGAAATCTCCTGTATGACATATCATAATGACAAAATACAGTAAGAATAGGACTGACTCTGCATTGCAGGAAAGATTTTATTTGTATTCAAGTATGATATACCATTTTATTATTCCATAAATTCTAACATATTATTGTATTAATCAAAGAATATCTATGAAATTAATACATAGGTTGGTTCTAAGAGCTATAAGAGCGCTCAAACTATACTAGTTGTTTCAAAGCTGTTGTGTAGTCCTGGTTTGTCCTGAATCCTTCATCGGTTTTCAAAATCGGTTGGAGAGATTCTGTAAAGTAAAAAATTAGATTTTGAAAAGAAGTTCTAGTCTATTTGGAAAACAAAGCATTGCATACAACATCTTGGGCATGTCTAACAACATAATAGCTTATAATTGGAATCTATTGTATGCAATCTGGTAATTTAAATCTTCTGCACAAAAAAAAAAACCAGATCACTCAGCCTGTAAAGTATGACCTACCAGAAATATGCTCCTGCATAACCACCACCATACCCACGAGCATGACCAGCGTAGCTCCCGGCATGTCCTCGGTAGCCGCCACCATATCCTCCACGTCCATAGCCGACGCCTCCAAAGGCATGGCTGTCATCATCAGCATATGCAGCACTCACAGAGAGTGCCACAACCACCAGGAGGAAGAGCAGTGACTTGAACATCTCGACAGGGTTGCTGGCCTTGGTACCGTACTTGGTGAAGAAAGCTGAAGACTGGTGCCATGCTCTGGGAGCTGGGGGCTTAAGTAGGTGGATTGGATGACAGGGATTGGAAGTAAAAAAGATAAAAACTGGTTGATTATTCATCACACAGTCTGCGCATGGAAGACAAACATAGATTACTGACAGCCAGTGCCATGTTAACACATTGTGCTGGTTGCTTACTACATTTTTTGGACACAAAAGGACTGTTTGGTCTGGATAGCAAGATAAAAGAGGCAGTTATACCGAAAATGCATGCCTTCTACATTTGTCTCATTATCAGTGGGGGGGGGGAGTAGAAAAGATGTGTAGAATTTCCCTTTGTTATCCTAAGAGATTTTCTTTCCATCAGGTACTGTACCTGATGGTTCATCTTAGATATAGACGTAAGATAGGACCAAGCATGATAATAGATATCCAGCCATAAAGGGATAGGCAAGTGCACCGACCTACACATGGTGACACTGTCTGCATGTGGTGTGGAGAGATATACCTCTAATACAATACATTCATTAACAGCAACACTGCTGCCAGGTGTCCTGACAGGCCTTGTCTGTGGTCTGATTGCAAAGGAGAGGAGAGATTGACCACCCCCTAGCATATCTTAGACTATGCGTGTCTAAATTCAATATGCACATTATAAACACCAATAGGTTATTGCAAATACACTTCCTATATATTCTTATAGGTTATCATGTAACACACAAAGGCAGTTGCCTATAACGTTGTTTGCTTATGATTTCAACACTGGCACAGTTAGATCATCTCTCACACACAAGGTCACAGAAAATGGAGTGCATTGTCCAGTTAGTGCCATTTTACCCTGTTTTGGACCTGGAATGGCCTTTCGAACAGATTATACTTTGCATTTCACATAAAATCCCCCAAACCTGGAATAGAATAGAAATATCACCTAGTATTGGCCTATGGTGGTTTTTCATAGGTCTACCAATAATTGTTGCATTTGAACTGTGGGCCAGAAGGTCGCCCGTCATAAGGCCCCCAAGCCTTTAAGCCCCCTGACATAAAGCCCCCTGACACTAGGCCCCCATGACACAAGGCCCCCAAGACACAAAGCCCCTTGGACAGACGGCCCCAAAATTTTTTTTTTCCTTGTCCGTCATGTACACGTGACTTACAGCGTTATGTACACGTGACGTACACATTATGTACATGTTATGTACACGTTATGTACACGTGACGTACACGTTATGTACACGTAACGTACACGTTATGTACACGTGACGTACACGTTATGTACACGTGACGTGTACATAACGTGTACCTAACGTGTACATAACGTGTACATAACGTGTACGTCACGTGTACATAACGTGTACGTCACATGTACATAACGTGTACCTAAGGTGTACATAACATGTACGTCACGTGTACATAACCAGTACGTCGCAGTACATAACGTGTACGCCACAGTTCATAACATGTACTTCGCAGTACAGAAGATGTACAAAGAATTTACCTAACGTGTACATAACGTGTACGTAACGTGTACCTAACGTGTACTTCACGTGTACATAACTGGTAACTCGTACTTCGCAGTACATAACGTGTACCTAACGTGTACATAAGCTGTACACAGGGTGTACGTCGCAGTACATAACGTGTACGTCGCAGTACATAACTTGTACGTCGCAGTTCATAACATGTACTTCGCAGTACAGAAGATGTACAAAAAATGTACCTAACGTGTACATAACATGTACATAACGTGTACCTAAGGTGTACTTCACGTGTACATAACTGGTATCTCGCAGTACATAACATGTACATAACGTGTACATCGCAGTACATAACATGTACATCGCATTACGTCACGTGTACATAACGTGTACGTCACGTGTACCTAACGTGTACGTCACGTGTACGTCACGTGTACGTCACGTGTACCTCACATGTACATAACATTTACATAACGTGTACCTAACGTGTACATAACGTGTACCTAACGTGTACCTAACGTGTACATAACGTGTACATAACATGTACCTAACGTGTACCTAACGTGTACATAACATGTACATAACATGTACATAACGTGTACATAACTTGTACATAACGTGTACATAACGTGTACATAACGTTTACAAAACGTGTACCTAACGTGTACATAACGTGTACCTAACGTGTACCTAACGTGTACATAATGTGTACATAACGTGTACCTAACGTGTACCTAACATGTACATAACGTGTACCTAACGTGTACATAACATGTACATAACGTGTACCTAACGTGTACCTAACATGTACATAACGTGTACCTAACGTGTACATAACGTGTACATAACATGTACCTAACGTGTACATAACGTGTACATAACGTGTACATAACGTGTACATTACGTGTACCTAACGTGTACATAACGTGTACATAACGTGTACCTAACGTGTACATAACGTGTACCTAATGTGTGCCTAACGTGTACGTCACGTGTACATAACGTGTACCTAACGTGTACCTAACGTGTACATAACGTGTACATAACATGTACATAACGTGTACATAACGTGTACCTAACGTGTACATAATGTGTACATAACGTGTACATAACATGTACCTAATGTGTACATAACGTGTACATAACATGTACCTAACGTGTACATAACGTGTACCTAACATGTACATAACGTGTACATAACGTGTACATAACGTGTACATCACGTGTACATAACGTGTACATAATGTGTACATAACTGGTACCTCGCAGTACATAACATGTACATAACGCGTACGTCGCAGTACATAATGTGTACCTAACGTGTATGTCACGTGTACCTAACGTGTATGTCACGTGTACATAACGTGTACGTCACGTGTACATAACGTGTATTTCACGTGTACATAACGTGTACCTAACGTGTACGTCACATGTACATAATGTGTACATCACGTGTACGACACGTGTACCTAACATGTACATAACGTGTACATAACGTGTACATAACGTGTACCTAACGTGTACATAACGTGTACATAAAGTGTACATAACGTGTACATAATGTGTACATAATGTGTACATCACGTGTACATAACGTGTACATAATGTGTACATAACTGGTACCTCGCAGTACATAACATGTACATAACGCGTACGTCGCAGTACATAATGTGTACATAACGTGTACGTCACGTGTACCTAACGTGTACATCACGTGTACATAACGTGTACCTAACGTGTACATCATGTGTACATAACGTGTACATAATGTGTACATAACGTGTACATAACGTGTACATAATGTGTACCTAACGTGTACTTCACGTGTACGTAACTGGTACCTCGCATTACATAACATGTACATAACACGTACGTCGCAGTACATAACGTGTCCCTAACATGTATGTCAGGTGTACCTAACATGTATGTCACGTGTACATAACTTGTACGTCACGTGTACATAACGTGTATTTCACGTGTACATAACATGTACCTAACGTGTACGTCACATTTACATAACGTGTACGTCACGTGTACGTCACATGTACGTCACGTGTACCTAACGTATACATAACGTGTACATAACGTGTACCTAACGTGTACATAACGTGTACCTAACGTGTACATAACGTGAACCTAACGTGTACATAACATGTTCATAACGTGTACCTAACGTGTACATAACATGTACCTAACGTGTATGTCACGTGTACATAACTTGTACATAACGTGTACATAACGTGTACATAACGTTTACATAACGTGTACCTAACATGTACATAACGTGTACCTAACGTGTACATAACGTGTACATAACGTGTACATAACATGTACCTAACGTGTACATAAAGTGTACATAACGTGTACCTAACGTGTACATAACGTGTACCTAACGTGTACTTCACGTGTACGTAACTGGTACCTCGCAGTACATAACATGTACATAACGCGTACGTCGCAGTACATATCATGTACCTGACGTGTACTTCACGTGTACATAAGGTGTACCTCGCAGTACATGACGTGTACCTAACGTGTACATAACGTGTACAGTGTACCTAACCTGTACATAACGTGTACATAAGGTGTACGTAACGTGTACCTAACGTGTACGTCACATGTACATAACGTGTACCTCGCAGTAAATAACATGTACATAACGCATACGTCGCAGTACATAACGTGTACCTAACGTGTACATAACATGTACATAACGCGTATGTCGCAGTAAATAACGTGTACGTCACGTGTACGTCACGTGTACATAACGTGTACATAACGTGTACCTAACGTGTACATAACGAGTACCTAACGTGTACATAACATGTACATAACATGTACATAATGTGTACATAACGTGTACTTCACGTGTACGTAACTGGTACCTCGCAGTACATAACATGTACATAACGCGTACGTCGCAGTACATAACGTGTACCTAACGTGTACGTCACGTGTACATAACGTGTACATAACGTGTACTTCACATGTACATAACGTGTACGTCACATGTACATAACGTGTACTTCACGTGTACATAACATGTACATAACGTGTACATAACGTGTACATAACGTGTACATAACGTGTACCTAACGTGTACATAACATGTACATAACGTGTACATAACATGTACATAACATGTACATAACTTGTACATAACGTGTACATAACGTGTACGTAACGTGTACATAACGTGTACCTAACGTGTACTTCACGTGTACATAACGTGTACCTTACGTGTAGATAACATGTACATAACGTGTACATAACGTGTACCTAACGTGTACCTAACGTGTACATAACGTGTACGTCATGTGTACGT
Organism: Acholoe squamosa; assembly: GCA_949317995.1. Classification (NCBI taxonomy): domain Eukaryota; kingdom Metazoa; phylum Annelida; class Polychaeta; order Phyllodocida; family Polynoidae; genus Acholoe; species Acholoe squamosa. Next base: position 62,640,363 of record OX439043.1, read on the forward strand.
CACGTGTACATAACGTGTACGTCACGTGTACATAACATGTACATAACACTGTACAAGACGCTGTACAAAAACGTGTGGCACCGAAGGGAAAAAAAAAATTTTACCACATACCATGTGCGAAAAACAAAAAATAATTATATTGGGGCCATCTGTCCTGGGGGAAAAAAAAAATTTTACCACATACCATGTGCGAAAAACAAAAAATAATTATATTGGGGCCATCTGTCCTGGGGGCTTTATGTCTTGGGGGCTTAATGTCTTAGGGGCTTTATGTCAGGGGGCTTTATGTCAGGGGGCTTTGAGTCTTGGGGGCCTTACACCATGGAACCGGGCCAGAACGCCCTTCAGTGCATGCCTGAATACCATGACTCACGAGAGGGTAGCATTTACTTCCATGTGACCTAACGTTATGTCGCCTTTAGCACCATCTGTGACATGTACTAGGAATAGGGACCTTAATGCACCCTGCACTAAGGGCCTTTTTCGCAGATCCTGTCACAATAATTCTTGTATGGGGGAATTCAGAAAATCTCTTTGAAACATTAAATCTTTATTTCCTGATGTTTCTCAATGTTATGTGCGAAAACATCTTTTACAAAAGTGGGCTGAAGAGCAGAAATGGGTATCCATGGGGTGCGTAACCCATTTCTACTAGTGATAACTGTTTCTTTTTTAACTAAATTTAAAACCTTTTTGTGCCCAGAATTATTTGAAGTTTTTACACTATTTCACAATTGTATCACCTTGTTGATAAGACCATGTGTTACTTTGATCTTCTCCTCTGATATGGGCTCTGCAGTACATTTTCCCAATACTCATAACCCAGTGAACAATGCTGAAGACTTTCTGTTAAGGGCAGGGTATTTCTGGTCAGGTCTGGTAACCATAGTTACCAAAACCTTCCATTTGTTGTTATTTTCTAGTATATGGTCTCTCTTGTGCTATATAATCATATATTATAGCCATAATCCCTACAATCCTAAGAGCTTAGAGAAGCAAATTCTTCCTGCATGGGTACTGCATGCCAATTAGGGAACATAATGTGTTAGTAACACTGCATGGCATATCATAACTGATATTATCAGTTGTTGTACAATCTAATGGGAGTGTGGGAAATTGTGTGTGTATGACCCATCATCATTTTGGTAATATGTCAGATGTTAGCTCCATGGATAAATCACAATCCAGCAAATTGTCGTTATCTGTCGCCATGATTGGTCATCAATGGTGACTCCTTTCTGAGTGATAACTCACTGCGTCATCTTTCGCCACTGTGTGTCAGTCTCACATGGCATGGCGATTTATCACAACAGTTGCCAACATGATCTCACTTCACTGCGTGAGTATGTGCCACCCCTTGTCATCCCTCACAAAGCATGGTGACTTATCACCACCATCGCCAACATGGATCTCACTCACTCCGTCAATATGTGCCACTGTTTGTCAACTCTCATTCAGAATGGCAACTTTTCACCTGCATTGCCATATGGCTCTCACTCACTGCGTGAGTGTGTATCACTCCTAGTCAATCTTCTCTCAAAATGGCGACTTATCACCACCATTGCCAACATTGGTCTCACTCAATACGTGAATTTGTGTCACTCCAAGTCAATGCTCTCTGAGGATTGCATCATCTGTCACTCACTCTCACTCACAGTGGCAACTTATCACCACCATTGCTAAAGTTGTTGAGCCAGCACCACTGTTCAACATGTATCCTATCTAGGAAGTGTGGGCATGAAGTATAAGTCCCATACGTATCAAATGTGCTTTGTTTCACACTGATTTCCATGTAATACTTCAGAGTTAAATCAAACAAGATTATATACAGAGAATATCAATTGAATTTAGATAGAGGTATCTCTAAAATGAAAGCAACTATCCATAAACACCTTTTCTCTGGTTACAGGAAAAATACATAGGGAAATATCAACATGAACACCTTGTCTGTGGTTAGAGGGAAGATACATATAGCAATACCTTCTCTGGCAAAACATACTTTGATCTGGCAGATGTGTGGCTGCATGATTACCAATGTCAATGATCATGAGCTTTTCATCTAACAAGGTGAGTGATCACCAGCATCGCCATCACTGGTGAGTCTGAGTGATCACCACTCTCGCCATCCATGGTGAACCTGTGCTATGACATGGTGCGCATTTCATCTAGCGAGGTGAGTGATCAACCGCCTTGCCATCCCTGGTGAGTGTGAGTCATCACGATCCTCGCCAACCGTGGTGAACATGCGCTATGGCATGGTGTGCGTTTCATCTAGCGAGGTGAGTGATCACTCGTGTCGCCATCCCTGGTGAGTGTGGGTGATCAAGATCCTCACCCTCTGTGGTGTACCTGTGCTATCACGAGGTACGCGTTTTATCTAGCGAGGTGACTGATCACAATCCTTGCCATCCGTGGTGAATGTGCATTATGACGTGGTGTGCGTCTCATCTAGCGAAGTCAGTGATCACTCATGTCGCCATCCCTGGTGAGGATGAGTGATCACTCATGTCGCCATCCCTGGTGAGGATGAGTGATCACGTTCCTCGCCATCCCTGGTGAACATGTGCTATGACGAGGTGCGTGTTTCATCTAGCGAGGTGAGTGATCACCTGCGTCGCCATCCCTGGTGAGTCTGAGTGATCACCATCCTCGCCATCTGAGGTGAGGCCATGTGATTACCACCATTGCTATTCCTGGTGATCTTGTGCTATAGCGATGTCGTGTTCCATCTAGCGACATGTGTGAGCCACTTCACATAGGTTGACAAGGAGTCACTACAATTTGCTGGGAAAACAATGACAGCTCACTTTCAGTTTTTGATTCCCTGTGCCTGGTATAATAAAAATATAGCCAAATGGATGGTTGTATCCTAACTAGGAAGTCATAAGCATTCCAAAGAGGGTCTAACTTTGCAGATTGGACCAGTAGAAGTTTCTGGGTGAAAATGCCATTCAATATACATGCATTTAAGCCCAAAACCACGCTTAAATGCGCGCTTGGGCACCTAGGGGTTAAAACCCTTTTGGAACATTACAAATACATTTTGCCAAGTGGGTTATAACCATAACATTGACTTAGGTACTTACATATTTTCACCATGAGGCATTTTGCCAGAATATGGTAGGCCTAGTAAACTAATGTATACCGATTTTATCAGAATTGAGATAAGATGGTATCAATCTTTACATGAAATAATTACACACCATAGACCTGGCTATCAACATCACAAACAGGGACATTGATTGAGATAATATTCCCCAAGTACACTACAAAGAGCTTACTTCTATTTCTCTACAACAGGACAAAATTACTACTACCTATTTTCGTTTAATGATAGAATGTCCTATCTGCCAAAAATGGTGCTCTCAGATAAATCTGTCTTAATATAGAAACACTCAACGCCATCCCCAGCGGTTCATTTCTGATGATACAATAGCCTTCTTATCATCACAAAATCCACTAAGACAATTACATACTGGCCTACATCAGTGCTTTTAAAACTACTATAACCGTTCTACCAAATCCTAGGTGATGATTACATAGGGACCAAAATAATATGGAGAATCTCTCACAACAGCATGAGCCTCCAGTTAGATTACCAAATTGTCAGCGGAATCTGTGATTGTCAGTTATATAACGATAGATGCCTCAGGGGCATATCTCATATGTAGCCGATGATCTGAAAAATCATCGTTCATTCTATTGTATAGTGCTTTATTTGAATATGATTGACAATCTATATAAATATTCAACGACTTTTCAGCTATCTGACTGGAAAGGCATGCTGTCATCAGACAGACCTTCTCAAGCCTGGTCCCTATGTAATTATGCACATAGGATTTTGAAGAGCAGTCACATCACTGTAGGCCCTAATGCACACAGTGTACAGTGCAGGCACACATTGGATATGCAGACACTCATGTATGTCACTATGAAAGGCACACACTGGATTTCTTGACAATTTGAGTTCTATATTGTCGTCAGTCAGATTGAAATAAACCACAGATATACCCTCCTAAGATTGGTCTCGATTTTATTATTCACACAGAATTTGGTAGTGCTGTCATAGCAGTTTTGGCTCTGGGTAGGCCTGGGGCTAGTTTCAATATTCCTGGTTGCAACATTCTCATGGTATACTTTTTCAAAGCCCATTTGTACAGAAAAACACCCCTGCACCTATTCTACCAGAAACCTAAGTACATCACTATTTTCTGAATTATGATGAAAAATTAAAATCCATTGATACTGTAGCAATAATTATATTATCAATTAATGGATTCAATCAACCAAATAGCATAACACTGATCGTTTACAAGATTTCTTAAAAACTGTAAGAAAAGAGCCATTTTCTTTTTAACTGTAATGGATCTGAAATGTCGGGAAAGTGGGATTGGTCATGTGTCTGTACTTTCAATATAAAACCCTAGGCTATAAAAAAATAGCCATTTTTGAAAACTGAAAAGACATTTAAATAGGGAGGTCTCTCTATATATAACCAAAATTCATTTCTTCATGGTAATGCCACTAAATAAACTTGTGCCACAGTGAGCACGGATAACAATGGACTTTACACCTTTTTTTTAATATTACATACAGACTGTGGCATAAGTTAGTTGTAATACTTGAATCAAGCTAACAGGGGTTTAAGGCTATAAGGCTGTCAGTGTTGTACACGTGTATATTGTTAAAGTTTGGTCCTTGAACTATAAACTCTATATATCTCCCTAAAGACATCAAATGATGAGGACACAATTCATGTAATCTTCAAGAGTTTATTCCAATATGATGACTTGACCTTGACCATGCAATGGTCTCCTGATCTCTACAAGGAGTTGCTGCTGTAGCTGTTCATCAGATCAATACATTATCAAGGCCGATTCTGAAAAGTATGAAATTGTACAAAATATAGATTCCCATATTAATATCCTAGATATGAACTTAAATCCATGGAGAGGACAGCTTTCTCAAGGAGTTGGAAATTTTGAACATTTCTTCAATGAGCGATGCATATTTTCCTACTTGGAATATCGATGTATGCTAATTAAGAACTCCAGTGCCAAAATATTAAAAAATATTTATAATTTCAGTGAATAGGAATACCAGAATGAGAGTACAAATGAATTTCAAAAGATTGGATTTTAACATGACATGAAAGTAAATTGCTACTATTTGTAGTACATAGACATACCTTTCCAGTTTATCTACAAAAGTTGACCTTCCCACATTTCCTACAGTCTAACAATACATTAGCTCATAATAAAACTATTTTAAGCAATCTGGTAATTTGAACTTCTCCACAGATAAACAATTTCCTGAGCCTGCTAAATATCACGTACCAGTAATATGCTCCTGCATAGCCACCAGCATACCCACGGCTGTGACCAGCATAGCCTCCATTATATCCTCCACCATATCCTCCATGTCCATAGCCAGCCCCTCCATAGGAACGGCTGTCATCATCAGCATATGCAGCACTCACAGAGAGTGCCACAACCACTAGGAGGAAGAGCAGTGACTTGAACATCTTGGCAGGTTTGCTGAGCTTGGTACCGTGAAGAATGCTGAAGACTGGTGCCATGCTCTGGGAGCTGGGAGCTTAAATAGGTAGATTGGTAGACAGGAATTGGAGGAAAAATGATGGTTGATTATGCAGCACTTAGTCAGACAGTCTCTGCATTGGATGTAAAAAGGATTACTGACAGCCAGTGTCATGTTGACACATTGTGCTAGTTGCTTATCACATCACTGGACACAAAAGAATTTTGCAGCCTGGATAGCAGGACACAAAAGACACAGTGATACGGAAAATGTCTTTCAAATTTTTCTCTATGGTGAAAGGGAAATAGAAAATTTTGTTGATATAAGAGATTCTCCATTCTGATGCAGGATATTTTTTGATTAATCCTGAAGTATAGATATAATTCACGATGGACCATGGTACAATATGGCCAACTGTAAAGGGTTAAAAACAGTAACACTGCATGCGTGCGGTATGGGCTGTTTGAAAAAGAAACAAGAGATTGACCTTCCATGGCCATATAAGAGTATTATGATGACCATAGTTTAATATCTAAAGTGATGTTGGCTCGCTTTCCTTATGGTTCTATCATTAAAAAGTTTTATTACACGATTTCTTGGAATATGGGTGCTTTTTCTGGATATTCCCATTCTGATACCTGTCGATATTGCATGCCAAGGTGTGTTGTTATCTATTGATAACAGGCACCTAGTGCTGTTATCCATGAATAACAGGGCTGCCTTACATGTCATATGTCATATGTTAAAACCTACAAGAATTCTATTGCCGTAGGCAGGGGTCAAACCCATACCCTCCTGATCAGAAGACCACCTCCCTATGCATTGCGCCACAGGGACTGACAAGAATAGCAGCAGTAGAATTAAGTTAGGATTACACCACAGTGGCCAGAGCTGCCTGTCCCATAGTCGTGACAGCTACATACTGTATTTCCCCCATTTATAAGCCCAGGCTTGTATTAGTACTGCCTACTACATAAACCTCCTTACTAAGTGGCAAATTGACCAGGCCTTTACACGAGGATATATGGTACTAGGCCACTGCATCGTCACCGCAAAGGGAAAAACTGAATAGGCTAGGCTACCCCATGTATACAAAGATCAGCTGCCTGTGGCCCAAACAGTGACGAACTTTCCCATTGCATTAAGGTCCAAATTTCGTCAGTGCTACAGGCTTAAGGTGCGTGCTTTCTGTCCAGAGGGTTGTGAGGATACACTATGGAATAGTGCTAGAGTGGCTGATCTAACTGAGGATGCGACTTATACGTGAGGTTTTATGATAGTGTCATTTCCAGTGCAAACCTATATTTGAGGTAACGCAGAAGGAACAGCCATCAACTGAATTAATACTGCTTAGATGAACGTTGGATGGATCCTATGGTTTTATATGTTGTTATTTTTTAATGAATCACGCCAAGAGTCATACATTTGCGGTGGTCTTTAAACATAAAAACTCCAACAATAAATCGTATATTTCATTATTAGTGTTAGCATGTCACGACAATTGATGGTAGGATGATATAGATGATGGCATAAGGGGTCATCCATAAGTGGCGAAACGGGGCAAGGGGGAGTGGCCGCTATAACTAGTCCTATACATTTAAAGAATTGTAGAAAATTGTAGAAAAAAAAGTTTGACGTTATTTATAGAAGACCCATAAGGACATGTACTGAACGAGGCATGTTTCTTTCCGTTTATTTTCTTGTGCACAGCAGATAACATGTCAGGTAACTGACACGGCATGGTGTTGCCCTATATACATGCTTGTAGTTTTTAGCTATTTTTTAGGTATTAGACGTGTACATCAGCACACACTGCATGTATAATATCAGCGCTATCTCTATGTGTTCTTGTATAATCCCCACAGTGGTCTATACTCTATCCAGGCACTCTGTGAATATCAAGTATTTGATTCTGACTAATTTTGCAAGAAATAAAGTAAACTATGGAACTTCATATTCTATTCCCTGTTTTCAAGAAAAGACATATCACAATTGCTTGTCAGTATTTTAAAGAAAACACTGTCCCTTGATACTAACTGATAACACTATATCTATGACTTTATTCTCTCTGGACAAACAATACCGCGGGACAAATGGCTGGCATCTGTTTACATACTGGCTGTCAGAATCTTCTTTTACACATCATGTGCTGACTGTCTGATCATCACCTACACTAGATAACAGGCAGGAAAAAAACAGGACCTTTTCCTGTCTCTTCACCTATTTAAGGCCAGAGCTCTGGCATTCTGGCATCAGTTGTTCTTCTGTTTTGTACTGTAGCAATCTCAGCAACCCAGTCAAGATGTTCAAGTCACTGCTCTTCCTCCTGGTGGTTGTGGCACTCTCTGTGAGTGCTGCATATGCTGATGATGACAGCCGTTCCTATGGAGGGGCTGGCTATGGACGTGGAGGATATGCTGGTGGATATCGTTCAGGACATGCTGGAAGCTACGCTGGGCATGCTCGTGGGTATGGTGGTGGTTATGCAGGAGCATATTACTGGTAGGTCAACTTTTATTTTGGTAAACTGAAAAGGTATGTCTATCTACTACCAATGATTTCAACTTACTTTGAGTATAAAGTTAAAATGGACAGCCTTTGAATATCATGCTCACTCCTTTCTGGTATTCATATTCACTGAGGTATTAACATGCTTGATCCCACAACATAACTTATGAAACTTGTTAATATTAGATATTTGAATCAGAAAATAATAATTATGTACAATGAGATTCCAAGTGTCGATTTCAGCACCCTTCATTGAACAAATGTTCAAAATTACCACCTCCTTTTCAGAATCAGCCCTGATAATGCACCTGACTGATTTCAAGAAGAGCTGTTGGTAAAAATCAGGAGACCATTGTCTGAATAATGTCAAGTCATTATCTTGGAATAAATTTGCCGTCTTCGGTTTGAAGATTACATGAAATGCGTCCTCATTACTTGAAGTTTTTAATAAGATAGCAGAATCACGTCGTTCTGTCTGTTACAAAGAATGGATTTTAGAAATTCGTTTCAGTACATATGGCAACTTAGTTGTGCTTAGTTCCCCTCTCTCTGTTTAACAAAAAGATTGGCCCCCTTTTTTAAAAACTTGGACATCCCTAGTAATCAGTAGTTTCCATCGAGAAGCTATGTCCCATCATGTTTAGTTTGTGACATCTCGTCAGCCATTTTGGATTCTTCACTATAAGGGCCGATCCATAAATTATGTCACACTTAAGGGGGTGGAGGGGGGTGTTCATGGTTCCTATACATTTCTATAGTAAATGCGTGACAAAGGAGTGGAGGGTATCCAAAAAGGCATAAAAAAGTTTCTTCTCTCATTATGCTTTAATTAGAGAAACCAAACCTCTACACAAGTATTCAATAGCATGGCAGTATGTATTTTATAGAAAGGATACAAAGGCCATATCGAAACCAAGTTTTCATACACCAAGGACACCATTAGATCCAGCAAACCCACCTCCACCCAATCTGTACTAAATGACAGAACCACACCAAGAAGGAATGGTCTTAAATTTGAAAGCACATGATGCATGCATTATGTGTTCAGAGGAAGCTCTAATAAATAATGAGAGTAACAAGCCAAATCTGATAAAGAATGGATAAACAGAAAATGGTTATTTCATTAACATTCATCTCACTTATGCTTGTCCCTTTCCCTATGTCACATCACACCTAATTGATTATCACTATATATATATATATATATATATATATATATATATATATATATATATATATATATATATATATATATATATTAGTATAGGAAATAGGACAATTCCGGAATCGCCCCTCTCTCATTCTGGGCTTGCCCCATCCTAGGTTGCGCAGTTTAGGAATATTTAAATGAAACATATTCTGATATTGTTCAAAGCCCCACATGAGCTCCATGCCTAAAGATATGTGGATAAATGAGTTTTTAAGAGTGGTGGGTAAAGCCTACATTGACCAGGGCATGCTGTTTACAGCTGGGGGTTTTATTCTCACAGCTTTATTCACACCTACATTTAGGTCCACCATTCATTGAACACAGACTGGCAGAGCCATTACACTTTGATAGATTGTTAAAAGATAAAGCTAAACATGATTATTAAGTATATATCTTCAAATCAACTTGTTTTGTGAGAATTATTACCCCTACTACAGTATTCCTGGAATAAATCACGCCTGGAATAAATGGATATCGCCATCAGTGCATACATGATACTTGTGTGAATGGCCAGTTAATACATTGTTCTGTATTTTGTGTACCTCTGCTGAGTACATTCTGTCCTTTATATGAATGTGGCTCCTTCTGGAGGAGATCTATGTAGATAAAATAAGCCAATAAAAATCTCTCAACAACAACTACTAAACTGTGCACATCCCCACATTGCGCAAAACATATATACAGGCACCAGAAGGATACTTTTGCTGTGTTTAAGACGAGTGGGTAGATTCCTTTTGGGAATAAAGGCGTTTTGATGACACCTTTCGAGGGATACAGCTATTTCTAGTTAGGTGTAACCATAGAAATATCTATATGTGGTTTGTCAGACATTGCTAGACCTCAAATGATCAATTTACTGTACATGCTCTCGTATCGGCCACAGCCTTGTATATGCCACAAACAAACCTATTTGGGTGCGTCTTATAAGCTCACCTTAGGCTTTAAAGAATTACGGGCCTCCCCAGCCCCAGGCCATCTTTTAAAGGGGTCTATGTCTTGCTTTTCTATCCTCTCTGAGTGTGGGTGGTGTCCATATGCACGGGCACTGGCACATATTCGTTCCTTGAATCTCCTCTTTCCTGTCCCCTCTTTCTTACATGTGTCTGGTGTCCATATGCATGGGCACAGGCACATGTATTCCTTTGTGACATGATGTCTAATGTACTTTTTCCGCCATGAATATGACCTTAGCTGTCGGCTTCGCGTTAAACAACCATTACTCACTCACTAGCATAAATTAGCATAAATTGGAATAAACATACTCAGAAAACTGAAATGAGGTCAGAAAATGTTTAAGACTGCATTACATTAGCATCACGGGAATTTATGTTAGGACATCTAGCAACGTTCTTGTTCTTCTTCCTTTTCGTCTTCTTCTTATCATATTGATACTTTACAGTTGCGATCTGGGAAACACTCCTTAAATCGGAATATTATCAGTTCTGCAAAGTTGAAAAAGGAACAGCTGATACATTACAGGGTAGATTAATACATGGTTTAATCATGACAATAGCTCCATTTGTTTAGAAATGTAGACGCCAATCGCCATACATTACCAATGGAGAAAATGTCCAACTTTTTTGGAGTTGCAAGCCGCGTCAGCGGCCGGGAGCGTAGCGACCGTAGCAACTACATAATGTTTTCGGTTTTCTCCCTGTCACCTATGACGTCATTGGTGACATCATGCTGCCTCAGTGACGTCACCTGCTAGTGATCTATGAGCGCAACTCCTATCCGTGGTCCTTGCCACATTTTTCTTGTTATTAACAATAAAGAATCTAATTCAATAACAGTGCGCAAATATCCTAATGAGTATTGGATTGTATTAAATGACTGAACTGAACCAAGGGGGTGTGTATTTCAATTTGCAAGCAATTGACGCATTTACAACCTGTCCAGAAGTACCTGTAATGTAGGATGGAAATCAATATATAACAATGACATTGCAAACCTGATAAGGAACACATAAACCGACATATTGAAATTCACCATTGCCAGTTATAGCACATTCAGCATCCTTCTCCTCCAGGGTATATACCAGGGGTTCCTCCAGGGGCTACACCAGGGGCGCCACCAAAGGCACCTCCAAACCCACCTCGGAATCCACCACCACCACCTCCAATATGACCAGGTCCGCCAGCCTGGCTTTCTACATCGGCATAGGCACCCATGGATAGGGCCACGATCAGAAATACGAGTAGAAGTGACTTGAACATGTTTGATCTCAAGTATTGTCAAAGGATCATCAAAACTGGAGCAGCAATCCAAAACCTGTCACCTTAAATATGGTGAGCTGTCTTGAGGAAAAACTAGCATGGTGAATAATTAGGTAGATTATGCAGCATTCTGCACTTGTGTTGTGAGGAGAACTTCTGAGGGCCAGCCACATGTTAACACAAGATGACATTGGTGCTGGCATTGGCAAGGAGACAAAAATGATAGGATATGTATTTATGCACCCAGATATCAGGAAATATTGTTGTGAAACCCATATACTAGGAGGTGCCTTGCACCAGTTTGATCTTAATAAAATCGGGAGGATTGAACACTGGTTCTGATTTTCTAAGAAGGCCTTTACTTTTTTTTGGTGGGGAGGTGTAAGCCTTTGCTAAGAATTGAGCAGAATACTGGACTATATAGAAGCTATTGATCCCTTACCTACCCTCATTAAGCAATTGGCAAAATAAATAGGTATAGAGGCAGTTTGCCATACTCCTAGGTTGCCTAGCAATAGCAAACAAAGACACAGCCTATTTGGGTAATATCAATATTTTAGTGAGCCCTCGAAAGAATTTTAACTTTATTAGACATAAACAAGTCATACATTTACAATATTCCAAATTGTCGCTCAGTATGTCATACATCTCTTTAGACACTTAAAGACGTTCCGATAATGGTAATTTCTTTTTTAAATTATTTGTCCATAGACAGTGTTATATTGAGTAAAGTTTGTTGAGCGTACTGGTACAATAACTTGGCTAAGAAGTTCATGGTGGGATCACCAGTAATACTGTTGTTGTGATTCCACCATATAAAGTTAAAGAGGTCTGACATATAACACATAATCGAGTGACAGTATAAACTAGGAAGAATGGAGTCGATACATGTACCTTTAAGTCATACATACCCCTTCCCTTTAAAAAGAAAATTTTTAACGACCCAGCGATATAAATCCCCTAACAAAACATTCAAATACTGATTGTACACAAGCTGTTCAAAATAGGGCTAGCTAACGATAGTATCCATAATCTCCTTTTTCATATGTTCCTTAAATATTGTCCACACAATACCTCAGGGCTCATTTCATACGACTTAGAATTTATCTTCGCATATCTTAATACAGGAGCTGTGGAAAATCTGGTAATTCTAACTTTATCAGTTAGATATCTGGAGTTTTGAGCCCTTTTGAAGGTATGACATTTAACATGAAAATGTCTTCTATTACCCAACATTGGTACCGGTAGATCAGCTTTGGTATGGACCATATCTGTCACAGCTAAAATATGATAATTGAAGCATGTTTTTAAACACTTGTTCAGCATACGCTGTAATTCCTCCAGCAGTCCTGATTTAGTACCAATGTACAAAATATCACAATAATCTATGACAGGTAGGATGAGAGTCTTATATATCTTAACCTAGCTTGTATGGTCATACGTTTCCTGGTTTTATATAACAATAATAATGATTTGTACCGAATGTTTTTTATAATATTAGAAACATATAATTATATTAAAATTAAGCTGTTGATCCAAGGTGACACCCAAATATTTATATGATATAACAGTCCTTAAATTCTTGCCATTAAGCATAATTCTTGGTTTAGGCAATTTTTTAAGCTTTTTTGCAGACGCAAAGACCATGATTTTAGTCTTTGATTCATTTATTGTCAATTTATTAGCTGATGACCAATTATAGAATAAATCTAACACAACAGTCAATCTTTCAGACAAAACGTCAAATGATTTACCAGATACAAATAACACAGAATCATCTGCGAACAGTAAGGTCTCATGTCTGTCATTTGAGTAAATACAATCGTTAATATAGAGCAACAAAAAAAATAGGGACCTAAAATTGACCCCTGGGGTACCCAACAGGTGAGTGCTGCCCTGGTAGATTGAACATGATTAGCTATAGAACACTGCTGGCGTCTGCTTAGATAATTTTCTATCAATGTAAGGTTGCGATTTCGAAATCCGTAATTTCCCAATTTATCAAGTAATATTATGTAATTAACAGAATCAAAAGCTTTTTTTTATATATCGATAAAAGCTGCCAAATTAATATTGTCAGAATTTCTATTATCAAAATATCATTTACAAAAACTAAAATTGTGTCAAGAGTAGATTTATTCTTTTGATAACCACCTTGATGTTTTGACAATAAATCATATTGATCGATGACTCTGTTTGGAAATTGCAGTGTGAATAAGCCTTTCCAGAATCTTACCAGGGATTGGCATGACACTTATGGGTCTATAGTTGGAGACGTTTGCAGGATCACCTCTCTTGGGTAGGGGAGTGACAGTGGCAATTTTCCAACTGTCCGGTATAGTACTAGTTGAAACACACAAGTTAATGATCTTAATAAATTTGCTAGGCATGTGAAGCATTGCTGTTTTAAATATATGGGTTGGTAAATACTCGAGAGCTGAGGATTTAGAAGTGTCGATGTCCTTTAAACAGTTAATAATATCTTCATCACTAAAGTCAAACTGGGGCATGTCTATACAACGTTTCCAGTTGTACTTTCTATTTTAGGCTACTCAATATTTCCTAGAGGTCAAGCCAGAACCAAACACTTAGTGTTTGGTTCTGGCTTGTAATTGATACATAAATATATTATTAAAGGTCCTAATGCTCCCGGTCTATATATATATATATATATATATATATATATATATATATATATATATACATATATATAATTAATCCTGTGAAAGCTGCCGTCTCTGGCGGCGTCATGTCCATATTTGGGGTTAATACAATGGTGGAGCTGTTATCTGTTTATTGAAGAAAAATGTAATTAGGAATAAAAAAAACTTCTGACTGCCTTTCAATGGTCGAAATCTTTCATGGCTGTAATTCAGAAAAATATCATTGTTATAATTTTTATGGCCAATAAACTAAGTCTTGTTAAACTTCATATTCTGGAGGGTGTTGCTCCTATAGTAAAAGGAAGAGCTGGCTAAAAATGCCCTTGTTTCCAGTCCTTTCTTTTCATGTAGCTATAACTTGTCCCTTTTGTTGCTCACAAGTGGTCATTCAAGTACGGTGCTAAAAAAGAGGATTTAAGTAGGTACCTAGTTGGGAGAAGTCAGTCAGTATAATAAACTATAGAGCGTGTGACATGAGTAGGTACCTAGTAGTGCAGCTCTCTCTATTTTAAACAAGGTAGGTGACTTTTCAGACTAATGTGGTGAGTGCAAGTACTTAGGTGAAGCAGTGCACGACTTGTTTAGAAAAGAGGGCACATACTCACAGCTCTTTTTACAATAGGAGCAACAACCTCCTGATGTTTAATGGCCAATGGAGTGCAACTGCCGCCGATTGGGAAACTTGGTGGTCAGATAGCCCTGGGGTTAGTGAATTTTGTTTTACCGATGGCTAACCATAAACCCAGGTGAAAAAAAGTCTGTAAGGGCCAAAACCCATTACCCGATTTTGCAATAATCGGTACATTTATCGGCTGAATATTGCATAAAGCGTTGATTTCACCAAAACCCTAAATTTTGTCGAGCCGATAGTGGGCAGATAGCATCGTTTTAGGGTATCGGCTCCCTATCGGCCCGATTTTTTGTCAGGCCAATGGCAGCCCGATAGGAGAATTTTCAGCCTCAAATCTCACTCTTTTGACCTCTTCCACCAAGGAAAAAATGAAATCGTTCATGATTATCGGGCCGATTTTGCATAGAGGCCGATGGGTACCCGATTTTTTCTAATTGGTTAGAAAAAATCGGGTACCTGTCGGGACCATCCCCGACGTCTTTCCGATGGTTCCCGATGGTTTCCGATGCTTAAAATAGAGCTCTTCCACAGAACCCGATTTGAGCCCGATTGTTGCCTGACAGTTGTCCGATAGTGCCCGATAGCTGGCCGATAGTTCCCGATGCTGCCCGATGCGTCCCCGATGCAACCCGATGACAAAATCGGACAACTATCGGCTTCAGTGGAATCCATGCTTAATACACATAGATATTGCTCAGTTTGAGATGATAGGGTCTTGAAATCTAACAATAAGTCCCGATTTTGTGGCCGATTTGGCGCCATACTGCAGACTCATTATTTTTATTCACGATTTTAACATATCAAACATGTTAAAAAGTCCTGGTAGGTAATGTATTGGACTGTGCTATCATCTTCAAGGTTGTACCCTTTTCTTTTGAGGGATTATTATGTACTAGCATTGATCACCACTCAATTTGTATCAGCTGACACATTGGTTGTCCTTCTACACTCCTACAATGCCCGATTTTGCAACTGATTTTGATGTTTACCCTGATGATCAGCCAGTTTTACAAGCGTCTAATGGGTTTAGGCCCTTATCCAAGTTATCATAATTACATGGCCTAATGGTATAATAACCATGCAGCATGATCATGATCAAGGCTAATAGACATTGATTTGACTTTGATTACTGTCTAAGGTCTATGAACATGATAACATGGCATTGTGTAATATCAAATTGAAGTTCTTCTTAAATTAGTATTTGATGGTTTGTATTTGATTAAAACAGATGTTTGGCAAATATTCGATCATCTGCAATGGCATAACAGTTCCCACAGGGAGGCTAAAGATCACGAGGTGCATGGCAAATCGTATATGTCCAGAACAGTAGGAAATAACAGACTAGAGGTTGCCCAACATACGCAGGCAAATTTTGACCCCCCCTAAATAATATAATGCATAGAACAGCACTTCGAGAGATTTTCTTCTATTTATGATCCCTTTAAATGATATATGAATGCACAAAGAAATCGGACAAGTTATGCTCAATTAATACAAATTTATTATCGGAAATGATACAGCGAGAGATGGGAGGATGGGTTAAGCGTAATACACTAGAACATGTATGGCATTAACAAACTCTATACATGTATCAGGGCATCCTGTCCTTTACTTTCCAATATCTCCAGAAAGGCCATTTTGAATCTGTGTTTGAATTAGGTTGCAGACCTGAAAGGTGAGTAAGAATTAATAGATAGATGTTTGGTGTACATCCGGTAGTCATTTCTGAACACACTTCACCTGAAGCCTTCAAGTCATATCAAAACCTCCACATGAATTGTGCATAATTTGGGGCTTGGTGCGATCATAGTCTCTTAGGAAATGGCCTCCAGGGGTATTGTAGTAGATCCTGAGAGTATCAATATTTGCAATTTTGTAGGTGCTATACATTGAGAAATATATGAGAGGTCTTAGTTACAAGCATGTATGGTTTACTCTAAAATAGTCCTTAAGCTATCTTACCCTCTATATGTTAGGACTACTGGGATGAAAAATAAAGGACATGTGACAGGATCTGCGAAAAAGGCCCTTAGTGCAGGGTGCAGTAAGGTCCCTAATCCCAGTACATGGCACACATGTACTTCTCTCTTAAAGAAATAGTCTCAATCTGGCACTTCTAGGTGTATTATATTTATAAGCATTATACCTCATATTTGGCTTTAGACTCTGTTTCTGCAGAAAAAATAATGATTGGGAATAAAGAGAACTTACTGCTGTCTGGACTCTGGAGTGTATCCTCCGTGCTATTACTCTTCTAAACAAGTTGAGTAGCCATGTCCGCGCCCCTCTGAATCTGACACTCACCCCTCCAACACTACACTGGACAGGGCGGTTTAATGTGATTTCTCGATCGATTCCTGAAATATAAGTAAATAGCTTAGCTTTAATATGTTTGTATCTAATGATATGCATGTCATATCATATTTATCAAATGGGTCGTTTTGCTATCTATCTATTTTTTTGCTAAAATGCTATTCGGCCTGGACTCCTCTAAAGAGTTAAAAGATAACTCATTATTAGTTTAAACAATTATTACCATCTGTAGTAATTAATTTAGATCAATATCTCCCCTACATTGAACAATATCAAATGATATGAAATAATCATCGACTACACATTTAGGAAATGAACACTTTTATTCTAACTACATAAACATTTATGCTAAACATGTTTAGATGTTTAGAGTCGAGACAGTTGAATAATAGGTGTTTAGATTTAAACATCAATATGTTTAGATACTTGGATGTTGAATCCACACCAGGTAGCAGCACTACCTTTGACTGGACTATCTGCACACAGTTATAATCAATTGTTGTGACAAATATCCCCAAATCCCGTGTTTATCATGGTTTTATTTCATAGAATGTCATGTGAATAGAAAGGGCAATAGAAAATTGACTAGATTCACCTCATGCCACCATCATTACCATAAAATAATCAATAAACTCCATGACTGACACCTATTTGATGTTATTCTGGAATAGATAAGGCAATGTCCTTCCTGCCAAGCTGTTGTACTTTCTCAAGTCTCTCATTCTGATGCAGTGTTTAATATATGTACACGTATATAGCTGTGGCTGACATCTTTGGAGACTTTGACAAGTAAATACCTGCTGATGTCCCCCCCCCCAAGTAAATGAGAAAAAATATATCTGTTTTTAATGCATACATGTCTGCAAACCTTAACTCTCCATCCAATCATTTAAACATCTAAACACAAAAATTCATAAACACCTAAACACAAAAATTCATATATCTAAATACAAATGTTTTAACCTAAACACCTACATTTCTAAACACTTGAGCTAAGCATATTGTTTGGCTAAACATGTTTAGGAAATTAATGTGATTACAAAAACTTTGCAAGAATATGTTTAGAATTGTGTTTAGGATCTAAACACCATTTTTGCAGTGTATATCTCATAATGCTTACCTTGTGAGGCATCCACAGTGAAGTCTATACCCGATACTGTAAGTGTGAAGGTCCCTCTGCGTTTAATGCTAAAATGAGGAATGAAATATCATTAGATTTCTCCTTTGTAAACTTTTCTAGATGAACTCTTGCACAGGTTGTAATACTAAAGTTAAGCACCCTGCCCACAAAAGGGATAAATTGCTTCCTAAAGAAAAATCCATTTTACATGTATATTGCAGGGGTGGGTGGGGGTGACCATTGGTATGGAATCTACTATCGAAGACCCCTACCCCCCTACCCCTGGGGCTTACATCAATCTGTAGATGTATGGTGCTGTCAGGGCATTGCTGGTATGGTGGTATGGATAAATCTCCCAGGGCATACTTAAGGTGGCTGGCGGGGATAGACTTAAAGTAATTAGACTTTCGCCATATTTTCACCCGTGTCCCAAAAGTATATCTAATTTTCATGACAAGAAAATATGGGGGGTCTCAAGCATATTTTTGAGACATAGGACCTTCAGCCTTATATAGGAATGTACAGCAATTAGTCACATTAGTCCTTAGATTCATATCCTAAAGTAATTACATTAACTTCCTCAGCATTTAGATCATAAGCCTATCTCTGCCGTAAATCTAATTCTGATTTATGGTCCCAGTCATATTTCTAATGTTTTGGATGATTGAAATATAAAAATGTAAGGAAATGGTTAGAATATTCACATGTGACTAAATGGTATCAGGTCATGTTCCCAAAGTTTAACCCTAGAGCCAGACTTCTACACTTTATACACTCTAGACAATAAATGGTTTTAGACTTCCAACAATGACTATCACAAGAACCATAAAACCTCACTTTTAAAGTAGCCATGGCTGATACGTGAGGAATACCCTACGTATGGTAGGCCTATGTAAAAGGAAGATTAGTGGGAGAGGGAAGTAAAAAAATGACACAATGAAAAGCCAAAGATTCGATATAAGGGCAAATATGAATTACTCACATGCGTCTTTTGGTGGTGAAGCGGCCCCCTATGGTGATGGCTCCCCCTGTCACAGCCCACGTGAAACGGTTCAGGATAGTTGAGTGGCGTGTAACGGTAGAGGATGGGCGCACTGTACTGTCGATGGTCATGCTTCAGGGGGTAAAACAAGTAGTTGATTAGGTCAACATCTTAGGTGTGATTCTTTTTATCGTTGTCTGCTATGCTTTGACCAATTAGTACAAGTAATTGTTGCCTTTTATGTGGGGATATTATATAAACATTTGGAACATAAAGAGAAACATTTATTATGTCAGCAGAATTTGAAGGAAATGCTACGGATCAGATTATGTGAACCAAAGTATCTAGGGTAATAGAAACAGTGAGGTCAGAAATATGGAAGGTGTGTTTCAGCTGGAATCCTTTCAGTAACCTCCAAATTGAAATTGGTTAATGATAAAGATGTTTTGCCAAACTGCAGAGGTCTTTCCTGTTACAATCATTAGTGTATTTCTACTCACCTGTAACCTATAACATACCTTGTGTGGCAATCAGGCAATACTTTCTTTTTCTTTCATTTTGGACAAATACGATATGATTTGTATATACTTACTCAAAGAGGCTCCATCTTGTTCGTGGGAAAGGGCCATTCCCGTTTTCATCTGGGATACGAATCCCGCGAAGTTGGTTTAGGGCCCGGCTCAGTATTATATGAGTAGCTGAAGTTAAAGACATGCTCAATTTGTAGGGAACAATTTCTACGGTTATACGGCAGGATATTTTTTGTTGTGATAAACGTTCCCTTAAAAGTAAAAGTTCAAAATATTCATATGATATAAATTTAAATGAAGTGGCCCCGATTTCAAAGATAACAGCCTTTCGTATAAAAAAAGATTATATGTTGTAGCGATCACTTCTAATATAAACTAAATTGCAATAACTGATAATACTTGAAGACCATATATATGGAACTTACCAAAGTTGAGAACGTTGACATTAACAGGTGGTGGTGTCTGTGTCTGTGTTTGTCCTATGAAGGCACACACAGATGTGAAGACGAGAAGAATCAAGGTGAGTTTCTGCATGGCTATATTGGCTGGTTAACAAGGAGAAATGGCTGGTTTACAGAGTAAATCACCACTCGATCTTGTCTGACACAGGCAGCCCCAGAACCCCTCTTTATACGGACTTAGCAGGTTTAATTTTTAGCCAATGAGAGAGCTCCAATGTATTAACTGCGGTCCTTCGGGGGCCAACTGGTACCCATCTGATAGGTCTTATCAGTAGAACTCGCTGGTAACAAGCTCCAGCAATGGCCGCGCCCATGGGACAACCTGCTACCTCGGAATACTCTGGGTGTGTGTTCTGAAGCATATCCAACAGCACGAGTGTGTGGTGTGTGATTGGCTATCAAAAGGTAGGCAGGAAGGGGAAGAGAAAATGGCTGAAATATTCAAAATTTGATGGAAAGTCCCCAAATGGGATTGTTCCTAGGAGAAATTTACATAATTCTGGATCAGAGGATTTATAAAATTGATGCAGGGTTATGATTACAATAATCTAATTGGCTTAATCAGGATGTTATAGCAATGCCACAGGGAGACATGTCACCCTAGACCTTGGCATAACAACAACAAAAAGTGTATAATGGAAGATGAGGCGTTAATCACCTCTTTGAATCCATTTAATTCCTTCTCGGATATGTTTTTGAAAGAGGAAGATTGAACTGTATTATAAACATGGGGCCTACAGGACGCATACGTGGTACAAAAGTTCAAGAAGAAGTTTCCAGTGTGAACAAGGCACTTCGTTAAATTGGTAGTTTATTTGAAGAAATTATAAACCATTCAGTGTCATGGTTAATGCGGAGTCGACCAGCATGCAGCTTTCAATTTTAATTCAATGTTTTGTGCCCACTGCGTGGTGACTGAAATGTGTCCTCATAATGATCTTATGTTTTATCATGGATATATATATTTGATCCTTCCTTCACTTTACCGATCTAAGTTTGTGAAACTTTATCATGGCTAGAAAGTTTATAGAAGCCGCATCGACTGTTTGATATATGATCTCAAGGTGTGCCCCATGGCAGTTATGTATGATATCCATCATTAACAACCTCTTACTTCCTATAAGAAGCAATCACATAAACTCAGTAACCCTTTTCGAGGGGGAATTTTAAAAGACAGGGCGAATGGCGACAGTCCAAGAGGAAAACCCCTAACCCCAAAGAAATTATTTTAAGAAAGGGCAATTATGACCAAAGTGCATTGAAATGTGCACCCCAAAAACATGCTTTTTTACCCAAATGTACCCAAAAGTCTATACAGTCATGCTTTTGTTTGGAGAGCACCTCCCAAGTAACAGGCCTAACTGGGGCCCAATTGGGCTTTTACCGGACGTCGACTTTGAAGTGGTGCATTTAAAATTAGAATTATTAACCTCAAATGCCAGACTCTATATGCCACTGAGTTCAAGCACAAAATGTAATCCTCAGTTTTTTTGTCTTGTTTTATTTTTTCAAAGCGGACTGATAGGCCCATCACGTATCACATGCCTTCACATAGTGACAATTCTTAATGATGTCATTATTGGAAAACTTCGTGATGGGCACTGGTGATAATTTCTAAAGGCTGCCCTCAGGCAAAATAAAGGCATACCCGTTTGGCTTATGTCTGGTTTTGTGTTAACTCGACTTAATCCGTAACACTGCACATTATATATAAACCAGAAACATTGCTCATACATATACCCCCTAGCTCCAACTTCAAGTTTAGTGTTAAGGTCGAATCCCACATGGCGAAAAATGAATCAAAAATCGAATTTGGAGTTTACCCAAAATCGCAACAGACTCAAATTCGCAGAGATATCTGAGCCATTTTTCGCCATGTGGGATTCGACCTATTCTGGCATGGGAAGTATATTGCTAGCAATCTCTCCGTGTACAGACTTATTGATTATTCATATACCTCAAAAATATAAGATGTCCTATGCATGTAGTCAGACCATCCTGCACAGCCGCTGTAGTCACTAAGATAGATAAGTTCATGATTCAAGGTCTTTTGAAGGCTTGGGTAGCGTAGGTGAATATACAAGGTCGAATCCCACATGGCGATTTAGGGCTCGAATATCTCTGCGATTTTGTCCCTTGCGATTTTGGGGTCTTCCTGGGCTCCTAGATCGCAAAGATTGTTCAACTTATACTGAATCCAACAGTGAATCAAGACCAATTAAGCAGTTATCCTTGCGATATAGGGGCCCAGGAAAGCCCCAAGAGGGTAAGGGACAAAATCGCAGAGATATTTCAGCCCAAAATCGCCATGTGGGATTCGACCTTTATGGTAAATCTCTATCAAAAGCAATCTACGCCTATTTCTTTTATTTCTGTGTATCAAAGTACGGGAATTTGGTTGATTCTGACCACATTCTCTGACTTCTGTTTGATTTATAATAAGCCATTGTTCTCTATCATAGCCATAGTGTTCACATACATGTGGCCATGCATACTTGTAGCAGACAGACAACAGAGATATCGTCCAGAGAAGAAGGAAGTATAATTTAACAGAACCAGTGAATCATACCAGCAGACTGTGAGGCATACAGCTACAATGAGAATTAAGCTTCCTGGTACTAACGATTGCCCTCTGTTTTTCTTTAACTTAGACCTGTTTTTATATAATACCTTTGAGCATCTTCTTTTTGGCGGCCATTTTGAAGTGATGGTTGTCAGATGTGAGATATTAGATGTAAAATGCCTTGGGGGGAAATTATTGGGACATTTTGAATATAAAAAAGTTTTGCATGCTATGATTACTTTTCAGTAACCGGCTGTAATGTTAATGATCTTGCGAAACAAATGCAGCAGGACTTGGATAATGTTCACCCATGGTGCTCCACCGTCAAGCTAAATCTAAATGCTGATGAGATGAGAGCACTATGGGTCTATCTGAGAATGAGAACATTGACTTTGGTGACCTAGATCTATTATATTGATAGAAACAGACTGGAAGTGGTATCGAGCTTCAATTCTCTGGTTGTAATTATTGACCAGTTTCTCAGGTTTGACAACCAATGACTGTAATGAGGTCAGAGCCTCCCCAGGTAGCAAGGATACATTGGGCCAATGTCGGCTTATATTGGGCCGATGTCGGCTTATATTGGTCCAAGCATGGCCCAATGCTCCATTGCTGATTGGGTCAGTGAGAAGTAAACTGCAAGATCTAAAGAACCTGAGAGTTTGTGAACAAAGTTCTTAGAGACGTTGCAGAATCATTCTCTTGGGTGTTGCAATAAGGTATTATGATTAACAGAAGATTTCTCATGACACATTGCAAGATGAATGTCACCGTGTAATATAAGTCATTGAAAGGTGACATGATCATCTCCTGGTTTTGATGTATAAGTTATCTAGGAATTCCATATAGTGCAGTAGATATAGCATAGAGATTGGCACTTCCGCTGGAAAGCATGAAAAATTTCATACAGGTATTTTGGAACATGCTGAATCCATTTCTAAGGGGAAACATCAATTTTGAAAAATGTTTCTGCTTATAATATGACATTGAAAATAAAAAGTAGAAAATCAATATTCTAATTATGTGAAAAATGATCACGAATTAAAACAAGTCAAGTATGGTTCTCAGATGACCAAAAATGCTGATAGAGCCCGACTGTACAATGTTATATTATGTGCATGCATAGTAATGGCCCATTTCTCATTTTAAAAAGACAATTAGATAGGCTTATATACCGGACCAGGGTCGTACAGATTATTCTAATAAGATCGTGTATGCAAATAACCTGAGGTACATATAAAACTCTACATCAGATAAAGGTCTTTGAACCTTTTTCTTTGATATCTTAGAACTAATATTAATCCTTGAATATCAGTGGAATTTCATATTACATGATTATTTACATATAGATATCTATGGCCTCATTTGTATATTACTATAATAGTAAATACTCTGTGTATAAGGCATAGCTGGATAAGCTAGGATATTATATTATAAAACAGTCTTAATGTGCTGATAAAACTGAGATAGGCCTTATAGATTTCTTTCAAGTCGGGGGGGGGTCTTATAAGCTGGGTGCCTGGGCTGGATGCTCCTTATACTTAGGGTAGGGTAAACGCACCTCTTTAAGATACTCCTGGAGGTTAATTCAAAAGATCCTGGGATTTCTACCCCTGCAATCTTAGTGTAGGCACATATCATAAGACCTGGCCAGTCTACCCTATCTAATGCAGTAGTTGCAGGCCTGTCAGGAATAGCAAGTCCTGAGATCACTTTACTATTCCTTTTCCAGTGCTAAGATCACTGCGATCTTAGTGAAAGAAAGTGGTTTAACCTGAGTACAAACAGAGCACTTACAGGGAACACTCCTGATCGAAAGAGTAAATAGCCTGCTGCATACATATAGAGGGGAGGGAGGACGTTTGCTGAGTGTCCTTGAGGGCTCTTAGGTCTACTCATGTGTTAGGTGCACTGTAAGGTAATTCTTCCCTTCTCTCTTTGTCCTGGGGGGCACAATGCTTCTAATAGGCAAGCATAAATCATACATTCATGGGAACAACTCTTGAATACTGTACTGGGTCATCTGCACCCTGTGCTCCTTTGTTAGACCATATGGGGATGGGGAACGATGGTATAAACACTGTTGTGAAGAAAAGTGACTCCACAGCTATTCCTTTATTTTGGGCCTCTTACCCCTGTGCCCAGTCAGTACTTCTTGGAATATTGTAGGAGGGCTGAGGCTAAGATCAATGTGATCTTAGTGCTGGCTAGAAAAAGTGAATGCAGTCTAATCTTAAGATATCTTAATAAGATAAGGCAGAATAATTCCTAAGATCGCTGAGGTTGCGATCCCAGGATCTTTTGAATTAACCTCCAGGACAGACAAGAGGTGATCATTTGTGGCCCTCGAAATTTGTACCTTTACAAGCTGTGAATTGTCATTCATGTCCCACCTATACAGAAAGGCAGTATCAACACTCTTCTATGCAGAACTCTTACAAAAACTTAAAGTCAGGCAACTCATTCTATAGGTGACCCTAGGTCAGATGGTCTGCCACACCATTTATATAATGTATATTTAAACCTGCAAGTGATAGAAACCTGCAGAAATGCAGTCAGGGCAGTATAATCAGATCTAATGGAGCAGAGGTCCTGGGAGGGATCGATTCAAGCCGAAGGAGTACAGGTCCTGAGGGCAGTAGATGCAACCTCAAGGAGCATAGGCCCAAGGGAGGGATAGATTGGACCAAGACGTTCCAACAGAAACAAATCATCACCTCTGTGCAATAAGGCTGTATCAGCATATTTCAAGTTTTGCAGGAGAAGCAAAAGAAGTGATAGAGTTACTAGATCACCAAGCGGACACAACCTCATTGAAATGGAGCCGGTGGGCACGTATATCACAGACAGAGCTTCAGTACCTTCGTATTAGGCAGATAAGGATTAAATATGTTAAGGCAGAAGAATCTTAAACTCAATGATGCCAAGATATCAATTACAACCTTGTTATACTGAAGCAACGAAATATTCTCCAGGGCTGCCTGATGGGGACCATTTTATACCTGGGAGACTTGGGGGTAAATATGTTTACCCCATCCACCCTCTGGCTACAGCCCTGGTATTATGGTATAATATGCAAGTGGCCAATTCAGATTTTGCCCAGACAATCTGGTTCATAGTGGCCAGAATATAGTGTATGATTGTAGTAGCTATGCCAGAAACCTGTGTTGAACCTAAAGCAGTCAACCTACTCTGAAACCGATCTGTCCCCACATTGGCCACTGTGGCCTACGCAACACTCAGGATAAACTGTCAGTTAGCCTTGTGTGGCCCACATCGGTAGCCCCACCAAATATGGTGTGGGCCACAGTAGGGCCATAGGACATTTGCTACCTTGGAGGCTAACATGGTGGAAAGGGCAGTATAGGGTATTGTAAGCATAATGGACCACCAGACCATTTAACCACAGCAGTGTTGCTTAAAGATACATTGCCAGCTAATATTTCTCAATATTATGTTTGAATTATGTTCTTATTTGCGATGTGGCCAAGAACACATACTATACCATCATGTTTCAGTACCATGTTTCAAATGTCCTACATAAGAGCTGGATGCCAGACCTACTTGAAATATATCAAAAACACTGGGTCCCATATAAGCGCTGTGTCTGGAGTGGTAGGGGATAAAGATTTTATAATGATAATCTACAGGATGTAAGAGGAATAGGATAAAGGTTTAGCAGGACCAGTTTAACAGCGCATAGTATCAATATTGTTATGAGATACATATACATAAACTAGGGGGCAAGGAGAGAGGAGTATACAGCATCGCTATAGAGGCCAATGGTCCCTTTTTGATAAATGATATATACATTCTGAAAAATATGGGACTTGGTATGAGGATGCTATACAGGTGATTGTGTAGCCTGATACATACTAGATACCCGGCAGCTCTGTGGGGTCAGAGCTCTGCCTAGATGATTGTATATGCCCTTATAAGGTGTTAAAAGTCCTCAGGTACTAAAGGATGGTAGGGAGACGCCTGAGAGTCCTGTTGTGTAGATATTTATTGGTCATAAGAAGATATGAGTTTAACAAGCGTGTGAAAAAGGATACTGAGTAGTCATTATGACTTTTAGACCAATTAGTTCATGGGTAGAGGCATATCAAAAAATGTTATTATGCCCCTCCCCATGGTATATGTTAAAGAAAAGTTAATGATTCATGGAAATCAGTTTGACATTGAAACATGAAACATAGTGGAATACACGGTAGTGTTTAAACATCAGGTGTAAAATTTAAAAAAACAATTGTTATTATTGCATTGCATAGAGGATTATTGATTACCAATTTATATGTAAGATTTTATACAACTGACATTATTCATGGAATAGTTTCCATAAGATAGATTTTCATTTTATCCTTAAAGGTGCCAATTTTTTTAATGTTTCTAGTAATAGTTGGCAATCCATTCCATAATTGAGCACATTGTCAATGGACCATTCTGGGTATTATAATTATTTTTCATATTCACTTATTTCCTCGCCATATAAAACCTAGGCTCTGCTCACGATCCACACTCAACAACCTCCTGTATTCCCCAACACGAACCAGGATCCATAAGTTATCACGAACCCACTTCCTCCATGAGACTCTGTGACATAAGGTACACGGATGTAATAACATTCCAATCATATCTACATCCACACAGCCCCGCTGGAGGATGTGGGATCCACCTGTGGTGCCATATTTGGAATGAGAGGATATTTCACAATCTCCTCTCAACCCTCATTAACATGATTAACCCACAGGTGGCAATCTCTCCCTATGACACGTGTCTCTATTTTATTTATTGAGCCACGTGTATAGAATATTTCGCAATACTGTGAGCTGCTCAAGCCCTTAATATAAAAGGCAGCTCGAGCAGCTCCCAATCGTCCCTCTCCCAATTTACAGCTTACACCTATACCTAGAACCTACGACAGGTTGAGCTATAGGATCGGAGGCAGAGCTTAGATATTGGCAAGTGTTATCATTGTTACCACCTTTATGAAACACTCATGTCAGCTATGCAATAAAAATAAAAGGATCAAATGAACTTCTCTGGATTCCGTGTACATTCACTTCACCACTTGTAACCGTCCGTTGACACGATGGTGGATGAACCCTCCAAGAATATCCCACTACCAACCTCTCATTAAACATGAGCAATAGTGAGACATCACCCAAGGAGCCAGCTTCAGAACAACGCACCTTTACATCACCTGGGCTAGACACGCCCAACTACCCCACAAGTGATACTACACACCACCTCCAGAGGCAAACTTCATCTCCAGACGCATTGACATTGGATCCAGTTTTACCTATAGCACTGCAGGCCCATGTATTACAACCTGTGAGTACCGGTATTGAGCAATTCTCCTCTACAATAGTGGACCACAATACTGGAGCACAGACCAGTATGCCAGTATCACTACCTGCACCAGGACTAGACATCACCTTACCTGGTTACTCACAAGTACATTCACCGCCACTAAGACTTTCTGGTATAACTAGCCCAGCCTCTGAAGTACCAGTGGACAATATACAGGACCACTTGTACCCCGACCTACACCTGGAGGACAGACCACCAGAGCTTCAAGCTACCCTCCAGGATATCATTCCCCCACAGCCCACCACACCTAGTGCAGCTGCATCTACAGTACAGCCTAACTCAGGTGTGACTTCACATAAACCGCCGGTTTGTGAGGAGCCAGTGGTTGTAGACACAGACTCTGACACTTCCCTAGACGCTGATTACTGGAGAGACAGAATCGGATCAGCAGTTTCTAGGTGCAGAGCAGCCTATGAAAACGGTGTAGGCAGGGTTTCCAGTAACAACTCTGAACGCCTGATAGGAGACAATCCAAACTTCTCACTCAACATCAACAGACTATTGGATGAGTGGCTTGACCCTACTGTTACCCAGCCTGACCAATACCAATCCACTTCTGGAGAGGAGGACCTATACCCCCCACCTGTATACACACCCACACAACCACTTAGGACCAGGTCAGTGGACTCACCATCCAGACAAGGCTCTAGATTTAGAAGGAGGGCCCAATCAAGTTCACCTCTTAGAAGAAGAACCCCCACTGGTTACAGACTAGAGAAGTGTAGACGGAGCTACAAGCAGGTCCCACCTCGTAGCTACAACCCCACTGCTCAATAGAGGCATTAGGACGCCTTACAACTCACCTCACCTTATCGGTTCACCTGGGGAAGACACTGAAGTAACCTTTCCCCACCGACCTAATATGGCAATGTCCCGAGGTCAGCCCCCTCAGTATGACAATGAGGACATGCGGAGAAGTCTTGTCAGGGACTGTACTAAAGCTGTCAGTGAATCTCTCTCTCTGAGCTATTAGCCAAACACGTGAGCACCCTATCCACTGAGATAAAAAATCATGGAC
The DNA here is from genome assembly GCA_949317995.1 of Acholoe squamosa. Taxonomy (NCBI): domain Eukaryota; kingdom Metazoa; phylum Annelida; class Polychaeta; order Phyllodocida; family Polynoidae; genus Acholoe; species Acholoe squamosa. Next base: position 62,669,489 of record OX439043.1, read on the forward strand.
AGGAACACTCAGATCAATTGGCTAGAGTACACCTCAGGTTGGATGACATGGACCGCTGGAAGGAGCACATGGAAAGTAACACCGCTCACAACTTCAGGCAGGCAGAACAAGGCAATATGGAGGTTCTCAGAAGATCCGAGGATTTCACATACCAAATGACTGACCAGCTTAGCAGAAACATGGACTCAATGAGGCTGGACCTCATGAGAGCCATTCAGGGCCAGTCTACTGGTGCCAACACCACTAGCTCCAACCAAACTGCCACTAGCACCCAGGGTAATTTAGGACCCATACAGTCCACCCCTCCCTACCCCACGGCACCCAATTACAGCCCTGGCCATAATGACATGACAGGAATAAGACTGAGCCCACCACATGCCTTCATGGACAGCAGTAACCAGAACACAGCCGCCGACCCTTCGACCTCCCATGAACCACACCAATCTCCAGCAGCCAGTGCACCAAACACCCACCAGGGGGCGACAGCGTCATATAACACAGCGCCTAATCCAAACCAACATTGTGGCCATGTGGTTAATGGTGTTTATAGCCCCCAGGGACAAGCAGATAACCACTCTGGGCTACCATATCCTCCTAGATGTGCCCACATAGCACACTCCACACCGGTAGCGCACCAGGAAGAATGTCATGGCGCTGAGTACACCAGATTTTCCCCCGGTGGTTTAAACGGCGACAAGCTCACATCTGCCCAGCTAGGGTCATTCAACAAGCCTGAACCCTTTGACAAACTGACGCCCTACAGGTCTGCAGCAAAATTTCTGACTGAATTCAAATTTTTCATAAGGAATGTGCATGCCAAAAGGCCCAACCTACATGCAACTTGCCTGTACACCTTTCTCAAAGGGAGGGCAGCCCAGCGGTTTTTCAGCAACATAATGGACAAGCCAATCATGCAGAACAAGGAGGCAGTCTACGAGGCCTTCTTAACAAGATTTGGCAACCCTGACCTCAGTACCATCCTCAAAGGGTACAGAGCCAGAAAACAAAAGCCAAATGAAACCACTGAGGACTACTTTGCAGACATGACCATGTTGCTGTCCAACAGTAGCCTGGATGAGGCTTCACAGGTGGACTACCTTGTAAATGGCCTCAGACCCGAGCTGAAGAATGTTGTTGTAGCTTAGTCTCCCAAGACCTTGCTGGAAGCTGAGCAGTTAGCCATAAATCAGGAATTGAACCTCGAGGCTATTAAAATTGCTCAAAACAACTCAGCAGAGTTATGTGCAGTAGGCTACAACAAGGACGACAACAGATCCAGAAAGGATAAATACCAGCACGACCACAAGAAAGAAGACAGACTGCCCAGTAGTAATTATGGCAAGCAGTATGAAAAGAAATTCAAGAACAGTTACAGAGGAAAGTCCAAGTCTTCAGACAGATCCAACCCCAAGGACTACAGATCCAATTCCAAAAATAGATTTGACTACAAGTCCCCAGGGAGAGACAGGTCAGGAGACAGGTCAGAACAAAGATCAAAATCCTCTGATAGCAACAAGAGTTTTGTCTTCATACCAGTTGCTGGTCAGCCAAAAATGTCTCCTTCATGGTCCCAGCTGACTTCACCATCCCAGACAATTGGGTACAACAGTCATTAAAGAAGTCCAGAGATCCAACCCCAGGCAGGAATAACTCCAGGAGCCGTTCAGGATCTCAGTCTGACGCCGATAATGACAATCTCAATAACATACAGGATGAATAGGGATCAGGGGAAGGCACTCAAGCACCTAGTGACCCCGACCCCACCCCGAATATGACCATTAGATTATCCAAGGACACTTCTAGAGATGCTGATGCAGAAATGAATTCAGTAGACTCTCAATCATCCAGTTCGAATTACAACAATTTCCTGAATACCAATGAGAACTCAGACTCCAGTGATGACGAGGACGAGTATGAGGACCATAGCCAGAGGACTTCAATCCTGAGACTGAGGATCAAATCTGAGCAATATGGGCAGCAAGGTAAGGCCATTTACGTTGATACAGAATTAACCAAAGGTGCAGTTTCTGTAGACATAAATAACCACTTGTATAGAGCTCTCGTTGATTCTGGCGCCTCACTCTCTTTTATTAGCCAAAAAATGGCTGACAAAATCGCAAATACACCAAATTTTAGACATGGAAGACGCGCGCGACTGACAGTTTTATTAGCTGATAAAACCCCCATCCAAGTAAATCACTCCATGACTGTAACGTTCCTCATTGGTGGCCATGAATTCAGATCCAGATTCCATGTGGTACCTGAACTGAACCATCCCCTAATTTTAGGAGTAAATTTCATGACCAAATACAAAGCAAAAATTTCCTTTGGACCTACTCCCCCATCACCCAATTACATCAGGGCAAACAAAAATGTTGATATTCCACCAAACACTGAAGCCACTTTCAATGCGGTTGTGGTAGGGAATAGCAACATTGTGGGAAAGACTGGATTGACTGGATACTCTACCGGTACTTATTAAGCATGCCATAGTTAAACCTAGGTCAGACCTTAAAATAGTACCAGTAACAGTAGCTAACCCAAATGATTTCCCCATCAAGATAAAAAGACACATGAACCTTGGCGTATTTAAGCTTTTTAACATAAAAAAAGCTGTACCCATTGGCACACTCAATAGCACCCACTCACTCAACAGTGTAACAACAGAAAAGGACTTATTTCCAATTAATTGTGGAGAGGACCCCATGGACCAACTCCCCAAAGGAAATGAACCCTTGAAGTATAAAATCTGTGAAAAGCTCTCTGAAATCCAAAGGCAACAGATTAAAAACATTGTTGAGGCCAACAGGCAAGCTTTTGTCCTAAATGAAAGCGCTATAGGTCTCAATGTAGAGAATGAAGTTAAATTGGAATTAAAACCAGACTTCAAACCCTGCAACAGACCATTGTATAGAATGTCCCCTCACAAAGAAATTTTTCAAAGGGAACTCCTGAAGAAACATTTAGAACAAGGGATAATAGAAGAGTGTACCAAGCCCTGTGAGTGGAACTCACCTGCCTTTTTAGTGCCAAAACCACAAGGTGACAGGTCCATAGCCTCTGGTTGGAGGATTGTAGTTGACTACAGATGGGTAAATGAAAATTTAAAGACCTTCTCTTACTCTTTCCCCAGAGCTGATGACCTCATGCAGCAGATAGGCAGAACAGGCGCCAAATATTTTTCCAAATTGGACGTCTCCAGCGCCTATCACCAGATTCCCCTAGCAGAAGAATCTAGGCCACTTACCACCTTCTCTGCCAATGGCATGAGATACATGGCCAAAGTTCTCCCTATGGGACTCAAAACTTCAGGCCTATCTTTCATGAATGTAATGGAACAACTGCTCATGAAATGCAAGTATAAAAATGCTGTAGCATATGTGGACGATGTAGCCATTTACAGCCCCATGTGGGAAAGGCACTTACAAGATTTGGACGAGGTTTTGAAACTTTTTATCAAGGGAAACATCAAACTGAAATCAGAAAAATGCAAATTTGGAACTACCAAAATGGAATTTTTGGGTTTCAATGTAGACCAGCATGGTTTGTCCCCATCCCCGGACAAAATAGGACCTGTCAAAACTTCCCCCCCACCTAAAAACATCAATGATCTTAGATGTTTCAATGGTATGGCGCAGTTTTACAAGAGGTTCATCAGAGGTTTTGCTCATGTCATGAAGCCCCTTTATGAGGCGATAAAAAGCATCTTTAAATGGACCACTGAATGTCAGAGAGCATTTGAGAAAATTAAAGCCGCTATCTGTACCGAAGCTGTGCTGAAATTTCCGGACTATAAAAGACCTTTTGTCATCTTTACTGACTCGAGCAACTACAGCTCAGGAGCCGTAATCACTCAGATAGATGACTATGGTTTCTATAGACCAATTGAATTTGCAGGGAGAGGTTTGACACCTCAAGAGTCTAGGTATGGGATAACTGATAAAGAACTGTTGGGAATAGTCTTTGCAGTCAAAAAGTTCCACCATTATGTGGATGGAACTCACTTCAACGTATACTCGGACCACACCGCCCTGGTTTCCCTTTTCAATAAAAAGGAAAATATAACCAATGGAAGGTTAGCCAGGTGGGTTGACACAGTCATGTCCTATGATTTTGAAGTTAGATACCTGCAAGGCAGAGCCAATATTGTGGCAGATTTTCTTTCCAGAAGGAAATATTTGCCCGGCTCTGATGACCCAATTCCCATCAGGTCTCAAGGTAAAATAATACTTCCTCCTAAATCAGTCAAATTCTCTGACATTACCATGACCAAAGTCTTCAAATCAAATGACCCAGTTCCCAAAAATCCAGTCCTCATGGGACCACCTATATCCATATTAAAAGGAGGACAGATTTGGGGTAGCACCTCAAAGAAGCCAAAGGGTGTGATTGCCAAGAAAGGTAGCTCTGAGAGACAAAAACTCAGCCCCATTCAAATTGAGCCCTAGCTGTGCATTTTGACTCGATCTAAAGCCAAGTTACCAGACCCGACCACACCCCCTCAGCCCAGCAAATCAACCAGAAGTAAACAGACCCGCTCCCCCAAGGTCAAGGCCACCAAGACCAAACCAAGGGGCCGACCACCCAAATCCAGGTCACCCAGAGTATCAGTGAAGTTAGCTAACACCAGAAGGGCTAAGCTATCACACAAAGTGCTACCCATGGCTGAGCGAGCGATAAGCCAGCTATGTAAACACCACTCCCTAACCCCATCCAGGGAGACACTGATACAGGCACAGCAGGAGGATGTTTCCTCAAACTCCATGTTGTCATACATCAATAAGGGTGAATTACCAGAAGACCCCAGCCTTAGCAAACAGATACTTCTAAACCATGACCAATTCATGATTTTAGACGAAGTTTTATTCAGGATCACCAAGTCAACCTATGGAGACAGTTTAGAGCCTACACTACAAATAGTGATGCCAGAAAAGTGGGCAGAGTCACTAATTGAGGCCACACACTGCCATTAGGAGGACACCTTGGTCCCACTAAAATATATGCAGCAATCAGATCCAGGTATTATTGGCGTTCCATGTTCAAACAAGTTTTTGACTACTGTGGCACTTGCCATACATGTCTCACAACAAAGAAAAGACCAAAACACTTGAGAACACCAATGACCCTGAGAGACCCTGTTTTAACAGCCTACACTCACCTAACCATAGATACCATCGGTCCTTTCACACCTGCTGTGGATGAATCCTCATTTATTCATTTTGTCACAGATCACACTACCAGGCACATCACTGTTTGGTCCACAAAGGATAACACCAGCGCCGAGGTAGCGCTAGGATTTTTCCAGAGGGTTATTTGTGTTTTTGGGACCCCATCAGTCCTGAACACAGATAACGCACAACAGTATGTGTCCAAATATTTCGCATTTTTTTGTGCAAAATTCGGCATCAAACATGTGACAGGAAGTGCACATTAGTCAAAATCACAAGGTCTATGTGAGCATCAACATCAAACAATAGAATCTTCACTCAGAGCCTTTGTCTCCAAATCACAAAAACATTGGTCAACTTTCCTACAGGCTATAGCATTCAGCATAAACAACACTGTATGCAGCGTGCTAGGATACTCACCCAATCTTTTAGTATTCGGAAAGCAAACATCTCCCAACTGAGTCCTCCCTCTCCTTGGTCCAACAAACTGAAGAGATCAAAGACAAGGAAAAATTGGTTACCGCCTTACTCAGTTTAAGGGACGACATCCAGCTTAAGGCAGCTGAGAGCATGGTTAAATACCATAAAAAGATGAAAGCCAGATATGACGCCACTGCTTCTCCATGCACCTACGACACAGGTCAGCTTGTGTATTTACACATACCTAACCTGCTGGTCAAGCAAACGAGCAAGAAGCTGCAGCCCACCTACAGTGGACCATACATCATCATGAAAATGACTTCATCAGTAACTGCAAAGTTAAAAAGGCTTCAGGATGGTAAAGTATTGAAGAAATCAATAAATGTATCTAGATTAAGGAGACCAATCACCAAGGCTAGTGCCAAGGCTGTAATCAAAAGACTGCAGTCTGGGCCAATTAGTTCCTTATATGACCCTGATCTAGACTTCACCCATACTGGTGAACCAGAATCCCCCGCAGTCAAAAAGAAAAGAGGACGACCTGCAAAGAAAGGACTTGTCACCTTTGCCCCTTCCCCAATAAAGAAGGCAAAGAAAAAGTCTAGGAAAAAGAAATAGATTTTCAGAACACACAAAGTTTTTCCCTCTCCCCAACCCCCACCAAACTCACAAACATACCCCTCTACCTTTTTATCCCCAACCAGTGGCAGCTTTGGTCACGCGTTATTTCGGGCAATGATGTTTTTCCCCCCACAAAAATTTTTCTTTTTCTCTCATCATTATTTATTTTTATTATCAAAATCATACACAAATTCCCTATAACGTTCAAATTTCTACACAAACCCCAAAAGATTTCTTCTGATGGGACATTGTCAAGAATTTTGTCCAGAGTTTGAGACTCAGACAGTCATATTATGATTGATTAAGGTTGGCATGCCACATAAATTACCCAAGGTCACAGCGTATTCTTGGTTCGTGGATCCTAATTTTCAGGAACACGCATGCGCCGGTTTGTTACAAGCTCAGGGCTCCTCTATACCCTAAGGTATTACCAAATGACCGCCTATTGTAGGAGAGCAGCACCTAGACATCCTGATCTGTGTTTATGCCTCTGTTTACCATCAGCACTGGAATGTTTGGTGAGACACTTAAACAAATAATTCAGCACGGTTCCCTGCTGTGTTAACACAACAGGAACAAGTGCACCCCTAGCGAGCTGACTAATCTCAGCACCACAGCCATTACCCCCCCTGATTATACTACAAATATTCAGATCATCCTATGATCATCTGTACCTCGGCCAAGGTCCCTTAAATTTGCATACCACAGCTAGCTTATATGCAAACCAACCAATAGCTAGGCCTCGCGCCATATATGGGTGAGACATACCTCATCGGGAGGCATGTAATGAGGAATTAGCCAACCTCATGAAGTGCTTATAAGCCTCATTCCACCCCACATCTTAACCACTCTCATCATATACACCAAACTCACCACATCCAGCTGCTATGGAGCAAGCATCCGGAGACCACAGGACCCAAGTGTCGGGACTGCCATGCAACAAGCCCAGGTAGGATTGGTCTTATGTGTCCATTAGTAGCGTCATCAATCGTTCTAGCATGACAATGATGGAATCTACTGTCATGTTGCCCAGATACCCATTACATGCCAATGGTAGTGTGCGTCCAGAGTGCTTTGTAAAATGCAATAGTTGAATTTGCAGTCCTTTTTCAAAACCATGTGTGGCAGCCTGATTTTTTTTCACAACTTTATTTATCAACCTCTTGACAAAACCCCCCATCATTCCATTCATCTACCTTAGTCTAACCACAAACCTATCAAACCATTTATTCACACAGCCTTAGAGCCCCAGAGATTAGACATGGAGACAACTCAGGGTGGACCATCCACAGTCTTTTAGGCCCAAATGGCATCAAAAGTAAGGCCATGGATCTGTTCGAGATCAGAATAACTATCATGGAGCACAAAGACATGATCAAACATATATCCAGCAACGACCTAGGTGTATACTTAAAGAACAAAACAGTTCAAAGGGAGCTCACCCTACAAGACCCCATTGTATTATCGGCCACCAAGGCCATAATGTTCGACTTATGCAAAGATTTTCCCACGGTCCCATTATGGGATAGATTCAGTGAGGAAACATCAAGCTACATCGCACTTCTATGTGCCAGAACTTTGATTACCTCAGAAAAGCCACTGAACGAGCTACCAAGATATGAAACAGGTATTGGCAGATATGACATCCTAATCCAAACCATAAACCTTCAGACTCAGCTGGCAGCGTTTGAAATGGCCAATTACGCCCCTCACATAGTCAAAAGCTCTTAACCCTGAATTGACCCATCCCTCCACTACACATTCACAATGCGAAGAATCAATTACCTTTTCTTCAATTTTTTTTTTCTTTTCACGTCAGTTTTTTTTATATGACTAAGCGAGAGACATCCTTGTTAGTTAGATATCAGCCTAGGAACCTGATAACCTTTTAAGTAACACGCCCCAAAGCGCCACAATCACATTGCACACACCCAAGGCGACCCCCCACATGTATAGGACGCCCACCGCACAAACAACACAAACACACCTCACACCAAGCCAACTCCCCAACCCAAACGCCTTAAAGACCCACCCCACCCCAACCATACAGTCTTATCTCAGCTTTATTTGAACCATTCTCATAAGCTTATCTAAATTTCTATTTTTAGGATAGCAGCCTCCTTGGCAGAACTCTTCCTAATTACGTGCGTCCAGACCCAACAGTCGGGAGCACAGGATTTTGTAACCAAAAGGGAAACCATCTTCAGGCCAAATTATGGCGTCTTATTCACTAAGATGCCCCAGAAAATGAACTCAGGATATATAAAAGGGCACTTTTTCAAAAAGAGTTTCAAAAAGAGTGCGAAACTATTCACATCTACCCCGTAATAGCTTGCTATCTCAGGATATATGGATTACCCATTGGTTTTCGCTTTAGACCTATCTTTTAATCAAACCTTGCAGCGACCCGACAAATTAGCCTCCCTAATCAGCAGAAATGCCCCAAGTTTCATCTTAGAGACCGCCCAGTCTTTGGAACTAATTTTGGCAAAACTCTATCAGAAATCACAAAAAACCTCCTAATAAAATTTTTGGAGCATCCCCAAACCAGAATACCCAGAGGCGCCCCAGGACAGATCATAGGTGATATTTTGAGAGCATCAATTGGCTTGAGCACGCAACCTGAAGTAGATTTGTTAAATTCTGAAATGCATGTGGTAGAATTAGCCACGCATTTTCTATGGAACATTTCTGAGTTTAATTATCAATCAATGAGCGTTTTCTCCAGCATACAAAATGACACGGATGACGCCCTGTCTTTACTCAGCTCTAACCTCCAGCTCTTGAGTAATAATGTATCAAACATCTTATTCAACCTGGAACTACAAAGCAGACAAGACACCTATTATTCGATGTTATTTACTGCAGCTAACTCTCAAATTGAAGCACTAATGAATCTGCAAAATGATTTAGACACACTTTTAGACTCACTACCCTCTCTAATGGAAGGTGAGCTACCCCCAAAATTAATTCCCCATAAAGTCATGGAAGATGGACTTAATAATCTCCTTGTATGAAACCCATAACGGTATCACAATTCTAAATGTACCCACCGGTTTCTACCACAAGAGGAGAGTGCATGTGCACTGGCAGGACCAAAACAAACTTCACATCACAATACCTATACCCATAGGACTAGGAGACAACATCTACTCCATATATAGGGCGGAAGCCTTCCCAGTCCCATTTGATACCCCCAATGTAAACACTACTGGGTTTACACAAGTACAGCCCTTGCCTGGTTACATAGCTGTGTCTGTGTCCCAGTCACACTACATTGAGCTTGACCACACTGACTTAGATCTATGTGATGTAAATGTTTTTATTACATGCAACCTGCCCCTGCCCATGTTATCTCCCAGGTACCCCACCTGCAGCTTATCCCTATTTTTAGACCTACCAGATGCTGTACATCACACCTGCAATTTTCAGGCCCATATGACAGCACAAACATTGCTAAGCCCATCTCCCAGAGCTCCTATATGCTGATCACTAGCACTTCACCATCAATAATGCAATGCTCGAACTCAGGCCAAGTCGAAATCAAAAATGCAGCCTATTCTATTATTTCAGTGCCATGTCTCTGCTCACACAGGCATGATAATGATTAATTCCAATTTTTCCTGCACCCAAAACTTTACTTTAGAACCCATTGCCAAGGTGCCTCTATGGCAGCATTTTGGTAACCCACCAAACAATATATCAGGAGTAACCATAGCAACCTCCCCGACCCATTTAGACCTACCAAATTTTCAGCGCCTGAAGCGCCTTCACAACCAAAAATTCCTACCCCTTTTCAAAGACATTTTAAACTTAAAGGGCGCTGCCACCAAAATTCATGATAAATCATCTATCCTGAGCACCATCTAGGATATCACCTGGAGTTTTCCCCTTGGTTACACCTGTTGTCGCCAGCCATCACCATCTTGTGATGCTTGATCTCGTGTCGTGTGCACATGCGCGTGGTATACTTAGCCCAATTAATGACCATTCACAGTCAAGCAACGATGGCTGACACAGCGTCTTGGAACAAGCTAAAAGAAATGATCAAAAACACCAACCAAAATTGGCCTACGCGGACCACACCCCAGGACATAACAACACCAGACTGGATTCAAATGCCAGGAAGGTATGATTCCATGATGACCTTCCTGGGCATCATCCTCATCTTGTTACTCATCAGGGCCGCAGGGAGACGCTGTCTTAGGCACTGGCCCTACGGCAGACAGGACCCCGCCCCCGGCACCCCAAGATTCATGCTAAAGATCCACTCTGGAGGGTGTACCTACGCCTTTCCAGTCGGTTTATGGACGAAACCTTTGGCCAGCTTCCATCTTGACACCCAAGCTAACACCACCCAGGTTAACTTTCCCTCTAGCCTGTCATCTTGATGCACATTGGAAATCAGAGGTCAGCATGATCATCGGTGGAAGACTGAGGACGGTGAAGCTGGAGAGGTACCCCAGTTGCCCTTTGCTCTGGCGCATTCCCCTCTCAATTGTCCTCAGATCCAGACCCCACACAGTTACCCTGATTTCCAACTCACACCAAGTGACTATGAACTTTCGGCCGGTTTTAACCCAGTGCCACCTATGACACGGAGAAAGGACCTGCCCAGGCGGAGAGCCCCTAAAGCCTCCACCAGCAGGACGACTCCAGCAGAGATGGCTCTGCTACAGTTCAGGGAAATACAACCCCCCAAGGATCTGTATTATTCGACCCTACACTGGCTGAGAGGGCCATTGACACCGTAAATGGTAGGTTCTTCATGTTTTCGACCGTTAGTTTAGGCTGATGTGGGGATCGTTGGGGGCGCTCAGCATCCTCAGGTCACAAATCATAGAAAGTGTGCATATGGGGCCTCACATGTCATTCGCCCAGACATGTGCCCAGAATCATGAAAAATAATTCTTATAAGTATGCTTCTTTTATGATAGCAAGGACACATCTGACATAAATGATAATGTGATTTTCTTAATCTACAGGTCAAAATAGTCTGGACCTGAGATTTTCATGGAGGTATGATGAATGTTTCTGTAGGAAATGAAGCCCCCAACATGGCTTGTAACTTAGGCCCCTAAATGTCATTCGCCCAGACACAATTTCGCCCAGACAATTTTGGGCCCATTTTACCCCCCTGGAGCCCAGAATATTCATATGGGACCATCAAAACCCATATGTAACACAAAGATCTCACCCAGCCTGACACTTTGAGCCAAAAAAATAGAGGGGGAAACTAAAATTCGAAGAGTAGGGGCTGGAATACCTCCAAATTCATCATATGCAAACCTTCTATGATTTTCGACCCTCAGCGACCACCACCGGCCACCCCCGAGGTTTCCCCCATAATGGACTTTCCCTGGCGCCCACAGGCTCAACACCACAACACTAGATGGTACCACCACCCTCATGTGGGGATGGCAGGTGCTTAAACACGTGTTGCATAGCACACCGGATAGCCATGTGAGACGCTGATGTGGGGATCCCCCTCCTATCTGCCGAACCCCCGAGACCCCCCAGTGACCCCCCATAGGGCCCCATCCCGCCCTAAAATCTAAACCATGTCCACAAATCGCAAAAAAAAAAACCGCCGTTGTTTCACTTTAGCCTCACTAAACCTTATCAATGACGACGCAAAGCCGTTTTACAACCTATAGACGCACTTATAGCGTCTACACAAAATTTTCGCGCCAGTTGCGACCCGGCGTCGCCATTTTTAAACAGCTCGGTACCGCCACCCAGCGTAATACAAATAAACCAATTGAGCTTGCTTAGTTACACTTACCGCGTTCTATTCTTACAATCAAATTGAGCTCTGTCAAGTTAATGTTGTGTGTCAAATAGCAGAAATTTATTGCACTTATTGGTTATCCTGTATCGACAAAGCCACCAGCTGACCCAAGCAGGATTTTATACCTCTGTTAATGGTTTGTTTTCACAGCTCTCTTCCCTACAGACCCCTCCTCTGGAGACCTGGCAGCCCCACCATCCGTCGGCCCTCCAGCCCCGAAGTGCACAGACGAGCCGGGGCAATCATTGTCAAAGAGGGCAACAGAAGGAAGAAGCGGGAGGGAAGAGGACAAACAAGATCTAACCCCACCAGCCGCAGACCCCGAGCCCAAGCAGCAACCTCTACCAGCCAGTGGAGGGTGCCAGTTAGCAAGCCCCCTCTAACACCCAGGGGAACCTATGTGTCGGCAGCCTGTAGGCCTGGCACACCCATGCCGCCAACCTACAAGCACAACAACACCTACTGCCGCCACATCAATGGGCAGGTATCTGCTGCCAGACTGTGTATACCATGTTACCATCAACCAAATGGGTTCCTATGCCCTTGTGCTTATGATGACAAACTTAAACCAAGCGGCAACAGGCCCATGCCAGTTGAACCAACCACCACTGCAGAGTCTGAATCCACCTCAGACGACGGTTCAGATGTGGCCACAGCTGGTGATTTAGCATCAGTGTACTTGGACTTTTCTGACATTACAATCTCAAAATTCAGGCCCATCAGATCCAAGACTCATCGTAAAGCTGAGGGCAGGTTCAAAAATTTCAACATCAAAGAACATCAAAACCTACCTCCCAACAGTATACACCCACATCAACATTTCAGAACACATAAATAGACTTTTTTTGCATGTCGAATTCCATTCACTGGATTCTTTAAAACCTGTTTTCCTTAGGCCAATGTATATATTAGTTTAAGATTTTTTCTTTGATGAATCTTATGAGACACAAACCAAATGGCCTTCTGGTTTACCTCTCTAGGCGCTATAAAGTTCATCACCTTCACCACTGTTCTTCAAACTCAGCTATGACATGTATTTATGAGTTTTAGTCAAATTAGTTATCTATAGCAATAAGTTCTATGTATCCCATTTACGTATGTTTTCATGGAAATTATCATGTTTCTGTCAAAACACTGAATACCACCTCGACTTATACCTTGTATCCAACTGTGTAAACAAACCCTACACAAGTTCGGTTGTAAACCTTGGTAGTGTGGAGCCAAAGAAAAAACTTATCACCTTTGTGTTGGTTGTTGACCCTACAGTACCAAGAATTACCAAACTTAGCTAGTCTTCACCTGGATATATCAATTACATATTAGTGTACAAACCAACCTTGTCATCAAACCAGAAAAACTTCATTTTTCAACAATGACAAACCGATACATATATACTATAAGCATTGCACATATCCCTGCATTTAAAACCTGTATATATATATATATATATATATATATATATATATATATATATATATATATATATACACATTAAGTCACTTGATCCACACAAAAATCTTATTTTTGCAATTCCATAAAAACCTTTTTTTTATACCGCAAATAATGTCAAACTCATCAGGTTTTCACAAAACCGGGTATTTGTATCATAATACCCATAATTGTCAACGGACTTGGCAAAAGCCTTATTTTTCTACTTATTTTTTCTCCCTTTACACTTGTGCAGAGACGAGTGGGAATGTGGGGATTTGTCAATGGACCATTCTGGGTATTATAATTATTTTTCATATTCACTTATTTCCTCGCCATATAAAACCTAGGCTCTGCTCACGATCCACACTCAACAACCTCCTGTATTCCCCAACAGGAACCAGGATCCATAAGTTATCACGAACCCACTTCCTCCATGAGACTCTGTGACATTAGGTACACGGATGTAATAACATTCCAATCATATCTACATCCACACAGCCCCGCTGGAGGATGTGGGATCCACCTGTGGTGCCATATTTGGAATGAGAGGATGTTTCACAATCTCCTCTCAACCCTCATTAACATGATTAACCCACAGGTGGCAATCTCTCCCTATGACACGTGTCTCTATTTTATTGAGCCACGTGTATAGAATATTTCGCAATACTGTGAGCTGCTCAAGCCCTTAATATAAAAGGCAGCTCGAGCAGCTCCCAATCGTCCCTCTCCCAATTTACACCTTACACCTATACCTAGAACCTACGACAGGTTGAGCTATAGGATCGGAGGCAGAGCTTAGATATTGGCGAGTGTTATCATTGTTACCACCTTTATGAAACACTCATGTCAGCTATGCAATAAAAGGATCAAATGAACTTCTCTGGATTCCGTGTACATTCACTTCACCACTTGTAACCGTCCGTTGACAACATCTGACTTCTGGGCTATTTTCATAGGCTGAACAATTTATGTTACTATAAAAGAGTACAGGAGCATCATGTAAGCAAGTTTGTCTATTTGCAACACTAAAGTTAAGACCATGTCTTGCCATTTTGTGTGCATATAACTTACAATGAAATTGTCTTCTGTTAACAAGTTTAGGGAGATTTGCTATATGGTGAACCCTATCAGTAGAAGCTAATATATTTAGTCCTAAACAGGTCTTGATACATTTATTTTGCAGTCATTGGAGTTAATCTAGTAGGGTTCCCTTAGCTGTACCATAGAAAATATCAGCATAATCAATTATAGGTAGTACATATGTTTTGTATACACATAGGAGCACTTCATGGGATAACATGTGCCGAAGTTTATACAATAAGAATGACTTTAAACCTACATTTTTCATTAATGCTTTCACATGTAAGTTGAATGTCATTTCCTGGTCAATCAGGATTCCTAGGGATTTATACGAGTGAACACAACTTAGTACCGATCCATTGACTTGTATGTTGGGCCTATGTAATTTTTTTAGTGTTTGGGCTCAGGAGAAAGTCATGATCTTGGTTTTACCTTCATTTATTGTTAATTTGTTTTTATTTGCCCACACTATGAATTTATATAGTGCTTGTTGTAAGGACCATTCCAGTATATCCATAGTCGCTCCGTATACATAAAGTACACTGTCATCAGCATATAACATAGTTTTGTGTTCATCATCTGTTCCAATGCAGTCGTTTATGTACAACAGGAAAAAGAGAGGACCTAATATAGAACCTTGAGGTACCCCACAGGTTAGGGGTAATTCTGCTGATTTTATATTGTTAGCCATAGTACATTGCTTCCTGTTTGTAAGATAATTTCTAATTAATTCCAAATTTTTTCTTCTGATACCGTAGCGCTCTAATTTTTCTAAAAGTATCTATTAATTTACAGGATCAAATGCCTTTTTGATATCAATAAAGGCTGCTAAGGTAAAATATCTAATGTTACGATTTTTTAAGACATCATTGACAAAGAAACTAATAGAGTCAGTAGTGGATTTAGTTAATATAGAGTTTGTGGTCAAATGTTCGGAGATTGCATTGTGTATTAACCTATCTAGTATTTTACCTGGTACTGGAAGAACAGTAATGGGATGATAGTTAGAGACGTTGGTGTGGTCTCCTCCTTTAGGTAGGGGGCTGACTACAGCAATCTTCCAACTTTTAGGAATTTTTACAGGTATTGATACATAATCTAATAATTTTCACGAACCTTTCAATCATAGACAGCGATGCATCTTTAAATATATTAGTGGGTATTTAATTGAGACAGGATGACTTAGAAGTATCAATATCTTTTAGACACCGAGCAATTTCATCTCTGGTAACCTCAAGGTCAGGGATATCTGTTTCGCATCTTATACCATCAAAAGACCAAGGATCTGTATGCTTTTCTGCGAGTTTTGGTCCTATATTTACAAAGAATTCATTTATAAAAGAAGTAGTGGTTAATAAATTATGTCTATGGTATCAGCCTCATCATTAACCAAATTAACTACCCTGTGTCCGGACTGCTTAGATGGGATAATTGTTTTGATACTTCTCCAAAATGCTTTAGTTTCTTTGATATTATCATCACACTCCTTTTTGAAGAAATTTTGCATTGTGGTCTCTTTTTCAAGGTTAACTTGATTTCTAATTGTTCTTGCTCTGTGCCAGTCTAGGACTGACCCAGACGTTCTAGCTTTTTTTAACATTTCATTTTTGTCGTTAATACGTTCCAGTAAGTAATTGTCATCCAGGGTGAACTTTTATCTTTAATTTTAAATTCTCTGATAGGGCACATAGTGTCTAAAGTATCGGACATGTTTTTTTCAAAAATATTCCAACAAGTTTCAGAATTTTGTGAGTCATCAAAGTTTGACCAGTCTAGATTTTTGAACTTATCGAGAAAAACAGTACCATTATATTTTTTGTAAGACCTTCCTGTAAAGTATCTGTATCTAGATTTAACTGAGGCATTTTTTCGTATCATATAGATCGGAAGATGATCACTTAAGTGAATGTTAAGTGGTCCATAAGACAGGATATTATTACAATTGGTAAAAATTAAATCTAGGCAAGTGTTGAAACCTGCAGTTGTGGTAACACTGTTAATAAGTTGTGTTAGGTTGAAATTATCCATCGTTTCATATAATAAGGATTTTTCATTATCTTCAGTAAGTGCATCAACATTATAGTCTCCAATACAAATTATGTCGAATTCATCAAAGTTATCAATTTGTAGCAGAATTGCCAGCATCGAGCTGCAAAAATTGACCAGATTTTCACTAGGTGGTCTATGTACATTGCAAATTAGAGTTTTTCTTGCCATAACTTTTTGTATAAGGAGCCATTGAGTTTCAATATTAGGATTACTCTTGTTTAGATGCTGATATGCAGTAGCGGAACATGTTACTGTATCTAATATATGAGCAATCAAACCAACACCTCTAAATTCGCTTATCCTATCATGTCGATACATGTTATAACGAGAGAATCTATATAATGAGTCTTTGTCAGTCTCATTAAGGAATGTTTCAGAAAATAATAATAATAATATGTCAATGTTCTTATTGTCTAGTTCATCCTTGAGTCCAGCAGGTTTGTTCCTAATAGACCTGGCATTGAGATGGACTACCGAGAAACCTGATTCAAAGTTAGGATGATTATACAGGTCTATGATAAGTATTTTAGTTTGACGTGTACATAATAATTGTTACTGGTACCACTTGGTACAATGAGTACATATAAATATCCTCTTGCAACACATATAGTGAAAAAAATAATAATAAAAGAAAAAAGAAAGAAAAAAAAAGAAGAAGAAACCCATGTTGGGCATACAGCTCTAATGGCCATCCAAGGGTAATGCCTGGCTATTAAACCAGAGTTGTAGCACTCCAAAGAAAATATGATTTCTAAATTATCAATCAATATGGGTAGATGTTGAACAACAGTCTACCAAAAAAGCCAATCTCGCTACAGACTTGTTTAAGATTATTATTTGTGCATTGTTACATAATATATTATACTGTTTTATCATATCAAAGTATACAATTAATCATAAACCACTATTAATTTCCCTATGTATCACACATTGGTCTCTCGGTGTGTCGAAGCTGGTGGCTGGGGTAAACGTGGTGGAGGATCGAAATTGGGATGTTGGTCCACATTCGCTGCAAGCTCGGCAGGTGCAGCAGCAGTTGTTTGATCTTCTACAGTGGGTTGAGCATTAGTCAGAGTGTGTCTTATACGCATAGGCAGTTTACCCTGTATATCTTCTCCTCATAGATTGTCTTTGCGACACAAGTTAGCCTGACCAAGGTGATATCCTACGCCATATACTGGGTGAAAACTCCCCTCGTATAGGATACAGTCCTGGGTTGAAATCAAGTAATCCCTGAACTCAGGTATAGCATATTTGGTGGAGTTCAATCTGTACATGATTTTTTCTGCTTCTTTGCCCCATTGTGGTGTTTGTTTGAGCGTCTAGGTTTGATGACACTGGGCCTTCTGCATTACTAGGAATTAGTGTGTCGGTGCGAGGAGGGTAAGGGTCAGCTATGCATAAATACAATTAAGAACAGCATACCAGAGAGTGAGCAGGACAGAATGATTTGGTGTCTGTATATGAACAATGTGGAGGCCATAATTAGCTAGGTGCTAGCGAGAATGGAGTTGGCAGGATGGTGAAATGATGTGTTTGAACAGTGTAGCTTTGTAAAGGGCTTTGTACAGGCCAATGAGATAATTTCTTCCAGTCACTGCAGCTTCTTTTGGTACATTATGTAACACCTGATACCTACCATGCGGCTGTTATCAGTGCTTATCACACCAGGTGCCAGAACAAGCAATGGCAGACCCATGGGACCTCAATACTAAACCTTATAAGTCGGAGGGAACGCCATGAGCCTAGGTGTGATAACCCTACACTTGTATTTCATTACAAGGTGTTACTAACAGTGCCCAACATCCAGCGTAGACTGTGCACCATAGCTAGGGGGTGTGGATGGGGGGTCCCCCATGTCACATGTCAATTTTAAGAAATGGTTATGTCATATGTCACTTAAATCCCCATGTCCCATGTCACCTCTAAGAACCTCTCATGTCACATGTCGATTTTAAGAAATGGTTATGTCACATGTCACTTAAATCCCCATGTCAAATGTCACCTCTAAGAACCTCTCATGTCACATGTCGATTTTAAGAAATTGCCATGTCACCATGTCAAATTTAGTGGTCCACACCCATTAGCTATAGGCCATCTGATAGCTATCTGTATGTGACGCCCACAGGATACTCCTGTGCCTTCTACAGCCTGAGCATTCATGGCTTATTTGGCACTGAAAATTGCACTGGAACTACTGACTCTAGGGTATAGACTTGTCAGACTGGAAATAGTCCACCCCTTATTCCTACTCTGAGCAAGGGTTTCCTTAAAGACGAGATCTGGTGATTTTTGAGCTCAGACCGATACCCTCTGTAGCCAATATAGGTCCAAGGACCATTGCCTTGATTAAATGACTTTCCTTTGTGAATAATTTAGAACAGGTACCATATTTCATGTGAGCAAATGCGCATTACCATCTTGCAGGGGTACAAATATGAAGTACCAAAAACCTTTTGGATGACCACTTCCCTGTATCATTCATGACCTCCCTGTATAATTCACGACCTTCCTGTATCATTTACGACCTCCCTGCACCATTCACGACTTCCCTGTGTTATTCATGGCCTCAATGTGTCATTTACAACCTCATTGTGTCCTGCATCATTTCATTGTGTCATTTGCAACCTACAAGTGCCCCTCTGTGACAATCACGATCACACTGCATCATTCACAACTTCCCTGTGTTATTTACAACTTTCATGTGTCACTGACGATCTGCATGTGTCATTCACGACCTTGCTGTACCACCCACAGTCTCCCTTTATACCATTTCCTACCTTCTTGTGTCAATCCCGACCTTCCTCTGTCAACCCCTCCCATCCTGTGTCATTCACGGTATTCATTTATCATTCACGACCTTCCCGTGTCATTAACGACCTTCATGTGTCATTCATAGTCTTCTTGTGACATGTATAACCTCCCTGTTTCTTTAACTGAGGATGTTTACCTAAATAGTGTAACTTCCTGATATTTGTAAGTAGTATTTTCGATTAATTTATTTCAAAGTTTGTTTTTTTTTCAGGTAGAAATATTTTTCAAAATTAACGTTTCCACTTAGAAATGTATTCAGCATATTTGAAAACCCCCATGTGCAAATTTGCATGCTTTCTGCCAGATGTGCCAATGTTGGCCAAAATTTGTGCTGTATCTACTGCACTAATACCATTGTGTTGTGTTCACTGCCCCCTCAATGATAACTTCTAATACAAGCTATCCAATATTGCCTTGATGATTACAAGTATACCGAGGTTGCAGGATGTTTAATAGTCGCAGCCAGGTATCTATTTTTATGACAATTATACCGAAGTGTGCATGTGAGAGATGTTGAGGCATCTGGAGTGGGTGTCAATTAATGACTCTCGCCTTCAGCGTCATCCCTGTTAGTCGTCATCATTTGCGTATTCATAGCAGTCCCTCATACAGTGTAAACCAATAGCTTGTCTGTTGTGGTGAATCCCTGTTTCAACTTGATTTATGGACCTAAACTTGTGTAAATGAGCCTGCAGCTCTTATAATTTTATCTGAGTAATGTTTCTTTTTCTCTTTTTTCCTTTGTGGTTATACAGATAAAGTCGACGATTCTACACAAAAACAGCCAATATGGATTTAACAATAGTTTCTTTTTATTAAATTGTATAATCAATGGTAAGCATTGTGGACTTGAACAAAATTTATGTGACACGATCTGCGAAAAGGGGTCTTAGTGCGGGGGGGCTATAAGACCCCCTTTCCCAGTGTATGTCACATATTGTGAACTGACATTGAGCAAAATGCATCGTGAGCTGACATTGGATCAAACTGTTTAGTACAATTGAGATGATAACTTCGAGATAATATATGATTTTGGGAGACTACTGAAAATCATGTGATATTTTTTGCTGAAATATAAAAAAAAAAATAATAATAACATATACGTGACATATACTGGGAGACGGGGACTTGCACTAAGCCCCTTTTCGCAGATCAGGTCACATACAGTGCAATATAGGTAATACAGAGAGAGAAGGAAACAATACATGGAACTATTATAGAACTATTCCAATCTACATTTGAAGCAGTGCAGTGTTCCTGTTCGTGAACCTTTCATCTAAAAGGCCTGTAAATACAGGGAAGTACAATCTAAAGAGTTATTATTAAAGTCCTTACTTGACACAACATGCTTATATAATGAGAAAGATCATTGCCGTATCTAAACTGATTGCAATCGTGGACAACCTCTTAATTAAGTACTTGCTGTGTGATGCTCTCCCCTCACACTATTCATGCCTGACGAGTTTTGGACATCCCAGGTTTTCAGTGTAGTCCGTTGTGGACATTAAGCAATATAAAGAGGGCAGAACGTTAAAATGTCGTTCTTTGTAATGGTTTAATATGTTTTATGAATATCTAAATGTAAGTGTATACGGTAGGTGAGACCCTTTTTCTCTGTTTAACATAATCTTTTTAGAATTAATGTCAGTAGTGAATATGTTAAAATGGATTATTTATCATAAGTAGTGGTTTACTGTATAGAGTATACTCTATACAGTATAGTGTGTCCTGTGGTCCTTTGCATGGACGGTAAGGTATACTCACCAGCAATAGGCAGAAATAAAGAGAGCTTTGTGGATAATCTTCAAAATTTCATTTCTCTAGGAGCTCTCGCTAGTTGTCATAGATGTGCAGTACTTAGATGAAAAGATGGGTTAGAGATTATCAAGACTTTTAGAAAGACATCTTCAATTTGCTTTGGAGATTGCGTTAACCTATCTCTCTCTACCGTCTGTGGTTATCTTAACTGTTATTGTAGTATTGTGGCACTGGCAAAGTTCACAGCGAAAACAGCAACGGTATTTTGAATCATTAGCCATTTTTAGAACAGGGGCTCGGCGGTATTGGGATAAAAACGTTTCAGTTGACGCCAAAATCCGTAGCAAACCTGGAAAAAGAGTGATAGAAATCAGGCTAATGACTTTTCATTTAACCTCCTGTCAATTACCTATTCCTGTAGTACTCTTAATCCATGTTGATCAATATTTCCTTCCTCATAACTCAAAGGTAAAAATTCTTCAACAATTAAGCTTAACATACACAGAAGAGCAAATCAGTGGTTTATTTTATGGCTATGGTGATGTGCCTTGGTAATCTTTTTGCAAGGGCAAATAAGAGAATAAAGGAGTGCATCTACTGCCGACAAATGGACCACCTGTCGGTTTTATCCGTTTCATTTATCATTGATTTCTATGGAGAAAAAAAAAATAGATGAAGGGAGACGGATGGTCCATCTGTCACAGTGGATGGAGCCCTTATGAGAACCTACCGGCACTTCGACAAATTCTCTGATGAGACTTCTTGCATAGCGATTAAATCCATAATAAAGTGATGGTGCTGCCCGTGAGTTGAATCTGACGCTGGGAGTACTAGCGTAACACGTGAGGGCGTTTGGTGTGAGTGCCCTATTGTGTCCTGTAATGGGTATACATCTAATTCATTTTATGATTCCATGTAATGTACAAATTGCAGAGATGCCATGTAATTACTCAAGCATGTATACTAGAATGCAGCAGATGAATCGATGAACGTTATAAAAAAGATGACCACACTACATGGATGTTCTATGACATTTAAATAATGCACAGCGTTGATGTGAACCCATTTGGATATTGGGTCCAAGCCTTCATAGAAAGCCCCATATAGATTTGTTAACAACCATCTCTCAGGTTTCAGGCATTTCTCCCTTTTTCATGTTGAACTTGTCTGGGATTGAAGAGACCATGGCCCCCTGCCCCCCCCCCCCAGTTCCAACACACCTAAAACATCACAAACAAAATAAGGATAAGGAACTTCTCAACTAAAAATACTGTGCGGAGAATTTGCCGCTGCTGGAGGCACTGTAGGGTAAATACCTACCCTGTGTGGCGTCGAAGTAAATGTATGTACGTGGTACTGTTATGGTCATGGTACTGCCGCTGTGGCAAATGATAAAAATCAGAAAAAAGGCATCAGTTCATTCTTTACTTTATGAAAGGTTTCTAGATCTACCTATTTACCCTAGGGTGAGGGGTGGTACTCAGTATTTTCCTCATATATAATATATGTGCGGCTGGACCTCTGGCAACCATTACCCTTGTTTGGGTGGTTTTACCTAGAAACCTGTACTCTTATTAATGTGAGGCCACTATTGACCAAAACCCTGGATCGTGTTTCAATAGTTTCCACGACTGGACACCCTCAAATCGTAGTGGGAGGTGTAAGAAATGACTCCATACCAGTGACTACATAGTGAGCTCCAGTAGAGGCCTCAAAATAGCAGCTGCTATTTATTCAACTACTGGCTCAATACACACCACTATGAAGTCATAGCACCCAGTCGTAGGGGCCACTATTGGCTACATAGTGACCAGTCATACCTCCTTCATGGTCTAGTATGCACTCCTGTGTTCAAATGAGCATAGGGCTGCAGTAACTACCGTAATGTCTCATATAGGAGCCGGGCCTTGAATAGCAGGCTCTCTTGAATAGGGGCTGGGGTAGGAGGGCTGTCAAATCAATAGGGGCCGGGCCTTGAATAGGGGCCTGGTGGGCCAGTTTTAGGTGGTTTTAGGAAGACAACTGAGACCCCCAAGCCCAAATGATGTATAATTGTTCTAGATAATTCCCTTTCAAATCACATATGATGGATCTATATCTAATGACCTAATTGTATCGAAAATGCTCTGTTATTCTTTCTTAATAGTAGGGCTGAGGTGTCAGCTAGGTGTGATATCCTTTGTAATTTTATTAGAAAGCCATGGTGGGTGAGGGTTGGGTATGACAGGCATGACAGCTTTGTAAGGCCTAGTGCTCTATCTACACCACTGCATACTAGTAACTACATAGTTGGTCCATGTGTGGACGAAATGCTAAATTCTTAGGTGAAACACCACACTTTTCCAAATGATATTTTATTCTTTAAGAAAAAAAACTGCCATCCCAGAGCCAAAGGCGCTGGCCACAGGGTTATAGGTAGTAGTGTAAAGAGCCCAGATTGGGTACATTTGAGCAAAGGAGTGCAGAAGGCAGCAGCTAAGGCTACCCACTAATTATTCACATGCAGGGTTGTCGTACCAGGATCCCCTATTGAGTCACTGCTGTGGTGGCTATTTAGCCAGCAGGCAGTACGATCACCCAGTAATGTAGTCAGCTATTTAGTCACCAAGGCCAAAATCCTAAGATCACCTGCTAAGATCTGACCCATCTCCAGTCGTAGCTGGCTGAACCTGTCGTGGAAACTATTGAAACACCATCCTGACCAGGTAACTTCTCTTGAGGATTGGTTATATATATTTACCAAAAAAATGAAAATTCCTGAAAGCTTGTGTCTTAGAATATGGACCTCTCCCCATTTCTCAAAATTTTGTACCTGCCCCTACTAGGCTCATTTGATAGCCTTAAATAAAACACGCCCGAACCTAGAGCAGAATCTGTCTTGTTACACCCATAGTCCACAAAGCCTCTGTCACAGAAATTTATTTAGGAAATGTATGGCTCAATCGCACAACAGAAGCCAAGTGGACTATCACCATCACAGCGATGGTGCACTAGGCCTCTGTCGCAGAAATTTATATAGGAAATGTATGGATGAATTGCGCGACAGAGGCCGAGTGGACTCTGGGTGTTATGGACCAAATAGAATACTAGGTGTGTTTGCTTACAATTCTCCGGTGGTTAGGTCTGTGCCTGTTATGGTGATGGCTCCCCCAAAAACTCTCACTCTAAAGCGGTTGTTGGTTCCTGGTACTAATTCAACCGTGAAGGGCATGGCAGCATAGTTTGTAACTCTCATGCTAAAGCGCATAAAGAAATAGGAAACTGTTGACATATTTAATGGAATGTGCATTTTCAAAATTATTTTTAGTTGTATATCCTTTTTTTCTGATTTAGCTACAAAAGATATCCAAAAAATGACTTTCTATAGTGCCATTAGTTAATGATAGGTGAAAACACCAGGGCAACCGACTCCAGAACCACTATAACTATGGTGATTCCTGTTACAATTTCAAAACCTGCATCATATACGTTGTATACCAGTATCACAGAAAAGACATAATGCTCACTTTGATAATACCCAGAAGTCAGGGATCCTGAAATCCCGAATTTCTTGGCCACCGGTTCTTAAGTGCACCACACACATCCCGAGGGGATAGGAAAGAGGAGAAATAGACCCTTTTAAGTGGGCTAGGGAAGCCCGAGGTAACAGTAGACGTGTGCTGAGCAGTGGTAGGACCACTACTGGAGAACTACTGTAAGAACTGCCCTTATATAGGGGAAAAGCCTGCAAAACTCAGACCCGTCACATGACGTGTGACAGACGAGTGAAAGGCCCCCTGGTGTAATGAATACGAACCCGTAGGCAGGTGCTGCCACCTGCCATCTGGACTCCCCCATCACACCCAGAGACATAGGTCTGAGTCCCACAGGTACATGAATGTTATGAGTGTAATATTATACTACAAATACCATACCCCTACACTGCCCCCTTAGACAATAACTTAGGAGTAAATAAACCGCAGTGTATTAATAACCTAATAAGTAATTGTCTCACAATACTATATAAGGAGTATTAATACACTCACTCGATGTGAAACAGGCTATAGTATGAGACTATTCTATTTCTGAAAAATTATACAATAATAGCATCAATGTCGTTCATAACAGTTCCGTATGTAACCCTAAACAGTGTACCATGTCAATATCTTATGGTTACCATGACAACCAATGTTGTAAGATAGTATATCACAGACCACATTGACTTTGACAATTAAAGAGTCCTAAAAAGGACTTGTGGTTATTATGACATAATTACAGTGACTACACCTGAAAAAAAAAATTCACAATTTTTGTTTAACAACCTTATTCACTATAATTTGAACTTGAACAATGAATATCAGGAATGAGTAATTATCCTGATATTCTATGACTTAGTGAAAAAAATATATAGCACCCACACTGGTGTGCCATTTATATGAACACAATTAGGTAATAATACAACCTGAGTGATATAATATTTAGAGATGTCCACTTAACCTTCTCTAGTTAAAGAAATATATAAAGAGACGCAGCTTGGATGTATGTTTACCGTATGTTATGAATAACCCTTTACAAAAGAAAATAGTCTCTGATATAATGAGACCAGGAAGGACATATTTGAACAATTTGTAGGTCTATTTAACTATTAATAACAACTAGGACCCTCAGATCTAGTATACCCATAGGTGAGTAACATTTATATACCTTTATAAAAGATATGAATTTTACATGAACACCAGTTTCACATAATTTATGATATAAATACGACTATACAAGGTAATAACAGATGATTATATTTTCTGTTTGTAGATGCAGAATCTCGATGGAGTCAGATGCTGCTGGAGTTTTGAATGTAGCTAAACCCTGATGCACTGTAGTGCTATAGTTCATAGACCTATGTGAGGTGACTTGGTAGTAGGTTATGGGCGAGCTGAACCCTGATGCCTCAAGTGCTATTTCCATGATTGTTGTGTTGTAAATGGGCATAGCTAAACCAGGATGCCTGTAGTGCTAGCTAACTGGTGTTTTTTGTAGCTGGATTCCAGGTGTGGAGTTTTTTAGGCGAGTGGACGTAGCTAAACCCGGATGCCTGTAGCGCTAGCTGACTCTGTAGTTTTAGTCCAGGAATAGGTAGGTAATCCAGTGGATAGTCCAGTGTTAAATATTGATATAATAATACAGTATACATACTAGCATAAGAGCACCACTAGTGATGTATTTCATATAGACTGCAACAGCATTATGCAGTTATAATATAGGTTTCAGCATATCCATGGGTATTCTCCATACTCCTTCTCCAGATGTTTTATGTTTCGGCTTAGAGTTTCCAGATTAGAATACAATATATATTCTAATCAACCATTACCAAGGTAAAATTAATTTCTTTCTAACATTACTAGGTGATTCACCTTCATATACGGGACACTCAATTATGTCCAACCAACATGTAGCAGATTTACTGCTTCATGTTCTCCTCAGGCTGATCCTGGCCAGGCTGTTGAATGGGTTGTTGAACAGGCTGATCAGGATCTGGTCCTTGAGGTGCAGGAGGTGCTGCGACAACCGGTATAAGGTCGACATTCTGGGGAGCTTTGAAGAGATCCAAAGCATAGCCAGGGGTGCCATCCCAGTTGTCCAGAATT
The DNA here is from genome assembly GCA_949317995.1 of Acholoe squamosa. Lineage (NCBI taxonomy): Eukaryota > Metazoa > Annelida > Polychaeta > Phyllodocida > Polynoidae > Acholoe > Acholoe squamosa. The sequence goes on from OX439043.1 coordinate 62,696,242, forward strand.
ACTCCAAACACTTTGAAGAACTTCTGTTGGTTCCTCATGTTCATTGCTCTCTCAACTTCGAGCATCTGAGATGCAGTCTCTTTGTCAGATAATGCCTCCTGTCTCAGATTTGCAGCTTCCTGCTTTTCTTTGGCAACCTCAGCCTTTATCTCAGCAGAGATACGTTTTATCTCAGATTTCTGGATGGCATCAATACACTGTAAGGTGCTTGATACTGTCTGACGGTACTTGTCCAAGTGGAGGTTCTCCATATGGTGTTGCAACGTCTCAAATTGCTTGGTCTGAATAGCACAAGACAATTTTTCCTACTTCTTGAAGAAGGTTTCAGCCGTCTGGATGACCTAAGGCCAATGTACTACAGCATTAGGAGGAGGTACCTCATCCTGTGGCCTCGGATTCAGGTGTCCAGACCCACTGGCTGAGACAGACACCGGTGGATGCGAAGAAGCAACCACGGTTGTCATCACGCTGGCAGTGAATGTAGAAAGTCCCTGGTTTGGTATTCCCTGGGTTAGGGGCAACCGAGCCAGCTTCCTTTTGAGCTGCTTTGCAGAAATTGGTGCAACCAGGGGTGATCTCAATCAGCTAGGAGAAGCAGAAGCCTGTCTCTTCCTTTCTGCAGCAGAGAGCCCATGGCGGTAATCTCTGCAGCTACGGATTTGCTCTCCAAATAGAGTAACATAAGCCCCACCATGTTTCCGGGCCTTATTGCTTCTCCACTCGTTCAGCAAGTTGTACTCCTCTTGAGCATACTCTAGTTCACCTGCTCCAGGAGACTGGGCAAACTGAGCACTCAGACAGTTTCTCTCCATGGACAGACACCCAATGCCGGATCATATCTCCTCGCCGGGGGTGACACATCCTGTGCACTTAGCACATTTCTTGCCAGCCTCCGGGTCGCAGACGTACTCTGGCCTCTGATGCATATGAAACTCTACTAGATGGCGCAAGAATGCATCTTTATCTAGGAAAAATTCCACTTCACCCTCCATCTGGGTACAACGTTGGAATGGGCAATCCTTGTGCTCATCCCCGTAGTACTCTTCAAAGGCGAATTTCAACTTCATCTTCTGGTCATAATTGTACAGGATGTTTGAGGAATTCTTTACGAATTCCCAGTAAAACCAGTACATATTGTCCGGTTTATGGTTGGACAGCTTCTTACGAAGCCATTCCTCCATATCTTTATACCCTTCGCATGTCTTTTGAGGGGGCAGTTTCCAGATGGATTTACTACCCTTTAGATGTCCACAGTACAGGGGAATGAAGTCGGCAAAGTTGTTATTGGTGTTAGCCCACATAACAGCTTCTTGCTCATCTGTAGGAGTCATGTCCAAAACTCGGTCAAACGGCTCCTTGGGTTCTTCTCTGGATTGTCCAGCCGTTGGCTGCATAACAGGTTGTTGACCTGCGAGCACCTGGGCTGCTACATCCTGAGCGTCACTACTTACATCGGCCATAATGTCATGAAGTTTGACAACTGGCACACAAGCCTCTACTTTTACAGTAGCAGGTGTATCAGGAACAGCTGGTGGACTTGGTGGCTGAGCTTCTACCTCTACAGCTTCGGGTTTCTGTTAAGAAACCTTCTTGTTCCTCTTCCTAGTCTGACCAGTGGAGGAGCCTGATTCGGATGCATCCGTCTCATTGCCGAAATCATCCGGGGCCTTATCTGCCTTCCTATTGGCCCCCCTCGGAGACACACGACGGCCACACTGGTACTGGCTGAGGGTTCAGCATCCGTCTGCTTCCCTTTGCCTTTTCTTTTAGTGGATTTACCCTTTCCACTCTCAGTTTTCCCTGTCTTCTTTTCAGTCTTCTTGGGAATAGACTGAGTGGAAGCAGGAGAACTGTCAATATGGGAGGGAAAAGGTGGGGCCTGCTCAGATGCCTGAGTCTTGTCTTCTCTAGGAGAGGACTTGACAGGGAACATCAGTCTATCCTGCTTGCCATTTCGGCTGACACTTGCACTGATGCCTCCCCGGATGGAATCTCCGGGTAGGCAACCGAGCCTCGGGCCACATTTTCTTCCCTCTGGGAACCTAACCTTGCTCCATACAATGCAGCAAAATCTAGACCTAATATACCATCATCTGCAATATTCGCCACAGTTGGAGTAAGGATAAAATCCTTATCCTCCTGTAGACTGAACCTCAAACATGTTCTACCAAATGTTTGCATCATGCTACCGTTGGCTGTATGAGCAGATCTAACACTCACAGATACAACTGCTTACCATCGCCTAACATTCAAGTAGGTAGGACAACTTGCATACTTAGCAAGTATTCTTCCAAGCATTACATGCTACAGTCCTATGTTCCTGATCACGCAATCTGTCGATGAATTGTCTAAACATTTCATCAAGGAAGTGCTCATCATCCATCCTCCACTGAGGTCTGGCCTTATGCAGCTGCTGACATTCTAGGCTGAAAACTTTGGCGGACTCCTTGGGTTTCTGGGTTCTTTTGGTGAATGTTAACCAAGGGTCTTCTCCCACAATGTTTCCATATAAGTATTTCAATTAGCTTATCATATTTTTCATGGGCGGAGATTCCATGAATTTGGGAATCCCTCCATTGTTCTACGGCCCCTTTACCATCACCTCCTTTTAACCAGCATACTAGATAGGGTAGAGCTTCCTCTTTTCCCCATCCATTGCAGTTAAACACATCTGTGCAGCCTTGATACTCCTCCTTCCAAGGATTCTTTGCATTAAATGCAGTGGGTATCTTAGCTGCACGATTCTGGGATCCTGTAAGGATCAGTCCCTTACTCCATTCCATGATTTCCATATCATCAAGACCCTAATTGTAACATTCAACACCTAAGTTGGCAATCGCCGCATTAGAATCATGCAGAGCTTGCAACCCTGGAGAAAGAGATACTCGTCGACTGAGTCTCTTTTTCCATGGAGGATTTGCTGGTGTACCACCATTTCCTCCAGGACCACCTGGGGGCAGGCCTCCACCTCCTCCTGATCCCCGTGCTCCGGACAAGGGCATCTGGGGTGATGTGCCTCCTCCTTAACCAGCAGAACCGGATCCTGGATTGCCAAAGGGATGGTAACTCCCACTAGATCCAGAGGATCCAGAAGTATTCCCAGTGTTTCCTCCTGTTCCAGAGGACTGATTTCTACCACTGAAACCAGCTCCACCCGCTAAGGGGTTACCTCAGGAACCATAACTTGACAATCCAGGTCCTCTAGAAGATCCGGATGGCCCCCTGGATACATGAGAAGATCCGGTTGTGCTTCTGGTTGTACCTCAGGTACTACCAGTTCGTGAGTTTGTCCCATTTTGAGACTGATTCCACCTGAATTGGGAAAAATGGCCATTAGGTCCTCCTAAAGGTGCCTGTTGTGGCCATCTGCCATTAAAGTGCATGCTTCCTGTAAAATGAGTCTGTTGAGATCCATTTGAAGAAGCACCACCAGAACCTCCAGATGTATCGGGTTGACCCGTATTTCCGGTCCCCAAACCTATGGGGTTTGTGGTGTTTTCTGTGAATCTGACCTGATGACTTTTGACTTTCTCGCAATGAGGCATAGTCTCTTTAAGTTCTAAAGATTCCTTTACCTTGTCCTCATCACCATCAGAGTCATCATGGTTTCCAGCTATGTTTAGGACAACTCCTAAAACAGTAAAATTAGGTTCCAGAGTGCCTATAATGCAGCCTGTATCCTCAAGAAACTTTGACATCTCGATTGCCTTTGTTTCCAGTTCAGAATGATCATCCAACATTTTGGACAGTTTGTTAGTCCTATCGGTAGATTCACTTATCCACTTAGCCCTGAGGTTCTCAATCTCTCAGCTTTGTTCATGATACGTTGCTCTAGCACCCTTGAAGGCTAATTCAATTTTTTGTAGCTCTGCATGGTACTTGCTGTAAGCCATACGAGAGGATTTATATTCTAAATCCGCCTTGTATAATGCATCATGATATTGATCATGCTGGAGTTGAAAATCCAATTTTTCTTTTTCAATCTTAGTCGTTAATTCTTTTTGTTAATGTCTAAGTTCATGGTCCTCCTGTACTTGTTATGCTATTAACTGTTTGTTTTCAGACAGAATTCTATCACGAGTACCATTCAATACAATTAGATCTCTTTGGATCTTTTTGTATTCAGCTTGCATATCCTCAAGCTCTTCCATTTTACTTTTCTCAAAACCACACTATTGGTGGTTAATTTCGAGAACTGTATGGAGTTTCAAACATGCCTTGACTTGGCCTAGGAAGCTCATAAATTATGGCAGTTTGCCAAAGTGAGCAGTGCTCCTATTCATGGGTGCAGGCTTAGTAGTCCCATCTGGCATGAATAAGGAATCTCCAAATTCTTCTAGGTCATCATGTAAGTTTCTTCTTACATCTTCAAAATCTATTACCTCATCTGGGTAGTGTTCCTTTGGATCTCTCAATCCTTAAGCTGGCGATCTCATTTTACCATCTTCAATCAGGGAGTCAGGTCCGTGTTTGGACCATTTCCCTTTACTGGGCTCAGCTCAGTCATTGCTGACTGTGCATACCCTTGAAAACTACTGGTCACGGCACCAGTGTAGTGGTTGGTCTTTTTAGTTAGATGTCAAATCATAACAAAAAGAGAAGAAGTTTCCGGGTAGGCAACTGAGCGTTTATTCTGATCTTGGTTACATACGATCACAGTCTATAGAGACTACATGCCAGATGGCATTCGGTTACCCGTAGGTAACTGTAGAGGTGTGCTTAGCAGTGGTACGACCACTATATGGAGGAAAAGCCTGCAAAACTCAGACCCGTCATGTGACGTGTGACAGATGAGTGGAAGGCCCCCTGGTATAACGGATACGAACCCTGAGGCATGTGCTGCCACCTGCCATCCGGACTCCCCCATCATACCCAGAGACCTGGGTCTGAGTCCCTTGGGTACATGAACGTTATGAGTGTAATATTATACTATAAATACCATACCCCTACAGTAGTATGGGTTTCATTAATCAAAAGTTAAGCCACAAATTTACGCTTACCAAATCGTGTAACTCCTAAATTAACAGGTGGTGGTGCCTGTGTCTGTGTTTGCCCTATGAAGGCACACACAGATGTGAAGACAAGAAGAATCAGGCTGAGTTTCTGCATGGCTCAGTCTGCTGAATCACAAGGATGGATGGCTGTAACGACTTAGGCACAACGACTGCAGTTTGCCACTGGCAGCCCAGGAGGCCCTCCTTTATACCCAACATGTGTGTTCTGTTGCGTGCTTGAGCAATGCTCTTGGTGATGAAACATGTTAGCCATGTGTGACATAGGAGGAGTGGCAAATAAAAAGGAAGTAAAATTGGCTAAAAATGTTTTACTGACTGGCAGTGGCAATTGCCTAGAAGCCCTTTGGCAACCAAGATTTGATGTGGTTAAGATTAGATGTAATTATTGCCTTAATTAATCCTTTCTCTTTTCTTGTTTTATTAACAATTAAGTTGCAACAAGAAGGAAGTATACATGTGTTTGACCACTCAGAAAGTAAGACTTCTATCAGAAAGATAGATGTTAAGTCTTTCTGAATAACTATTTTTCTGCTTCTACATGTGTCTTGGTTAGAGACACTACTAGTTTGGTTAGAGGTAACTAGTTTATATACAAATGATAATACCTGTTTTTGAATATGCTAGTACTATACTCAACAGTGGTCCAAAAACCATCGATCACTTGGAGGTTATACAGAATAATTGCTTGCACTTATGTCTTGGTGTTAAGCACCCAAAAGATATGCATACTGTTGACCTACACATGCTGTGCAATGTGTCCTCATTGAGGCCAAGGTGTGATCAGGTGATAAAGCCCTATACATATATACAAATTGACTCAAAACCCCGAGAATGTTATAGAACCGGCGCATGCTTTACGGAATAATGTATTGGTGAAGCTTAAAACAAATTAGGCCACCCAGACACTGAATTGTATAGGCGTAGCCCACTTTACCGTGGTTCGCTACTCTGGGATGGACGAGGTCCTAATATACAGCACTCCGAGATCATAGACACTTTCAAACATGCAATTTCTATGATATGTTTTGAAACCCATGATGAACTGTAATTGAGTGATCAATCGAATTATATAATGTAGGCTTATTGAAACTATTTGATCTGTGCTTGTGGAAACCATGTATCTTACAACCTAAAGTAACCTGGTAAATTGATTGGTCAGATATGCACCCGTTGTCCTGTCTACTTGTAATGTCTATAATTGATGTTGGGATTTGGGTAATTTTTGTTCGATGTATATCTTTATGTGTGATGGGATATGGTCCGGTTTGGATATGAAAGCTTCGATGTAAAGACTTTAAGCCAATAAATAAATACAAAATATATACTGGCTTCTTGACCTTGTCAAATGATAATAGAATGATATTATTTAAAAAACATGTGGCGGCAAGTCCATTGGCGAACCCACAAGAAGGTATAATTATGTAGTGACCATGAGAAACTATGAAAGAAGATCATATGCATCAAGCCCAGATGGAAAAGGAACAATGAAGGGCCCATTTATGAAGCATTGGAGTGCATTGTGTACATTAAAGAGGTGTTAACATTCACTGTAAAAAAGGTGTTTAAAAATACACACCAAATTCTCTCAACGCCAGCATTTAAACACCTAAATACTTGAAGTGTTTAAGTATTTAGCTTTTAAACACTTTCTGGCAAACACCTAAACACTGAAGTGTTTAGCTTTTAAACACTTGGATAAATACTTCAGAGTTAAACGCGTTTAAATTTGAATGCGTTAGCCCAAAATAAGTGTTTGGAAAAGCGGGACAAGTAAGTGTTTGAACAAGTGTTTAAGTTCTAAACACTAGTGTTTAATCCCTAAACACTATTTTTTAGTGTTGGTTTGATGTTCAGATGTTTAGTGTAACACTTATTCAGAAGTTCACTATTCACAAAAAGTGGTTGATTCGGTCTGTCTAAAAGAAAACAATCCCCCCTTGTTGTTATTTTGTTGAATATATTAAATTTCAACTTCTGCTCCACCAAACTACAGAATGAAAGGCTTCTGCATGGCTATGAAATAAATTAAACTTCCTGTTAATATTTCAATTCCTTTTTCATTTACTTTTACCCAGCACTGGCTTTCCTGGTTTGTCGAGCACCCTCTCTATTTGACCAATCAGAAGGCATGCTTCTGTCATGCTGAATCTTTTACGTCATTAAATGGTACATTTGGCTCGGATGCAAATAGACTGAGTCTTGATAGATTGAAGTCCCCTCCCTGCTAGCACAACTCATCCAAATGATGTCTTTTTTACGTAAAAACGATCAGTTTTCACGTAAGAATGACGTAAATTACACGAGTAGTAGGGCTGGAATAGCTCCCAGCCATCACGACAGGATGAGATAGAGGTTACGTACCAAAAGGGAGTGTATGTAAAAATGTACAGTGACTCATATATAATTATGATGAGAAGCTATGCCTCGTGATATGCCTCAAGGGTTTCCTTTTTCCACATTCTAAACTTCCTGGTATGATTGTCGAATATTTCCCCTGTAAACAACTTAGGAAGTATATTCAATGGATTAAAAGGCGATATTAGAAGTTACATAGACTGTTCTTAAATCATCAGTCCTTCCTGCACCCTCTTTCACTTCCTTCATAACTATCTTTGCTCTTTCAACACTAACTAACTAGTGGTTTATGACCTTGATTTTACGATAAGTTACTTATTTTGTCGAGCCAAAATAAGTAACTTATCTTGGCTCGACAAAATAAGTTGGGGGGGGGGGATCATAGAGCCAAGATGTTACATTATCAAAATAAGAAAGTTTCTAATACTATTTGGAATTTTCTTTTCTGTACTATGTACACCAGATATGTGCACTTTTTCTGATAGTCATCCATGTTATTTTCCTTGTGTTACGTTCACACTACGTATAGATCTACATCTAGATGGCATTTTCTTGTAGGAAGACTGTATGTAGGGGAGAGGGGGACAAATTAAGCCAGATATGCAGTTTTATTTTTTCCCTGACTTTGATGAAAACACGTGACCTTTGGCATTGTTCAAGCAAGTTAGTCCATATTATTGGGCATCACTCAGCTTCAAGAGATATCAGGTATATTTGATATTTATTATTTCTTATGGATTTTTGAAATAGAAATCTTTGGGTGGTTCAATGTGCCCCATGAGTGAAGTAGGTTGACCCACCCGTTGGGGTATGTTGAACCACATGTGCCTAGAATGCACCCCCCCCCCCCCCATCGGAATAGCCAGTGGGATTATATGTGACCCGTCAAGGGAGAACACCCCTCCGCGGGGGATTTTTAATTCCCCATTTGGCCACCAGGGGGCATTGGAGGGGCAAAATTACTCTAAAATGATTATAAAAATATATAAGCTAATTTTTTATGCAGAGTTCAATGGTCTCGTTTAAAATGAACTAAATTTGCAGATTTTATGCCAATTTTTGGGGATACTCAGCAAAAACCCAAAAATTAAAACAGAAATGGAAAATTCCTTCTAGATCAAAATCTATGATAAAACTAATCATATTGTTATGTATTTTTAATGAAAAAATGCTGATTTATTGTATTTTTAGACATTATTATGGTTTATAATCTATTTAGAGCTTAATCATCAATTTCAGATATGTATAACAACCTAAGTTCAAGGAATGATTTATCATGAATAGAAAGGTTATTTATTTCATCTTGCAAGCAGTGGAATATGGACGTCCCAAAGAATTAACCTAGGACCTCCATAGGCTTTGCCTCATTAGATAACTCTCAGCCAGACCTAACACTCATGAACATTTGCCTATACTATATTTTCTTAAAGCCTTTATATACTCAGGCCAAAAAAAAAAAGAAAAAAAGTTCCGGTTACCCGACAGACCTCAGCTATAAGGGGCTGACCTCAGAATTTATAATACAGATGCGTCTACAGATGTTTTTCTCGCTTATGACTATAAGGACCAACACAAAAGGAATAGTTGTGGTTAGGGAAAACTTCACACAAGAAGGTAACTTTATTCACTAAGTACACAGGTACTGGAGAGACCAGGTGATGCATGTGGAATGGACTCCAGTCCTGCTCTGCCGATCGCGCGGCTTCGTGGCAGAAACTAGAAGCTGGGCGCGAAGCATGGTGCTGCCCCCTCATGGGCCAACTAGGTATCAATGGTGATATCTTAGATCTCCTAGGTTTCCGTGAAAAAGTGACCAATTGTTTGGACCAGCTATTCACATGACGTCCTGCTTAAGTAATCCACTGCCTTTGCCAATCCCCTGTGAGACTATTGTATATCAATCTATTATCATTATTATGATATGTTGTAATATATATTAATATTGATACTTTATATGTCACTGTTACTTCACGAATTTCTCATTAATATGATTTATAGCAACATCTAAATGAAACTTGCGTTTCATTGTTGCAATAAACACTTCCCAACAAGAAATATGTGGCAAGGACCATGGATAGGAGTTGCCACTCAAACTATAGTATTTTTTCTACCTGGGGCCCTCACAGAGAGAGTTAAGCCTTTAATTGAGTAGAAACCACTGATTATGTAGAATTACATCAAAAGATTCATATTCATAATATCTTGGGACATTGCATTCTCTAGATGATATCTCTATGCATGGGTTTCAAACTTTGCTGTTTTCCTATTATGAGTAGTATGCACAGGAACCATATGACACCAAGAACATAAATGCTAAGTCAAGCAAAATGTTACTGTGATGGATATTGATAGATAATCATTTTTTTAATGAAGGACTATGATTATTACCTCTAATTGGATGGGAATGGCAACTACAATGAACATAATCTTTACTGAGATATCCCATCCAATTTAGCTGCTGCAAAACATACATTTTCATTACAATACAGCACCATCAACAGTAACATTATATTGTATATTTATGTAAGACACTTAATCTTTTTTGAAATTATGGCTTAATGAAAATGCCCACATTCAAAGGCTGTGTGTCAAGTGGTCGTCACAAGGTGCAAAGTGGTCATCTCAAGGTGAAAAGGAACTAAATGGAATGTCCTTAGTAAGGGTGATGAACTAGATATATATTATACACATGGATTTTCAAGATATAGCAGGTAAAAAAGCCTAAACAATTATCTTTCATTCAGTGCCTTTTGGAAGTCTGAGGACCTAAAACTCTCAAGTGGACAGAAGCTCTCTTCCTCAAGTAAACAAAGTATGCCCTCTCCACCTTAGGTAGTCTAGCCACCACTTGTCTACCTCAGGTAGACTAGCAACCACTTATCTACCTGAGCTTGTCTACCTCAGGTAGACCAGTAGCCACTTGTATACCTGAGATAGATAACTGCTCATCTACCTCAGGTAGACTGGCAACCATTTGTCTACCTGGGGTAGACAGTTGCTTGCCTACCTGAGGTAGACTTTGACCTGCCTTGTCAACCTCAGGTAGATTAGCAACTACTTATAATATCTAGCTCAGGTAGACTATGAGCTGATTGTCTCCCTCATGTAGGCTAGCAACTCACCGGTCAACCTCAGGTAGACAACTGCATATCTTCCTGAGGTATAGACTAGGAGCTACTTGTCTACCTCAGGGAGGCAGTGAACTCACTTGTTTCCCTGAGGTAGACAACTGCTTATCTACCTCAGGTAGAGCTATGCCACATCTCATGAGTTATATAGTAGAGAACAAGCCCCAGACTCGGGGGTGTAAGTGATGCACTATCAGGTGCTGTGTTGTGATTGGTTGATTCTGTTGTCTACCTGAGGTAGACTACTAATCAGCTTCTGCTTGTCTGCCTAGGGTAAAGTCCCGGTCGCCCAAGGGCTGCTCTGCGTTATGCCTACCCTGTTCTGCATATTCCTATATGGTGTGCATATATGCTATATGTGTAATATATCATATCTCTATGTGTTACGATTCATTTTTCAATATTCACAACATTCCAGAACGCGAATATTGCCCTTCTAATGTTTGCCTATGGGGACCTAACTGATAATAGTCCAATTCGCTTTTGGGGGTGCGCTGGAACAATCATTGTATCAAAAAACACAAAAAGCGCAAAGACACCTCTCCACTGAAATGATCCCATTTATGATAAGCTAGAGAATTAATGCTGGGGATGTATACATATTTATCTATCCCCTGTTCTTAGTGTTGATATGCACTAATTAGCATCTCTATACCTCCATGGAGTACTAAACTGTGCTGTACACCTCAGCCTCATTCATAAAACGTACATGCATCAGCACACATGACCCGTGGCTGGCCTTATAGTATGGGAAGTATGGACTTTCTATGTCCACACCACCTACCGTATTTCCTCGAATACAAGCCTGGCCTCAAATATAAGCCTGCCCTGTTTATAAGCCTGGTTAAAAAGGGGCACTGGGTCTAATATAAGCTGGGCCCCGAATACAAGCCTGGGTATGGGACAGAAATCTAGTTGAGATCATTTATTACTCATAATTTTATTTTTAAGTGAAATATCTACATATTCCCTTACAAATTAATCATCAAGTGACCAGGTATTATTTGAATGGGTATATTATGATTCTCAATATCACAAAACCTTTGTAAAATTGTTTAAATTATAGAATAAATCTTATAGATATGATAAGGACCACAGTAACACTTTTAGTGAAATAAATACAAGCCTGCCTCAAATATAAGCCTGCCCCAAATACAAACCTGCGGTCACTTTGACACTTGAAATCATTACAAGCCCGGGCTTCCAATTGAGGAAATATGGTATATAATATACAGACTGTTTAGGCTACAGGTCCTCCCAGGTAGACTAGTCTGACCCATTTCTCTCATTTCAAACTCTGTGTTTGTACCTAAAGGTAAGAGAGGACTGTTTTTATAAACCTTATGTGGGAATGTCACTTGCTAGTTGTGAGTCAGATATGGGCCTTTTAACATTTTATTTAGAGGTAAAAGGTCGAATCCCACTTGGCGAAAAAATGACTCAAATATCTCTGCAATTTTGAATCTCTTGCGAATTTGGGACCTTCCCCAAATTCGCAAGGATATAACTGCAGTAGGGTGTATAGAACACAAGGGCACTCTTGCATTTATTCATATACTCCTTGGGTTATTTTGCCTTTGTTGATGCTTATATCTCAGTGGATTATGTATTTCCTGGCCTAAAATCACAAAAAAAATGCTTGTGTTCTATTCACCCTACTGTAGTTATATCCTTGCGAATTTGGGGAACGTCCAAAATTCGCAAGAGATTCAAAATCGCAGAGATCTTTGAGTCATTTTTCGCCAAGTGGGATTCGACCTATAGGAAAAGAAAGGTATTCGAGGATGGGAATGTGAAAGGGAGAGAAGACAGAAGATGGGATTAGCTTAGGTGGTAATCTTGCTTCTTTATGAAAGCTATGATACGTTCATCAAAGATAGGCTTGGGGTAATTTATTTGAAATGGAACAAGTATGTAAAGATTGGTGGGCAATTCTCATGGACAGACATACATCAATATAGAGTAGAAGTTTATTTACTTGTCAACCCTTTCATGGTACAATTTCATATATACGCAGGTACACCATGTTACCCTTAAGACTACCCTGGAGTCTTGCCCTCTGCCTGCTCCCAGGCCTAACCCATGTATATACACAGACTACACCTACACCTGACCCCCTGGTTAGATCTACCCTTCCTCCAGGGTGGCAAGATGAGTGGACACCAGCCACCTACCCCAACCCCCAGATCCAGCCTCTGGAGTGTAGACGTGGGAGACAGCGGTCCTGGGTGTGTGACCCCAACATGGTCATTACTAAAGGAGAAGGTATGAAAAAAACCAAGTGAATGCTTTATGGCTGGCTTTGTTATAGGCTAAGTCAGTTGTTATAATTGTCAGTTGGTTTTGACTGGTTTTCTTATTTGTCAGTTGTTCTAATTGTCAGACTGTTTTTACCGTTTTGTTATAATTCAGTTGTTATATTTGTAGTTATAGTCATAGATGTTACATGTATAATTTCCTGTATAGTTGCTGGACATTCTGCTGTGCTCTGAAAAGTACCCGGTATACACTTGGTATTCCTCAAGTCATTCATGTGTGACCTCATCATTTCCAAAAATTCCCAAAACCCTTACTCTCAATCACTTTATCTGGCATTTTTGTACAAAAGATGTATGCATTGTAATAAGAAGTAAAAGCATTTCTACATTGTCATGTGCCTCGATGGTAATCAATTACATGGTAATCAAATACATGTAGACAAGCTGGAAATATGTGGGAGAACAGTAGACAGTAAAACATGTGCAACGAATGTTAAAGTATTCTTTCAACGTTTGCAATTGTCTTTATCTTAGTAATAATTTGCATATTGTTATAATTTATTGAAAGGAGCATATTGTCGAACTCATTTTCAACCTAATGTCGATAGTCCACTTGCCCTCTGTCGTGCGATTGAGCCATACATTTCCTATATAAATGTCTGCGACAGAGGCCTGGTGGACTATGGGTGTTAGATATAAAGATTTCATCTGTTCTCAGAAATATAATGTGGGGATGATGCGTCTCCAATGGCGCCGCCACTACATTTATCAGTAGTATGTGTAACGCAATCAAATTGTGATGACTTAATTATGACATCTCCATTTCAGCTGATGATGTGGACAATCTGCTGAAGTCCAATCATTCTGGGAAGTGTTATTATGAGCCTGAAGTGTGATGACTTAATTATGACATCTCCATTTCAGCCGATGATGTGGACAGCCTCCTGAAGTCCAATCATTCTGGGAAGTGTTATTGTGAGCCTGAAGTCTGTTCATCTATAGAGGGCTATGGAGGTCTTCAGGGGTCTGTGGCAATTATACAAAAGATGTACTTCAGACAGAGGTGGGTGCACTGCAAACTTAGAAGATCAATGGTGACGACTTTAGGTCCTTAGGTTGACAATAACTAAAACTACAACTTTAGGGTAGATTAACCTAAAGAAGACCACATACCTACAGTCGACCACCTGTCAGCTTGTTTTTCTCACTTTCAAATTGGTCTTAAACCCACATATTATTGAAATAGAGGTGTTATAGTACCCCATAGAATGATGTCCTGGAATATATGAAATAACTGTCATTGCCTGATAGTACACTAAAGTTCCCATGTTTGAATGGCTTTTACCATGACCAGCTGGTCATCGAATTTTCATCAGAATTCTCCAACTTTGGTTTGATGATTTGAAGATGACAAGTGCTCAAAAATACAACATTTTGACTCTATGCATAGATAAATATCTTTGCTAAATGATAGCATAAGGAAACGTACAGAAATGATAAATTCTTTCTGTATAGGACTTATTTCCTAGAACATACCAACTGAGAGTGTGATGATAAAGTTAAGTAATGGATTATTATAGTCCATATTGAAGGTCTATCAAAGTACAATAAAAACAAAGCCTCTATAATGCAGGGTTGGAAATACCACTTCTATTTTGATGAGATTTACAATATCCATGGCCATAAAATTGCCTCCAATTCCCATTCTAATTGAGTCACTATAAAAACAACATACATTTTCTTATGATGCAATAGTTTTAATTACGTAATTTTACTGCATATCTATAGAAGACACTAATTCTTATTTTCAAATGATAGTTTAATGAACATAGCCCCATTAAAAGGGTAGTTATCAAGAGGTCAGCTCAAGGTGCATGGTGTTCATCTCAAGGTGAAAATAGATTAACTGAGATAGTCTTAGAAGTGATAAAAAACAATAGATAAACTTTACACATGGATTTGACAAAAGTAATTAGTCCAAAAGCCCAAATAGTTGTCTTCCACTTAGTACCCTGGGGAACCCTAAGGACCTATATTAGACTCAAAGATATTAGCTACTACATTTCCCTTATTGAAAACCTGCACAGGGCCGTCTTTGGGTTAATCTACCCTAAGTGGTGAAAATGATGGCTGTAGTTTTAGGTATTGTCAACATGAAGACCTAAAGTCGTCACCACTGAGTTTCGGACCTTCCGGGTTTTCAGTGTGGTTTGATTAATCGGAATGTATGTACATGTCATTATGAACTGATATATCTTTCTTCGTTTTCACATCAACTGTGTAGATAATCTAATTCGTACACTACTATGGAAATATGATAAGGGCTGATCATGACTTAACTTATTCGAGAACCCGAAAAATCAATGTTATTCTCTTTACGATTTCACAAGGCTATAAATAAAAAGAGAACTGACGTGAAGCATTTCCACTATACATACTTGTCAATTCTGATCACAACGGATGTAGCCGAATCTGGATCTGGATTCGAGTAAACCTGCTACCCATACCTACATTCCACTTGTACAGACCAGTGCTGTATTTTGCTACAATCCCCTTCCTACCTGTTCCTGCTATTCCCCTTTATATACATGTACTTAGATATTATTCCACTCGTAGAAATCCTGGAAAAAAAATATTATCCAGTAGATGAAAATGACTTATGAACCTGTTGTTACAAACAACTCAGTGCTGCCACCTTAAAAGTATCATCAGTACTAAATAACTGCCCACGAGGAAAGAAACGTTTCAAGGGGCATTAGTATGAACGTGGAATTAGGATATCTTGTCACATAGCACATGGCAAAACTGGAGGGGTTTGAGATCACTCTAGATTGATAATTAAGGGGAAAACATGAGCCTGCTATGCCATCTTAAAAATAGCAGCACGACATCTCCACTTATAATTCTCATCAATACTTCCTTTCACCACAGTAGCCCATCTGGAGAGGCCAAACTACGAGCTGCTGAGGAATTTGCTGATGAACTAAGAAATGACTTCTGGAAGTTTGGACTGTGTGAGGACGATTATATTATATTTGTCTCCAAGGAGGACAGACAGGTACGTTATGATTAACAATCATTCTGCATTACACACACACACACTCTCTCTCTCTCTCTCTCTCTCTCTCTCTCTCTCTCTCTCTCTCTCTCTCTCTCTCCCTCTCTCCCTCCCTCTTTCTTCCTTAGGGAAAAGCAGGGACTCGGCTATGTTGTCCAATCAGAATTCCTTGCATAGAATTCACCTGCGCCCTCTCATATTAGTTATAAAAGGAGCTTGGCGAATGCATGCTCACATAGATCTGCTTTTATTGTATTGATCTTAATCGAGCAGACTTGTATGGTTTGGAAGTTCTCTCTCCCTCTCATATATATATATATATATATATATATATATATATATATATATATATATATATATATGTGTGTGTGTGTGTGTGTGTGTGTGTGTGTGTGTGTGTGTGTGTGGTGTGTGTGTGTATGTACACTGCAAAAGTGCTGTTTAGATTTTCATGTATAAAACCTAAACGTATATGTCAGTTAGGTGTCTCATCGACTACATATTTAGGAAATGAACACTTTAATTCTAAATACCTAAACATATTTGCTAAACATGTTTAGATGTTTAGAGTTTAAACAGTTAAATTCTAGTTGTTTAGATTGAAACGTTTATATGTTTAGATACTTGGATGTCAAATCCACACCAGGTAGCAGCACTACCTTTGAATGGACTGTCTGCACACATTTATATGCAATTGTTGTGACCAATGTCCCCAAAACCCTTGTTCATCATAGAGTTTTTTCATTGAAAATCATAAAAATAACAACAGCTATAGAAAATTGACTAAATCTAACTTGCACCACCATCATTACCATAACATAATCAATAAGATCCATGACTGACACCTAATTCATGTTATTTTGTAAAGGATAAAGCAATGCCCTCCCTACCAAACTGTTGTACCTTCTCAAGTCTCATTCTAATGCAGTGTGTGCATATATATGTAAATAGCTGCAGCTGACATCTTGGGAGACTTTGCCGTGTAAACACCTGCTGATGTCCTCCAGTAAAACTTCAATGAGAAAACTAACAAAAGATATTTCTTTATTCTTTTTAATGCATGCATGTCTGCAAACCCTAAAATCCCACCAAATCACTTAGACATCTAAACACAAAAAAAATCATAAACATCTAAGCATAAAATTTCATGATATCTAAACACAAATTTTAAACCTAAACACCTAGATATCTTAACACTTGAGCTAAGCTCATTGTTTGGCTAAACATGTTTAGGAAATTAATGTGATTACAAAAACATTGCAAGAATATGTTTAGAATTGTGTTTAGGATCTAAACACCATTTTTTCAGTGTATGTATATATATATATATATATATATATACATACATACATACATACATACATACATACATACAAACATACATACATATACATGTGTAGACCTACTGGATACATAATGAATACAATTGTCACCATTTTTGTCTTTCAGGTGTTCACCTCTTCAGGCAGTAAGGCCCGTATGGTGCTCACAGACCGGTGTATCAGTGAGGTGTTTGAAAAGGTCCGCCCTCAACTCGCCATCGGCAATTTCTCTTCAGCTCTTAAGACGATGGTGGAAGATTACATGTGTGTTTACCAAAGCTTTTCATATTTTCTCTTCTTTTTGTGTGTGTGTCTGTTGTAAAAGTCTGGTTTCAGCAACTCTGACTACTTGATACTAAATTGACCAAAAGAATGGTGAACTTCCCATATGTGGCACATTTGACAGGCCATGATTATTTTCTGTTCCGTATTTGAGAAGAGTCGGACCAAATCTATGTCAACCATTATTATTTTTATTTATTTCGGTCTCGAGTTTAAAGTGAGTACACTAATCAAAATCCATCTCCTAGAGCTGAACCATTCAATTCTTTATAAGCAAAGTAAAAACATACATGTACGGAAAAGGTAGAGCTGAATAATTCATAAAACTCCAATGAACACATTCTGTGCGACATTCCTTAACATATATACTATAATCATTTACTTTATTCATTGCATAGACTCGTTGGGCAGAAGAAACATGCCTGTAATGCACCAAAATCAGCAGGACACATTATTGGGGCGGTTTTTGGTGCGGTTATTGCACTCATCATTTGCTGCGCCTGCTGTGCCTACTGCCAGAGCAGAAAGGAAAAGAAATCATCCTCGACCACAGAAACAAGAAGTCCCATCTACAAGCCGGCCCCAACCACGGAGCCTGTCAGGGAGGAATGTGTCCAGCCCCCACCCAGGGAGGTGCCAGGGGAGGAGGAGAGGAGCTCCTCACCTCGGGGCTCTCACCATGGTAGTAGTCATGATGATGTGAGAGATAACAGAGATAAGCGTGGCAGCAAGGAAAGCGTTGCCAGCAAACAGAGTGGTGGGGGTGGAGGAGGTTTCTAATTATGAATCATTCTCCATCGAACTTTAATATCCTCCCATCAGAGTAGGGCTATAGGATACACAGTCCCATGCTTCGTTCAGGAAAGCAATTCCTGTACACAGTTACCCCAAATGGATTTGATAAGTAAGAGTATTTCAGGGATAAGGGTATTTGAGAGTTTAAACCATTTGAGGGATAAGAGTGTGTGTGTGGGAATAAAGAGACATATTTGAGGTATAGGATACTGTGGTGGCTCATATTCCTCAATCGAGAACTTGTCCGAGCCATTTCAGGAGTATAAGAGCCCCGCACGCCCTAACCTAACTGTTATTCTTAGGATCTCAGCTGAAATCTAGAATTTCCCAGGTATTTAACGAGCAAGACAGGTGGTCTCAAGTGGGAGACAGGGAGGACATGGTCCTTCCCACACCAACCCCAACTTCTCAACGATTCAAAAAGAAATTTAGAAAGGTCAAACTGAAAAGCCGCTTTCATGAAACATGGTTTCAGGGACAGGGAGAACATGGTCCTTCCACACCAACCCCAACTTCTCAACATTTCAAAAAGAAATTTAGAAAGGTCAAACTGAAAAGCCGCTTTCATGAAACATGGTTTATTTCAGGACAATCTCTGAAATATGTAATGTTCAAAACTCTCAAAGTTTGACAGTCTTTTCATTTTCACCCTTACACATCCTCTATCGTGTAAATAGAGTACCCAGAGGGTTGTCCTAATGCACTCGTGCATTATGAGGTTGGTCGGTTGATACTCTACAGTATTTCTTGCACAAAATATTTCACAATAATCATCTGTGTTGCTATAGATAATGGTTCGCTAATTTCCTGTTGTATGTGATCAGGGACATTTTTTACACTTCTAGGAACGATGGTTTTTGATGAAATATATATTGTGGAGGAAAAATATTTTATAATTATTTTGATGGATTTTCTCCAAACATTTTCAATCGGGATTGCGATTAACAAAGGATTCTCCAAGGAAAACGAGATTTTTGTGTTTCTCAATGGATCTGTGCGATTCAGTAAGGCTTTGGCGGTTGAGAAAATATGATTGTTTGATAAGGTGAGGCTCCACTACGCGATTTTTGCTGAAAATCGGAGCTATTCTCACAAAAGCAGACACAAACACAGATTATAGAGTGGTATTTGTTATTATTTCAAGGTGTAAATAGAAGATTGAGAGAGCTTTCTGTTCATGTGGGGAAGGCTTTGTGTTTAATCTCAGGCTATTTTGTTGGCAAAAGATGTTTTTGTTTACTAAATCAAGTTGACCTAATGTAAATATTGCAGACTTTCACACTAATGACTCTCTGTAACTCAATATCAGACAGGTTTGATTTTTACAGTACAAGACCCTGTGATCTGTGTGACTGCTGTGTTGTTATTTATATTTTGCTGTGTTGATGTTTATATATTGAACTCCTACCCAATCACAGAGTCTATGCATGTGCAGGTTAGTTAGTAAATATGGCACACAAGGAGAGAGATCACCCATAAAATAACCCCTGAAATCTCATGCTTACAATTTCGAATCTCATGTTTACAATATAGGAATGTCAACTCTCTATACCTCGGCACTATAGGGATAAAATTAGGTGAGACTGTACCAAAAAATCGCGTAGCGGACCCTCACCTATAATTCATAGGTGTCTTTGAAAGGGGCTTTACTATTAGGTGTCGACCTAAAAGTAAATGTGAATCATGTTGATTTTTTTAAAATTAAAATTAGCACCTCATTTGAACGGTATACAATTATGGTTATGGTCAAAGATGTGTATATGTTTAGTACTCTTTAAGTTTCTTATATAGAATTGAAGCTTGAGATTGTGGTCTTATCTTTAAAAAAAAACAATTGTCTCCATAAATGATGCCCACAGAATATATATGTATAATAGACATATTGAAGAATGTTTGTTATTTATAGAAATTATTCAGTAGGGGTAAAGCATTCCGTTGATTAAGTGATTGAGAGTAACTATATAATGTGATCATCTTCAACTCCGCTGTAAAATGTCGTCAAAATAACGATGGAATTTGTATATGCATGGATTCTCCCATTCAAACGATGTCAGTGGGGTATTTCCTCCTTCTACTTTTAAATTTTCTAAATTATCTCGGAACAGTCGTGAGTAACTAAATTTGGAAATTAATTTTGTGAGTTACAGAGATTAGCCTAATTCCACAAGGACATAAAATTTATCTTGTGATTTTCTCAGAATATCAATTCTAATCAGATGGAGCTTGAAACACAATATCAGAAGTGCCTAGCCATGGAGATTTAAAAATGATTGACAGATAATTGTCAAATTTCTGCGATCCACACAAATAATCGTTGGGGGGAAGAGAAAAAATTCTTTTTTTTCTGCATGGCTTCTGTGGGGCCTTAAAGCAGCAAAACTGGCGTTATGGGACAAAAGGGTACCCTTTTGTCCCATAATGCCACCCCTGGAATCTTTATGTAACAAAACTTGCGTTAACGAACAAATAGTCTTTATACAGCCAATGGTTCTTAAACAACAAATGGTTCTTATAAAGCAAAAGGTTCTAATAAAGCAAATGGTTCTTATACAGCAAATCATCATTATACAACTAATGGTTCTAATACAACAAACTTGTTAATGAGGAAGTAATTGCATTTTGGTAATTGCCAATTGGAAAATTAATTTCATAACAGACTCCAAAGTAGCATTGATGAGAACCAGTGGGACCAAATTTATTTTTAAAAGTTATGCAATTCTCAAAGGGTTGATTATAATGCACATGATTGTAAGATGTGCAGAAGATGGCCCTGAAAGAATGCATACGTGTGTCATCATTTTTGAGAAGAAAACAATAAGTAAGAAAACAAAAACAGTTTTAACTAACTGCTTCTCCCTCATCCATTTTCTGCCTTATCACGATGCGCCCATATTATAGAAAGAAAAGAAAAATTTGGAACTTCCATTGAAACTATGGCTAAGAAGCTGCCATAATGGACTTGAGGCATATGCAATAGGCATCCATTCCAGCATATATATGGCAACTTTGAATTTGGGATACTGTATTTCCCCATGTATGTCCGGGCTTGTATTAATACTAAGTGATAGATTGACCAGGCCTATACATGGGGCAGGCTTATACACGGGGCAGGCTAATACACGGGGCAGGCTAATACAGGGGGCAGGCTAATACACGGAGCAGGCTTATATTTCTATGCCTGAACACCCTGTCAGCAGCTCTAATTCTCTGTTATAATACACATTTATTCGCACAATTTCCAATAACTTATATACTGATGAATTTATCCTTACAGTCTCGACCTAATAGTTTTGATCTAATAGGAATTACGGAGACATAGCTTAAAACATCCACCCTAAGTAGCCAACTCCATATGAATAATATGACTTTGTTCAGGAATGATCATCATAGGGGTAAAGGAGGTGGAGTAACTTGTTACATAAAGAATGTATATGTTCCATATACCGAAATAATACGAAAAAAAACCCAGTAAAAACAGTAAATAAAAATATTGAATGTCTATGTCTAAAAATAAATGTAAAGGTAAAGTTCTTGAGTGTTATAATTTCTTGACTGTGTGTATGGGTCATGACAGTGTTATATATAATGAATGTTGGGTTATGGGGGACCTAAATGTTAACAGTAAAGCAAGAAACTGTAAGAAGAATGTCAAATTTCTTGAAACATACTGGACTAAGATATCTTAACACCCCAGCTACTTATTATCATCCACATGGGAAATCCACGTTGGATCACTATTATACAACTGTGTAAACACATATGGCATACTTGATAATCTCTGTGGTGACCATATACCAATATATGTTATAAAGAAGAAACAAAGAATAGTAAAACCCGAAGCCATAGTCATACGATGTAGAGATATGCAAAATTTCTCACAACAAGATTTTCTAAATGCAATGGATAACTCAGACTGGAACAACTGTTTAATAGAGGACATGAATGTAAATAACAAATATGAGTGTATGATTAGTAATATTAATAGGTAATTAAATACAAAACACCCTGTAAAGGACCGTACTGTGAGGGAGAATGATGTGTTCTTTGATGAAGATATACGTTGTATGATAATATTAAAACAGAGATTCTTCAATAAGGCCAAGAAATGTAGACCGAATATGTAGAATGTAGCCTTGGCAAGAGCTAAACAGATTCAAAAAATATTAACAAAAGACTGAATGTGAAAAGAAAGAATGTGACTTTAAATCTTTTAAATAGGTACGAAAATGACCCAAGGCGTTTTTGGAAAACCTTGAATGGAGTCTGGAAAGGTCAGAGTTCCAAACCCACAATGTGTCTAAAAGATAACAATGGTAATACTGTTGAACAGCAACACACTGCGAATTTTATAAATGACTATTATATAAATATAGCCATGGACCTAGCAAGACAAATGGTTAGTACTGTATATGTACAAGAGGATTTAGGTTAGTGTAATGACTCTCAGAGAAATAACTGTAAACCAATGTGTTAAAACTGTGAAATCTATGATGGGTCACAAAAGCTCATGTATTAAAGATTTACCATGTAGAATTATTAAAATTCTATTAAGTCATAAACCGTATTTATTACAAAGTTTGGTAAATGAAACTTTTAAGAATGGTGAACTACCAGATGTTATGAAAATAGGACAAATAGTTCCATTGCCCAAAACCGGTAACTTATCTGATGTATCTAACTGGAGACCCATAACCATGACAAATGTTTTCTCTAAATTAACAGAAAAGATTATACACTCACAGTTGATGAATTATATTATAGAAAATAATATTATCAGTGATAGACAGTATGGATTTATCCCAACTAGATCAACAGTAGATGCCACTTTCAGGTTAATAGAATACTTAATTGAAGCTAGAAATAGAGGTGACTACTCTCTGGTACTTTTTCTAGACTTGAAGAAAGCATTTAATACTGTAAATCTGGATATTTTAATGAATAAATTGCGTAGTATAGGTTGTGATAACGACTGCCTAAAATGATTAAAAAGTATTGGATTGTGGGGTAGCCCAAGGAACAGTCCTAGGTCCACTGTTGTTCAATATATACATAAACGATATAACCAGAGTAGTAAAAAATTGTGAATTTTTTCTATATGCAGATGATGTAGCACTTGTGATAAATGGTAAAGATACCGAGATTATGAGTAAACTTATGCAGACTGATGTTGTTAATATTGAGAAATGGTGCAGCCAAAATATCCTGACTATGAATGCAAAAAAAACCAAAGGTCCTATGGTGTCACTCGATTATGCAACATATTGGTAAATACGATATTACTTTGAACAATACCAAATTGGCTTGTGTTGAACACTTTAATTACCTTGGTGTAATAATTGATTTTGATCTAAACTTTAAAACACACTGTAAGAAAGTTGACTTGCAAGGTACTGTTAAGTTTAAGCAACTAAGAAATATTGTGAGATACCTGGATGAAGACACTAGCCTTAAAATCTATAAGACTATGATAGTCCCGTTGTTAGAATACTGTAGTTATATATTGGAAAGTGGCCCTGTTACATTAGTAGATCATTTAGACACAATACAAAACCACTGTTTAAGAGCTTGTAAAAAGGGGAGACAACCACAAGATATTCATGTAAATGATTTACTGATATTATGTAATTTCAAAACACTTGCAGCAAGAAGAAAACCGGATGATAGCCTGTATGATGTATAAATATATACAAGTACCAGAGAATAGAATTGTCCCAGCAAGACCCCTTAGGGGTAATGATAAAATAAAAATTAAGGTAAATCGACCTAGAATTGAATTATATAGAACAAGCCTGCTATATAGAGGCAGTATTATCTGGGATTATCTACCGGTACATGTACAGACCGTAGACAACCTACAAATGTTCAAGAAACACTTGTGTGAAGTTATAATATGACCATGGCGTTAATGATTGGATAACAGAACTATGTATGAGTTATAATATGTATAGGACAAATTTTATTATGTGACTGTTCATGGAAACCACTTGTCAAACATTGAATGTAAGTGTATTGCAGAATATAAACCTTTTTTGAATGTATTCTCATTACATCGGCTGATAATTGTAAAAGCTTCAGTACGTTAAGATATTGTTAGCCAATAAACTTGTTTCAAACTCAAACTCTCAATATATATTTGATACCAATAGGGGGTACACATGTGAAAGAGTTTTGCAAATGCTCTATCTAGAATTTGGAGTTATGGCCTAAAATGAAAATTTAATTGAACAGCTGTTGCAACCCCCGGGCTAATACACGGGCTCGGCTTGTATTACACTAGGTCACTTCACTCATCACCCAGGCTAATACACGAGGCAGGCTAATACATGGGGCCGGGCCTATACATGGGGAGTTGTGGAATGAGAAAGGTTACTGTTTCTTTTATGTTCTATCTCGAAGTGGGATTGACAACTAGTCAGGTGCCAAATCAAGGAGAGCAAATCAATAAAGGTTCAGAGCCTTTTCTTACCCATTGCAGCTGTCAACTGGACCATGCATATTGCTGGGGGGATTAGGGGAGGGGAGGGGAAATAGCAGTTAGTATTGTCTCCACCTGTTCTCATGCATGCACCTTTGTGTCTATAATACAATTAATGTTCCATTTGCTATAGGAATTTGCATAAGAACCATTAGTTGCTTAGAATCATTTGCTGCATAAGAACCATATTTTGTTGTATAAGAACGATTTGCTGCATTAAGACTGTTTGTCTCTTAATGCCAGTTTTGTTTTATAAAGGCTCCAGGGGTGGCGTTATGGGACATAAGGGCACCCTTTTGTGCCATAACGTCAGTTTTGCTACATTAAGGCCCCACATCTCCTGTATTGTCACGTTTGAAAGATATCTATTTGTTCAGGGTATGTTATATAGGTGGTTGTAAAGTAAAACATGTACCGAGGCAAGCGGGTTTGAGACAACCTGACAAGCATGCAGCAGCCCTGAGCTACTAAAGAACTTTTCAACTTTTCATAAATGAATCAGAACCTGACCGTGTATAAGATTTAAGTTGAACTTCTAAAAACTAAACTGTAATGCTCTAATTAACCGGGTTGAAATAACCATACACATGCACACACTTAACTGCGAATTGTTTGTATTTGTTTATTCTAGAACTGTATTGTTGTTCAATGTAGCTTAATGTGTCTAACCTTTGGCTATATTTATGAATAAAAAAATGTTTATCTAATTTCTACTTCCCTAGAGACAATGTAACTTTGGAAGCCAGTAGTTGAAGATCGAGTGAGGTTTTGGGTCAGCGTGGAAAGGGTTAATAATAATTAGATGTCAAGATGTAGGGCATAACTTGTGTCTACCAAATGGGGTGCAGCACATAGGAGTGTCGTTCAAATAGTTCTCTGAATTAGCATGTTCTTCTGCTTTACTAGAGGCAGGATCCACAGCCCTGATTAAGGTGTGTATATATTACATTTAACCAATCTCTACTGGTTTCTCAAATATAGAAATTGCATGTAAATGGTTAAAATGTAGACTTTAACCTAGTTGCTATAAACAGTCACAGACTAGTGGGATATTACATTCTCAGATTACCACATTGGTCATCACTATTATTTAAGTAAATTAATAACCAAGTCGCAGGACGGATTTAGGACTGAGAGACCAATTTGAAGCAATTTTAGGTGAATTGAGAGTAGATATGGGGCCTAGATCTATGTATCAATATATTAACGTAATATATGATGCACAAGATGCTTTTATCTAGGCCCTGAAGTCAACCAGTGCACCCATAATCATCATACATTTCGTTAATACCACGGTCTTCATCTTTAGGATGCATCAAAATGCATCAGAATGGATTCTGCATTCACTGACATACATATATATATATATATATATATATATATATATATATATATATATATATATATATATATATATCCATAAGCTCCCAGATATAAGACTCATCTATAACCAACACCATCATCCTGCTCTGTGCCCTCATGCATAGACTGTAGCACTTTGGATCAGAAGATTGCTGGAGGGTGTTGCTCCTATGGCAAGCGATATGTAACCTCCTCGAGATCGGAGTTTTAAACTGTGAGATCAGAGTTTTAAACTGTGAGATCAGAGTTTTAAACTGTGAGATCAAAGTTTTAAACTGTGAGATCAAAGTTTTAAACTGTGAGATCAAAGTTTTAAACTGTGAGATCAAAGTTTTAAACTGTGAGATCAGAGTTTTAAACTGTGAGATCAGAGTTTCAAACTGTGAGATCGAAGTTTTAAACTGTGAGATCGAAGTTTTAAACTGTGAGATCGAAGTTACAAAACTGCAGTATCAACTCCTGAAACTGATATTAGAGATAATAACTCCGAGCTCGGTGGTAAACATTTTGCTTGCCACATGCTCCTATAGTAAAAGGAAGAGCCGGCTAAAAATGCCCTTGTTTCCAGTCCTTTCTTTTCATGTAGTTATAACTTGTCCCTTTTGTTGCTCACAAGTGGGCATTCAAGTATGGTGCTAAAAAAGGGGGCTTTGAGTAGGTACCTAGTTGGGAGAAGTCAGTCAGTATAATATACTATAAAGTGTGTGACATGAGTAGGTACCTGATAGTGCAGCTCTCTCTGTTTTAAACAAGGCAGGTGACTTTTCAGACTAATGTGGTGAGTGCAAGTTGAATGATGAAGCAGAGCATGACTTCTTTTGAAAAGAGGGTACCTACTGACAGCTCTTTTTACCATAGGAGCAACACGCTCCTGGTTCCATTCCTACCCTTGTGGAGATTTGTCTTTACCTACCACTGTCAAAGCCTTACAGGTATACCTGAGCTTCTGTCATGTAAAAATAACAGAGTCATTGTTCAAGTGTCAATTAAGTGCCTTTCTCACGTGATAAAACCACTCAGATTATCTAGTTTGGGCACCCAAAATCGTTCTGAAATGTGATAACCATGGTATAACAGGATTGAAAGTCACAAAGGGAGGATTGCTTGGCTCTACAGTACAGAAAAATTGATTTATCAAATCTACCTATAGCCTAGGTTTTCCATCTATGTGCCCTGAAGTACAGTCACAAAAAGATGGCTTTACGATCACTTATCTCATGAGTTTGGTTTGGACAGTGCTTTTTTGGTCATAACCCCGGTGCATTATCAGGCCATAACCCTACTCTAACACCTTTTAGACATCTTAAAGAAGCCTTTGGGTAGAATCTGGACATGTGAATAAATTGGTATACAAAGTATACAAAGTCAACCTCACCATACATTTCCAGTTCAAACTGTTCATGGTTCCATGGGAATCGTTCCCGGCTGCTGAGGCAATACACAGACTCGCTATCCACTACACCATGCCGAATGGTACACTGCAAAAATGGTGTTTAGAGTTTAAACATGTTTAGGTCTAAACATGTTTAAAACCTAAACATATAGGTCAGTTAGGTGTCTCATCGACTACACATTTATGAAATGAACACTTTTATTCTAATTACATAAACGTTTATGCTAAACATGTTTAGATGTTTAGAGTTGAAACAGTTGAATAATAGGTGTTTAGATTTAAACATCAATATGTTCAGATACTTGGATGTTGAATCCACACCAGGTAGCAGCACTACATTTGAATGGACTATCTGCACATAGTTATAATCAATTGTTGTGACAAATGTCCCCAAATCCCATGTTTATCATGGTTTCATTTTATAGAATGTCATGTGAATAGAAAGGGCAATAAAAATTGACCTGATTCACCTTATGCCACCATCATTAGCATTAAATAATCAATAAGCTCCATGCCTGACACCTATTTGATGTTATTCTGGAATAGATAAGGCAATGTCCTTCCTGCCAAGCTGTTGTACTTTCTCAAGTCTCTCATTCTAATGCAGTGTGTAATACATGTACATGTATATAGCTGTGGCTGACATCTTTGGAGACTTCGACAAGTAAATACCTGCTGATCCCCCCCCCCAGTAAATGAGAAAACAAACAAAATATATCTCTTTTTTTTAATGCATACATGTCTGCAAACCTTAACCCTCCATCAAATCATTTAATCATCAAAACACAAAAATTCATAAACACCTAAACACAAAAAATCATAGATATCTAAACACAAAGTTTTAACCTAAACACCTACATTTCTAAACACTTGAGCTTAGCACATTGTTTGGCTAAACATGTTTAGGAAGTTAATGTGATTACAAAAACGTTGCAAGAATATGTTTAGAATTGTGTTTAGGATCTAAACACCATTTTTGCAGTGTACTAGAAACCAATGTACATGAAGTATTTGAAAAATTAGTCCGACATACCTGGGGCTCTGCACACCTCGTTAGCATAAAATCCAATGGTGCCATGTTGAGTTATTAACAGGGAAATATCCTTAGATATCCTATATGAACATGCCATGCCATAGGACTCAATAACCTTCAAAATAAATAAGAATCCATTGATTTTTTATATCGATACGTATTTGGCACCCGCCATTGCGGCTTGCTGACCTTTGACCCCGTAACTAGGTCAGGCGCTGACATCCGCTCTACTTTCACAGTGTCAACATGCCCCAGCATGGTTAATCGCTTGGATTTATAAAGAATTGGTTGGTATTTGGCCTCTATATAGACCAGAATGGCACTGAAACATGGCGAGAATAATCATGGCCACCATGTAGTAAAGAATAGATAGGTTAAAAGCTTAATATCATAACATTTCAATGTAACAACTTGATTATCCACATGCTGGGGACCTCCGGCAAAGAGGCCCAAGCAAGAAAGCACAGGACGACTTCCGATGACAACATGGTGAAATCTATTTTTCTGCCACTCAGCCTAATAAATTCTCTTCTCCTGCATTTATCAAGGGGTTATAAGGTAAGAAATTAATACAAAATGGAGAAATCTGTTAGATAAATGCCTTAATCAATGTTATGAGACAGCACAAGTAGGTTTAGGGTTCAATATTCCACTTCCCGCTGCGCGGGTCGTGGAATATTGAACCCATAAACCCACTTGTGCTGTCTCATGACATTGATTACACGCTAATTAGATAAGTCTCAAATATGAGATTGATTTCTAGTGATGTGTCTTCTTGACCCTTATTCTACAGATGTTGGCCCAAATACGAAAACACCTGCCCATGCACTGCAATATTCTTGGGCAGTCTGTGGCTTGTTTATTCTGCAATAGACTTGCTCTCCATGAAGGATATCCTGCCAACGTTTGTGTTAAGAAAACCAGAATCAAAACCAAAGTCGAGAATGCCAGATGCCCAAGACCCAACATGTAAAATACCTGTTCTAGACCCCTGGGACAAATCTATATCAGCTGTCAGCAATCATGGAATTGACACATGTAAATTATGGACACCTCAGCTGTCATACATTGATGGACACTGGTTGAAATTAAATCTCACCATAGCAAATGAATGGTTCAATATTTCCAAATGTATATACCAAGCTATAAAGCATTAAATGGATACATACAAGTCATTTTATATAGGCAAACCCAAAATTGTTTCACTGCATTCAGGGGCAAGATTGCAAGATGACTTCATCAGGGTGTCATGTTATGGAAATGGTGAGGGTAAACCATACAGTTTGACATACAGAAATTACCATATATTGATTGCAAACAGAGACACAGGCACAACAGGACAGAAACCGATGTTGAATCCGAGGAGAGACTAGGGTAGATTAACCTAAAGACGACCGTTCCTGTTCAGGTGTTTGTAGTTGCTAATATCTCTGGAAGTTTTGGGTCTTCAGACTTCCAAAATACACTGAATAAAAGATAATTGTTTGGGCTTTTGTACCTGTTATATTTCGAAAATCCATTTATCTATGTTATTTCTAGTTTATCACCCTTACTACAACAATTCCATTTAGTTCAATTTCACCTTGAGATGACCACTTTGCATCTAGAGTTGACCACTTAATATCCACCCTTTTGATAAAGCCATTTTGATTAAAACATCAAATTAGGGATTAAACAAGTTCCTTAAATATATATGAAATAAAACAGCATCATTAAAGATACTGCACCAAAAGAAAAATATATGATTTAGAGTGGCTAAAATAAAATGAAAATTGAAACATCAAAACAGAGGTGATAATGCTAACCCTGCATTAAAAAAAGCTTTGTATTAACTGTGCTTTCATCCATTTGAAATATGCACTATTATAACCCAGCTCTTGATTTTATAGTCATGCTCTCAGTATCACTTACCCTACATACTACTAGTAGTAGGATTCAAGTAAAGGTTGAAATGTGTGTATTAGAACATCATCCAGGGAAATTTTGTATCCAAAACTGTTCTAAATATAAATCTTTGGACTTAATGCTATATTATAAATGGTATCTATTAAATGAAATGGATAAATAACTCAGTAAGGGGTGGTCTGCTCATGGTGAAATTGTGGTCATCTCAAGGTGAAATTGGTATGTTCTAGGACATAAGTCCTATACAGAAAGTGTTTAACATTTCTGCACTTTTCCTTATGCTATCATTTAGCAAAGATATTTATCTAGAGTCAAAATGTTGTATATGTGAGCACTTGTCATCTTCAAATTATCGAACCAAAGATGGAGAATTCTGATGAAATTACCAGCTGGTCCTGATAAAAACCATTCAAACATGGGAACTTCAGTGTATTACCATACAATGACAATTACTTCATATATTCCAGGACATCATTCTGTGGGGTAATCTAACACCTCTATTTCAATAATACTAGGGTCTAAGACCAATACACTACATGTGAAAGTGAGAAAAACAAGCTGACAGGTGGTCAACTCTAGGTATGTGGTCGTATTTAGGTTAATCTACCCTAAAGGAGAGGAGCAGGGGTGATCACTGGGATGTTTTATTTATTGCCACTGACTCAGTGTCTCATTCAGCGAGTGTGAGATACCTACCAAAGACAAGAAAATATCTTCTGGATCACCTCAAGGCAACAAAAATGTTAGGGTACACAAAGGTCGGAGAAAATACATTTCCAAATATGATGCCTCTAATGACAGGCCAAAATAGTGAGATTCTTGCTCAAATATTAAGTGAAAAGTGTGACCAATACCGACTGATCTTTAAAAACCTTTCTGCTGCGGGTTACAAAACCCTCTGTGGTGAAGATGTGAGTCATTATGATTCTATGTTCTATTATAACAGAAAGGGATTCAAAATTTCCCCTGCAGATTACAATATCAGACCAATTGTATCAGCAATTAGAGAAGAGAAGCATCAAAACTACTATGGCTGTGAGAAATATGTAGTACAAGAAAGACTAATTTTGGTTCACCTTATCAAATTTGTCACAAAGTTTCACAGAAGGCAGCCATTCTTTGGATTTACTTATTTGCATAGCCTTAGACACGACCACAACTCAGGAACAATGAGATTAGACCAGTTATATGTAGAAAACCTGACGCATTTTCATCACTTCGGTATCTGGAATAATACTGCCCTATTCCTTTTCGGTGACCATGGACCAAGAATGGGAAAAAACAAGAAGACAGACGTTGGGAGGCTGGAAGATAAAATGCCAATGATGTATGTAGTATTGCCACACAATTTCGAATGTGGATTCCGCCAACTTTCTGAAAACTTGAAATCGAACAGCCACATGTTAACCACTGCTTTTGATACACATCAAACTATTCTGGACTTGCTTAATTTAGTTAGAGGATATATAACATTTATTTTTGCACGCTTTGATGTTAGCCACGGATACAACCAACAATGGATTGAGACCAATTAAGCAGTTATCCAAGGGACAAAATCGCAGAGATATTTGAGCCCTAAATCGCCATGTGGGATTCGACCTAGAGACTAACAACCCTTACCAAACACTTGCTCATCTGCAGCGATTCCTTTAAGTTTCTGCATATGTTTTAAGAAAGAAAGTTCAACATAAAAACTGCATTAATTCAGCAAGGAGCATTGTTCCTTGTTTCACACATTAATGCAATTTTGACAAAATCCCACAATGTATGCTCTCAACTCCAATAACGAGATATCTCTTCAGTAGTTGCATTCACATCAGATGATAGTTTCAACCTCTTGCAAATCATATTCACCACCGATCTTGGATATGGTATGTTCCAAGGCACCATCCACCTCAGCGATGGTACTAATGGTTATGGAACTACTGGGCCAATTTTCTTGCATTCAAGGGTCTATAAGTAGACTCAACAGATATGGAAATTAATCTATGTTTACTAAGATACCCCTTCATCGGTTATACTGTTTCTGCAAGGTTCAGCTAAAGGTCGAATCCCACATGGCGAAAAATGGCTGAAATATCTCTGCGATTTTGTCCCTTGCATTGTATGGCCCGTGTTGAGGCCATAAACGCAAGGACTACTGCAAACTTGACCCTAAACCACTGTGGGATTCGGAATGAGTTAGTCAATCTTTGCATTTTATGGCCCCCACAAGGGCCATACAATGCAAGGGACAAAATCGCAGAGATATTTCAGCCATTTTTCGCCATGTGGGATTCAACCTTAAATGAATCATTTGCAGTTGCGCCTATTAGCTGAAGACATGTTACTATGGGCACAGATCATTGAATCAATGTTGACAACTGATGTTGACAAATTAAACCAATGTGTTTTGAACACTGATTAAAAGTTGCGGTTTCAATGACATGTCATTGTGGAGAGGGTCAAGGAGAAGAGAGGGGGGAGGCACATTGGAATACTCTTCCTATGTTTCCTATAGGTCGAATCCCACATGGCGAAAAATGATGCAAATATCTCTGCGATTTTGAATCTGTTGCATTTTTGGAACCTATCCCAAATTCGCAAGGGCTTCAACTACAGCAGGGTGCATAAAACACAAGCAATCTTTTGCGATTTTAGGCTAGGGGATATATAATATAAACATCAATAAAGGCAAAATATCCCAAAGAGTATATGATAAAGCAAAACAGTGTCCTTGTGTTCTATGTACCCTAGTGTATTATGATCTTTGCGAATTTGGGGCGAGAACTACATTACACAATTTCACAGAGGGATGTGTCAGTGCCCACGCATATGTGCACCACACACATCCTGAGGGGATAGAAAAGAGGAGATATAGACCCTTTTAAGTGGCTAGGGAAGCCCGATACAGTTTCAGGATGCGCCCTTATGTCTCATTGAAGTTGGCCATAAGAATATCGATATTAGTCTCCAGAGGCAGTTCTTTGGCAAAGCCCTCACTCTGTACCTCCATTTAAGGATCAATGAGACTATAGATCTCAAAATCGCATAGAAACCTCATTAGACTTATTACAGGTCATCTACAGTCTGTGCCCAGTAGTCAAACCAAAAATGGAGATGATTTACCATGATACTGAAATAACAGCTGTCCAAATAAAATTTTGGGATCGTTATGTTCGAAATGGTAGTATTCTATCACATGACATGATAGATGAAACTCAAGTTCTCAAAATGTCCACAGGGTACCGCCACCAGTTTCTACCTTTGATCCTTAAGGCCCCCTTTTACAAATTTCTGTATCTGACCCTGCTCTCTCTCTCTCTCTCTCTCTCTCTCTCTCTCTCTCTCTCTCCCTCTGGTTGCAGTACGAGTGTCCCTGGTGACCATGCAGTTACCTATCTCCCCTATCTCCAGATAAGGTTCTATGGACCAGATGGAGGAGATAGAATAGCTGTTTTTGTTTTCCTATTGCTACTGCTATTTCTGTGGGGTGACACATCCTATAATCCAAAACGGAGATCTTCAATTAAAGGTAAATTGGAAAGTAGTACAAAAGTTATGTGAGAGGTGATGGGAAATGAATTATGTTAAATTAATAAACGGTGAGTGAGAGGGATCTCTGAAAACATTAACAGACACAAGAGGTATCTTGACTGGGGAGATAAGGATTATTTCCTAATCTTTTATCTTAACTGTTTTGTCTTTTGGAAAAGCTTTGCATCAATTGGACTTTGTACCCATCACACTGTAATTGGTAAAGCAATAGGTTCGATTATCTAGATGAATCAATAGACCTTGTGCGTTGATGTTATGTATAATCAATGATAATGGGATGCCATGCCAGGGTCCTCTCTATAGTCTATGGGAAATCCATAGACTAGGGGAACAAACAAGCTACTCAGAATTAAGATTTAAGTTGATCACAAAGGCATAACGACCATAATGGAACGGTGTGCAATATGCAATTATAATTATTCAGGGAGCATACTGTTTATGAAAGCCTAGTCAATGCTATAATTTCCAGATGGGCATAAACAGCATAGATCTACACATGTTTTCATGATAAGGAATTGTCATTTGCTTTCTTTTATGGACAGAGCTATAAGACCTGGGTGAAATGGCATTTCCGTGTAAGTGCTAAAATACCAATACTACTAGGGAAAATGGTTTTAGATTTGGGGGGTGTTACATATGCCCACAGCGAACTCTCAACATGGGGGATGGGTGTATTTGATCCCCTTTTCATGAGCTATTGTATAAATGAAAAAAATAAACATCATTCAAAGATGTCCAAAGATGGGTCCCTCCTTCTAAGGCCCTGTTGATGTGTGGCTAGTTATTATGATGACCTACCAGCTGGTCTACCACCACCTGCCCCTTCACACAATACACGGGTCACCCAGGTAAGTTATACACAGTCTGTTTTCTTTTCTCTAATACAGGAAAATTATGTAAACCTCAATTTTAAATTGTATCAAAATCACTGTCTTGCATCTTGGCCAAGATCCGAGAAAAAAAACACTTGGCCATTTTTAGTTTGTTTTTGTGGTTTTTTTTCAGTTAGTCACCCGCCCCATCTCTCTCCAAAGATGTCAACTAAAACTGAAGTCAGCCCTGGAGTATTCACCAAACCACCTCCTCAGGTCTCCAGCGGAAAGCCTGGCCAACTATCAGAGACCCAGCTCAAACAGTATTTTGACCAGGTTGGGCTCTTGTCATTATATTTGTTGCTGTATGAAAATACATGGGTCTTAATTGGTAGATGCCATTGCCTATTCAGTATACTGAATAAATTAAAATAGTTTAGGCTATGGGTATAACTTATGGAAGTATCCTTCAAAGGTAACTATCTATCTATGGCATATTTACTGTTTAACCAGTGGACAAACTATTAATAGCACATGTACTATGGACACAATAGTTCATGACTTAATCATTCTTTTATTCTTATTCTAGGGTTTCTTTATAGTCAATGAGTTATTTGACACTGCTTTGCTTGATGAGGTAAGGGAGGATATCTGTGTCCTTGTGGACCAGTTAGCACAAAAACTGTATGACGCAGGCAAGGTGCAATGTAAGTTATCTTATTGATATAAATAGTACGATAATATGAAAATAATGATATCGATTAGATTTACCCTGGTATTTTAAAAGAAATGATACCATTGGATCGTGCCATATAGTAAGGATAAAATATAGATATTAGGGGAATGCAATTTTATTTCTTTAATATTAAGCATATAGTGTAAATACGAACTTAGGAGCAGCATTCATTTTGAAAAAAAAAAATCATTGGGAAAGGGTATGCATTACAATGCTGGTAAGAAAAATAAATACATATTTCCATGCTAGATGGTAATTACCATTGCTTTCATTTTTCTTGTGCCCACGTTCAGCCTTGTACAAAGATGAAGGGATGTTTGCACGTCTTAGCAAGCTGGAGGAAGATTTCCCAGGAGCTAATATAATCTTACACAAAGGAGGAAAACTCCCACCGGTAAATATATTTCTACTATTTCAATATTGTGTCCAATAGTTTAGATATACATTTAGGGCACTTCAGTTAAAATGGAAGAAAAAATGGTACAAATGATGCATCAGTGTTTCGACTTTTGATATGTTATGTGGTATTTTTTGGTGAAACTTCTCGTCCCTCTACCAATTGGTGGGAGGGGTGTTTTTCCGCAATTTTTCTTTTCGAGTTTTGATAATGTGTCAATTTAGTACATTTTGCACCAATACAGTACATTGTACGCGGAACCCCTACCCATAAAAAAATGGGGATTATGTGAATAAAACCTAAAGAATTTAATCAAATTTGATATTAAAGGTAAAAGAGTCTATTATGTTTCAGATCCACGGGTATGGATTTCAGAACAATTAAACCCAAAATTGGAAACAATGTTTTTGTGAGTTTAAAGTTCAGGCAAGCGAGATATACCCACTATTCATAGAAACATTTTTTCTACCTGCTTGAAATTCATGATCCCTGTATATAGCAAACCTGATATTTCAGGCATTTCGGCGGTTGTGGTCAGATGAGAGACTACTGAATGTGGCAGAACAGGTGTTGGGGACATTAGACATAGTGGGTAACCCCGTGTGGAACCTACGCTGTAAGACACCCAACAATGAGGCCACCATTGTACCCTGGCACCAAGGTATGCCAGTCTCAGCACTGTAATCTACTTTTACAGAAATGGAAATTAAACTTTATTGAAAAATATCATCCCTTCTTACTGCATTATAGTAACAAGTCTAGTCTTACAATAGATGCGGCCTACATGGATGAGGAATCACACAAGGACCTCATATTTACTGCATGGATACCACTGTTAGACACAGACGAGAAAAACGGAGGTATGCAGGTAGGATCACAGTTGCTGCTATTCAGGCCATTTAAAAAAAAAAAAAAAAAAAAAAAACGTTTGAAAAAGTTATGAACACGTTGAAAAACGTTTTAAAACAGTTTTTCAACGTTCGTTTTTGTTTTGTTTTTGTTTTTACCTTAAACCAAACCTTTTTACGGAACCTCAAAAACAAATCTTTTTGACCATCTGTTTTGACATGTTTTTTTTTTTTTCGTTTAAAAAGCTTTTGCCAAAGTTAAGAACCATCTCAATGTAGTAAAAGGTTTACAAACGGTTTTAATGTTCGTAAAACGTTATTAATTATATTGTTTTGCATAGAAATACGTCTCTATCCTAAGATAAAAGCATTTTTATTTAACGTTAAAACGTTTTTGGGTGCATCTTTTGACTTTTTTATGTTTAAAACAAAGGTTTGGAGAACTTAGAAACCTAAAAGAACACGTTTTTTAACATTAAAAACAGTTTTTTGCCAAGCAAGTGGCACATGAATAATGCATTCCCTTTTTCGTCCCTAGATGATCAAGGGTGGTCACCGTCCGGCCCAGGTGGCAGAACACAAGTGTTGTTATGGTGGTACATGGTATGTCATGTTGGAGGATGAAGAAATGAAGAAATCACTAGGTTAGTGTGAAGGTGACAATAATCATTACCCATAAGAGACATGAAACCA
Organism: Acholoe squamosa; assembly: GCA_949317995.1. Lineage (NCBI taxonomy): Eukaryota > Metazoa > Annelida > Polychaeta > Phyllodocida > Polynoidae > Acholoe > Acholoe squamosa. Next base: position 62,733,646 of record OX439043.1, read on the forward strand.
GAGGCACGAGGGTATGCTAAAGTGGGGAAGGATGGCATAACCATGTTGTTATAGCAATATCGGGGGGGGGGGGGGTGGGCCACTCCCTATGTGATCTATAGTAACCATGTGCGTACAAAACCTAGAGGGAAAGGGGTATCTTTTGGGGCTTGTGGGCGGGTACGGCCGGATCCGTTCAAAGGGGTACATTTTTAGCCATTTTTGGCTAAAAGGGGTTGGGTTTTAGGTCTAAAAAGCGAGCCTATTCTTCAAAAACTTTCAGTGAAAAAGAGGCAGATTTTGGTCTTTTTTTCCATTTCTTTAAGTGGTAATACACCAGAAGGGGTAGAGTGTTTATAAATCAACGGTCTCATTGGTACCCGCCAAAAGGGGGTATGATTTTTTGCAACTTTTGGTGGAAACCCGTCCAAAGGGGGGGGGGGTGTTTTTTTAAAAATTTGCCCCCCTAAAAGGGGTACCACCTCCAAGGTGATGTACGCACATGGTTTCCATAAATTTAAGAGTGCCCCCCCCCCCCGGAGCAATATAAGGGGTGTGAAATGTTGAAAATTAAATGATTCTGAAGTATACCATATGACTTCACGGCAACGTCTAGATAATGTTTTATCAACAGAATAGAGTTATTTAGAGTGGCCCATTGTTCAATATTACAACAATCTTTGGGTGTTCAGGGTTTGAATTTGATATAGGGATAGTGAATATTAATGGTGAAAGATTTTCTCAGTGGATTTACAGAGATCTTAGGAACTATCTTTTCGACGGCAAATTTTCGAGTTTCCTAGGATATTCCACACCCATGATTTTGCAATTGAATAGAGTTCAATAAGAAGCATGACGCGTGTGTCAGACATATTTGTGTGGGGTCCCTTTTTGATACTTAGAATCTAATAATGCATTGACCATACTGTGTGTATTAATTGACATATGTTTCATTTATTCATCTATTAAATTATCTATGTTGCAGGTTTTGACCCTGAAGTAGATGCAGTGACGTGCCCTGTTCCATACGGTGGTGCACTTTTGTTTTCAAATATTATACCTCACAGAAGGTTGGTGGAATTCAAAACTAAAGTTATTTTTATACTTTACCATATAAAGCTTTGTGCCGAATTTCTAAGTTAAATATAACCACTGTTGCACAGGTCAATGATTCTTTTTTTCTTATATGAAGGTTGTAGAGCATAGCATTATTTCTAGTAACTATACAATAGAAATTTAAAAAAAACTTGATAAATATTTGAGTAATATAAACCTGTAGTGAAATCGAAATTACATAATAAAGTGATCTGTTTTTGTTTTAACTGTAGCTTACCCAATGTATCCCAGGACATTCGCTGGGCCCTGGATCTACGTTTTAACAGGGCTACCACTCCATCAGGATTGTGGGGACTGAAGGAAGGGGTCAAACTGAGGTCAGAGGCAGACCCCAATATGGCCATAGACTGGGAGGGCTTTGAGGCTGTAGACAGGACCGCTGCACAGTTTGAAGCTGTTCATACTGTAAGGGCATATCTCTATAGTTTTCTTCTACGGTGGTAAGGAAGGCCAAATAAGTTTTTAAAAATAGAAACAGTTCAAGTTTCAAAACATAAGTCACAGTTGTGCTTGAGTTGGCAAATTATCAGCTCCCATTTTCAAGTTGAAGAACGCTTTTGACTTTTCATTTTGCACTTTTTTGTTTAGAGTCGGTGCGTTTTTTGTTGTTTTTTTAAAATCATCTTTAGCTCAGATGGGTCACTGTATCCAATATTATTATACTATTTGGGAAAGACAGAACTCCGGACTGAGGGTCACGAGAATTGGCCCACCCTGAGTGTTTTGAGTATGCTGCAGCATTTTACTGGAATCATATGCCGGAAGTAATAAGAGCGATTGGGGATAAAGATTAATTTAAATCACAAACTAAGGCTGACCTGTTGTTAGAGATTAAAGAGGAATAGCCATTGTATTACATTTCTTTATAGTTATGGGAGCAAGGTGCTTAACCTTAATCCAGAGATGTCACTCACTGGCCGACAAAAAAAAAAACCAGGAAAACTGGACTTTGGACACATTTTCCCTGGAATTTAATATAATTTAATACAGAAGTCTTAGAATAAAAACCAGGAATTCCTGGTAAACCAGGAAATGTGGCATCTCTGTAATCTGCTTAACTGTATCCTCTCGTTCTCCATATTGAATATAGGTTTTCTTCTCCATCTTGCAGGAGGAAAAGGAATTTGACACAACCATCCATGGACCATGGATGTAGCGCTGGGATATCGTCCACACGAACCGTCACACTGACAAAGTCACTCCCTCACAGCAACTCCCATCTATCATTGGCTAGTCTAGCTACAGCTCTTTACAATAGTGGTGACAATCGATGCAGTTACTTGGTAATAAGTGGGATGGGAACTTTGAGCACGTTGTTCACATAAAATGTGAAAGCTATAGATTGTATAGGGGCCTGGGTACGTACCAACTGAACCCGGGACATCAACATTACATATCAATGTGATTGTCTGAGCATGCATTGATTTGCTAACATTGAAGTGAACAAGCTGAACTGGCCTAAGCTAATTAAAAGATCCAATTCAAATAGTTGTTGGTCACTGTTAGTGTTTTTTTTAAAAACAAACTTATGTTTCTAGGGAAATAGTAAATAAAAAGTGCTCTCACTAAGTAAACGGTTGTCTCAGCCCAACAACAGACAACATCGATGGATCCCATTGTTCAATGGGTTTGCAATGCGGGAACATTAATTGATACATGTAATTTGGAAATAAATTAGCCTAATAGCACACATTGCTTAGCAACCACTCATCCAAACAGGAAAGCAATGACACCAAGCAAAGTTAGAATGAGATACGTTTGCAGGTACCACTAGCTTGGGAATGTAGCTAAGTTGCATCTTTTCAAATTAGAGTACCTATTTCAACAATTTTATACCAGACCCTATGCAATAACTATCAGCGAGAGAGTTTTCTTCAGTAGTTAAATAAGATTGCAACCCTCACTCTCCAATATATTCCTTCGGCCCCTAGAATTACATTTGTATTTACAACCCTCCCTTTTGATACTCTTCAAATACTATAAAACTTTGTACTAGATATCGACACACTGCAGTAAATTTCGGTTACAGGATACCATGGGTATAGCAAATCGTGAAACAAAAAGTTAACCAATCAGTGAAATATTTTTGATCATTTTATTGCTTATTTCACCTATATATCCTGATATTTATGTACTAAAGGCAGCTGGGTGATAACAGGCATTTAAAGATAACATAATATCCTTTGAAGAAGTCGCGGTTTATACGCAAGGCTACTCCCCTAGTGTGCTTAAAGAAGTATCTAAAGTTAGGGTACACCTAATATGCAATGCTTTTTGAATATAAAAGAGAAGTGTGGCCAAAATTGACTTCAGATGTACCTTACATGGTTGCCCTCATCTGAGGGTGTGGCTTATACGCAAAATGCTTCTTATACTAGAGGTAGTATGGTACATATTCGATAGGTATCAACTATCAACAGGCTGATAAAATTACATTATAGGCATTCATAGCATAACAAATAAATGATAACTGCATATGGGTATTAAAAGAAGTATTCCAATTGTTAAATCAAATGGTGCCGTATTACATTCTTATTTCAATCCTGCTTGTGACAAGATTTTTCTTTTTTTTTTTTGTGTAAAATGTTGATATTTAGCCGTATGTATGTGTCATGTTGTACTGAGCTGATATATATCCATATGCAATATGAGGTATTACACCAGTGGTCATCACAATTCACCATTATATTTGAAATGAAAATAGTATACATCTATCATGTTATTTCACAAGCTCACCATCACCATCAACATTCAATAAATAACGAACAATATGTAGAGACTATATGGTGGCCTTACGACATAAAAACAAATGCAAAAGTCACGGGGGACAATTGAAGATGCAATTTCGACTATACGACATATATGCATAAGTCATCTTACACAGTAAAAGGCAAAGGTAAACATGTTTTTCAGACACACATTTTTGACTATTTTGTTTCAACTCGTCCTATGCATGGCACATAAAACATATATTCAATACATTATCTAAGACACACCGATTAGGAATGAAGGAGGACAATACAAGAGCAGTGACTAAAATAGAGTTGAATCTAGTAGAATAAAACTGTCCACATGTTCATATGGCCATAAAGATGATACTAACTAAAAATGTACCCATTGTAATAACCATTGCCAGTCTTTTTTAATTGTCTAGCTTTTCTTACATTAGAAACCTTATGAACATTTAGATCTATGAGGAGCTGGTCATTTCAAACAAGGCAGTTTTATTCAAGCTAAGTAAAGAAATAAATCAGGAAGCTCAAAATAAAAGATAAAGAGTGAAGCCTCCAGATTGCACAGTGTTGCTTAGATTATCACATCTTGACTATTATGCCTTTAGTTTATGTATAGGAGCTCATATTTCATGTTAAATCACAATTTTCCTCAGATATTTCTCAATATATCACATGCCAATCAATGGCTGGAATAGTAAGATACCTAATAAATAATGTGTATATTTAACAAATGTAAATTCATCACATTAAAATACAAGTGAGTGGACGGAAAAAAACAGCTGGAATGTGATATTCATTTTGGCTATTGCGCCAGGCGTAGTAAACTAGGTGACGACGGCTCACATCCCTGATTATCTAAAAACTTATATCTCGAGGTGACCTTTCTATTCTATCCCTCTCTACATTTCAGTATTCGCCACCTAAAGTGCCTATATTTTAGTGTCATTTTATATACATCGACAGCATAAAACCATTTTCACAACAGAGCACATAAAATTCAATGTATTCTATGAGTTTCAATTTTCGCGTTGCATTTTTACGTCTATTCCAAAAATGTCTTCTTTACTCAATTCTTCTTCACATGAATCATTCTGATCATTTATGTCTACGTTACTTTTGCATTTTTTACTTAAGACTTGACTAGAGGTAGATGACACACAGCAGGCTGAGTACATATGTTTCTATGTGATCTTTAATACAGTACCATATATATATATATATATATATATATATATATATATATATATATATATATATATATATATATATATATATATATATATATATATATATATATACACACACACACTGTATCAATAGGATTCGTTTCACTACCTGAGTGATATAATCATAACTATTCAACACACTAGGTGACATCGTGATTTGTTTTAATTCTGGTACCAGTAGTAGAACAAATTATTTCAAGTCTCAGGCAGTATCTTTTATGTGGACGGATACATATTGATCACCAGTAGATGCTCTTATCTGTCACTAAGTACTCATATATAATATAGTATCAACATCAATATGCCAGGTGGTAAAAACTTTGAAATGAAAGAACTTTCATCCACATATTGATAGTGAAACCCGATATTGTTTTTGCAGAGAAAATACTAACCTTGCCATTAGGGTTTTAGCTATGTGTGTCTGGTGACTGGTCAGATCCAAACTGGACAGATTGATGTACAGTGAACTTTCACAAAGAAAAAAAAAACAAGGTGCCATGCATTATATTTAATAGAAAATAGAAGGGTGCCTGGAATCCATTAAAAAACGAGTCAAGTAAATGGGCATATATAAGTTGTATAGTGGAGGTCATAGGCATAGGCCATAGGCCTTCAGTGTTCAATGGGACAGGCTTGAGTCAGTCTATGAGGCTATCTACAGAGGTAGGTGACTTGTGCTGCCCTCTATAATGAACCTAGAAAACTCCTTGGTGGCACCATCTCATGGGGAAAAGAGGAACTAGAACCCAAAGATAGTACAATTTGCATTAAAGTGACATTTCTTTTAGATCTTCAGGAAAATATGGAATCTTTAAATGAAAAAGAACTGAGTACACCATTCTGTTGTCACTTTCATAGAGATAACTTTAGAATAAAATTTGGCTGTATCCCTGTCTCTGTAAGGGAGTTATTTCACATTAAGTAGCATTGCTTTGTGATGTTCTTTGGTAACTACTGGAAAAATAACTTTTTTTCCAGAAGAATGGATAAAAAAAAAAAAGAAAAAAGAAATGAAAGATAAAACAAATATCCTATGACCTATATATCATTTTCAACTTGTTTCATGCATATTTTCTAGGACATAGAACCATAAATGTAAAAATAGGACAGAAAACATTGATATTGAAAAGGCCCTTCAGAAAACAAGTTCAAGTAACCAATAGAGCCGTTAGGCATAGATCAAGTAGATATATGGTATTATTTGACTCGTTAAAAATCCAAAGGATTGATTTCAATCACAGCATGAACGACAGTTATTGTAAGACTGTTTGAGATGGTATTACATGATGGAACAGGTCTTGCTGCTTTGGTGGGCCATGCTCATAGCCCCTGCCACGCGTGCCGCTTGAGCCGCTCCTAGCATTTTTCCACGTAGTTTGGTGAGACGAGGTGCATTTTGACCTATAATATGGAATAAGATAATATTGAAATAAGTTATGATTACACTCCTCATAGATACCATTTGGATGTTACATAATGTATGATTTGAGATGCAAGAGAAAACTAACAATCACTGACTTTTTAACTTATGTTCTAACATTTTACAGGTCATATAGATGCACTGTGCCCTTTGCTGTCGTGATGCATGGATGTAGCATATAATTCATCAGGGATGTATTCATGCATCATAGCAACATGGCTGATACACACTTAAAAGTTTAATATTATCCACCCATGGGGTGCCAGCGCTAGCACTGCATTGGTGCATAATTTTAAGGATTACAGAATTGCTTCAACCTTGAGGCATATGATACTTCCCTTTATAAATGGTAAAAGGTAGTTAAAATAGGTACATACTTTGTGAGAGATCGATACTGGTGGTCTCCTTGACCAGAGTCGTGGTGTCGTCGATACTCGATATGCGGTCATCCTGAGTCGCGTGCTCCTTGCAGAGCCATAGTATCTTTCCATTGGGCATGTGGCACTGCGTCAGTCCTCCCATTGAACGTGCTTCGTCTAAGTCTATCATGAACTGGCGGCATTCTTGGTATTCATTTTTGAAGTCTATATCCAAGGAACAGTTCTATTTTGATAAGAAAGGAATACATCCAATCAGATTTTGAGAACACATTTTCGGCAAATTGAATGCTTTATGCAGTGTCAGATTTAGAGATACTTACATCCCCGTCCTTTTTGTTAGTAGTTTAATTGCATATTTTGCACCCCAAAAATTGCTCAAAGATAGGGGGGGGGGGCATGCCCCCTCCTTTTTCAAATCCTGGATCTGCCACTATTATGAATTACATCAACCCCAGACTCATCTGGAATCTGGAATGCAACACTGCACTCGCCTAATTCATCATTAGAAATATATCGTTGATAAACTGAATGGTAGTTAAAAGTGGACCATACTTACATCTTCCAGCTTCCTGCGTAGCTTGTCACCCTTGTCAGTCGTAAGGCAGGGGCAGTCGATGGACGTGTGCTTCAAGATTGCCATCATCCGTGCACCGAATGGAGCGATACGCTCAATGAACTGGTCCATCTCTGGGCCACCTTTATGTGGCACAAGTAGCGGACTACCACTTACATGCCAGCCCTGATGATATAGAAAATCATGAACAGCATTATATGTTGGGAAATAACTAAATCAATCTGGAACTCTAGATCGCACTCCTCAATGCACACGTCATACTATATGGGAACAAATCTACGTATGCAATAATCGTCATGGTTCCCCACAGTCATTAACCTTTGCCAATATCCTGTATGCTGGCATACATATACTAATGATTCTATTGAACTGTTAATTTTATATGTCCTAGCTGCAAAATCAAACATACAGAATTCTTAAATCAAGCATAACAAATTTACAAAATCGTTTCATTTTGTTAGATACCCACCTGTTCATGCTCACAGAGGATTCTAACAACATAGTGTTCATCATCATTATTGTCTTCCTTCGGTATGAGCGGCTTTCCCTCAGTATCCTTGTCTTCTTTAGTAGCAAAGTCCATGAAGAAGAGTCTGGGGTACACTATACTTTCAGACAGGTTAGCATACCCACTAACCTGCCGTAAGAACTTCCTCTGGGCAAGCTCTAATAGTTCCTGTAAGACAAATTATACCTTTAGTGAGCTGTTTATTACACAATTTAAGAACAGTTGCCATCAGCTCCAGTTAAAAAAGTGATGGAGCACATAAATCCTTTAAATGCTAGATTAGATGCCCAGATATATAGGTTTTATAGAGGAAAGTATAGCTCTTTGGCAGTTGAAAATCCATGAAATCAAGGAAAACCCTGAAGACATCCATCCCTGCAGCTCTGACCCTCGCTTGTGTAAATTTTGGTGGCCTCTCCAAGGGCTTTTGTAAATTTTGTAAAAGGTTTTTTTTTAGGATCTGTGGACGGAGAAGGGTATAAATACCCCCAGCAGGAGGTACATTAGGCCACTTAAAATTGATTATCATCTTTGCGGACACTTTTAGAAAAAAAAAAAGGGATGAGGGTTTTATTTTTATTTTTCATAAATTTTCTCAGTGACGAGGGAGGTTAGTTTTTATTTGTCTTAACAATTTTAGAGATGAGGGAGGCGCTATTTTACAGAGTTACATAGGTCTCGGGTAAAATCCTGGTGAAAAGGAAAATATTTTACTCATACTAAATGATTTTAAAAGTTTCCAATCAATGGTAGCCACAACTATTGATTTCAGATATGGGATAAGGAATTACTGGGGAATCTAAAGGTGTAAAAATCGACCAAGTAGAACCTTCTGGATGGCTTATTATGTTAGGGGCGGAAATCTAACATTTATTTTCACCAAAAATCCTAAGGATGCGAGAATTTGTCATTTTTTTCAAAGATAAAGAAAAAAGGCTTCATGCGGCCCTTTTTAAAGGGTGCGGGCGGTGTTTGTAAAGCTGATAATCGATTTTAAGTGGCCTTATTCACTACAGTGGCCATATACCATCAAATTCCAGAGAAGAACTGAGGTAGTGGTCAAGGTGGTAAAAGCTTTGAATTATGATTGAAGAATGCAATGCTGCCTACTTGGAATGCTTGCTGCTGGGCATTATCCTTGCCTTCGTTCTCGGTCTGCTCCTCTTTCTTTTCCTCTGGGAGCGCCTGTTTGACTGCCTCCACAAGGCGCTCTAGTACAGTGCCGCCCTCATACTGGGCGTTAATCTTAGGGCTCCCAAGTACCAGCATACCAACCTTAAAGGAGGTAAATTATGATATGAACAGCTAATCTACATATGCACACATTGAGAGCAGAGGGATAAAGAAAGGAAAGTAATCATATCATGTTTAACCAGAGTAGTCAAGATGATCATAAGATTATGGATGTATGAATGAACATTGAAGTTACTGAATGGGATCATTTTCCAGAAAGCTAGCATTAGGTCCATTAGTTTAATTTGATGATGTGCTCTTGTTGTACCTCTGATGCCTCCCATGCGTAGCCCTGTCCTACGATGACCACGATAATGGGGAGTCGAAGGATACTGGATGCAAAACGTAACTCCATCTGACAGTTCTTGGACTTGGCATACTGTTGTATGACACAAAATAAGTAATTTTAGTATTACAGGTAAAGGATTTGTTTAGGTAAATTTGGTAATATTACTAGTGTAGAATAAATGTATCAGTGGCGGATCCAGGGGGGTGGCCCAGGGGGCCTCCCCCCCCCACCACACAAAAAAAAAGAAAAAAGGAGAGGGAAAAAGGAGAAACAGATGAAAAAAAGAGGGAAAAGAAAAGTGTAGAGGGGGCCCCAAACAGGGGGCTTGCAGTGCTCGGGCAACATATAGTACCTCATCAGCTCTCACCAAGTCTTGCCCCCCCCCCCTTCTAGACAATCCTGGATCCACCACTGTGTATATCATTTTTATTCCCACTTTATTCGTTGATTTATGTTCTCACCTCATCAGAGACACAGGCCACTACGACTTTGGCATGTTTGAGGCCCTCGGCAATATCCTCGAAGAGACCACCCTGAAATATAAGCAATTACAAATGTAATAATATATCAAACTGGGAACAATACATCCACATGAATTGCACATAAATTATGTATGTCTGACAGCTTCTTCTTATTGGTTAACTAAATCATGGAAAATTATAGACTGAGTCAGAGAATGAAAATGAAGCCAGTACATGAATACGCATCTCACCTTTCTTTTTTTTTTTTAATTCTCAATTACAGAATGGATTCCTACCTGGCCAACTTGTTCAATGTCCATCCAGCAGTCAATACCGTTATCTTCCAGGTGCTTTTTGAAGCCGCGAGGATCCCCCCAGCCAAGCGCCCCTTCTACTTTCCGTGAACCCTTCTTGATGGCGTCGTGCGAGTTACTCCAGCAGTAACTTAGGAAGCACCGCGGGTGCTTAATCTGTTCACATAGATTAATACTGATTATATTGGAGAAATTCTTTATGTGTATACAAAGCAACAGAAAACTTCCTGTGATCACCAGATCACCATATTATCAACACTGTACTATAACCGTTCAATGAGTTTAAAAATTGGCATTTTAGATTGCAGGAAAGCCTCTGAAAGGCTATACAAGGTAACCATTCTGGTTGTCATTCATAACGACTCAGTTTATGCAGATTAGTATTAGCAGAAACACAGGGCATGAGAACAGCAAGAAAAGAACACTGCACAGCAAATTCAAATGGAAAAGCATCAGAATAACTTCATGTGTGGATTTTGATTTGTTTCTACAATACAGTAGCCCGAAGTTGTTGGCAATAGAAAAAAAAAGTTAAATTGATGTTAAAAAAGATGTATACTTTCATTTGACTTCCAAACCTGTTTTTTCTTCTCCATAATAACGAGTATTTTTCTTGCCAAGCGCCATTTTGATGTCAGAATTTAATTCATTTAATATCAGAGTGTCAGAATTTAATTAATTTAATATCAGAGTGTATACAAACAGGAGAAGCAGGAACAGCGATAAGTAACAGATAATACCCCTAATTGGAAAAGAGTCAAATATATTGAAATCACTTTTCACCTTATTTATAGGGAGTGACCCTCGTTCCTTTTCGAAGATTAAAGAAGAGGATCTGTGACCAGGGTGAAGAAAAGATGGGAAAGGTGACTAAATGTGGTTAACTGAATAACTAGTAACTAGTAAACTGTAAGTTAGAGCATATGAGTTTGACACATTTGTGGTTAACTTATAATATCGTGTATTTTCACTCAATATAAAGTGGTGCTAATTTGTAAACGATATATGATGCACGCTATAGTTAGCACATTCACACATGTTGAGTTTAATGCTAGAAGATCAAGTACGTATAATTCCTTATCTATGAAAGAGTGAGAGTTAGTATATCCCAGAGCTTAATCAAACCAAACTTATCTTATTCTAATACTGAAGTGAAGAAAAAGAAGAACATTCATTATGCCAATGTAATATCACAACTTACCTTTTTCTTGGCTGTTTTTGATGTAATGGACTCCATGAGTTCAACTTTCTTATGCTGATATCGCTTTGGGTCATTCATCTTGATATAAACCTAAAACATTTAGATGTAGCGCAAAATAAGCTGAGATCTTATTGGCCAAAATCCTTCTCTGACACGGGTGGGATTGTAGGATAGCTGTCCAGGACTAGAAAAATCTTGTCAAATATAGGTCACGTAATAGCTATAATCCCACCATACTAGTAAAGGATTTTAGTACATTTTAGCTAATCCGAACTGGCCGCTAGTAAAAAAATGCAACATGGCATCAAACCAGCGACAAGATTTAAAGTATCAAACAGTTCATCATCCTCAGTTTAAAGGCCATCTCTTATTCTCATAAACTATCATTTGGTCATAGTGATGCATGCATATAACTCTGTGAGTCTCCTGCCTACTGCCCTCATACATCATGATAATGCTATGGCACAAGCATTTATAGATACATAATGAAATCAAACAGAATTGTATCATGCAGCTCTAACAGACTTCCTTCACCCTTTAAATACCGCTGATGCAGGAGTACAGCATGCCAGTAGGTCGTCATGATGCACCAATGAAGTGCTGGCGAGTCGGCTCGCCAACACTTCATTGGAGCACCATGCCGACCCTCCGAGGGTGTATCAACCCCCATAGGACTGGTATGATGCATGAATCTAGCCCTGGCGAGTAACTCACCAGGGCCACATTCATGCTTCATGACAATCAATGGGTGCATTGATGATCAATGGCTGTGGCATTCAAAGGTTTAGAGGACAACATTAACAGCCTTACCTCAGATGCCATCTGCATACCGATGTCAGTCTTCTGCCAGTTGTTGCCAGTCAGTACAATCATCTGCATCTTTTTACGTAGTGTGTTTTGCGCATAGTAGAAGACATTGCAGCACTGGTCGTCTTGGACGAACGAGTCGGATACCATCACCACCACCAGCTGCAATCACACATTTATGTCAAACTTAAGTATTTTATTTTGGAGAATTGTAGTAAATTTCTGTATTTTTCCTTTCCTATTGTTGCGAATCCTATGTGTTCACTAGTCATTTACATGTTCCAATTAAAACATGAACACAATTATCAAATCATATGAACATTATAATCCTTGATATTGATTTATATCAATTATGAAGCGCCATTTGGATTTTTTTAAAATTTTAATTATAGGACCTACACCTTGATAGTAGAAGTGGTAGCACAATAGGCAGAGTTTGAGTTTAGAGTGATAGCTATCTTTTTACATACCTTGGCATTTTTCATAGTGATTGCTATAGATTTCAAGTCAACGGAATCAGGGTCTTGCGAGAACCATCTATAAACGCAGAAACAAAGAAACAGTTATCATGGAACTGCTGACATGCATTCATGATTATATGCTAAAAGGCAAAGTACTGTAAAAAAGCCTACCGTAATCTCCCGCGTATAAGGCGCAACTTGCGTATAAGGCGCACCTAGAGTTTTGGAAAATTCTCAAAAAATGAAAAATTCATAACTTGAGTTCTACTTAATGAATTTTCAAAATTCAAAAACCTATGGGAGCTTGGGCCACCCTGGACCCTCCTGGGCCCCCTTATGTCCTATTATGACCAAGGGGGCATGTAAGATATCAAATGAAAGGTCTTGGTGTCCCCCTTGTGGATCCAATGAGAACTAAAACCCCCCGTAAAAGACGTGCCTTATACGCGGGAGATTACGGTAATTACAATACCATGAATTTATACAGTATTACATTTAACAATGAATCAATATCTACATAATATTTGTCGACACCTACAGGGGTATACCCTGTACGTTTTCCTGGTATTCTGAATCATTACCGACTGGAGTAAGAGTATTTACAAAGCCATACCTGCCAACAAAAACACTGAGAGCCTCAACGTTTTCTATGATCCAATCCTCTTGTAGGAGTGATGACAAGAGATCTCATTGGTTCTGAACAAATCACTGATCCAGGCAGATAAATCTTCAGAAAACTGAGTTTGTAGATACGAAATGACCAACTTACACTTTGTAGCCCTCGTCAGTAAGATCTTGGTAGATTTTGCGGGGTGCCACTTTTTTGTCGTCCTCCCCGATACCCGGTATGTCCTTACCGCAGTAGAAGAGGAATACATCAGTCTCCATGTCCGTCTTCAGATCTGACAGGTCCCGCAGGTTCCGTTCCAGGTGCGCATCAAAGTCGGTACTCGAGTCAGGTGGCATGGCCGCTGTCAAACAAAATGTAGATGTTCTATATCAATATCACTGTCACAAAAAGTACGATTCATTTTGAGTAAATACTCGTTGTCTTTGTATACTGTTTACAGGACTAGGACTGTCAATGGCTTATGAAAACTTTCTTTTATAGTTAGGCCACTCCAAAAAAAAAAACACCTTGTTTCTCATCACCAAGTTATGAAAAAATAAAAAAAAAAACTGACGAGCTGGCTTTTATACTTTTGGCTATTTCTTTTTCTTGTGCCAGACTCATCTGATCACTAGGCTTTGACAAATCTCATCTTTAGGCATAGGCATACCTTGGACTTCAGTGAGGGACAGTGTGTGGAAGTACTTGTCACATTGTAAGAACGGTACTTTGAGTTCCACTGCACGGCGAATCTTTGAAGCTTCAAACATGCAAGGATCATTGGTTCCCTAGAAAAAAAAAGAAAAAGGGGTAAGAGGAGGAAAGAAAAATAGAAAGGAGAAAACCATCAATAATGGTGAAAGAGTGATAACATTGTATAGGCGATAAATACATGTCATTTTCTTAAAAACATAGGGCACGGGCCTTAGTGGCATGGAATTTCTTCACAATGACTTGGGAGAGTGCTATGGGGCATGGTGAATACCAACCTACATAGGCATGTGACCTTTTCTTGAATTTTAAAGGGGCAGGACATACATGGGAACCAGAATATGACTTAATTCCTTTCCAAAATGGCAAACAAAGAAGAATGATGATAAGTATAAAAACTTTGTTCTTCAACTCCCTCAGGTCCGAATCAGTTGTCCTCTTGAGATGATAAGTGTCAAAAAAGAGATTGACCAATATACATACCACTTTGACACAGTCTTCACAAGGCACGAGGAAGTCGTAGGTCACCCCGTTGTACGCCTCGGAGATAAGCGTCTCAAAGACCTCGTGAACAAGGAACAGGAAGTTCTCCGGGCAGTGACCTTGAGCTCTCACCTCCACTTGTGACCCATGCAGCTGCTTCATGAGAGCGTTATGGGAAGTCTTGTGTAACAGAGAACCTTTCTTCCAAATGATGGAACTGTCGGAGAACTGGGACAACCGGACCTGGTAGGTGTGAATATTAATCCCAGTTACTTATAGATTTATCTAAGTTACTTGCAAATAAGAGGAAAAACACAATAACATAGGGTTGCATTTTCCTATAAAGAACCAGCACTTGGTGCTTATATAAGACTTACCGTAATCTCCCGCGTATAAGGCGCGTCTTATACGCGAATCAGATCGTGACTGGGTCTTATACGCGGGAGGGTAATTGCCTTGAGTTGGGGGTGCGCCTTATACGCGGGCTGCGCCTTCTACGCGAGAGATTACGGTACGTTTAATATAAAATTAATCGATACTTACATGTAAGTTGATGATTAATTGTTGTTCCAGGAGCAACGATAGATCGTTGCGGGGTACATAGGAGATGCGCATGCGCAGATCCGTAGATGTCAGACGTCCGCTGGCAGTGAATCAATCGCTGAAAGAAATTTCGTTTATGGTACATAGGAAATCAATATCTATACTATTCAATTTGTCGTAGTTATATAGATGAATTCGTATCGTCGAATAAGATCTATATATAGATATTATATTCAAGAAAGCTTGAATATTGTAGATTAATGATTATGCCTGACTGTCACTAATCTGTTCATCCTAGGGAGGATGGGTGGGCCTATGTACCCCGCAACGATCTATCGTTGCTCCTGGAACAACAATTAATCATCAACTTACATGTAAGTATCGATTAATTTTATATTCCAGAGCGCAACGATAGATGTCGTTGCGGTCTCATAGGAGACTTTAAAGTTCAGCTGATTCACTGCCCATTTCCATAGTCCTATTATCTAATGTTACTAGTTCTCACAAACTGGTAGAAACTGTAACGCAGGACTTTTTAGGAAAATAAGTGAATAACTTTATTCATCCTGACTAAAGAGGCAGTCAGGTTTCAAGAAAAAGTCTTGTTTGGTTAAACCAAAAGAAAGCTTACTTTCATTTACCCTTCTTTTAGATTCAACGAAGGTAAACAACACCCTTCTTTTTAGATTCAAAGAAGCCAAACAACAAATCCCAATTGATTTTAGTTGTAAATAGCACATTAGTCATGTGCTAGAAAGAGGAATTTTCCATTTGGGAAATTCATTAATTAGATTACCTCAGGTTTGAGTTTCTCAAAGGTTAACAGCTGCTTAACAGTATTGTACTTCCTGATGTTGTACAATCTATGTAGTTCTAATACTACATAATTTGAGATAAATAAGCATGTTAAAATTCTCTAGCAGACATAACATGCAAAGAGTGTACAATCTTGCTGGTATGTATATAACAGTCATATTTTGTGCAAATTAAGCAGGTAAGACTGCTGCACAATTTATGTACAGGCAAGTAGTTATGACTGTTTTTACTAAAACAGTAGGCACACAAACAGCTATTAGTTGTACACCCTAGTGGCATGCATATGTACCATATAAGCAGGTAAGGCTTGCTTGGTCAGTTATGGTATGATACATATCATTCCTGCGTAAGAAGATACTGCTTAAATGAAAAAAGGGGGATATGTACAACTTGTTGTACCATTTAAACAGCTTAATCTGTTAACACCCATATTCACAATGAGGAAAAAGATTTCTACATTTATAATGTAGATTTGAACAGCTCACCATAAAGGTATGTTGTAAATCATAAGCAGCTGGTACATACATATAGGTGCAAAATATGGTACCTACACATATTGTACAACATAAGCAGCTATGACTGCTGGACAAGTATTTTAATCCATATGTTGTACAATTTAGTACACTTGTAATGTATATATAAACCATCTACATATATAATGTGAGCTTCAGCTGGTGCAGGCAAAACAGCGACCACATTTACTATGTAGAGTGTGGTTTCTACATTCATAGTGTAAAGTAAAACAACTTACAGTCTTTACATGATGTACAATATAATCACTAATACTAAATACCAGTATGGTATAGTATATTGACCTTTTGTAGCACACAAAAAACAGTCTGTTTGTCTAGTGTCGTGATAGCTTCAAATGAAGCTATTACCTATACTTGTACAAATAAGCAACTATGACTTATTGTACAAGCCAGAACCACTAGACATGGTAAAGTGACAGTACTTGGCTAGCTACTGCTGCAACGGTATAGTGTAAACAGTCAATGTTGCTAATACTGTAAAGTGTACACATGTTTTACTGCATAGATAGGTTCAGCTGATATGGTAAGACATATAAGCTGCCAAATTAAATAGCTAAGAA
The DNA here is from genome assembly GCA_949317995.1 of Acholoe squamosa. Taxonomy (NCBI): domain Eukaryota; kingdom Metazoa; phylum Annelida; class Polychaeta; order Phyllodocida; family Polynoidae; genus Acholoe; species Acholoe squamosa. The sequence continues at coordinate 62,750,606 of OX439043.1, forward strand.
GCTAGTTTATTGGAACCATACGTTTGTACAATTTTGTCCTAGAATCTGGACATATTGTACCTTATCAGCAGCTTGACATATTTACTTATTGTAAATAGACTACCTATATTATCTAGCATAATCAGCTACCATAACTAGTACCACACAATTATGTGTATGTTGTACAAGAATAAACCGTTATGCTGTTTATACAAACACAAGCAGTAACAATGATACTGCATACAGTATTATACACCAAGTACACCAGACATGTCCTAAATGCTGATTGGAAGATCAGCTTGCCAGTGTTGTGCCAGGGAGCCACATCTCTGGTGGTGCTGAGTTCATCTTACCCACAAACTCTAGTAACAAGTCCTACCACAGGTCTGGACAGTTACAAAAATGAGATTGAGACTTATACCAAACTTCTTTATTTGGTATGAATGAATAGCCCATCTTCAATTGACTCAGAGATATTGCAGTGGGTCTGCTTTATTGGTGGCTCATGTAAGAAATTAATTAGTTAAAATACCAAAAGTTATGTCCACCACCTTTGGAATAGCAAGGTGGATCAACTGATAGTCTCCATTATGAACTACATCAGTGACAAACTCAGTATTTAGATTTAATTTCATTAACAAGGTCAACCAAGACTATAAACGAGAGTCTTAGCTCTTACATTGAAATAAACTTCACCAGTTGTGGAATTTTTTGGCCATAAGGTAAGGATATTTTGATTTTGCAAAACACTACTTATAACCTTGAATCTAGACACCGTTTCTTGAGCCTTCTGCCCTCATTAGAGGAGCAAATCAAGAAATCATTTTTAGGCAAATGGTAGAGGAGATAGATTCAACTGCGGGTCTATTAGACCAGCAATACTAGTGCTGTGCCAAAGGCCACAGTTCTGGTGGTGTCAAGTTCATCTTAGTCTCCAGCTCCAGTAACAGTCCCATCGAAGTACGGACAGTTTTACAGGAGTCCCTGTTTAGAATTTACCAATAATTCTAAAACAGTCACCTCACTCTACAGCCCTGGTGGTGTCAAAGTCATCTTTGCACAAACTCCAGTAACAAGTCCTCCCACAGGTTCGGACAGTTACATAGGAGTAGCTGTTAAGAATTTTACTCATAATTCCAAAAACAGAGTTTATAAGGGTTAATGACATAACGACAACTATTTACTGCGGTCCTTTCAAGGAGCAGTTGGTAGCCATCTGATATCTAATATCAGTGAAATTGCTGGGTTTCAGCAATGGCTACCTCAGTACTCTTGTTTAATAGGTAAGATTTTGTCCTTCTGTCCTCTTCTGAGTAAACAGAAAAGATTTTGTTGGTGTAACCTGATACGTAACTCATTTTTATCACCAATCTTTAGGTGAATTAAGATGAGCACACTACCTCAGTTAACCACCTTACCACTTTGGCCACCGGTAGACTTTAGTTTGTCAAAGTAAACTGAACACCAAGAAAGACATCCTAACCTAAGATAAATAAATTCAGAGAATTTATTACATGAGGTATAGGTTATCAGTAACTTGAGCACTCAAATAACCCAACACAAGCTAGGATACTTGTGGTTGCAAATTGACCTATATGATATTTCTGAAGAAATATTCTAATGTAAAACATTAGGTCTCAGTGATTTATATATCACTACCAAGCAGCTTTGTGGTTATTGGTGAGTCAACTGCAATTCTCATAGAAATCTATGACATTAAGTATGGCTCTTAAGCTGTTAAATACAGGCTTAAAGATTTTTACCATACTTGTGAATTTATTGGGCATAAATTATAGGTATATTTGAATTCTCAATTCACAACCTATACAAAAGTTTTTACGCCAGAATTTAGACACCATTCTGCCCTTCCAAGGGAGGCAGATCAAATTCTCTATCTTTCTCACCATAAATGGTAGAACAGAGAATTTCGGAATGCTGATTAAATCAGCTAGTTAATGTTGTGCCAGTGGGCCACAACTGTGGTGGTGTCATGGTCATTTTACACCCAATTCTATTAACAAGTCCCACCGCAGGTCTGGACAGTTACTCAGGAGTTACTGTTAAGAATTTTACCAAATTCTAGACAGTGGCCTAAAGGTAGGGCAAATACAGAAATCTCTGTACTCTTTAAGGGTGTAAGTAACCTGCCTGTTACAGTTTTAAAATAAAACAATTATTGTGTAACTGGCTATCTGATACTCAACTCATTTGGTCACCAGTCTAGGTGATTACTAAATAAGTACACTAGGGTGCCGCTATGGCTCTAGGTAATACTTCAGTGTATCAGTATATAGTTTCAACACCAGGTTGGACAACCTAATCCTGTGCTAGCATAATTTCAGGGAAATTATGGCAAAAGGTATAGGTATTGGAAACTTTAGTGCCCGAAAGACCTGACACAAGCTAATAAGCCTGTGGCTACCCATTGACCTTTTAAGAAAGTTCTGAGGAGTTTTCACAGGTAAGGGTCTCAGTGATTTTTGAAATCACTACAAGGCAGCTTATCGGTTATTGGCAACATGCCCAGAAAAATTGTAAAGCTGCCTTCCCAGGTGATGCAGGTCATAAATTTCTCCACAGAAATTTTTTGGCATAAGGTATAGGTAATTTGATTGTTTAAATCACAACCTAACCACTTGATTTTGACACCTTATTAAGAATCTGCCCTCACCAGAGAGACAGGTCAAATTTTTTCTCTATCATTCTCACCACAAAGGTAGCATAGAGAAATTTGACATGCTGATTAAAGATCAGCTTGCCAGTGTTGTGCCAGAAGGTCACAAATCTGGTGGTGTCAATCATCTTACACCTTACTCCGGTAACAAGTCCCATCGCAGGTCTGGACAGTTACACTGGAGTCACTGTTTAGAATTTTACCCAAATTCTAAACACAGTGGTCTAACTGTAGAGCAGGCACAGAAAGAGCTGTATTTTAGGTATAGCTAACCTGCTTATCTTGGTGACATGATAAGGCCATAGACCCTATCTAAGAACCAATCTTAAAATGTCTGGAAATTTTTCCACCACAGTGAAAAATTTTTGTAACGAATCTTTACCAGATTCTATAGCAGTAGTTAGTCTAAGCTAACAGCTACCAAAAGACATTTATTGGTGTAAACTGAAAACACAACTCCTATCACCAATCTTAGGTGAAGAACATGAGTAGGAGTGTTCAGCAGATTAAATAACTTTATCTGCACTTATAGTGTATCAGTTTGAAGTCAACCAAGGAGGGGTGATCAACTTAGCCTGTGCCTCTGTACAGTCAGAGAAATAAGGCAAAGGTAAAGGAAATTGTGATATCACAATCTCACTCAACCCCAAGTAAGCTTGTAAGGCTTGTGACTGTAAGCGGACCCTCTGGAAAAATTTTTGAAATTTTTCGGCATAAGGTAAGGGTCTCAAGTGATTCTCTGACTCACTTTAATTAAGAATTAACAGGCTTGTTAATCTTTTGGGCATAAGGTGTAGACAAGTGATTTTCTAAATCACCACCTTTTACGCCCTTGCAAAGGCAGTCACAAACTAAAGCTCTGAAAAGCCTAGCTTTAGCCCTCCCTGGGGAGGCAGGTCATAAATTTCTCCAACTGAGAAATTTTTTCGGCATAAGGTATAGGTAAGCTGAATTAGCAATTCAAAACCTAGACAGCCAAAAGACAGTCATAGACAATCAGCCCTCCGCGAGGAGGCTAGTCTTTCAAATTTCTCTAAATGAGAAATTTTTCGGCATAAGGTATAGGTAAAAGCAGTTTTACAAGTATCAACCTATACAGCCGTGTTTAGACACCGTTCTTAAGACTTCTGCCCTCCCCAGGGAGACAGGTCAAAATTTTCTATCATAATCAGCGAAAATGGTAGAAAATCGAACCACTGATTGAATCAGCTAGCCAGTATTGTGCCAGGGGGCCACAACTCTGGTGGTGTCAAGGTCCTCTTACACCCAAACTCCAGTAGCAAGTCCCACCACAGGTCCGGACAGTTACGAAGGAGTTACTGTTTAAGAATTGTACCCAAATTCTAAAAACAGTGGCCTATCTGTACAGCGAGCACAGAGTCCAGCGTCTTAATGGTGTAGATAACCTCCCTGATACACAGCCATTTCATCACAAGTCAGTCTGTGAGTACGGGATGGCTCGTGCCACTTCATTTCATCAGAAATTAATGTGGAGACCTGCAGCGGTCCGACTTTGAGTGTATCAGGCACAAAATAATTTTAATATACCATAGGTTAAGTCCACCAGCTCAGATCATAGCCAGGTGGGTCAACAGACTGAACTCCATCAAGAGGCATATCTGTGACAATATAACCAGTGCAATGGTCTACTAAAATTATTTCGTTTGATGATGTCAACTCAGGTTCCAGATCATGAACCTATGGGTAAATTGACAAACATCTAGTGTCAATCAAGGCTTCAGAACACAAGCCTAAAATTGACAACTTGGTTAGTTTTGGGGATAAAAGAGGTAAACTGACAGGTAAAAGGAAGCAGAAATCCTCCTAAGTTACCCTTAGCAGGAGTGTGGAGGTAGATAACCTCAACCACCACCCCAGCAGGCAGACTGACACTAGAGTGACAGTACAGGCCTTGGTCTATGGGAACTACCTCTATTATCGCCCAAAAACAAACCAACAAAAACATAACATACAAAGCAAACCAAGTAAAAAATGGACAAGAAAAAGGTGAAAACGATGGAAAAACAGAGTAATCTCACAGTTTTTGGAAGAAAATCCGTCTTAATAGACCAAAATAACAATATAAAAGAGAAAACGGCGAGCCGAGACGAAAAGTTCGGCGCCGACCGGAAATGGACGGAAAATACCGGAAAATGCCGAGGATTTTGCCGCCAAACGGTTCTAACTTATTGTTGGTGTCGTAAAAGTATACGAAATCGTATTTTTGATCAAAATAAGACGGAAAACCCCCAAAAAACAGTAGATATTAAGAAATATTAAAGGATTACTCTTTACCAAAGGAAAAAGGGGGGGAAAACTCGCCCAAAAGTAGGACGATCGGGATGAAATCTTACTGCTTCAACAGTGCTTCTCCGTAACGGCGGGAAAACAGAGATCGTTTAAAAACTTTGAGAAAATTAGCCTAAAGAGGCCTAATTTAGACTTTAAAGGCGAGTTAACCCCCTAAAAGTAGAATAAAATCAGATATGAAAAATGGAAGTATAGCGAAATTGCTAAAACTCACTCGAATTGTAAGCCAAATTGCGAGACGTCCTCCTCCTATGGAAATACACAGCAGTCTGACATCTACGGATCTGCGCATGCGCATCTCCTATGAGACCGCAACGACATCTATCGTTGCGCTCTGGAACTAATGCATAGAGCTTAAACATGATAATACGGTTCACCTACCTGGGCTCTGTTGAAAAGTCCTGCAGGTAGGTACTCAAACTTGTACAACATTTTCGTCTCGTGCTGACCGGGTATATCACTGACATCTTGCCATGTGTACTGCAGGTAAAATGATAAAACACAATATCAATCTAGAGAGATACCGGTACGATATGAAAGTGGGATAATATGTTAGAAACGACAGGCCCATGCCCAATACTCTAATTTGATATGTATTACTGGTAGTTGGTACCTGATTTCATGTAAGAGTATTCACCTCACTTACTATCAGGGATGAAAGTGACTGAGCATAAAATTAAATTATTATCCCTGAAATGCTCTCTATTAGAATATATAAAATATAGCTGTTTATAGGAATGTATCAATCTTTGGAACTTGAAATTTCCTGAAATCAGGGAAACGCCTTCCATCCCTACTAAAATAGATACTTTCCTCTATAAATTCTGTGATGAAAATACACATACTATCTTTAAATAATTATGCATGATGAATTCATCTAGTGTGGATTATGAAGTAAAGACCAACCTCGGGTTCTCTATCCGGTAGCAGGCAGGCAACCAAGTTGGCCGGTTCATCGAGTAATGGGAAAGTAAGATCAAACTCCTCAGTTAGACGCAGCAGCCAGCGGTGAAGTTCTTTAGGATATTCCTTCCAAATCTTGTCAAGGTCACAATGTAAAATTTTTCCATCCTGAAATAAGGAACAACAGTTAATTGGTATCCTGAAATGACTGAACTGGTTAATATCCACCATTGACCAGTACGGATGGTCGTCAAACAAATCTCTGAGCAATGTGAGACATGCAGTTGATCTAGCTTTGTCCCATATCTTTGTGCCTAAGAATCGTATCCGAAAAACAGAACAGTGTATCTTAGTTGTCAACGGCTTGACTTCAAGTATGCCTTCGGAAAATCAGACAATATCTTTTTTTTTTCCTTTTTAAGTAAAGTGTTATAGGAACGGTTAATGGCCAACAGATATATTACAAAATATGTCTACATTTATAGACTAGAAGAAGCAGATCCTGCGTTGTGAGTGTAAATATAATGGCATTAATAGCATGTGCTCACCTTGATTTCATTCTCATGAACTGAGACCACACAAGACATGACATTGACAATCCACTGTGGGTTGATGACCACCCGGGACTTGAGGAAATCACTCTCAAAATGTTGTAGACTTCCAAGGTCATGAAGGAAACGTGTAGCCTGCTTCAGCTGTGTAAGGAGAGGTTACAATTACGTTTGTACAATGAATTCAGTTCATAACTCCAATGTTTTTGTTGTTGATAATACCGCAAAAAGGCTAACACGTCAGCTGAAGTCCTATAAAGTGTGAAAGGTCCAAATGTATTAGAACTGTCTTTTCTTCTGCTTTTTCTTATGCAGAAGATTAGCTACCAGATTTCGTTCTTTATCATATCTATTTATTTCACAGGGAATGAATATTGTGAAATTATCTAATTTACAACAGTACACCTATCGATACATGAGTGCACAGATACAATTATAAGGGAGTTATAAGTTGACTTGAAGCCTTTCCTCAGCCGCACATTGTTTTTCTATACACCTTTGCCTTTGTCCTCAACATGTAACACTGGCAAACGACATGCCAGTGCTACACCCTACACAGTACAAGATAGTGGGGGCTTCCACAAAATACTTTTCTCCAGAAACTGATCGCCCCCAACCAACCCCTAAACTCTTGTTCACATTAGAATAAGGGGTTTACTATCTAAGGGGAGAAAAGAAAAAAAAAATATAAAGAGGTTATTCCAGGGATGAAAGTCACAAAGGATGAAAATCCCTGAAATGGTCCAATATTCGCCCCAAAAACCTGGTTTTCTATATGAATGTATAGGGCCCTGGAACTTCAAAATCCCTGAAATCAGGGAATTCCCTGAAGACTTTCATCCCTGTTATTCTCAATTTCTCATGAAAGGCTTCCATGACGTACATACTTCATGGACGTCCCACTTGCGGTCCTCCCTCCAAGCTCTGCCATCCCATCAGACTCACCTCTAAGTCGTCAACAATGCCAACATTCTCTGCAAGCTTCTCCAATTCTTCCCATGTGAGAAGATTTTTCGGCTCTTGATTTTGCTCCGGAGAACTCTCCCTTCAGATGGAAAATAGCATGTATGAATGGCAGTAAAGGGTATACCATATTTTACTGCAAAGGTATTTGGGTCACCAAAGATGAAAATTTGATTGAGAAGTCTTGAACTCTGGAAAGATTTTTTTTTCAATCTACAAGTAACTCAACTAATCTCAACATACTCTCAGCCTCACGTACTTAACCATGATTACGTACATATAGTCAATTGAGGCCAAGGTGCATTTAGGCCTTAGTATACATTCTATCTGGTTAAATAGCAAAAAATTATAATAAAAATGCCTGAAGTATATATATAATTGTAATAGAAAAGTGCCTCACGTCTTTATGGATTTCTCGAATGACAACCAAGCTTTTGGAATCTTTTCCCCCATATACTTTTCCTTCAGACCGACATAGTAGATTTCCTTTGATAACTCTGGTATGCCCTTAATTAAGATTAAAGAGGAGCGACATTATCACATATCATAGGTTGCCAATACAAAACATTAGCCTATAATCAATTGTGAAAGAATTGTTTAAGTCCAACACATGCAAGTAAGCGGATGAAATATAGGAAAAAGGCATGTGCTAAAATTTGTCTCCGAAGAAAAATGAAAAAATGAAAACGAATTTATGCCATTACAATCAACCGAAATACAGCAAAAATATAACTCGTTTTCATTCAAGGTTTTGTCATATTATGATAAAAATATTGTTTTTGTTAATTTTAGAGTACATACTTCACCAGTGTACGAGCTGACTGCATGAAATCCAACAATCTGAGGGAATCTCTTCTGAAGAGCCTCCTGGGGCAGCCAGAACTTTTCCACTTGGTCAACATGTGTCCCGATCACGAGTACTGGAGCTTTGGGTGCATGGCACGCTATTGAACTGAGCCAGAACTCGAGACCCGCGTGTTCATGGCCAAGGCGCACATTCCACATTAGCAGGTATACAGCACGGTTCGACAAGAAAAACTGGAAGATAATGAAGATTGTGTGGTTTAAATTTTTTTTTTTTGACCTTTTAGAAATGTTACCGTATCTAGACCAAAAACTCATAATTCGTTAAACGTATTCAAAGGCAGAGAAGTTTGTTTCAAGTACTTTCTTTCATTAATTAATATCATGTTATTTGGTGTGTTTTTTTTCCAGTTTTTCTTTTAAACAATTTTTTTACTTCCAATGGATTCCTTGCTGGAATAGTGAGGCGAGCGAAATAATTTTATTCTTTTTTTTGCCAAACATCACAAAGAGAAAACTTGTAGAACGTGAAATGAGCGAAATCCGTGGACGAAATATTTTTCAAAGAAAGAAAAAAATTTGCATTTCCGAAAATAGGGAGAGGGAAATCCGTAGACCAACTTATTTTTTTGGTGTGGCCTAATGCCTCACCTGATGTGTGTTATAGTAGACAGTTTGACCAGCAAAGTCCCACACACTAAATGTTATCGTGTTGTCTTCTTTGGTTGAATTCTCGTAGCATACATCCCAAGACATGATGTCGATACCGTCCGTTACATACAAATCTCCAGAATAACGATTGCTGCTCGACATGATTGCCTTGATGGTACTGAAAATTATCACATAAATATATGTAGATAATACTAGCAACAGATAGTCAGATTTAGCCGACAAAATCGCTGCCCGGCCGACAGGCTGGAATGCATGTCTGAGCGTAATCTCTGGACGTTGGGCTACATTCTGGTTTTTACAGCTTGCAAATTGGATCATTATCAAGGTTTTTTTTATGAAATGAAACAAAAGATGTTACTTTTTTTTTAATTTTGAAGAGTTAAATGATTGAAATAGCAAGTAAATTCTTGTTTTTCATTATTTTTTTCCACAAAATAATAATCTTGAGGCATTCGGTCCTGCCAAAATCAATCCGGCCTGTGGAATGATAAAATTTGCAGGACCGAATGGCCAGCTAGGGGAAAAACTATTTGTATAGACAATATATATAACTCCATATGCATATTTACATCATTAAGCAGGCCATATAGACTTACCTAGTTTTGCCAGCTCCTCCTAGGCCGACCATCATGAGCTTGGTCCTCTTACATGTAATAGAACCCATCTGAAGCTTCTTCAGATACCCAAAAGTGGCTTGAAAGCCGCGGCGAACAATTTCCTTTGGCGGTGTCTTAAGCGCGCCACAATCTTTGATATTCAGGGCTGAGGATTAAGAGAACATGAGCCAGGGATTATCAGAAAAACTTTTATCCAGGAAATCAGGGAGTGGTCCCCCATTGGTAAAAAAATGACCACTCCCTTAACATCACCCACCACAAGAGATATTTACAGAAAAACAGGAAAAGTGAGATCTCTAAATATACACACCTGTGATCCTCCTACACTTGACTAGGTCGCTGCTGATGGTGTGGAGGCTGGGACAGTGAGACAAATCCAGAACTTCCAGTTCCTCCAATAATGAGATCTTGCCGGGTATTTCTCGTACCGCAAGGTACTTCATTTTCAAGGTGACCAGTTTGGTGAGATTATACAGGGGCTCCATAAGCTCCTCTGCCTCCTTTTGTCCTTCCTCTGTTCCTTCTACATAGAAGAAGATATTCTTTTTAAGTACAGAGTGAGCCACATTCTAGGTAAATCCTTGAAGAGATCAATAATACATCAAGTAGAAAGTCTTTACGAGACACCTATCAGGGATATAATCATGCCTGACTGACCCTACAGAACTGCTCTACAACTAGGAGGTCGGTATGATCATGGAGGTATAACAGACGCCGAGCGCATGAATACTATAATGATGAGTTAGGCGCACCATGGTCTTGCTGACAAAATGAATGGTATATGACTTAGGGATCATGTTGCTTGAAGATTTAGGCTATCTACAAAAACTTCGAAGCTGCTAATCATTCAGAAATTATCTGAAAAGGATCATTTTACCTTCAGTTGTGCAGTTCTGTCCTATTCTTGGCAGTGTTGTGTAGAGCGCAGAGTTGAGGCGAACAATGCCTTTATGATCTAACGTACTCTGCTGACTCCCCTCTGTGCCGTCAAACAATGATGCTTTCATCTATAAAGACATACAAATGTATACTTAAGGACTGTACAGGTGTTGGAAATATCTTTATAAATATTGATGCACTATGCACTCCTGATTACTGCAGACAAGTCAGATTGCTCGATAACCAAGGACGTCCAATTGGATAGGATCCGGAACGTCAAGCATGTTTAATATTGTCAGACTTGAACGGACATATAGGCAGACGTTCCTGATTGCCAAGGTCGGCTGATTGAATCGAGCCAGTCTGTGGTCACCTTAAATATCCCAATAGAGAATTAATTATTTGTGCCCATTTGTTAGCGTTGATACACTCCTGAAGGGTATTAAGGCATTACAAAATATAGGATATTGAAAAGGTTATCTAGCGGGTTTAGCTCAGACTATGAGTACCACAGAGGCTACACTGCTAAAACGATCAAGGAAGAGTAAAGCTAGGTTCAATAGAATAATATCCAAGTGCAAACCTTGTCAGGGATTGCTGCGGTCACAACATTGGATGCCATGACTTCGTCAAAGACCGGCCGACTAAGGATGGATCTTGCGCTGTCATAGTCGCTGAACCAAGCGATGCCAGAGATATCCAGTTCAGTAAGCTCTGTTAGAGTTCCCAGCACTTTGGGTATCTCAGTTAGACTGTGGCCACTCAAGTCAAGACATTTGAGTTTCTTCAGGTTTGCAAGGTCATCATGAATGGCGCTAACACCCAAGTCGTTCAAATAGAGTTTTGTCAAGGTTTTGCACTTGTACACACATTCTGGAATTTCAGGTATGTTATTGTGTCCAATGGACAGCATTTCCAGTTGGTCGGCATGCTGGAGTAGGTCATTAGGGAGCGCCTTCAACTTGTTCTTGCTAACATCAAGCGTGCTGAAAGAAAAAAAAAGGTTCCAATTAGTGGCAAAGTCCTACTTTCAACTTGACACATTTCAAGAAGATAGTCACCCCAGTATGTAGCAGATATTGTACTGGAGCACGATTTCTACACTTCCTCACCTCAACACTACCGTGATGCTACTGGCACGGTTACCATGCCCGCCTCACCTTATCATCTCTTGGTTGTTTAGGTTGGTCTCCATGGTACATAGTGTTTCCATAAACAAATATGTATTGTCACCAAAGCATCAGTGCTGATTACTGGTGCCTCCAGGTGCTGGTGAGTGACACTCTCCAGGCCTTGGATACAACCTCGAAACATATGTTTGGAGTATATTGGACATTGTCTAATATAGTATATCTCATCAGACATTGTCTGATGAGCCATACTATCAAGGCATGAAAACATTGTTACATTTGCTTTCTGATTCAGAATTCTTAGGGATATTTATAAAAAAAGCAATTGTAGCTGACATTGTAACTAACTGCAGTTACAACGTTCTTGCACTGAGACTACGATTTTTACTAACGGTAAACTGCTGTGAAAAATAAGTTAATTTAACGATAGAGAGATGGGTTCTTGGCATTACTAGGGTATGAGGATAATCTAATTAGAATTCCCAACAGTGTTATATTTAATCAGCAGGCCCAGATAAGACTGTTATAACATGCAATCATTGAAGGTACTCACACTAGATTTTTCGCTCCTTTGAAAGACGGCAACTCCTCAATCTTATTTTCAGACAGCAACAGTGACCTCAGAGCAGGGAGGGTAGTGAAAAGGTCTGCGGGTAGTTCGGTAATGTGATTTTTCACCAGATTTAACTCGGATGTCATATTCCACACGTGCTTCATTCCGTCTAGCGGGACGTGGGTCAGGTTCATCTCGGGTCCTGCTGCCATGTGCTCTGTACAGAGATATTTGTCCTCTGTCTTTGTAAGCACATCGCCCAGATTGAATTTCTCCTGTGCCTTCTCAAAGACTTCCTTGGTGATCTGAAAAGAGGAAAAGGGGTTGATTTCTTCCAAAAGTTGATTTACCATTATAAAAAGTGGTATATGGAATTTCAATAATTGAAAATCCCTGAAATCAAGGAAAACCTTCAAGACTTCAATCCCTGAATATATATACTGCTGGTAACCATTTTCCTAGAATTCCTTTTATCAGAAGCTGTCGAGTAACTGACCCTTAATCTTTTTTTTTTCTTCGCCACAATCAATAAGAAGTGTCCATACCTGTTTGAATACCTCCTCTGCATCACCTGATGGATTGGCCCTGAACATGAGAGGGATTGCAGTTAGCACGAGCTGTTGTTTGATGTAGGCACTCAGCTGTAGGAAGGAAATATATTCTATGAGAAACTAGACAGCAAAAAAACGAAAAAGAAAAGACCTTTTGGTCTATCTACAACTGTTAACTACACAACCTGGTATCTGTTCTTGAAACAACACTCTATTTCTTATGGCCTTATACACAAATACAAAAGTGCAAATTTCTCAAAAACTGCCTATTAGAAACATCTCAAATTTTTCACATCCATTCCATGTCAACTGATCTCACAACTATCCCAAAATGAAGCTCCTGATTACATTAACAATAAGTCAATTTACTATAGAGCTTTATGGGCAATTTGGAGAGCTTTCACAAACCTCTCTTTTTCTAAACTTTCCACATAATTCAACAATTCCTGGAAATTGTAGGTACAAAAAATTCTCAGATTTCCTGCATTTACCTCCACATGTCTGCTATTAAGCACCAACTTTGTCTTAATTTTTTGGCCAAAACCCTATGTAAAGATTGGGGTCGTTCTGTATAGCCAGACATCAATAAAGCATGGCATGCCCCCCCCCCCCCATAAAAAGATCATAGCACGTTATGGAAAGGATCCATCTTTATTTTGGATTCAGTATAGGAGTCCTGACCTATACCCAGTGGGTCCACAATACTGAATTTCGCTGGTTGAGGTAAACCCCACTGATAAGACATACCATGATGGGTACCTTGTCGGTGGATAAGAGAGTGGTCATTTTTTAACATGGGGGGAGGGGTGGTGGGCGAGTCAACATTTTTTTGGCCCCACCCCCTCGGACGGGTCAGAATTTTTCCGCCCCTCCCCCCTTTATTCTGTAAGGCATAGGCTGGGGGGGGGGTGAAAGATCCCCCCCCCTCCCCCCAAGAGCAGTCTGAACCTTTTTGCCCCTCCCCCCAAAACCACCACCCGTTGTTAAAAAATGACCACTGCCTAACACCCACTTCCAGGAACATGTTGGTCTTATAATACCAGTGCATGTCTCCAGAACATGAAAAGTTACACTTTTAGCCAATACAAGTGCGTGTGGCTGGTGTACTTTTCCATATCTCTTGATCAGACCAAAATTAAAGTAGTCACACAATGAGCTTTATAATTGTATGCATACTCAACCCTAAAACCATGTGGATTTGTACATAAATAAAGAAGCAGATAAAATAGTTACTTAATTATTACACATACCTTTTCATGAGAAATTCCAGTAGCATCTTTCACTAGGCGTTTTATCTCCGTTGGAAGGAAATTCTAAAATGATTGTAAAGAAGGCCTCTTTTTATGCACATAACTACACTTATATATGGTGCGACTATAGCAAAAAGCCTAACAGTTACTATTCAGTTAGTTTTCGCGTACAATTTTTCCGTAACTAGTCAACCAATGACAAAGTAGAAGTTCCAGTATTACCTCTTGTGATGTCAACACTACATTAACTGTTAATGTGACAGGCCAGATCTTGGCCATTGAGTTTGTAGTGTCTTCGTCCACAATCCCTTCATGGTCAAGCATGTGTAGCAGTCCTAGACCAAGCAAAAACCGCACATTATCTTCACAGTGATCTACTTGTTTTGACCTTTTCAACATTGGACCAAACCTTTATGGACCCTAACCTTATGGACCTACGTTTTAAACTTGGACCTTATAGTCGGACCTCTGATATCCCATAATGCCTTGCACAGTCAGTTTCCGGTCTGCCTAGTGTACAGGCCTCAACCTAGAGGGCACCACTAGCACACAGAGAAAGAGGGAGGTCAGAGACACCTATTGTTTTGAAAATTAAACTATGCCAGACAGGAACCTGACTCCCCCAGGTGGGTGATAATACAGAATCGGCCCACCGGTGAAGACTCTATAAGAATTTTAACTCAATTCATGACCTTTTAGGCTCCTGAAAGTTTTGAACCCCCAACTTTTAAACATTTTATGAGCCAAACCTGGGAGGTTTTACGGTACATCCAAAATGCATTGGTTTAAAAATTCGTTGGTCAAAGGGTCAGTGGGCCCAAAACATTAGGTCTAAAGTCCATGGGGTCCAATGTGTTATGGGCTCAAAGTGTCAATAAATACATGAATAAATAAACTATGAGCTTTGATTGAACCATGAATATTCATAAAGGTATATTTATATTTATCCCCTGACTTAACACAAATAAATCACAGTACACCCTATAGAGAAAATACATATCAGGCCAATTCTGAAACAATTTTACGTAGACATTGAAAGTACATTCAACTTTGTGAGTTAACGGTATATTGCTGGTTAATCGAGGCGCTCACGCATGCCCCATGTGAAGTGTACCGATGGTATACAGTATCTTTCTATTTTAGCCCAATCTGCTGGTGACAACCTCACAAAAGGACCTCACCTTGTAAACCAACTCATGAGTAGGTAACCTTACCATTGTTATGACACAAGAAGTGCACAGACCACGCCTTCGTATCCACCAACCGTGGATACTTGAATTGATTTAATGTTAGCGTGCGGGGCAAACAGATCGTGTGTGGCCAGGTACTTTCAGCGACCTTATTTGCCAGGTGTGCTGGAATTGATTCTCCCATCTTCCGCATCATATGATGTACCGCTGAAATAAAGAGTGAGGTATATGTAGACTAGATGATTGCCAAATGCTTCTGACAAGAAGTGAAACATGTTGTATAATTTTGTTCTGTACCATCAACACAAAATGTCAGGGAAAGTTTTGTAGGGGGCATGCCTTAAGTATGTGGACTACTACAAAAACCATAACGATAACAGACAATTTTCTCAGATCTTATCGGTAAACCCCTACTGCAAATCATCAAGCAAGCCTGCTGCGATAAATTGTATTTTGTCATATACAAAACACTATATAACTTAATCAATGTTGATCTGGTGCTGACATGAATGTATCCTTACATTAGTCAATAAAGCCTTCTTGAATCTTGAAATCTTGTTACCAACAAAGGAAAAGGTGAGGCAAATAAGGTTAAACTTGAGGAATGTGTAAGTGAACAAAAGAATATGCAGCTCCAACGGTGATCAGTAGGCCGTACAATGTAGCCAATCTCACACTGCAGCACATAGATTACAGCCAATCTAACACTGCAGCACACAGATTGTAACCAATCTGACACTGCAGCACATAGATTGTAACCAATCTGACACTGCAGCACACAGATTGTAACCAATCTGACAGTGCAGCACATAGATTGTACCCAATCTGATGCTGCAGCACACAGATTGTAACCAATCTGACACTGCAGCACATAGATTGAACCCAATCTGATGCTACAGCACACAGATTGTAACCAATCTGACACTGCAGCACATAGATTGAACCCAATCTGATGCTACAGCACATAGGGTTATAGCCAATCTAACACTGCAGCACACAGATTGTACCCAATCTAACACTGACACCATAGTCCTCAGTTATTATGTACTTCACCACGTTTATTTGCTACTTGGGAGGTTTGCTGCTAAGTGAAAAAAGGGAAGTTAAGCGGGAAACAGACATAGCAAGGATAGTATAGGTTCCCTAGGATGTGTTACTGACAGCATAGTCTATGGGAAGAGTGTAACAGGCCACCCCCCTCTACCCCCCCACTTAAAAGTAGGCTGCTTTGTGTCTTCAGTGTTGATTCCTATAGAGGATAAGGTGGTTTATGGAACTGTGGTACACCTTTATCAGGTTGATACCAGATGGCAAGTAGGGACCAACTAAACCAAGAAATTCTACTGAATCCAAAATTTGGGGTCTTGATTCTCAGAAGTTGATCAAAATTACCCAAAAATGAGGTTTGATGATGAAAATATTTTGAAAATGTACAAAAATAATATTGAAAAATATTGGAACTCTTTATAGATAAACACATAAACCAAAGTTCATACCCAATCTACGTATCCAGAATTTGGCAAGGACTGTGCCTGTGCATCGCTCTGCCTATCCAACATACTGCCTATCCCTTAGTCTACCTATCATTCATACTGCCTATCACTTGAATTCAAAGCACCTTGAGTTAAGTAAGGCTATCCCCAAGAGCCATAAAGGCTAAAGCTGACTCCTCACCTTAACTAATCCTCTCTGTGCCTACTTCCCTTAGTCTACCTATCCTCAATCTGCCAATCATTCAGTTTACCTATCCCTCATGGTGACTATTCCTCACACTCATGTTTACTCTATATTGTTCATCTGAGCCCTAATGGTTAACAGTGCATTCCTTATCATGTCTACTACCGTAAACTCCCGCGTATAAGACACGGTGCGCGTATAGGAAAATCAGCAGAAGCATTTTCGCGTATAAGACGCACCTCTTAGGGCTCAATTTTGTAAATTTAGTACTATTCTATTGTAAAATTACCCCTCGTATAAGACGCACCCCCAATTTCAATACATCCTATAAGACGCACCAGGCATTTGTTTGGCGTAGAGGACGCATCTTGTACGCGGGAGTTTACGGTATTTTAAGTCTACAGGTCTACCTTAATCATGCCTGTCACAAAGCCTGTCTATCCTTCATGATGCCTATCCCCCAGCCTGCATGTCAATCATACTTACTTTACATATCCCTCAGCCTCTTGAATTATCATGCTTATCTGTATATGCCTCACTATGCTTATCATCATGCTAGCTTTCTATCCAACTTGCTTCATATCCCTCTTGATGTCTATTCCTCTCTTCCTATCCCCCATGTTGCATATCACTCATGCTATACAACTTGGCAAAAAACGTTTATTTAATGTTAAAAAAGTTCTATCTAGGTTCCTTAATTGTTCAAATGTTTGTTTAAAACTTGCACTAAAACGTTTTTAATGTTATATGAAATGTTTTTATATTAGGTAAAAAAAGAAAAACAAACATTAAAAAACATTTTACTAACATTAAACAGTTTTTAAATGTACATATTTTAACTTAAAAATAAAAGTTTTTCTTTTTGCATAATTTTCTACCCAAACCTATTTCAAACATTTGCAAAACGTTAAAAAAAGAGTTTTTTGCCATATGGGATCTATCCCACTTAGACAAAAAAACCTTTTTCATATACAACAAACATTCATTTCAGCATCTTATGTGTGCTTTAAACATAGATAAAACATGTACTCCAAAGAACGTTTTATAAACCTCTACTTGGTTAGGTATACTAAGGGATCCCACTTGGCTAAAAAATGTTTTTAGCCAAGTTTAAAATAATGTTTTTATTTGGTTCCTAAGTTTGCCAAATGCTTTTCCAACTTGGAAATAACATCAAAACATGTACTCAAAAAAACATTTTTTCACATATTATAAAAACGTTTTTGTTTTATTTCAGGTTAAAAAATGTTTTTTTTTTACCTAAAATAAACTTAACAAAAATATTTACACAAAAGGTTTTTTTAATGTTATCAGGATTTGCGCACATCAGGCGGCTTCTAGGATCTAGGCATACGTTATACACTAAGTCGTAGGTGTGCCGAGGACGCTGGACCTCCCACACAAACACAAACATTGAAAAAATGGCTTTAAAACATGTTTTTAACATTTTTCAACGTTTTTTATACAAGTTTTTACCCAAAGCTAAAGAAAACGCTTGCAAACGTTGAAAAAATTTTTTTTTTTGCCAAGTGGTCTATATACCATGAAGGATAGGCAACCTGAAGGATAGGTAAACTGAAGGATATGTAGTATGGATGATAGGTAGATGTATGGCTGAGGTAGACTGTTGGATTGATACCTTAGGGGATAGGTTGACTTAGATTTGGTCATCATAATGAAGATTGGTCATGATGGCCAGGAAAACTATAAAGTAAGCATGAGGGATAGGACCTGTATTCAAAAGGATGGGCAACAAGGGGGACAGGTAGCATGTGTAATGAACAGTTTAAGAGATAGGCATGGAGAGTACCTTGTAAGGTGAGCATTATTTAAAGGAAACATAGGTAATATGACAGAAGTCAAACATGAGGGATGTGCAGAGTTGGGAGAAAGCCACTATGAGGGATAGGTAAAATGAATTATAGGCAGATTGAGGATAGGTAGACTAATGGAATGTACAGAGAAAGTTAGGTACATAGGTAAGAGGTAAACTTTGATCCTTTAAGCCTTTTGAGGGAAAACCTGATTAAACTCTAGTTTTCAAGAGAGAGGTATTATGAGTGATAGGTAGACTAAGGGATAGACAGTATGTGGGATAGGCAGAACCATGCACAGGCAGTAGTTGTCAGGTTGAGAGATAGGAACACATCCTAGGGAACCTATACTACCGTAATCTCCCGCGTATAAGGCGCACCTAGAGTTTTGGAAAATTAAAAAAAAAATGAAAAATTCATAACTTTGGTTCTACTGAATGAATTTTCAAAACTCAAAAACCTATGGGTAGCTTGGGCCACCCCGGACCCTCCTGGGCCCCCTTTTGTCCTATTCTGACCAAGGGGGCATGTAAGATATCAAAAGAAAGGTCTTGGTATCCCCCTTATGGATCCAATGAGAACTAAAACCCCCCGTATAAGACTCGCCTTATACGTGGGAGATTACGGTATTACTACTATCCTTGGACATAGCGCGTAGCGCGCACGCATACGGCGGTTTGCAGGACAACCTACGCATCAGAAAACCCCCTTACAAGTGTTTCCTGACGCATGCATGCATGGGCCTGCGCATCGGAAACGCGTTATGTTTGTCTTTATCTTTAGCCAGTTACAAATCAAACTGCCATCATGGTGATTTAGATAATATTTGGTACATTAACAGCACAATACACAACACCTACTCTTGTTACTCACTTTATGAAGTTATGATAGACAAAGACCCGTAAAGTGAATCATGTGACCTACTCTGGAGGTTTTCTGCTTTTTTACAACTTCTCTCCGAAATCATCGGCGTCTTCATAGCATCCTGGACGTCTTTGGAGAGCTCAAACTCTGGACAGCCTTCCGTTTGTTCCTACATTAGGAATTATAAAAAAGGGAAAACATGAGATTGATTGCCGACAATACTCTATCCTATATCCTGAAATCATACATACTACATGTGCAATGGATTGGAATTGATTTAAGGGTAGGTTATGAATACAGAGATGCCACTCACTGGCCGACAAAAACCAGGAAAACTAGACTTTGGACACATTTTCCCAGGAATTTAACATAATTTAATACAGAAATCTTAGAATCAAATTCAGGAATTCCTGGTAAACCAGGAAACGTGGCACCTCTGTAAATACTTTGTCCCGAATATTCTATTTGAAATGACATCATTGTGCTCTTTATCTATTTTATTTTCATTCTGTTTTTTTCTTGTTTTTTTTTTTGCAAAGAGGTGGGGGTGTACCAAAGTACTCAAATGTCTACTCAGGCTGGAACATCAGAAGGGGGACTGCGATGGAGGGGGTAGGTAATCCATAATTTGTTCAGTAATTTGTCGCATATAACATCCTGATTATCAGGGTTGTGAAATGCCAAATTTCTCGGTCAGATTTCTTGGCAACACACGTAACAAGAACAAATATGATAATATACAATGATATGGCGATAAAATTATAAAGATTTCCCTTTGTTCCTACCCAGGATTATTTCATCTAAAGTGCGCTTAATATTACTTAGGGATAAACGGATTATGTCTTCACCTTGCAAAACGCTACCACTGAGTGTCAAAATTTGACTTGTGCATCCACTGATGTAACCAGGGTGATGAGGTTGGCTAGCCAATGAGAGACTGGAGCCTCATTCTGGGTACATAACAGACTAAATGTAGGTCACCGTCTAAACATGTGATTGGGGAGTGTTGTTTTAACTGGGTCAACTTCTCCAGGGTGAGTCTGTTGGTGGCAGTGTGAATTAAACAGCTGTGTAAGTCCCTGTAGTGGGTATTTTTAGTGTGGTTTCAAACTTAGTGTCTCATCAGGCGTGAATTTGATTAATCCATTCAAGTTATTAGGAGTTATTTTCTGAAATGGATTAATTTGCAAAATTTTAATGTATGTAAAGTTAATGACAATAATATGTGCAGGACATATTAAATAATGGTGCCATTAACTCCAAAATCATAGCTGTTAATAATTTAATGTTTTTGAAAACTCTGGTTAGAAGGCCGTTGTATGTAGGTTTGGTTGAGGACTGTAATATTTTATGGCATAAAGGGCACATAATTATTATATACAAAAAAAAACCCAGGTGATTGAATGTCCTGAGGTTACATACCAGCCTGGGGTAAATTACCTGGGTGGGGGGTCACACAATAGGGGTGTGACCATACAGTCTTCCGGCTTCAGTGAATTTTAGTTGTGGTAGGACAATGTCCACACAAAATTAATGTTGTGTAATTTCCCTACGGTCCCCGGGCCCAACGGGCTTAAATGCTTGTTTGGGAACGGATCAAATCTTTGTCAGGATGGGGGGCCGTTAGATTTAATCTAGGAGATTGAGTCCATTGGGAGTGATAGAGCATAAACGATGCATCCATCTTTTCTCCTCCTTGTTTCTTTCCTGGATGCCCTCCGGGGATTTGGCGGGCATCTTTATGAAGCTTAATATACTGATCAGAGGGCCGTCATTCCAACAAGTTTCGGGATCCCTCTGATTGTTAGGGCACGCTCTAAAGTGCCTTGCTACTGTGGTGTCGTGATTCAAATTTTTAATGTCACCCATGTGTCTATTGAATCTTTCCAGTAGCTTGCGTTCTGTTTGCCCCACATATTGGATATTACAATATTTACATGTGATTGCATAAATTAAATTTTCAGACTGGCAATTTACATGTATTAGCGTTCTAAACTTGCGGCCTGTAATTTCTGAGGTAATGTAGCCGCTTTTGTCAATTTTGGGGCAGTAGTTGCAGCCATTGGGGCGCTTGCATGGGTGTGTACACACATGTTGTGCTTTTGGTCTCTCAGGTTGAGTGCTGGTAGAGGCTCTGACCAACTCATCACTGAGCGACTTGTTCTTACGTTTGCCGAAAATTAATTTGACATCGTGGTAGACCCGTGTTAATTTTGACTTAAGCATCAAATCCCAGTTGGCCTTGATAATTTGGTCAATTCTGGGATTGGCCGGGTTGTGTGTTATGATGCAGTAGAAAGCCTTTTCTTGTTCACAGAGCTGCTCCTTTATTTGTAACAGCTCTGCTCTAGGTTGACTTTCTGCTTTGATGATTGCCTTAAAGACTAAATCTTTGGGGTATCCCCGTCTTAAAATGTGGGTACAAAGCATTATTGCATTGCGTCTGAAGTCTGCTAGGTTTGAGCAGATTCGTCTCACTCGTAGGAATTGTGAGTATGGGATACCTTTTAGTACATGTCTAGGATGTTCCGACGAGTATAGTAGGTAGTTGTGGCTGTCAGTGGGCTTACAGTATAGAGTGGTTTCCAGGTAACCTTCATTTGAGACTAACACCTTTATGTCTAGGAAATTTATCTCTGTGCTGGACGACTCTAAAGTGAATTTGATGGTTTCATGACAGCCGTTCAGGTACTTGACAAATTGGTCGAGTGCTGGTGCGCCATGGGTCCATATGATGAAAATGTCATCAATAAAGCGTCTCCTAGATTAAATCTAATGGCCCCCCATCCTGACAAAGATTTGATCCGTTCCCAAACACACTTAATATTACTTAGTGTTAAACAAGTATGAAAACTGGAGAAAGATCAGGGAGCAAACTCCATTCTCAATGGTCACCGCCTTACTCTACCATTTTGTCTTCTGGCTAAGATTCTTTGCCGCTTTATTTTCATGTTGTTACCACACCATTCCTTTACCTTTTTCTTAAAAATGTCTTTGTTTTCAGCTCTTTGAACAGTGGCGAGGAGCTTGTTCCAATATGGCCGAGGCTGCTTCTTATAGGATTATATTAGAGAGATGTAAGTCAAGAGTGTGTGAAAGTTCTGAAGATAATCATAGAAGTTATGAATCTTCAGGAATAGGAAGTAAATTAGGGGAATCTCGAACTGGGGAAATTCTGAGAACTTACCGGGGTGAAAAGGGTGTGATGGACTGGTGGATCTCCAACCTCTTTAAGGTACTTCTCCCACGTAAAGTGCGATCTATAACCTGTATCAATGAATGGGGTTATTCCTAAATCTTATCTACGTGGCTAACTGTATGATCTGTGGTATATAATGGGCAAATGAGTTAAATCTGTGACTATCTTTTTTAAGGTGCAGTAATTACCACATAACTACCTGTAGGAGTATCAGTAGCTGATAGAATATTTGGTCTAAAGGAGTGGTCATTATTTATCAACGGGGGGTGGTGGGTTTGCACGCGAACACACGAAAACTTTTTACACCCCCCCTCGACGGCAGTCAAAATTTGTCGTGCCCCTGCCGAGAATTTTCTCACCCCTCTTTGATCTATAGTAGTGTGCAGGCCTTTTTGCTAAAAAGAGGGTAAATCTTTTTAGCCCCCCCCTCAAGAGGGGTCAAATTTTTTTTTTAGCCCCTCCCCCCCTCGGGAGGGGTCTGAATCATTTATGCACCCCCCCCCCTTTTGTTAAATAATGACCACTCCCTAATGTCTAACATAGCCAACAAGATCACTTCATGTATAAAGGCGACCACTGATGGCCCCCATTCGATCAGCCAATTGTGACGATTCCGCTTATAAATCTCAGATCAATCTTACAGAATCAAACAAGTTGGTATAATTAAATTGATTCTGTTCATTATTCATGGGTTTAAGACACACATAAATTACGATATATTACCAAACTTACTTTTTGGGGGCTCCAGTTTTGCACCTGGTTTGTAGGTGGACTGTAAATGAGCGATGTAGCCGATAGGGTGAAGGTCAGGGCTGGTGACGTCTGCGATGTAGTCATATCTATCGGTCCAACCGTCAAAGTGGATGTTCACCTGCGTCCCCTCATTTAGCACGGACGCTGTTTGATAGATATGGTAATGTGGTACATTAACTTAATATGGGACACACAGTTTAGCTGAGACACACACATCAGTGTCCCCACCATTCATGGGTCATGGTTTTAACTGACTTTTACCTGATATTTATCAACTTTTAACTGACCAGATTTTGGATTTTATGGGGCTCACGAAAGATTCATCCAATCTCGAGGGAGGGTGTTTAAGAAATTTTGCAAATTCCGCATGCCATCTTGACAATCATAAGTCTAGATTAGTCAAAATACCATATTTAACTGGCTTAATATCTTTTTATCAGAGCTTTAAAGTAAAACAGCTTTAAATGACTTTTAAATGACCAGTGGGAACCCTGTACATACACGTTCCCAACCAAAGCCTTGCTCCTCCATCTAGACGGAAGTGCAGTTACAAGGATTTTGACTTAAACTGGCAAAAATCAACTCCCAGCTGTGCCTGTTAGGATTACATTCAATTTTTATGTGTCCTATTCGCAGGCTTCAGGTACAGCGAGGTTTTGGGTGGTACAGTTGGCGCCCTACCTGAGAGGGGTGGTCAGTGTTCTACCACAGTTTTCTATATCATAAGTCCTATTCAGTTATATTGAAAATGACTTAAAAGAACAAATTTGTTACTACTGTGTGTGGGGGATATACCTGCATATATAGTTTGGCTTATAGTTATACGCAAGGAAAATAGTTTTCCCTGGATCAACAAGGGGACAACAAGACCTTTTATTTGATGTGCTGGTATTACGCTTCCCCCTAACCGATATACAGCACAATAGACGTTTCAAAAGGGTCCTAGCTAAATGGCTTTTTGAATTTTGAAAATTCATTGAGTAGTACAATACTAGTTATGATTTTTTTCGAGGCCAAAGCACAAACTCTCGATGTGCCTTATACATGGGATGTGTTTTTAAACTTTTATACAGGAGGTTTTATGTTTAATATTTTCAGGGGTTTTTGTTGTTGATTTTTCTAGCATAAAATATTTTATTTCTAGAATTTTCCCCCCATATGTCTTTTGGAGTTTAAAATCCTTGTTCGAACCAAGATGTATCCAAGGTGTGTACAAATGATATACCTTTTTCTTCAGTTACTAATAGTTACTAAATGTATACTTACTGACGGTTGCAACGCAGATCAAATTGGGATTCAATCTGTCCTTTGCCTCTAACCGCATGCCTTCTTTCCAGTCTATTTCCATTCTAGATTTCTGGAAGAATAATTCCAGGCAATGAGGAAAATTGAAATGGGGAGAGCAAAGACAAGTTTGAAAATAATTCAAGCTAATTCAATGTAATAAAAAGACCTGACTTAGTTAACTGTGGGAAAACTCTAAAGAAAATGTATGGCGATCCCAGCGCGTATGTATTCCTATAGGGCTTAGTATGGACTCCCAGTGGGTCCTCCATTTTGAATTTCGCTGGTTGAGGTTAAAGTCACTGATAAGACATACCGACGTACGATGATAGGTCCCTGGTCCCTGGGTGACACCCACTTCCAGGGGCAAGCTGGTCCCATCTTATCAGTTCTTATCTGTTCATGTCGCCAGAAACCAGCTCCAATCCCGCTTAGACACAATACCAATTTATCCGCCGGGACCCAGGGTCACACCTGTGACTCTTTTGGAGTTTTAAAATGTCATCTCAAATGAATGTTTATGTGGCTTGTTACTTACAAAGGCAGTCGGTGCATTTAGGAAGAAGGTCATCTGCAGGCTGGAGAAAGCCATAAAGACTATGTTGTCTCCCGGTCTGTAACCTATGCCGGTATCAATAGCCCAGAGTACTTCATCCGCCATGCTGAACTCTATGAAATAACACAGATCCTGGAAACAAGCAAAAAGAGAATAATATTGTAGAGGTCGGCGAAAACGTACTTGGAAACACCGGGTTTCGAACCTGGGACCTCTCAACTTGCAAACGAGCGCTCTACCACTGAGCTACATCCCCAGACCTGACGTTCTCTACCTTCCACCTACATCTGGATCGGTATGACACAAGGGGGCAGTGTTCACTGGCTGACCAGCCCATGGGGGCTGGTGCAACCGGAATGGGGACAGATAGCATACCGTCATGGACTCACAGCCAGAGCTGGCCCCTACAATATATTTAATAAAAACTTTTCTCTATCCTTGTCTTTCTTGATCATACTGCTGCAATGGTTGATACATACCGTATTCATTCTTATAATAAGCGCACCGGTGCAGAAAATAGATTGTCAGATGCTCAAAACCTTAATACAGAGCTGTACGAAAATTCTAATATGCGCACCCCGTACCCATCCCTCAGCGGTTCTGACGTAGGTTTACTGTAATAAAATCCCTTTATTTGCATAACTTGACACCCCATATGGCCACATTTCAAATTAGCACAAGTCTCACAGTAGCACAGCTGCACAGGTTATATTTATGATTAAAATATATATAAGGCCATGTGCTACGTATTTTATGTTAGACAGCAAAGAGTTTTCCTCACCGGTTTTAGAGTTTCTCCGTCTTTGTTTCCTTTTGCCTGTAAAGAGAACAAATTTCGGTTTATTAAGTATAATTTCTTGTTCTTGCCCCCACAAGAACAGTCTTACAGGCACAAAATTATTCTTGCGCCCGCAAAAACATTTTTGTATCCTCAAAAATAATCTTTCCTGTGAGATTTCAGAATGGCATAACTTCGGTTATAATCAATGGATCTTAAGAAGAACGGCCGCAAGAATACTTTTGCGGGACCAACAATATTTTTCAGAGAAAGAAATCATTTGTAAATGTCCTCTCTAGGGCTCCGTAGAAATGTGCTAATAATTCCAAAGGTAAGTGATTACGTTTTGGTCTGTAGCTTTTTCTTAAGGCAAAATGTGGAAAATTTCTTAATTTACTCTCACTACTAACTTTTTGAATTGCTCTTACCGTCTCTTTGATGAAAATCCGAACATCAATTGTGTTTCCATTTTCTAACACTCTTGGCATTTTTTTGACCTCGTCATTCCCTTGTATGAAAACTGTTTCTCCACCCTTTGATTTCGTTTGTAGCGTGTAAGTGTGCTTCTTGCTATCTTTAGTCAGTCTGGTCAAACAGAATGGGTAATGTTAAAGTAAATTTCTTTTAAAAAGTGTTTTTCTTTAGACTATTACCGTTATGAGGTAAGCTACTATCAACAGAAAGATCACTGAGACTTGTCCTGGTCTACAACAGACCCACGTGGCAAGAAAGGGTGACTTTTTCGGAATAAAATTGTATTTAGGTTAGGTTTAATGGAATCCTCATAACATTGCTTGAAGTATCCACATATATGCAAAGAGGGTATATCATCAAATTCACGAGACAATTATCTTTCAAATGATACGCATCATATGGTATACATGCCAATGAATATTTGCATTCTTATTAAGTCGACCACAGAAATGTTCAAAATCTTTAGCTCTAGGACGACCATATTTGCTTGTCTGGGTGTATGATGGAACGTGATTAGCCCATAGCACTTTGTATTGCCTCTGGTTTCTGCGCTGGCTTGAATTCATCCATCGCTCGCTAAAAGCAATGTTGCTGGTTATAAACTGTTACATGATACACCAATCAAGTGCTGATGAGTCCTCACTGTCAGATTATCTTTGCTGCATCACATCGATCCTTGGGGAGAGTGTCGACCCCATTGGGTCTATACGGAACTGGAGCTGGTTTGTGGCGACACACACTGACAAGAGCTGATAAGATGGGAATCAGCTTGTTCCAGGAAGTTAGTGTTATCCAGGGACAAGGTACCCATCATGACATATCTTATCAGTGTGTTTTCCCACTTTCAGCAGAATCAGCAAAATTCAAAATGTTGAACCCAATGGGTATGGGTCCAGACTCCTATACGATGAGCAAGATGGACTAATGCACTTTAAAGGGTTAACCAGCTATGCAATGAGTATATAAGAATAATGCACTTTAAAGGGTTAACCAGCTAAGCAATGAGTATATAAGAATAATGCCCTTTAAAGGGTTAACCAGCTAAGCAATGAGTATATAAGAACAAGGGGTCAATGGTTAGGAGATTATGTTAAGGATTCAATTGAAAATTTAGGATCTAAGATCTATGATCAAGAGGCCCGTGTTAAGGATGCACTTGAGAGGATTCAATTTAGGATCTGTCATCTATGATCAAGATATTAGGATTTCATATTTAAATTTGACGATCAATTCTGAGTTTAATATCAATTCTAAAAGCAGGTAAATTGCAGTGAGTTTCCCGGATTAGAAATTTATCCCATATTTTCAGCAAAGTAAACACAGCAAAGCTGTAATGCCATGCATATTCATATCATGTTCTAAGAAGTATAGAATTGATTTACAACATTTTTAATATGATCTTAGATCAAAATTTTCAGAACAAATATTATTTTAATACAGAATCTAAAAGCCCTTCATATGTTGTGTGTTTTGCAATTTATTAATCTATAACATACTTTCAGGAAAGTAAACACAGCAATGCTGTAATTCCGTGCATATTCCTATTATGATCCAAGGAAAAAAGATCATTATATATGAACTCTATGGCCTTTGGAATGGACCTATACTTAAATATATGCTCTGATTGTGGTGCTTCCTCGCTCTCCATGTAAAATCCTGTCCCATTGCTATAGTATGGAGTAAACCTATGCCTGTATTAAAATATGCAAATAAGGAATTGTGTGTGAGGGTTGGGAGTAGTGTGGTGGTGGTATTGGTGGTGGTGGTGTCACAATGGTCACTAACATCCATCTGATAACTTTTGAAGATCAAAATTGACCATATATGGCCTGGATCCCTGTGATTCCTGAAACCAAGATGGCCAACACACAAGGAAAACAAAAGAATTAGGTAGTTGAGGTGTCCCAATGGTCACTAACATCCATCTGATAACTTTTGAAGATCAAAATTGACCACATATGACCTGGATCCTTGTGTTTCCGAAAACCAAGATGGCCGACACACATGGAAAACAATAAAATTAGGCACTTGAGGTGTCCCAATGGTCACTAACATCCATCTGATAACTTTTGAAGATCGAAGTTGACCATATATGACCTGGATCCTTGTGTTTCCTTAAACAAAGATGGCCGACACATATGGAGAACAATAGAATTAGGTAGTTGAGGTCTTTCAATGGTCACTAACATCCATCTGATAACATTTGAAGATCAGAATTGACCACATATGAGCTGGATCCCTGTGTTTCCTAAAACCAAGATGGCCGACACACAAGGAAAACAATAGAATTAGGTAGTTGAGGTGTCCCAATGGTCACTAACATCCATCTGATATCTTTTGAAGATCAAAACTGACCACATATGGCCTGGATCCCTGTGATTCCTAAAACAAAGATGGCCGACATATATGGAGAACAATATAATTAGCTAGTTGAGGTGTCCCAATGGTCACTAACATCCATCTGATAACTTTTGAAGATTAAAATTGACAATATATGAGCTGGATCCCTGTGTTTCCTAAAACCAAGATGGCCGACACACATGGCAAACAATAAAATTGGGTAGTTGAGGTGTCCCAATGGTCACTAACATCCATCTGATAACTTTTTAAGTTCAAAATTGACCATATATGGCCTGGATCCCTGTGTTTCCGAAAACCAAGATGGCTGACACACATGGAAAACGGTCCCAAGACTCCAAATAATCTAATGCCACGCCACTTAAAACTCCTAAAAAAGTGCATCATACTTATGTGTACATGTATACATAAATATACATGTAGGTGGCCTTTAGTGGGTTAATAGTCAGTGGTGCTGAGAAACACACCACCAGCAGAAGAGAACCACATGGTGCTGGGGGAGGTGGTGCCAGGCAGGTATGGGGCCACCCCAGGAGCACAGCCACCAGCACCATTCAGAGGTGGGTGGGGGGGGGGGGCTATATATACTATATACCATGGCTCTGCCTGATGTGTCCAGGGCTACCACCACTCTGTCCCCAGGGTCTACAATAACAGGTCCACCAACACCACCACTGCCACCACTTCTATGCTTGACTGATTTGCAAATTTTAATCCAGGTATAGGCATACTCAATACTGTACCTATGAGACAGGATTATACATGGAGAGCGAGGAAGCACCACTATGAGAGCTTGTATTTAAGAATGGGTCCCCTCCTATAGCCGTTCATTCCTAAGAATGAACGGCAATAATGCACTTTAAAGGGTAAACCAGCTAAGCAATGAGTATATAAGAATAATGCACTTTAAAGGGTTAACCAGCTAAGCAATGAGTATATAAGAATTAGACTTACTCCACCCCGATGCCAGGTGTGTGCCCAGCGTCTATGACGATAGTGAATTTAGAGAAGGCTTCTGGCCTCATAGATGTCTTCCATTTGACCATAACAGGATCATCCGTAGCCTTCATGAGCGGAGGGATCGTAAACCAGCTGCCTTTTTGTTGAACAGCGCCTGCTCCTATCTTCTGCCACGTTTTACCACACAGAGTGGGATACACGTCACAGTAGTTTTCCTGGAATGAAAGCGTGATGCAATTGATATATGGAGTTTATAAAGACTCTTGTTTAAGGTCCATGCCCCCCCCTTGATATAAATGATGAGATAAGGTCTCATCGAATCACAAGATTGACTCAGATCAATCTTCACAACAACAAAAATAAGGAAAAAAAGAACAGTAAACTGAGGAGTTTGCAGGTATGCTTAAAGGATCAAGGAGCTGCTGCATCTTTCTAAGTTGGTAAAATGGTTTCTAGATAATAAATCTAAGGAATTTAACCACATCTACAATCAGAATTGTTTTTTCCCCCCAACCCAACTGTTACTACAAGAGGAAGCTTCCAATTTCTATTTGCAGATAATCACACTGTGTACTCCTTCTTCGTAGTTTGATAAAAGCAAAGCTAACTTTATCAGACTTATCTCCTGCCCTAGATAAGATACCTCTGAAGGTGAAATAGAAACAGTCATACACACTTTGTGGCCAATTAGTACCTACCCAGAGTTGTTTTAGGTGTTTGGGATTTCCGCCACATTCTGAGCAGCTCACTGAACCTGTAGAGCTGCTCCCTACTCCCTCCTTTATCAATTTCAGTGAGTGGTTGTTTGCAAAGCGCATATTATCACCTGAAGTTTAAGTTTGGTTATTATTTGCATTTGAATTCAAGTTTTCATTCTATGGGAGCACTTCAATAAATGCAAAATTAACTGAGCTAACCATAAAAGAATAAATGATCTTCAGGTTTGCACAAACTCCAAAGTTGGTCTGTCATATCGGGTAGTACAAAGATCATGGAAAATTTGTTAAATATATGTATAAAATGTAATTGTGCACAAGTATAAAAGGTGACAATGTGGTTTTGGTTTCCCCAACACCGAGGTAGCGGATTGTTCAATGGGGGCGACCATCGCTTAAGCTGGTTACCGGCAGGTATCACTGACAACAGCTATCATATGGGTACCACCTGTCCCCCTAGAGGCCTGCAGTGAATAGTTTGGGTTATTTCAATGGGTGATAATTAATTCCACTAAGCCATTATATATTATTTTATGATGGGTAGGTCGAGCTTTTCCCCATTTTCCCTACACTTGTGGTATTCCCTTTTTACCATCTACATGAAGGATCATTAATGCATGACACCTTCACATCAACAAAGGAGGAAAAGACTTGTGTCTGAGTTCCTACCTATGGACGTTCCATCTGGCATGTTCTTTTGTTCACACTGTATGGGAAAATGAAAGTTCAAATTAAGCAAGCAACATAAACAATTATTAACTTAAATCTTTTTTTCTCTTAAAATCTGACCTTTGAATACTAAAGATATTGGAAAATGGACCTTTATACATTTATGTCGGGGATGGAATGAAGACAGGCACACAGATATATATATATATATATATATATATATATATATATATATATATATATATATATATATATATATATATATATATATTGAAGTTCGGCCATTCTTGACTATATTAACACACCTTGAACGTTAGGCTGTCCCCATATGAGTATGAGATGTTCCATTTCTTAAATGTGTATTCCAGTAGTACTCTGTAGCATGCCACCATCTCTTGAAGTAGCGTAATCAGCTTGCCACTGTTCTTGGGGTCAATGCCTTCAGTGATTATCGATGCGTCTAGAGTAACCTTTGTTATACCATGTCCAGTGTTGCCTGTAGAAAGGTTGAGAAGATACACTTAAGAAAGGATGAAATGTTGGTCTAAAAGGATGACTGATTTTTTTTTTTCAAAGGTTCAAGCAGGGGTACTCAAAGCCAATGTGTAACCTGCTCGGTTTCTAATCTTTGGTTTGGTTGAATTTACCTCCAAAAATTGTAATTAAGTGTTAGCAGAGAGACTGTTGTTTCTGAACATATGGTAAGTCCTTTCTTTTCTCAGTTTGGACAGATATGTCAAAGCTGCTTGTTCAATACCATATTAGGCTGCATAAAATCGATAATCAGCTTTGCGGACAGCGCCCGCACCCCCTAAAAAGGGCCGCATACACCCTTTTTATCACCACTCTACAAAAAAAAAACCCAGAAAATCTGCATCCATTGAAAAATTGGTAAAAATATTCTTTCAAAACCCTCACCACCATTGTGGCCCTTCTACTTGATCAATTTTTACAATTTAAACACTTTTGAAAACCTCCAAATGCATTCTTTCTCATCCTAAAATTGCCAGATTGGTTATGTGAATGGTTGATATGCTGCAAGAAGAAATATAAGAGAAGAAATATTAGCAGCATTTGAAGAGGCAGATATTGTGTAAACCTATGAATTATATCTATGGACCATACTAAATTGTGGGAAAAAAATGTTTAAGGTTAGGGCTATTTCACAGCCCTAAGATGTTATTGGTTTCTATGTTCAAAGGGCTAGACTCTATATGAAATTACATGTACATGCAAAAGTGGTATGCTACATGCAAATATAATATAACACTTCACATCCTGCATCATAGCTACAGTTTATACTATTATACATGTAGGTGGCCCTGAAGGGGTTAATGGTCACAGGTAAACAGTACAACCCACTCAACCCCTTGTGCAGCAAGCTGGGACCTCTCCTTCTTCCACTAAGCCAATGACATAATTACTACCTAATTAAGAGGATTATATCTGGTCCATCCAGATGTGTGAGCATGTACATGGCTATTTCTCTTAAGGCTAAACTCACCTTGAGACAATCTGTGCATTTTACTTTTTCATCCCAATACATGTATAACTTCCATCTAACAAAGGAGTTTTGTCATTATAATGACTAATGACTTTACCACATCCTGACATTTTAAAATCCTCTTGTAACATGACAAATACCTCTTTCAGATTTGAAATATTAAACTGGGTTTTGTCCTTAAAACTTTTAACGAAGCTACCTCAACCCCTAGATCCAGGTACCTTAGACTTGTCCAAGCTACTTGTCTCAGTCTAATCCTATGTGAACACTAAGGACTTTTATGTGGGCAAGTCTACCCATTTGGCCACATTCCATTGCATCGACTCCCCTTACGTGACTATGTTATTGGCTAGCCAATAACATAATAAAAAGCCGCCTCCCTCATCATTTCAAATAAGGGGAAAAAGAAAATGTTACCTCCCTCACTGCCAAAATATCATGTAACAAATAAAATAAAAAGCATCCCTCCCTCACTGTACTATTTCAAAAAGTGTCTGCAAAGCTGATTATTGATTTTATGCAGCCTTATGTGTATATGGTATTAGTAATACCGTAAACTCCCACGTATAAGACGCGTCCTCTACGCCAAACAAATGCCTGGTGCGTCTTATAGGATCTACTGAAGTTTGGGGTGCGTCTGATACGAGGGGTAATTTTACTCTAGAAATGTACTAATCTTACAAATTTCAGCCTTAAAATGTGCGTCTTATACGCGAAAATGCATGTGCTGAGTTTGGGGTGCGTCTTATACGCGCAGCGCGTCTTCTACACGGGAGTTTACGGTAATACATGTACCATATACATCCGTATATACCGAGTTTGTGGGATGTATAATGGGCGCAGCCATTGCTGAAGCTGGTTACCAGCTACATATATTATCAGTGATAACAGTTATCAGATGGGTACTATCTGCCCCCCCCCCCAGAAGTCTGAAATGAATTTTTGGGGATTATTTCATTAGTTGATAATCGATCCCACTAAGTCGGTATAAGGCATGGCTTATATGCGAAGATAGCATCAGATGCACCTTGTGAGTATCAATCTGAACTCAGGGGGTGTCTTATAGGCAAGGTCTTTTCTTTTATGCCATGGCTGATATGATAGTTACTATAGAATAGTACTAGAACGGCCGTAGGGGGATGGAATACAATATGCTCGTATTCAATGGGCATCCACTATCTTGGATTTTGAACAGAGCTGAGCCATTTTTCTTCATTCAAAAGCAAATTACCCCCCCCCCCCCAAAAGCCATGACATAAATGCAAATGTCCACTTCCATGGGATTTTTTACATCGTATTCCCCCGAGGTGAGACTGGCGTTATTATAGAACACTAAACCAACCAAAATTTCCATCTACACAAGGTACATCCTATAAGCGAATTCATGGGAGTTACCGCAAATCCTCATGTATAGGATGTCCCTCGCCTATAAGATGCACCCTGATTTACACTAAATCTTATAGGATACACCTGGGGTCAAATTTTGGTCATTTTAGTACTGTTTGCTGATGTAAAATCCTTACATATAGGACACACACTCAGTTGGACTGACTCATATAGGACGCACAGGATATAATCCTGGTGTATAAATGTGTCTTAAGATTTGTGGTAGTGATAAGTAGTATATATACCCAATTTGCCCTCTTGAAACTGGATGACCACTTGTGCGGGAGTTAGCTGGATTAGTACACCGCGGTTCCACATGAGCTGTGGCGTGATGTCGCGACTGACAAGACCCATGAAGTCGTGTAGAGCGGCCTCCGGGAGCAGCATGTGGAGAGTGTGTGTTATAGACACTACAGCATCACTGGTACCTTCCCTCAGCTGTGGGGCCTACAGAAATAAAGGGAAGAATCTGTTGTAGAATCTCGCACTATCAATGGCATGTAGACATACAAAGGGAGATCAGTCAGTTATAATGTTCCATTCAATTCTATACTAAACAATACGAATCAAATTCAACATGACTTAGACATACTTTCTAATTATTTGACATGAGTTAGCCATACTTTCCTCCACACATGTGCACTTATTCATGTTGAATACTGGATACTGTATGAATCTTACCAGGGGTACAGGAGGTTCTGTTTTCAGCTGTGAAGAGAGGACGACTGCCTTGTCATCAACCCAGCCAAGTCCAAGAGCCTTTACTATTGACTGTATGTTGTCCACTGCCTGAATTGTTCAAGTGGAGTACAGAAATTAGAAAATATCTCAAAAATTTTTACTTTTTAGATTATGACAGAGAAAATGAAAAATCATCATCCGGAATCTTATTGATACAGTATTTAATGCACCTGTCCACAGGGGTAGTCCTGTGAGGTCTCAGCATTATGCATCATGGTTTTCTATGTCAGGGATGTAAGTCAAAATGCTTGATACCTTCTAAACTTGCCCATGGAAATTCTGAATTCCTTCAGAAATACTACAAAAAAAACTATTTAAGCATTGAACTTTGAGTACATTTATAGTCATGTAAAGCTGAGAAAAATCTGAAATCTGATAATATTCTGCAAACATACATCCCTGATAAGGTCTATAATGAGTTAAGTAACCTCAATTCCCACAGGCTTCAGAATGTCCCTGAGTGTTGACAGAGGTAGAACTGGGGTGTCAGGATGTAGACATTTAGGGCAGTCTTCACTCTTGGTGGCAGAACTCTGTATGATGGCCAATACACCTGTAAACCACTCTACATCTGTTACCACAAATGTCTTCTCCTCAGCTGTGAAAAGCACTGCTTTCCCCTGAAAACAGAAAGAACTTTATTTTACCTAACTTCTTTTCTTTCTTTTTTTTTTTTTTAATTAAGGTTACCCCGTATTCAAGCTGCACTGTGTCAGTCGCACCCAAAGTTTGAGGTACGGCCATAAAATTTTTAAAATGCTACTTTTGATCTAATCAATGCAAATTCATAAAGCTGAAGGACTGTTAGGGACCACCAGACCCCTTCTGTGCATTATAGGGGTTGACAAGGGTTACTTACTCTTCCTCCACCATGGACCGGGAATGATCTATAAAATACGGCTTACATGCAGGGTTTTACGAAAACCGCTCTACACCTATGGTTCGCCTCATTTTTTTTTTATTAGAACACCTTAGTATACTTGATCAGAAATATATTTAGTGAGAAATTAATATTTT
The DNA here is from genome assembly GCA_949317995.1 of Acholoe squamosa. Classification (NCBI taxonomy): domain Eukaryota; kingdom Metazoa; phylum Annelida; class Polychaeta; order Phyllodocida; family Polynoidae; genus Acholoe; species Acholoe squamosa. The sequence continues at coordinate 62,786,382 of OX439043.1, forward strand.
TCTTTTACAGAAGAGCGCCTAAACAAGTATCTTAAACCCTAAGTCTAACAGTTAAATACATTGGACAATGACTAATGATAGCGTTCTACAATAGTTTACGTCCATATAATTGGGGCTTAGCTTACCAGGATTGCCATCAGCTCTAACATCTTTATATAGGATCTCAGTTTCTGGCCATAAGTACTCCCATTCTTTTCACGCAGGGACTTTGCGACACTTCTTGCCTCTTGAATACCTTTAACCTTTGGGATCGCATTGATCAAAGACAGCAGGCTCTCCGGTAGGTGTTCATATGCTGGGTACCGAGCATAGATCTGGCTGCTCGCTTCTGCGAGCGCTTTGCCCATAGCTTTCTCAATCTGCAATATAAATATAAAAATTATAAAAATCATAGTGCAAATTCTCTCGTATAAGCCGCATGCCTCGTATAAGCCGCACCCCCGACTTTGGAATAAGCTATAAGCCACACCCGAGGCTTGAGAATTGTCAATTTAGTACTATCCTATAGTGCCAAACACCCCCTATAAGCCGCACCCTAACTGTGGGCGCATTCTATAAGCCTAATTTTGATTTGGGTTCTGGTATTAGCCGCAGCTTATACAAGAGAATTTACGGTATAAGATAAAAGCGCTACATTAAAATCAATTTATCACGTGAGTGTATTGTACACATGTAATAAAGAATAATTTCTATTTACTTCTGTGTCTTCAGCAGAATTGACGGTACAGCTGATAATGCGTTGCACCAGTTTATTTGTGACAGCTTTGGACAGGCGACACACATTGGCTAGAACACGCTGAGTTTTGAAGTCCAGTGATAACCCTTCTCCTGCATACAGATGACTGAAGGAAAAAGCACACAAAAATAGGAATTTATTATCACTTTGTTATGAAAGTTAGAAGATGAGAAGAGAAATGTAGAAAGCAAAGTGTGACAACCTGAAATAGGTAGAAGACCAAAACTGGGCTCAGGAGAAGATCGATGGAATGAAAAGTAGAGAGCCTGACGGGACAGTCCTTTCACAAGATAGAAAACAGGGACAAAGTTGATAAAAATTTTCCCTAGAATACAAAGTCAATCATCTTTTTTTTAGAATAAAAAAAAAGAGAGACAGAAAACGTGCTTTACAGAATTTCTGTAAAGTATATTTTCATATTTTCTACACCAACTATTTCACAGATTCAATGACGGTGATCTATGGTATTGAGAAATACACAGTGCTCCAGCAAACAAATATATTATATGATGACAAACACAAAATGACTGAGTCATAACATTATTTCTTACGTGATGATATCTTTCTGTATTTTACTGAGTTGGCTTCCCACAGATTGCTTGTCAGCAGTTGAAGCCATCACATCTTCGAGCAGATCGAGCATTTTCTCTGTGGTGCACACCGGCTTGCCGCTCTCTGTCACACCCACCAGACAAAACACTGCTGATGGTTGCTGAAATGTGGCATACACACGCATGAAGCAGTGGCGTTGGAAAGGGGGGGGGCAGGTTGATCGATTGATTGATAGACTGATTGGTTGATTTGTTTAACGACCAAAAGTGGGATCCACACTTCATTGGATGGCCTCGTTAGTTTACGGATATTCAGTCCTTTCTTTCTCAGTCTGGACAGGTATTTAAAAGCTGCCTGTATCAAACAGCTAGACAGGTATGTATATGCTGCTTGTGACTGCACCTATGGATGACGGGATCTACGAGATGAATGATCAAATCTATGAAGAGTGGTGAGGGGGAAAACCGCAAGAGGGGCTTCATTCCCCTACTCTTCATGAACAGGGATGTAAGTCACTGTGTATTCTAAATTCTGAAGATACACATAGACCTTCTGAATTCATTGTAAAGTATTGCAAGAAATTGAACTGAGAATAGAAATCTGCGTAAATCTATAGGCATCTCCAACTCTGAAAATTCTGAAATCAGACAAAATTCTTAAAACTTACATCCCTGCATGAAGTGTTCTATTATTTGACTGGTCCCATAGGCATGCAGGGTCAGACAAGCTACGGGTTCGGGGTGGGGGGCTGCCCCCCCTCCATAATGGGAAGGTTTCCTATATAAACCTCTATAAAAGTATAGCGCCCATCAAGCAAGACCTCTGAGCTCTCCCAATAAAAATTTGCTTCCTACGCCACTGTAGTCATTTGGCAAGCAGGGATGCCACTGCTCAATAGCAGTAGTTGCGGACACTTTTTTTCAATCAATAAATTTTGTGTCTTATATACTGACTGCGCTCTAGTGAGGCGGTGGGGGCGACGATGAGTCATTTACTCACCTGTAGTAGGACTTGAGTGACTTTTTTTGCGACTTTGGGGAGGCTTTTATTTATGTCTTCATCAAGGCTGAACGACACAGTGAAAATAGTCCGTGGTGTTGAGAATGCATGGATCAAAGTCTGCAAATGATAAATTTTATGAATCCATGAAAAACCCGAAGCAAGAAAATAGTGATGATCTTTATGTTGGATGGTTGATATTCAGTTGCTTGTTTATTTGTAAGGAATCAAAAGACAGAAAATTGTTTTTTGATATATAAAGTAACATCAACACTATCACCATTTTTATAATGAACATATATGGAAATATTTTGCATCAAATTGATAGTTTTTGCATGAGTAATGCAGATGATCTGGGAATTATTTTCATTTTCACATCTTTAACATTAATCTTTAACATACTCACTTCTGGACATTCTATCATGTTGAATTCTCTATCGTCTGTCTTCCAGCCCGAGAGGGCCTGAACCAGATTCCCTGTTTGAGTCTTATCTTTTCTCAGCATGGCAAGCAGACTCTTCTTCTGGTCAGGATTATTGATCATGACTACTTTGTGAGTCTTGACTGAAGGCGTCTCAAGAAGGTCTGAAAAGGGTAGGAGTGAGACCAAATTGTCTCAAAACGTGTATCTTGTAAGATGCATCAAGGTTTACCTCCTTTGGATATAATGGCCAATGTACCAAATGGATACATGGAGCAACATTGTCACGTCTACGTTACATGATGTACGTCATGTTTGCTATATAAAAGGTCCCTATTGGCACAATATTACAAGCATGTATTCTACCCCCAATCCCCGTTACACAGGTAAAACTCTAATAAGAGTCAGAAAAGATATTATTATTATTATTGGAAGCTGAGCTGAGTCAATGGTATGGCTGAAGGGGTACGGGGTGTCCAGCCAAGTGTGACATAATTTTCGAAGGGGGTGTTTGCTGATGTGTGACTAAGTGTGACAGGGGGGTGCGGGGTGTTGAAAATGGCCAAAAAAGGTGTGATGTAATTATGGACGGCCCCATACACTATGGATATTTTCCAATAAATCTATGTCCCCACATCTACAACCAAGGGTTACAAGATCATCAATATCATGGCATTATGGCTTAATTGAAATCGAAATTAAACACTTATTCAAACCAAAAAAAAACGATGATACAACATATTCAAATACTGACCACAGAAATACTGGTTTTTTGAGACCGCCTCTGGGCCAGCTCCTGCGTGTGGTACAATAGCTGGGCAGCCATACACACGAGTGATAACATTCGAACGATCAGTGCCGATTGGAGTCACTACACTAATATCACTGGCGCTAACAATTATGTTCTGCACAGACTTTAGACGTAGCAGCAACTCTGCAAGGCCATCATTGGTAATGTTTTTGCATCCATGGACATTTATCTGTGAACAAAGCAGAACAGTCTGATACACCGCTTGACACAGGAGCAAATTCATTACAAAAAATCATGATCTAGCCTGATGAATGACCATTAATTGGTCCGAAATATCGCTATATATTTGATCATCATTCACACTATCTACCCCGGTATGTAAAAAAAAAATCCATAATTTTTTGAAGTTCAAAGAATCAAAGTGTGATGAACTGAATCCTACTGTCTGGTTTTGTGTGACCAACCCTTTTTTAACATTTAAATAAAAGTGGGGTTATCTATCTATATCTTATTCTTGCTTTGGTAATTCATTTTTCTAACAGCATTTGGAGACATAAGGATTACTTTAGTAAATCATTTTCCTAACGGCATTTGGAGACATAAAAATTACAGTGCATTTGTCACTTCAGTAGGCCTACCAACTTTCCATACAAAGAGAAAGGTAGAAAAGATATGGGATGTTAACTTACCCTTTCTAAATTAGGAAACATATCAACGATATATTGCAGTGCCAAATCAGTTATATGAACATTGCCATTGAGATGTAAGCCCTTCACATAACGACAGAAGGAAGCGCTATGATGGAGGTGGTGTATACAGTAGAAGACGAGATCGGTGACCTGATCGACACCGATCAAACCGATACTCGAAATGTGGTTTTCATGGAAAGCATCCTGCAATATAAGCATAGCAAATACTTGATTATACTCTATTGAAAAGATCTTATTTTGTATTCCATAAAATAATACCTTTATGTTAGAGATATACATCACGTTTATGATGTATAGTCTGCACCAGTGAGTACATTTCATTTTTTAATATGGTAAGCCTACTGATTTTCAAACTAATTTAGGGTTTTACAATAGAAGATGATGTGCGACTTTGACAAAACGGAAAGAACATACAATCTATATTCATCTTGTAAATAGGTTAAGTTTATTCTTGTTAACAGACTGTACTATGCAGCAAAAGTGTGGATGCGACCGGTTATAAGTTTAAATAAATATGTAAATACTCTGCGACACCATGTAACTGTTTCATAGAATACTTGTGAAGGAGGCGCCGTCAGAAATGATCGGGTAGACCATGGCATTTACTGTATTGTTGTTATGAGCGATCAATAAAAAATTTTAAAAAAACCAACATTTCTTTATCTGTTATGATACACAACTTAAATACATGGACCGAAGTTGGTTATATTAATAAACATGCTCCAAACACTCTCAAAATCATAGAACAAAAATCAGTATTGTCACAAATTGTTCATACCCTCAAGCTCCGAAGTGGAAAATAGTCGTTTACTTCATGTTTATCAAAAAGTTGATCCCGATCGACTGGAAATAAAGAAGTTGTATTTTTTAGTCAGTCAAATTTGTTTCAGTTAGATGATTCTAGTATATCTCCAATGGACAGGAGGCAAGCCCACTATATAATATAAAACAGTTATGGCAATTTTGCTTTCTATGGCTACTCACACTAGAATAAAGCATAAGTGATATTATATATCCCTATTATAGAATTCTCGATACAAAATCCAACATTTCTGAAGTACCTCGTAGAGAAATATCAACAATATATCATGTGAATATAAAAATATATCATGTGAATATACTTACGTCGTATTCCATCTTTTTCTTGCACTGCTTTTAAGCCCTTCTTACCTAGAAGGAGTTGGTCACCACTCAACCAATCTGGATCAGTGTGTAACAATTAGAAGGTGCTTAAACATCTTTAGACAAATTTATAATTTATGTAAAAATGTAAACATATCAAATACTACCTGCCTATAAGACATGGCTTTATATAAACCCAACCTCTAGTTCCCTTACAGGATGTTCCTAGACTCGCGATGCATCTTATATGAGTAAGATTATATCACATTCACTAAATTTCTGAGAATAAACCTTCAGATGCACCTTGTATAATTGTAAAAATGTACTCACTTAAATTTGTTGCTCCGGTGGTCTTTGATTCCTGAAATTTTGATGAAAAAACGTGTTAAAATGCAGATATCTGGTTCTGTCTTACTCATTAAATATTGATTTTTCATTATACATGTAATTTCATGTCAGTAATGTACGGTACCTAATTTACAGATTTCAAAACATTCTGATGATAATAAATGTATAAAAATAGTGAATACTCTGCTCAGAGTTATTGTGATAACCCCCCTCCCCAATTCCCTTTGGGGACTCCTGCAATTTAGATGGTGTTACACAATGTAATAGTCTATGGGGAATAATGATTGTGGCTCAGTAGCCAACATTTGTTCAAATCTCCCCATAAGACCACTATCATAGATATTCATGTCTCTGCCACTATTTTAGGCCGTTGCTTTGTAAAATGGAAAGAAAGAATGCATATAGATTAGTAGCAAATATGTTCACGAATAAAACCATAGTGTTGTAGATTTTAATACAATAGTAGAGAATAGTCCTGTGAGACATGGCGCGGCGACTTGTAATCTTGTGTCTAGTTTCAGTTGGTGAGACAGATAGGGCATCATCTGGGCTTTTGGTAGTATATAGCACAAATTCAACCTGAACTACCCACTGTAGCTAAGTACTAATAGTCTGTAGACTGTCCATTCTGCATGCACCTCACTCAGCTGCCACAGGGACCTGTCTTATTCAATGTTCAATGCCATAGTCAACAGGTGTGTCATTAAGAGTGTACACTGTCTCAGATTGCCAGGAGCCTGCTCTGCCTCCCCGCCCCCCCCCCCACACACACACACCCAACTGCCAATCACTTGTAATAGTCTGTACCTTGTCACGGGCCAGTGGTCAGCAAACCGGCCAGATCACTCCACCTCTCTGTAGAGGGGGAGCACAGTGTAAGTACCTCGGTGTACATACATGTTATCAGTGTTCCACAAAATCGTTTATATAATGAAAGGAGTAATCAGATTAATCTTTAATCACCAATAGTAGATACACATTCTGAGATAGCATTATTTCAATGTAAACTAAAGATTTTACACAGAAAAGAATGTAGCAGTTCCACAAGGTGGCCTTACACTTCAACCTCCTCTGATTTATAAAAATGCACATATGGCAACACACACTTTAGCACTGATTTCTCCATAGAGATCTTTGACAGTGAATACTTTGTTCAAATACAGAAAATATGATCCAATTGTACCATAACCCACTGAGATAAAACCTGTACTACATATATATACCGTAAATCCCCGGTCATAAGCCGGCCCCGGTCATAAGCCGGGGGGTGAGTTCAGGGAAATCCTATAAGCTGATTTTGGTGTCAAATTTTTCCCATTTTCTCTTTATTCTATAGTAAAAAAAAAACCGGTCATAAGCCGGGGGGGGGGCTTTGGGAAAAATTTAGAAGCCGGTTTGGGCCCAAAATAGAAAAAAAAATCCGGCTTATGACCGGGGATTTATGGTAGTAGTTTCAAAATGAACAATTCTAAAACAAAGGCTACAGGGATGCATTTCTGAATCTTAAAATGCTCTAATGCTAATCTGCCATAGGGCTCCAAATGATGAAATGTCTTATCTGCGAATAAAATCAAAAGTATGAGATATATTGTGAAAATTCCTTCACTGATAAGTAAAGTAAACACACTGTTGTTATTACATTAGAATAGTGAGCAGGAATAGTCCATAGCAGAGGAGCCACAAACAAAAATAGATTGCAAGGCCTCCCTATCCCTTACACCGTGGCGACTGTGAACCATACACTAGTCTACTCATCTCACGAGTAGTACTCACTAGTCGCCGCGCTAATAAAACCTGTCGTTTATATACAATAATCTATTTTTTTTTAATTTCAAAGAGGAAACTCCTCTTTAAAAAGAAGATATATATACTTCTGTCATGTACTCATTATCCAGTAAATATCCACAACAACAGTGTGTTTAAAAACAATGCACGACTCACAGGCACAAATTTCTCAAAGCCATCTGCGGCTTTTCCAATGCTCTCAGACTGCTGTAGAAGTATATTGGGCACAAAAAGGTTATCATTTTACAGCAGTGGGGGGGGGGGGGAGGGGTCTCAACTATCTGTCGGGGTAGGTGGTCAACTGTATGGGTATTATACCTGACTTTATTCTTTAATGTTTGTACTGTGTTCAGAAGTACCTTCCAGGGGTGTGTGGGGGGCGAACCCCCACGAAAATTTTGCAATTGTGAAGTGTAATGGTGGATTCAGAGCCCATTATAGCCATTATAGGCCTAATTGACAACATAAAACTTTGATTAGTACCAAAGAGCGGGTGCATTCGGAAGAGATGGGGTAGAGACTTTTATGACAGGGAGTTCTAATCTGTACAGAGTTGTGTGTGAATCTATACAGGGTGGGGTATAGACTTTTGTAGCGCGGGAACAGAATGCTGAACCTACATGCGTTATATCTTATACAATCCGTTTTCTCAAATACAGGAAAACAGAATACGTAACATGAAACGTAATAAAGTGAGTGAGTGAGTAATAGATGTTTAACGCCATTGTGTACCTCTATGAGGTTTTGAGAAATAAAATCATTGTCATTGACAACTAAGGTCATATTCATGGCGAGAACTACATTACACAATTTCACAGGGGAATGTGTCAGTGCCCCCGCATATGTGCACCACACACATCCTGAGGGGATAGGAAAGAGGAGAAATAGACCCTTTTAAGTGGGCTAGGGAAGCCCGAGAATATATGAGAAAGGAGAGGAACTTTATATGAGCACATGTACAATTTGTGCATTACCGGTATCAGCTCTTTTTTTTTCGAAGCAAACAAAGGGTGGTTAACAAGATCGTTTGTGGGTATAGTGAAATGATAACCAAAAACCTGGGCCGCCTAGCTCAATGAAATATAATGCAGCAATGTGCATTGCTTGTAACTCGAAAACCCAATAAAATATAGAGCAGTCCAATTCTATTCCGAGTTAGCAGGTCATTCCATGGGCGCTGCCTTTACTGGAGCTTGTTACCAGCAAGTTCTACAGATAAGACCTATCAGATGGGTACCAGTCGGCCCCCTTGAGGACCGCAGTGAATCGTTGGGCTTATCTTATTGGCTAATAAATGATCCTGCTAAGTCCGTATAGCAGTCCATGCTACTATATGTGTATATATCAAAACTGTGAGTGCGTATGTCCATCATTATAATTAGATATATCCCCAATAAGATTGAACCATTCTTATATAAACTTTTTGTTTTTGGTCCACATTTCAGTCCTAAATCATAACACTTTTGGGATATTTTGGGTTGTTCAACCCCACAATTGAGACATTGTGACTGGAAAACATGGTTTATCCAACAGAACAATGAAAATTGTCTCCTAATTATCATTGATCATCATAGCATGATTTTCCTATTTTTCCTAATTGGGAAATTTAGATAGAAAGAGTGGCATAGCCACACACCTTGTAAACCTCAATCAACACCTGATGAGATCTAATAGGATCGAAACCTTTATTCATTCACCAAACTCCCATTGAACTCTATGGTAGGCACCAAAAATATGCTTGGTGCACTACATCATACCTGGAGAGTGTCACTCCTCCAGGTGCTGGTGGACCTCAGAGCGAGGCTCTGAGGTCAGGTGATCAACAATTTTGTGTATTTTACAATTGTTGTTATGGAGACCCCCCTAGTTACTGGAGGTGGGCAGGTGGCAACCATGCCATTTGAATCAAGGTAGTGTTGAGGCACGAACGGGTCCACCCCTTTGTCCCATATAGTCCATCATTATAAGCTAAAGTTTCATTAGAAGGAGGGATTTAATACACACACAAAATATGAAATTATAACTACGGTATAGAACAATAGAAGTATAGAACTATATTATAGAACTACATAACAGTAGAGCTATCCTGTACCCTCCAACACCCATTGGCAGCACTATTGATACCCTGTGCATCTATGGGATGCAGTAACTCCTCCAAATATAATAATGCTACCTGAGGCCACACCAAAAAAGAGTTGGTCTACGGATTTTGGTTTTGAAAAAATGGTGCGGGCAAGCGAAATTTTTTTTTCCCCAGAATTTTTTGGCGTCCAATGAATTTCTTACTGGAAAAGTGAGGCGAGCGAAAAAAATTTATTTAAAAAAAAAATTTGCCAAACATCCCAAAGAGAAAACTTGTAGAAAGTGAAGCGAGCGAAATCCGTAGACAAGATTTTTTACAAAGAAAAAAAAATTTGTATTTCCGAAAATATGGAGAGGGAAATCCTAATAATTATTGCAATGGCACGATTGTTTATGGTCCTAAGACTCCAAATAAAGCAATGCAACGTCACTTTAGACTCCTAATAATTTATTCAGTTACTTCGGCCTTATAAAGGCAAAGAACGATTTCCGGACCAAATACCTCACTCTACCTCTTATTGCAGTGTATCAACTACATAGGGGCATAACAGTGGTCTATTTATTGGACACCTAGAGACTCCCCTCCCCCCCCCCCCACCACTACCCCATGTATGCCTGAAGACACATGTACCTGAGGACCCCTGTACTTGCTTGAGTGTTTTGAAGTTGCACTGGACGACCCTACTCACCCAATTGATGATGGCTAACTACTTGAACTTATCGAACCTACTTGAGTAAATACGACCAGCCACTTTTGGATTACCTGTGATTACTATGCCAAGGGAAAAGGATACATAATTGCTAAAACCAAACATCGAGGATGTCCATTTTAAGTCTTCAAAAGCACATTAAATGATGGAATTCGTTTAAACCTACGGTTGTCCCCCACAGAACCAATATTCAACTCACATGTATTAGGTAGATATAACTGGGAAATAAGAAATAAAAGCACTAGAGTGAAAAGAAAAAGCGGACATAATTTAACTATAGAAGTGAATGGCCAAAGTATGGCGATAATGGGTGTAAGGAAGAAATTTTGAAGCATTTGCCCAAATAACCATGAAAATATTCGTCTATAATTGTAATACTTAGATATAACACTATAGGACACTATGGTAAAAGAATTGAACCAAAATGTTACACAATGACTTAGATAGAGGAGGAAAACAAAAGTCGAGGACCTGTAATTACTAAACTGCTCGTGCTACAATACTACAACTCCATAGCAAAATAACACAACGCACTCACAGAATGACACTCCTAAGCTAGATCATGCTCTAGGAGTGCTCCCGTGAAATGGACTCATCCAGGTGAGGCCTGTCTCTGTGTCATTTTTGACACCATCAACCACCCCTCCCTGTAGAAATTGGACTAACCCAAACTAGATAACATTATCAACCCTAAATTTCTGTGGAATAGAATCACCGAGGTAAGGCATGCCAACACCAACCATCCCTCTCCTTGCAGAAATGGGACCGGCCCAAGGGAATAAATGATTCACTATTCGCGTAACTCCCGCCAAAACTGCTATATTCGCACACATTTGCACCAAGCTGGCAAAAAGAGCGGGAAAGTTGATCCATCCAGTGCATTCTCTATAGAGGCCTGAAAGTGTCTTAATTCCCCTCCTTCCTACCTACCTTCGGTCTTCTGATAAAGATTTCTGAAAATCTACAAAATTTTGTAATGAAATCTCTTTCCCTGCATTATCTCTACATGTAGTGCTTCCTCACTCTTATGAATTTTATCCATACTTGAATCATTTTCACCTTTTATTTCCCACATTTCTCTTCCTGTTTGCACCACCTGAAATGTCTGATAATAACACACCTGAAATGTCTGAAAATCAGATGTCCCTCCCTGTCTCCTATAACACGTTTTTCGAGTTAATTAACACCAGTAGCAGCATTTCTTGAAGTCAACAGAAAAAAAGGGGAGAAATAATAATATTCTTATTAATCCGTGTGTATGTGGTTTGAACATGTCACAATCAGCTATTGCGTGCATAGCACCCCCCCCCCCCGCCCATTTTTGTATGCAAGCAGCAAAGCTGATATTGAGTGTCTACAGGGTATTAAAATATAAGCATGACTCACTAAAGAAATCATTCTGTCTTTTACCGACACTCTCTTCTGGGAAGGCTACAAGATTATTGCAATTAGATTACGCTTTGACAGGTTATAATTGCTTTTAATCAATCAACTCAGTTCAAGGGATCCATATTGCTTTAGAACATCATGCCGATCATTTCGGGTGGATACACTTCCAAAAAGGCAAGCATGATTTTTTTTTATCGATTTTTTTGTTGTTGTAATTTTTTACAATGTCACGCTTGTTGGATCTGGAACCTTTATTAGAGAGCCGGTACTTTTACATGTGTACAAACATAGATGGCACTAGTGAGCGTTACTTCAATACATGGCGCCAGAAGGTGTAGCAGCATATGGATTGCCGCGTCAATACACAATGCTCTTCAGTTACAAATTTTGTGCTTCACCTTCCAAAAGCAATTAATGAGATTTGAGTATTATCCTATGTAATTTGTAACAAGTTGATGATCTTAGAAAAAAATAAATAAAAGAAAGTAGCATCTCCTAGAGATGAAATAGGAATGCCATACCAGTAGCGAGTGAAATATTATACACCTCCACCTTCAACCCCTTGACCAGGGGGGGTCAGAATTTTTTTGCCCCCTTGACTAGGGGGGTCAAAATAATTTCACCTGTTTTCAGCGAAAAAGCCAGCGTGTTACTATAGGTTAAAAGAGCGCGTTCGCACGCGATTTTTGCCTCCCGAGGGGGGGTAGAAAAAATTTTGACCTGTTGAGAGGGGGGCCCGGAATTTTTTCCGCGCGTCCGCGCGCAAACCCACCAGTTCCCCCTGTTGTTAAAAAATGATCACTCCCTTAGTGCAGGTCCCTATTCCCAGTACATGTCACATATAGTAGTATATTCAATAAATTTATCTCAGATATCTCATTTCAGATTACCTTTGCTACATATCTAATTGATGCACCAATTAAGAGGAACCTTGAGGCATTTTGCAACCTTCAATGATTGATTTACCCAAAATGGAAAACATGACAGTATTGTTAGACCAACAATTGTCCGCATAATTCTAATTTAGCAAAACCAATTCACATTGCTCATAACACCCCCCATAACCCTCATTAGAACAACTGCCACCTGACCAGCCAATGTACAGCCATTTTGTGATACACGAGGGACACAAAAATACGTAAATCTAGGAGGCAAGTACAGGGGTGTGAAATACCAAAACCCATTTAGGCGGAAGTGCACTGAGCAGCCTTGTAAAGATTTGGAAATGCTCATCTTTACATTACAAAATAGTGATTCAAATGGTCTAATAGTAAGAGTATCACACTTTCTGATCTACAGGGAGGCAAAAAATCACCATTGGGATACTAGAATTTGTCAATTTTGCATGATGTTATTTTTCTTGTGTTCTTAAAAAAGGCTGAAATCCGCCTTTAGGCTGAGATTTCACACCCCTGAAGTAGGTGCAAAAAAATATTTTTGAGATGCTCAAAACCTAAAACAAATATCAATTCTAATAAGCCCATCCCCACCCACCCACCTTTTTCATTTATTTAAATTTATTCTTCTCTGCCTTTAAGGTGAAGATATATTACCGCAAAGCCAAGATGCGGCTTATAGAATGTGTCCAAAGTTATAAAAGTACAATAAAAGTTGCGATTCTCTCTTTATTTGCATGATCTGACACCAGGGCTAGTGTGCTTGTGGCCCAAAAGAAAAGGGGGGGGGGGGCAGGTGCTTATTGGAGAAGGTAATATCGCATTTTTAACATTTTTCAAAATTGGTTCTAATAGAAATCCTCTGTACATGTAGACATATATATTATGCAGATTGATTGGCGCCCTTACAATGGCAGCAGAAGACAACCATCCATGAACACTCTTCTTTATATATTAAAACCTTCTGTCTGAGATCATAACCACGGATGATGTAACTACCGTAAATCCCCGGTCATAAGCCGGATTTTTTTTTCTATTTTGGACCCAAACCGGCTTCTAAATTTTTCCCAAAGTCCCCCCCCCCCCGGCTTATGACTGGGTTTTTTTTACTATAGAATAAAGAGAAAATGGTAAAAATTTGACCCAAAAACCGGCTTTTATTTTTTTCCTGAACTCACCCCCCGGCTTATGACCGGGGATTTACGGTAGGTAGCCATTGTTGAACCCATTTGGTTGTCAAACAAGGGGATAGCAGACAGATACAGGATTAGATATCATTTTCCATTTCCTTCCTTCATAATTCATAAAAAAAAAATCATTTTAAAAAGTCTAACACTTACAAAAATTTACGGAGAAATGTATTCTCAGAAAAGGAAAAAGAAAAAAGTACCCTTAGGGAGCAATAATTTTCTTAAAATAGGGGCCCGGTGCTTTTAGCGCAGATGTGCGGAAAGTCTTTTGCGCACTCCTCTTAAGGGTCTTATTTTAGTACCCCTCCCCCCGCCCCCGAGGAGCAAAACATTTTGATGCACCCTGTTGATGAAAATGATTCGCTTACCTTAACATCTTCCTTTTTCAGTGGCGGTGGTAGTGGTGGTGGTCCTCCTTTACTGCCTAAAAGCCGAACGCACAATATGACTTATAAGCCTACATTAGGAGTAGCACACTGAGGGGTATTGTGACTTGTCTCGGATCGTGAATCCGTGCCCTGTGGCATTTTTATCAGTATTCTCAAAAAAAGGTATTACCGTAGTCTCTCGCATATAAGGCGCATCTTTAATGCAAAGCAGTCCATGGGTACGCCTTCTAGGTTTTTCCTGAGTTGGGGTGCGTTTTATACGAGGGGTAAAGTAAAATATCAATGAGGAATATCAATCTAATACATGTAAATGTACTATAGTAATAGGTTTTGTGGTAAGACCTCATGAATGGATAACTACTGCTAGGTGTGAATATAGGAATCTCCATGTGCACTGTGTATTCCTGGTTAGCGGGATCCTTAGTGGGCTGACCCCTGCTAAGAGCTGGGACCTTGTGGGATAAGGACTGATAACAGCCAGCATGATGGGTACCAGGTGTTATGTAATGCACCCTAAAAAGTCTGCACTGAATGAAAGGAATATTCTCATTGGTCAATAATGTATCCCGCTAGGTCGGAATAGGCCTATTAAAGGAGTGGGGAATGCCTTGGTTGGGTATTACCGTCAGATGGGAGGGTGTTAGGACAGCATGGCAGGGCGTGAGGGCCACAAGGGAGGGTGTTAGGACAGAATAGCAGGGCGTGAGGGCCACATGGGAGGGTGTAAGGACAGCATTGCAGGGCGTGAGGGCCACATGGGGGGGGGTGCATGGCAGGGTGTGAGGGCCACATGGGAGGGTGTAAGGACAGCATGGCAGGGTGTGAGGTCCACATGGGAGGGTGTAAGGACAGCATGGCAGGGCGTGAGGGCCACATGGGAGGGTGTAAGGACAGCATTGCAGGGCGTGAGGTCCACATGGGAGGGTGTAAGGACAGCATGGCAGGGCGTGAGGGCCACATGGGAGGGTGTAAGGACAGCATGGCAGGGCGTGAGGGCCACATGGGAGGGTGTAAGGACAGCATGGCAGGGCGTGAGGTCCACATGGGAGGGTGTAAGGACAGCATGGCAGGGCGTGAGGGCCACATGGGAGGGTGTAAGGACAGCATGGCAGGGCGTGAGGGCCACATGGGAGGGTGAAAGGACAGCATGGCAGGGCGTGAGGGCCACATGGGAGGGTGTAAGGACAGCATGGCAGGGCGTGAGGGCCACATGGGAGGGTGTAAGGACAGCATGGCAGGGCGTGAGGGCCACATGGGGGGTGTTAGGACAGCATGGCAGGGCGTGAGGGCCACATGGGAGGGTGTTAGGACAGCATGGCAGGGTGTGAGGGCCACATGGGAGGGTGTAAGGACAGCATGGCAGGGCGTGAGGGCCACATGGGAGGGTGTAAGGACAGCATGGCAGGGTGTGAGGTCCGCATGGGAGGGTGTCAAAAGCTGACACCATAATACCCTCCAATATCGCCCTCACACCCTCCACCTTCACCCACTTTTTTATTGTTTGGGTTACGGGCCTGCTCGCACGGTAAAAGTAAAAAATTATTGAAAAGTGAAAAATCTCTCTTTTCATTTCTTCCTTTATACCAAATGTAGCCATGTTTGGTATCAAACTGAAGCTGATGATGTCAGGGATAGTTTAAACATGATATTTTCTTTATTGGGTGCTAAGTTTATAAAATAATAAAAAAAGAAAATTTGGGTGCTAAATTAAAACACCCTGTGTGTGCAATTAGTATCTATAAAAGTCTGGGATGTCTATATGCATGGCTTTCCGGTATTTGAATCCCAGCATTGTAACTTTTATTTTCTTTTATTTCGTTCTCCTCTGCCCTGGAGTTTTGGGTTTTGGATACCTGTAACCCAAAGATTAAAAATAGAGCAATTTGTATCTATAGAATAGGCTAAGTAACATCTTGTATACTAATAGAGCATGTTTTTTCTGCCTTAATGTTATGGAACAGACCCCCTTCTGCCTCTCCATGTGTCCAAAGTCTGCCTATGTGTCAATCTATATGCCCATGTGTCTGCCTATGTGTCCTCCAGTTCTCTGTATCATAGTGCCAATGGTGAATCATTTGTGAATGCCCTTTTGATTATTGTGTCAATGCTAAAAGTATTTTTTAACATTTGCCATGTTTTAGGGTCAATGGTGTAATCGTTTGTGAACTTTCCTGCATCATATTATCAATTAAAAAGAGTTATTTGTGAATTTCTCTGTGTCATGTCCCCATGCGATAGTGTTAATTCTGAAATCATTTGTGAATGTTTCCCATGCCATAGTATCAATGATAAAATTATTTTTTGAATGTTCCCTATGTGCTAGAGCAAAATGTGTCATCCCAACAGTACATTGGAATCATTGTTTACTATGAGCCACACTAGTACATACATGAACAAACATGTGTCATGCTGTATTTGAGTCAGGCTGTCTGCTGTGTATACAATATAATTACCGACTCATGGTAGGAAGGGTGGAGGGTGGGGAGGCGTTCCGCATGGGCAGGGGTGCAATTGCACTGATGTAGTTTGAGGACAAATACCTGCTGCACCCCAGCAGCACCGACTTGTCTCAGCTCAGTGCCCACCTGATCATGTGTTGCATGCAATGCACAATACAGCACACCTTGCCTTTTGCCAAGATTATCTATTGCTATATTTTACCCCCTCTGTTCTATACTTTATATCAAGTTCACAAAATGAAAATGTCACAGGTGAAGGACTCAGTCCTAAGGAAGAGGCTTCAATGTCAAATTACAAATGGTCAGTGCATCATGCCAGCCAAGTCATGATTGCACAAATGACTTAATGTACATTTCTCTGCTGTTTATCAACCAATTTCAAAGTGTAATATATTGATTTCAACTGTACCTATGTACTAAGGTTTGTAATCATGTCACATTCATGTGGCAACTAGTCAGGGGTGGACAATAGTTTGGAATCATGTCACATTCATGTGACAATAAGTCAGGGTTGGACTATAGTTTGTAGTCATGTCACATTCAGATGACAATTAGTCAGGGATGGACTATAGTTTGTAGTCATGTCACATTCAGATGACAATAAGTCAGGGATGGACTATAGTTTGTAGGCATGTCACTTTCACATGTCATTAGTCAGGGATGGACTCTTGTCTGTAGTCATGTCACATTCAGATGTCAATAAGTCAGGGATGGAAACTATAGTTTGTAGTCATGTCACACTCAGATGACAATTAGTCAGGGATGGACTATAGTTTGTAGTCATATCACTTTCAGATGTCAATTATTTAGGGATGGACTATAGTTTGTAGCCATGTCACATTCAGATGACAATTAGTCAGGGATGGACCTTAGTTTGTAGGCATGTCACTTTCAGATAACATTAGTCAGGGATGGACTATAGTTTTTAGTCATGTCACATTCAGCTGTCAATTAGCCAGGGATGGGCTATAGCTTGTAGTCATGTCACATTCAGCTGTCAATTAGTCAGGGATGGACTATAGTTTGTAGTCATGTCACATTCAGATGACAATTAGTCAGGGATGGACTCTAGTCTGTAGTCATGTCACATTCAGATGTCAATAAGTCAGGGATGGACTATAGGCTGTAGTCATGTCACACTCAGCTGTCAATTAGTCAGGGATGGACTATAGTTTGTAGTCATGTCACATTCAGATGTCAATAAGTCAGGGATGGACTATAGATTGTAGTCATGTCACATTCAGATGACAATAAGTCAGGGATGGACTATAGTTTGTAGTCAGGTCACTTTCAGATGTCAATTAATCATGACTGCATTGGTTAGTAAGACTAAGGCCACCTCTAACAGTGTCAATACCATCAACAAGTCGTTCACAATCACTCTAATTATGGATGCATTGGTGGCATTGAGCACATGAGGGCTATACTTGGTTATTGTTGGGGGCATTGCATTGAGTAAACTGCCATAACTCAACCACCTACCACCAGTTATTCAATGCCATTTAGGGCCATTTAGTGCTAGAAAAGCAATGGTCAACTCAAGGGTAGTTGGACTGTCCGATTTTGTGTGCAATCGATCTCCCATGTGAATGCAATGGAAGAGGCTAGAGCCTCTTCCAATAAAAAGAGGACATGATTTGTTTTTTTTTTGTTCTCCATCACCATGACAGGTGCCTAAACCATGCCACAAATGCAACCTGCCCAAAACAACCAAAGTCTGGTGTTACATACCCCCTACCCTACCCTACCCCAACTACAATAAAGCATGTTTTTGCTATAGCATATGAATTTTAGCAAGAAAAGCATGCTCTAAAAAATGTTGCCTTTAATAGCAAGGCCTTCTTTGCCCAATATGCCTATCCATGCTCATGGATTTTAGCTTTTGCAACAGCTGGAAATATGGAGGGGTACATGTATGTCTTAAAGCATAATTGGGCCAAAGATAGGGATGTACCTTATATGTAGGGTTTTCATAATTTCAATTCAGAGGAAGTAAGTGAGTCTTATATGCAACCCACACCTTGCTGGGTTAAGGGTACTCCTTATATACGAGCTGCACCTTGTACGCGAGAGATTACGGTATATGTAAGATTGTATGCTCAGTTGTTATGCACAGGGTTTGTTGCATTGATTTTCAGACATATTAACCATTCTATTGAGAGGTTCTATTATGTTGTAGCATGATTATTTCTATAAGGAGGTATACATCCTACCTCCTGGTGGTGGTCCCCCTCCTGGTAGTGGGTTTACTCGTCGGTTACTTTCAATTAATTGAATTCTTTCCTTTTTATTCCTCAGCTTTGCTTTCTCCTCAGTACCCTCTTGAGCAATGTTGGGTAAAGGATCCAGAACAAGGGAATTTGAACGGGATGCACTCCTGCCATACCTGGTAACATTTTTTTTAAATTGAATCATTCACAACACATTCATAAAAATCCCAGATAAAAATATCCACACATGTCTATATAGATGTATCAAACTTGTCTTACTATTCATTCATAATTTCTTTTGTCAGATGCAGAGGACTTACGCAATTAATTCCTCTTTTATACTGTGGCAGTTGCAAAAGAAAATATACTCACTGCTCAATTGCTGCATTTTCTTGTTGTATATTTCTCCCGGGTGTAGGCGTGCGCTTTAGTTCAGGCAGGGCATTAGCTGCCTTCTTCTCAGGTGTTTTTGACTTTTTAGCTTTGGCCTTCTTCATCTTGATTTCTGTAGGACCAATACACAAGGTACATACATGTTTATAAGAGAGGTTTGTGGTGACAAAGACAGTACAAGTGGATAAAACTGACCCCCCTCCCACTCCATGCAGCAAGCCATTACTGGTCACTTTTTCACAACACATATTACTACCGGTACTTTTGGCATGAACATCTCATACCCATATACACTTTATTCAACAGTGCTGTCATATTTAATGTCCCACAAGTGCATTTTATGAATCTCTGCTATATATGCACCAGTCATGCCACTGTAACTATCGGCTACAATGATCAAATCTGATAGATACCTTAAAACCTCACGTATAAGCCGCACCAGCATATAAGCCGCACCCTGACTTTAGGAAGATGCTATAAGCCGCACTAGGGGTCTGAAATGGTACCCATTCCTTACTTTAGTCTATATCTGTAAAACCGCTCCTATGGGCCGCACATTGAGCACAGAGCAATGCTATAAGCCTCACTAAGGGCTTGAGTGTAAAAACTGTGGCTTATACGTGGGGTTTTACGGTACATAAACTTTGGGAAACTTCTGTTATATAAAGAAACAGGTCATTCCAGACACACATGTGCTCAATAGAACATTACAGGTAAAACAAGTAAGACATTAGGGGTCTGTCCAATTGTAAACAATTGGGGGAGACGATAGAAATTACAAACATTCCCCCACCTGTGTTACTTATATAATATATGTAGCCTCATGAAACAAGCAGGGATGGAAGTCACTAAGCACCAAAATCCCTGAAATGCTCGAAAAGAACCCCTTAAATATAGGTTTTGTATAGGAATGTTTAGGTTTTTGGAACATGAAAATCCCTGAAATCAGGGAAATCCCTGAAGACTTACATCCCTGAACAAGGGGATGTGGATGGGGGATCCCCCATGTCACATGTCGATTTTAAAAAATGGTCATGGCACTTGTCACTTAAATCCCCATGTCCCATGTTACCTCTAACAGCCTATCAAGTCCCATGTTGAATTTAAGAAAGCACCTATGTCATGTCACTAATTGTTTTGCCTCATGTCACTAAGGCCCATGTCACATGTCGATTTTAAGAAATGGCCATGTCACCATGTCAAATTTGTCAAAAAACCACAGTTTCCCATCAGAATAGGACCCAGTTTGCCATGAGAATAGGCACATGCAGTGAGCCTGCAGTGAGTGGTTACGTCTTTGGGGGAGAAGCGCTACCTTCGGCCAATCAGGGCGCTCCTCCCCCGGGCTCCTCCCCACAAGCCACATGGTGTGACACTGACAGTGTCCGGTGTCACCGGGTACCCTCACGAGTCTAGGGCTGTCACGCCTAAGCCACTCACTCTCATCCGGTACCCTGGGGTGCACGTGTTGACTGAGTATCGTTTGTGTCCACGGGTGGGCCGTACTACGGGAGGGGGACGGGAGTGGGAAATTTAATAATTGCTCATCTAATATGATGTGATCGCATCTAAAATGATGTGATCGGCCAAGTTAAGGATCTATTTCATAATTCTGCATAACACAATTCAAGAGTAACACATGATTTCAATGTGATCTGAAGTCTTGAAATTTTCACTCCACTTTTGAATGGGTGCTCCGTGGCCAAGTCGGCAGTTCCCGGGAGTCTAGGCCTGTCACGCCGAAGCCACTCACTCTCATCCGGTACCCTGGGGCCGGGGACGGAGGCCTCCACTACGGAGTTCCCCCCCCCCCCGACTACTACTGTGACAAAATTAATCAAGACCCCCCCCCCCCCAATAAGGGAGTGATAATTTTTTAACAACAGGGGGGGGGGCTGGTGGGTTTGCGCCCGAATATCCAAACAACACTCCCCGCCTAACCAGAACATCCACCCAATTAACACTCGCCCCCTAACCCGAACATCCACCCAACACTCCCCTCCTAACCCAAACATCCACCCAACACTCCCCGCCTAACCCAAACATCCACCCAACACTCCCCGCCTATAACCCGACCTGACCCGAACATCCACCCAACACTCCCCGCCTAAACCGAACATCCACCCAACACTCCCAGCCTAACCCGAACATCCACCCAACACTCCCCGCCTTACCCGAACATCCACCCAACACTCCCCGCCTAACCCGACCTGACCCGAACATCCACCCAACACTCCCCGCCTAACCCGAACATCCACCAAACACTCCCCGCCTCCCACCCGGTAGGCCTACATCCACCGTACACTCCCCGCCTAACCTGAACATCCACCCAACACTCCCCGCCTAACCCAAACAATCACCCAACACTCCCCCCCTAACCCAAACATCCACCCAACACTCCCCGCCTAACCCGAACATCCACCAAACACTCCCCACCTCCCACCCGGTAGGCCTACATCCACCCAACACTCTCCGCCTAACCCAAACAATCACCCAACACTCCCCCCCTAACCCGAACATCCACCAAACACTCCCCGCCTCCCACCCGGTAGGCCTACATCCACCGTACACTCCCCGCCTAACCTGAACATCCACCCAACACTCCCCGCCTAACCCAAACAATCACCCAACACTCCCCCCCTAACCCAAACATCCACCCAACACTCCCCGCCTAACCCAAACATCCACCAAACACTCCCCACCTCCCACCCGGTAGGCCTACATCCACCCAACACTCCCCGCCTAACCCGAACATCCACCCAACACTCTCTGCCTAACCCAAACAATCACCCAACACTCCCCCCCTAACCCAAACATCCACCAAACACTCCCCGCCTAACCCGAACATCCACCCAACACTCCCCGCCTAACCCGAACATCCACCCAACACTCCCCGCTTAACCCGACCTGACCCGAACATCCACCCAACACTCCCCGCCTAACCCGAACATCCACCAAACACTCCCCGCCTCCCACCCGGTAGGCCTACATCCACCGTACACTCCCCGCCTAACCTGAACATCCACCCAACACTCCCCGCCTAACCCAAACAATCACCCAACACTCCCCCCTAACCCAAACATCCACCCAACACTCCCCGCCTAACCCGAACATCCACCCAACACTCCCCACCTCCCACCCGGTAGGCCTACATCCACCCAACACTCTCCGCCTAACCCAAACAATCACCCAACACTCCCCCCCTAACCCGAACATCCACCAAACACTCCCCGCCTCCCACCCGGTAGGCCTACATCCACCGTACACTCCCCGCCTAACCTGAACATCCACCCAACACTCCCCGCCTAACCCAAACAATCACCCAACACTCCCCCCCTAACCCAAACATCCACCCAACACTCCCCGCCTAACCCGAACATCCACCAAACACTCCCCACCTCCCACCCGGTAGGCCTACATCCACCCAACACTCCCCGCCTAACCTGAACATCCACCGAACAAGAATCGATTCAAGAGTTAAGGGGAGGGGGACATAAAAAAATCCAGGCTGGATCAGGCTGATGGGGGTCTAAAAAAATTTGAAGGTTCTAAGGGAGTGATCATTATCTAACAACTTAGTGACGAAAATCGTGCGCAATCGTGCCCTTTTAATAGTAAATGCGCAAGGTTTTCCACTGAAAACAGGTGAAATTATTTTGACCCCCCCATCAGAGGGGTTGAAAAAATTCTACTTGGGGGTTTGAGGGGGCGTAAAAAATTCAGACCCCTCCCGAGGGGGGCTAAAAAAAAATTGACCACTCTTGAGGGGGGGACTAAAAAAATATACCCTCTTTTTAGCAAAAAAGCCAGCACGCAACTTGAGATCAAAGAGGGGCGCAAAAATTTTCCGCGCCTCTGGTGTGGGGGGGCCCAAAAAATTGTTGACTGCCGTCGAGGGGGGGGGGGCTAGTAAAAAATTTCTGCGCATCAGCGCAAAAACCCACAGCCCCCCTGTTTATAAATAATGACCACTCCCTTAAGGTGTCACCACCCTAAAAGCCTTGTGGCCATCCAAAAATCAGAAGTCTTCCACCTTTGACCTGATATTGAAAATACTTAAAATTCTCACAGTGCTTAGCAACCTACACCATATTTTAGCTTATGAAATGGAGAAAAAATAAGATAGGTCCACATAAACAGAGTCAGGCTAGATTTTGTGCAAATTGCCATGGTAACCAGGTAGTGATTTTTGCATAGTGAGGCCTGATCAGCACATGAATACACATCAGGACCCCTTCACCCCCATAAACTTCCACTGAATTTATGTTTTGAACAAAAAATATTCTGGGACTATTGAAACACTCCTTCTCATCATTCTGATACTAAATAACAATGGGTTTGGCCCCTCTTTCTCTCCCCTTGGGGCCAAATTCCTCAAAATAACTAAGTTCAGAAGGAACTATTCGGCCAGTAAACCCTGGAAGTGGTCCGATTTAGGGTGGTGGCACCATAAACAGACCCTGCCAGCTCTTCCAACATCAGTCCTTCCACACTGCCCATAGGGGATTCGTGAGAGGCGGTCGGTGGCCTACACTGTAGTCGTAAATGTCCAGTACTTGGAGCCACAGGGCCACCTGAACCTAAGGCTCCTTAAAAGCCTTAACCCATTTCAAGGCTGGATGGTTGGTCCTTATCTGCAGATGCCTACCGAGTAAATAGTGCCAGAAGCGCTTCAATCCGAAGATGATGGCCAAGAGCTCCCGCCAGGTGACATAATAGTTGCATTCCTGTTTGGTGAGGGCTATGCTGGCTTATGACAGCACCACTTCCCTCTCGCTCTGCTGCTACGACAGAAAGGCCTCCAGCCCGATATCCGAGGCATCAGTATCTAACAAGATCCGTCCCTCCTCCTGGGGAATTCCTAGTATCACTCCCTAGGTCACTAACACACTGCTACCAGCCTCCCAGATCACTCGCAACCTCCTGCTGACCTCCCTAGGATGCTCGCACACTAGCCGTAGCTCCTAGATCACTGGCAACCTCATACCAGACCCCCTAGATCACTCGCACACTGCCGCTGGCCCCCCTAGATCACTTGCAACCTGCTGACGCCCCCCCCCCCACTCTAGGACAATCGCACACTGCCGCCGCCCCCCCCCAGGATACTCGCACACTGCTGCTGGTCCCCCTAGATTACTCACCCACTGCTGCCACACCCCCTAGATCACTCTCAACCTGCCGCATGCACCCATAGACTATTCACAACCTCCTACTACCGCACCCGTAGGACAATCCCAACCTGCCCGAAGACCCGCTAGGTCACTCTCAATCTGCCACTGGTCCTCCTAGATCACTGGCGCATTCCCGCTGGCCCCCCTAGATCATGTGCATACTGCCCATTGTAGCTAATGAAAGAAGAATTTTGCATTCATGGTCCAGTCCTTAGTTGTAGCTCCCTACTCCCATAGCAATCCTATGGCTATACCATAGATAGCCATATCCCACTGCATCGATACCGCAATTCAGTTATGCATGTGCTACTGGCTAATTCATTGACCGAGCACCCTAAAATTACCTATTGCAGCAAAGAAAAGAAGAATTTTGCATTCATCGATACTGCATTTCAGTTATACACATTCTTTTGCCTAATTCATTGACCGAGCACCATGAAATTATCTGAAGCCCCAATAGCAGTTTCCCCCTCGACCCTCCTCACCGCTGTGTCAGGTAAGCAGCATTATAAATAGCTGTTTAAGACAAATAGCTTTTAAATATCTGTCCCAAATGAACCTGGACCATGAATGCAAAATTCTTCTTTCCTTAGCTGTGTAGGGGTATGGTATTTACACTTTACGTTCATGTACCCGTGGGACTCAGACCTAGGTCTTCGGGTGTAGTGGGGGAATCCGGATGGCAGGTGGCAGCACCTGCCTCTGGGTTCGTATCCATTACACCAGGGGGCCTAGCACTCGTCCGCCACACGTCACGTGGCCGGTCTGAGTTTCGCGGGCTTTTCCCCTATATAAGGCTGGTTCTACCCCCATGTTCTCCAGTAGTGGTTCTACCCACTGCTCAACCAGGTCGTTACCGAAAGGGTAACCGAATGCCCTAGTAGCATGTAGTCCTCTGAGGCTGTGATCGTATGTAACATAAGCTATGAAATAAAAGCTCAGTTGCCTACCCGGAAACTTTTCTCTCTCTTCGTTATGATTTAATCTAACTTAACGAGACAAACCATTACAGCTACAACAGGTAAATTCAGGGTGCTCGGTCAATGAATTACGCAATAGAATGTGTATATCTGAATTGCGGTATCTATGCGGTGGGATATGGCTGCCTTCAGTATGGACATAGGGTTTCTATGGGAGAAGGGAGCTACAACTAAGGATTGGACCATGAATGCAAAATTCTTCTTTCTTTGGCTAATATAGTCAACTTTAGGGTGCTCGGTCAATGAATTAGGCAGTAGAATGTGTATATCTGAATTGCAGTATCGAGGCAATGGGATATGGCTATCTCGGGTATAGCCATAGGATTGCTATGGGAGTAGGGAGATTTATGCCATGGCGAATATCGACGACACTATAGATTAGTACTACTTACGCCGTATTCAATGGGGGGGGTGGAATACGATCCTCGCATATTCCGCGGCGCCATTTTGAAATTTATACAGAGTTAACTAGTTTCGTATTTAGGTATGGTTATTAGAAGTTTTACGGTAAAACAATGATTGAACTAGTTAAATAATATGTTATGAATTGTTTAAGGTATATCCATGTATTAGCACCATGTTAAAAAAGAAGATATTGTCCTGCGCAAGGAACATTTCTATCGAAACTAAAAGTAGCGGCTAGCTCCGTATCACGTGACCTACTTCCATCGAACAAGCTGTCATGGCGGATGAAAACAAACCGGGATGACTCGACACGTTGAAAAACAGTAAATATGGTAGTGTTTCTTGAATTTAAAGCAATTTAAACCCGTGGGCCATGGCATAAATGCAAATGTCCACTCCCGTGAATAATTTCGCATCGTATTCACCTCGGTGAGGCTGTCCGCATTCAACTCAGCCGTATAACGGCTTCGTTGAATACGGACAGCCTCACCTCGATGAATACGATGCGAAATTATTCACTGGTCGTGGACATTTGCTTATGTATCTACAGATTGGACCATGAATGAAAAATTCTTCTTTCGTTAGCTACTACAGGTAATTTCAGGGTGCTCGGTCAATGAATTAGCCAATAGTATGTGCATAACTGAATTGCGGTATCGATGCAGTGGGATATGGGTATCTCTGGTATAGACATAGGATTGCTATGGCAGTAAGGAGGTATACCTACAGATTGGACCATGAATGCAAAATTCTTCTCTCTTTGGCTAACATAGTCAACTTTAGGGTGCTCGGTCAATGAATTAGGCAGTAGAATGTGTATATCTGAATTGCGGTATCGATGCAGTGGGATATGGCTATCTCGGGTATAGCCATAGGATTGCTATGGGAGTAGGGAGCTACAACTAAGGACTGGACCATGAATGCAAAATTCTTCTTTTACTAGCTACAATGGGCAATTTCAGGGTGCTCGGTCAATGAATTAGGCAATAGCACATGCATAACTGAATTGCGGTATCAATGCAGTGGGATATGGCTATCTATGGTATAGCCATAGGATTGCTATGGGAGTAGGGAGCTACAACTAAGGATTGGACCATAAATGCAAAATTCTTCTTTCTTTGGCTAAAATAGGCAATTTCAGGGTGCTCGGTCAATGAATTAGGCAATAGCACGTGCATAACTGAATTGCGGTATTGATGCAGTGGGATATGGGTATCTCTGGTATAGACATAGGATTGCTATGGCAGTAAGGAGGTATACCTACAGATTGGACCATGAATGCAAAATTCTTCTCTCTTTGGCTACTATATAGTCAACTTTAGGGTACTCGGTCAATGAATTGGGCAGTAGAATGTGTATATCTGAATTGCGGTATCACTGCAGTGGGATATGGCTATCTCGGGTATAGCCATAGGATTGCTATGGGAGAAGGGAGCTACAACTAAGGACTGGACCATGAATGCAAAATTCTTCTTTTCTTTGCTACAATAGGTAATTCAATGTGTGAGTGATCTAGGGGGTCTGGTGTGAGGTTGCCAGTGATCTAGGAGCTACGGCTAGTGTGCGAGCATCCTAGGGAGGTCAGCAGGAGGTTGCGAGTGATCTGGGAGGCTGGTAGCAGTGTGTTAGTGACCTAGGGAGTGATACTAGGAATTCCCCAGGAGGAGGGACGGATCTTGTTAGATACTGATGCCTCGGATATCGGGCTGGGGGCCTTTCTGTCGTAGCAGCAGAGCGAGAGGGAAGTGGTGCCGTCATAAGCCAGCATAGCCCTCACCAAACAGGAATGCAACTATTATGTCACCTGGCGGGAGCTCTTGGCCATCATCTTCGGATTGAAGCGCTTCTGGCACTATTTACTCGGTAGGCATCTGCAGATAAGGACCAACCATCCAGCCTTGAAATGGGTTTAGGCCTTTAAGGAGCCTTAGGTTCAGGTGGCCCTGTGGCTCCAAGTACTGGACATTTACGACTACAGTGTAGGCCACCGACCGTCTCTCACGAATCCCCTATGGGCAGTGTGGAAGGACTGATGTTGGAAGAGTTGGCAGGGTCTGTTTATGGTGTCACCACCCTAAATCGGACCACTTCCAGGGTTTACTGGCCGAATAGTTCCTTCTGAACTTAGTTATTTTGAGGAATTTGGCCCCAAGGGGAGAGAAAGAGGGGCCAAACCCATTGTTATTTGGTATCAGAATGATGAGAAGGAGTGTTTCAATAGTCCCAGAATATTTTTTGTTCAAAACATAAATTCAGTGGAAGTTTATGGGGGTGAAGGGGTCCTGATGTGTATTCATGCACTGATCAGGCCTCACTATGCAAAATTCACTACCTGGTTACCATGGCAATTTGCACAAAATCTAGCCTGACTCTGTTTATGTGGACCTATCTTATTTTTTTCTCCATTTCATAAGCTAAAATATGGTGTAGGTGGTGACAACTTAAGGTAGTGGTCATTATTTATCAACAGGGGGCGGTGGGTTTTTGCGCTGATGCGCAGAAATTTTTTACTACCCCCCCATCGACGGCAGTCAACAATTTTTTGGGCCCCCCCACACCAGAGGCGCGGAAAACTTTCGTGCCCCTCTTTGATCTAAAGTTGCGTGCTGGCTTTTTTGCTAAAAAGAGGGTATATTTTTTTAGTCCCCCCTCAAGAGTGGTCAAATTTTTTTCTGAACTTTTTTTACGCCCCCCTCAAACCCCCAAGTAGAATTTTTTCAACCCCTCTGATGGGGGGTCAAAATAATTTCACCTGTTTTCAGAGGAAAACCTAGCGCATTTACTATTAAAAGGGCACGTTTGCGCACGATTTTCGTCACTAAGTTGTTAGATAATGATCACTCCCTTAGAACCTTCAAATTTTTTTAGACCCCCATCAGCCTGATCCAGCCTGCAGATCAGGAGGGGTCTGATTTTTTTATGTCCCCCTCCCCTTAACTCTTGAATCGATTCTTGTTTGGTGGATGTTCGGGTTAGGCAGAGAGTGTTGGGTGGATGTTCGGGTAAGGCGGGGAGTGTTGGGTGGATGTTCGGGTAAGGCGGGGAGTGTTGGGTGGATGTTCGGGTTAGGCGGGGAATGTTGGGTGGATGTTCGGGTTAGGCGGGGACTGTTGGGTGGATGTTCAGGTTAGGCGGAGAGTCTTTGGTGGATGTTCGGGTTAGGCGGAGAGTGTTGGGTGGATGTTCGGGTTAGGCTGGGAGCATTGGGTGGATGTTCAGGTTAGGCGGAGAGTGTTGGGTGGATGTTCGGGTTAGGCAGAGAGTGTTGGGTGGATTTTCGGGTTAGGCGGAGAGTGTTGGGTGATTGTTCGGGTTAGGCTGAGAGTGTTGGTTGGATGTTCGGGTTAGGCGGGGAGCATTGGGTGGATGTTCAGGTTAGGCGGGGAGTGTTGGGTGGATGTTGAGGCTAGGCGGGGAGTGTTCGGTGGATGTAGGCCTACCGGGTGGGAGGGTCTGATGGATGTAGGGGTTAGACGGGGAGGGTTGGATGGATGTATGGAGAAGATAGGATTATATCCATGCAAAATCTAAATATACAGTGAAATTCCTTTACTACGAATCCTGTTACAACGAATTTTCGTTTATAACAAACAAATCTCTTTGTCCCAAATCACCCCAATACATTTCTTTAGTAAAATTATCCCCTTATAATGAACTTTACACCATCTGGAATCGTTTATAACGAATTTTTCCTGGCTTATACAAGCATTTTTCGGTATCTATGGGGTGTTAGGGTGTGTGATAGGGCTTCTACAGCTGTCTCTATTGACTTCTGGGTGGCAGAAGGGGAAAGGGAGGTGGGGTGTTAGGGTGTGTGATAGGGCTTCTACAGCCGTCTCTATTGAACTCTGGGCGGCAGGAGGGGTATGGGAGGTGGGGGGGGGGTGTTAGGGTGTGTGATAGGGCTTCTACAGCCGTCTCTATTGAACTCTGGGCGGCAGGAGGGGTATGGGAGGTGTGGGGGGGGGGGGGTGTTAGGGTGTGTGATAGGGCTTCTACAGCCGTCTCTATTGAACTCTGGGCGGCATAAGGGGTAGAGCAGGTGATTTCTTTCTTTTTTTTTTTTTTTTTTGGGGGGGGGGTATTAGGGTGTGTGATAGGCATTCTTACACCCCTTTCCAATATGATGTATGATTTGGTTACAACGAAATTCGTTTACAACGAATTTTTTTCCTTGTCCCAAGCACTTTGTTATAACGGAATTTTACTGTAGAAGTACCAGTAAACACTTTGACAGCAATACTGCCTAAATCTACGGCCACAGGAAACAAAAATGCATTTTTGACAGCATTCTACGTCATTTCTCCTTAATCCTATGACATTGAGACCATATTTTTTGGCATCTTCAGAGAATTCCCTACAAGATACACTATTGACTTTTATTTCTAGGCCTATTTAAACCCTAAATACCCAGTAGTAGAAGAAAACACTTTGACATCAATACTGCCAAAGTAGTCGGGGGATGTTCTGGTTAGGCGGAGAGTGTTGGGTGGATGTAGGCCTACCGGGTGGGAGGCAGGGAGTGTTTGGTGGATGTTCGGGTTAGGCGGGGAGTGTTGGGTGGATGTTCGGGTTAGGCGGGGAGTGTTGGGTGGATGTAGGCCTACCGGGTGGGAGGCGGGGAGTGTTTGGTGGATGTTCGGGTTAGGCGGGGAGTGTTTGGTGGATGTTCGGGTTAGGCGGGGAGTGTTGGGTGGATGTTCGGGTTAGGCGGGGAGTGTTGGGTGGATGTTCAGGTTAGGCTGAGAGTGTTGGGTGGATGTTCGGGTTAGGCGGGGAGTGTTGGGTGATTGTTCGGGTTAGGCTGAGAGTGTTGGGTGGATGTTCGGGTTAGGCGGGGAGTGTTGGGTGGATGTTCAGGTTAGGCGGGGAATGTTCGGTGGATATAGGCCTACCGGGTGGGAGGCGGGGAGTGTTTGGTGGATGTTCGGGTTAGGCGGGGAGTGTTGGTTGGATGTTCGGTTTAGGCGGAGAGTGTTGGGTGGATGTTCGGGTTAGGCGGAGAGTGTTGGGTGGATGTAGGCCTACCGGGTGGGAGGCGGGGAGTGTTTGGTGGATGTTTGGGTTAGGCGGGGAGTGTTGGGTGGATGTTCGGGTCAGGTCGGGTTAGGCGGGGAGTGTTGGGTGGATGTTTGGGTTAGGAGGGGAGTGTTGGGTGGATGTTCGGGTTGGGGGGGGAGTGTTGGGTGGATGTTCTGGTTAGGCGGGGCGTGTTGGTTGGATATTCGGGTAAGGCGGCCAGTGTTTGGTAGATGTTCGGGTTAGGTACTGCATGTACTACTCCCTGGTTACCGATCGAATCTGACCCGTCTGCGGTCGAGTCTAGGGCTGTCACGCCGAAGCCACTCACTCACCCGGTACCCTGGGGCCGGGGACATAGGCCTCCACTACGGACTCCTCCCTTCTTAATTCCCTTTAGCCTTAGCCTCCGTAGTGGAGGCCTCCGTCCCCGGCACCCGGGTACCGGATGACAGTGAGGGGCTTCGGCGTGACAGGCCTAGACTCCTGGGAACTGCCGACTTGGCCACGGAGCACCCATCCTTGGGGGGGGGGCGGTTGGTCAAAACAATTTTGGCCCTCGTCGGCGTCGAGTGTGGGGGGGGCGGGGTGTGTAGACTGAGTATCATCTGAGTCACGGGTGGGGTACGAGGGTGGCTAGGGGGTGCGCAATTTTTTTTCCGCGTGTCCGCGTGCAACCCTGAGCTATAACCCTACGCCTACGGGCTAGGAGTCACGGACGTGAATTCGCGCAAAAGTTGGCCCGCACAGGAGGCCTAGATCTATCTTCATCTTGTTTATGTTCTCATAAACCCTACCCAAGTGACTCATGAATATGAATTCAATGGGTCATATCAAGTATTGGACAGTATTTTGTTCAATGTTTATTGCCATTGTGGCAGAAAGCACATGGTATGGTTGGTCGTTTAATGGCGGGGATGGCCTTCCATAACTTTCGCATATTCACCACCGGAACCAGGGACACACTTCCGATCATACCGTTTCTCCCCGAAAGGGTTCACGGCAGTGAGTACAGTGAGGTGGCACCATCTAGTGAGTATTGAAAGAACTAAATCCCACCAGCTAAACCCAGGCCCTATCTGCACGCTACCTATTGCAAAAACAGTCAACTAAAATCAACACATTGGATCAAAGAGAGAAAAATCTTTTCAACCAATCACAGCAAAGCAAAATTTCAGTGCAGAACACCCCAATATTATGCAAATAAGCTGTATTTGAGTGTAAACTATAATGGGAGCCGGTCTATGTTATGACTTCTAAAGACCTGATTAGGTAATTAAGAAAGGTTATTCATAACAAACCGTCTCCTATAAAAAAATGAAGGACAATGATATTACAACATGAACCAGAGTCAACAAACATTCATGGGGATTGGGGAATGATACTATTTTGAGGGAGTCCATAAATGATGTCATGCTAGTAGATAAAGTGGTGCGCAGACTTTTTTGCTAAAAATAGCGCAACATTTTGTAAGTTCCCCACTGAAATTCACTCCCGCCCAGGCCCCAACCCCATTAATACTAATTAGGGATGAGTCATCTATTGCCAGGTGTGTGTGTGGGGGGGGGCTTGTTAAATATAATTTTTTAAATCCAGCTCCTTGGTGGAGGGGGGGGGGTCAAACCCTGATAAACCTTCATTCTGGGGAGGATGGGGGGGGGGGGTCAATTTAGTTTTTGGTTGATTTTACCTCCACTAAATGTATACTGACAGCTAGCGGTTTGAAACAGGTCAAAGGACAAAACATAATGGGAGATCCAAGTACTGCCTGTCCGCAAATGTGCGTCGCGATGAGTACTTGAATTGCCCATGTTATAATGATATTTAGTTTTGACCCCCACCCCCCAGTCTTAATTATTGGGTTTTGCCCCCCCCCCCAACTATAGGTCCATACTCCATGGCTCAAAAAACATACCCAGGTATTTACAATGTCATTTGTCATCTCTCGAGTACAATAACCATATGTCACCTCAGCTTAGGGCAGAGTCATTTATTGTGAGCTGGGGGGAAAGGGGGGTGGGGGCTTGATGGATTTTGGTGGAAATGGGATTGGCTGTCGAAAGGGCGTTAAACATCTATTACTCACTAACTCCCCCCACCTGGCAATAAATATGACTCGTTATGACAACTGGTCCACTTCCAATCATCCTCAAATGATCAATTAATTTAATGGACGGCAATCATGACCTTTTACAATTAAGGGAGTGGTAATTATTTATCAACAGAGGGGGTGGTGGGTTCTTAGCGCAGACACGCGAAATTTTTTTGCGCACCCCGTGCCAGAGACCCAGATAATTTTTCACGCCCCTCTTTGAACTCGGGGTAGTAGCGCGCAGGCTTTTTTGTTAAAAAGAGGGTAAATTTTTTTAAGCCCCCCCCCCTATTTATGGTGCTGTAACATGGGGTTACATTGGCCACCCTATACTACTTTGGCCGCCTCATAGGAAAGTGTTTATAATCCATACACAGTGAAACCCATATAAAGTACTGCAAAAATAGTTCAGCAAAATCATCCCTGATATAATTCTACATGTTTTAAAAAGTGTGGCAAAAAAGTAGTGTAGCGGAATTCCCCGCAAAGGGGGTCTAGTACTTCTCGTTGTGTTCTTACTGAAAGGAAGCCAGAAAGCTCCAAGTTTGGACCACTAGGATGGTGTTAACACCAGGTCAAGGACAGATGACGACAAGGAAAATACAGTTCAATACATTTTATTACAAAAAGAAATGACCAGTATTCGTCCACAAAATCTATGTAAATAAATGAAAGTTAAGGGGCCAGGTCTATGCTAAGCCCATATGTATATGTGAAAATTACAGTAGAGGGGCCAGGACTCCACTAAGCCCAAACATATATATATGAAAATATAAAAAGGGGGGCCAGGACATCACTAAGCCCACACATATGTGATAACTATGGACAGGGGCCAGGTCTCCGCTAAGCCCATACGTAAATAAAGTTAAAGTTGAGAGGGCCAGGTCTCCGCTAAGCCCCAAAAGTATGGTATACCTAAAAATAATATGTGAATACATGAAAGAGGGGAGTGGGGCAACCACAGGTTGGAATTCTAGGGACACTAGAACACGGTGGCGGCCTGGAGATGTTAAGGCAAAGTTCCTAAATTCTCAGTTCTCGGTTGAGCTGGGGACTGTGGGAGGCTGCAAGTCTCCAGCGGGGTGACTCCAAGTTGTGTCTCATGAGGGAACTGCGGGAGCCTGCGCTTCGAGCTTTTTTGTTTGTTTGTTTAGTTTTACGTCCGGGGGCCATAAAGGAACTCAGACATTCAAGGTTTCTCGGACATTAAGTCCTTTCTTTTCTGTTTGGACAGGTATTTATATGCTGCTTGCCCGACACAGCAGTGACCGAATCTATGAATGATCGAATCTATGAGATGAATGACCGCATCTATGAGGAAGGGTGAGGGGGAAAACCGCTACCAGGGCTTCATTCCCCTACTCTTTTCGATTGATAGCAAGTGTCCTTTTATTTGCCTGGTCCCATAGACAGGGCCAGACAAACCACGGCCTTTGATCACTCAGACGTGGTTCACTGAGGGGGAATCCCATGGCAAAAGGCAAGCATGTACGCCCGGGACCGCGCATATGGACACCAGCTGCCCACATGCTCACCCCAAGACACAAGAAGCCCCAAGTTTGTCGCCTTTTACGAATCTGGTATGCCCACTGGTAGAATGGAAGGAGGAAAATTCCTCCTTCGTGGACTCCCAATGAAGTTATTCTGCTCCTCCATGCCCTCGCATGAAGGTCCCCACTCCACAGGGGGAGCGCTTCGAGCTGGGCCTCCAAGATGGTGGGGGAGTTGGACATCACAACTCACAGGGGTCTACCAAAAATTTGAGCAGCTGCTCCAGGGTAAGGCAGTAGTTTCTGGAGAAAGACTG
This sequence comes from Acholoe squamosa, assembly GCA_949317995.1. Lineage (NCBI taxonomy): Eukaryota > Metazoa > Annelida > Polychaeta > Phyllodocida > Polynoidae > Acholoe > Acholoe squamosa. The sequence goes on from OX439043.1 coordinate 62,820,998, forward strand.
TCAGAATTGGAGCTGCGCTCCAGGACAGTGCAGAGTGAGAGCCAAGATAGGTTCTGTCTGACTGGACAAGCCAGACTACTTATATAGACCCTGGCTGGAGCTGGTCAGGTGGTCAGCCCCAGGAAATGGGAAGAGGCCTAACAGGACTCCATAGGGCCTAACAGGGCCCTGACAGGACTGCCCTGATTGGCTGGAATTTTAGCCTGAATTTATGGTATAACCGGACAATTTCCTAACAATACAACAATGCCATGTTGGTGAAACGGCCCCGGATTGGCCACACTGGGAGTGCAAATTTTGGGGGCACCCCTACCAAGAAAGGTTGGTAGTGTCGCGGCCACGGTCTTGGCGCCGATCGCTCCCCGCCTGAGTGGCGACCGCTCCCGTGAGGGACGACGCTGTCTCCGGTCCCCCTCCCCCTCACCCGTGCGGTTCTTGTCGATCTCGCCCGTGGCCCGGTTATCTTTCCCACATCAATCTCCCAAATCTAAAATGAAGTCAGCTCCCAGGTTATAGTAGGGAGGTGGACTGGAAGTTTAGGCATACCTACCAACCTTTGTTTAGTCTGTATTCTTTAGTTTAGGGGTATATGTTGATGAAACAGTGACAGCACTCCAGCTTCCTTCTTCACCCTGTCACTCGTGGACAGGGACTGAAGTAACCGGTCCCGCACGCGGGGCCCTGTTTCTACCCAAGCTTTGTAAAATATGCCTTATCTGCACAAAGTCACACAATTTAAAGTAGCACTATGGTTAGATATGACTTTAATTAAAGTAGCCTCTTTAGTTTTATTGACAAAATATTAGTGCAAACCACTGTATTTTTAAGTCAACTGACAGCCTGATCTGTACTGGGAAAATAGAGGCAGTGGCCATTTTGGCCCCAAGCCAGTCCCCAAATTTGGCACCCCCAGTATGGTAAATTCTGGACATATTTACATAATTCAAGTAGTGACTCCCACTAACTTGGGGTCATAGACCATTATGGCATTGTTGTATTTTTAAGAAATTGTCTCATTATTCCATAAATTCAGACTGAAATTCCAGCCAATCAGGGCAGCCCTGTCAGAGCCCTGTTGGGCCCTATGGGGTCCTGTTAGGCCCTCCCCTATTGGCTGGGGCTGGTCAGGTGGTCAGGCCCAGCCAAGCTCTATATAAGCAGTCCAGCCTGCTCAGTCAGGCAGAACCAAACTGGCTCTCACCACACACACTGCCAACTAGGAGCAACTCACCACCAGCTCACCAACCCACTGCTAACAAGGAGCAGTCTCCACCACCTCACTGCCAACTAGGAGCAACTCACCACCAGCTCACCAACCCACTGCTAACAAGGAGCAGTCTCCACCGCCTCACTGCCAACAAGGAGCAGTCTCCACCACCTCACTGCCAACCAGGAGCAGTCTTCGCACCTTCCAGGGTCCACCCCACTGGAACCGAACAACTTTAACATGAGTCCCAGTCACTCAACCGAACACCCTGTCGCACCTTCCCAGGTCCACCCCACTGGAACAGAACAACTTTAACATGAGTCCGAGTCACTCAACCAAACGCCGTGTCGCACCTTCTCGGGTCCACCCCACCAGAACCGAACAACTTTAACATGAATCCGAATCACTCAACCGAACACCTTTAATACGGGCCATCCCTAGCTCAGCTGGAGGAGCCATTAAACTTTACTTACGTTGGGCTTAGCGGAGACCTGGCCCCCATCCATAGTTATCATATACGTGTGGGCTTAGCGATGTCCTGGCCCCATCAACTTTAACTTTATTTACGTTGGGCTTAGCGGAGACCTGGCCCCTATCCATAGTTATCACCTACGTGTGGGCTTAGCGATGTCCTGGCCCCATCAACTTTAACTTTATTTACGTTGGGCTTAGCGGAGACCTGGCCACTATCCATAGTTATCACCTACGTGTGGGCTTAGCAATGTCCTGGCCCGTTTGATATAGAAATTTAGTGTAACTGATAGAGACCACCTTGTTGAATATTTTACTTTAGAATAAAAGAATGTATAACTGTAATCCCCAGGTTGTCTTATGTCCTTGACCTGGTGTTAACGCCATCCTAGTGGTCCGAACTTGGAGCTTTCTAGTTCCCCTCTTAGTAAGAACACAACGAGAAGTACTAGACCCCGCACCACCCTTTGCGGGGAATTCCGCTACAGAAAATGGTGCCATGACCAGGATGGCTAAGTCACACTAGCAAGGATATTTGATTAACTTTTCAGTTCACACTCTTTGGTTATCCTGAACACCCGCGACTGTGCACGGGCCTGACCCGCTGCAAGCTGCAACCATGAACTTTTTAAGCAGGAGTTTCTCTGCTTTCAAAAACCTATTTTCACCAGAGCCCAGCAGGCCAGAACCCTCAACGCGGAGATCGCTGAACTTTGAAGCAGAAGAACTTGAAGACTGTGATCGGGTGCCAGAGACCCCTGAGAACCTTTGGGCCCGCGGCAACATGTCAAGAAGCAGCTCCCGCCAGTCTCTTTCCCTCCTCACACCTGGGCAGGGACATGGTGCACAACCTGACGACCCGGTGATGGACGACACGCCTCATCCAGGGCGCAGACCTGGCGGGTATGTGCCAAAACGTAAGGCAAAGGAACCAATGAGGTATAACGGAAAGACTGACCTGCTCGATTGGCTCAGCCATCTCCGCAGCATTGCTGCGTGGAATGGGTGGGACTATGAGGAGTATGGCCTCCAACTGGCCTGCTCCCTAGTTGAGGATGCCCGAGAGGTCCTATCCTCCATCGACGAAGAGCTTCAGAATGATAAAGAGACCCTTGAGGCAGCCCTTATACAAAGATTCTACCCTGCCGGGAGGGAATCGTCTTACTCCCTCCAACTTCACACCAGGACGATGAAGCCTAATGAGTCCGCTTCAACGTATGGAGCTGCCATCCGAAGACTGGCCCATCGGGCCTACCCCGACAGCCCCCTCAGCGAGAGGGCCCTGGTAGATCATTTCATCAGAGGACTCCCCACCAAGGAGCTCCGGAGGCACGTTCATGTGAGCAAGGTCAAGAACTTGAACGAGGCCATTGATATGGCCGTTGACTATCAAACATTCGACGAGTCCGAGAAGCCCAAGAAGCCCCAAAGTACATCAAAGGCCCAGGGCAGTGAGTCCGGCACCGTGGAGGGCAGGGTGCAGCATCTCGAAGACAAGGGTCGACCAAGGGCGACCAAGGAACCAAGGCGACGCCAAAGACCCCTGTCGGAAGTCCAGTGTTTTAAGTGCCGTAACTATGGACACTACGCGAATGAGTGTGATGTCTACAAGAGATTGGAGGCCGAAGCTTCCGGACCAAAACCCAGCCAGACTGGAGAAGGCTCGGGGGTCGCCGCTTTACAGAACCAGGGGACCCAGGATGATGAGCCTTTAAACGCGTAAAGGCTGAGCCTGCGCCCAAATGCTCAGCCGACGAATCAACCGATGACGACTTAGGGCCTGTGATCCACATAAGAGCGATGTGCGAGGAGAGTTGGTACGTGAAGGGAGAGGTGTTGGGAGCGGAAGTAGAATGGCTGATCGACTCTGGCGCAGCACCAAATGTCCTGTCCATACGGACTTGGGGGAAGCTGGTGGCTGTGGCGAGAGATGCGGAGGCCAACCCACCCGAATTTAACCCCATCACCATCGATTTACAGGGTGTGACGAGCAGTCGAATTTCCGTGATTGGTCAGGCAACCCTCCCCGTCCAACTAGGGAATAGGATTTATGACGTCCCAGTTGTGGTTGCCGACATTGGCACCACCGAAGGAATCTTGGGCATGCAGTTCTTCAGGGGTCAGCCGGAGTGTAGTATCAACCTTTGTGCAGGTACGATGAAGATGAGCCAGGAGATATTAGTTCTTTTTGACAAGTCCAAGAAAGTACAGGATCGTTCAGTCAGATTGATGGAAAGCGTGACAATTCCACCTGACCACGAGATCAGGGTCCCTGGGCTGCTGAGCGGATATTGGGAGGGCACCGATGAAGGTGGCTTGATCGAGACAGTGGCAAGTTTCACCGAGACTTCCGGTCTGCTTGTCCCAAATTGCTGGGTTAGGCCTGATGGGAAGATTGTTCCAGTGACGATATCTAACTTCGGTTCGGACCCTGTCGATCTCTCAGTGGGGGCGATGGTAGGGACCCTGTCCCCTGTTACCCGGATCCATCTACCGGGGGCACGCATCTGCACACTACAAACGGAGACTGACTCCCAGGATTCATTGCCTGAACATTTACAACCCCTGGTGGACGAAGTGATAAAAGATTTGGACCCACCCCAGGCCACTCTCTTTACGGACATGATTTTGCGGAACGTGGACGTTTTTGTAGATAAAGAGGGGAACCTTGGCCAGACAAACAGGGTCAAACATCGCATCAACACGGGAGATGCCAGGCCAGTCAAAAGACCACCGCGGCGTTTCCCCGACGTACAGAGGAAGATCGTGGAAGAAGAAGTGGATAAAATGCTCCGCAAGGGCATAATTCAGGAAAGTGAAAGCCCCTGGGCTTCCCAGGTGGTTTTGGTTACCAAGAAGGACGGGTCCACCAGGTTCTGTATTGACTACCGTTACCTGAATGGGGTGACCCGGAAGGATGCCTATCCCCTGCCCAACATTAGCGACTGCATGGACGCCTTGCATGGGGCTAGTTTCTTTTCTACGCTCGATCTTGCTAGCGGCTACTGGCAGGTGGAGATGGGCGATGCAGATCAGAGTAAAACCGCATTTGCGACTAGAAGGGGGCTCTATGAGTTTAAGGTCATGCCATTCGGTTTGACCAATGCTCCAGCCACCTTCGAACGTCTGATGGAACTTGTACTAAGGGGTCTTCAGTGGGAGACCTGCCTGGTCTACATCGATGATGTTATTGTCTTTGGGAAGACCTTCCAGGAGGCCATGGCTCACCTGGAGGACGTGTTTGGAAGGTTGCGTGAGGCCAATCTTCGATTGAAGCCAACCAAGTGCAACTTGTTGAGGAGGGAAGTCCACTTTTTGGGACATGTGGTGGATGGCAGAGGGGTGCAGTGTGATCCCAGTAAAATTGCCAGTGTTAGAGACTGGGAGACGCCCAGGACCTTGACAGAGGTCCGAAGCTTCTTGGGACTGGCCTCTTACTACCGAAAGTTCATTCAGGGATTTTCGACCATCGCAGCCCCTCTCATACACCTGACCAAGAAGGCAGTGCCTTTTGAGTGGGATGACTCCTGTGAAAAGGCCTTTGGGGCCCTGAAAAAGAGGCTGGTGGAAGCGCCGATCCTGTGCTACCCCTCACCAGATGAAGCACATACATTCATACTGGACACAGACGCTAGTGACACTGGAGTGGGGGCAGTGCTTTCCCAAGTGCAGGAGGGGGGGGAGAGAGTGATCTCCTATGCCAGCAAGACCCTTTCGCCGTCACAGCGCAGGTATTGTGTCACTTATCGGGAGCTTTTGGCAGTCATCCTATTCGTCAAGCACTTCAGACACTATCTGCTCGGGAGGCGCTTTAAGATTAGGACAGACCATGTGTCCCTCAGATGGCTGACTCAGTTTAAGAATGCAGAAGACATGGTGGGCCGCTGGGTTGCATACCTGAGCATGTTTGATGGCGAAACACAGGGCCGGGACGAAGCATGGAAACGCGGATGGGCTTACTCGGAAGATCCCCAAGAACCGTGCATGTGGGCAGGCAGCCTGTCCCGAGTGCACAGCTGGGCAAGTTAGATCGAAGAACTCGCTAGACTGTGGATCCGACATTGCAGACTGCCAGGGCTGTCAACCCCTGGAAGTGAGCGGCAATGGTCGGTTGGGTGCAGACGCGGGTTGTGCGCCATATGGGGGCACTGACAACGCTGACTGCCGGACTCAAGACAGTCCAGGTCGCAGGGAGGTGTATCACTTCTACGCCGAGGTTCAGTGCTTGGACGAGCAAGCGTCTGACATTGTTTGTTATGCCTTGGTTGTTGGAGGGGATGAGGAGAAAGTTAGCTCCAGAGTGGGCGGCAAAGCGATTGCCGCCTGGCCCAACCTTTTCATGCTTGATGGTGGCCCCAGCGGAGACGAAGCCGGCGATGCGGCTCTCGACCACTTGGCCAAGGAGAAAGGTGTTTTGGCAGCAGTGAACCGGGACCCGGTCCCACCGGAAATGCCAGACGACCTCTGCAACTGGTTGGCCTCATGGACACCTGAAAGTCTGCAGGAGATGCAAGAAGGGGACCCGGTCATTGAAAGAGTGATATCATGGAAACGTGAGGGTAGGGGGAGGCCGACAAAGCAAGAGTTGCTGGCAGAGTCTGAAGAAGTCCGTTCCCTATGTTTCCAGTGGACGGTCTTGGAAGTTCGGAACGATTTGCTCTACCGTCGGAACAGGGTGAAGGAGATGGAAGGTGTGTACCGGGAAGACCTGCAGCTGGTAACCCCAAGAGAGTTCAGGATGAAAACATTCAATTTCTTGCATGCCTCAAGAACTGGCGGGCACCAGGGCGTCAACCGCACCCTTGACCTTGTCCGCCGGAGATTCTATTGGCCCAGATGCAAGGAGGACTTGAGCAGATGGTGCTTAGAATGTACCGTCTGTGCCCGGATACGGCCAGGCCCACGGTACCGGGCCAAGATGCACCATATGAATAGTGGTGCCCGCTTCGATAGGATAAACATTGACATACTAGGTGAGTTACCTGAGACTGACAGGGGAAACAAGGTAATCTTGGTCGCGACAGACTCCTTCACGAAATGGACCCAGGCCTTCGCACTGCCGGACCAAACTGCTCAGAGCGTAGCTGATGCCCTGATGGTGGGCATGGTCTGTATGTTCGGGCTGCCAAGGCAGATACATTCAGATCAAGGCCGGAACTTTGAGTCTGAGTTATTTAAGCTTCTGTGTGGAATGTTGGGGATTGAGAAGACGCGTACTACGCCGTACCGTCCCCAATCAGATGGACAAACAGAAAGGTTCAACCGCACGCTGCAGAAAATGCTGAAGGCCTATGTCAACGATCAGAGGGACGACTGGGATGACCACCTGCCATATGTTATGATGGCATACCGGTCTACCGTTCATGACACTACTGGGTGTACCCCAAACAGTATGTTCCTCGGGGTGGAGGTTACCTTACCCATTGACTTGGTTATGGGCCCCCCGCCAAAGAACGGCGAGAACCCAGAATGTCCGGTGGAATATGTGGAATGGCTGCGCCAAACCATTGTAAATGTTCACGAGAGGGCCAGACACATCACTCTTAAGAGCGTGGCCAGACAAAAGAAGGGCTATGATCTGAGGGCAAAGCCCATGAGGTACACGCCTGGTGATTTTGTCTGGAGGTGGTATCCTCCTGCAGCCAAAGGGAAACTCTCAAAGGGTTGGGTGGGGCCCTACCGGGTCCGGTCCAGGCCCAACCGGTTGCACTGCTTTTTACAGTTGGAGCCAGAAGATGAGGAATTTAGGGTTCATGTAGATCAGCTCACACCATACCATGGGCCAGTTCCGATGGCCTGGGAGAATTGGGAAGGTGACACAGCGGATGAGGACGGGTCTTTGAATTCGGAACCGAACTCGATCTCGGAGGGGTCAACCGACGACGCCGATGACGATGCCTACGACGTTGCCGATAACGAGGGCGAGGGTCCACCCTGACCCAGTCGGAGCCGAGGCTGGGCCAGGCCATATCCCACCGAATTGCGTGTCGCCTCCTGCAAGCCCCAGGGCTGACAGGAACTTACGACTGGATTGCTCCAAGCCACCCAGTCCGGCACCCTCCAGAAGGGGCACTCGGGCTCGAAAGCCGCCTGCGCGTCTAGATTTGTGAATAATTAGCCTAGCAAAGACAAGATACGCCACTGTGAACACATGCCCACTAGATGTAATACTTAAGTAGTTCTTCGACATTAAGGGGTACCCATAACATCATAAAACTGAGTACTTTGGGTGTTACATGTTCCACACGAGCAACTAACAGAAATAACAAGATGTGCTTACCTTTTCTCGTGCAGATGAATCCTTTCGCATGCTGGATGTGCCCTTACCGCACGGGTTCTGGCTGGAAGATGGTGGATCACCTTAAAAAGAAACATCCAGCTCAGGGGCCCTACCACCGAGACAACCTAAGGCGCGAGGGAGACGGCGATCGACGAGGGCCAAACCCCGAACGGGAGGACAGCCTGGGGCCGGAGCCGACCTGCTCAGTTGGCGAGCCCCGAGGAAGGACCGCTGCAAAGCCTGCCAGCTCTAGCCGCCCTCGGTCCCCAGTCAAGCCACCAGGGAAGAGGCCAGCAGAGCCCACCAGCCCTGCCGATGGGTCCAGCAAGCGCGCCCGCCACCGCTCCCCTGCACGATCCCCTACGAGGAGATCTGGCTCTTCCGCTCGGGTGCCCACGGTGTCCCGGAGGACAAACACAGAGGAGAAGTTCTTTTCCTCTGTGGCAGCCCAGACGTCCCCACCTGCCCGGGATGTAACCACAGTAGCCACGCAGACCGAAGTCGCCATGGATCTGGTTACTGTTATCAGGTGCCAGACAAGCCAGGAGAGACGGCAAGGAGGATCGGTGGCAACAGAGACAAGGGAAGAGTGGTACGTCCCCACAGTGTTACTCTGCCGAAGGGATGTCGTCGCTGCACCTTGCACACCTGCAACAACACCCGGGCCCCCACCGCCTACCGTGCCGACTCCAACCCCGGCACCAGTGTCAGCTCCGGCTCCGGAAACCACGGTAGCTCTGGCCCCAGCACCGGAGGGAACTCCTGCTCCGGCACCGGGGGAGACACCAGCGCCCGAGCCTGCCCTGCCGGCAGAGGAAACACAGAAAGCAACACCCGAGAGGCTACAGCGGGGGATTAGCCCATCGCCATCATGGTCCAGTTCAGGTAGCCTGTCCCGAGGGTCGGTCTCCGGATCCGAACTCTCGCTGTCTGACAGTGAGGAAGAACGCTAACCTGACTTTTGCTGACTCTTTCGAGTGGATCACTTGGATACCCTTGGTGCTGTTGTTCTTTAATAAAACAACCTTAAGTCTTATGCCAGTCCTGTGTTGAAGTTATGTAGTAGCCTAGGTTTAGTCGTAAAAGCTTATCAAGGTAGCAGGGGACAGCTCAGCCAAACTGGGAGGCAACCTTCAACAACTAGAAGAGCCTTAGGTAATGGTCCGAGGACATCCTTCCAGAGATACACAGATGCGGGGTCGCCTCTTTTTTCAAAAGGGGTGGTGTCGCGGCCACGGTCTTGGCGCCGATCGCTCCCCGCCTGAGTGGCGACCGCTCCCGTGAGGGACGACGCTGTCTCCGGTCCCCCTCCCCCTCACCCGTGCGGTTCTTGTCGATCTCGCCCGTGGCCCGGTTATCTTTCCCACATCAATCTCCCAAATCTAAAATGAAGTCAGCTCCCAGGTTATAGTAGGGAGGTGGACTGGAAGTTTAGGCATACCTACCAACCTTTGTTTAGTCTGTATTCTTTAGTTTAGGGGTATATGTTGATGAAACAGTGACAGCACTCCAGCTTCCTTCTTCACCCTGTCACTCGTGGACAGGGACTGAAGTAACCGGTCCCGCACGCGGGGCCCTGTTTCTACCCAAGCTTTGTAAAATATGCCTTATCTGCACAAAGTCACACAATTTAAAGTAGCACTATGGTTAGATATGACTTTAATTAAAGTAGCCTCTTTAGTTTTATTGACAAAATATTAGTGCAAACCACTGTATTTTTAAGTCAACTGACAGCCTGATCTGTACTGGGAAAATAGAGGCAGTGGCCATTTTGGCCCCAAGCCAGTCCCCAAATTTGGCACCCCCAGTATGGTAAATTCTGGACATATTTACATAATTCAAGTAGTGACTCCCACTAACTTGGGGTCATAGACCATTATGGCATTGTTGTATTTTTAAGAAATTGTCTCATTATTCCATAAATTCAGACTGAAATTCCAGCCAATCAGGGCAGCCCTGTCAGAGCCCTGTTGGGCCCTATGGGGTCCTGTTAGGCCCTCCCCTATTGGCTGGGGCTGGTCAGGTGGTCAGGCCCAGCCAAGCTCTATATAAGCAGTCCAGCCTGCTCAGTCAGGCAGAACCAAACTGGCTCTCACCACACACACTGCCAACTAGGAGCAACTCACCACCAGCTCACCAACCCACTGCTAACAAGGAGCAGTCTCCACCACCTCACTGCCAACTAGGAGCAACTCACCACCAGCTCACCAACCCACTGCTAACAAGGAGCAGTCTCCACCGCCTCACTGCCAACAAGGAGCAGTCTCCACCACCTCACTGCCAACCAGGAGCAGTCTTCGCACCTTCCCGGGTCCACCCCACTGGAACCGAACAACTTTAACATGAGTCCCAGTCACTCAACCGAACACCCTGTCGCACCTTCCCAGGTCCACCCCACTGGAACAGAACAACTTTAACATGAGTCCGAGTCACTCAACCAAACGCCGTGTCGCACCTTCTCGGGTCCACCCCACCAGAACCGAACAACTTTAACATGAATCCGAATCACTCAACCGAACACCTTTAATACGGGCCATCCCTAGCTCAGCTGGAGGAGCCATTAAACTTTACTTACATTGGGCTTAGCGGAGACCTGGCCCCCATCCATAGTTATCATATACGTGTGGGCTTAGCGATGTCCTGGCCCCATCAACTTTAACTTTATTTACGTTGGGCTTAGCGGAGACCTGGCCCCTATCCATAGTTATCACCTACGTGTGGGCTTAGCGATGTCCTGGCCCCATCAACTTTAACTTTATTTACGTTGGGCTTAGCGGAGACCTGGCCACTATCCATAGTTATCACCTACGTGTGGGCTTAGCAATGTCCTGGCCCGTTTGATATAGAAATTTAGTGTAACTGATAGAGACCACCTTGTTGAATATTTTACTTTAGAATAAAAGAATGTATAACTGTAATCCCCAGGTTGTCTTATGTCCTTGACCTGGTGTTAACGCCATCCTAGTGGTCCGAACTTGGAGCTTTCTAGTTCCCCTCTTAGTAAGAACACAACGAGAAGTACTAGACCCCGCACCACCCTTTGCGGGGAATTCCGCTACAGTAGGAATGCTTAAACTTCCAGTCCACCTCCCTGACTTATAACATATAAGTTGTCTTTGTGTAGAATTGTTACATTGATGTGGGAAAGAAGGTTGCTGCATGGGCGAAAATAAGGGTAACTGCAGACAGGGCTCCCGTGAAGGTACCGGGGGTGGGGGGGGGAGAGCTCGGGCAGCCCGGCAGGGGGCATTTTCGCGTGCCCCGATCCGGTTAACCCGGTCGACCGGCTGATTCCATCGGGCATACACCACAGCTACACCCCGGATGTACCAGATCAAGTCACCCGGTTAACCGGGTTGGGTCCCGCGAAAATGCCCCAGGTATAGGGAGGGGAAGTCACGTCACGTGTGGGCAGATTCTGAGTTCAGCATATTAGGCATAACTTTTTTAAGAATGAGAGTTGAGCCTTAAAATTTCATATATGTTCTACAGGTGAAACCGTTTACGACGATGTCTTGCTAAGTCTTACTAAAAGTCTTCAGTATAAGGGTGTGTGCTTCGTCAAGTCAGGGAGGTATATAGCAAGGGAGAGCTTGCTCCCGAGTGGCGCGAAATATGTGACGCGCACTGCAGCGCCCCCACTGGCCGGGAGAGCAACCGATGCAGCATTCCTTGGTAGGCTTAAAATGCGCACTCGCACAGCAGCAAAACGGTGCAATTTTCGGAGGGAAGACTTACTTTTGTTATCTCAATCTTGTGCCATCTGTAATCAGTGATGTATTAGCTTCATTTTGACTCCTTGCTGAAGCAAATTGGAGTATTTTGAGCGTATGAGGTGAAAAAACATGGGGCCCTATTTCTAGAGTAAATGGTGGGCTGACGTTCTCAGCGACCTTTCTAATATGAGTTGGGTGGCGATCAACTAACTCCGGAACTAAGGGAGTGATCATTTTTTAACAACACGGGGGGAGGGAGGGGGATTATGGGTCTGCACATGGACGTGCGGAAAAAAAATCGACCCCCCTCTCAAGGATGGAAAATTTTTTTGAGCCCCCCCATAAGGGGTGAAAATAGCGCAGGAACGTGCCGTTTTAACCTATACGGACTATATGGGGTCAAAATTCTTTTAGCCCCCCCCTCCCCTCTGAGGGGTCTGAAATTTTTACGCCCCCCTTCAAACCTACCACCCCCCTGATGAAAAATAATGATCACTCCCTAAAATTGGTTGGGGCCAGGGAGGATCGAGTGAATTCGGGGAGAGGGACCCCCCCCCATTCCCTACCTTAGCCTTAGGGAGTGGTCATTATTTATCAACAGGGGGCGGGTGGTGGGTTTCCGCGCGGATGCCGCTCATGCGTGAAAAAATTTTACGCCCCCCCTCGACAACAGTCAAAATTTTTTGCACCCCCCCCAAACCAGAGGCGCGGAGAAATTTCACGCCCCTCTTTGAGCTATAGTAGCGCGCGGGCTTTAGTGCTCAAAAGAGGGTAAATTTTTTTAGCCCCCCCCCTGAAGAGGGATCAAAATTTTTTTAGCCCCCCCTCGGGAGGGGTCTGAAATTTTTACGCCCCCCCCCTCAAACCCACCATCCCCCCCTGTTGATAAATAATGACCACTCCCTTAGTACAGGAGGGGAACGGGAGTAGAGTAGAAATACAAAAGTAGCTAACCACCCCCACCCCCTGTTATAAAAAAAAACATGCCCTGAGGGCAAGTTTATAGGGGCTAGCACTATTACTATACTACCCGTAATAGGCCGTACCTGGATAGTAGGAAATGGCAGGGCCGCGGTACGTGGGTACTAATTCCACTGTCAATATGGAATGGTGGGACTGTGGGTGAGGCAAGGTGACATCACTTCATAACTTTGGTTCTATTGGGGAGAGGGACCCTCATCAACAACATTGAAACTAGATGCTTGGCCGACAAATCACCTTAGCCAGATGATATATAACTGCTACTTGAAGTGTGGATAAAATATGTAGGTCCGACACCCCTTAGTTTCTGAGAAATGAGCTATTTTGTTGATGGTGCGCAGCACCGCCATTCACTCAACATTGCAAATAGCGCTGGTACGGTTGGTTGCTCTCCCGGCCGGTGGGGGCGCTGCGGTGCGCGGCACACGAGAAAATCTACACTGGTGTGCTGCTCTAGGCTAAGTGCTCGGGGAGCAGAGAAAGCACAGGCGAAGTCGGCGATCCCGTGAGGATATACGTCTACGGTCAAGTGTAGGGTAGCTGAGGATTTTATCTTTAAGGAACCTGTTATTTCAAGGCTGCAAAGGTTTCCTTGCAAGTCCTACACTGTTCAAAGGGTACAGCCTTCTTTGGCAACAATTATGCATAATTTTTTTTTTTATTTTTTATGGTCGCCATCTTGGATCTCGATCCAAAGTGATCGGCACCTCTCCTACTTTTATTCACAGAGGGAACTGTTACCCGATTAGATATCTGGATTTTACTATCCGAGACCTACAATTTGATAGGTCATATGTTAAGATCTGATGAGTACTTCTAGAGAAATGCACTGAAATAAACTCCGAGAGAATATGCTGGGAGAGTGAAAAATTGTTTGGCGTTTAACAACGGGGGGGGGGGCTGGTGGGTTTGAGGGGGGGGTCAGAATTTTTTCAACCCCTTGACCGGGGGTCAGAATTTTTTCAACCCCTCTGATGGGGGGGTCAAAAATAATTTCACCTGTTTTCAGTGGAAAAACCCATTACTATAGGGTAAAAGGGCACGTTTGCGCGCGATTTTTGGCCTTTATGGGGGGGTTGAAAAAATTGTACCCCATCAAGACGGGGGGCGTAATTTTTTTCGCGCATCTGCGCATAAACCCACCAGCCCCCCTGTTGTTAAAAAATGAAAAAAAGGTAGCATGATTATACCCATTATCAAAGCCTTTGCCCCTACAATCTGATGGCGAAGCCACTAGCTAGTTCTTTCTCAAAATAAATATGTGCACTTTCTGAATTGGATGCTCCTCAGAGCAATATAGTGATATTCACTGGTGTATACGGCACATGGCTATTGTATTATTGACCAATGGGAGGCATCCCTGGCATATACTGCGGAGTCGGGGGCTTAAGGTGTTAGTCATAGTGCCGTCGGGGTCTAATGGCGGCCCCCAGCTGATAATGGCTATGTGAGCTATATGCTAATGCTAATTTACCTTTTGTTGGTGAATTCACTCATCCCACTTTTTTTTTTTTCACCCCCCCCCCATAAGGGCCGAAAATCGTGCGCGAATGTGCCCTTTTACCCTATAGTAACGCGCGCCCTAAGGCCACACCAAATTAAAACGTTGCTCTATGGATTTCCCGCACCTTATTTTCTAAACTGCAAATTTTATTTTAGGCCACACCAAATTAAATAGTTGGTCTATGGATTTCCCGCATCATATTTTCAGAAATACAATTTTTTTTTTTTGAAAATTATTTTGTCTATTGTGTAGGGGCCAGCTCTGGCTGTGAGTCCATGGCGGTATGCCATCTGTCCCCGTTCCGGTTGCACCAGCCCTCAGGGGCTGGTCAGCCGGTATAAGCTACCCCCCCGTAGGTAGGGAGGAGTGTAGGGGCCAGCTCTGCCGTAAGGCCAGCAGCCCCGTTTCTGGAGATCCCAGCCCCCAGGGGCTGGCATCCGGTGGTAGCTCCCCCTACGTGTGTATTATACCGATCCAGATGTAGATGGAAGGTAGAGAATGTCAGACGGGGAAGTAGCTCAGCGGTAGAGCTTCCGCCTGCAGGTTGGAGGGTCCCGGGTTCGACTCCCGGTTTCTCCAGGACATTTTCCGCCGACCTCTACACTGGTGGAGAAACCGGGAGTCGAATTTTTATAAAGGGCATTAAAATGATGTAAAATGCTTAAAATCATTCATGTCAAAGCAATAAAGTGTCTCAGGTTGTTAAAAACCACGATGCTGGGGTAACTTTGGCCGCCCCACTCTTTTCTGTGTATGTAGTCTAATATTGAGAGCAAAACCACAGGACCTGGTATCAAAATACCGGTTCCTTTATATATAAGGCCACACCAAATTAAAATATTGGTCTATGGATTTCCCGCACCTTAATTTGTAAAACACAAATTTTAATTTTTTTAGGAAAATTTATTGGTCTATGGATTCCACCTGCATCATTTTCTTGCAAATTGCAGATTTTTTTGATTTTTTTTTAATCTAGGAGCTTACAGGATCAATCAATAAAAGTACAGAAATGGCAGACCACTTGTAGGTAAAGATGTTTCATTATAATTTATATAGGCCTATTCTGCACTTAGGAAAAAAAATTAACATTTACAGCAAGGGACCCCCACCACAAAAAAAAAATTAAATGAAATTATTTTGGTCATGCAAAATCCAGACAAATAAATTTTCCTAGAAAAATAAAATAAAAATTTCGCCCTCCTGCCTCTTTTTCGAAAACAGAAAAATCCATAGAACAATTTTTTTAATTTGGAGTGGCCTAACCTGTACCGGTACTTACAATACATAAAATGTCTACAACTGCCAAGGCCCCAAGTGTCTTTAAATTAAAAGAGGCCAGCAAAACTAGTACCGTAAATCGGGGATACTTTGGCCCACTTTTTGGATATTTCCGTAAAATTAGCATGATAGGAGTGCAAGTATTGGAGAAATAACTATTATTAGTTTGAGTTTTAGTCAGTATCTTTCTGATGTATGTGTAATTTTAAAATTTTGTGGCCAGCAAGTACTAGATTTACATCAAAATAGGTTGGGGCAAAGTTACCTTTACTTCGGGGCAACATTGGCCCACAAGGGATTCCCTATGGTAGTATATTTTTTATTTTTTCACAACCAAATATTGGGTCAAACTTACCCCTAAAAACTTTGTCAATATAAAAAGCATTCTTAGAAAGTATCCAATTCAGGTATTTTTCATCAAAGGTGAGCAAAACTCATGGATACAGTCTAAAATACGGCATGTAACAAAAATTGTGAAAAATATGACTATTGTAGGGCAGTAATTCCCTGTACTCGGTGGCAGACCCCCAGGGGCGGGTCTCCGGGTAATCACTGCCCCCCCTAGTGTGTATCATACCGATCCAGGTGTGGATGGAAGGTGGAAATGTCAGGCCAGGGGAAATAGCTCAGAGGAAGAGCAGCCGCTTCGAAGTTGGAGGGTCCCGGGTTCGAGTCCCGGTTTCTCCATGACATTTTCCGCTGACCACTACATTGGTGGAGAAACCGAGCATCCTAACGCAATCACGGATTGAAGGTACGGGAACCCCGTATCTTAACACAATCATGGATTGAGGACTCGGGAACTGGGTCGGTATGATACAGATAACGCTTCAGCCTGCTAGGGGTGAACTAGTCACCTGCTGGAGGTTGGGTTGGAGGAGCAGGGTTGGTTGAAGCTGATGGGGAGGAGTGTAGGGGCAGTAATTCCCTGTACTTGGTGACAGACCCCCAGGGGCGGGTCTCCGGGTAATCACTGCCCCCCCCCTAGTGTGTATCATACCAATCCAGGTGTGGATGGAAGGTGGAAATGTCAGGCCAGGGGAAATAGCTCAGAGGAAGAGCAGCCGCTTCGAAGTTGGAGGGTCCCGGGTTCGAGTCCCGGTTTCTCCATGACATTTTCCGCTGACCACTACACTATTTTGACTAAAATGACAGGCATTTAGTAGTGGCGGGCCAAAGTTACCCCCAAGCCCAAGGGCCAAAGTAACCCCAATTTTTTTAGAGAAATTATAATTTTACAGAAAATGTGAAATAATAAAATCCTTCTTGGGCTAAAAGAACTTGATTTGACATGCCTTTGGGTTGATTAATTGTTGGTTAAAACCAACAGACTCATTCTTGAATATTATTGGGGAGTGGTCATTTTTTATCAACAGTGGGGGGTGGTGGGTTTGAGGGGGGGACGTAAAATTTTCAGACCCCTCCCGAGGGGGGGCTAAAATATTTTGACCCCTCTTGAGGGGGGGGGGGCTAAAAAAAATTCACCCTCTTTTTAGCAAAAAAGCCTGTGCGCTACTACAGATCAAAGTGGGGCGCGAAAACTCTACACGCCTCCGGCGCGGGGGGGCCGCAAAAAAATTTGACTGCTGTTGAGGGGGGGGGGCATCAACAATTTTTGTGCGTCCACGCGAAAACCCACCACCCCCCCTGTTGATAAATAATGACCACTCCCTTGGTTGATCCAGACGCAATTTCCGGACACACCGAAAATTGGTGAAAATTTTAGCCTCTAGCCCTACTCATTGCCTTATATCTAAAAATAATTATCACTTTCAAAATTCTATTTAGACTAAAATTGTAGCTTAGATGATAGGCTTTTTGATAAAAGTGACCTAGATATGAAAAAATATCCTTAATTGTTATATCAAGATCAAAACAACATTTTTCTGTGACTGGGCTAATCTTACCCCTTAAGGGACAATTAAAGTATCCCCGTTTTACGGAGTCAAACTGACAGTGACTCAAAGACAAGTGGCCAAAGCCTGCAAACTGTAAAGGCAAAGTAAGTAGTAACCCCACTTTACGGTGGGTGCTGTTAGCCTACCTTAAGCGTAGCCTAGCTTCGCAACTGCTGTGCAACTAAAACGGGAATTATCACACAACAGGCTACTCAGGCATTTTTGAAGCAGAAAATTTACAGAAAATGTCCCGGTTCAGGACGGGTTGTTTACTCCGTTGCCGTGTTTGTGTGCCACCCAGTACTGGTGACTCTGGTGACCTGAGCTTACCTTCAGGCGTGCGAAATACGGCTTCATCGCGACACGTGGAGAGCACAGGCGACTGACTGTTAAAAATGTGCTAGATATCCGCCAGGTTGTGCGGCAGTCTGAATTGACTTCTCGGCCATAAGACCGAAGGGATTAAGAAGTTAAATAGTGGCTTATCTCTGCATTTACCTAGAGAAACCACCATTAGGTATAGCATGACTTTTTATTTCATCTCAGCCTGACTCTGGGTCCGAGTTCTTGTACATCTCTGTGGCGAATTCTTGGCGGGAAAAGGCATACTGACACCTAGCGGCTTGTTGGGAAACTATTCACGACAATCTCCGGAAAACAGCGGAGCCTGAGCGGAGCCAAACACGTGCAGCACATGCGCACCAAATATGGCTGTAAGTATGGACGTGTGGTCCGATTTTCTATTTATTTACTGCTCAAATTGCAATATTTAATCACCAACATTTAAATTGAAAGATGCGTAGCCGATCATGAATGTATTGTGAATTGAAATGCCAAGTATGGCATGCACAGGATTCGTGATAACTTAGATATCAAGTGTTTTGTTTGGGTTGCTGAATACACGTGGTCACGACTGCGCATCGCTTAGGCCATGTTGTATGATGGAGTATGATGTAGCTGAGCCTGAGTGCGCTTTTTCGGGTGCAGAGACCAGAGTAGCGCGGACTCTGTGGATTTGTAGTTGCAGTGCCCTCACCGTAACTTAAACAGTTTAGCGTAAACTTTAATTAACAAGCCCATGCTTAGGGAGTGGTCATTCTATTATTAACCTGGGGGGGGGGGGGGTGGTTGTGATAATTCTTATCATAATTCTTACCATATTGCAAATCATCTAAAAAGCCAGGCCCAGGGGCTGTGAACTGTATATACTCATATATAAAATCTGTCTACAACATTGTAAATGAAAACCTGGTGCTGACATAAGTGTACCTGTACATTAGTCAATAAAGCCATCTTGAATCTTGAATCTTGGGGGGGGGGGGATGAAACAAATTGTTGATCCACCTAAGCCTAAGGCCAAAGGAACTTGGGTTACAGTTTACCGTCTACCGCCCGCATGCATTTATAGGGGCCGCATGAGAAAATTTCATTATTTATTCGGACGGACGGAAATTAAATTAAGTGTGGTAAAAGAGGTTTGCAACACGTTGCAATACCTTAGGCAGCCATAGAAAGCCGGGGAATCCTCCGCAGTGGCACCATAAGTGTGCCATGGGCCATTTCACACCAGCTTAGGGATTTGTTAATTTCTCCCTTATTTCTCTTTGAAATTACTGCAAACTTCGCACATTAGTAGATTATTATATGGCGATCACTCGTTATTAGTTAAAATGAGGATATCATGATCAGAAGTGCAATAAAAAGGTTGAGAAGTTTCGGGAACGGTTTGACAGTGATGAGCGGGTGGGTGGTGCTCATGTCCCTGCCATTAAACAATTATTTTCTGCATGATCTCCTTCGCCAAATACATTTTTGTTTAAGCACAGTGTTCCTTTATGTCTTTAGGAGACTCGCTGAAAGTTTGAAGTCATTTGGTTGTATATCTCCAGAGAAAATTGATATTTGTTCCACCCTCACACTCAGTCCGCATACATTTTCAATTGGAGCAGGGCTTAGCCATTCCCCGGCTTCCGGTTGAGCTATCTCAGCGCTCACAGCTCCCCCTATAAACAAAGGAGGACTTTCTGTCCGTCCGAATTATCTAAAAAAAAATGGCAAAATTTCTCAAAAATGCATTTGGACATGGTACGAATCAGCAAAGGGTGGCCATATTTGGTATCAAATTAAAGCTTACAGTGTAAGAAGTGTCAATAACATGGTGACATATACAACCTATACATTTCCATGCACTTATACCTATATAATGAATAATGAAAAAAAGCCTCATCAATTTTCAAAATGGCTCGGACGGTAAACTGTAACCTGACTTCCCATGCCCATGGCCTAAAAGTAAAACCACCCCCCCCCCCGCCTCAGCTGGCAATAAATACTCTGCCCTAAACAAAAGGCCTGTGCACTCGTTACTAGAATAAAACTTGAAGGGGGAGGGAACATGGAAAATTTCGGATTCCTCCAAGCATGAGGGGAGGGGGGGCAAAACAAATTTTGGTGTGCACACACCAAATTTTAGCAAACACTGCCTGTTGCTTAGGGAGTGATCACTTTTTAACAACAGGCCCTTGCAGGGCTGGTGAGTTTGAAGGGGGTCAATGTGCAAACCCAACAGCCCTCCCCTCTGCCAAAGGCTCTGGGGTCTGCTTAAGTTAAGGGAGTGGTCATTATGTATCAACAGGCCTAAATGAACATTGTACATGGTACTTTAGTAATTGTAAATTTATCTCTGTCCTCTTTTATTGCTACAGCCTCAAGTGATGCACGTGCTCTTTGAGCATGCCTCAGGTTATGCCTTGTTCCGGGTGAAGGAGTTCGAGGAAATTGGCCTGCTCCAGCCAGAGGTGGAAGCCAGTGTCACCGACCTCAGTCGATTCAACGCCATTGTTAAGCTTGTAGCGTTCTCTCCATTCAAAACAAGTACCAATGCCTTGGACAACATGAACAGTATATCAGAAGGTGAGGACTGCTGTTTTAAATGCCTCTTTCCTTTCAAATACCACATACATCGGTATTTAATGTTACTGATACATTTGTTCTGGAATTTTGGTTTGATAAGTAGCATGTATTTTGATAGAGGAAATTGCTTTTGACGTTTAGTTGAACCTGTATTTTTTCAACGAACTTTGTGCTTAACAATTAAATATTTGTGATCTCTTTGCACAGGAGTTCTTCACGAAGACCTGCGGCTCTTCATTGAAACAAATGTACCCAAATCAACTAAGAAGCAAAAGTCCATGCTTGGTGTTGGAGACAGCAAGATTGCTGCGACCATCTCCGAGGAGCTTGGGATGAGCTGTCCGTCAACTGGTGTGGTCGTTGAGATTACTCGAGGTAAGTTTCTGACTGTGGTCTAACCGGTCTCTCCCTGTACCATGTCCCATTATTTGGCGAATCGCTAGTCTCGTACTTGTAATGGCCTTGGGTTTTCTTTCTTTTTGAGCACTTGAAATGTATGTTGAATCAGCATCTGTGACATGGACTGTGAGAAGGGGTCTTAAAACCCTCTGCACTAAGCCCTAAGCATTTCTCGGCAGTTCATGAAGTCACAGTGGCCATACCGAACTAGTTCTGTTGGCCATAAAGCATACTGTTGAGATTGGTAAATCTAAACGTGGCAATTCAAAAGTATCCTTGGGGATAACTGCTCAAATAATTGTCTCACATCTCTTCAGGAATCCGTTGCCATTTCCATAAGATGATCAAGGGTCTCACAGAGCAGTCCGCTGCTAAGGCACAGCTTGGTTTGGGCCACAGCTACTCTCGGTGTAAAGTGAAGTTTAACGTAAACCGCGCTGACAACATGATCATACAGAGCATCAGTCTCCTCGACCAGTTGGACAAAGACATCAATCTCTTCTCTATGAGAATAAGGTGCGTAATGAGCAAAAGATTCTCTCTAAATCTGTAGAAATAAAGATCTGGAAGGTGCAGGATTCAATCTCTTTCACCAGGAGACCTACAGACTAACCAGTACCTTTTTTCATTTACAGAGAATGGTATTCCTACCACTTCCCAGAGCTGGTGAAGGTGGTGCCAGAGAACTACACATACGCCCGAGTGGCCAAATTCATCAAGAACAGAAAGGACCTTACAGACGAGTCAGTCGAAGCCCTAGAAGAAATCGTTATGGACTCTGCCAAAGCACAAGCCATCCTTGATGCGTCAAGAAGTTCAATGGGTAAGTAGGCTTTAATTATAGCTTATATCAAAATGGGAAAAAGAATCTTTGAGTAATGGGCAATTCTACTGCACAGCCTGGGTTCAAATTTTGTGCGTTTTCATGATAAAAAAAAAAAGATCTAGAATGCAGGATAACATAGGCTTTATTTTAAAGTATTCAACACCTTTGTTAAGTTGCATATCTTTATGTGCCATAAACATGATTATTACAGGCATGGACATCTCACCTATCGATCTGATCAACATCGAACGATTCGCAACACGGGTTATTGCCCTGTCAGAGTACCGTAAAACTCTACAAGAGTATCTGCGGGACAGGATGCACACCGTAGCACCTAACCTGGCGGCACTCATAGGAGAATCGGTAAGACACTGGTAATGACTAATGTATTTAACAATTACAGAAAGTGCTGTATTCTTCAATCTAATAACTGTCAACTTAAGCCTGTATTTTGTTGTATTTTTTTTTCGTTCTTTATGAGGAAAATTAATTACAAGTATGCAATTGAGTATGCTGACCATTTAGATGTCTTTCTTACTTTGTAGGTTGGCGCTCGGTTGATTTCACACGCTGGCAGTCTGACCAATCTGGCCAAATACCCAGCTTCCACAGTACAGATCCTTGGTGCAGAGAAGGCGCTCTTCAGGTTAGTGTGCGACTAAGATAACCCTTATAGAGAGCAAATAGATAACTAAGATCCAATTATGGAATGCTGAATAATAACAATTTTCATTTTGATTTTGTTCATTGAATGGTATTTCTTCTGCATTGAACACTTGAAAGGTCCTTTTCCAAATAATTTCACCTTGTCGCTTTAAATTTGTAGAGCTTTGAAGACGAAAGGAAACACACCAAAGTACGGTCTGATCTTCCACTCAACCTTCATTGGACGTGCTGCTGCTAAGAACAAGGGTCGTATTTCGCGCTACCTTGCCAACAAATGTTCCATCGCCTCGCGCATTGATTGTTTCGCTGGTAAGAATTTTTTGGTTGACAAGTGCTATTTATTGGGCATGCTGATGAAAAAGATGAAAGTTAGTTGGACCCTGCAAGGATGCGATACTATTGTATCCGCCGCCCGCCCCCCCCCCCCCCCAGACCTTAGATCTAAAAGGTCGACCCTTGTCAGTTTCTCAGATCCATTGACTTGAGAAAATTTACAAAAAAAAAAGAAATTTGGACTGGTAAGGGGTGTGATCTGGCAGTGACGGGCTTCCCTAGACCACTTAAAAGGGTCCCCTCTTACCTATCCCTTCGGATGTGTGTGGTGCACATATGTGTGGGAACCGACACATTCCACTGTGACATTGTAATGTAGTTCTCACCATGAATATGACCTTAGCTGTCAAAATGGCGTCAGACATCTATTACTCACTGACTCTGGCAGTGACAGTTGTAAACAAAGCTTAACCATAAAGAGGTACGGCGTCCTCTTGTTATGGGTGCCGCATTAACGATTCTTAAAACATGGAACATTGATTGAGTAAGGGTACAAATACATTGCCTCTCCACTCAGTGGTGCCACCATGAAAGGGTTCTCTTAAGATCGGGGACCACACCTTACACCCCTTCTCCCATAGTGTTTTGTTCCACCCCCTCCCTCCTCTCTGGTCGGGCTTCCCTAACCCACTTAAAAGGTTCTATTTCTACTTCTTTCCTATCCTCTCAGGATGTGTGTGGTGCACATATGCGCGGGCACTGACACATTCCTCTGTGAAATTGTGTAATGTAGTTCTCGCCATGAATATGACCTTAGCTGTTGAAACATCTATTACTCACTCACTCCCTTCTCTCTGGTAAGTAAGGGGGAGGGGGGGCCATGAATATGACCTTAGCTGTCGAAATGGCGTTAAACATCTATTACTCACTCACTCACTCAAGGGGGAGGGGGGCAGTCACAGACGTACAGGGCCTTCCACCCACTGACCCTCCTCTGTTTGTGACAGTGAGCATGTTTCCAGCTTTACCTCCACCACTGTGTGTATACTAGTACTACCGGTACTACCGTGTATATAGTGGGACCAGCACAGGACTAGAGTAAGCCTATACAGGTCGTGGTATGGTATCTTAAGTTAAACTTCTTAGGGTAAAACAATACTACAGTACATTGAAATCCAAGCAGTGTCACTGTGTGTAGTCTCGTTTCCTGTTTTCCATATAGGAGAAAGCACTGATGAAATGAAATGGCTTAATCAGGCCTTATTTAGTAACGCTGGAGAGAAGTTATACTCCTACTGAATAAAGGCATTTTCTCCTTTATTCAGAATAGAATAAGACTACATTTTCCTCTACATAGAGTTAAAAAAGAAATACAAAAATTGATGTTGCAATAATTGATGAGGTACTACTATATTTCCATCTCACCCAAATAGAATAGCATTTTGCCATGCAGGACTCTACATGAAACAGACTAGAAGGTTGCCAGTGGGAGAAGGTATAGTGAGGCTCCTTCTCACTGAATAAAGGGAAAATCTGGTTTTATTTAGGAGTGCAGAAGGATAGAAGTTAGGCTCCTTTCCTACTAAATGAATGGCATTTCCCCCTTATATAGTATGAAATGATAATATTTTTTTTCTCTATATAGAGTGGGGGGGAAAAAAGAATAGAATTTGATGTTATAAGAATTGATGCTGTACTACTGGATTGACAACCAAAAAAGAAAAGAAAAAACAAACTGGATTGACAATCCACTCAAATAGAATAGAATTTTGCTCCACAGGGCTATTTTCATGGAATAGGACAGGTTGGCACCTATACAAGTCGGGCTATGGCACCTAAAAGCAGACTCCATATATAGGGGAAATATTACTCTAGAAGGCCTTACAGGCCGGGCTATGGCACCTAAAACAGATTCTTATAGAGGGATGGGCATATAACTGTAGCAGGCCTATATATACAAGTTGGGGTAGGCCTATACAGGTATTCAGTTATTCTGTCCTATACCATAATTTATAGGATAGAATTAAATTTTCTACTGAATTAAGGTGATATTTCCGATATTTACCTTTATTCAGTTGAGAAAAGTGAAAGTAAATGTTTGCCCAATTTTCCTCTAAATAGGCCACACCTGATACTTTATAGGCCGTTATTTGGGGGTCTTGTTTTAGGTGCCACACTCCGACCTGTATAGGCCTAATTGAGTTATTTGCTCTAACCTATAAGGGTTCGTACCTTTAGTGTATCAAACCCATGAATCTAGGTTCGTTCAACTACTAAATAAAGGGAATATTGAGCTTTATTTGCTCCTTTATTTTAGTAATATAGAAAAAGAAAGTTTCCTTTTTTTCTAGTACAACATGTACTACAGGGTATTGCAATCTAAGCAGTTTAGCCGCGTGTAGCCTCTGTTACTCACTTGCTGCTTTCTCTATAGGGGACAGAACTGACAATATTGAATGAAAGGAATATTCCTATTAATTCAGTAGAAAGTAGACCCATACTTTCCTTTCTGTTAAACTTTTTAGGTGCCATACCCCGTCCTGTATAGTCTAGTGACCCCCCTCTGCCTCTACCCATACACAGACGAGGGAGGGCACAAGGATGCAACAGCCTTTTTATACACAGGGTGGTGGACAGAGTACCTTGATAGGGCCTGCTTCACAGACTCAGGATATTGCACCCTACCACTCATACTAGTCGCAGAGGAGGGAGGGATGGTCCACACCACTGGTTATAGGGGGTGTCAGGTATGGGTGCCGTTGTATGCCCTGTAGTACATGCCTATGGTTTGAATACACATTGTAATTGTTGGCTGCACCTATTATAATAGTCTGCTTTTAGGTGCCACAGTGCGCTCCCACTCACTCCTATCACGCAGTGGTGCACCTAATCTTACATTTGGTTGGTGTCTGTGCCTTGGTGCGTAAGTGAGGACGGACTTGTTGCTATAGGGGATGGGGGCAGTGTTAGGGTTGTACCTAATGAGCCATGTCCATTCCATATGGGTGATCCCTCTGCCTGATATTACTTATACTCAACCCTCCAATGCTATAAACCCCATTGGAGCACCGCAGGTCGTCTGTGAGGCACCGATTATAAGAGAACGCCAGAGTCGTACACATAAAGAGTATCTCTTGACCACTGAAAATTTATGGTAGTGGTGAATGAAAAATGAAATGTCATTGCTTGATTGCATGAAACATACATTGGTACCCTTTCTGTACAAGTTAAGGATTATATAAATAAAGGCAGGGATTCTCTAAGTTTCTACTGTTGATTTTCAGACATTCCCACATCAGTGTTCGGCGATCACCTGAAGAACCAAGTAGAGGATCGGCTAAAATTCTATGAGACAGGAGATGCACCAAAGAAGAATGTAGAAGTCATGAAGGAAGCTGTTGTCGAGGTAAGACAAAATATAGTTCGTTTTCCAAGATCAAGGATGTGGTTTCTTGTAGATTTGTAGGCTTCCTACACTCTTGAGCCGAAATGTTGGCCCTCATGATTTCCCCAAATCCTATGAGAAACTCGTAATAACATCTATGGGGGGGGGAGCTCTTTGATATTCTGAGGCCGATCAAGTAGCTAAGTGGTTGCCAAGTCGTTCAGAGATGCCACCCTTCCTAACTTTTTAGGAATTCCGAAAATTGGTAGGATTTCCGAATTTTTGGTTACAAGTGAGTGGCATCCCTGGTCGTTACATCTAGTTTCCTACACAATGTACAAAATGAGATCACATCCCTTAAGATTAAAATGATGACCATCCACCTCAATCATACCAAACGTTTGCTAAATTTGAGTGATTAACCTATATTTCAAAGCATGAGTGCATTGGTCTCTTAAAACAGTTATGTCCCCATGCCCCTACATAGATGACTGAAAATACATTTCGCCTAACATAAGCTTAAAATTAATCAACTTCTGTACTTATAAGGCTGACGCTGCACGAGAGACAATCGTAAAGAAAGAGAAGAAAAAGAAGAAGAAGGAAAAGAAGAGGAAGGCTGAGAATGGTGACCATGAGAACACTAATGGCAACACAACCATGGACACAACAGCGGATCTTGACGAGAGCGCAGTCGCAGAGGATGACGGTGAACCGCCAAAGAAGAAGAAGAAAAAGAAGAAGGCAAAGAAGCAAGAAGACAGCGATTAGATCAAGACAACATTTTAAGTTGGTTGTTTTTGGCAAAGTGTTGGGACTGAAGCATAAGTGCGGTGTGGTACACTGAGATAGGTGTGTGCGTTTGTTGGATATAATGGGTCATTTTCTCAGCTGTTAAGGGTATGACTGGTGTCATCTATTCCAATAAAGATGGCAAAACTTTAGCAAATTCTGCAGTTTTAGAGACACTGAAACATTCAAAAGGTTTAAAGATTTGTTAAAGACTACAGAAATGTTGCATACAATATAATCGATATAGTGTAATTCAATTGCTATGTAAAGTATTTCGCTGCTGGTTGGTGAGAAAACTCGATCTTGGAACAACAAAAATGATGCAAGAAGTACACTTCGCAGGAGTACACTTGACAAGTGTTAGTGTGTTCAGGTTATCCTAAAACCAAGTGTTCTATGGGAGAATCACTCACATTTACCTTTGCTATGAATTACGAAATAAAAGGCCATCACTTTTCTCTGCGCAGTATGTAACCTTTGACTCGTGCGTTCACTGTGGTGAAATACTTGGTGATTCCGTTCATAATGCCCTACATTGAGGAGGATGTTACCCAAAGGTATAAGAACTTCACAGATATGGCGCCATATATATTTCCTGCAACTGTGTTGTAAAGTGAAAATTTACAAAATGACAAGTTTGTAAATAGTGTAATCATTTGAGGAACATAGAACTTGTGCAGCGTTCCTACATGCAAGATTGTATGTACTGTAATGAAATATATTTTGAAACGGCAGTAAGTGTTTGGTTATGATAAATGGTAATACTATATATCCATTAAATGATAAATGTTATAATAAAGATATACCTATTAACAAAAATGCTTGTTGCGTCATTTATGCTAGAACTAAATGGGACAAGTGTGAAACCCAGTCTGTGCCTCGACAAAAAAAACGTCATATATGTTAGGGTTGATGGGCCTGAAAATGACAATAATAACTAAAACAACACTTATAAAGCTAAGATTTTGTCAGTGTTTGCCATGGGTGATTTTTCTTTCATTGATTATCTACAGAGCCCTATTGAATACCGCAGTTTAGTTCTCCCCAGATACCATACACACGAAGGATACTCTGCTTGATATGTAATGTCACACTCCTTTTAACTTCAATGGCAGCATAGGGGGTCCATGCAACAGCTTTTTGAATTTTGATAATTCATAGAACAAAAGTGATGGCACTTTTATTTTGCCAATTCACAAACTCTTAAGTGCGTCTTAGACGCGAGGCGGTTCTACCCAGTGGTCCTTGTGCTCAATTGAAACTCACGTATACTATATTCTCTAATTTCTGCTGATACCACTTAACAGGGATTAAGTTTTCGGAATATAGTCTGATTTCACAGGTTGACATGCCTATACATTTACCCAAATTCTTTTGTTGGATCACAGTTTTGTGATGCTTTACAATTTGGAATTTCTAAGTGTATCTTCAGAATTTTTAATTCATCCCGACTTACATCACTGCAATCCAGTTCAAAGAACCCAAATAATCAGCCCCCAGGGATGGAAAAGTTTCACGCCCTCCCTCAAACCCACCCCCTCCCCGTGGATAAATAATGACCCCTCCCTCATCTCACCAGGGACCATATCAGGCAATGGTCGACCCACTGGATGACCTGAAACTTTGGTATAAGGTGCAGCTCCTCGTGACCTATACAAACTGCATTATGCGCAGGGTATAGCGATACTTCCCACTTTATCTCTCACATCTAATTTTAGTCGGAAAGGCCCCATTCATTGAAAAATGAAACAAATATGAATATTCCTTAGCATATATGTTCTTTATTGTACACAGGAAACAATTATAAAGAATACTGTATGAATACCTTCTTGTGGTAATAAACTTGTTTTAAAGAAATGACAAGGTAATGCTTATCTACACATGTTATGTATATTTACAAGGGCTGGAATGATGTAATGAACATAAACCGTGAATATACTTTGATGATTGATTTTTAGTAATGTTATGTCGTCGATATTGGGCGAACTCTGTAGTATAGCATCATTGGTGATGGCTGAAAAAGAATAAATGGTTGATTTTATTATCCATTGGATAATAATTCCAGCAACTTGGAAGTGTGATATATATCCTGATAGCAAGGCTTTTTTGTTAGAATTGTTTGTGAGCCACATTGATGTGTCAAAAAGCCGTTCTTTCATTTATAAAGGCTAACGACCAGGAAAATGTCAGAAATTTGAGGACAAATTATATATTATACGGGCATTTCTAAATATCAAAAGATTTCATAAGTGTGTGTGGGAGACTTTATAACGTTTGAATTATGTGTTATTTTATATTCTTCATCGGGAGCTGAAAACAAAAAGGGAAGTTACCTTGCCTATCCACTGAGACAACCATAGTTGTTTCAGTGTCATGTCCTTTGGTGGCGTCTGTTCGTTACATACAATTTCAACCTGTGCAATTGAAATATTGATGAATTATATATGAGGGGTGGTTAATTTGGCCATCAAATCTAAATGCCAAGAAAGGTTGAACAGCTGAGAGATGAATTAAACATGAAAAACATCCTTTTCATTCACACTTTACATAGTAATCAGATTGATATTCTCGATACCGACTCAACAAGGTCAGCATTACGTTTGAATGGAGCACCATTGAGTTACTGGCATGTGCTACAAATACTCATCCATAAAACTAACAAAAGGATATACCGGAAGTTCACAATAACACTACCGCTATACCTTGCACATCACCCACATATCAGCTTGTGTATATGGTGCCCCCCGCGTATAAGGCACAGCCATAGTTCATGGAAGACATGTGGATCAACACCGGAAAAAGGAACCTCCAAGAGTGACAAGGGACCTCTGCG
Source organism: Acholoe squamosa (assembly GCA_949317995.1). Lineage (NCBI taxonomy): Eukaryota > Metazoa > Annelida > Polychaeta > Phyllodocida > Polynoidae > Acholoe > Acholoe squamosa. Next base: position 62,850,417 of record OX439043.1, read on the forward strand.
AGGGGATCCCCTTTCCTATGTTGATCCACAATTATAAAGCATGTTTGGAGTCATATTTAAGCACTTTACGGCAGTACTGTTCTTTAGTATAATATACGGACTTAGCAGGATTATTTATTAGCCAATAGGATAACCCCAACGATTTACTGCGGTCCTCTCGGGGGCCGACTGGTACCCATCTGATAGTTCTTATCAGTAGAACTCGCTGGTAACAAGCTCCAGTAATGGCGGCACTCATGGGCGACCTGCTAACTCGGAATACACACCTATAAGGCACACTCAACATTTATGGATACCATGGGTCGCACTCGGGCTGTATCTTTGTGTATATATCTTTAGCGGCCTATGCGCAAGGTATTACGGCATGTACTGTTTAACCTGCAAGGTCCAGTTGAACCTACCTCAAACCTGCTTGGTACGGCCAGCTTCCTCTGCAACAGCTGCTTTACATGTATGACACAGGTGCGCACAGAACAGCGGACAAACTTCTTTGGTAACATTGGAAGCTGGACTTTGTCATCAGCATAACTGTAAACATGAACAACAGCATATTACGGTACTATTGAATTGTTGGTTCTTTGGAAATGTTTAAGTTACTTAATTTCCAACCACTATGGGAGTGGTAATGTTCAACCACTTACGCTTTTAAATTTCTAGGGTATTCGTACCTCCGGTATCACACCCCGGTAATACTTGTAAAAGGGCACACATTCATGAACCATTGTAAATTACTGTGGGATGAAGGTATTTTAATGAATAATGAGGGAACAGCTATGAGTGACATAGTATCGTTGTATTTGAATAACCGCCTGTCTTATATAAGCACCGGGGGTAAAAGGGTGCTGAAACATTTCTTAAGCATAAAAACTGGATCTTGTATAAGTGCCTGTCTTGTATGAGTGCCGGGAAATTGAGGCCGCCAAATCAAATCCGCCGTGCACTTGAACATGGCAATACGGTACACAGTATTTGGTGAAACTAACATAAAAGACCAATGCTTACCACCACTTTTCTAGACAGAGACAGACTTGCTCATCATTGCGGTAATAATGGCCCACTGGATTGTCGTATACACTGGTTAATGATGGAGGTAGGTTTTCATCCTCTGAAATGTGAAGAAATAATAGTTAGTTCTGTCAATTTGGAGGGATATGTTATTAGCGAGAGTTGTGCTATTTCTGGCCAAAAAAAAAACCCAAAAAACAACAACAGCAAAACATGTAATTAACAAATAAACATTAAACTAATCTCAAAGATTATTTCAAAAGAAAGTCTTACCTCGTTTCTTCTCTTTGACTAGACCTCTTGATTTGCAGAATTCTTGTTTGCGTTTTTCCTCATCTGGTATAGAAATCGATTAACATGGAGTAAGACAATAACAACAACTAAAAATTCTAAACGGGCTATATCATGAGTACATCATCGATAACAATGAGGTGGGTGGGTGGGTTTGTGGGCATGCTTGAAAAAAAAATTTACCAGCCCCCTCTTGAGGATCAAAACATTTTTGGCCCAGCCCCCGGAGCGCCTGAAAATCGTGCTTAAATGTGTCCTTTTAAACCTATAGCAATATGTAGGCTTTTTTCGCTGAAAAAGGTAAGATTATTGTTCCCACTCCATTCTTGTTAAAAAAAAAGAAGGGCACTCCCTTAGAAAAAATGGAATATGAACTTACTTTCATATAACTCTGGTACAAGCTTGTAGACGATGTCCTGCATAGTACGGTCAGGTCGCAGGTTCATCAGCGGCTGAGTTTCATGGATCTTGATGTTACATTGCGGACAGAACTTGCTGCTCTGGAGGTATTTTACGATACAGCTCTTGCAGAACGTGTGAAGACATTCGGTGATGGTTGTGGCATCGATGAAGTAACCCGCACACAGTGAACACACTATGTGCGGATTTATATCCCGTATCCGAATTCCAAGGATCTTTTCAGGTGAAAAAAAAATAGAGATTGATGATACATGTACCTTAGGTCACGCCTGGTTTAGCAAAACTGTGCAATGTTTAAGTTCAGTCCCGGGAGTCAGACACACGAACAGGCAAGTGATATGTGAAGACAGAAAGACTAGATGAGGCCGACAACTTTGGGGGTTGGGAAAATAAAGATTGGATTAATAATGGCCCCTTGGAATGTTCAGCAGAGCCATCGCTCCCGTAGGCAGCCAAAATAGCGAATCTTTACCTCAGAAGCAATGACAAGGGAGTTAGTTGATTAGTACACATAGAGTACCTTACAGGACGTTCTTTGAGTCGACATTACGCTGAGCCACAGTCCTCTGCGTAGGGCAAACTGAGTTATAGTGAGCCGTGACACCTGTCATATGGCATTAAGGTAAGTTCTGGACAAGGTCCTCTATACTATACATGACTATAGATCTAAAACTATGGCGCCCACCCCCCATGAGACCCCTGAGCCTCTCAGGTTTTGCTTTTTATGCCTCTGGCTCTTCTGGCTGGACCCATAGCTTACCGTAATTCAGTAAATATACATGTGCTATAATGGAATAGTTTCTGACTAGGCTAGGGGAGGAGGATGACTGTTCAGCACGACGCTACCACTCAGAATGACGGTTAGGCCTTCGGCCTATGACGTCATTCAGAACACCATTGCTTGGCAACAGTCACATGTGTTTCTGTCACTAGGTGACATTGACAACGGTTTCCATAGTGTTGGATACCATGGTAATGGGAGGTCTCAACAGATATAGACCACAGTTAGAGTAGTTTCATCCCATGGGGACTCATCAGGCATCTGTTTGTGCTTAAGATGTGACAAATTAAATTGCCAGTGGTCCCAAGTTTTAGAAACTTGGTGTTATGATAGAGATAAACCCATTGAGGTGGGTTTATCATCTCTCAGTGGGGTTGTCAAGTACAGCTCCACTCTATTGATTTAATACTGGGTCAAATCAATAATCAGATTTCTAAAAAAGGTTTAAGAAATAAGTAAGTGCTAGAGAAAATAGCTTTCTCACGTGGTGTTCTGCTATTATTGTTGAAATAGGTTTCAAAATAATAAACCCAAATTATTTTCTTATACAGAGAAAACCAATAACTTTGAAAAAAATTTTTGACGTGGCTAAGTTGGCTTTATCTGGTGTGCAAGAAAATTTGGGCAGGTTCCATTAATAGAGTATTATAGAAACCAATGTTCTGAATGTACCCCTTATACTAGCCTGCCCCAAAGGGGGCATCTGCTATATTCAACCCAAGGGGGGCCTCAGTATGGAGTCTCTGAATCCAGTTAAATTCTATGAGATTCCGTAGGTATCCAGCCTTGTCACTGCTAGGGTGAGCATGAATGAAATCCACTATGGTGAGTTCCACATCATCCAATTGTTTATGGAAGGCTGAGTTGAAGTGGGAACCAACAATGCTGGAAGCCACATTTTGTGTGATGTTTCTGAAATGTGTCCGGATCCGATCCATTAGTGGGCCCTTTGTTTGGCCAACATACATCTTCCCACAGCGTTTGCAGGCCAAACTATAGATCAGGTTTGAACTTTTACAAGAGACATTCATTTTACTGGTGTATACACGTCCATTCGAGGAGCATGTGATTTTTCCAGTGGTGTTTAGCCGGGGGCAATATCTGCAATACTTGGTTTTACAGATATTGATTGGCAAACTGGGGCCCGTCTTGGGGGGCGGGGGCAGTTTGGCCCTGACTACGATTGACCCAATGTTTTTAGGTTTTTTGTAGGTGGTACTAAAACCTTTTACATGAATTTTCCTAGTATGATAGGACTTGATAAGTAGGTCCCAATTTGATTTCACAATTTTGCTCAGGCTATCCGAGCCTGGTGAGTAGGTTGTGATCAAATTGTGTGGGTGGGTGGAATAGTCATACAGATCCCCGGTCATTGAACTGGACACTTGCATAACTGAGGGCCGCTGTCTCGCACGGGTCCCGTTTTTGTTATGCACTTTTCCAGAGACCCACGGATCTAGCTACGCGGATCTCATCTCAGTCTGAGGGCCTCCTGTCCTTAATATTTGGGCTAGAGCGGTGTTTGAAATCTTGTTTCAACCACAAGAGAATGGTGGTCAATCTGAATGTATACTTAAGGATGGGAATTATACACTTGCTGATTGTATGATGACATACCGGTATGTTATTGGACATGCACTGAAAAATTTTATGTGTGACTATTGTCACAGTAGGCTGAGGGTCACGGTAATGGGATCGTGTATGGGCAATTTAAGATTCTTTACTGTCATTATATTTTTTAGATCATTCGTTGGTTTAAAGGAGAGGACTTTTCAATTGTAGAGTGAATATATGGCCGTCTCCTAAGAAAAAGAGCATTTATTCATGCCACTTGTGGGCCTATGGCAAAGCAAGACACCCCAACCTAGGGGTATGATCCAACCAGGATGAATAAATAAATTACACACACACATGTATATGCCCATGAAGTAGTGTTTCTGTTTTATTCTACCTATAACAGCAAGGGCAAAACATTTTTTCACCACCAGGACTGAGAAAAATCAATTTGAAGTGTCAAATACATGCATTTTTGCCCGCTAGAATGCCGATCGCGTATATCGCATCATACATTCTACGCTGAATTGATGTATTGCATGTGTGGGGGTGCTGCAGAGGTGACACCCCCCCCCTCTGCAGCACCCCCATGCACCCATCAAATATAATGCATGCATACCATATCGTCGCGAAATACCGCCGGTTTCAAAAGAGCGCTGGTCTTGTATTAGCACCAGGGGCAGGAGGACGTCTGAAATAATAAGCGCCTGGTCTTGTATGAGCACCGGGTAGAATGGCAGTCTGTGTTTTGGGTGGTGGTGGGGGTCGGGAGCACTCCCAAGAGAGGGGAAACTCCATTAACTAGGGATGTCATTGAATCCCATTTTTGTCAATTCCAATTATCACGTTTTTTGGTCTAGATATTACGCTTGCACAGGATAGTGCATAGACTTGGGCCCCTGTCTGTTCACACAGGGCAGTGAGTAGCCGCTCCGCGAAACTCACACAGAGGTGTACGTCACAGGGTACATGTACAGTAGGCCCCGTACAGTAGTTCTGCACTGGCAGACCTGTTTGTCAAATATATAAGTGCCTGTCTTGTATAAGAACCAGCTTTAAAACTGCTGCCAAATGAAAGAGTGCCCGGGCGCTATTTTGCGACGGTACGGTACCCCCAATGCACCCATCAAACATAATGCATGCATCATACTGTATGCATGTGTTTATAATCCTTTTCCTTTGAAAATCCTTTTTCATTTCCCTTGAATTAAGTGAATATCAGTAGCCCTAGGCATGTCTATTCACACACAATTCCACCACCAGTTGGAACTGTAAAAAGACTTACCCCACATGCATCCCCTCCCCTGGGTTTCTATAGCAACGAGATATTAGTGACGTGTCCCTGGGATCACCCCCTGAATCTGTTTCCCTGTCAAGGGCATATGTTAAAGCCTAACTTAGGTCAATGTTTTTTTATTTCTTGTAGAGCAGAAAAAGGGTTCTTGGACATTGGTTTCCAGACAAACTCATTCCTGTATTCAATGGCCACTTTTTGATATACTGTATTCAACCTAATAAGCGCACTGTGCGCTTAGAAATATCTACAATGTATGTCCAGTAGTTAAGAGTGTAATTGAGCTTAAATATCTGAGAATTTTGGGTATTTTCTAGTTTGAAATCTGACCAAAAAGAGGGGGGGTGCGCTTATTAGGGTATGTGGGCTAATTAGGTTGAATACGGTAAGTCCTATATTTTTCCTCAAACTATAAGTATGGATAAAAATTGAAACAAGAATAATTCTTTCATAGCAGCACATAAAAGTCTATAACTTAGGCCACACCAAAAAATTAAGTTGGTCTACGGATCGCCCTCTCCATATTTTCGGAAATACAAATTTTTTTTTTCTTTGAAAAAAATCTTGTCTACGGATTTCGCTCGCTTCAGTTTCTACAAGTTTTCTCTTTGTGATATTTGGCAAAATTTTTAAAAGAATAAAATTTGTTCGCTCGCCTCACTTTCCCACCAAGGAATCCATTGGACGCCAAAAAAATCTTTAAAAAAAAATTTTTAAAAAAATTCGCTCGCTCGCACCATTTTTTCAAAACCAAAATCCGTAGACCAACTTATTTTTTTGGTGTGGCCTTATATGGGCACGTAGAGCTTCTGATCCTGATGAATCTCTATGTGGTTTGGTCTGGATTTATATGATAGATTTCTTATTTTAAAGGGTTATATATAAGGATTTGCCAGGATCTCTATTACTCCCTGCAGTGTCTACTCCTATCCCCAACCCCTTCCCACCTTAACCCCGTGGGAACCTAGCACTATCTTCAAAAGAAAAAAAATGCAGCCGGGATGAGGTCAGCATGTGACAGTGACAGTAGCACTAGCAGCTGACATGTGCAGTCAGAGCATCTTGCTTCTAAAACTAGCCACTCAACCACATGCCCTCATCTCCTGTATAGACTATAATAGTCCATGCAATTTGTGGATATACCCAAAACAAATTAGAACAGTTTCCTTCCATGTTTTTTTTTATTCCTTGGGTGTATCTTTACATATTAAAAGTATACCAAAAAATTCAGAAGGGCAGACCTTTTTTCAAGGGGGTATCCAGAATTTCTAGAGATTCATCTATCTCTGGTCATTTTCAACATAGAAAAGTAATTTAAAATTCTAGATATATGTTTAGGAGATCAAGGAATTAATATCTATCATTTTTTTCTAAATGTAGGTCGCAGCCATTTTTGAATATTTGATAGGTCACTGTCAAAACAATTGTATCATAAACATGATTGATGCTATGACTATGAGTTGGGCTGCAACCAACTAAGTAGCGATGACAGCCAAATACAGCTCAACATTCCCTATATCTGTCACAGTGCAAAACACCTAGTAACGGGTACTGCCAATTCAATTCTGAGGGTTCTATTGGACAGAATTACACCAAATTTACACCAAATTAAAGGGGAAATATAGCTCTAACTCACTGGTACACTATTTTACTGTATTTTATATTTTTTACCCCTTCAGAGAGTGAACATTAGGACGAATATACAGAGTAATTCTTCTTGAATTTTTGATTAAAAATGATTTGGTGTTATAAAAATTGATTTTAGGCTCAGCGATTTTTAAACATCTAGAGGTATTATTTAACAGAAAGAAATTAATATTTAGATTTAAGCCCTTTCCTGATTTTTTGGCTGTCATCGCTAAGGGAGTGATCATTTTTTAACAACGGGGGGGGGGCTGGTGGGTTTACCGTTTGAGGGGGGGGTCAGAATTTTTTCAACCCCTTGACCAGGGGGGGGGGTCAGAATTTTTTGCCCTCTTGACTAGGGGGGGTCAAAATAATTTCACCTGTTTTCAGTGAAAAAGCCTGTGTGTTACTATAGGTTAAAAGGGCGCGTTCACACGCGATTTTCGCCTCCCCAGGGGGGGTCGAAAAAATTTTGACCCGTCGAGAGGGGGGGCTGGAATTTTTTTTTTGCGCGTCCGCGCGCAAACCCACCATCCCCCCCCTGTTGTTAAAAAATGATCACTCCCTAAAGGCTAAACTTAAAGTTACACTAACTAGTAGGTAAAATCATATTTTAGCCCCCTCTCAAAGCAGGAATCCTTTACCTAGTAAACGGAAGTAGAACGTCAAACCGGCCTACTATCCCGTCCTCTGACGTACTGCGTCTCCCTGTGGTTATGAAGTTCCGGGCCACGATGAGCAGCCTATTTGTTTATGTAGTTACGGAAAGAAACACCAGATGGCGACACTCTGGCCGACCCTGGCCCCGACCCTTCCACCCCGCGCCAGGTTGGCGGCGTGGGAAGAGGGTTCGGCTTTCGGCTGGCCGGATTGGATGCCTAGCAGAAGAGGGCGGGCCCATACAGGCGCGCCCGCCGGCCCCCCCATACATCGGCCGGCCATACCTCGGCCTTCTCTTCGCTCATGGCTCAAACATAGGAACCCATATTTAGGCTTTCTGGCCGCCGGCCGGGCATCCTTTTGGTTTGGAAAACAGGTGGTTGGGGCGCCGTGGTTGGCCGGCTGGCTAATCTCGGCCAAATAGACCACAGTTGTAGTAGGTGGAATAAGGGTGGTATAAGGGCGCCGGCCGGCCTGGCCTAAGAGGCCCTGAAGGGCCCTGCCTGACGTAGGGGAGGGAAATGATTCGATCTAGGGAGGGGTATATAGTCGGCGTCATATCGCCATGCAGGGGTCTAAACTCGGAGTAATTTAGAAAGGGAGGGGGCTAAACTCGGAGTAATCTAGTCAGGGAGGGGTCTAAAGTCGGAGTAATATTATACGGCGCCCGGCCCGCCACCCTTTGAGAAACTCAAATCATTCCAAGGGGGGAAGGGTCCCCCCTAGAAGGTTATAGGGCTTTAAAGAGGGGGAGGTAAAGGAAAACGGGGCTTGGTCTTTTTGGGGTAGTTCATTTGAGTATGTGAATTTTTTTCTCTCTGTGGAGAGCGGTATTTGTGCCGATATGCCTCTTGACCTGGAGGTATGGAACACAGGGGACTAAAGTTTTAAAGTGGTGAGGGGGCTAATGTCGGAGTAATCTAGGCAGGGAGGGGTCTAAAGTCGGAGTAATATTATACGGCCCGCCACCCTTTGAGAAACTCAAATCATTCCAAGGGGGGAAGGGTCCCCCCTAGAAGGTTATAGGGCTTTAAAGAGGGGGAGGTAAAGGAAAACGGGGCTTGGTCTTTTTGGGGTAGTTCATTTGAGTATGTGAATTTTGTTCTCTCTGTGGAGAGCGGTATTTGTGCCGATATGCCTCTTGAGCTGGAGGTATGGAACACAGGGGACTAAAGTTTTAAAGTGGTGAGGGGGCTAATGTCGGAGTAATCTAGGCAGGGAGGGGTCTAAAGTCGGAGTAATATTATATGGCGCGCAACATTTTGAGAAACTCAAATCATTCCAAGGGGGGAAGGGTCCCCCCTAGAAGGTTATAGGGCTTCAAAGAGGGGGAGAAAAAGGAAAACGGGGCTTGGTCTTTTTGGGGTAGTTCATTTGAATATATAAATGTTTTTCTCTCTCACTGCTGAACGGGATGTGTTCCGAAACACCTCTTTACCGCGAGATACGCAATACAGGGGACCAAAGTGATATAGTGGACAGGGGGCTATTGTCGGAGTAAAATAGGCAGGGAGGGGTCTAAAGTCGGAGTAATATTACAGCGAACGCCGCCGTCTGAACGCCACACGTTAAGAAAGTTAGAACGTTTTTTAAACATCATCTGTAAGTTTGTGAACGTTTTACATGAACCTTTTGTAACGCTAAAACGTTCTCTCATTCTCACTATTTTTAATGTTAAATTGAATTTGCATTCTGAACGTTTTCTAACCCAAAACATTGACTTCTTGTAAAGATAGATGGAACATTTTTTCTGAATGTTTTCTTATCCTCAAAAGTTTACTCATTTTTCACGTATTTTAATGTTGATTTAATTATGCTATTGGGGCATATTTTCTAATTTAAACATTGTCTGATAGAACAGTGAAAGTGCGTGACAAAGCAGAATCTCTCATACACATAGAAGCATCCTCATGTGTATTACTTCCGAAGCATTGTAGAGTAAGTTGTATTCAACGGTAAGCTCAAGGACCAGTACAAAGTAGAACAAATAGCAGTGGAGGGACATATATATCCTGAAAAGATGAAATGGGTCTCCACAGTATGAATATATAGCGTAAATCAAATATATATATTCGTATGAGTCATATTTTATAAAATTCGACTTTGCTTTACTATTTCTGTAAAACGATGTATGATATATCTGAAAAATATAATAATTTTCATAAGAAGTGTGACTTTAAAGCACTGTATCTATAGTAGAAATCTAACCCTGAATATATCTGCCCCCTAGTGGGAACATATGTGTTCTAGTAATGTTTCAAAACTTAGATTCACATCGTAGCTTTAAAATGACGTTCATGAACGTTAACTGAACGTATGTTGTTCACAGGTATGCGTACATATCACTCGTGTGGCCCCTATGGTAGCGTGTGATTCGTTATGCCACACAGGGACCACAACTTGGGGGGAGGGGGAGAAAGTAGAAGGGTTGGTTTTCCACTCAGGTGGCCGGCCAAGGTGCCCTTATTTGAATTTTGTGTGCGGGGCAGAAAGGTGTATGCCAGCTTGCCTGTGATAGGCTGCCTCCTTCAGGTGGGCGTGACCGGTCACACGCCGGTATACTTATTACCTGTGCGTTGTCGGCCGGCCGGCTGCAAGGAGGGACATACAGGTAGTCTGCTGTAGGTCTCCCCCCAACACGGAGCTCACCCCCATGTCACGGGCCAAGAAAGGCTAACTTTTAGTCTGTGCGAAAAGTTGTTTACGCTGAAAACGCGTTCGTTGCAAGAGGGAAACCTGTTAGCGGCATCACATCAGTATTTGCTCTGTCTGGTGGATATTTTTTTTCTGTTCATAAGTATGGCATCTTTCACCGGAGGAGGACCGTGTCTGTCTGGAGGTTCGGGGGGAGGTAGAAACGGCAACGGGAGAGATGAAAGGGGTAACCCTCCTCCGCCTTTCTCCGCCAAGAAATGTAGGTCGAAATCCATTACCATGCTCTGGGCCGACATACAAGAGCTTATAGGTCCAGCGTCAAGCTGGCCGGTCAGGATAAGGGAGTACTTCTGGACAAGGGGGCTAAAGCATTTTGAAAGGGTACTAGTAGCCACCTTTGCATGGGTAAATGGTTTGCCGCCAGAAATGCTGATGGCATGGGGGGAGCTCATGGGGTTATGGGGAGGGCCTGCAGCAGACAGCCATCGCCACGTGCAGGACCTGTTCAGGTACTTCGAAGAGGGCAGAGAATATAGGCTTTATGCCTGGAACGTTGCCATGGGACAACACCAATGGCTAGATGGATCCGTTCGCCTATACTAGACCCAAAAAAGGTAAGAGCCTTACATAGTATATTATTTCATGCTTTTGGACAGCCAAGTAGGGGGAAGGAGGAGCATGCAGGATACGGGTGGGAAACGTGCTAAAAGTATGTTGCCGTAGAATATATAGTTATAGCATAGCCCATAAAGTTCGGCCTATACCCGATGGCCGACCGTTCTGAAAGGCCTAACCCAAAACACTGACTAGGCCCTCATGGTGGGCGGGCGAGCTGGGCCGCCAGGAGTGGACCGATTGTGCCTTGGCCACCCGCCGGCCACGTCTTGCTGTTACTTGTGGTAGTAGTATACTGAGCAGGTAATATGGTTCAGGTTATAAAGAGGTCTATGAAGAAAGGAGGGGCCGGGTATGAGTCGGGGTAAAGGGGCCTGCCTTGGCAGGCCTTTCTAGAAAAAATGTACGACATATGAAAGGTAGAAACAAATAAAGCTACAGCGGGACAGGCGAGAAAGACATGTGAGGCTTTTTTGCACGAAGGGCATGTAGCGTAGTTTTCGCGGGCCAGTTGTCCTGCCGGCAGCCTAACGTTGAGAAATTATATAATTTTCATAGACAAAAAGCTGGAAAACCATAAAAAAGACTGCATGATTGGTTTATACCTTTGCCATGTCTGAATAAAGGAAAATATATGAAATCTTTCTATTTTGTTCCGGTACGACAAGACCAAATGAGAAAATAGGGTGTATAAGACATGGGGAGAGGGACATGAAAGGTATAGAACCTGCGGGAAAGGAGGGGGTTGGGGGTGGGGGAGGGGCCATACGTAAAGCTTGCATACCATAAGAGGGGAAGGGTTGGGGTAACGGGTTCCGCAGAGTAATTTTTTTACGGCTGAGTTTAAAGGGCGTGTGGAGGAACAGCAGGGGCCCTAGCATACGGGGAAGATTGGGTGTATAGGTACAGGTGGGGGGAGGGGGCGGGAAAGGGGGACGGGAGGATGAGTGCCTTGTTAGCCATACCCTACCTCACACATCAGTAAGGGGGGGAGGGGAGAGAAGAAGGGGTTGGGGAGGGGGTTGGCCAGAGAGGTCAAGGGCAACGGGAATTTCATATGCGCATGCCTACAGCGGCTGACATGCGCAGAAGGGGTGAGGTCATGTGACCTGTAGAAAAACGTATATAAGGCTGGGTGTCTTTTTCCTTCTTCAGTTCGCCTCCAGACAGCACCAGCCATTCTTCGCCTTCTAGTCTGTCGCTGACCGTATAGAGGAGACATGGCCGAGGGCGGCCGTCCTCCTCCGCCACGAGCAGGGGCCGCGCTTCCATATTGGTGGGACGACGGAGAGGCAGCGGACCCCCGAGACCCCCGGCACCAACCTCCTCTCATGCGGCCAGAGCGGGCCGTCAGCACAAGATCCTCCTGGTCGACGCGCATGATGCCGAGGTATGCTCTGGACATACGGTTTGAGGACTTAGTGAACCCCTACAATAGGTTTACTCTGTTGATGCTGCCCCAGGACGACCTGTTGGAGTGGCTGGCCAACAGAGGGCTCATAGAGCAGAACCTCACGTGTCCCACTTGCGACAGGCAGTCCACCTTGAACCAGCGTGGCCGATGCATAGACGGCTGGTCCTGGCGGTGCCCTAACCGGCACGAGACCACCATCCGGCTCAACAGTTTTTTTAGCCGCTCGCACCTCTACATTCCGGATGTTCTGCTATTTGTTTTCTGTTATGCCGAGCGAATGTCGCTGGCTCAGTGCGCGCAGGCCTGTGGTATGGGATATCGTAGAACAGCAGTGGACTGGGCTTCCTTCATAAGAGACCTGTTCGTGCAATTTGTGCACGAGCTCCTCCAGATAGAACAGTTGGCAGGAGAAATAGAGATAGATGAAAGTCTTTTTGGCCACAAAGTGAAACATCACAGAGGAAATCCAAGGAGGGGACGAAAGATCTGGGTAGTCGGTTTGGTGGAGAGGTATACCAACAAGCTACTCCTGTTCCCTGTCGACGACCGCCGGGCCGGCACTCTAGAGGCTATCGTCTCACGGTTTGTCCGGCCGGGAAGTCGGCTATACACAGACGGCTGGGCCGGCTACAACGGCCTGAGCGGCCTAGGATATGAACATTTCACGGCAGTCCACAAGCACGCCTTCAAAGTCGTGTACGTCAACCAACAGACAGGAGAGCGTGTGGTTGCACACACGAATCGCATAGAGGGAGCATGGAAGCATGCTAAGGTAAGGTAATTTGGGAAAAAATTTACTCAATGTTCACATTGGTTTATAAGGCAACTATGTGCAACATATTACTTGCTGGCTTATCCGACATGGTTATAGATTAAGCTCCAAGAAAAAAATATATGTTACATATTTTCTTAAGCGTTATAAGACCTTCAACACATATCTGCCAGTATACGTACACATAGACTTCCTGTTAGTTTTCTTGTTACCGCTACAAAGTAACTTCTTGTACAGTTAAAGCTGCTGTATTTTAGAGAAGAGCTACTTCTAAAGTATGATCAGAGTAAAATGTGCTGGGTGTATACATTAACTTTGGCCATTAATTTGTCCAGTCTTCCGTGTAGTTGACCTTTATTCAGTTAGGCCACACAGAGAGAATAAACTGAATCATAAAGGGAGTCAAGGGTACAAAAAGGGAGTCAATACTTCCCTGACTCCCTTTCTAGCCTGTCTCACTCCCTTTTTATTCAGAGTCACAACCTCCTGACTCCCTTTTCACAAGGACTAAGACAGTCAGTGGAGAAAAAGGGAGTCAAAAGTGAGCTAGACTCCCTAAGGGAGTCAGAGTATGCCAGGGGGAGTCAGGCAGATAATTTCAACAAGGTGGAAGCACTATCTCCTAAGAGGATTTATCTGGATGCACACATTTAGTTTTCGTTCAGAATATATGACGATAAAATTCATATTGACGAAATACTATTATTATAGAAACTATACATACCCTCAAAATGAAAAACTAAATAAACAAAAAGATGTGGATATATGGACAATTTGAATATATTCAAAAGCTTTAGACACCCATTGTGTGCAGGTCTCAGAAAGCTAAACCCACAATCATGCAACTGCTTTGTTATCTTGACTAATGAACACTGAGGGGAGAACCATATATTCACTGCTATGTCTTTCACAATGCAGTGCAAAAGTGTACACGATGAAGTATGGCTGGCATTACACTTTATATCTAGAGCAGCTGGAGAATATGTCTGATATTTAGGCGCCGATATTTAGCACAATTGTACCTTCCAGAAAGGGAGTCAACCATATGCTAGACTCCGTTTTGGAAGGGAGTCGATGGTGACCCTCACTCTCCTTTGGAGTAAAGGGGAGTCAAACTGAAGGTAAAACCTGGACTCCCTTAAGGGAGTCTTTTAACTCCCTTTCTCCAAAAAGGGGAGTCAATCTGAAGGCAAGCCTTGACTCCCCGTTTGACTCCCTTTTTTTTCTCTGTGCATGCTCTGTTTGCATTTCTGACCCTTGTTGTGTCCTGAAGTAGGAACAGGCTTGGGACAGGGGGGGGAAGGGAAAGGTTGGGGGGTGATGGATCCAGAGAGGGGGCCTTAAAAGGAAGAAAAATATTAAAATTAATTAGGTTTTTCTGCATCTGTATTTCAGTCGGTAACTGAATAAGGTATATATAAGCTGTTATGTAGTTATTATTGAACCGTCCTTTCACCACCTTAAGACCCCCCATAACATGGGATTTAAGGGGAACATACTACAGCCCTGCCTCCCCTGTAACTTATAAGGGCCATGTCCAAGTTTGTTTTTATTATCTGTAACTGAATAAGGATCACCCTCTTGTTGGCCTGCTTTATACATGTTACATTACCTCTCAGTACTTTATTTTTATTCTGGGGCCTTTTTCGTTACGAATATATAAATTGGCAAGCCATCACAAGTTTCTCGGTAAAAGGGGAAAAAAAAGGGGTCTGGCGTAGTCACTTAAGTGTAAAACCGAAATAAATGTAAACTTTTTTTTGTTTTTATTGTAGGCACACTTTCGTCGTATGAATGGATCTTCGTTCGGAAACTTTGAGGGCCACTTGTGCGAGATAATATGGAGGAACAGAACTCAGGGCAACCCGATACCCCCTCTCCTACAGCTTATTACTCAGATATATACCATAGACGCCTTCCCTCGATTGAATGCACCCTTCCCAGTTTTCCCTACCTGGCGGCACATGCGCGATGTGAGTATTGTGAACAATGTTTATGTTTGCTTTATTAGTGCGCTTCATATAACTTCTCCCAACGTCCATGTTGTGGCCCATCTTGTTACATATTTTACTTCAGGGACCCTCTGTCCTGCTTCTTTCTCATCTGCAAGTCCATCTGTCATATGTTTCCTCTAGCACAGCATATAGTATATGCGGCCCGTATATGCTGTACATGTACAGAGAAATTAGCTGGCAAAAATTGTTCCTGTATCTTGTGCTCAAGGTCTACAGCGTCATTCTTACTGTACAGGTACAGCAACGTCACCAGTAGTACATTGGTTACTACTACAGCAAATACATGACCGTATATCTAGACCTAGGCCTAGACCTACCCTATACAAAAGGTGTACAGATATTAAACACTTATCTATACACTTTCCTGTCCCATCTTTCTAAACCCTTGTAACATAAGTTTATGGGGAAGTTTTTAGGCAACAATTATTTATGTAAGGGATCCTTTGTTGCAGCTATTCTCGTTCGCTACTTTGTTTGTTTCAGGCGGAGGCTGTGATGGAGGACGTGCGTAACGAAAACAGAGTACCGCGCATATACAGAGTTGATTCATCGTCTGACGACGATGACAACGTTCCTGACCTGTCGTCCGACGACGGCGACGACGACCCGCCGGGAGACGGAGATAACCCGGGCGGGGGGGGGCGGGAGGTGGGAGGCGACACGCCTGACGACCCCGCGGACGACCCGGGTGAAGACCATCCCAATCCACGGGAGCGAAACCCTCCCGATTCTCGGCTGAACCCCGAACCCTCTACCATGGTAGACGCGGCCACGCACCTTCCACTTAACCTGCAGGAAGAGGATCGTCAGGACCTCCACAATGCTGACAAGAACGGGGGTGCCGACTTATCTGCGTATAACGGGCGGCAGCCACAAGCTCCTTCTCTTGGTGGGGCCCGGTCTTCCCTCTCCTCGTCCTGTGGACGCGCTGGCACCTCTTCTAACAAAACCTCATCCTCTTCACATGCAACTTCAAAGGCTGGAGCCTCTGTCGGCACGTCTGGATATTCGTCAGCTCTTCCATCTTTGTCCCGGTCCTCCTCCAAGGTAAAGGATGTTTACAAGAGGTGGATTAGCGAAGAAAACCAGACACAGAAAATATGGTTTTCATTGGGGAATTCTTCATGTGTTTTACTATTACGCAAGCATATGGGCGTAGGAAAGTTTTCAGTATCTGTTAACGTCAACCTGACATAAAAGCGGACCATTTTCATTAAAGATCCTTTTAAAAATTTTCATTTCCATATACTACTAGCCCCAGTACAGGGTGCGCTATAGGACCTTTTCATAAACTACTTGTGTGCCAGTCCGGCGCGGCCGACCGGCCGGCCGCCCTGGCCAGCAAATTAATGTGCCTTTCCCTTTTCGTCAAGCAAAACCCTAACGTTTCATAACCACCACCCTTACATCCACTTTCCTGTCTCCATGTGCACCCTATACGTACCGTTGTATGTAAAATCCTCGGCCTGAGCATACTACGATCAAGCATAATATAGGTTCCCTAATATATGTCACTCCATAGAGTCCTATAGTGCAAGCCACCCCCCTCTCCCCCGCCTTAAAATTTGACTACCTTTTGTGTCCAGCAGAGATTCCTTTGTCAGATAATGGCCTTCATGGAGATGTGAGGAATATCTATCAGATGGATATCAAATGGAAACAAGGGGCCACCTATACCAAAAAGTCCTGCTGAATCCCAACATTTTGGTCTTGATTCTCTAAATCTGCCCAACGGTAACTAAAAATGAGGTTTGATGATGAGAATATTTTACAAATGTTACAAAAATTACTTGAAAATGACTGGGACTTTTTATAGATGCTACATGGTACTCAAAGTCTGAACCTCATTCTACATTTCCCATTGTTTGCCTATCCAATCCCCACAAGTAATCTGCTTGCATATGGCTCTACCTCTCCCACATACTGCCTATCCCTTAGTCTGCATATCGCTCATACTACCTATCCCCTGAAACAACAAAAGTTTAATTAGGTTTTCCCTGACATGGCTTAAAGGATTTAAGTTTACCCCTCTCCTTTGTACCTCATGTTCTCTGTACATTCTTACCATTAGTCTACCTATCCTCAAGGTGCCTATCATTCTCTTCACCTATCCCTCGTGGTGACTATCCCCAAATCTGCACATCCCTTTTATGTGAACGGCACATCTGTAATATTAACGAGCACCTATGTATAATTGGATGTGCACACCTTATAAGGTACCCTCAGTACCTATCTCGTTAACTGTTTATTACCTATCCTCCTTGCAACGCGTCCTCTTAAATACCTCTCCCTCTAGCTCAATTTATAGCTCTCCTGCTAGGTAATAGCACAGATGTGCCAGTCAAACACGAGGGATGTGACGAGTTGGGGGGGTAGTGACCATGAGGGATAGGTATAAAGTGAACGATAGGCAGATTGAGGATATGTAGACTAATGGTAATAATGTACAGAGAAAAAGAGGTACAAAGGTGATTGGTATACTTTAATATTTTAAGCCATTTTAGAGAAAACCTAATTAAACTCAAGATGATTGAAGGGATAGGTAGTATGAGTGACAGGTAGACTATGAGATAGGCAGTATGTGGGATAGGCTGAGCCATACACAGGTAGAGTACTGGTCAGGTTTAGATAGGCACACATTAGGCTATGTAGATGCAGGTAGTGACTTTGATCAGCATGTTGCATCTATAAAAAGTTCCAATCTTTTTCAATATAACTTTTGTACATTCTTAACATTTTCGCCTCATCTAACCTCCTTTTTATGTACTTTTGCTCACATTTGGCGCCTCATGATCACCAAATTTGGATTCAGCAGGATTTTTTTGGTTTTGCTGGCCCCTTGTTTCCATTTGATTTAACTCTGAAAATGAATCCTGACATCTCTATAAATCCCCTTATCCTACATAGGACTGAACACTGAACACAAAAGGGAGCCTACTTTGAAGGGGGGGTAGAGGGGGGGGGGCTGTTAAAATGTGTCCATAGGTAAAGCTATGAGTTTCACCTCCTATCTATTGAAGCTTCTTGCTACAAAGGTAATGTTGGTATGTGCGGCACATGGAGCCCGGTCGGCCTCCCCTTTTTTGTGTTTGCGACTCCGTAGTTCCCTTAACGTTCATAGGTATCCACATATATATTTTTTTCCCAGGAGCTGTCCCTTAGGAACACAAAATTGCCGCCTATTTTTGAAGCTCCCTTATTGCATGGACTTCAGGAGACCCTTCCTAGTGCTCTCCTAGACAGGGCCTTGTCTACGGACAGTGGCCCTAGCAGGGACTCCTCCTCTCATGTAAATATTTCCGACTTTATTTCTCTAAAAGGAGGGAAATCATTTAAAGTAAAGTGCTGTTTCATTTCTTACTTGGCAAAAATACCTGCGTTACATAGAAACTTATACACTTCATGCAATGTGTTTGTCGTGCATAACTTCGTTCTTAACTAATGCCTTTCTAATGATTGCCTCGCTATTTTCAGGCCTCCATGGATAGTGGGAGCGATTCCACTCCTGAGGACCGGCACTCTCCACTGGAGGAGGATAAAGTTCAGCCTGTCATAGTGGACAGTGAGGGAGAGAGAGAGGGACAAGAAAGGGTTCAGAGGGAGGCGGGACTCGTCCTCTACGGCACTCCGTCTAGGGCAAGCGACTCGTCTTTAGAGTTGACGCCACTCCCTCCCCCCCCCGAAGAACGACGAGAAATGGTCATGGGCCTCAGCGTTAACAAGCCAACCAGGATCAAAGGGGCTGGCATCTGCCCTCCAGGGTTTTATCCCGTAGACTCCTCTCTCGTGAAGACAAAGAAAAATGATTCTATAGAGAAAGCAAACGTCTCCTCCCCTCCTCCCTCAGACACCAAGAAATCACGCCGCAACAGACGGTTCTTGTCTCCCGATGGACTGGTCTCTGTGCCACCTCAGCCTCCAGTTTTACACCTTATCCAGAGGAAACCTACCCCAAGGCAACTTTTTGTACGGAAAGACGAAAACGTGGACCTACTAGAGACACAAGTACAGGTAGTTTCTTTGGATGATGTACTTCCCACCTCCGCTGTAGAAGGGGCCTCTGGTCCTGCCCTGTCATCGCCGTCTCCTCCCGTGTCCCCTTTACCGACGTCTGTCCCGTCTCCTCCTGTGTCCTCCCCTGGAACGTGTCCTACTGGCACCACCTCACACGACAACCCTAAACAGGCCAATCCGGGACCCCTATCTAGGCCGTCCTATATGCAAGTGACAGCTTCTCCTACATGGACACACGACAGGAGAAGTCATCCCACCACCCAGGTACTATTTTATGTGCACATATTTGCAGTACTAATAAGCGCTGGGATAACATCTGGTTTATGTGTTCTACCTTTATGTGGCTATGACTTATTTCCTGAAATATTATTGGATAATGTCAACTTTAACTCTTTCGTGCCCAGAATGTTTTTCAGAAACCTGCTTTATCAACTAACATGACATGGTAGCAGCTATTACGTACAGCATGTCCACATTTAAGTACTTATTCTAATGTTTACAAAGAGGGAAGTACAAAAACTTTCAGAAAATGCAATACAAAGCAAAGTATATGGTTTTATATGAGTGACTAGGGAATGATGATGGCAAAAGATTGTGAAATGGGCTTATTTGGATGAAGGTGCTCTGGGAATGTCCGTTTTCAGATTTCGGCGGGGAATAGGCTGTTTTCACATCAGAAAGCATTTTTATGCCATTTTAAAGAGAGCTATATTGCTGGAAATTGAAAAAACATATGTGTTATAGTTGGATTCCTCGCATAAAATCTCATAAGAAATAGCAGACCAATATTTATGCTAATTTTATCAATATCTTAGTAAATCTAGTGACTTTTCTATATGTTTGCATTATTCTCATGGCCAGAGCGCGCACTTTTCGTGTATTTTAAACCTCTCTTCCTTGTTGTTCAGGTGTCGCGACGCGCTTCCGCCCAGATGTCCCAAGTCCAGGCCACAGGTTTCTTGTCACCTGCAGGAGGAAGGTCTGCAGTCACGTTCTCCTCCACCTCCTCGCGCATGTCCATCCAGGCCCCACACCTAGTGCTGTCGTCCGATGAGGAACAGTTCATTCCCCCGTCCTCCTCCAGGTCCTCTGAACCAGGCCGCACACCTGTATCGTCTGCTTCCAGGATGTTGGTGCCTGCACTGTCGTTGGGGGAAAACGAATACCTACTGCAGGAGGGCAGACATTTCCATATGCCCTCTGTCGGAGCTACTCCTTTCACAGCCTGTACCTCCCCTCGACCTGCCACTCCTCGGCCCCCCACAAGAGGGCCGCGTCACATGGCCATGGGAGGGAGTACTCGGCCTGCTCCAGTAGTACACAGGGGGAAAGTGCAGGCCAAAGGATCAGGCCGAGGTCGCTGCCTGTCCCACTTGGAAGGTGGGTATACTAGGCCTGTCGCGCGGCCCCTACATGAGACAGCGTTGTCTGGTACAACGGGGGTAGTGCGTACAGGTGGCCTTCCCCCCGCCGCCTTCCTCAGACCACCCGTGGCCAAGAAGCCCAAGAAGGCGCCAAGCCGGCCGGTGGCGCATGGCCAACATACAGCCAGGATGCCGACTGTAGAACCGCAGGCCAGATATAAGACCCAGGCTTTTGTGCTCAGTCGTCACGTTGCCCCTACATCCACACGTTCCCCCCTTCTCACAGCACACGGACTCCCGGCCGAGGATCCACCTAGGAGCACCCTCTTTGTTCCCCGGTCACGTGCTTCTGGCCAAGCTGCTTTGTCCTCTAATGGCGTTTTGCACAGGCAAGAAGAATCCGCTGCTGATATCTCACACATAACTAACATCAAGCAGGATCAACCGGCCGCTCAGAGAGCCAGCCACAGTGGGCCCTCAGCAGGCACGAGCCACCGAACCCGTCGTTGTGTTAGGTCTATAACGGCCGTTATACCTCCTGTGCGGCGTGCACGGCATGCACACCCTGAAGCAGGCACTGGCCGGGGGGAGAGGGGGGCTCCTACTCGTAGCCGGCAGCCGAACAGACTGCGGCGGCAACACGCGGCCAGACCGGCTGGTCGCCTCGGCCTACAGGGTAGGGCCTCGCAGACAGGAGCAAACGAAGATCCCATCACTGTTTCATCTGGAGACGATTTCTATTGAACATAAGTGTTGGAAGTGTTCTCTTTTCGCGGAGACTAGTCAATGGTATATCTAGGAAGGGTTTTAAAGACAACGTATATTGATAAAGGACGTCAGGTCAGCTAACTCCCCCTGTTATGACAGAGAACAGGACGACACAACCACTTTTTAGAAGTTAACATGAGTCATATGAGTCCCCCTAAGCAATTTTCGGCTTCAGAAGAACACGCTTTAGATGGACAAGTAGCATCTATACAGAAGTGGTACACGAGGAGTTCCATGGTTGAAGACTCGTATTCGGCAGTCTGTAGCTCTGTTCTTTAAAGCGTGTCAACTTTGAACTGAAAAAAAAATATATTTTTGTTTCACAAAGGAATATGCACCCAAGAAGCTGCTTTCAGGAGATAAACATTTGTGCTAGGTATTTTTCCAGAAACGAGGCGAAGTAGATAAGGTGCTGTTTGGAAAGGCGAACCAAACAAGTTATTTTATTGCGCTTTCCTTATTTTGTAAACCCTGCAAGTTTTATGCAAAGGGTCTGTTATCATATTGTTGTTGTTACTGTTGTGCTGTAGTTAAGTATGTTTCCTGCATAGGCAAATACTAGGGCCCAGAAAAATGTTTAATGAGGAAAAGTGGTTTGTTCACAGTTCTCTCAGAAATATGTGGAAAAGACAAGACACAAATACGGGCCCTAAATACGTCTGTTATGTTTCAATTTGTTATCGCGCAACACATAGTTTTGTGTTTAAAGAGGTCTGCGGGCTGCATCCTACATGGTTGAGTAATATGCGAAAGATTCTAGCTAGGGCCCAGAAAAATGTTAAATGAGGAAAAGTGGTTTGTTCACAGTTCTCTCGGAAATATGTGGAAAAGACAAGACACAAATACGGGCCCAAAATACGTCTGTTATGTTTCAATTTGTTATCGCGCAACACATAGTTTTGTGTTTAAAGAGGTCTGCGGGCTGCATCCTACATGGTGGAGTAATATGCGAAAGATTCTAGCTAGGTATATTTCTGGATAAGAAGCTGATTTGTTCAAGTACAGTCTGAAAAGGCGAAAAACATGTTTTATTTGCGTAAGGTTTCATTTGTTATACCCTGTAAGGTATATGTTAAGGGTATGTTATTATGTTGTTCTTGTTACTGTTTTACTGTTGTTAAGTATACAACCTGCGCAACCTGCATAGGACGCGACTTTGGCAAAAAGAAAAGTTACTATTTACCCACAACTTCCTGCTGCACTGTCTCTCAAGAAAGACGTCTAAACGTCAAGGAAAAACCAAACTGACAAATAAATTATTATGGTCCAGGTTTCAGTTTTTTTTTAGTACACAAACAATATGTGTATGGCCTTTTATCCCATATAGCTCGGTCATGTACCCCCTTCATCCAGTACGGTGTGATATAAAGGGGACAGAGATATAGGGAGATACGGTCATCCTGAGTTCGTTTTCCGTGTGAAATAAACTTTTTTTTGGAATCCACTTTCAACGAAAAGTTCGTCGTTTATGTCTGGCAAACTTTACAAAAATAAGTAATACATGGAAGCCTAAGACTTGGCAAGGGTGTGCACTGGAGGCCCATAATTAAGATTTCGTCCCCCCCCCCTCTTGGGCCTCTCCCTTTCATTCCCCCCCCCTCTGGGTTTAGCACACAGGAGGGGTGGGAGGGGGCTCCTCAGACAGAGAAATAGTAAAAGGCCGTCTAAGGTCCCACACAGGGGGTTGGAAAGGGGGGGGGGGTCTATATGTGGGGGCCCCATGTCACATGTCGATATTAAGAAAAGGGCATGTAACATGTGACAAAATTTCAATTTCTCCATGTCCTGTCACAAAGCTCCATGTCACATGTGGATTTTACAGAAAGGTCATGTGTCATGTCATAAACTTTTTCATTCTCCATGTCCTTGTCACAAAGATACATGTAACATGTAGATTTTAAGAAATGGCCATGTAACCCTGTCGAATTTAGGGGTCTAAACCCATCAGGGGGGCCTCAATTTGGAAAAAGACAGTCATAGTTTAGGTCGCATAAGTGTTAGTCGCCCCTCGCAGTCTTGATCGGCGTTCAGCCTTTCCAGCCTTTTTTTCGGGCCAATTTGCCTACATTTGTGTTAACCATCCACCCCCTTTCCCCCCTGCTTTTAGGCCCTGTTAACTCCACATTGGTCTGGCCAGGCGGCCCCCCTGTCACGTGGGAGGGCCCGAGCGCTAAAAGCTAAATGGTAAATGACGGGGGACCACCCTCTAAAGTAGGTCATGAGCGGTGCGTTAGGCTGCTAACTTTTATCTCTAACAATGTCTGCCAACATGCCAGATTCTTTGAATATTCAGAGAAAAGGTCACTTTATGCTACAATTTTTAGGGAGCATATTTAAAATCTTTTTTTTGGGGGGATGGTAGATGCAAAAATTTTAGTGGGGGTTCGGGGGCTCTCAACTCTATGTCCATTCTCCAGTGGTACCGAACGCACCGTCGATGACCTGCTTTTGGGACTGGTCCCCCGTCATTTACCTTAAAAGCTCGGCCGGCCGAGCAAGAGTCTCATCCTATCAGAAGACAGAACTCGTGCATAAATTATGCAAAACGCGAAACCCGTTCCCGTGATGCCTCTTTTCCTTAACTTTAAGGCTGGTGGCCGTGCCCTTCTGTGCGCCCGGAAAAAAGGCCAGGTAGAGGTTACAGCGTCTCCTGCAACGTGCTACGGGGAAAAAAATCGCTTTCACTACAGGGGAAAACTATGACCAACAGATCCTTCTCTCAAAAAGGAGACAAGAGGGGACCCCCCTAGAACAGAACCCGG
The DNA here is from genome assembly GCA_949317995.1 of Acholoe squamosa. Taxonomy (NCBI): domain Eukaryota; kingdom Metazoa; phylum Annelida; class Polychaeta; order Phyllodocida; family Polynoidae; genus Acholoe; species Acholoe squamosa. The sequence goes on from OX439043.1 coordinate 62,874,427, forward strand.
GGGAAAACTTATTATTTATAGAGAAAGGGCGGCAACACATTTTTCCCGCCTTCCACTCATCCCTTCGGTCCTTGCCTGCGGCGTTCATCTTTTCATACTGCAGCGGTACCAGTCTTTCTCCTCTTCCTTCTCCAACCACAGGCTACACACTTTAGACGTGAATCTTTAGAACCATACATGTGCTTGGAGATTTTGTACATTGGCGGTGGACGACGGCGAGAAGCGACAGCTAGAGACGGGTGTGCTTCGGGCCCTGCTTTCTAGTTTTTTCTCTGTACTAAGGATACAGGGCGCCGGATACAGTTCTATCTTTCTTTTGCACAAGTCTCTGGAGGGTTAGAAGACACGGGAGGAAGGCCTTAAGATGGAGGACACCAAAAGGCCGATGGAGGCCAAGTTTCAGTGCCAAATTTGCGGGTCTGGCTTCGATACAATCGCAGAAGCCCGGAATCATTACCGATCGTCGCATGGAACCGGCACCACCACCACAGGGGCGGCGGCGCCCAAGTGTGGATCCGACTACGTAGCACCCGTTTCCAAAGCATCCAAGAAACTAAAGGTGTGCCACTGTCCGCGCTGCTTTCAGGAGTTCACAGAGAAGGGGTCTCTCCCCCGGCATGCTGCGCGGCAGCACCCTAACTTAATTTTCAATCCAGACGGCACGTACACAGACCGCAATCCCTCCGTGGCCGCTGGCGGGAAACCCTGCCCCTACCCTACCGCTGAAAAAAGTGCAGATTCAGCTTCTACCAGCTCTAATAGCGGCCCAAATAGCCACAGCGGCCGGGATAGGCCCACACAAGACATTGTTAGCACGTCCGGTGATCATGTGGTTCGTCCTTCACCAGAACATGATAATTCCGAGTATTTTCCCTCCCCTGTGGTCCCAAAGTTTAGAACTTCAGTTTCATTCCCGGCACAAGGCGGCGGCGGCCAACCTGCGGGCGGATGTGCACGGGTGGGGAGTTTAAAAGAGGAAAGCTCTGGATCATCTTACCCTGCCAACCCTGTGACAGCCCCTGTGCCAGAGGGATCCGTGGGATCCGCACCGACTTCACTCCCTGTCTTCCCCTTGCCTCCTAGCCGGACCACAATGACATATTGGCAAATGCCGGCAGTGGGGCCCGCCCCTATTACAGCACATTCCTCAGTTGCCAATCACAATAGTTCCCACTATGGATTCACCTGCCAGCCCAGCATGTCGGGAGGGAGTACGTCATATGTCCATGCCTCTAACGTGGAAGAAACAGGCCCCCCCCACCTTCCGCAAAGAACAGTGCCCTTCAGCCATAAACATTCTCCGGCTTCCACTTCAGGAGTACCGCCATCGTACCCGGTACTACCGTTCCACAACCATACACAGGTTAGTAGTTTCAACAGTCACGATTTCATTATCTGCATACCCAAGTACAGTAAGAATTTGAACTTGAGGTTACAACTGTAGGATCTGGATAGAAATTGGGTCTAACAAGAAGTGCTGTCATGGCTCGTGGGTGATTTGTCTACTTCGTAAAGCTGTATTCAAAAAAACCATATTATTTTATTGTTCTATGTAGCTTTGCATTTAATTATTTATATGAGCAGCAAAAGCCTTTGCATTAAAAAATGCTGGCTTTTCATGTGATATGTAGATGGTGGACCCCGGGGGGGGCACTGAGTCTTTGATGTGTAGTACCAACTGCGAAACTACAGCCCCCCATATTTGGTCATTTCACAGCACCTTAAAATGTAGCATAATTTTTACAGCCCCCCTTTTTCAAGAAGTCTGATAACAGCCCCTCTTTTCACCAGCCTCTTCCATGTAAACTATGGTTCTCAGACAAAAATATTCAGGAATTTCACAGCCCTGAATGATTAGAAGGAATATTTAAGCTGCTTCCTTCCCATCCAAGTTATAATGGGTATTAACAGCCCCTTAATCTCAAGATGCAATTCAGTTGACAGCCCCCCTTTTTCCCCCTCGCTGACACATTGACAGCCCCCGCTCCGCGGGGTCAGTACCACAGTTGGTACCCAAACCGAGGCTCAGTGCCCCCCCCGGGTGGTGGACTTCCATTCAGGTGTTTTTTTGGGGCCAGTCATGGCAAACAAAAAACTCGTGAAAGGGTGCACAACTTTGCTCTTAAACCCCCCCCCTCCTCCCTCCTATAAAAGTAAACTTCATCCCCAGATCTGTTGGGAAAGTAGGAAGTTTTAGAGCAATATAGCAAATTTTTTCTATAACTAGCATATAATAAATGATTTAGTATAACACAAATTGTTCTTACCATCATTGTAAATAATAGTTTCATGGCTATTGTTAGGTAGGCCAAAAAAAAATTTAACTTATGAACAAACCCCAGTCATAAGGGGGGTGCCATAAGGGGGGTGCGTCTAGCTCCTTCAGGCCCCTCCCCCCCCCTTACATTAAAAACTATTACTAGGTATTGCGTAAAAATAGGCCAATTTCTATGTAGGACTTCCACATAAATACGAGACAAAAAAAAAATAAATTCGCACAAGAAGCAGAACGCATACTGACAAGATACACCTTGTGATTGCAGAGCCTCCACATGGAGCCCACCCCAGCGATGTCTCCCTCCTGTCCATCGCCTGCAGCCCCCTCCCCTGCCTCCCACGACAGCATTGAATTTCTCAAAGCAGCTGTCAGAAAGCACTTGGACGAAGCAGCCCATTATGAGGTAAGTGATGCCGGCCCGTGATGCCCACAGAAAGCCTTCAGAAAAACTGACCTGCTTTATTTCTAATAGGACTTGCCATGTAGCCTGAAAACCTGCCCCAAACTTAGTGGTTGGAAAATAATTTGTACATGTCTACAATAAATTCTCTAGTGAAAGGTAAGCCCAAATAAGGTATGTAAGGGTTATACCGGGAACTGGTACTAATGGAAAGCATGTGTACTACTTTTTTTTTATGTTGCTCGTACGGTTACTCGTTTGTGACTAGCGGCTCTCTCTTCAGGTAGTCCATCTTAAATAAAGTCTTATCCGGCGCCTCTTACCCTTACCTTAGTGAAGACTCTAAAGGCCAAAGCGGTTGAGGGCCAGGTGTATAGCTTTAAAAAGGCCAGAAATAGGTGTAAAAGCTATGGTCCTGTACCTTCCAGGGGTCTGTAGGCTGAACACTCTATCTGTAAAGTCCTTTGTATTATGACAGCAAGGCGAGAATTATTATTGTAACTTTCTACTTGATTTTTCAGAAAGAAGCCGCAGGGCATAGACAAAAAGCGCAAGCTCTGAAAGGGGCGTTAGATGCAATGGAGGAATATAAATACAACTCGGGCACAACGCACCACGAGCACATGTAACACCTTGGCCAACACTTACCGAGTCAACCTGGCACAAAACTGAACGGCCAGTCTTCATACAAGACTTGTCAGGAAGAGTTATACTCAGACATGGCAAAATATAAGATAAGAGTCAAATTTAAAATACCCTGTGCTGTTGTAAACATAGGAGGTAGTGTTCATCATTTCTGTTAGCGTCTTGCTGTTTTGTGTACCTCATACAGTTTCCGTGTTAAACATAAGAGAACAGTTGGTTGGCTGTAGTGCTCAGAACTGTCCATATAACCGGCTTTCTGTTAAAACGGCTGATAGAAGGTACGAATAGTTTTCTGGGCAAGTTATATATATTTGCCTGTAACATGTAGCCAACACACTACGTTTCATGAGAGGATGATAAACGGAGAGATCTTTGGGATAAAGTGTTAAGTATTCTTGTGTTGAAGCCAGTTGTAGTACTGTTTTCCTGGCCACTTTACCATGTATGTGGACCTTACGAACACATGTTTCTGTAGAGATCTAATAGTAAGCCATTTACAGCGATTTTTTATGTTAAAAGGTGCTATTTGACAACATGGTTAATAAGCAGAAGAAATAAGTTTGAACATCGCATGGGCTTTTTTTTTTCTGCATATCCATAGAGACATTTCAAACCAAATCTGTTTCTTTTGTAAGGCATACCCGTATATATCTCGGGCTAGATCTCTGTTTAAAGGGTAGGACCAAATGGTAACCAAGGCCAAAAATAATTGGCATTTTATTCGCCAGTCATAGTTATCTCCGATCTCTTGCGGGTATAAAAGGGGCAAGGTACCCAAAAATTTTTGATCTTATAAGAGACGTGCTTTTAAAAAAAACAATTGGTCTCTGTGAAAGTCTGATTCAGTTTTGTTCCTTTTTAGTCTGTTGTTAAAGGAAAACAGGAACATTTTGTAGTAGCTCTTGCCCGGTGTCTGGTACTTCCCTGTCAAAAAAAAAATAAAACTTTGGTAACGAGCAGAGCGTCTTAATTATTTTTTATATGTTGTATAATAGACACAACTAGAACAACAAGATTAGAATTAATAAGTTGGCAATTTTATTTAACCATTTGAAATTATATGATCACAACGTTTCGGCTCGAGTTGGCCTTCATCAGGTTAATTATTTTTTGTTTACCTCAGACAGACAGGGCCCATATGTCTCCATATACGTGCTCTAATGGCCTGTGCGATAATACCACCTATATTCCAGTCAGAACATATAAAAAAGGTACAGGATATAAAACACTTAAATAGAACAGGCCCTGTTCCTTTTAGTTTGTGAACGCAAAGCCTTGAAAGCTATTAGTTTCCTTTTTCAACACTAGGTGTCACCACCTTCTGGTCCCACAGCCAATAATCCACCCCTCCCTTCACCAGAAATGGGAAGTCATGTATCCGTTCCGTTTACCATGTTGTACCTTCCGCTTTTTACTATAAGTGCCGGAAAAAGGTAAAAAAACAGGGGTTGCACCGGGTATAGGCATTACATAGGGGTTCAAAGTAGGAGAATGCCAACTAGTAAGTGTGACCAGCTCTTTTGAACCTGCCGTGGGTATTTCGAGAGAAAAACGGAGCGTCTGGGCAATTTGCAGTAGGATCCTTAACTAAAATTCTAATAAAGGTAAAAGATATTGAACTTACATCTTCCATATTATTCATTTCGACCTTAATTTGCAGGAATTTGCAGCCACAGCAACACAGCAAATTTCCAAAATTACGCCGGTCAGCCAAAGCGGAAGTTTAGATTTTGAGTAGAGTTACACATACCTCTAGTTTCGTATGAAATAAATATATAGAATTCTCATAAACTAATTAATGAGCAGATTGTTAAGTAAATATTCAAAAGGAGTTAACAGGCATGTTATGTAATTTTCATTTTTCTTCTCAGATATGCGAGATTTATACATTCAAAACTAAAGTATAAAATACGCACTAAAGTTTGCTGAAGCTGGTGCTGGGCTGTCTTAAACTCACCAGATTAGATTTCTCTGTACACCAGCGAACTTGGGATGACACTTGAACGAAAATACATGACATTTTGCTGTCATTTAGTGTGATTTTACTGTGTCATGTACAATGAAGTCTGTCTTTATATTCAACCAGTTAAATGACATCGTTTTCGTACATTATGATGAAGGATTCAGGAGGCATGTCCTCGCAAGAGCCGCTGAAGCAGGGTTAACCACAAAGGTAGGCCCCCAGGCTGTAGGTATGTAGCGATGACAGCCAAAAATCAGGACCTCAAGGCTCAACGGAACTCCACAATCTATATATCAAATGAAAGGACTGAATATGTGCATACAAAGGCTTTTTGAATCAAGTTAATATTCCTAATAAAAATATTTTTATTGAAAGCTTAAAAGATAGAAAATGAATTTCTTTCTGTTGAATGATGCTTTTTAATAAATGTTTAAAAATCGCCAAAAATCGCTAAAATCAATTTTTATAACACCAAATCATTCTTAATAAAAAAAATCTAGGAGAATTGCTCTGTATATTCGTCCTGCTTGGCAAAAATAATAAGACTTCTTCATGTGACTCAAATAGGGTGGTCTGACAGAAGCACCAAAATGACTCAAATGTTCACTCTCTGAAGTGGTAAAAAAATATGAAATGCAGTAAAATAGTGTACCAGTGAGTTAGAGCTATATTTTCCCTTTAATTTGGTGTAAATTTTGTGCAATTCTGTCCAACAGAACCCTCAGAATCGAATTTGCAGTACCAGGTGTTTAGCACTGTGACAGATATAGGGAGTGTTGAGCAGTGGTTGGCTGTCATCAATAAGGTATGCCAGCATTGGGGCTGATATGAGCCTGGACTGCGTCATGGAAAACTGTGCCAGGCTTGGAAGGTTTGTGCAGGGACAGGTCTCAGTGATCAGCTTATAACCATGGGAAATATTGGAGGGTTTAACTGCCTGAGAATTTGTACCCCAAGTACACAAAATTTCCTTCAATTTAGTGTTTGATTTTTTTCACAACTCTAATTAGTTAATTAATTGTCACCTTAATTAGGTCAATGTAATCAATACCCCCTGATCAAATACATGAAGGAATATAGGAAGTCATTCAAAAACATATAGAAGAGGTAGTATATGGTCTTAGCATCATCTCTGCCAAATATGAAGAAAATCTATCGTTGAGCACATAGTTTTCTAGGATCAGCAGAAATTTGTAATTGATAATTTCTGCCCAAATTTAGAGATTTTACTAACTTTTTATCTTTAAAAATTGATATTTCCACTTCTTTTGGTCAGAATGACCTGGGATGAACTGCATTGTGATGGCAAAGTTCCAGGCTTTCAGGGGATGTAAGCTTTTCCATGATACAGCAAGTTTAAAAATCAGACTAAAATCATGGAAAGGTCACACTTGTTCCTTCTTTGTACAGTTTAAAATGATGACGAAAAAATGCCCACTTTCGATCATGAAAACCACCATAACTTCATCAATTTTCACTTTAAATGAAAAATTCCAAAAGCATATTATTACTAACATGTGCCTCTAAAGGCTGTGCTAAAAGCGATCAGACAGCTTTTCAATTTTTAGTGACATACCTACCCCAGGCTAGGCACTTACCTAGTTTTCAAGACTTTGTCCCATGCATTTTATCTTTTAAGCAATGGATAGACCTCATCAAAAGAAATGGATTTGCTTTTTAAATGAAGTCTTTATGCCAAGTATAAGGGCAGTTATGAATGATCAAAGACCCCAAATCGAACCCAAAATTCTGCCACTGTTAGGAGTTTAAATAGGGCCCAGATTTGTGATCAAGCATATCTGATACAGGAGTGGCTACATCTCTTAAATCATTATTTTTGACTATTTTCTTTTCATGTATGGAAGAGTTCCCCAAAAAAGGTTGAAAATCAATGTATCATATCAAAATTTAACAATTTAAAGGGATTTTATCTTGACCTAATATCATCTGTGGTTTAGCGATCTCACAGAATTGGCGCAAAATTATAGAGTTGATATGAGATCTTTAATCGGTCAGAATTTCCCTTTAAATTGATGTAAACACTTCATTTAAAAAGAAAATCCACTTATTTTTTTCAGCTCTATCCATTGCTATATAAATGATATACATAGGATTGGATTCTAGCAAACAGACAAGGACCTAACATGGAGAAGCTGGTGGAAGGGTGATAGCGAATGGCACGCTAAAATTTTGTTGGCGTCTGGCAAACATCCTGTTCCCCTATGAAATGAAAAAACCTAGACAGTTTCTAAACCATTTTTTTTCTGTAGAAAGTGTGGGAACTATTCTCTTTTATGTGAGATTTCACCTTTATACCAAAAAAAACTTGGGGAGAATGGGATGTTTATCTGAATCGATTATTTCTCAAATAGATTCTTATTAAACCCCTAATCAATCCCTTTAAAATGAGCCCATGTTTGTTAAGATCCTCCAATAAATAGCTACACAATGAGCTTGCAAAAAAAGGAGAGTTTAGCACTCCCCAGTTTCAGCTTTATAACAGTTTCACACCTCCACTGCAGCAGAACCATGCACTGGGGGTAGGTAAGCGCCTACCCAGGCTCAGCCCAGTTTGTCTAGTGATTCAAAAATATGTGGAGGCCTGGCAGGTCTAAGTTTGTCCAGTAAATCACTAAATGGGATACCGGTACTGGGAATCCCCTCCCCCCCCCACCTTTTTGAAGTACCCCCTCGGAACCCCCGCCCCCTAGACTAGTTGGATCGGCGCCCAACTTGCCCCAACTCACATACTAAAGTGAAAAGTCCTACGCCACGGAGGTCACCGAGACCCTAAATCGTAGTGTCATTACGGTCTCAGATCTGTGACTACCGCCCCCTAGCTCAGTTTCTGAACTCTCATCTCCATTCCTTTGTAGGTCATGTGAAACTAATTCCATTTCCTCTATGTTTCTATATAGCATAACACAAAAGCAGCCCCTCACCGAAATGTTTGTTGGTAATATTTTCGACTGTAGCAAGATTAAACCATCTCTCACACACAATGTGTTAGAATATAGGATAGGCTTAACCCTGAAAATCTTAACTATAAAGGGAGCGATAGTACGTACAGCAAGTGTCATTCTACCCTATTTTAGGCCTCAAAACCTCCATTGGCCCGATTAACATTTGTAGACCTGATAAAATCCCCAAACCCTGGAATAATATAAAAACTCATCTACTGTTCCATTAAGGAACTATTTGGGGTCACTTGTGATTTTTTTCATAATTTTACCAAAATTTCTTGCATATGATTTCTAAGCCAATCAGTACCCAGATCACCTTCAGGGCAGGCCTGAATACCATATGACTCACGAGAGGGCAACATTTACTTCCATGTGATCTGTAAGAGTTCAGATTAGCTGTAGTTTAAAATTGGAGGAAACTCTTTATCTCAGTCAGCGCGTTGATAGGCTGACTTTGAATCAGAGATATAAAGGTACTGTATCTTTATGTCTCTGGTTAAATACATTCAAAATCAAGAAGGGTTTTGAAAAAAAAAGTTCTAAAATATCCTATTTTACTCATCTGATTTCCTATTTGGCCTATCTGAAGCAGTTGGGAAAAAAAAACCACAAAATTCCAAGGGGCCAGAAGTGTTTACGCCCCCATCAAACCCATCCCCTGTTGATAAATAATGACCACTCCCTTGTTTTTTAACAACCAGGGTGGGGGTCTGGCTTTGGGGGGGGGGATTTTAGTGCAAACTGACAATCTTTTCTCCCCCCCCAGGCCTCCTCGGATGGGTTTAAAATGTTTCTATCCCCCTCTTTGTTCTATACATGTAATAACGTGTGGCTGAAAGTGGAAAGGGGTGTGAATATCCCCCAACCCCACCCCGCCAAGCGGAGGGGTATAAAATGTCCACATCTAAAGGGGGGGAGGTTCCTGAGCGTGGGAATGCAGGGGACCGACGGAGGGTGGGGAGGGGTCGGGGTCGGGCACCACACTGTCTACAAACCATCCACTACCATTCGTAAGTTTCTTGTGACTTGCACTCGTATATGTCCAGTTGGCTGCTACAGTCATGATCTACTTGTGTCATTTAGGACAAAGACTGCGGCCATCCTCTGGACCCAAACGTGGCCATGCAACTCTTTTCACCCCTCGTGGCTTCTCTGCGCTTTATGACCCAGCAGGTGGACAACCCATACCAGTCCATCAGGTGTGAGAATGACTTCCTCTTCGTAATGGAACAGGTGAGTCCAACTTGAGCTAAGTTGACTATAAGAAGTGCCGAGCTTTACTTCGCATTGAATTGTAACACTTCTGATTTCTTGACTCAATGCCAAATACTCTCTGAAAATTAGGAATATTGATTCTCACGTAAAGCATCAAAAAGAAAAGCCTTCAGACTTGAAAATAATTATGTCTTCTTTTATTGGAACAAAGGCCTGCCCACAAGTACAAGCTAAAATGAACGAGTCTTCCTTTAGCCATGCAATATGTTCTACATTTCAGTACCATGACCATATTTTGTTAGCAATAAACGGAGATCAATTGGAAACAGAAGAATTCCTTCACAGAAAACTCCTAATTCTCCAGAGAATCCTGCGGTTTTTCTTCGGGCCATGCGATGAAGAGTGAGTCTTATTGTACTTAGATCTATATATTTCAAAGTAGATAAATAAAATCCTCACTTTTTTCCATAGAAAGGTTTTATAAACAGTTTTAAGTATTATAAGATATCCTTAAAATCTTAAGTACATTTAAGATGTTTGTTAACAGCTTTTTTTTCAAATATTTATTAACTCTATAGAATAAGAAGAGATAAGCTCCCCGAGCGCGATGCAAGGTGGCGTTTTGTGTCTCAGCTGCTGGACACCTGGGTGGACCTCTACAACACAGAGCAGAGCTTCCTAGTAGAGGTATTTACAATATTACACCTCTCCTCCTCAAAAAATGATAATGATAAAATAAATAAATACATACATACATAGAATAACAATGTGATGATATTAATGATAACTATTGTCCTATTCTTTTTTTCATAATACCCACAATGTGATGTTAAAGGGCGCCTAGCACGGAAATAATCATGATCGGTACCTGCTCAAAGATCGTCCATGAATTCACAGGAACCAGCAGAAAAATGTGACGCCCTGATAAGTCAAGGGGTGGTCACATGACTTTTTAAAGCGTGCTGGGCCCCCTTTAATACCGTAATCTCCCGCGTAGAAGACGCGCTGCGTGTATAAGAAGCACCCCAAACTCAGCACATGCATTTTCGCGTATAAGACGCACATTTTAATGCTGAAATTTGTAAGATTAGTACATTTCTATAGAAAAATTACCCCTCGTATAAGACACACCCCCAACTTGAGAGTAAGCTAAAATGTTTAAGGTTAGGGCTATTTCACAGCCCTAAGATGTTATTGGTTTCTATGTTCAAAGGGCTAGACTCTATATGAAATTACATGTACATGCAAAAGTGGTATGCTACATGCAAATATAATACAACACTTCACATCCTGCATCATAGCTCGGTTATACATGTAGGTGGCCCTGAAGGGGTTAATGGTCACAGGTAAACAGTACAACCCACTCAACCCCTTGTGCAGCAAGCTGTAACCTCTCCTTCTTCCAATAAGCCAATGACATAATTACTACCTAATTAAGAGGATTATATCTGGTCCATCCAGATGTGTGAGCATGTACATGGCTATTTCTCTTAAGGCTAAACTCACCTTGAGACAATCTGTGCATTTTACTTTTTCATCCCAATACATGTATAACTTCCATCTAACAAAGGAGTTTTGTCATTATAATGACTAATGACTTTACCACATCCTGATATTCTAAAATCCTCTTGTAACATGACAAATACCTCTTTCAGATTTGAAATATTAAACTGGGTTTTGTCCTTAAAACTTTTAACGAAGCTACCTCAACCCCTAGATCCAGGTACCTTAGATTTGTCCAAGCTACTTGTCTCAGTCTAATCCTATGTGAACACTAAGGACTTTTATGTGGGCAAGTCTACCCATTTTGCCACATTCCATTGCATCGACTCCCCTTATGTGACTATGTTATTGGCTAGCCAATAACATAATAAGACGCACCAGCATTTTGTTTGGCGTATAAGACGCGTCTTATACGCGGGAGTTTACGGTACATTGTATACCGGGTAATAGTGTTTACATGCTTGATTCAGTGTTGTGAACGCTCATAATATAAAATAGAAGTTATTGCCGTGAATGTTGAAAAAAAGCTTTCCATGTTTCAAAAGGCGGTGGAACGCCTTCATGTGAACCAGCTCCTGAACGCCAAGTGTATCCAACTCCTAGAAATGGTCCTAAGTGCAGTTAGAACAACTGGGGGTGAAAAAGGTGCCGTCCATGCTCTACTGACTGTCAACAGCAAACTGCTATCCCTCTTCTCTATGTAAGTTCTATATTAAAGCCTAAAAATCATATATTGGATTTAATATTGGTAGAGCCTTAAACTATTTGAGTGTGTCTACAAAGTGACCTTAATCATTCCCTGTGGTCGATCTTCCTATCCGACATTTAAAGTTTTTTTGTTTTTTTAAATGGAGTCTAAAATATTTGATACTAGTAACCTTTACCTGCAGATCATAATGCCCTTTAAATCTTGCTTCACGTAAATTTCTTTTCCTATTGAATGTTCTTCAGATTTCACAATGATAGCTATCATTGGCCAGCACGATATGTAATATACTTTTTGAGTTCTTGCAATTAATCCTTATTAACTTCAGGCGAACAGCATATGAGCTACTCCCTTCGGACCTACTCCTCCTGATCATTCTCGCCAGGACCAAGTTCCCGGCTCGTCAACGACTGGAGGATTTCTTCTCACAGTCTGTTGCCATGTCAAGCATGGAGAACCTCCCGGTCCCAGACAGGGAACATTATCAAAGTGCACCTGAAGACTTAGATCCTAATGATGAGGCTGAGTTGGATGTAATGTCACTTTCTATATTGTTAGTTACCCCTTTGCATTGCCGATATGTTAAATGATTCAATGGTCAACTGTATTTTGATCTGTATTTAGCTAATGCTTAGCATTGATAACCCCATTCTCATATTCAACAGGAATGGAAGTCTTCAGGGATTTCCCCTAATTCAAGGACTTTCATATTAAAAAAAAAAGTACTTTCTGTGTAAAACCTCTATTTTAGGGGTTCTTATGATAAAGACATTTCAGGGATTTTTTTGTGCTCAGTGATTTCCATCCCTCCTATATCTGTCGAAGAGGATAATTTAAATTTGTCTACTTTTTTTCATCTAAATTTGTTGTCATATCTTGATAGTCTAGGAATAATATAAAACACTTGTGTTGCATTTATTTACAGTGCTTTAGTAGTGTTCCCTCTACACCTACTCAATCACCGGACAGAGGGGCATCTCCAGTTCCCGGTGGGTATATATTCTGACAGACTAGATCAATAGGCAATGGAGGAGTTACGTCTTTATGCAATGACAAAAGACTTATTATATAAAGATAAAAAAAATATGCCAGTTCAATTGTCTTGTAATGAGCTTGTGTCCCATAAGCCAGCTAGTATGAACGATTGTTAAGTGGTATAAATGCATCTACTGTAATGGCACTGTAATGTGTATTTTGGTGTATACATGTGATTTAAGTACCGTAGAATCTAAGTGTAGGAATCTTTGATGACTTTCCATTTTTACCGTTCTACGTCTCATTTGCCAAGCAAATCGTTATATGGTACATCTTTATAAATTACAGAGCCTGCACCACATGGCTCACTCAGTGTAAACACAGAAGACACTGCCGCCGTGCTACATAAAGTTGAGGTTTGTTTATATTTCAAGTTCTCCCCTGTTAGACAATATGTATCAAATGCCATTTGAAAGCCGAGAACAAATAAGGAATAAAGTGCTCGGTAGAAAAACACCTCTCTAAGTGAAACACCAGCTTGAAACATTTAATCAAAATATTGTACTATTCAATTAACTTTACACCTCTATTTCATACTCCTAATCGGGCTTCCCTAACCCACTTAAAAGGGTCTATATCTCATCTTTCCTATCCCGTCAGATGTGTGTGGTGCACATATGCGCAGGCACCGACACATTCCTCTGTGAAATTCCATAATGTAGTTTTCTTGCCATGAATATTCATGACCATAGCTGTCGAAATGCCGTTAAACATCTACTACTCACTCATACTCCTAATAGTTTATTCATCCCATACTGCCCTTTTTGCAGGAGGCACTGCAGACAGTTGCTGAAGACCCGCATGCGCTACTAGAGATGTTTTATACACCTGTAGGTGAGAGCGAGGAGGAGCGGACAAGCTGCAAGCGCCACACGGTGATGATCGGAACCCCGCTATGTAAATACACACCACACACGGTGCATTGTGTGGAGGTGATGCCGGGCGTCATCCTCACCATTCTCTGCGAGGCATGTGTCTTAGATTACTCTAGTGTTAGATGGCGTGAAGCTGTGGAGGGATTTCAGGGTTCTGATTTTAATCGGTAGATTTGTATGTGGTCGCCTTTAATCAACAAAGGGGATTAAGAAGGAGCTTTCACTGCCCATACCTCTTCCCTAATACAATATTGCACCAATCCATTTTTGAGAGAAATGGAAAGCATACCACTAGATCTCACAAAAGAGCCGTAACTCATACGCACTAGGTAATGTGTATGCACACTCTATGTGGGGTAAATTTTTACATTTGATTAGACTTGAAATTGTTAACATCAGGCCATATATGCACCATAGAAAATCATCTGAAAGTCGAGTGTGCCCAATATGCAATATATTGCAGAAGCTATTCTCTGTCAGGGCCACATAGTAGTTATTCACTGGTGGCAAAATGCCATAATGAATAATTCTATTCATTTCCAGGTTTCCAGATCCAAGGTATCAGGTACTATCTGTCAGACGATATCAGTGCTTAGAGCTGTGCTACACAAGGCCTCTGTTAGCAGTCTACAGGCCAAACAAACCATGGACTTTATTGACGCCAATCTAAAGAAGATATTGGACATGATGAAGAGATTAAAGGTAAGACACTAGATAATCATCTCTGCTAGCCTTTTGGCAAACTTGGTACCCTATTGTAATAAGGCCTAAAAAAATATGTTGTGTTCAGGTAAGGGGTTTGAAAAAAAATTACGGTAGGCAGGTAGGGAACTCCTCTTTTTTGTTGAAGACTTTTTTTAAGGCTGGCTGTAAAAAAAAAAGCATGCCTACGCAATGCCAATTTGGCATGTGAGATCAAAAAAGATTATGTGTCTCGATAAGTGCCAAGATATCAGATATTTTTTTTATGGTAGGGCCAAAAGATTTGGGTAGGTAGCCGCTAGCGTTACCTGAACACAACACCTTTTTTAAGGCCTAAATTGAAAGTAGATGTTCCAATCTCCTACATGAAGCTTATTCAGATAATCTAATCAATTAACCCTTTATGGATCACATAATATTTTTATGTACTATCATGCAACTTAAAGTGCTGTATTCATGCATCATGCCAGCTCTACTGGATTGATACACTCCTCAAAGTGTCAGCATGATGCACCAATGCAGTGCTGGCGAGTAGACTCACCAATACTGCATTGGAGCATCATGACAACAAAGGAACATAAACCCAGAGGCATGAGTTAAACAGTTTTTCAAGTATGGACATTCTTTCCTTTAGGGTGGAAGTTATATAGATAGAATAACTGATGACATCGCAAAGAAGTGGGATACTTCCAAACGGGCGGGGCTTTTAGCATACCTCGACAGCCGAGATGATGCCGATATACCTAGCAGGTGAGGCCTTTAAAACCTATTGTTATTACTTATGGAAATTAAAGGGACATGGAATGGACATGAACAGAATTATTGATATTTTTCTCCCTTTTTGAATACATGTATCAGGTATATTTAGATATCTTCGATTATTTGCAGCTAAAATATGAAAGATGAAGATATAATAGAGGTCTTCCCTTGCTTTACAGACTAGAGGCTACATTAACGTCAGTGCTGGAACGGCTTAAAGCCCTGTTCAAAGTGTTATACCTGACTCCGAAACGCTTGACACCCGAAGCCCAGCTAAACTTAACCCGGAGTATTGACTATGCGCAGGTCCTAATGAGGAGACACCTTTATGACTATAAGGAATACCTGGCCGTCAAGGCCCAACGCAACATTACCATGACCAAGTAAGATTTGCATTAAATGATGCTTCTTTCTACTATCACAGTATTGGGGAAGGATTCTCCAAAGTTCTATCATTACCAAGAAATTTATTTCTTGCAATTACATGTAGTATAAGCTCTATGCCAAGAAAAATCTTGAGTTATTTTTGTATGTGTTTCAGCTTTGTTGAAGACTTTCCAGGCCTGATCCACTTCATCTACGTAGACCGTGCAATGCATCATATGGTGGCTCCATCTATTAATATGACATCAGACCCTGGCCCAGGCAAGGTCGACATGATGAGTGTCATCAAGTCCAAGGTTAGTTTTGATCAATATTTGATTGATTTCGATTTAAAGTAAGGCTCCACTTGATCAATATCATACTGACATTAGGAAAATCAGCAAATTTATTTCAAATACTACCGTAGAATATATTACCTTTTTACAACAAAATATATTTTAATCTCTTTCCTTTTTAGTTGTGGAGTAAAATCCCTGACATCCAGAGTCGGTTGCGGAATGGTCATCTAACACAGGTCCTGCGAGATGGTGACTTTTTATACTCGTACTTCCTCTGGTTTGAAGACGGTAGTGTGAGTATATATTTGGTCTGTGTATGTCTCTTTTTGTATATCTCTTTTTGTATGTCTCTTTTTGCGCTCGAACATGCCCTTTTAACCTATAGTAACGCGCAGGTTTTCCACTCAAAACTGGTGAAATTATTTTGACCCCGCCCCCCACCCATCAGAGAGGGGTTGAAAAGATTTTGACCCCTCCCCCGGTGAAGAGGGGTTGAAAAAAATCTGACCCCCCCCCTCCTCAAACCCACCAGCCCCCTCCCTGTTGTTAAAAAATTATCACTCCCTAAACTAGCAATAAGTACCAGAGGCAAGTAAGTGTAGTTAAACAGGTTTCGTTCTCTATTGATTTTTCAAATAGCAGATACAGCTATCATCATATTCCTCAGATTCATCAATTATGCATCCAAACTCCTATATAAATGTCATTCCTATAGTTGGGCTGGCAGGTCTCCGGCAGACTCACACAAGTATGCCTTGACTGTAGCTCAGCTGAAGCCAAACTGACGTGCCCTAGCCTCGTTTCATAGACTCCACCATGAGGGGCGCCATCTATCAAGAAACTTAGGCACTTGTGTTTGCCGCCGGTGGACCGGCTTGGTCTGCCAGCCCGCTACAGTATATATGCATAGAGTAGCCCAAAAAGGAAACTATCTCCTGGATGTTCTGTACCATAGTACATGAGATCTAACATTTGAAGTCTCAGCAGAAAAAGGTAAATGTACATCGTACTGATAAAGATGAAACCAAATTTCCCATTTGTAAACTTTATTTCTTCCCTCTAGGGTCATCCTGTTCAGATTCCAAATGCTTACGACGGTGTGAAGGAAAACATGCTCCCTGGTATCTTGACTGGGGGATTTTACAGGTTTGTATTTGTACTTGTCTATTCACTTAAATTGTGAGTACTACTTTATAAAATATAAGTTGTTGCTCGGATACCCCAGTAGTTAGTTCTACACCTGGTGAATTAATATTTGCTCTGAAATATAGAAAGTAATTACTCGTATGTAGAAATTTGAACTTGATGATCTAACTATATGTAGTGCCGTATGTATATTCAAAGGAAAATCTGTTGAATGTGAAAAATAAAGAGATGTAGATGAATTCAAATACAGAGTAATGTTTTATATCTGATATGAAAAATTTGAATTCAAAATGTTCTCGATCAGTTCTTCACACAAACGTAATTACATTAAGATTCAGTCTGAATTATAACAGATGATTGAATTAATTAAAATTATACCCGTTGAACTAAATTCAAATCTTTGTAACCTCATTGTTTGCAGACAATTAGCGCGGCAGGTGTTCCCGGGTACCCCACAGGTGGGCGCCTTACGTGGGTATGAGCTGATTACACTACACGTTGGTATCTTACCGACACATCTCGTGCTGCGCCAGGGACGTAAGCTGGCCGCCATGATGTGGGAGACAACTGGGGAGGCCAACTCTCCTATTACACTATTGTAATGAACCATGAAATGGCCATCACCTCATTATAATGAAATCCATTGTAACTTTATAACGGTAAAGCTGGAGTAAGCTCTGGTAATACAAATTTTTTTTTCTCAATTTTCTTTCAACCTTTCTTTTAGAGTTTAAGTTTTCAAGTTCAGCGAGTTCTTACTCCCTTGTCCTATAGGGTTTATCATACCCTGCCTTTAAGATTGTCCAAGATCAGTGGTGCTAGGTTATCGTATGCAATATGTACAGCGATGTATATTTAAACTTTATAGTATGTATATATACGTATATAAAAAAGGTGAGCTACATGTATAATAGAATTAACCCATAGTCATGAACACAGGAGGCATATAGTATACGACATATGTACATATTTTTCTTAATGTCACACTTCTTTATAGAACAGTAAAGCGAAAGACATGGGGGCTGGCCTCCTACTGTTTTTGTTTATACATGTGTATATTTGTACTTTGTTATCCTTAGTGTCAGCTACTTGTATTATAGAAGAAATAAAGACGTTCCAATTTAACTGTATTATGAGGTGTTTTCAGATACCCAATGCTATACCTGGCTCAGTGACTGCATTGTTGTATACATGTAATATTTGCTCAGTCTGATAATTAAAACGCAGCAGAGGAAGAGTGCACATTATATGTCAGAGTTGCAAATATTGTTCGCTACTTTCTGTGTCAAGATCAAACATATCATTCACTCAGGGAAAAAGATAAACCTGTTTCCAAGGTTATGGCTAGTGATACACGTTTTGGTCCACAAGGGATACTGAATCAGATTTCAAGTCAGAATATATCATGCCTTAGAATTTGATTCAGGGGGCACAAAGACCTTTTTTGAGAAGGAGGGGCATCCCCCCTACTCTCCTACTATGAATCGAAGGACCCACAAATTTGGTATGTTCGATGATGTGTTATGATATCTAAGCTGACATTGTGAAAACTCGTGTGTCCTATGTTGATTTTAGGCCAAATCAACTTGTGCCTGTCTAATCCGATCTATTCATCATATATCCCCTTACTACATGCATGGCTGTAGGCAAATATGGCATCAGCAAATACCACCATATGTGTTGATCAAGACTTGGATTTGGGTAGATTTTCTAATTGTGTAACACATCTTGGGCCTGCGTCATTCAACTATAGGAATACAGCCAAATTCCTAGGGTCACATCACAAGTTCCTGTACATCAGAGGCCGTTTGCTTACTCAAATATAGACATACATTAGCTAATTGTTCAGGTTCAAGGTCACCGACAAATAGAATATAAAAATGACTATCGTATGTCATACATAGCAATACGTGGGAAAAGGGTTGTTAAGAAGGGGGGTACGCTAGCCAATGGCAAATCATGGGTGTTATGGCCCACCTTAACTCCCTGAGCCAAGGTTTGTAGTGCAGGGTATTGGGGGGCGGGGGTTGTATTGGAAACGAGAATTCGCTCACAGTTAATTCTGTATCACAAGCCCCTATGTAGTCCATCTTTTGGGGAAAGCAAACTGAGACCATCAAGTCGCCATAGTGCTCCATGAATAGCATATTCCCTTCTCTGCATGTCACTGACGTTACACACTTTGAACAGCTTAGCCGTTCACAGTGGCAGTTCTGAATATAGGCACTAGGTGGTGCCACTGTGTTCTGTGTGTGTAACCATCCAGTCATGTACCGTTTTGTCTACAAACAATTTGTGCAGTTTCTGATACTGTAATTTGTCGAACACTAAAATGGGGCCACTTTTGCTTGAGATATGCTCATTAAAAACTCTAATTCCAGGGCTTTCCAATGACGATAGAATTTTGATAATATTCTTACTAGAGCATCCCACATTTCTCTGTACTACTTACATAGCCCCATGGTCAAACCCACACTTCTCTGTACTACTTACATAGCCCCACTGTTAAACCAACACTTCTCTGTACTACTTACATAGCCCCATGGTCAAACCCACACTTCTCTGTACCATTTACATAGTCACATGGTCAAACCCACACTTCTCTGTACCATTTACATAGTCACATGGTCAAACCCACACTTCTCTGTACCATTTACATAGCCCCATGGTCAAACCTACACTTCTCTACTTACATAGCCCCATGTTCAGACCTACACCTCTCTCTACTACTCACATAGCCCCATGGTCAAACTCAAACTTCTCTGTACTACTTACATAGCCCCATGCTCAAACCCACACTTCTCTGTACCATTTACATAGCCCCATGGTCAAACTCAAACTTCTCTGTGCTACTTACATAGCCCCATGGTCAAACCAACACTTCTCTGTACTAATACATAGCCCCAGTGTTAAACCCACACTTCTCTGTACTACTTATATAGCCCCATGGCCAAACCTTGGCTGGATACCGGCCTGTATATTGAGGACATGTATACAGGCAGGCCATGCCTAAGAAGTTACCTGTCAATCATCCCCTGTTGTCACACTTACTCACAAGAGGGCACCCTTTCACCCCAAAGGTACCGGTACACATGTCTCTCCTATACAGATGTTTAGATATATTGCCTGTGATTGGAGATCTAAAACTGACATCTAGTGAAGTTCAAGTGAAGCTCTCCCCAGGACCTGGGGAAAAAGCATGGCCTGCAGGTATATGCTCACAATACCTGCAGGGCACCAGCGTAGGCCAAACCCACACTTCTCTGCACCACTTACATAGCCACATGGTGAAACCCACACTTCTCTGTACTATTTACATAGCCCCATGGTCAAACCCACACTTCTCTGTACTACTTACATAGCCACATGGTGAAACCCACACTTCTCTGTACTATTTACATAGCCCCATGCTCAAACCCACACTTCTCTGCACCACTTACATAGCCCCATGCTCAAACCCACACTTCTCTGCACTACTTACATAGCCCCATGCTCAAACCCACACTTCTCTGTACTACTTACATAGCCCCATGCTCAAACCCACACTTCTCTGCACCACTTACATAGCCCCATGCTCAAACCCACACTTCTCTGTACTACTTACATAGCCCCATGCTCAAACCCACACTTCTCTGCACCACTTACATAGCCACATGGTGAAACCCACACTTCTCTGTACTTCTTACATAGCCCCACGGTCAAACCCACACTTCTCTGTACCATTTACATAGCCCCATGGTCAAACCCACACTTCTCTGTACCATTTACATAGCCCCATGGTCAAACCCACACTTCTCTGTACTACCTACATAGCCCCATGGTCAAACCCACACTTCTCTGTACCATTTACATAGCCCCATGCTCAAACCCACACTTCTCTGCACCACTTAGATAGCCACATGGTGAAACCCACACTTCTCTGTACTTCTTACATAGCCCCATGGTCAAACCCACAATTCTCTGTACCATTTACATAGCCCCATGGTCAAACCCACACTTCTCTGTACTACTTACATAGCCCCATGCTCAAACCCACACTTCTCTGTACCATTTACATAGCCCCATGGTCAAACCTACACTTCTCTGTACTAATACATAGCCCCAGTGTTAAACCCACACTTCTCTGTACTGACCCCACTAGCTGGTATCCACTCTCTGCTCCTTTCTCTTGTCCCTCCCTCCCAGCTCCACCCCACCCTCTCAGGGTCAAACCCACACTTCTTTGTACTTCTTACATAGCCCCATGGTCAAACCCACACTTCTCTGTACCATTTACATAGCCCCATGGTCAAACCCACACTTCTCTGTACCATTTACATAGCCCCATGGTCAAACCCACACTTCTCTGTACTACTTACATAGCCCCATGGTCAAACCCACACTTCTCTGTACCATTTACATACCCCCATGGTCAAACCCACACTTCTCTGCACCACTTACATAGCCACATGGTGAAACCCACACTTCTCTGCACCACTTACATAGCCACATGGTGAAACCCACACTTCTCTGTACTACTTACATAGCCCCATGCTCAAACCCACACTTCTCTGTACTACTTACATAGCCCCATGCTCAAACCCACACTTCTCTGCACCACTTACATAGCCACATGGTGAAACCCACACTTCTCTGTACTTCTTACATAGCCCCATGGTCAAACCCACACTTCTCTGTACCATTTACATAGCCCCATGGTCAAACCCACACTTCTCTGTACTACTTACATAGCCCCATGGTCAAACCCACACTTCTCTGTACCATTTACATAGCCCCATGCTCAAACCCACACTTCTCTGCACCACTTACATAGCCACATGGTGAAACCCACACTTCTCTGTACTTCTTACATAGCCCCATGGTCAAACCCACACTTCTCTGTACCATTTACATAGCCCCATGGTCAAACCCACACTTCTCTGTACTACTTACATAGCCCCATGCTCAAACCCACACTTCTCTGTACCATTTACATAGCCCCATGGTCAAACCCACACTTCTCTGTACTAATACATAGCCCCAGTGTTAAACCCACACTTCTCTGTACTGACCCCACTAGCTGGTATCCACTCTCTGCTCCTTTCTCTTGTCCCTCCCTCCCAGCCCCACCCCACCCTCTCAGTGTCACTCGAGCAACTGTGTCCACTATCACTGATATCCCTTTTCACTGCCTACCCCTCTCTCCACCCTTTCCGCCACACACAGTCTTGCGCTATGTGACTGGAGGGGTGGTGCACGGACTAAGGTTGAAAGGCAGAGGGAAGGAAACTTAACTTTCTGATGTAGGAATCCATAGAATAGGTTGTAATTGATGGGATTGAGAGGGAAAGGCAGAAGGGCGGGAGACATGTCAGAATGAAACCGTGACCGGGGAAATGGTGGGACCAGGGATAGGGCAGGATGAGACTGACAGTAGGGCAATAGTGAAGCTATGGGTGAGGGCTCATCCCGCCCCTACCATTCTTCTCCTGCCAGTTTCTTCCTACCCTCATCCCCATTCCCTCCCAATCTGTATCTGGTAAATGGTGGGAACCGCGAACTGAGGTAGGTGCAGCAGCATCAAGTCTGCAGGACTTGCCCGGAGCCATCACATTCCTGCTTCAATTCATAGAGTTGTGATGGTTGAAAAGGGGAAATAATAATTCCAAAGGTGTATCTTTCACAGAGACAGAAAAGGATGTTCATGTTTCTTAACATTTCCTTACCATCGTGTTTGATTTCCTGGTTTATGTTCACAGGCCTGATCTCTTCAATTATTCACAACATTCAGAAAGTCCCTTGTCAGCTATGATCACAGGCGCGTGTTCAACATGATGCCCGCTTTGAATACAAATGTGTGAAATACATCTGAAAATGGCCATTTTGTCCGTTTTATCCATTTTCCCTTATTAACTTGTGTATTTACGTGTTCCATAGGTGTCTTAAGTCCCACCTGAACAAATGCAGTAGGAAATATAGTGTTTCTGTTTTGCTGACAAAAGGGATTGTCTTGAAGAAATTTTACCATCAGGAGACATTGGAGAAACATGCAGATGTAAGTGGTCATCTTTTAACAATGGGAGGGGGGGTGTTCGGGGGACAAAAAAAAAATCAGATCAGCGGTTTTGAGTGAAAAAGCCTGCGCACTACTAAAGAATAGAAAGGGGGCCGGAAAAATTTCAGACCCCTCCAGGGGGTGGGGGGTCGGTGGAAAATATTTTGCAGTGTATGCATGGAATTTCACCAACAACGCCCCCCCCCCGTTGTTAGAAATTACCACTCCCTAACTACCAATTTTCTGAAAATGTGGATTTCTCACATCCTGGCAAAGTAAATGGCCTGGTTATGATGAACAAGGCCCTAGGGTAGGAACCCAACATGTCACGACTGTATCGATTGTTGGAATAAAGAATGGTCCCACTGTGCACGGGGATATGGACAGGACATGCCTTGAATATGCGTGGGCTAGTGGACAGCCAGTTGGAGATGAATTACACTGTGTCACATCGATGTCATAATCTACCTTTGGTGCCAATACTTAACGTTAGCTTTTATTGTGTCAGTCCCTTGTGATATTTTAGAGAGAGGTAGTTTAATTCTTGTCGGTCATATTCTTTCTAGGAGTTGCAGTCTGGTTCCAGTAAAGATATGGATATAACATTTGTTGCATTGTATTCCAGGATTATTTTCCTCTATGACAATTTGCAGTGTTTTATTCTCTACACAAATTAGGGAAACGCCCTAAATATACAATAAAACGACAGTAAAAAAGACAGATTTTAGGGGGCCTTGGGAACATCTGTTTTAGTTGGATATGGTCAGTGAATGCCTCACCAGGTGGTATATGCTCAGTTGTATTATTGAGCTGCTCACACCTGTAGCGTTCTACCCCTCGATGTTATATCGAATCTTTCGATAAACAACGAAGAACAACTATTCAGGTTCCAGTTAAAACTTTATTGTCTAATAACACATAGGCATCAGCCGTTCTCGATCACAGTTACAGGTGGCAGAGTTTGAACTCTATTGCAGGTTCGACACTAGGCCTTCTAGTGTCTAGAGTTAATATTCCACATGAACCCCCTCTGTGCAGCAGCACAGAGGAGTATTAGAATATGGTAGCCGGGCAGCCGCCGACCATTGCTCACAATGGTCAGTCGGGGCTGGACTGACCCTGAGGAAGGCCGTACAACGGCCTTATATACACCGGAGTCGAGGGCCACGTGACCAAGTGGTGACGTGGCGCTGGACTTCAGCGCCCCCAGGCGTCGGGTAATAGAGGTGCTCTCGACGTCGCCCACGAGGACCACGAAGGTACCTCGAAGATGACGCGGGACCACCACACCACCCCCCACTAGACTGAAACGAGGTCTCTGAAAATTCAGAGATCCCGGATCAGTCTAAACAATTAGATAATAATATGAACAGTAGAGGAATATATAGAAATATAGTTTCTACTGTACTGTAGAAAAAAAATTATTATCACAGTTAATTATAAGGCGTTGCTCCATCCAACGTAGGAGACCAGTGTCGAAACACTGCTTCACGACCTGCTCCTGGTCGATCCGAGGGAGGCACGACCGGGTATGGCAACCGGGGTCGTGTCGTTTCCTCCCTGTCTCGTTGAGAAGCTCCTTCCAGCGTAGGAAGCCCATGGATAGTGTACAGTACACTATGATGGTCCTTCGACCGTGAGGCCGAGGATGTGTGGCACCGCCGGGTCCTAAGACCAGGGTGGCGTCGGATCCACACAGCTTCGCAGGGAGGTCCGGGGACAGGAAAGGTACCCCCACTCGTGGAGGGTACACCGTCGTCCGGGAACGAGTTCCCGGGGGTTCCGTGCTGACATCGAGACTCTGTTCGATGTCAGCGATCCAGGCTGACGAGGAGGAGCAGTAGTTTCATACTACTGATCCTCCGAGATGGACCCTGTAGCGGCATCGATTTCGGCCTGCTCTCCGTCAGTGCGCTCCTCTCCATGTGGAGCGCTGGCGGCTAGCTGGCCCGAAAACGTCGGCGACTCCGGCAATGGGACCTCACGGTCCATTGTCGTACTCCAAGCCTCGTTAGAGGTCTCGGGTGCATCCCGGGAGTCCCCCTCAGCATCTGAGTGGAGAACGGCCGAGTCTGCTGAGTCGCTTCCGTCGTCGTCGTCGCTCTCCTGACCTTCACGGTCGTCCTTGTCTCCCTGGTCAGGGGGAGGCTTTGGAGAATGATCGACGACATCGACGTCCCCGTCTATATCCATCGACTGTTCCACCTCGGCAGGTTCTACTGCTTGGGCGGAAGCCGACGGGTCCGGATAGACGGCTACGTTCGCCGGGGCCAGGGGAGTGATGCCCTGAAGATCCGGATGGATCCTCGGTGACACCACTCTCTGGACCGGTGGCGGCGTAGGCTCGGTGGTTCCCGAGAGGGTTATCAAGGGAACCGAGGAGGAAGACGGGGCTGCTGGCGGGTAGACGGAGGCACCGAGAGACCTACCCGGGGTGTCAGGCTTGTCCTGCACCACCTGCTCCCGGCCCAACATCGTCATAGCCGAGCTCAGACTATCCATTTTTGGAGACAATTCTCTTAACGGATTCGTCTGAGCCGCCAGCGTCCTGACGTCAGGGACCACTCCACCCTCGACGAGGTACCTCTGCGCTTCGCGAGAGGGCTCAGTTCGAACGGGCTTCAGGGTTCGGACGCCACGGTGCTTGTCCCTCATCCATTCCGAGAGTTGGACCCCGAAGACTCTAAAGAATTCGCGGTCGATTTCCTCCCAACCTTCTATGATACTATCCCTCTTGGTAATATCATATTGGGCCTGTGCCTCAAAGTTATTGAGACGCGTTCGGACGTCGGTCAGACGAGAGTCCATCTCCATCTGAACGGTCTGGCGCGCCTCATTCCTAAGAGCCGGAAGGAGCTCGTTACGGATGGCCATGTTTGTTCTATCAAACAGGCCGAACAAGTAGGCACTCGCTTCCTCACGAAATGCCTCGCCGAACTTGTCGATAGCAGGACTGCCCGTCATCTGTAGAAGTCCCTTACAACGTTCCACGAACGTCTTCGGGACCCCACGTTCGACGCCATCGCCGTAGGCAGGCTGTGCCAACTCCCAACGCAAGGTTGCTGTCGGGGTGTCGGCGCCTGTCACGACGTTGGAGAAGCTAGCTCCTGCTGCCGAGGTCAGTGTCGCGCCTCCCACGTGGACACGCGGCGTGGCAGCTGGGGTGCTGCCCTCTGCCGCTGCAGGGGGTTTGACAGGGGGAGACGAGTTGGTGGTCACCTTGGGTTGCCGATCACGACCACTCCGGGTTTCCACTGTCTTGCCTCCAGTTTTAGCACCACTAGTGCTTGGTTTGGCCGAACCGGTCGAAGCACTCTTCGACTTTTTAGGAGCCGGGGCCGGGGCGGCTTTCGATGCCTTTTCGGGCTTCGAGGGAGCAGCCTGCGGCTTAGGCTTCTTAGGTTCAGTCGAACCGGCAGACTTAGCAGCCTCTGTAGAGTGGGGCCTCTTGTTCCCACTTGTAGAGGCTGTTGGTCCTGGGTCTCGAGGACGACTGGCCTCCCGCTTCTTCCGCTGCTCTACCCTGAACTCGGGGTAGGCACCGTAGAAAGCGGGCATCAGTTCCGGTCTGATGTACAGGCGCTTCGTAGACGGGGGTGCGGGGGCCATCCGCATCCAGTGTCTAGTCGGCGCGCCTGTCTTCTCATTCCGTTCACACTTTCCAACCAGAGTCTCCACTAGTTGGATAGCGCCCTCGGCGTTGTACTTATGGGGCTGCTTGTACGACTTGAGATGACGCGCCATCAAGCCCCTTCGTGAGGTCACGAAAGGAGGAGAGGTCGGGTCATCCGGGTCCTGGTAACATGGAATGGTCTTTTCCACCTTAACACAACCGAACTGCGGACGGATGGCTCGATGCTCTTCAACCAAGTGTCGAGCATACCTGCCGTCCATCGCATATACGCGAGGGGGGAACCCCTTACGTGTGCAGTTCTCGAAAGCACACTGCTGCCCTGGATTGAAGATGCGCCATGCGAACCCAATCCGCTGTCGCTCGGGCAGCGACACCCCCGACGAGTCTGAGGCATTCGTAATATTCTCGATCATCGAGACATACCAGTCAATGGCATGACTGTCGTCCGAATACCATTCCTCGTCGTCACTACCATCCTTTCCGACGAGACTTGGGAGTACCACTTGACCATTCTTGCGGTAGTCCTGAAGCTTTGTCAGTGGCCTGTCATCGACGTACTCAGCACGTCGTTTGGCAGTGATCGCTGACAGTCGCTTCCACTCGTCGACAGCCCTGGCCGTGTCTGGGGGTGAGGATACGGTGCTCTCCACGGCACCGGCATCGACCTCCGACGGCTCGGTTCCAGGTTCCGGTGGAGCAGTAGACTCGCTACTCCTCTCCCGGGCTGGAGCCTTCTTGGCTGGGGACTCCTTTTTGCTACTTTCCTTCTTGGGCACCCTAGGGATCTTGAAATCCTTCAAGGTGCCCTTGGATGCCTTTGATTCAGTCGGCTTCTTGCCCTTAGAACCTGAAGGGGTAGCACTTTTCGATGGAGCAGGTGTCGACGGCTCGTCGACCTCCATCTCATCGGGAGAAGAGTCTCTCGAGGCGGCAGCAGCTGCGACCTTCAAGTCGCGCTTCTGCTGCTTAGCTGCCTCCTTCGCCTTCCGGCGGAGCTCCTTCTCCCGCTCCTGGGACTCAGCCAAGGCTTTCTGTGCATCCTCGATCTACTTCAGAAGGGCTGCACTCTTAGCCGAGGTAGACTCGAGCTCTTGCTCGGGTCTGGTCCTCTTGGACTTCTTCTTCTTCTTCTTCTTCTGCGACTTGTGGCTCGCCGAAGAGCTGTACCCTGACTGCTCGTCGGACGAGGACCCCATGGTTCTTCCTGAACTGCCGGGTTCCACCAGGGAGAGAAGACTCCGGGTCTCGAACCGTTCTCAGACGGGACGAGACGTCGAAGAGGATCTTCGAGGTTTTTCGATCCGCACTCTGGCGGGTCGAAGCCTCGAATGTGCCTTCGATGTACCTCGAACCGCACTCAGGCGGGTCGAGGGACCGAAGACTGGAGTCTCGAGAGAACACGAACCTGCGCTCACACAGGTCGTGTCCCTCGACACTAGGCAGGGGAGACCTCCTACACTCAGGTAGGGAGTCCCCAGACGGAGCGTACCAGCTGGAATAAGCTAGGCTTAGTCCAGCTTATCTGCGTCCGACTCTCACGAGAAGGGCGCAGATGTGACCTCCGTGGTATGCGACGCGGCCTTTTATCCCTGTGGCGCACGTCTCTGATTGGAGGAAGGGGCTACGTGACCGAGGAGGGCGAACCCTATTGGTCCACAGCGCATCACGCCATGACCAAATAAGGTACTGCTCAAAAAATAGAACGACTCACTCTCCCCTCACCGTCACGCTCTGCTTCTCCAGTCGCAATGTTTGCATATGCCGTTATTTCCTATGCGGTCTATGGGTTCCAACACTATTAACATGGATTAATCTGGGCACCCCCTCCTTCATCAGACTACCGGGATTAAAAAAAATAGTTCCAATATGGATCTACCCTTCGGGCAGTATCCACCAGCCTATGCTGGGAACCCGTCCTCACAGTCAATAAAATCAGAGGCTCCAAATTTCCATGTTTCCAGTGTCAGTTTGTCTCAAACTAAGAGGCAATCGTACGACTTCTCGTTGTGTAATTTTTTATTCACCGTCGGCTTCACGTCCACAGACAGATTTACTCAAGAACGGCACCCGTTATTTTAAAGTCTCATTAAAAAAAACAGGTTAGTAAAGCTGCTGCTTAGTATTGTGCGACTCATCGATTACTGAGTAGGGTTTAATCTAGGACTTTTCCTGATTCTAACCTTTACTACAGGAACGAGTGTTGAGCCTCGGGGCGGGTTACTATCACCCCCTCCTAGCCCGCCGTCCTTTGATGTGGCCGGGCCGACCGGGCTATTAACCCGTTTCCGTCGGCGTCTGCCTCCCATCACTTGTGACGGTGTGGATGTAGGAGCCAGAGTGTTTGCTCTGGATTTCCTTTCATCCTCTACACTCGCTGACCGTTCCTTTGATGAGCCTTGGCGCTTAAGCCTCGCTCGAGTCATAGGTCCGGACTGGAGTGACTGATCCTTGACTTCAATCGAGACGTTTCGATGTAAAGTTTGTTCAGTCGTTCGCACCTTCGAGGGGGGGTCGGGCTTCCGACATCCCTTCAAAGGCTGTTTAGATGTTTTCGACTTATCTCGACGGGCCGGTCGACCACGGCGCCGCTTTGATGGTTTACTGGCATCCAACACCTCCACCTCGCTCAGTTTTCGAGCTTTTTGCTGTCGTTTTCGATGACCCTGCTTAGTTTGTTCTTTAGACTGGACTTCCGGCCGCGACCTTTCGACCTCTATTTCGACCTGTCCAGAAACAGACTTAGCCCTTTTCGTAGCCTTACGAGAAGGTGAATCATCATCAAGTTGTGGTTGCAACAACTCGACAGTTTGTGATAGTTCTACGCCCAACCACCGGCGCACTCTATCAACATTGCTCTTTTGCAACCGTCCGCGGGATGATCGAAGTAATAATGTCGACTCAGAGAGGACAGAATCTACAACGAACGGCCCATCCCAGTTGGGGGCAAGCTTCATAGCTGCCTGGGGGGTGTGGTACCTCACCACCTGTTCACCAACTGAGTATCTTCTCTGCTTTAGCCCATAGTCATACCCGACCTTCTGGCGTTCCGCAGATTTACCTAAGTTTTCCCTTACCATGCTATAACTCTCCCTCAATCGGTCACGAAGTTGTTCCACGAAGGTGACGGAACAAGGGACTTCGAGTGGGTTCTCGATTGAGCCGAAAATCACATCCGCTGGCATGAGAATTTCTTCCCCGAATACCATCATATTTGGACTGCATCCAGTAAAACTGTGCTCAGAGCTGTTATATGCGGACACCACATATTTAGCCTGTTCATCCCAGTCGTCCATATGTTTGTCTACCAACATAGTCAGACTCTGAATCAACGTTCTATTGAACCTTTCCACCTGACCATCACTCTGTGGTCTGTATGGATTGGTTCTCTGTTTTACAATCGTCAAATATTCACACATCTCAGAGAAGAGTCGAGACTCAAACTCTCGACCTTGGTCGGAATGCAGAAGCAACGGGACTCCAAAGGTCAAAACCCATTCGTCCACGAAGGCCTCTGCACAGGTCTCTGCCGTGTGATTTGGTAGGGGAATAGCGCGTACATACTTGGTGAAGTAATCCTGGATTACTAACATGCAAGTATTCTTGTTTGGCGTGGGTGCAAATCCCGAGATGATATCCATAGCTATCCTCCCGAATCTCACCCCGAACAACTCTTGGTGCAGAGGAGACTTACCCATGCCCTCGCCGGGCTTTACCAGGCAACAGGTAGGACAGTGTCGAACCCAACGACCTATGTCCTTTCCCATCCCGGGCCAGTAATATCTCCTTTTCACTTTTTCGAGCGTTCGTTTACGACCAAAATGTGCCGCTGTTCGGTGTCCGTGGCAAAAGGAGAGTACCTCACCCCTCAGTTGGCGTGGTACAACTACTTGAATCGTGCGTCTAGCTCGACCCGCCTCGACTTTCCAGCGACACAACAAGCCTTCACGGAAGGTTAATAGAGGCCATTGCCCTACTAATTTCCGTACCTCGGCGCTCTCGATCGATACATCAGGCCTAGTGGGTTTAGCCCCCTTAACTAGCCATTCAGCAACTTGTTTGATGTCAGCGTCCGCTTTCTGAGCATCAATGAGTTCATCGAGAGACCAAAATGCAACACCCACCCGGCTGTCTACTAAACCACTTACAGCTGCCAAAACAGCATTATGACTGCCGCAGTCTGTGCAATCCGACCTCTGGCATAGCCGCACAGGGATACGACTAAGGCCATCGGCGTTTAGATGCTTGGCCCCACTTCGATGTTCGATCTTAGAGTTTTCGAGACCGAACTCCGAAAGGTGGGCCAGCCACCTACCCATCATTCCCTCAGCCTCTTTGAAATTTAGGAGCCATTTCAAAGACGAATGATCGGTGCGGATAGTGAAGTTACCACCATAAAGGTAGTGCCTAAACTTCCTGGTGTACACGACAACTGCCAACAGTTCCCTTTTGGTAGTGCAGTAGTTTCGTTGTGTTTTACTTAGAGTGTTGCTGGCAAATGAGATCGGGACCTCCATTCCATCCTGCACCTGGGATAGAACAGCCCCGATCGCTGTGTTGCTAGCGTCAGTGTCCAAGATAAAACGACCGTCGGGTGTGGGGAATCGAAGTACAGGTGTCTCCCTGAAACTTCGTTTTAACTCGACAAAAGCATGTTCGGCTTTCTCCGTCCACGCGAATGCCTCGTAACGACCTCTACTACCTTTAGGTTTTTGGATCACTAAGTCCTGCAAAGGACTCACGAGTTCCGCGAACCCCGGGATGAACTCTCGGTAGTAGGAACAAAAACCAATGAAGGATCGGATTTCCTTCACTGTAGTGGGCCTAGCCCAAGTCATTACATCGCTAATTTTCCCCGGGTTGGCTTCTATACCCTGTTCAGACACGATTCGGCCCAGGTACTCGACTGAAGTCCTAAAAAGTTGACATTTTTTAGGTTTTAACTTCAGTCCCCATGCCCGAATCCTGTTGAAGACTTCTGCCAGATTCGCCATTGCTTCATCCGTCGTTTTGCCGAAGACGATGATATCATCGAGGTAAACCAGGCAACTTTTACCCAGCAAACCTCTCAACATCTCCTCCATCATTCGCTCGAATGTGGCGGGGGCGTTACACAAACCAAACGCCAT
The DNA here is from genome assembly GCA_949317995.1 of Acholoe squamosa. Taxonomy (NCBI): domain Eukaryota; kingdom Metazoa; phylum Annelida; class Polychaeta; order Phyllodocida; family Polynoidae; genus Acholoe; species Acholoe squamosa. Next base: position 62,906,073 of record OX439043.1, read on the forward strand.
TCGATCGAACTCGTAGAGCCCCCTCTGGTAGGAAAAAGCGGTTTTCTCGACGTCATCGGGATTCATCCCGATCTGCCAATATCCCGATTGGAGATCGAGACAACTAAACCACTTGTTTCCTCCTAGGGCGTCCAAGGATTCGTCGATGCGCGGGAGGGGGTAGGCATTTTTCTTAGTCACTCCATTCAGACATCGATAATCGACGCAGAATCTCATGGTCCCATCCTTTTTCGTCACCATCTGGACAGGACTGGACCAGGGACTTGTACTTGGCCTAACCACCCCCGTATCCAACATCTCCTTAAGTTGTTCATCCGCCGCAGCCTTCTTGCTGAGCGGAATCCTTCTATAAGGGACTCGGATAGGTTGTGCGTCACCCGTGTCGATGTTATGCAGACATCGATCGGTGCGCCCTAACGGCTCATCTGGGGATTTAAAGACATCCACATGCTTACGTAGTAAGGCGGACAGCTTCAGTCTTTCCTCTGGCTGGGTCAGGTGGGTGTCGCCATACATGTCTAACAGCCAGGTAGGGAGCTCCCCCGTGTGGGTGCTCGCGATTTCTGCCGTCTCGATGTCTGCAGCTTCTTGCTCGAGACGCATCATCACGGATCCTACCTCCGGTGACGAGAGTTCACCGTTTCTGTCAGCGTACTGTATAGTACCGACCACCTGGCCTTTCTCCAGGACAATGTCTCGATTTAGTGGATTACAGACGGGAAACACTGTTCGACGAACATTGCTGACAAGGGCAGCCTCACCAACCAACCCAAAACATCTCAGAGTGTTCAGGTCGGGTTCGACTATGCCCTGTCGGTCTCTTTCCAGACCTTCGGATTTTACCAAGACATCGCACCGATGTCTGGCAGGTATCCTAGTGGTCTGTGCTACTGAGGCTATCGATGACACTCTCTTCAGTTTACACTGATGGTGCTCTTCTACCGGCTCGGTCATGACCAATTGACCCGTCCGTGGGTTCAAGATCATACCGTATAATGCCGCGAAGTCGAGCCCCAGAATGCCATCGTCAGCCACATCGGCCACTATTGGGCTAAACACATAGTGGGTCGATGCGACCTTAAGAGGTAGAACCAATCGACCATAGGTCCGCATTTCGGCTCCAGACGCAGTGCACGCCGTTATTCCCTCGTAGAGATTATCTGACGGCACCACTAACGTTTTCGCGAGTTCCCGAGAGACAATGGTGTGGCTGGCACCAGTATCTATCAGGAAGTCCAGAGAACGCCCTCGAATCTCTGCAGACAGGTACCATCGTTTCCCCGACAAGGGGGCGGTTCCTGCTAGCATTCTCAACCCTACGTCAGTACTCAGATCGATCCCCCTCCTCTTCAGAAAAGAGAGACAGGGATCATCTGAGGGAAGCTCTGTTGCGCAGACTCTGGCCAGCTGCCGCATCAGGGCTTCTCTCCCGGCGTCGACTTTCACTTTCGATCCAGTCGAACCCTCGACCTCGGAGTTCGGGCTGCCAGCGCCCTGTTCCTTGGCCATTGAGGCTTTTTCTACACCGACATCTTCGGAACCCGACCGGTGATCAACCGGTGCCGCTGTGGTAAAGGGCTGGGACGGCCCTACCGGGACCTTACCTAGTTCCCTCGAATCTACTGTCGTCTGATCAGGAGTGCCAGAGGTGCTGATACCTTGGCTTTTCGATGGTCGGGCAGCTCGATTGCCACGTCGAGCCGCCCGCCTCAGTTTTCCGTCGCGTCAGGTGGTAGTCCTTTAATCGGCTCGGGGCAAGTTCGTGCGAAATGCCCCTGCTTCTTGCAGTTCCAACACTTGGCGTCGGACGGAGGGGTACTCGGCTTCTCCGAGCTAGTACCAGGGACATCCCCTCCCTCGATAACCCTGAGTAAATTCTTCAATTGACTCAGCGAGAAGGTCTGCTCCTGTACCTTGGGTTTGGAGGCCTTGTTTGGTGTTTTCGATTTACCAGCGGATTTCTGACCTTTCTTAGTCTTACTCCCCGCCCCGGGCTTCGAGTATGAGGAGACTTCGCCCTGTCCTTCCTCAACCAAAGCGGCGTCGGCCAACGCCGACAATGCATTTGTCGAGGTAGGATTCACCAACTTCGGCAGGAGTTGTCGTTTCCGCAACAACTCGTCTGCCAAGTCCATGAGATCCTTTAGGGACATGTAAGTGCGCCACTCCCGAAGAACGTCTTGTTGTAAATCAACGTCATACAATCCTCCTATGAACAACTGGTTGACTTTGGTTATGAGCCATTCAACCGAGAAGTCCACACCTGGATAGGCATCGCCGGCAAGACGTCTCAAAGCAAAGCCATAAGCTCTAATGCTTTCGTTCTTGCCTTGGCGTCTCTTCTCCATTGTAACAATGGGGTCTTGAAGGCTAGAAGTCATGGCTTCCGTTACCATGTCGACCAGTCCCTCCAAAGTCCCATCTCCATGCTCCTCCCATAGCCACACAGTATCAGCTGCAGGGCCATTCTGGAGTAACATGAGGAGTTGAGCTAATGCCATACTCGAGGTCCATACATTTACTTGACTGACGTGATTGAATCCGTGGTACCAACGGAGCCAATCGTCCTTCCATGTAAATGGAGGGCACTCGACTGACCTAGTTCGGGCTGGTTCATGCCCGATAGAGGTATTTTCAAACATTCTGCTTGATCTCCTGACCTGATCAAGGGCGAATGTTGTGCCTCTTCTAGGTATTTGATGGTCCATCCCCATGTTTCTCATAGTCGTGTCTGCACGACTGTGATTCATCCCCCAGGGGTTACCAGACTCGGCGTCACTCAGGCGTGAAGCTTCGAACCTGATATCCCTATATTTGGGTGGATCAACATGTTGTTGGGTCGTGATAGGGGTCGAGAACTGCCCGATCACTTCACTTAGACCATCGGTGCGCGGCATCGAAGGAACTGGTTGGGTCTGGCGCGACCTCGAATCCACTTTCGAGATGTCGTCGATTGCTCCCACCATTCTATCTATCTCCGCCTGCTGTTTTGAACGTTCCGCCTGTCTTAATTCCGACACTAGGAATTCCAGGCGGGCATGTTCGGGTTTCGAGAGATCTCGTTGCTCGCTGATGGCAAAGAGTTGCTTGGCCTCCTTCATGGCATGGTCAAGCCACTCTCTGTAGTCAGGGTTTTCGACTAGATCCCCTTGAGTAGCAACTCTAGTAGTGCTGCATTCACTACTTTGTTGCTTATCTCGAAGTCTAGCGGTACGCAATTTCGATTCCGTCTGCTCCTTCAGACGTTCTTCGAGTGCGAGTTCATCACGAACTTCTTTATTCACCCTGGCTTCATCAGCCTTTCTGCGAGACAATATCTCTCGTCGGAGCTCATCGATTTCACCACGTATGGCTCCCAAAGTGTCCGAATCCTTCTGATCTTTCAGTGACTGGGCTACTAGGGATTCAGACTTCAAGGAATTAAGCTCGGCCTCATGCCTCGCTTTTTGTTCCATTAAGACCTGATATTCCGCCATTTTGTTTGCGTGTTCGATTCGTTCCTCACAGCGACGACGCATTTCTGCCTCGTCCCTGGCTCGAGCATCCTCGTCAGCTTGCATCTGACAGAGTAACGACTCCCGTTCCTGACGTAGCTGTTTCACCTGCTTTTCATAAGCCGTTAGGTGCTCAGCTACTTCTTCAGTATGCTCGGCTGATTGTTGGTTCAACTTATGCCACAACTCTTGCAGTTGTTCCTCCAACATAGTCTTTTCTACTTCTTGTAGTTTCAACTTATGTTTAAGGGACGTCTGCTCGTGCTGGGCATCCCGAAAATCGTTTCGAGCTCTCTCGACACATTCTCGGCGGCTTGTAGCAAGGCGATCGATCTTTGCTTTTAGCGATTGACAATCCATTGCTGTCAACCGACTACGCTCGATCTCTGACTTCGTTGCAAGCAAGGACTCCTTTTTGCTAGAGAGCTGCTTGACCTTCTCTTGAAGATCAGTAAGCTCTCTATTTGCGATCTGAGTCTTGTTCGAAGCCTCCAACGCCTGCTGCCTAAGCTGTTCCAACTTCAGCTCTATTTCTGTACTCTTCTCCTGAGCTTTCATGGTGTTACTCGCGAGAGCATCCAACTGTTGGCGACCCTGGCGCAGTTGGCGTTGCTGCTCTTGTAGCAACTCCTCGTTGAGTCCCCTGCCACTGTCAATACTTCCTTGTATCGACACGGGCGAGGGACCCTCGAAGGACCAACTGACAAGGCCCATTGGAGTTCCCACGGGCGAGGCTGATTTTTCTACATAGGACAAACTCTGTGTCCTCAAGAAGTTCTCAGCCGCCGGAGAGAGTTGAGTCGATACTCGCCAATTGAGTAGCCGGCTCCTTTGATACAGGCCCAACGGGTCAGACGATGGACCTAATATCAGCGAGTGGTTCAAACCACCACCGATTAGTGGATCATTCCTATCCACTAACGGGCCTGTAGTCACTTGATGTTGGTGATTGGGGTCATCACCTTCATCCAAGTGACCCTGCATGTTGAACTTAAGCTCGCAGTACCTATGCGGACTAAAGTTAACAACTGGTCACGGCACCAGTGTAGCGTTCTACCCCTGGATGTTATATCGAATCTTTCGATAAACAACGAAGAACAACTATTCAGGTTCCAGTTAAAACTTTATTGTCTAATAACACATAGGCATCAGCCGTTCTCGATCACAGTTACAGGTGGCAGAGTTTGAACTCTATTGCAGGTTCGACACTAGGCCTTCTAGTGTCTAGAGTTAATATTCCACATGAACCCCCTCTGTGCAGCAGCACAGAGGAGTATTAGAATATGGTAGCCGGGCAGCCGCCGACCATTGCTCACAATGGTCAGTCGGGGCTGGACTGACCCTGAGGAAGGCCGTACAACGGCCTTATATACACCGGAGTCGAGGGCCACGTGACCAAGTGGTGACGTGGCGCTGGACTTCAGCGCCCCCAGGCGTCGGGTAATAGAGGTGCTCTCGACGTCGCCCACGAGGACCACGAAGGTACCTCGAAGATGACGCGGGACCACCACACACCTTTAGGTTCTATATGACAAGCTAAAGATAGTGGCATTTATATTCACAGGCATACAGGGAGGTAAAAGGAGCGTGCCTGGACGCCATATCAACATTTTCTGATAGCAAAAGTATATGTTCTAGCTGGTACCAGGGAAATGAATTACAGGTAAAACAAGGTACCTGGTCTAATAATACAATAGCTAATGGTGAATAAATAGTATCGGGCGGGGGGAAATTGATTTAACTCATTAAGGGAATGCTGTGCGACGTTTAAAAAGAGATAAGGCCTTGGTGTGTAAGCCAGCTCTGTGAAGGGTCCGAACAGGGTCCTTAAGTCAGAACCTGTCGTTTCCATAATAAAGGTCTCCAGTAACAAAAGCTCAATTACATTCGGTTTCTATTTAGGTAGTGAATATAGACAATAGGTGACAAATTTAACAAGTCTAAAACGGTTTCTATATAATTTTAACGTAGTCTCCTTTATCCTAGAGGCATTATGACCCATAGTAGAGATCAATAGGCGGTTACCTCTGTGTATGATAGTCGATTGTGACTTTGTCACTCAGACTTTACACATAGAAATGGGGCGGGATTAGGGCGGGCACTGAGCATAGCATAAAAAATAAAATCATGGTTTGGCGCTGGGACTATGCATAGTAGTTCAGAGATATGGTACTATGGTGTGCACCCGATGTAGTACAGAGAAATGTGGATTTGACTTTGGTGCTGTGAAAGTAATATAGAGAAATGTGGATTTGATCCTGGTGCTATGTAAGTAGTACATAGAGAAATGTGGATTTGACTTTGGTGCTGTGAAAGTAATATAGAGAAATGTGGATTTGATCCTGGTGCTATGTAAGTAGTACATAGAGAAATGTGGATTTGATCCTGGTGCTATGTAAGTAGTACATAGAGAAATGTGGATTTGATCCTGGTGCTATGTAAGTGGTACATAGAGGAATATGGATTTGATCCTGGTGCTATGTAAGTGGTACATAGAGAAATGTGGATTTAATCCTGGTGCTATGTAAGTGGTACATAGAGAAATGTGGATTTGATCCTGGTGCTATGTAAGTAGTACATAGAGAAATATGGATTTGATCCTGGTGCTATGTAAGTGGTACACAGAGAAATGTGGATTTGATCCTGGTGCTATGTAAGTAGTACATAGAGAAATGTGGATTTGATCCTGGTGCTATGTAAGTACAGTTGGCCCTTGCTTCCTCAGATATGGAAAATGCAAGAAAAAATATCTGAGGAAGCAAATTATCTGAGGAATTAAGTCCAAATATAATAGAAAACATAGAGGTAGTTCTAGATTTTCTGTCTGAGGTAATGAGGGATCTGAGCAATCAAAGGGTCGAGGAAGTGAGGGTTGACTGTAGTACATAGAGAAATATGGATTTGATCCTGGTGCTATGTAAGTGGTACATAGAGAAATGTGGATTTGATCCTGGTGCTATGTAAGTAGTACATAGAGAAATGTGGATTTGATCCTGGTGCTATGTAAGTAGTACATAGAGAAATATGGATTTGACCCTGGTGCTATGAAAGTAATATAGAGAAGTGTGGATTTGATCCTGGTGCTATGTAAGTAGTACATAGAGAAATGTGGATTTGATCCTGGTGCTATGTAAGTAGTACAAGGAAATATGGATTTGACCCTGGTGCTATGAAAGTAATACATGTATAGAGAAGTGTGTATTTGATCCTGGTGCTATGTAAGTAGTACAAAGAGAAATGTGGATTTGATCCTGGTGCTATGTAAGTAGTACAGGGAAATATGGATTTGACCCTGGTGCTATGAAAGTAATATAGAGAAGTGTGGATTTGATCCTGGTGCTATGTAAGTAGTACATAGAGAAATGTGGATTTGATCCTGGTGCTATGTAAGTAGTACAGGGAAATATGGATTTGACCCTGGTGCTATGAAAGTAATATAGAGAAATGGGGATTTGGTCCTGGTGCTATGTAAGTAGTACATAGAGAAATGTGGATTTGATCCTGGTGCTATGTAAGTAGTACAGGGAAATATGGATTTAACCCTGGTGCTATGTAAGTAATATAGAGAAATGGGGATTTGATCCTGGTGCTATGTAAGTAGTACATAGAGAAATGGGGATTTGATCCTGGTGCTATGTAAGTAGTACAGGGAAATATGGATTTGTCCCTGATGCTATGTAAGTAATATGGAGAAATAGGGGTTTGATCATGGGGCTGTATAAGTATAGTAGAGAAATGTGGGGTTTGATCCTGGGGCAATATAATTAGAAGGGTGTCAAGTCTAAGCTCACAGAGCACAGACCTTCAGCTATCCTTTTCTCACTCCCAAGACCAATATACAACATGAAGATGTATACTAAATTTAAAGCTTTGGTTTCATACTACACTCACTTCCGGGCCCAGTGGCGGATCCAGGATTTGGAAAAGGAGGGGGCCCGGTCCTAAAGGAGGGGGCACATTCCCTATTTAAGAGCAATTTTTGGGGTCCAAAATATCTAAAGTACTGGGGAAAAGGGGGGGCATTTGGGTCTAAATCCGCCAATGGAGCCTGCTCAGGGTGCACACACAGGGCCCTCGCCACATTCACAGAAACTTGGCCAGACGCCTAGACCACTCTCTATGGCCCAGTATGGATGAGATTGTTTGTCCAAAACCCCTCGCTTTTAGGAGAAGAAATTCAATTAAAATGGAACTAAGGGTTGTACAAATACAATTCCTTCAGCTTTCCATTACTCCTCTATTCATTCTGTTGGGGGGAGAATTAAGTTTTCTACATTTTCTAAAAATAGAACACCCTATAAGTAGTACAGAGAAATATGGGTTTAACACTAGTGGTATGTGGGTTTGGTACTGGGTCTATGTAAGTAGTACAGAGAAATGGGGATTTGACAATGGGGCTATGTAAGTAGGACAGAGAAATGAGGGTTTAATACTGGTGCTATGTAAGAAGTACAGAGAAATGGGGATTTGACCCTGGGACTATGTAAGAAGTACAGAGAAATGTGGGTTGGGGACTAATGCCTTATGTTGCTCCTATTTTTTGGATACCCTCCTACCAATGGGCCCTAATAAAAACATACTCAGCAATGACAATGTGCCTCTCAGGGGCCTATTGGAAAAACCGTTACCGATAAATATAAATGTTCTCTGACTACATTTGCTCTTGACATCTACACTTTAGAGCACTTCCTTTGGCAGTGGTAACCTTAAAGATATCTGCTCAAAGGTCACAACTTTAGTGATCCAATCAGGACAAACCCCTATTCCATATTTCACCTTGTCCCGCTACTACCAGGGCCCAGGCCCATGTTTACATGTGCCCTCATCTTCCTCTTGTGCTCTCCCACCTTCATCCTGACCAATTCCTATTTATATATGACACTGTGGTCCTTGCTAAGCGTGTCCCCAGAGTACCTCGGACGACCCACCTAGCCACCCCACCTCACACAACCCCCCTACACACATCCTGTTTAACCCTTTTAGAGCTGCAGATGCATTAATGCATCAAGACCGTTGGTCTTCATGCCGACCCTACGGGATTGATACACAAACTCCCGGAGGGTCGGCATGATGCTCGCCAGCACTTCATTGGTGCATCATGCCGACCAATGGGCATGATGCATTAATGCATCCGCTGCCCCATAGGGGTTAACGGCCACTACCCGTGCCCATATCACCACCCACATACTCACTGACCCAAAAGTACATCCCATCCACAACTGCATCAAATTGGCTGAGATCGCCCACTTGGTGTGAGTGGACATGGCCAGCAGGGACACCTGATACTGATAAGCATGAGTGGGTGTGGTAGCCACGTGTATCCTCTGATGAGTAGCAGCAAACATAGGAATTAGCCTGATGCCAAACAGTGGCCGATTCTTTAAGGAAGACATGTCAAATTAACTCAAACAAAGAGAAAGTGAATTATGAAATGTGACTTACAAAAAAGGACCATGTTTAGTCCCCTGGCCTATTAAATAGTTAGAGAAATGCTGGGCCAGGAGTCGATGCATTGCATTGACCATGGTCAGGCTTGACTGATGTCAGGATTTAAGTTACAATGCAGAAGGAAATGTCTTCAAAGTAACGACAGTTCTCTGGCAAATCTAGGAAAGGCTGTACCCATCATCTTCACATAGATTCCTCAGTGATTTATCGTGCTCTTTTCCTGTGAATCTTGCATTACTTCATATGGTAGTTCACTGTACAGTTTACGAAGATAAAGATAGATTTTACAGTCATTTATCAGAATATATATGAAAAAGTGGGCGGATTGGCGTAGATGGGCTGTGCATATTGGCTCTATGAGGGTGAATTTAACCCTGAGTCTCCCTTCGCTTGAAAATTGTCATGAGTAATATTTTGAAATTTCCTTTATCCTTTTACTTTTATCCTTTTTACAACCATTTTCTCCTATACATCCAATGTATTTGTCTTAGAAAGCAAAAGAATGTACCAGTGAGGCCTAATTAGCTGCATGATTGATATGATTACCTAGTACAGCATAAATGTATGTTTCTTTGGGACATAGTCCAAGTCCAGCAAGGATGTCACCCAGGGTCCCCGGTCCCGGCGGACAGTCGGTCAATTGAATGCACTGGAAGCAGAGTTCAATTAGATTTGACGACGTACATCCCGTCGGAAGTACTGCACAGAGAAAAGAAGACTGATCGCTTTGACACATACTGCACAGGTCACGATTGTCTCCCACATGACATGCGTGAAAGGCATGTTGAATGAGGTTGACACTCTCACATTTGGTTCGTCAACTCCACTTGACATGCGTAATGAAGACAGTTGTCATGATGACATATGTGCCATGTCCCAATGACATGTGCTCTATGTGTCAAATCAAGTTGACATGGATATACATGTCATTTTGTCAGGAAGACTTTTTTCAGTGTGGCAAATGAACCGACGTGTTTGTATTTCATAATAGAGCAGCCATGGTGCAGGACTTTTTCCTAGCCCCATTGGAACCTTAGGGTATACCCATGAGCTCTATTAGTAATGTTGTTTTTCTTGTATATCATGAAAAAGAAGATCAGTGACTTACAGCAACTTTTAGGTCTACTCCATTGGCTTATGCAGTGAAGGATTATTGTATCAAAAGGAAACAGTATCCTATTTTCGTGATAGCATTTTATGATAACCTTTATATCAAATAAAATTACTCTGACTTAGTTGGTGAAATAATGATCATTTTAAAGCAATGCGACAGGCCTATCAGAAGCGCATCTGATGATGTCATGATTGGGATAAAGCAGCTCAGTAGCGTGTGCAGCATTGATGGGATATAACCCGATGTTGTCTTTAGTTTTGTTTTCTTGTAAACCATTAGAATAATACAAAAAATGTTACATTCATTGAAGATAAGGCCTTAGTGATGTGCTCCAAGGGAAAGGGGAATCTGGTGCCCGGGGCGTAGGAAAAGGAGGGGCCAGGGGGCCCGCCCCCCAATAATGAGGAGGTTCCCTATATAAGCCTATATGATAATATAGCAGCCCCCCCAACCGAGACCCCTGCCCCCCCCCCAAAAAAAAAAAATATGCTTCCTATGCCCCTGGGAGCTATTTAAGCTATAGCTAAATGAGACAAAGGCTCTGAGTGGCTGGTAGCTCTGGCCGAGGGATGATTTGTCATTTTGCGCTACGTAATTCTGCACTTTCTATACTCAAAGGAACTATTCGCTTCACAGTTCAGGATTTGACCATTCAAGCCAACATCATCAAACAACATGGTCCGTTCGCTTCGATTCCTATAGAGCTTAAAATGATATAAATAATATTAGCACCAGTAAGCATTTCCATCATAGCAAAGTATTATATGACACTCGCATGGCACATAGGCCTACCACCCATAGGAACCAGTCTAGGAAGCATAGCATAGCTGTAACCGAATAAAATGTCAGTTTCTCGTATTTACCAAAGATCTCACCAGGGGTCAGATTTAACGAACTTCGCGTATGTGAAGGGACTGTTGGGTAGTACCCAGTAGCGTCTCCATGGTATTATGGGATGTTAGCTGTGCTCCGCCTCTCCCTTCGTTAGTCATGGCAACGGAGCAATAGCCAACCGACAAAGTACCCCCTCAAGCACATCGAGTATTTACCACCTATACCCAGATGGTACTAGGTTGGGTGGAACTAAGGAGTCGTGGATTCTAGCTTAGGTGTGTGGTGGGTGTATTTTTTGAGAGATTTTGATATTTAAAGCACAATCATATTTGGCAGCATCTTACTCCAATAGGCCTAGTGACCAATGGAGTGATGTGAAATATACAAAAATTACCAATGGCACTGATAAGGGATAGCGTGGGTGAATTGAGCGAGCAGCCCTACTTTGAATTCTGGACACATCTGCGAAGTAAACAAGTGCCCAGATATTATGTCTATATCTGTATATTATTTAATGCCATTAAAACCAGAAGGACACTTATGACAAGTAAACAAGTGCACAGATATAGGCCTATATCTGTATATTATGTAATGCCATTAATACCAGAATGACACTTATGACAAGTAAACAAGTGCACAGATATAGGCCTATATCTGTATATTATGTAATGCCATTAATACCAGAATGACACTTATGACAAGTAAACAAGTGCACAGATATAGGCCTATATCTGTATATTATGTAATGCCATTAATACCAGAATGACACTTATGACAAGTAAACAAGTGCACAGATATAGGCCTATATCTGTATATTATGTAATGCCATTAATACCAGAATGACACTTATGACAAGTAAACAAGTGCACAGATATAGGCCTATATCTGTATATTATGTAATGCCATTAATACCAGAATGGCAATTACTCACATAAACCCATCTAAGTGGGTTTAGGCCTAATTGGATTAGGTACCCTTCTCACTTACACGTTACGCACAGTATGCAATTAGCTTATCGTCCTATTCCTCATTATCTAACTATCTGAGCCTCAGGAGTGCTTTTTTGCTCATAACCCCAGTGCGTTATCCAGCCATAACGCACTCTCAGACCTTTTCTTCGTCTTCAAGAGGCTGCTGGTTTCAATCTGGACATGTTAATAAATTGGAGGAATATACAAAGTCAACTCCTCCATACATTTCCTGTTAAAACCGTTTAGGTTCAACGGGGAATCGATCCCCGGCCGCTGGGGCAGGAGGCGAGCTCGCTGTCCACTATACCAAGCCGACCGGTGGTAGAAATGAATCTACATCAAGAATTTGAAAAAGTTGTCCGACATATCTGATGTTTACACACCTCGTTAGCCTAGAATCCATGGAGCCTGGTGGAGTTATTAACAGAGAACCATCCTTAGATATCCTAGATGAACATGCCATGCCAAATTCCCCCATTTTCTTCGAAATAAATAAGAATCCATTGATTTTCCATACCGATCCAACGCACACGGCCCGGTACACGGCCATTGCTTCTTGTTGACAGAGCGGGTAGGTGCCCGGATGTAAAAACTAGGTCAGCCACGCGTCGAGCAAGGAATGGCCGTATGAGGTGGGTGCCGACACGTATCGATGTGGAAAATCAATGGATTCTTATTTATTTCTGTATATTATGTAATGCCATTAATACCAGAATGGCAATTACTCACATAAACCCATCTAAGTGGGTTTAGGCCTAATTGGATTAGGTACCCTTCTCACTTACACGTTACGCACAGTATGCAATTAGCTTATCGTCCTATTCCTCATTAACCACTGAGAGGACCAAATACCTCTAATCTGTATTAGACCTGGGCCTACTTCAATAGACAATCTCTTTCTCTTCAAGATAACCCCAATAGTCTATTACGTGCCCAAGGATAGTGTATTGGGGAGATGGGGAGATACTTGAGGGCTTTCGTTCTCATAAGTATAGGGCCAGATTAGAGTTCTTTGTCCTGAAATCCGAGTGCTGTAACTGCAATGAATGTACATAAAGTGTGTCCTACCCACGAAATTGTATTTCCAGTTGATAAAGCCCATTCACAAGCAAAGAAGTAAATAATTATCTTGAGGGCATTAGGGTAAAAAATGATCGATGAAGGATTTTTAAGAAAATCATGAGAAACCAGTAGATGTCGTACAAGTAAAGGGCAAATTGCCTAGTTATAACCCCATACTTCTTGAAAGATTATATAATCCCCACCCACGCTACACACTGAAATGGGTGACACAGTTTATATACATGTCTGTAATCTTAGAACAGAAAATAGAGAAATATGTAGAGCAAAACGAGCACCTATATTTATGAGACCATTAAGAAAAATGTTGTGTTTCAGACAATCCCATCCCTAACAACAGATAATTGAGAAAGATGCAGAGCAAAACAAGCACCTATTCATAAGGCCATTTAGAAAAACGCGTTTCAGATAACGACCGCACCACTGATAGCACACCTTCTGTGCGATCCTAATCATTTTGACATGATAACACCTAGGCTCAGCATTGGGTAATGGGGATCTGTTTTAAAAGAATTGTGAATTCAGGAAGAGAACAAAAAGAGTCCATCCCACCAATCCTACTTAAATATTCGGCCATTTTGGGTAATTATATAGTCTGTTTAAGGGTCGATGGGTCAATGCCAAAAGTCGCCGTCATGAATCAAGATCACGAATCATCGTTATGAGTCAATTCTTAACAGAATTTGAGCCCTTAGTCAAGAGAAATCAGACCCACCCATACTAGATTTATACCATATAGGCTGATCTACACACATTTTATTTTGGCCTAACAGAGAGCTAGTAGTGGCAGTGATTCAGCATGTCCCAGCACGTGTTGCTGTCATTTTCATCTGCAGTATAGTAGGGTAGGTACCTGATTCAATACAACCTCCAGAAGCAGGTCCAGGAGGATGTTGCTCCTATTGTAAAAAGAGCTGTGAGTATGTGTCCTCTTTTCTAAACAAGGCATGCACTGCTTCACCAAAGTACTTGCACTCACCACATCAGTCTGAGAAGTCATCTGCCTTGTTTAAAACAGAGAGAGCTGCACTATCAGGTACCTACTCATATCACACAATCTATAGTATATTATACTGACTGACTTCTACCAACTAGGTACCTACTCAAATCCCCCTTTTTTAGCACCATACTTGAATGACCACTTGTGAGCAACAAAGGGACAAGTGTTAGCTACATGAAAAGAAAGGACTGGAAACGAGGGCATTTTTAGCCAGCTCTTCCTTTTACTATAGGAGCAACACCCTCCTGGATGTAATCAGCCTACCCACTGTCAGTGGAGCCTCTGCAGGTAGTAGCCAGATTGGTATGGTTTGTCCACAACTAAATGGCATCTTTGTAATTATTAGGTTGGTATCAGTTGTCTGTGTCTAAATGAAATATCTATAATTGTCAGATTGGCATTGGTTGTCCACATCTAAATGACATCTTTGTAATTGTACGATTGGTATTGGTTGTCCACATCTAAATGGCATCTTTGTAATTGTTAGCTTAGGTTTCCGAGGGATAACCACAGATAAATGGCATCTTTGTAACTGTTAGATTAGTATGGTCGGTCGAAACCAAATGGCACCTTTCTATTTGTTAGATTAGTATGATCTTTCCATGTCAAAAATGCATGGTTTGTCCATTTTTAAATGAAACTTTTCTCATTGTCAGACTGGTATGGTTTATCTGAGCTTAAATGGAACAGGTTTTCAGAATTTTTAGATGGCTATGGTATGTTTACTAATCACATCTTTCTAATGATTGAATGGTTATGGTTTGTCAATGCATCTAGATGGTTGCTTTCTAATACATATCAGAGGCGTAGGAAGCAAATCTTCATTGGGGGGGGGGGCCCGGCGAGGGCACCATCGCAACCACCTTGATGCGTATTTAGAATTCATAAAGAAAAGTGATTTTTGGTAAATTTTGGATCTGACTTTAGGCTGAGACCCCCATTCTCCCTATGACATCACCATAATAATCTAATTTCAGATGTAAAGTTTTAGCTTCTTTTCAATTGTGTTTATGAGTTCTTGGAAAATATTGGGGGATTGGGGGGCCCAGACATACTCAGGCCCCACCTCCGTCATGATTGGGGGGCCCAGGCCCCCCTGGCCCCCCTTTTCCTACGCCCCTGCATATATTTGCTATGGGTTTTTCCACATCTAAATAGCACCTTTCTGATTCTAAGATTTGTATGCTTTAGTCATGACTAAATTGCACCTTTCTAATTGTTATGTTGGCATGCTTTGTTAACAACAAATAATGGCAGCTCTCTGCTTATCAGATTGTTCCTGTTTGTCTACATCTATATGTCACATTTCTAATTATTAGATTGGTATTGTTTGTCCATATCTAAATGACACCTTTCTAATGGTCAGATTGGTATGGTTTGTTTGGGTCTAACTGGATTTTTCATCATAATTGTTCGATGCGAATGCTTTGTTCAAGACAAAATTGCATCTTTAAAACTACTTGCTAGATGGGTAAGGTTTTTCAATGTCTGGACGAGATCTTTGTAATTGTATAGAACATTATGATTTTCCCACGTCAGAATGTTGTATTTCTAACTGTAGCCTTTGTGGCACCAGGACTCAGTGTGTTACTACTCTGAAGGCAAATGGGACAAACTTTAATTTGCTCCTGTCAGTAATCCAATAATGAATAGACTCATATCATCAAATGCTCTGTCGGCCACCAATGATAAATAGCAGCAATGATAAATTTATGGCCCTGGGGCATCCAAGACCATTTTAATATAGATTTGACTCTTGACTTCAGGAAATGTAGCGGAGGACTCTGCCTTTGCCCTCCCCTACCCCAACCATGTGTAACTAGCTGTGCCCCAAACCTTTATCACCCTATGGATCACTTATGTACTGCCAGCAAGATATAAAATCAAACTGGATAATCTGGGGTTATAAAATGTTGAGAGTCAAACTGAAAAAAAAAACAACAACTGTGGTATTACAGCTATACTGTACTTTGACTGAGGAGCCCATATGAGGTGGCACATAAGTTACATACTTAGGTCTCTAGAGGGGGAGAGCCTATATCTCTTGTCGATTTTGAAGAAGACCTCTTGTCCCCTTGCCGATTTTAAGGAGTGGCCTTGTCCCCTTGTGAATTTAAAGAAGTGTCCTTTGTCGATTTAAAGTGGTGGCCACTGTAACCCATGTCACTTGTCGATTTTAAGAGGTGGCCTTGTTCCCTTGTCGATTCTACCTGCCTATGGCCCTATACTTACTTAAAAAAAAGCGAAATTTCTCCTTCCCTTTAAATTATCTTTCATTGTAATAAACCCCTCTTTTTGAATGATATCCATTCATGCAGTAGCCGCTCAGAAAGATGAATATCCCATCAAGCATGCACATTATCAATGATGCCATGATGATCCCTGGCCACCATCAGGGTCCATACAAAGTGGTATTGGAATGGTAGACTGCCTCACTTGATGATGTCTTCATATCAAATTGATAGTTCGCTGAATTCACACTGACTATTGCGTATTTCCCTTTCAACCCTTTTTGGGCCGCATGGTGTACCTAAGTTCATCTTCATTTGTCCTCATTTATGCTGTCCTTGCCAGTAAACTGCTAGTGATGTATTAGGGCATGGTTCATTATGCATGGATGGAGTCCCAGGGGAGTTACTCGCCAGGGCTACATTCATGCATAATGAATGACCAAAGAATAGTGTGTACCAAAGCACTACGTGCCCTATGTAACGTTAATCAAATATATATGTTCTTATTTTACCTGAATGGCACACCGTGATTTGCCTAAGTTATCTTCCTACAAAATAAACAAACACCCACTGTTATGTACGAACTGTGTATAGTTATATTTATCAAACGATATCCTTCTATGGAACTGAAGCCGCATACTTAGATTATTGGCTATGTAACTCAATCACCCCAGTGATTTTTGTGGGTTTTTTTTGCACACACGGCGCCCCATAGCATTTAGTGGTTGAGCAGCTCAGAGGCTGGTTGTGCCGATGCCGCCCACCATGAGCTGCTCCTCCTCCCTCACCCCGCTGTCACACACTCGGCACGGCCTCACCCCGCCACACACCGGCTGACCTGCCTGCTGCTGCAGCCACATCCTACTGGAGAGGGACCTACAGGAGGAGGAGGCTGATATATCCATGCTGTCTTAGCCCACTCCTGCCGCTGTCACAACCCTGCCTACCACTGCCTAAGGAACAACTGAGCAGCTCACCTTGTATAGGCTTATCTATGAGCTGCTCATCCTGAGGGTGATAACTGTGTCCATACATTAACTGCTCACAGTGCTCACACTGACAAACCAACAGTCACCAGGTAGCAACAGGAGACAGGGATCTACTCCAGCAGCTACAGGACTGGAAGGGCCTGCTCCATAGACTATATATATAACAAGGTAAGTCTGTTTCTGGTATAGCTGTAAGTGTGGTGGCCACCCCTTAAGGTGGTTAGGGATGAGTGTGTGGTGTGGTGACAGCTCCTGGAGGTCGGGGGGGGGGGGTTACCACATGTGGCACAGACATGCCTTAAGGTAGGACACAGGTAAACATGGGCCCCACTAAGCCCTTCCATTACGTGGACAAATGCCACCAGCACTGCCGCCCCGCTAGTGGTAATTTGCCAAATGTCAGTCCTTTTATCCTTCTCCATCCCCGCATGTCAAACATTAGGGGCTCCTTTATCTATCACTCTTTCGACAGTGACTGTCATTTTCCCTATCTCTGCCCCTAGATATAATCAATATTAACCTGTCTGTTTATCTCAATGTGCCGTTTCAGACCTACCCCACGATGTAACTCTACTACTTTGTAACTCACACTAATTTGTAACTTCAGAGATCTCTTTGCGCCTCAAAGCCATGTTTTATTTCCAGTTCACACCTATAGAGCCCACCTTTGATGCCTCTGGTTTTCTGCTTTCCCTCTTTTCACACCAAACCGATCCTGTAACATAATGTTCTTCTCTCTTCTCAACTAGATCAATCTGTAACATATGAAATATCACTGTGCACCTTAAAGCCGTCCTTGCCCCCCTTGTACATCGATCCTACTCTGTAACTTACACAGAGAGAAGAACACTGATCGCTTTGACGCATACTGCACAGGTCATAATTTGTCTCCCACATGACATGTATGAAGGCATGTCGAATGAGGTCGACGCTCTCATATTTGGTTCGTCAACTCCACTTGACATGTGTAATGAAGACACATCACATATTTCTGATCCATTCACCTGAGTTCTAGGTAATACTGTGAGACAATTATGTAAGGGTCAAGAGCAGTCAATAGCTATGTATCAATGGTTCAATCAAGGCAGGCCTATAATAGAAGGCAGGGGATATCACAATCCCACAGGCCTGCAACACTAAGGCACCTTTTCCTATCTACAGAACTTCTACTTGACTGAGGACCTCTGTGTCCATAGGACAAGGGCATGGAGGTGCATGGCAATGCCATCTGTCTCCATGTAATGAAGATACTGAGATTATAGACTGTGATTTAGCATACAATCCTTTGGTATTTTCACTGACCCACACACAAGGTGTCTAACCTCTCCAGTTGAAGAATTCAGGATTGTGGGTGTCTATTTTGATATTCAATAACAAATGCAAATTTAACAATGAAATAGAATTCACTACCATTCATTGATAGTATTTACAGACCTTAGTGATCTATTCTTTATAAAAACAAAATGACACAGATACATCAAATGTCTCAAGTGTTGGTAGTACCTCTTGATAGTGATTAATCCTTGTACCAAAATGGTTGTTTGCCCCATCTAGTGGAATATCCTAGAACAATTATGTATGTCAAACCATCACATGTCAAGTGCCTTCTACATGGCTGTGACCCTAGTCAACTAACAGATGACGTGGCATTTTTAGGCATGTCAAATCATATGAGGATTACTGTGTGCTACAGTTGTCATGGTGACATATGTGCATATGTCCCAATGACATGTGCTCTCTGTGTCAAATCAAGTTGACATTGGTATACATGTCACTTTGTCAGGAAGACTCTTTTCAGTGTAAACAACAGAGTTCTATACATGCCTACAGCTCTTTCCCTCTTCCCCCTGCTTTCATTATTGTAACCACTCCTTTCTCCCACCTAAAATATATGTTTGCCTTATTTTTTCAACCCAGAAGGCATCCATATATGTTTTGTCCTTTATTTTCCCCATTCCTTACTCCACCGTCTCCTGCCTTACCTGTTTGTCCTTGTGCTATAATCTCCCTCGTTCCCTTTCTTTTAATCTACCAAACAATTGAAGAGCATGATCTGAAGGTTACTACCACATTTGTGATCGTTTTAATGTATTCGTGTCATTGAACATTATACCAACGGACTTATACAATACTTTGATCAATATTGACGCAAGGAGGATGTGTGTAAGAACATAATACTGTCGTTCAAAGAAAACAATTCTCTATCATTTTCTAAGAATAGAAAATATATCACTATTTATAAGCTATCATTAGATGCCAACTTTCTGCAATAAGAAAATGGGGTGTGCAAATGTACTTATTGAAGGAG
The DNA here is from genome assembly GCA_949317995.1 of Acholoe squamosa. NCBI lineage: Eukaryota > Metazoa > Annelida > Polychaeta > Phyllodocida > Polynoidae > Acholoe > Acholoe squamosa. The sequence goes on from OX439043.1 coordinate 62,925,542, forward strand.
GACTCATAAATACATACATGTTCTCTTCATACATTACCCAATATAGTCATAGACACATAATCATTACCATATAATTATAATATAGATTCTGTGCACATGTATTTGCAAATTACATATAGATTCATGAGGACGCACCCAGAATATGTGAACCTCAGAACATGTTAATGGAACATGCATGAGAAGCCACCTCCCCTAATTGAAGCAGTACAACTGTAGGTCAAAACAGCCCTGCAGAGATGGTGCATCCAAGCCTTCATATGGCCTTATACCTGCACTGAAAGCCCATGGCTGCCCCAAGTATAGCCACTGGTGACCACATGGGTGATCATACAGAGAATACCAGGACTTGCACTGAAAACCCAGGGGTGGGGGCAAGGTCTCCACTCCTGACTTCATCGGTTGTAAAACTAAGAACACCAACATATTCATCTTTAATTTGTCATTAGAACAATTCATGATTCTAGAAAAGATGAGAGATGGCAATACTATAATTTATGTCAAGGTGAATATTGACGTCCCATAGATAATGCACTAAGCCCCCATATTGCACTACGCCATTAAATAACCGGCGCAAAATCCGCTCGATGACGTCATAGGTCCATCGCGCATGCGCACTGCACTTTTAAAATTCAAGATGGCGACAGTCGCATCAAAACAATGTCGGAGAGCCTTATTAAATATGAGTTTTTGTCCATTTAATAGATTAAAGATACACCCAAACACCTTGACATAAATATAAAGATGAACTCTGGCTATAGCTATCATTTTGAAATGTCCTGCTGATAAGTTTGCGCCTCCTGTTTCTTCACTGTCACGAGCAGGTCTGGGCTGCTCCAGGATCGGCCCAGACCCGCTCGTGAAGAAACAGTCGGCTCAAACTCATCATCGTTTACCTTTACCGTTGTCCTGTTGGTCATGGCAATATGATAGTACAGACCTTGACCCTATTGGGTACTATTGGCCATTCAGTCTAAGTGAAAGGGCCTTCATCTTGAAAAATTATGGTCATCACAGTGACGACCCATTATAATAGATCTTGGCATCGTCTTCTTAGATTTTCAGTGCGATTTCTCTATATAGCCCCAGTCCTACTGCAAACCATACCCTTAGTAACCAGATTGAATTGAAGGAGCCCATTTGTGCCAGCTGTGATTTAGCACATGCCCCTGACCTTCAAACACCTGACTTCTTTCTCACCCACAAAATGTAGTAATCACTGTACTAATGGGACGCTGGCTGCAGTGGGACTGGTTGGAGAGGGGTACATAATAGTAGGTGGTGGAGAAGACTGCAGGTGTAAAGGTGGGCTGTGCACTGTCAATAAAAAGTCGAAATAACAGTGGAATCCTTGCCACAACATTGCCAAAGATCTCTCATTATTTTCACAGAGATTCCTTGTACCATTGTACTGCCACCTAGGGCTTCTTGTAAAATATACACTGCTTCTCTGCCATACGAGTATGGTAGTCCACTATTCAGTTTAACGAGGGTCCCTGGTAGATTTAGTAGTTATTTTTACAGTGTGTGTGTTTCTGATAGTGGTTGTAATGGGTGGCAGTCATCCTGATGGTGCACTTCTACCCTTTAAGGGCCGCATGGTGCCTCCAGTGTAGCAACCATGATGAAACAGGTCTGAATAGTACAATGTAACCCACAAGCATTATTTTGGTGCATCATGCCATCCTCAGGCAGTATACGGTCGGCACGATGCATCCATATGTAGTCCTGGTGTGTTGGTTTCTAGAACTATACATTCATGCATCATGTTGGCCAAAGGGCATCAACGCACTGAGCGGCTCTGAAAGACTAAAGAGCTAGGCCCTATATGGACATAGAGAAGGCATCTTTAGATTTCCAAGATGTCCTTAGCTACGCATTTGGCTAACTTTAGAGCTGACATTAAGACAGAAATATACTGTTCTGTCACCTAGCTATGTGTGAATAGTCCGTTAAAGGCAACCGTACCAGGTTTCTGCAGTTGGATGGCCTCTAATTACCAGAAACCATGTGTGCCATAGATATTACAGCGATTGAGGGAATCTTCAAGGTCTTCATGGTCGTGCAGAGATTAAATCTTCTGTTTCATATCCTCCCCGAAAATAAGTAACATTGGTCATTAGAGACAAAACCAATATACATGGCAAATGAAAGCCATGAAAATGATTATTGTCTTATTCTAATCAAAGACAGACAGGGTGACTGAAGGAGGAAGCATATAAAATAGAACTGAGATAGGAATAAAATTGACATCTCTTCACGAAGAGAGCAGTTAAATAGGCATCTTGCAATACTTAAAATTTCAGAGCTGCAGAGAAAAAAAAAGAATCTTCACCATTTCCGGGTTCTGATTTCTCAAAAACAGTACTGGAAACCCTGTCCTTTACCACATTGCACACATCTAGAATTGAGGCAACACATGCTAATGTTCCCAGTCATGATTATTGACACACTCACCAACCTCGTACCCAATGTTATGTAGGTACAAAAAGCCCTAATCACCTCACTAATGAGATTTGGGTGGGGAATGGCTGCACCCGGGTGGCAATGGAGGCAGATAGTGCGGACACCTCAACTGGTCAATGGTGATGGAGTGTGAAAATGGGTGGTGGTGCTGCTGAAGTGGTAGGCATGATGACACTATAGAAAAATGGACCCATGCGGCTAGAAAGGGTGACCTTTTCATGAATAAAGTTGTGTTTAAGTTAATTTTATGGGAATGCTCATAACCTTGCTTACAGTGCCCATATATGCAAGCAATTTATATTAGGAGATTCATGAGACAATCTTCTTTAAATGATGTATGTAACATGGTAGGCTTGTAAATGTATATATTTCCCTTCTCATTAAATTAACCCTAGAAAACTTTATCAAGAAAGTCACCCTTTCTTGCCGCATTGATCTATAGCATCGCCATGAAAATTTCTTTTATCCCATCAAAATGATAGAATAAGGCATGTTCCAGGGTACACAGACTAAGAACATCTTTATGGAATCAATGGCTTTGAGAACCCCCTTCCACCACTTAGTGCTGTTTCCTCCATAACATAGTCAGAAATGTGATTGTGATCATCCGTTGCCAAAATTGTGGCACCAGCGCAATGATATTGACCATTGCATATCATTTGCTAAATTCGAAATGTATCACTTTGATAGGAAGTCGGAAGTCCAACTGATGTGATACATATAACTGTCAATCAGGATCAAATCGTGTCCACAGATATTCAAGGCACGGAGATCGGGCATTTTTACATGTAGTCTCTCAGTAGGTGAGGCTCCACTACGCGATTTTTGTTGAAAATCGGAGCTATTCTCACAAAAGCAGAAACAAACACAGATTATAGAGTGGTATTTGTTATTATGTCAAGGTGTAAATAGAAGGTTGAGACAGCTTTTTGTTTATGTCGGGAAGACTTTGTGTACAATCCCAGGCACATTTTTGTTGCCAAAAGATGTTTTTGTTTACTAAATCAAGTTGACCCAATGTAAATATTGCAGACTTTCACACTAATGACTCTCTGCAACTCAATATCAGACAGGTTTGATTTCTACAGTACAAGACCCTGCGATCTGTGTGACAGCTGTGTTGTTATTTATATTTTGCTGTGTTGATGTTTACATATTGAACTCCCACCCAATCACAGAGTCTGTGCAGGTGCAGGTTAGTTGGTAAATATGGCACACAAGGAGAGTGATCACCCATAAAATAACCCCTGAAATCTCATGTTTACAATTTTGAATCTCATGTTTACCATATAGGAATATCAACACCCTATACCTTAGGCACTATAGGGATAGACTTAGGTGAGAATGTACCAAAAATCGCGTAGTGGAGCCTCACCTAGTGGAGCAAGGGTTCTTTTTACCTAGAATTCTCCACGGTTTCCCGCAGCCGACGTCAGGCCAAACATCCTTGTTCCACTGCTCTAGACTAGTGAGCTGAAGCCTCTTATTCCCTTCTTTTCTTCCTTTCTCTGTAGCAGGCGTACTGAATTACTGTAGGGTATGTACTGACAGCGAAAGGTGAGGCTCCACTACGCGATTTTCCAGTACTTTCACACGAAATGTTACCCCCTAGTATACAGCGTCGAAGGTATAGGGTGTTGATTTACCTAGATTGTAAACCTAAGATCCAGAAACGTAAACATGAGATTTCAGGGGTGAATTGCAACAACAAGGAGTGTGTTTACTTTCAGTTCTGTTTGTATCTATACCAGTCCTGCAATTGAGACGTTTGTTGATGTAAATATCAACACTGCAGTCTAACAACAACTCACCATAAATCTTAGGGTCTTGTCTTGAAAATCAAACCTGTTAGATATTGAACGGCAAAGACTTTTCAGTGTGAAACTCTGCAATATTTTCTTTACAGCAACTAGATTTAGTAAACAAAAACATGTTTTGACATCCAGAACGTGCCTGAGATTGGACACAAAGCCGTCCCCACATAACCAAAGATCTTTCTCAATCTTCCATTTAAACCCTAAAATGATAACAAATACAACTTTATTATCTGTGTTTGTGTCTACATTTCTGAGAATAGCTCCGATTCTCATCAAAAAGTCGCATAGTGGAGCTTCACCTTAAGATGACATTATTAATGTTACATGGGCAGGAGATCGTGCATACCCCATTCACTGTACCGGGAGGTGCATGCGATCAACCCTAAACTATTCCCATCCCTGAACAGCTCCTATCCATGCAGAGAATGAAATTATGTGGGGATGTGATTGTCCCAAGTGAATGATGGTGCAGTTCTAAATGGAGAGACTGTACTTTGTAGACTTATTCGCGGAAAGAATATATAGATGAATAATAAAGAACAACTCTTTTTGTAAGCACATACCTGCAGTGGCTAACCGAAAAGGGCACAGGAGGCCATTTCTGGGAAAAGACAACCCCAACTTCATAATGGCTTCTTTTGGTAAGCTTTTTATTGAATAAAAGATTCTGACATACTCATGAGCACATAAGCTTTTGTAAGGAGATGCAGCAGATCACAGAGGCTGTTACAAAACTATGTCTAGTTCTTTTTAAAGTAAAGTGCACGATATCATGTATCTTATGGGATAACTTGATGGGTATATCAAGTGCTTTTGATCAAACAATGTGTGCCATCACTTTCAAAATACACCAATCAGCAGCATCTATACTTTTAGGTATCTGGTGCATTTAGTCTCTTGTGACGTCACAGTCTGCATCAGGGAAGCTTCCTGCATTCCCTTACTACAGCACATGTGCTCATGGCTTTTCTTCAATAAAAAGCCTACCAAAGAAAAGATCCCGAAATTGTGGCTGTCTCTTCCTTTAAGGTACTTCGATGGCTCACAGCCCTACGACTACAAATGCCAGTGCTATTCCTATGGGGATTTAGGTACCGGTACGAGCTAAATGGTACAGTCGTAGTATGTTAAGAAATGACCTCCAGAAAGCAACATATTCCCTCTTATTCTGTTATTTTCTTCTCTATGTGTAAATTTACTTGTTTTAAGCAGATAGAATTCACATGTGTTTACAACATTATCTTCCTCCTAGGCTCTCCATGCAAGAATTTTACTGTCTTAAGACGTTCAAGTCCAATTCAAACAGGACAAATCAAATATAAGGCTACTGTTTCTTTGTCCCTTTTATCTTAAACCAAAGACTAACAAAAGGAAAAGTGTGAAGTAAATCCCCTTGTTGCCCTTTGCAGTGTTTCAGCTGGGCTGAGCCATGTATGGAGGCCCTATCAGTCTATGGTTGGCTTAGGGTAGGGTTCTGGTTCACGCTCCTCCATCGTCCTCATCTCTCCACGGGGTCCTCCAGTAATGATATTCATTTTCAGCACTGTGTTACATGGATTAACTATGGGGGCATACAATATGTGTACTTTTGTTTCTCCAGAGATCCATTGATGTCTTTGCTTTTTCTTGCACCTTCTTTTTTTTAATGTGATGCGAGTAGCATCCTCTGAGGGCCATCTCACGGCTGTAGACCACCATATATACGTGGTCTCTCTCTTTCTCTCTCTCGCTCTCTTTCTCTCGATCTCCCCTTCTGTGTTTCTTTCCCTGTGTGCGTATGTCTGTCCCTATCCATGTTCCTGTCACTACCTTCACATATTCCCCTTCTGGCCTGTGCAGTGCATACCAATTCTTAGCATTTCCATAAATCCTACTGAACGTAAATCTCATTTGTTAGATCATGAACTAGGATTACTTATAATGTCCCTATCAATGTCCAGTAGGACAACAAGGCTAGTCATAAATGTGACACTACTTACCTTTGTAAGGTATGGGTTGTTGAGATAGATGGCTTAGAATGTTGTGTTTTTTGGTGTTTTTTTTTTGCCGTTCTGCAGCTCGCATTTCAGGAAATTTATTGCAACGAATACAAACGCAGAGAATAATAAGAACATAATTATCATCCCATACTGGGGATTCTGATGATATTAAAATGAATTCATGTACATCTACTTAGGTATTCAGAGGGTATCTATATATTATTCATCTCAGTCTTGAAACACTTCTTCTAACATAATGATAACCGATTATCATAGATAGAGTATGACTACAGTTTCATGGCATTAGCCTATCCCAAACACTATAAGGATTGTATGGGTATGATCATTTACAAGTATAGTTATTCATATTTGTATCAACAGATTTATACATTAATTCCCGCAGTGGGCTATGACCCCTGACCTCTAAGAGAGGTGGGACACTATCTGAGATGGCCCGAGACGCGCCACTGCCATCAATTACCGTTAAGACTTGACACTACCCGGACCAGAAGGCAGTATCTACTTCTCCTATCAGTGGCTACTGATAATATGCTGATCAACAACTGCATATTGCAGTAGGTACTGCTGAAATACTTCCGAAACAGCTGACTCCACACTGCATTTTCAGTCTAGACTCAGTAGTGTACTGACTATCAACTGAATATGCACTGCATTTCAGGCTAGAATCAGTAGTCTACTGACTATCAACTGAAAGTTAATAGATTCCAGAGATTATACACTCTGTGCAGCAGCATAGATGCAGTAGTCTACTGACCGTCTACTGGTATGACTCTGTCCATTCACAGATTATTTACCTGATGCTTCTAAGTCAGTCCATAGTGTGAATGTCAGTATGGTTGTGAACAGCAATCAAAAGATTCAGTAATGGAATAATGAAACTATCCAGTGTTTGTGGAGACAAGCATACTTCACCCCTTTGCATATGAATATCTTATTCAGTACCAGTAATGGATGCACATGGATGTTGGGGTGTATGAAAGTGAGGAATTACTCACTGACTTTATATAGGGTACAAATATACTGAATCATCAAGTATTCTTTTGGTCCCCATCATGACATTTTTTTTACATAGTATCCATGTATCATTGATAATTACAAAGTGCTTGTCTCATCACCTTAACATCAGTAAACCGAAAGGCATTATACTATAGCAGCACTCTATAGATATGTCTACTTTTACCCTTTCGCTATGGTAAGAGTTACCCAATACTACTGAACCAATACTGCCCTAGCCCCCTCCTAGATGATTTGTATGCACTACTAGGAAGTCGTAACCGCTCCACATAGCTGATGGGGCGGTGGCTCAGGGGGCTAATGCGTTGGTAGAGTAATCAGAAGATCCCAAGTTCAAATCCAGCAAGGACCACCTAGAGAGGCATTGGTAGTGCCAGTACTAGAACAGCGGCTGCTTCTTTTATGTTTCTACCTGCCCCCAGCAGTAGTTTTCAGTATTATCTACTGCTCAACTACTGCTATAGCAGCAGCCATGCAGTAGTGCTTATTGAACACTGCCCCAACCCCATATATGGTCATGCAGCATTAAATAAGTAGATACTGTTCAAATGCTGCCATCTAATTTACATAATTGGGACAACTGATTCAATACTGCTTGCATGCTGCTAATACTACTGTTCTACTACTGTACCACTGCTGCAAGTTTTGTGGTGCTGAGCAGTAGAATGACAGTAGATGCTGATACAATACTGTTTCTGATGCTGCTTTCACACTGAATCACTACTGTCACACCACACTGTTTCCCAGCTGCTTTAGTGCTGCATTTCTACTGCATTTTGGTCCGGGTAAGTGTCTCCCTGCAAACCCATTAAGCCCAATATTATCAGTAATTAATAGTTGACGTAGATAAGCAAATTTATGCAGAACAACACACACTAAGGCCTCTTATCCATATGGCTAGAAATAACTCCATTATTCTTTGGAAGACCAGATGATTATGAGAATCACACCTAAAAGTGTTGAATAAGCCACTGTTTCTAATTTTAAGTGTAACTTGATGCGGTAGCCAAAATAATCATCTTCAGGTCAACGATTATATAACAGATTATCATCTTTCACCGTTGGATGGATGATATGGAAATAGATGACAGTCTTCACCGTACAAACAGTGTATAAGATTCTGAGTGATGGGTCTCTGGTGAGACTATGCTACATGTAGTAGGCCTAACCAAAGCATTTGTGGAATTTAAAATAGCTTTGCCTTCTTGAACAGAGGATGAACATCTTGATGATTATTGGAAGCGAGCAGTGGTTATGTTTGAGTAAGATGTTGGACCTAATTGCGATAAGAGAATCGGGACACTTTTATGAACAGTTCACATTTTTCACATTCAATTAGACAAAAAAAACATCATCCGTGCTTCATTTTCACATGGTAGCCCTCATACACAAAAATAGCCAAGGTCAGGCAAGACCAATAATTTCCACCCTAATGAGGGTGAGGACGGTCCCAGCTGTTATATGCAAGGTTACCCACTTGGTGGAAACCTTTACAGACAATTACCATTAACTCAAATCACAAGTCCACAAGGTTATACTTCAGTCATGATTTATTTATTCCATTTACACATGTAGTATAAGCCATTTGTATCACCTGTGTAACCATTGAGGTGAAAATAGTCGGGTTTTTTTTCCATCCGACTCAGTGCCGGCCGCATGTCCGCTCCTTTTTGTTCGTCGTAAATATTTAATTTGCCTCTCTAAGGTCGCTAATTTAGGCGGAAATAGTGGGTGTACCTCTCCTTTTCCCCCCAAGGAAGGGGTGCGCCAACTGCTTTACAATTCCTGGATCCCCAACTGAGCTGTCATCCACGTGGCTAATTTTCTGTATAGCTGTGTGATTTCTCCCAATGGATGTAATCACCGGCCAGATGATGCAACAAATTGTGAACCAGGATTTCCTCGTCTGAACCAATTTCCATATCCTATTGGCCAAATTTACATAATCACATAAATATTTTGACGTAGCATATTCACACTCAATCGGAGAGTTATGTAAGAGAGCCGAATCCTCCAAAAAGGAAGGTCTCCTATGAAAGGAGATGTTTGAGGATTTCATAGGAGGTTTATTATGATGGGGTATCATGCATTAAGCATGACTCATCCAGGTGAAACAGCTATACATGAACTTAATAAATTAAAATGAATTAAATTCAAAGTGAACTTTTTTATTTCTTCAATTTATAGTAAAATTGACATTGTCATTGCAACACAAATCAACAAAAGTAGCCATTTTGGTTCTAAAAATTTTCTTTTTACATGCCATTTTGGTCCCTTTTCAGCTTTGGACGACCATATCTCAAACGATCCTTGATGGAATGATAACAACTTGCATTCTTCTACTTGCCCTATGTGTCCCTGGTCCAACAGGACCATGGAAGACCAGAAGTCAAGGTCATGATAATTTGTCATGGTCCATCCAACCCCCAGAGAAAGAGCCTGAAAACTAACAAATGTGTTGGTGTCTGGCGACCATATGAATATTTTCCTATACCTTTTTACGCGTCAACCATATAGTATTTCGGTTTACCCCTGCATATATTCGCTAAGGGAGGTTTTCATCTTTCATTTGTGTCTTGAAGATTTCAACCTCGATGGCTGAATACTTCAGGGATGTGTTGACGGGAATTATTTAAGAAAGAGACTATTGTCGATATATATTACAGGCTTAATGTGGATCTTCAGTGCCTAGAAACGCTAGAGGTCCAAATCTGAATGATGTACATTGTACTCAATAAGACCATTATGCAGAATTCAATTGCAACATCTCAAAATTAACAACTTATAATTGACCCTCAGGACTCCTTCCATTGGATGCCTTACTCAGAGGTAGAATACTAGCGACCAGTTTTAACGACCAGAATTGTGGCTTACCGGTATTCCACATCAGAAAATCGCGACCATTTTTTAGCGACCAATATTTTCTGTGTTTAGCGACCTAAATAAAAAAGTGTGTTCAAATGGCATGACCAGACTTTGGGATATGTCTGCTAAGTTAATGTATATTTTAAATGAATGAAATGATACTGCATTGGCTGTACTTAGAAATTGTGTATGCAATGTTAGGAAGCTGTAGTGGGAAGAGCTGTACAGCCGCTATCACAGCCCCACTCAGGGAGTATACAGTTGGCACACTCTTGCACTCAACAGAAGGCAATGGCACTTCATGCTACCACCACCCTCTCTTAATGTAGCTGAACACTAGAACAAGCTTTTCTACTAGCAGTTTGCAGCTTTAGAGGTATAGGTAGGTTAGGGTGATTGCATTACCGCCTAAACATTGTAGGGACATTGCTCCTTATAAAGGACAACGGGATATAACCTTCTAAGGAAATCCGACTGGAAACCAATGTCTAATTACAATGTTCTTTACTAGCCCACGACCCATGGAGCCATAGAAGGAAAGCTCCATGGGGCCCATTAGGTGAACAAGTTGCCATACACTGTAAGAAAAGACGTTCTGAAATAACAGTGAAATCCTTGTCCCAAGGTTGCCAGAGATTCGGCATCATTTTCATTTGCAGAACCATACTGCCATCTGGGGCTTCCATACTGGTTCACTGCAACACGAGTATGGTGGCTTGTTCTTCAGTTTTATGAGAATCCCTTGTAGATTCAACAATTGTTTTTTAAGAGTGTACGACTATACATTTACAGTCTCCTTACGATCACAATAAATACTTCGGACTGCAGTGTATGGAAGCACTGGTAGGGTAACTCGCCCCTGACTCAACCACTAGGCATGTTGGTACATTAAGTCGACCATGCAGCATTATTTGCGTAACTTTCACTACACTGCAAAAATGGTGTTTATAACCTAAACACAATTCTAAACATATTCTTGCAACGTTTTTGTAATCACATTAATTTCCTAAACATGTTTAGCCAAACAATGTGCTTAGCTCAAGTGTTTAGAAATCTAGGTGTTTAGGTTGAAAATTTGTGTTTAGATATCGATGAAATTTTTCGATTAGATGTTTATGAATTTTTGTGTTTAGATGTCTAAGTGATTTGGTGGGAAGTAAGGGTTTGCAGACATGTATCTGTTAAAAAAAAAATTAAGGAATATCTTTTGTTTGTTTTCTCATTTACTGGAGGACATCAGCAGGTATTTACACTGCAAAGTCTCCAAAGATGTCAGCCACAGCTATATACATATATATGTACACACTGCATTAGAATAGGAGACTTGAGAAATTACAACAGTTTGGCAGGAAGGACATTGCTTTATACTTTACAAAATAACATGACATAGGTGTAAGTTATGGAGCTCATTGATTATTTTATGGTAATGATGGTGGTGTAAGTTGAATTTAGTTAATTTTCTATTGTTGTGTCTATTTTCATAACATTTAATTAAATGACATTATGATAAACAAGGAGTTTGGGGATATTTGTCACAACAATTGATTATAACTGTGCGCAGATGGTCCATTCAGAGTTAGTGCTGCTACCTGGTGTGGATTTGACATCCAAGTATCTAAACATATTGATGTTTAAATCTAAACACCTAATATTCAACTGTTTAAACTCTAAACGTCTGAACATGTTTAGCAAAAATGTTTATGTATTTAGAATAAAGGTGTTATTTTCCTAAATGTGCAGTTGATGATACACCTGACTGACGTATATGTTTAGATTTTAAACATGTTTAGACCTAAACATGTTTAAAATCTAAACACCATTTTTGCAGTGTATAAATCAGGATTGTTGGTGCCAAGTGCAGGACATCTATATTGTATTCAATGGTGCAGAATCAACTTATAGTCATATTCTATCTGAAAGTGGTCGCCTCAGGGGCTTCATGTGAAGTAAATGTTAATTATATCCAACACACCCTATCTTGTTGGCCATCATTTCAGGAATTCAGAAATGCATGTTGGGAATTATTTTAACAATTTTTAGTACCAAAACAACAGCAGAGAACCTACATTCATCAATACTGTAAAATTCATAAATAGTCAGGTCCCTGATGGTAGGGGGTGTTAATTCGCTATTTTTAGTCCAATAATTTGGGATACCAGCTCAATCTATGTATTTGGGCCAATACCAAGAAAAAACGGGAAAGCACAAAAATTTTTTTTTTGGCCCTGCAGATCCCCCTGTATGGGGGGGACCAAAGTCCGCTCAGTGAAAGTATAGCCAAAATCCAGACCTTTAGATTCCTAATAAAACCTCATCATAAATTCATGAAGGTGATCAAAAGGATTCATAGAGAAACCTTAGAGACCCTAAGAAACCATGTGCTGTGATTATAAGGGTATAAGTAATCCCATGCAGGGGGGGGGGGGCTCAGACTTGCGAAAATACTGATAAATTAGCTATTTGGTGTGTTGGTGAGTAATTGGTACTACAATATTAGGTTTCAATCCTGATTTAGAATTTCCTTGGCTACATATTACTGAATGAATGTTGGGGAGATAAGAACATTTCCATTTGATTTGGCTTGCATCATTAGCAAATGTAGGTACCATTGGCAAACTGATAAACATTGTGGTCTATTATAGATATTGCCCATGGAAGGTAAGAGGGCAACCTTAACCTTGATTTTAAATGTGCTGGGTGTAGAAGTGGAGGCCTACTGTACCCTTAAAGGAAAAGAGCAATCTATTTTCCTGATGCCCCCTTTGAGGAGACTTTTTATTGAATGAAAAGATTTAGACTTACTTATGGTCATATCGGCTATTGTAGGAGAATGTCTTCTATGATGTCGCAATAGACCAAATGCATCATTTGCTGCATTACTTTTAAACCATGCTTGTAATTGAAAAGGTAACTCAGTGGGCAAGTTAGTGCTTAGCTATTACCAATGGGAATCTTCAAATATTTAAAAAGAAAAATACTTATCAGCAGCATTTATCTGTTATTTAGTGCTGCCCAGCCACCATTGGGATGTAATTGGTCTATAAGGCACATAAGTATTTTACTACCCTTTTCAACATTTTCGGTGATTGAAGTCTTTAAAAGTGGGTCAGTACCCTTCCAACCCCGTCCACACTGAGTGAGAATGGGTGTGGTTGTTTCAGACTAAATGGGGAGCTTTTTGTAGGTTATAAGTAATGTTTCAAGCTGAATGTCTTATCAAGCATGATAATGCTTGCACTAGTGCCTTTTACATACTGATCTGCCTCAGTCTTAGCTTATTCTTGGGATGCCCATGTTCATTGTCTGTGATTTGGATGGCTTGGAGCCCCCTCTGTGCTGAGGATAGAATGTAATGTTGTACTAGAAGGGAGATGGGAGGGGTGGTCTTAGAAAGGCCAAGGAGGTTCAAAGGCCCTTATCTACACTCAAAGGTATTCGGGAATATACACAGGTCTATACATTATAGGCCATATGTACAGATTTCTGTTTCTTCCCTCTTCACCTTTACCGTTCCTTTACCTCATTCCCCTTTCCCTACCCCTCTTAACCTGTCTCCCCTGCCCCACTATCCTCTCCTCCTCCCCTCTCCCCACCCTCCTCCTATTCCCCTGTCTCATCCAAGCACCCCCTTCCCTATTATCCCCCCCTCCCCTTTTCCATTTCCTCTTCCCTGTCCTTCTCCTACCTTATCCATTTACCCCACTGCCAGTCCTGCTTCCCTATTACCCCACCCCCTCCCACTTTCCCTACCCCTCATCCACTCACCCTTTCCCATAACTTCATCCCTCTCCGGCCTCATTTCCCTTTTCTTCCTGCCTTCCTGTCTACTTTCCAGTGTGATGGGTTCTTTTTCAAGTAGAGACCAACCTTAAAAGTCAAAGCTACATGGTACACAGAAGCCACCTGGTGGCAAAAATTAATACTGGCTAATCCCAATATTTTCAGTTTCACAACATTATACTGACTATTCTACCCATATATTCTTATCATTATACTTATCTCAAACATAAGGTTTAGATGTCTGAGTGGACATAGGGTCCTATAGTTAAGAGAAAAGTAAAATTTTTGAAAAATTTGTAACTTTTCATCTCAACCATGGCCCCTATTTTCCTTATTTTAAAATGTTTGTATAGATGTCCTTTATATATTCAAAGATACAAAAAGATTAATCAACAGAAGGTCATTAAAGATGATGCAAAATATGAAAAAAAAGTTTTTTTGCATTTGTTTCTATAGATAAGGTATTTTCACAGTTGGTCATAAAATGAAAGTAAGTGCTATGATATAGGATTTTCTCTTTTGTAATTTACTTCTCCTAGTATATCAAACTAGTATGATCCAGAATTATTTGAGATTATCAATAGATCATCTACCAGTCAGCCTGTAGTATTTAACCAATGTTATAAGCCTGTTGCTAGGGAAAATCTTACTAAACTGCTGTTTCTAGGCCCCGGTCCCTGCACTTAGGGGGCAAAGAAACACCATGCTCGTTACAGGATTCCAAAAAGACCCCTCTTCCACAGGCATTTGGGGCTTAAATTCACCCCTTTTTCTCAAAAAATGCTGATATTTTGACCCCCAACATGACCCCCTAATTTGAGAAAACACTGACACATTTCCCCAAGCACCCCCTTTTTCTATAAACGCTGACTTCTGTGTTAAGAAAACTTGAGAAATTTTTACCAAATCATCCCTTTCACTAGAAACACAGACCCTTCTCATTAAAAAGAACCCCCTTTTTCTGATTTTCACAGATTTTTCTTCTGGAAATGCCCCCTTTTCCCATTTACCCATGGACATGCGAAGTCAGCAAAAAAGACCCCTTTTCCCTGTGTTTTTGGTAATGTGCATAGTGTATATTTTAGTGCAGAGAGGGGATGATATTTGAAGGATAGGAATGCTTAACTCTTTAATTTGACTGTTTTATTTGCCAATTCTGTGGTAATCCCAATGTTACCTAGTGTTGTCAAGGAAAGCAGTTGCCATGGCAACCATACTGGTAGAAAAAATTCCCAACATGCTATTTTGCATAGTTGGTAACCTGAGGAACAATGTTATGTATGTTGGGTAGAATTAACATCCAGTTCACACGAAAGTACACAACAGCCTCTACTATCTCCAACAGTTCTAAAACAGACGAATATGAATATATGATAGAACTCCTCCCCCTGCCCCCAACCTTTACCGTTCTTCTCCAAGAATGTTAATTTTATTAGCCCTATATATTACGCACCTAACCATCATGAAGGATAGCATCCGACTTTGGTCAAGCCTCCATTTACTATTAAGGAGGGAAATGTGAGGATTAGTACCGTAATCTGAATGTATATTGGTTGAAGGTTGAACGCATATAATAACTATTCCTACTAGGTAAAGGTACACATACCCAACGACATTTCCGTATAAATCCTGATAATTCTCTTTGTCTCTTTCTAAAATTCATTTATAAACTAAAATGGAGCCAGCTTTGGGCACGAATTTAGTTTAGGTAAGATCTCGTTATTGTGTACATGTATCGGATTATAATCAATGTACCTGGTAATATAGCATATTAACAGATCGTAGTAACTGAATTTTGGCCTAGAGACCAATAGTAATTCTTCCTGCGTTTCCCCCAAAAGCTGCCCCAAGTGCCACTGGCGGCATTGAGACTCTTTCCCAGAGCAGACAGGCCCATTGACAGTTCTCTTGTCACTCTAATCTATTTTCATTTTTATCTCTCTGGGATGAAAGGCCCTTTTGGACTGGCAGCACATACAAAATACCCACTATGAGGAGGCTCCAGTGAAGAGATGGGTTTGCTGTGCTGCATAAGGTCTCCATGGCAACTTAGTGTGGCAAACAAAGACCAATGTTGCCTGTCTCGATGGTCACTTGAGGTTACGTGGAACTAATTCCATTTCCTCTATGTTTCTATATTACACACAAAAACAGCCCCCTGTAATGTTCGTGGTAATATTTTCGACCGTAGCAAGATTAAACCATCTCTCACACGCAATGTGTTACAATATAGGATAGGCTTAACCCTGAAAATCTTAACTAAGGGAACAATACATACAAAGTGTTATTCTACCCTATTTTTGGGCCTCAAAACCCCCGTTGGCCAGATGAACATTTGCAGACCTGATAAAATCCCCAAACCTTGGCATAATATAAAAACTCATCTACTGTTCCATTTAGAAACTATTTGGGGTCACTTCTAATTTTTTTCATAATTTTACCAATATTTCTTGCATATTTCTAAGCCAATCAGCACCCAGATCACCTTCAGTGCAGGCCTGAATACCATATGACTCACGAGAGGGCAGCATTTACGTCCATGTAACCTTGAGACGAGGAGAAATCTGTGTCAGCAGTCATGGCCAAATCAACAATCAGCATTCACTTTGTATGCCTATACCATAGAGGGTGAGTTTTAAGAGATAGTCTACTCTAGGGAAATCCATCCTACAGATCTATGATGTTACCAGCTAACGGATTAGACTGAATGTAATGATGATGGGGAGATTTTGAAGCTTAACCACCCCCCCCCCAAAAAAAAAAAAAAGAAAAAAAGATGGGTTTCACGCTGTATGGTCTAGGATTCAGTAGATAGGAATTTCCTTTTTTTGTTGTTGTCAAGGTTCAGGCCCTAGAATGGCCGATGAAATTGATTTGTGAACTTTGTTGTTGACTCACAACTCGGGCCCAGTGACTCACGGATGAGGAAAAATTGCTCATGAAAATTGCCTATAAATTGCAGCATACCTGCCAATTCGAGACAACAAAAGAAATTGAACCCCCTGAATTTTTCAAGGCGCCCTTTATATAACTGGCAAGATGAGATGTCATTAAATCTAGACTTCGTTGAACCGTTAAGAAACTGATAAAACTGAGAGGGATGTCATGATTGAAGAAGAAAAGCTTGGGTGAGCCCTGTTTCACCAGGCAGGGTTCGAGTAACATGAATCTCATCTTTCTTTGGCCTTAGTAGGAATGATGACTGATAGAGTATAAGGAAAGAAATGATCGGCTTAAGAGTAGGGTTGTAGGGTACGTATTATGATTAGTAGTTACATTGGTTGTGGCAATGGTTCATTACTGATTGCTTTTCTGTGAGGCCCTCAGAGGGTAGTGGATTCCCATGGCTAGGCATTTCCTTGTTTGTAAAGCTTAAAGTCAATAAACAAATATTGACAATTCCAATTAAAAGGACATCCTATGGTGTACTGAGATTCACAGAAGTGTAAATAGGCCTACATAATGAAACATCATTGGCACCTTTGCACCCCAAACAAAATGTGCTTATCAATCACATTCTCTGGAGGGTGTTACTCTTATAGTAAAAGGAAGAGCTGGCTAAAAATGCCCTCATTTCCAGTCCTTTCTTTTCATTTAGCTATAACTTGTCCCTTTTGTTGCTCTCATGTGGTCATTCAAGTACGGTGCTAAAAAGGGGGATTTGAGTAGGTACCTATTTGGGAGAAGTCAGTCAGTATAATAAACTATAGAGCGTGTGACATGAGTAGGTACCTGGTAGTGCAACTCTCTCTATTTTAAACAAGGCAGGTGACTTTTCAGACTAATGTGGTGAGTGCAAGTTGAATGGCGAAGCAGTGCATGACTTGTTTAGAAAAGAGGGCACATACTCACAGCTCTTTTTACAATAGGAGCAACACCCTCCTGATCTCATATCAAATGTTGCCTATGTCTAAAAACCACAGATTATGGCAGTGATGATATAATGGTAGGTTGTAAGGAAGTAACAACTTGGGCACATGGCTCTGGCAATCCGCTGAGGCTACGATGATGGATGGTGATCGTGGCACTGGGGGTAGAATGAAAGTTGGGTAAATGATTGGGACTATGGCAGCACTCCATGGGGGGGGGGTCTTGGTGTAACATAAACGCCTGTCAATTACTCAGGGAAGATGTTACATCAAGCTAATCATATGCCAGTCCCTTCCTTATATTTTGAATACAGCAGCCTTCTACTCTACAAAAGCAAAGCACACATCTGTTCTTATCGATCTAATGGCCATCACATGAAGCACAGTAAAACAATATTTTAAGATGTATAGATTCCAATTTTGAGTGATTCAATCATAGCTCATATTCAATAAAACCATCGTGGTCATTTATGTATATTGGAGACATGGTAACTTAAGCAATCCTAAGACATTTTCTGTCTATTTCCTTTAACATTTTTCATACCTGTTGACTGTTTACAGTTAAAGGAAAGAGCAAGGGAAGTTACCGTAGTTAAAAGAAAGACTTGATGGAAATTGAGAAGTTAGTTGACAAAGACGGAGAGAATAAAGAGGATTATGGTGAGCCTCGGCAAGTTTTACTCTACACTTTCTATAGCAGTGATAATGATACATAGGTAGTATCAGTGAGGAAAGGTAACTTTTATAGCATCAAAGATGATACCCTGTCAGACATAAATTTCCTGTCGTGGTACCCCAACATTATAGCCTAACAAGATCTGCATATAACCTGCCTAAGCAAAGGGGGTGGAATTTCAAAGAAAAGGAAGGGAGAGTGATGGTCCCGGTCATCAACTACAGAGACTGTAGAGACTTTTTTTGATGGGATAAATGGCCAGAATAGATCTATATGCTCCATAACATAGTGCCATCCTACTCAATTCTTTATATGGATGCATGCCTCATAAACTCTGGAGAACACCCAGACATAGTGACATAAAAGAGTTCCACACTCCCTGTTTGTATATATTTTCTATCCCTCTTGAATTAATCAGGGTCTGTAATGTGATCTCAGCCGAATCCCTTGTACTGATTTTCTCTGCCCTAAAAAGCCCAGCTCTTGGTTAAAGCAGTATGGTGCTTGCATCTGGTTGCAACAACCTTTTACAGAATGTAAGAAAAGTGTTCATTAAATCCTCTTGTCACATTTTTGCAGTGTTTTGGTGTGGCGGGTGCTTGGAGAGGCTTTGCTACACACACCTTGACCTCCCCTCATTTCTCCAGGGTGCCATCCATTATGGGTACCTCGTTGGTCTGATCCACTTCTTTGAAATGGATCAGACCAAATGGAATATTAGCCATTGATCAACTTCTAAACACTCTATTGTAAATTCCTTCTTTCCATATCTACCATTTTCCAATACTAGTGATATGTATATGGACAGTGATTTCAGTGGCTCTCATTGTATCTTTTCACACACCCACACGCTGACCTCAGTTTTGACCAACCAAAGAAAAGGTCAGACCTAAAAGGTTATGAAACTATCTCACAGACAAAAGAAATGTGTGCACATATAGAATTGGCTTCTTGGTTAGGTCCAGGATTACATCTGATAAGGTATGGAGTCATTTTTCACATATCCCTTTACTGGAATATCAGGTTGAATATCAAACCCCACTGTAGTATAAGATCCTGGCATATGGGATAGACAGCCTTGAGTCATTCTTGGAGATTGCCTTCATGGAATTATAGATGAAAGGTGCAGAGTAAATTGATGAATCCCTATGATCCTCTACCTCTTATTTGTCATGGGTCAAGGTTACATTGACCTTTAATCTAATGATGGTGCGATCTTAGGCCCACCACTTTAGGGACGAGACAGTACACATTTAGCCCTAGTGCCAGTAATGCTACACTTTAAAAATCTCATTGAAATAACAGCAAAAACCTTGTCCCAAAATTGTCAGAGATCCGTCGTTATTTTCACAGAGATTCCTTGTACCATTGCCACCTGGGGCTTCATATAAAAATTACACTGGTTAACTGCAATGCAACTATGGTGGTTCACCTTTTTAGTTTTATGAGGATTCCTGGTAGATTCAACAGTTATTTTTTTTTACAATATACTGTTCATTGTGTCCAGGTTCTCTGCATATAACTGCAACCTGTGGATCTTACCAGCCTCCTGTCCTGCCTGCCCTGTCTCACACACCTGCTGAGTAATCACATTACTCCAGGGTAGAAATTGGGGGCCTGACCTCCAGGGTAGGCCTATACATTATGGATGGAATGTCACTGATGCTATCGTGCACCTACTTCACCTTGGTCTAAATGTAGGCAAACAATATTATATCACATTTCAGAATCTGCCAATCCTCTTCTTTACCCTTTAAGGGCTGCTAATGAATTCATGCATTATGCCGACCCTACAGGATTGATACACTCTGGAATGTCGCCATGATGTTCTCATGAAGTTAGAACATCACCAGAACTTCATTGGTATGTCATTACAACCAATGGGTATGCCCGGGTGGGTATGATGCACTCTTGCATTAGGGGCCCTTGCATATATATGCCCTTTGCACATGTATACCAACTATTGAAAGGTTGATGTAAAGGATACACATTATTCCATTAAATACTACCTGTTTATTTCTAACCTTTGTGCTGGTATCGATATAGCTTTACTGATGCAGAAGCATTAAGAAGGGTGGCATGACTGAAAGCTTTTTACTATTACTATTTGAGACTAATCAGGTCATTTTTTATACTGAATGAGTAAGGACATACTTGTCCTATATCATACATCACGTTCTAATGAGCATGAGGGCAGTGACAATTACTATGGCTTTTATGTGGGAGTAATCACTTTCTGCAAGTAAATAGGCACTTTTCCGATATATCACAAACCTAATAGATCATTGTGATGATTTACTCTACTCTGTTATTTAGCATGCGTGGGTCTTGCTCTGTCCTTGTTTGTGAGATGTGACTGTAATGATCATCATAATAATTATGTAGCTGTTTACCATCTCTTCTGGAGGTCATTTCTTAATGCACTACGATTGCACAGAGCCCTATAACTTTGAATGCAGATACCATTCCTATGGGAATTTTTGATACGACTTGCAGTTGTAGTGGGTTAAGAAAAGGCTTCCAGATTGACCATTAGCTGTGAGCCATTGGTCATTCACCATTTACACAACTAAACTGAACACAGGTTACTACATTATGCTGTGTTCATAAGTGAAACTAATAATCCTTTCAAGTAGAGAAACATAACCCTAATAGTCAAGCAAATTCATGGGATGCCATTATCCAGAGGGGCATTAAGAGGTTTCAGTTCATTATGCATGTTTTGCTATGGTCTGAAATTTCAAACTGAGACATCTCGATATAATACTAGCCCTGGTGAATGATCTGATGCAAACTGGTGATACTTATGATAAGCAGGTTTAACTCACCATTCACTGAAAATTCGGAAATTTATACTAACTAATTTTCTACAATTCTCAACTGTGAGAATTAATGTCAAGAATTTATCATTCAGAGGAAAAGTGACATCTCTGCATCTTCTAAGTTTGTGTATGAGAGTTTAGAGTGAGAGTAAAAAAAATGAAAATATCCCCTTGCACTTTTTTCAGATAAACATTGGATTGGATCCTGAAATGTTTGTTTGTTTAGTTTTATCTCCGGGGGCCATTGAGGAACTCAGACATTCAAGTCTGATCTTGCCCCAGTCCCTTGTACTGATTTTCTCTGGTCTAAAATTTCACTCCTGGTTAAAGCAGTATGGTGCTTGTGTCCGGGACGCGACAACTTTTTACAGAATGTAAGAAAAGTGTTCCTATTTTCGCTGTTTTGCAGTGTTTTGGTGTGGCGGGTACGGTGATTTCGATGGCTCTCATTGTATCTTTTCACACACCCACACCCTGACCCCACTTTTAACCAACCAAAGAAAAACGTCAGGCCTAAAAGGTTATGGAACTATCTCGCAGACAAAAGGGATATGTGCACGTATAGAATTGGCTTCTTGTGTAGGTCCAGGTTCATATCTAATAAGGTATGGAGTCATTTCTCATGCATCCTTTTACTGGAACATTAGATTAAATATCAAATCCCCATGTAGTATAAGATCCTAGCATATGGGATAGACAGCCTTGAGTGATTCTTGGAGATTGCCCTCATGGAATTATAGAAGAAAGGTGCAGAGTAAATTGCTGAATCTCTATGATCCTCTTCCTCTTATTAGTCATGGGTCAAGATTACATTGACCTTTAATTAAATGATGGTGCGATCTTAGGCCCACCACTTTAGGGAGGAGACGGTACACATTTTGGCCTAGTACCTGTAATGCTGCACTATAAAAAAAAGTCACAATAACAACAAAATCTGAGATCCGTCATTATTTTCACAGAGATTCCTTGTACCCTGGAGTCTCAGAGTAGCGGAAAGGTTTCGGTGAATCACCCCTTCGGAGTGATTCTATGGGGGCATGCTCCGTGGGAGTGGTGCCGGAGGGCTACTCGGAGATCCCTCGGAGGGATCTCGGAGACTTTGGAGGGCCACATTGGTTCCAGCGCCTGCTGCTAGGGGGCGCCACTCGAACGCACTTCCTGTTTGTAATGTATAAAAGTAAGGGAAGTCCTCGGAGTCCTCAGTCTGTGCTACAGACTCACACGGTTTACATCGTGATCTCTCCGGACTTCGGAAGTGAAAGCCAAACTCTTAATAGCAGAAACCGTGTATAATCCGGATATATTTATTGCTTGGCACGTTGAAAGCTTATGATCTGTATCTGTTGATATGATAAGGAGTTCTCTGATAAAACAGTGAGTCTCCTAATAAAAGAGAAAGTACGTAAGTGCTATCTGAGGTATTTTACTCCGAATGAACTATCTCCGACTAAGCATATGATTAGCGATTCACTACAATATATATATATATGTATATATATATGTATACATATATATATATATATATATATATATATATATATATATATATATATATATATAAGATATGATTATTAATAGATATCCCTGCAGGCATGCTACAATCAGTGATAGGCCTCAATTTACCATTAGACTTTTCTACACCACCTACGGAGTGAATACACTTGGGTTTATAAGCTGTCTTTGTAACCAAGCCCTGGGACAACTTGTCCCTGATAATATCACACATTTCACTGTAGAACCTACCTTCTACAATAGATTTATAATTTTTACAATCATAGGCTGTATCACAGCCGGGGTCAACTATTTTGAACCCCTCAGTAAAACCACACCATAGGAGATTTGATTCTATCTGGTTAATACTAATAATATCTGATTGCCTCAGATAACTAGCTAGTCTGCAAGGTAAAATTTGAGGTTTTCGACCAGAGATAAAATGCTCACACTTGCAAATACCATTGACACAACTATCATAAACCCTGATGCTGGGTCTATTAACACACTCCACTGTAAACAATGGGTCAACCTCGTCCTGTACTGGACCACTATGAGTTATAAAAAGATTCTTGGTAAATTCACAAGACTCATTAATACCATTTTTATTATTCTCACCCGAAATGATAGGAACGGGGGGCTCAGGAGGATCTACCATATGTACTATATTAAAACCAGGCACCAATACATCAGATTTTACCATAGGACCCTGCCTAAGAACAAAATCCTAATCCTTCTTATTCTTCTGGCACCTATCTTTGCCATGGTGAGACAAACCACAAACATCACAGGCATGTCGATATCTACATGGGTCCTCCTTATGTTAGTGTGGAAGCCATTTTGTGGAGGATAATTTGGGCATTTACTTCTTCAAATGAAAGGATTAATCAAGAAACACTTCTTCCATTTGGATTCTCTGACTCCTCGTGGCCCACGCTGCAGGACCGGAAGTACCACTTTTATTAAGTTGTCTCCAGTTAAAAATACAATGCTAGTTTACTTCTCTCACCACAGAGGGCGGCACAGTAGCGCTGTTCCCGCGCTCATTTACCGAGGATCGTGGGTTTACACTCTAACACCCCCACTTAAACTTACGATCGATACATTACTTATGTATACAACTTTGAATAACATATATCAGATATGATCAATACAATATTTATGATAACACATGAATCAGTCTCAGACTGTTGGAAACCTTCCTCCTCAAGGTAAGTGTCCAACATGTTGTTCCAGTTCCTACCACTTTGCTTTAAACCATACAGAGATTTATTAAGCTTGCAATACAATTTCTCACCATTTTTACCTTTCACCTCATAGCCTTCTGGTTGTTCGATATAGAGTTCACAGTCTATCGGCGCATTCAGATAGGCTGTCTTAACATCCATCTGGTGAACAACCATGTCCTCTTGGACGGCCAACTGCATAAGCATGCGAATCGATGTGATACGGGCAGTGGGTGAAAAAGTCTCATGATAGTCAATATTTGGGACCTGAGAATATCCTTTGGCAACAAACCGTGCCTTGTACTGTTCATCAACGTTTTGTCCCATTTTCATTGCATACACCCATCTACCCCCCACTGCAGATCTACCCTCAGGTAGTGTGGTGAGTTCAAAAGTATCATTGTCAATTAACGCATCCATTTCTACATCCATGGCGTTCTGCCATTTTTGCGCATTGTCCGAGTTCATAGCATCAGTATATGAGTTCGGGATGTGTGACATACGATAACAATAGTCCACAGTGGTGGTTACATAGTCCTGCAAATAGCCAGGCGGGTTACGTCCTCTGCGGGGATACCTAGCATTGTCCCTATTACCCTGCAGGTTTAGATCGGGTTCACCACCAACCCCATTCTGAGGAGCATCATCAGCTACATCCGGAGCTGGGTAAAGTTCAGGTTCTACCTGCGGTGTGGTATACACCGGTTCATCACAACTGTCTGTTACCTCCTCAAACTTATCAAAGAACTTCACACATCTTACTCTACGCACAATGTTACGCTCGGGAATATACACAAGATATGCTGGGCTACACTTATCATAACCTACAAAGATACCCTTCTCGCCGCGATCATCCAGCTTCTTCTTTTCCTGTACATAGGCATAACACACAGTACCGAATACATGCATACCGCTCAAGTCTGGTTTCTTACCTGTGAGCGCTTCGAATGGTGTCATATTGACCCTGTCATTGAAACATCTGTTTCTGATGTATACACTACACATAACAGCATAAGTCCACATTTCTTTAGGTAATTTGGCTTCTAATAACAGACATCTTGCCATATCAAATATTGTGCGCCACGATCTTTCTACTGTACCATTTTGGTGAGGTGAATAGGGAGCTGTTTTCTCATGTTTAATCTGATTTTTGACCAACAGAGCTTCGAAACTTGCACTAGTAAATTCACCCCCATTATCTGAACGAATACACTTCACCTTACCATATGGTGCACAATCAGCAAGGAACTTCTCTGTAGCTGTTACGGTGTCGCTCTTCTGCTTCAGAAAATAAACCATGTTTACCCCTGAATAGTCATCTACAAAAGATAAGGCATACCTGAAACCGTCTCTTGCTGTAGGATCAATTGGGCCTGCGAGATCACAGTAAACAACATCAAGTGGGGCCTCTGCCCGTTTATCTGGATCATGATTTCTGAACTGCGACATTTTACCTTTAACACAGGTATCACAATCAAAACTGTTCTTATCGCTGATTTTCATACCATCAACAACTGACTCGAGTTTCATGCAATCTCTTACATTACAGTGACCAAGAATTTTATGCCACTCTTCCACTGGGTGGGATCGAACACTAGATTTACTAGTTTTGTTGAGAAAATATAATCTACCATATTTCTCTATTTCAAAGCGAGTACCATCTGGCGCATTTAATTCAGCTGAGTCGGGACTGAATTTAACACTGGCGCCTTTTTCAGTTGCCGCTTGCACTGAAAATATATCCTGCTTATAGAATGGGACATAGAGGGCATTCTCTAAAAGAATGTTGTGTGGCCTACCTGTACTGTCCTGAATTTGTACACTGGCTGTACCTCTACCTGCCACAACACCGTTTGTACGGCTGCCATCCGCCAACTCTATGTAGTGTTTCTCTGGAACAAAACTTTCATCAAATTTGACAAATTTGGATTTTTCGGTAACAATATGAGTAGTTGCACCACAATCAACCAATAAACTATACAGGCTAGTTGTATTACAAACATCCGCATAATCAACGCTAACCTTGAACGCAAATGCATGACCCGGTTTCGAACTATCGTCGCTGGCTACTTTAGCCGAGTCCTTCTTCCTACACTGATTTGTATAGTGAGTTTTGGTTTTGCAGTTATTGCACCACTTGTTACCCTGCTTTTTATTTTTACACTCAAAAGATCTGTGTCCTGGTTTTCCGCAAGCATAACATGTATAACTCGGTTTGCTGGGGTTGTCACTCCTCCCGGCATCGGACACAGTTTTCATCACATTCTCCTGTCTCGAGTTTAACTCAGCGTCACTCGACCGGCACTTTTCCGTCTCCTCAAAATTTCTAAGTGCCACTTTAAAGTCACTGAACCTATGGTCATCCTTTTGGGTGGTAACAGTTCCAAAAGTATTATATTCAGCTGGAAGACCTTTCAGAACCATAGCAACAAGTAAACTGTCACTCACTTCTTCCCCTGCTTCTTTCAGTGCATTTGAAGCGGTCTCCGCACGGATGACGTAGTCGGTGATACACTCATCAGTACCTTTTCTCAATGATGTCAGTTCAGTGTAAAGGGAAATAACCCTGGGCTTACTTTTGCCTTTGTAATGGTCTCTGAGAATTTTAAGAGCCTGTCTGCCATCATCCTTAGCATCTCTCATGATAAGGGATAAGCTCCTATCATCCAAATACTGTACAATTTCTGCATATGCCTCTGCCTTCTTATCTGCAGCTGCAATACCATTCCCAGCAATTGTATCCAGTAACTTCATTTGCCTCATGTGGCCTAAAAATCTACATTCCCAGAGTTCATACTTGCCCTCATCTCCATCAAACATCAACCTGTGCCTGGGTCCATGACCTGTTAGTGTGGAAGCCATTTTGTGGAGGATAATTTGGGCATTTACTTCTTCAAATGAAAGGATTAATCAAGAAACACTTCTTCCATTTGGATTCTCTGACTCCTCGTGGCCCACGCTGCAGGACCGGAAGTACCACTTTTATTAAGTTGTCTCCAGTTAAAAATACAATGCTAGTTTACTTCTCTCACCACAGAGGGCGGCACAGTAGCGCTGTTCCCGCGCTCATTTACCGAGGATCGTGGGTTTACACTCTAACACCTTACACCCCTCCACCCTGTTAAAAGTATAGCAAGTGCGACTGGATTGTTTGGACTTGAAACTTTTTGGTTTGGCTACCCCCACCTTCTGGGCCTGAACCGTCCTATCATCTGATAGATGTCTAAAAATATCTTCACTCCTTACATCACTGAATGACTCTACACCATCTGAATTTGCCCTGTTTTTGACAGAGGAATCATATGCCACTAAGGCTTTGAGAGTATATATCTTTGTTGAAGATTTTTCCACCAACACCTTTATGTGTTTTACGGTAGGATGAAGAACGACTTGTGGATCCAAGATGGCATCGCGTTTTCCTGTGGCTATGGAGTCCGCGGTAGTCTGGTGACCGTTGTCGGCCCCGCCCCCGTTACTTGGTTACTGCATCGCTAGAAGAATGTTTACAAACATCGCCATGTGTATGATCCGTCCTTGTCTCACCACCCGCTGTTGTAGTAGCCGTTCGGTTTAGCGCCTGCCCCTCCAATAGGAACTTGATATCAGCCAGTTGTTGCTCCATACGAGTAGTATGATCCTCCAACTCTACAATCGTCTGGTCATCGGTTGAGTCCAATGCAGCCCCTGTAGCATTCGGGGAAGATAGCTCCTGGCCACCCCCATTGGATCTCACACCACTCGAATTCCTAGAATTAGCTATTTTTTTCACTTTTCCAGGAGATTTCTTAGCTTTAGACCTTGGTCCGCCACCCGAAGCTCCTTTTCTACCCATAGTGTTAGGGTGAATACCGTATTAACTCGACAAAAACTGAAAAACAGTTTAAAATTTCCAGCACCACCCAGTGTGGTGTATGACGTCATAGAAAACCATGCGCCCTGGAGAAAAGTAGTACCAACGTATCACTCATTGATTATATATATATATACCTGGGAGTATATAGTCCCATATATATATATATATATATATATATATATATATATATATATATATATATATACATATATATACTGCCACCTAGGGCTTCAAAGCTCCACTGGTTCACTGCAATACAATTACAGTGGTTCACTCTTCAGTTTTATGAGGATCCCTGGTAGATTTAGCAGTTATTTCTTACAGTATACTGTTCATTGTGCCAAGGTACTGTGCACATAACTGCAATCTGTGGATCTTACCTGCCTCCTGTCCTACCTGCCTTGTCTCACACACCTGCTGAGTAATCACATTACTCCAGGGTAGAAATTGGGGGCCTGACCTCCAGGGTAGGCCTATACATTATGGATGAACTGTCACTGATGCTATCATGTACGTACCTCACCTTAGTCTAAACATAGGCATATTATGTCATATTGCAGAATCTGCCAATACTCTTTTTAACCCTTTAAGGGCTGCTAATGCATTCATGTATCATGCTGACTCTACAGAATCAATACACTCTGAAAGGGCCAGCATGATGCTTATATAAAGTGCTGACGAGCAGTCTTACCAGAACTTCATTGGTGCATCATGACGACCAAAGGGTATGATGCACTCCTGCATTAGCAGCCCATTGTAACTCAATGTGGTCAATGCTCTTTGCATGTCTGTGTGTCAATGATTGAAAGGTTAATGTAAAGGATGTACATTATTCCTTTAAATACTACATGTTATTTCCTAACCTTTCTGCTGGTATCCATAAAGATATACTATACTGCTGCAGAATCATTAAGAAGGGTGGTATGACTGAACCTTTTTACTATTTAAGACTAAACATGTCTTTATACTTAATGAGTAAGGATATGTTTGTCCTATCCCACTTGGCAAAAAACGTGTTTGTAACGTTTGCAAACGTTTTTATTTGGTTTGGGTAAAAAACGTTAAAAAAAAACGTTATTTTGACGTTGAAAAACGTTTTTAAATGTTTTTTCAATCAATTTTCAACCAAATAGAAATGTTTGCTTTTTCAACCAATTTTCAACCAAATAAAAACGTTTTTTATTTACGTTTCTTTTACATTAAAAAAACGTTTTTTTAACCTGATATAAAAACGTTTTTATAAAAATGTCAAAATAACGTTTTTTTTTAGTACATGTAAAAACGTTATTTTGACGTTTAAAAAAACATTTTGCAAACTTAGGAACCAAAATAAAACGTTTTTTTTTTTACGTCAAAAAAACGTTTTTCTGCCAAGTGGGATGTCACCCATCAAGTTCTAATGAACATGAAGGTGATGGCAATTACCATGGCTTCTTTGTGGGAGTAATCACTTTTCTGTAAGTATATAGCTAGACACTTTTCTAATATATCACAAACCTACTTAATCATCATGATGATTTACTCTACTTGGTTGTTTAGCATGCGGAGGGCTTACTCTTTCCTTGTTTCTGATATGTGACTGCAATGTTTATCATATAGTAGCTGTTAATCATCCCTTCTGTGGGGTCATTTCTTACTGCACTACGACTTGGAATCTCAATACCATTCCTATGGGATTTTTTTTGGTACGAGGGTGCAGTTACAGTGTGTTAAGAAAAGGCCTCCAGATTGGCCATTAACTGTGAGCCATTGGTCATTCACCATTTTACACAACTGAACTGAAAATTGAGAATTCCGAGGAAAGAGACATCTCTGGATCTTCCAAGTTTGTGTATGGGAGTTTGTATTTACTCTCTTCAGGTAAACATCAGAATGGATCCTGAAATGAAAGTTAAACATTATGCCACACAGTGATCATCCATAGCTCTACACTACAAGAATAAGGCATTCAGAACCAAGTGGGGAGTGTGTTTGGTAAAGGGCAAAGGTATTAAGAATGGGAAAGGGGTAGTGGTGATAAACAGAGTTTGGAGGCCTGACTATATTGGCTCTCACTCTGAAAAATAACTGTTGAATCTACCAGGGAACCTCAACAAACTGAACAGTGTACCACCGTAATTGAAAAGTATTGAAACAGTGTAGTTTTTTTTACAAGAAGCCCACTACTTGCCATATCTGAAAAGGTCCCCTTTTACCTTTTCTAAGGACCGGGTAACCTTTCTTATCTAGTCCGTAGTCCTGAGTGAGAGCACCAGCAAGCAATCTTTCCCCCTTAAGCCTTTGATGGGAACGTCTAAAACACAAGGTGATAGGATGTGTAGAGTCAGTCAGGTTAACCTAGATATTAACACAGATGTGGCTTCAAGTCAGTCGCCCCTACAATTAGGACTGTTCAGGAGAGTACCCTAAGCTTTACTATGTATCCTTCAGTTCCCTGTAATCAGCAGAACAGGAATTTATCTATTTCCCAGATTCTAAAGGTACATTTTAATGTCCCAAATTACAAAGGGCTTTAGTAGGAAGATTACCATGCCTTAAAAGTGCCGATATAGAGTTGATGTGCCCCCAAAGGGTCGGCATGATGCTCCAATGAAGTGCTGACGAGTAGTCTCGCCAGCACTTCATTGGAGCATCATGACGACCAATGAGCATGATGCAGCAAGAAAGCTGAGGGAAGTGTTGCCAATAGAGCTTAACCCTTAGGTGCCCAAGCGCGCATTTAAGCGCGGTTTTTTGCTTAAATGCATGTATATTGAACTAAATTTTCATCCAGACACTTCTACTGGTCCAATCTGCAAAGTTAGACCCTCTATGAAATGCTTATGACCTCCCAATTATGATACAACCATTCATTTGGCTTTATCTGCTTTATATCAGGCACAGTGAGTCAAAACTTGAAAATGAGTTGTCATTTTCTGTGATTCATTAACAGGAAACCCTCCAAGGAGCTAAAATCTGATATGGTAACAAAATGATAATGGATCATACACACATAGGTTCCAATATTCCAATTATATTTTACAACAAGTGCTCCTATCCTAAAGATGGAAGATAAGCCATGCATTGTTTCTAGTACAACATATCATGTTTCCTGTATGCCGGTACATGTAGATGCATGCAGGCAAATCAGCTTTGAAAGGTCTCAGGATTGGAGGGATTATGGATATATATAATGTTATAGACCAAATACCACTAAATGACAACAAATGGAATGTTTTTGTAACTATGGTTACCAGACCTGACCAGTAGTATCACATCCTTAACTGAAAGTCTTCACTGAGTTATGAGAATTAAGAAAATCAAGCTAGAAGATCGAAATTACACATGGTCTTATTAACAAAAAATGATTCAATCGTGAAATAATGTGAAATAATGTAAAATC
Source organism: Acholoe squamosa (assembly GCA_949317995.1). NCBI lineage: Eukaryota > Metazoa > Annelida > Polychaeta > Phyllodocida > Polynoidae > Acholoe > Acholoe squamosa. The sequence continues at coordinate 62,956,800 of OX439043.1, forward strand.
TTCAAATAATTCTGGGCACAAAAAGGTTAAGGGTTTTCTCATGCACTACTGCGATAATCCCAATGTTAGAATTAGATTGAATGTGATAGTGGCTGATATTCAGGATTTTTAAACAGGACTTGTAATGTTCAGAATTGAGAGTGCTTCCGACACACCTGCTAAGAACAGGGATGCGGGGTGTATGGTATTTTCATTCAGGGAACACTTTCCTACAAAGAACACAGGACATTGTCACTTAGATGTCATAAGGGATTGGCCCATAAATAAGACATTAAAGGCATTGGCCATCTATTTGGGTGTCTATAATGCTTTATTTGTGGGAAATACATCTATGAGAAGTTCTAAGAATGCCAAAAACGTAGTTATGATTATTAGTATATTATTGGCAGTTTCAGAGATCAAAGCCTACCACATGTAGCCAGGGAATGCTATCATTTTACCTTGGACATGCCACCGAATGTCATTAACTAGCAATAATCCCTAATACAGTCATTAACTAGCAATATTCCCTTATATATGAGTGTGGCCAGGCCATTCCTCTCAGCTATGATCACATAATACCTCCAGTAGCCTTGTGCCCAAGGTAAAGAAAAAAAATGAAAAAAGGGGGGAAAAAAAGCAAAGCCGCAATAACCATCTATGTAATGAGACTGAGGTGGAAGGGATGGTTGTACCAAGGTGGCTACTGTGTTATTGTTACTGGGTGCTCAAATAGTGAATGGTAATTGAAATAATTTAAGGTGAATGTGGATGGTTAATTATTGCTGTAGTGAGAGGATGGAGAAGGCATAGTTGGGTACTACATGTAGTATCTACCGCCTCATTGTTCAGTTGCTGTACTGCACTCGTTAGATACTGATGAGTGACTCCACTAATATATAATCACTCCCTCCTCCAATTGAAGTCGTTAGTAGGGAACAAAGATAGATGACTCCACTGGCATGATCAGGGCCAGCAGGAGACAGCTCATTTCTATTCCGTGTGACCAACACTGCACCCTTATGAGAGCTGCAAGTATCCAACCCGAGCATGTTCCTACAGTGAGCTGCTCTTGTAGTGAATGGGATCACGAGAGGAAGTAATTGTTCCATGCACTGACCCTCTAGGCCCCTGTTCATGGCACAGACACGGTAGAGGCTTTTTGTGAATAGGAGGGATTATGGCTCCCATACCACAATATACACAGTCAACAAAAAACGTTGCAAAACGTTTCAGAACGTTTCACTATGGCTCCTTATCATGGCAAAACGTTGTAAAACGTTAAAAACGTTTTTTTACGTTAAATAACGTTTTTTGTTGAGTGGGTACCATGCTTCTTTGTATCCTATATGCACACCTGATAACTGTTGGGAATATTCCCAGACAGGGGACATCTTTATTTCAATGACTCCCCGTACAGGCATTTTCACTGTAGTTTATTTTTCATCTGTCAGTAGAAAGTGCTCTGTAATATTGTTCTATTCCCTTTACGGCTTTTCCGGCCTTAAAAAAGGTTGCCATTTCCAGTGTGGGCTTGGCACGCCTTGGACAGAAACTCTGGTTCAACTACCTACATCTCCCCCATGCATCTCTCCAGGGGGGCCTATCCAGTAATCATATCCATTATCAGCACATGTTGGTTTTATTCACTTATGGGTATACTAGATTTGTACTGATGTCCTCTCTCCCAACACTACTTAGTACTTAGGAACTTGGCTGTTTTTCCATATGACCTTTAGTTGTCTTCTCTTTGGGTTATAAATGTGACTGCAGATGTAATAAGCTATTGCAAAGGTGACATCATATAATTCGACTTAAGTTAAGGTGGGTTGCTACTTTTGGAAAGGGAGGCACTGCGCAGGTCCCTGCGCATATAGGTTATCTTCATCAGAAAAAGTTCATTTTGGTATAGACATACCTTCATAAACTCTGAAGATGCATAAGAAACTTCGGGCAATTTTGATCAAAATTGACCATTCTATGACATTTTAAGATTTTGAAATATTCACATCATTCTGTGACATTCTTCTGTTCCTTATAATTATACCACTCATATATGACCTACACGATGCTGTAAACATGATATGCTGAGCATAGTGACCAAGGGCATATAATGAAGAAGTGTAATGCCAAGGATTCATACAATTTACCCATAATGTAATATATTGAATATATACTTTGTCAATTTTAGCAATCAATTTTTAGCATCAAATGAGCAAAACTACACAATTATGAACGGGACCCCATATCAAAATTATTCTTATTCAAAGTTGAATTATCTGAACAATATTTTTTGAACGTTAAGAAAAATCTAGTGATTGAAACTATGAATTCTAATCGTTTTTATTGTGAAATAATAGTAAATTTAACCCCCTCTTTACTGAAATGTGAGAAATTTACCCAGAATGCCATGTGATGTAGGTAAAAACGAAAATCCTTAGTAAATATGGATATAAGATCATTCTTCATGCCAGGTTTCAGATCTTTGTGTTTGACGACTATCATAGAAACAAAATTCTCAAATTTCCTTTATTTTTAGATGAAAATCAAAATTTTTTTTTATTTAATAAACTCATTATGAAAAAATGTAGCAAGGGACCCCCTACTTTTGTTTTCAAAATCTTATTCTAGATGATATAAAGTACACCTGACAAACAAAATGGAGGATTTCTAGGGACTTCAATGGTAGCGACCCACCTTAACTCTGAAATTTTAGAAATGTAATGTGCAGTCAGTCGTCAGTCGTTTCTGAACCCTCCCCAGCCGGGAGGGTGATGTGGGCATGGGCAGTGGGGCTCTGAACATATGGGTCATAGAAAATAAGAGAGAAATTTCTCAAAATCACAAAATCATTGAAAGATTAGATTGAAAATGAATAGAAAAATCAAAAATAAATCAGGAATTTTTAAACCTTAGGACATGTAGAAAAATACAGCCAATTGAGTAAAAGAAATAACTCCTTTATGAAAGATAGAGAGATTTGTAAACCAGGGGTCAGAAGTAGGAGGCCTCAATTGGACCCTTATCTTATCTCTTATCCCTGATCTTCTCAAAACTTCTCCCGACTGACCACTGACTGTGTGTGAACTTGGGGGGGGGGGCAGATGGGGAGGGGGGCTGGTCAAATAAAATGAGAGAGATGTGTCTTCAAGACAACCCCTTTCAATTTACCCCTACTTCCTGTTCTACCCTTAACTTTCATCTAGCTATTCCATTTACTACATTTTTGGCTCCTGTTCTCGTCATTATATCAATAATTTTATATTGTATCGCTTGAAGCATCTGTCATGCATCAAATATTTGTTGGTGCTAACATGCTGAGCTGCTGGACCACACTGCATAGGTGAGAGATGAGAGAATGTGAGCCCTGGCCAAACCCCTATTCCTCTTAGTATTGACCCTAGTGACAGACACAATAGAAGAGATAAGGATCCAAAGATCTGTTATGAACCTGGTTAACTGTGAAGAACAACTACAAGAAAGGCCTTATCTTGCACCCCCCACCCTACCTTCTACCCAGCTCTTTTTCTACACTAACTTATACACATATATGTCCATATGGCCAGGCTACATGAACTTATATATGAAAAGTCTCTGTCTCTGTCCTTATCTATTATTTCTCTTTCTATTCTCCAGTCTATTCTAACTCTACTCTCTACTTCAATCATTCTCTCTATTATTCATTCTTGACTACAAGCATCATGATTGACAACAGCACCTATACTCACATTACAACAGTGACCTCACAGAGAGAAGAACACTGATCGCTTTGACGCATACTGCACAGGTCATAATTTGTCTCCCACATGACATGTATGAAGGCATGTCGAATGAGGTCGACGCTCTCATATTTGGTTCGTCAACTCCACTTGACATGCGTAATGAAGACACATCACATATTTCTAATCCATTCACCTGAGTTCTAGGTAATACTGTGAGACAATTATGTAAGGGTCAAGAGCAGTGAATAGCTATGTATCAATGGTTCAATCAAGGCAGGCCTATAATAGAAGGCAGGGGATATCATAATCCCACAGGCCTGCAACACTAAGGCACCTTTTCCTATCTACAGAACTTCTACTTGACTGAGGACCTCTGTGTCCATAAGACAAGGGCATGGAGGTGCATGGCAATGCCATCTGTCTCCATGTAATGAAGATACTGAGATTATAGACTGTGATTTAGCATACAATCCTTTGGTATTTTCACTGACCCACACACAAGGTGTCTAACCTCTCCAGTTGAAGAATTCAGGATTGTGGGTGTCTATTTTGATATTCAATAACAAATGCAAATTTAACAATGAAATAGAATTCACTACCATTCATTGATAGTATTTACAGACCTTAGTGATCTATTCTTTATGAAAACAAAATGACACAGATACATCAAATGTCTCAAGTGTTGGTAGTACCTCTTGATAGTGATTAATCCTTGTACCAAAATGGTTGTTTGCCCCATCTAGTGGAATATCCTAGAACAATTATGTATGTCAAACCATCACATGTCAAGTGCCTTCGACATGGCTGTGACCCTAGTCAACTAACAGATGACGTGGCATTTTTAGGCATGTCAAATCATATGAGGATTACTGTGTGCTACAGTTGTCATGGTGACATATGTGCATATGTCCCAATGACATGTGCTCTCTGTGTCAAATCAAGTTGACATTGGTATACATGTCACTTTGTCAGGAAGACTCTTTTCAGTGCTTGTACTATTTACTACTAACTCTGATCCTGGCACTATGCCATAGAATTCCAACCAAACTTTAAAGCAGATATGTGCATAATTGATATGGTATGTGTGCCCCCTCCTTTTTTGCCTCACCCCCTCTTTGGAACTGGGACTAGTCTTATGGGGGAAACACGGAAGACGGCAAGCATGCCTGGTAAAATTTTAAATCGTTAGCGGATTTTGATAGTCAGCTATATAAAAATGTCCTACGGGAGGTCCTTAATAGTAGTTTTACAAATTCATGGCAGCCGCTAATCCTAGACCATCTAGGGCGTGTTTGTGGTATCAGCATTTCCATTATGTATGAGATAAAACTCTCTTTTACAACAGTTGAATCTTTGCTATGACGCAATCTGGTACCGATACCACATTTTACTATGTGGTAGCCTTGGAACTATGACAAGGCTTCCTGGGTCTGTAAATGATTAATGATCATCTTCAGAATGCTTTATCTTTGATACTTAATGATGACGACAACTTACAAGTGTGTGTAGAGCAATGCTGCAGGAAAGGCTAGATGTTGCTGTACATATTACAAGTAGGAATATCTTAAACCACTGGTAAAAATACAACATGAAGTAAATGTCATGCGAGATGGAGAAATAACTGCTGGAGATATGTATTACAATACTTTCTAGGGGCCATTTCATAAGTCCCTTTTGACCTCAGGTTGTTGATACAGATACTGGCGTGTTCAACCAGTTCTGTGCAGACAAAAGAGATATCAGTCATGAGATAAGTAGAGCCACACTGTAACCGCATCCCTCTTTCTGTACACCGAGTAAGGTAAGCAATAGTCATGAAGGAAGTGAAATATCTAATACAACCTATAGTCAGTGGTGACTATACCCACATATTCTGAGCCCCATAGTCACATGACTATATACCTTAGTCACATATTAGTCAGAAAGATAGTCAATTTGACTATATGTAGAGCTCACAGATTGATGATGTCACAGGTTTCTGTGCACAAAAACTGTCATCCAGAAAGAGGACATATTTATGGTTGCCTGGACTGAGAGGAGACAATTATAATCAGGCCAAATCATCATCTTAACCTGTCCATCCATGGAAACTCAATATGTCTGGCCATTAATGGATAGGTAAGTTAACTATTTGTTGTGATATTTGTGGCCATTGCAGTATAACAATAGTTATTTTGGGTTCAAACTGTTCATCAATGGGAAGGCATATGGCAGCCATCTTTGAATGGATGAATGTTTGCTTGCAGGTATAGTCAGTACTGACTGTTTATATTAGTCATATTTACTAACTAAATGTTGCTTAGCAACAAAATGATAGTCATCTGACTAAGGATTATTTCAATAGATTAAAGGCATGACTATGTGTTGACTATATGACTAACTTAAGTTAGTCACATGTGACTATAGAGGGATAGCCAAAAATCGCACTATCATTTGACTATCTTAAGTTAGTCACTACTGACTAAGATATTAGGCTCTATTTTTATCAGTGTATTGCACGAGGACAAATCTGCATTGTGCGAGGGGTAGAATCTCTAAGCAGTTGTTACTTAGGTATCAAGTAGATCAAAGGAACACTACTATAGGGACATTCAAAAGTTGGCATACCAAGGAGGGCTATACCATATGGCTGTAAATGCATGTGTACACGATTCCTTCTTTCCAGCGCTACATGGCCGAATCAGGAGAAATTAAATTTCACCTCTTTTTAGTAAAAAGCCTTCACGCTACTATAGAATGACATTTGCACTGATAATAAAACCTATAGTCAGTAGTGACTATACCCACATATTCTGAGCCCCATAGTCAGATGACTATATACCTTATTCACATATTAGTCAGAAAGATAGTCATTCTGACTATATGTAGAGCTCACAGATTGATTATGTCACAGGTTTCTGTGCACAAAAAATGTCATCCGGAAAGAGCACATATGTATGGTTGCCTGGCCTAAGAGGAGACAATTATAATCAGGCCAAATCATCATCCATGGAAACTCAATATGTCCGGCCATTAATGGATAGGTAAGTCATCTATTTGTTGTGATATTTGTGGCCATTGCAGTATAACAATAGTTACTTTGGGTTCAGACTGTTCATCACTGCCTGAGGACATGCATGCAAATAAGAGATCCTCGAGATATTAGTAGAGATGTACTCCATGAGGTGTGTGGTTGTAAAAAACTTCTGCTGAGGAGAAAAGAGCATTTGCTATGTCTCATATACCGGCTTTCTTGTGATGCTAGGAATGTAACCCAGCCACCAAGGCTTCTACGTGGAAATAATAAGGTCCGTCTTCTGGTTGACATGCCACGGAGTGCACTGTTGAGAAATAGTCCGCTGTACCGAGGCAATCAACTGTGGATGGCCCTGTGTGCTACTCAGCAGCGGTCACTTGATATAAGTAAATTCAGAATTGAAATTAAGTAATGTGTAATGTTATGACAACTGAAATGAAATTACTGTTGTAGCTATTAAATGTAATAAGACGTGACTACTTTGCATATAACTGTTGGCAACATTGAGTGTCATGTCTGGCTATACATCAATCAATAGAAATACTATGCATTACAAAATTAAACCAAGGATGGTGATTTCATCTGCAAGGAAAGATCATTAAATTAAAAGTGTAATTTAAGATGAATGTATTAAGAACTGATTCACAAAAGTATATATGCATGTAATGTAATGGGCTAATAACAACTTGATGGGCGTTGTCAGCTATGATCCCAGTGATTGTAAATAATATGCATTACAAAATGGATGGTGATTCTATCTTCATTGAAAGATCACTAAATCAAAAGTGTAATTTAAAATGATTGTACCAAGAACTGATTCATAAATGCATATGTATGTACTGTAATGGGCTATTAACAACTAGATGGATGTTGTCAGCTATGATCCTAGAGATTGTAAATTAGCATGGGTGATGGTTTGATGGTTACCTGTCCTTAATGACCTATGGCATATGGCAGCCATCTTTGATTGGGTGAATGTCTGCTTGCGGTATAGTCAGTAATGACTGTACATATAAGTCATATTTACTAACTAAATGTTGCTTAGCAACAAAATGATAGTCATATGACTAAGGACTAATTCAATAGATTTAAAGCATGACTATATGTTGACTATATAACTAACTTAATTTAGTCACAGGCTACTATAGAGGGATAGCCGAAAATCGCATTATCATTTGACTATCTTAAGTTAGTTTCCATTTACATGACTCAAATGTCAAGGGTTGGTAGGTCGTTTTTTTTTGTTTTTTTTTTTATTTTGTGTAGAAATGTATGGGCAGGGGTGTGAAATCTGACTAAAGTCTGACACTTCCTGAGATTTGTACTGATCCATTGTGAAAATATTTTAGAGTGGGGGGGTCAGTGCTGACAGGCCTAACAAAGCAATATATAGCATGCTAAAATGCACCAGAATGCACCATTTCTGTTCTAGATTGCATAAATTCTCCAGGGGGGCATGCCCCAAGACCCCTCTAGGATTATGCTTGTGGACCCACTGCCTCATTCCAGCAAGTGACATCTTCAGAATAAAGTGGTTTTTTTTTTATTTTACACCCCTGATGGGCAGATCTGGAGAACCTAATAATATAAATATCCCCAAAAGAAAAGAAAGGTCTCCAGATATTGACTTCAAGTTTCAATTCCAATCATAAGATCTGGTGTGCACATCATTTTTCTATCCCATAATGCTGTTCAAAGTGAAATACATTTTGTTAAATAGATGTATGTTACATGTATATCCATCAATTCTGTGTCAGATTATATACAAAAATGTTTTATCTGAACAAACCTATTTAGAGCCCTTAGCCGTACATCCAAAGAATGTATCCATGAGAAATTTATGAAACTTTTTAAAAATATAAAAAGAATCCTCAAAAATTCATGAAAATTCTCTAAAATTAAGAAAAAAAAAAAGGTGTAGGGTCGGCCCTGTTTTGCTAGGGTCGGTCGGGTAACTGGAAACAAACCTTTTTTTATTATTATTATTTGGCCTAGACAAATTTCAGATTGGGGACGGAAATTTAAAGTTTCTGGAGTGTGCACGCGCGAAATCCACTGCCCCCTGTTGTAAAAAAAAGGACTGACCTTCTGGCAGATGGACATTCTTTTGTTTTCTTTGCCTCTGTTTGAAAGGACAAAGGCATAACACAGTTATGGAGGCTGAATGGTATACTACTGAGTATAGTCCCAAAAAGCTCTTTTCGATGGAAAGATGGAAGCCCGTGTCATGTGAGGTGATGGTCGGGAATGTTGATAACACATGCATGAGGTAGAAATGAAATTTCTCTGAATCAAGTTTGCCTACTCCAGTATATCATACTATTGACTACTTGACATGCCCAATCTATATGCAGCCGTGATATTGGATATGTGCAATCAATTGGCTCGTTAGTCATGATTGTAAATTAGGATGGATGGTGTACTGGACTGTGCGTCCTAATGCCCACGTCAATAGTTCCCTTGGCTAGGTCATGGGGGCATGTATATTTTACGAAAAGGTAAAGCTCTCCAGGTCTCAGATACATAGTAACTAAGTAATGTATGGGCTAACAGGCACCGAATGGCATGTATCGTAGGATATCATAACGAGTGGACGTAGGCCACGAGTTATGATATCCTACGATACATGCCATGAGGTGCCTGTTAGCCCATACCTTACTAAGTTTATTACACGATTAATCAATAAAAAATCAATAGAATATCAATAAAAACAAGTTGAAACAAAAATCCTTCCCCGGGACTCGAAGCCTGCCATAGTGTGTGTACACGACCAGTACACACAGCTCAGTGTCAGCAGCCTTTGGTTTGCTCTGACGCGTCCGGCAGTACCGTATATCCTCGTGTTAAGGCCTGGTCAATTTGCCACTTAGTAAGGAGGTTTAGGTAGTAGACAGTACTAATACAAGCCTGGGCGTATAAACGGAGAAATATGGTATGTACCTACCCACCCCTCAGCGCCAGTTGTCGCCTCCCCGGGCTTTGTATCATATCTGTACACGCGGCGAAAAAAAAGATGCGCCCGGACCGGGACTCATCCCGCCTACCATTAACGGCTGAGCGCAATCCGCTAACCACTAGACCACCGGGCCCCTTCTGGTGGTATTCGAACCAACAGACCATTGCTACACACACCTCCGCGCCTGGCAGCCGTTGGTTTGGTTTGAACGCGTCCAGCAGTGCTCTATAATTAGAATGCTATTCTAACCTTGCGCATGTGAGAGTTGTTGTTGGATGTCACAGCCATATCAATGAAGTTATACAAAGCTGGTTCTAGCCAACCATTTCTCGTCAGTCCCTGTGGCGCAATGCATAAGGAGTTGGATTAGGGATCTGAGACTGCAGGTTCGAGCCCTACCCTGGCCATGAAAATTTCGTGAGTTTTAACATGTGACATATGACATGTTAAGAGTGCTGATATCCACCCCAAACTGTGCTGATATCCACCTCAAAGAGTGCTGATATCCACCTCAAAGAGTGCTGATATCCACCTAGCATCTGCTCATAAGGGGTCGCACAATATGCAGGAATATCAGAACTGGGATATCCAGAAAAAGCACCCAAAATCACAGAGGTCGTGTAATAAGTCCTGATTTATAGTATGGGGCCTATGCATGAGAGGTTTATTTTCAAGATGGGCATGTCAGCTAAAATGATTCAATCCGAGAGTTATGATATTCATGGATTTTTGGTTGGGAGTCTTACTGATGTGTTGAAATTTGCAATTGCATTTGTTAGATGTTGTGCAGAATTTGCCAAATATTAGGTATTTGACGTGGCTTTGATACTTACACTGCAAAAATGGTGTTTAGATCCTAAACACAATTCAAAACATATTCTTGCAACGTTTTTGTAATCACATTAACTTCCTAAACATGTTGAGCCAAACAATGTGCTTAGCTCAAGTGTTTAGAAATGTAGGTGTTTAGGTTAAAACTTTGTGTTTAGATATCTATGAATTTTTGTGTTTAGGTGTTTATGAATTTTTGTGTTTAGATGATTAAATGATTTGATGGAGGGTTAAGGTTTGCAGACATGTATGCATTAAAAAAAAGAGATATATTTTGTTTGTTTTTTCATTTACTGGGGGGGGGGATCAGCAGGTATTTACTTAAGTCTCCAAAGATGTCAGCCACAGATATATACATGTACATGTATTACACACTGCATTAGAATGAGAGACTTGAGAAAGTACAACAGCTTGGCAGGAAGGACATTGCCTTATCTATTCCAGAATTACATCAAATAGGTGTCAGGCATGGAGCTTATTAATTATTTAATGCTAATGATGGTGGCATAAGGTGAATCTAGTCAATTTTTATTGCCCTTTCTATTCACATGACATTCTATAAAATGAAACCATGATAAACATGAGATTTGGGGACATTTGTCACAACAATTGATTATAACTATGTGCAGATAGTCCATTCAAAGATTCAACATCCAAGTATCTAAACATATTGATGTTTAAATCTAAACACCTATCATTCAACTGTTTCAACTCTAAACATCTAAACATGTTTAGCATAAACGTTTATGTAGTTAGAATAAAAGTGTTCATTTCCTAAATGTGTAGTCGATGAGACACCTAACTGACCTATATGTTTAGGTTTTAAACGTGTTTAGACCTAAACATGTTTAAACTCTAAATACCATTTTTGCAGTGTAGTTTTTCTTCGCCATATTTATTGAAATATGACCTTTAAATTGCTACACATTTAAAGTCCTGGAGAGGCTTTGATTGTTCTTCTTTCTATTTCTGTACTTAAGAGTTTACCCAACTTTTTTTACCCTAGAATTTAGCCAAAATTAGGGGCTAGATGAGGGGCGCGTCCCCCCCTTTTCAAAATCCTGGATCCGACCCTGTCATGCTCAAACACTTTAATATGCTAGTCACATCAATAATGAAATTATTCAACTGATGCAACAGTGTCTCTACAAAACATTAGCACCTAGTTATAAGAGGACATTTTAAGTGCTTAATAGTTTTGCAATAAATCGAGCTTGAAACTGAATTTCCTTAGTCTAAAGTGTGAGGTTTTAATATATGAACAGAATATAACATCAATCAATTTCCATATTGTAAGCCACATGTTACCCCAGGAGGTTAATTCAAAACAGTAGAAAATTGGCACTGTTTTGAATCAACCTCCTGGAATGAAAACGGTGGTGCAAAAGATTGATCATTTTCACTATCTCAGAGCATATGAAGCTGAACATGCACATTATCCGTTCTAAAGGCAAATACAAACAAGCCTATAGCAAAACAATCCCAGCTCCACTTAGAGCAGCGTATTTTCCTCACAACATTGTTAGGCCAGATGTTTATATTAACCCCTACACATGTAAAAATGGGGGGTCAGATCATCAAGAGTGAATTTCTGTATGCCTGGGATGAATGTCCCTGGAAGGTTAAATTCACAATGTTAAAGAGAGTGAAAATTCATGAAGAGTGTGGAAATTGTAATTCGCACTAACTTTTATCACTCACTATGAGGCAGATATGCATTCCTCAGAATACTTATTTGAAATTATCTCTTTGGTTAATGTGATGTCATTCATAAAGCATATTTTAGGACACCTCTTGGAGGTATCCTAAAATGTCAAATCAACTATTCCTATATCTTGTAGAATATTTGGTAAATGGAATGTTGGCCAGAATCGAAGTCTGGCAATAATTCTTTTTTAGAATTGCACACTATTCTTTAAATCATGAAAGTTGCCTGAAAATGTACTCACTTCACACAGAAACGACAAATTATATTTACTTAACTTGATGAACAGGCGTCCAGAGGATGTTGAATAAGGTAAAGGTACCCCCCAAACAGTGTATCAGAACTTTTACTCATGATCTATGTGAAGTCATCATTTTATTTAAAAATCATCACAGCATTGACTGTTTTCCCTCCATCAGATTTCTGGTAGCTTAGAGGTAAAATTGTAGTGAGAGAGGCCATGATGTTGCACTCCTGTCTACACTGCCTGGAATGCCTTAGTGGCCTGTTATGCCCCATGCCTTTATCCATAGTCCAAAGCAACAGTGATTTAAATTGATTGCACAGAGACACCTTGCCCAGGCAGACAATTACCCTTTCAGTAGTCTCCAGTGTCTTTTTTCACTCTGTAATGTATTTTCATTCTTATCTATCTGGGGTCAAAAGCAGTTGGTGCATGGAAAATACCCTCTTGTGGAGCCTATGGAGAGTTAATGGCTCTGTTGTGCAGAATACTGGAAATCTCCCTGGTAACTTGAAAGGACATTATGGCCCACACTCTGTTGCTGGCTCATTTACAATATATGTTTAAAAGTAGAAGCGTGTGCCTGCAGTCACCCCCACTGTAACCATTGGATTATACTCCTTGTAGATATGATTTAAAAAAGAAACTTCCTTTAGAAATTCACTGCCAGCAATATGCTATTATCTTCAATGTGACGAATTTGCTTCTCTGATGAGATTTATTGGCGTTAACAAGTTTCATACCAGAAAGGGCCGGTAAAGATTCGTCCTCTATTCATTTGCTATACGTATGCACCTCAAAATAAGGGATTTTTATGCAGCTTTGCAAGGAAAGAATATATATAGAGAGAAAGCCTTCGTCTGTTTAATTCATATCAGATGTACTGTACCAATCTATATTCAATACGTGCTCTACATGATTCTGAAGACGGGTTGGAAAACTGAACTAAGCGTGCCAATCTCTGACTAAAGATGGCGCGTATTGTTTCCAAGCTGTATTCTTCTTCTGGATTAATCACAACATCCAAACTGACAGACAAGAACCAAGCAGTTCCTTCCTGCATGAGATTTCAACCCCCAACCCAAGGCACAGTGATTTTGTTAATGAAGCCACGATTAGTGTCTCCGCTCCAGACTTCTTAAGTCTCACACCCTATTTTGAGATAATTTCAGGAACTAGGCGCCATTAACCCAATGCTGTCAGATTGTGTGAGATATAGGGACACATTGAAGACTGAATTACTACTAATGGGTACGTGAAAAGATGGGGTTAGGATTAACATTGGTTTTTGGCATCAGTGATACAGTGCTATAGGCCTATATGAATAATATTATTCTGATAAAGGTTAGGGCCGTTTTCCACCAACCGATATGCTCCCTCTATTGGTCGATAGCTGCACCACACTACCACCTCGGCCAACGGAGCTCCATAAGTGGAGGCTCCACTACGCGACTTTTTAGTACATTCTCATCTAATGGTATCCCTATAGTGCCTAAGGTATAGGGTGTTGGCATTCCTATATTGTAAACATGAGATTCAAAATTGTAAACATGAGATTTCAGGGGTTATTTCATGGGTGATCTCTCTCCTTGTGTTCCATATTTACCAACTAACCTGCATCTGCATAGACTCTGTGATTGGGTGGGAGTTCAATATATAAACATCAACACAGCAAAATATAAATAACAACATAGCAGTCACAAAGATCGCAGGGTCTTATACTGTGAAAATCAAACCTGTCCGATATGGAGTTGCAGAGAGACATCAGTGTGAAAGTCTGCAATATTTACATTAGGTCAAGTTGATTTAGTAAACAAAAACATCTTTTGACAACAAAAATGTGCCTGAGATTGTACACAAACCCTTTCCTATATATACAAATAGGTCTCTCAACATTCTATTTCTACCTTGAAATGATAACAAACACTACTATTTAGTCTGTGTTTGTGTCCCATTTTGTGAGAATAGCTCTGAGTCTCTGCAAAAATCGCGTAGTGGAGCCTCACCTATTGGGGTCAATGGTGAGGCATGTCTCTCTGTCGGCCGATGGCAGTGCCTATCGTGGATAGGCCTACCATATCGGGTGGTGGAAAATGGGCCTAATACCTGAAGAATAGCTCCTCTTAGAGATCTATGTCAAATTATGTAATCTTTGTTATTTGATAGCAATTTCATATTTATTCTAATCATGAAATAGGCTGTGGCAAAGGTGAGTAACTAAATTGTCCTAATCCTCACATGGTATAAGAATAAAATAAAGAAATAATAAATTAAACTGATTCTTCTTCACTTTTACCAAGTCGCTTAAACAATTTTATTTTCTCCAACATTGAAACAAGAGTGTATCTAAAATATAGAAGCAACATATGAATGCGTGAAATAAAAATTTAAGACAAAAAGGAGAAACACCATGAAAGAAAGAGGGGTGTGACTGTGCTCATAACTATTATTGCTGCACTGCAGCGCTGAGGGGATTACTCATATTCAGGAATGGGAAATGCTTATCTTGCATCTTGCGCATCTCTGACTTTGGTATAAAATCTATATGCGATTGCTATGACAAAAGAATGAAATGGAGATCAAGTATTCTAGCATGAGCCTGCCTTTGCATGCACCCCTCCGCCTCTTTCACACATCATTGGAATACTCCGCCCCAATCCTAAACTCACATTCTGAATTTATTCAATCAAATATTCCTACCAGACTATTGCACAACATCCACAGGGGAGCTAGTGAATAGTGCATTGGCCCACAATCATGGCATTGATCCAAAATTTGGGAATGTATTTATGTTCTACTTTGCTCAGACCATATCACCATGCGAAATGTGTTATTGACTGAATAAAGAGGAAAACATTTGCCATAATCAATAGGGTGGGGGGGGGGGCATTTATACCATAGATGACAATATGCAGGGAGCAGCTGCTGGTAAGCGATCCTCATTTGTTAAAACATTGTGACTGAAGACAGTGAAGTCATATTTCACCAAAAATAAAAAAACACGTGAGTGTCACAATACTGTCTTGGTTCCTTATTCTGAATAGTACAATTCATCAGCAACTTGGAGTTGGCTATAATCAGAGGCTTATAGACCATTTAAGTCCCTTGGTGCGGCTTATATGATGTTCCTGAAGCCAGGGTGTGGCTTACACATGGGGCTTTGGTTATATAGACAACAGTAAGGAATGGCTACCTTTTTAGACCTTAGGTGCGGCTTACAGCATTCTCCCGAAGTCAGTATGTGAAGTACATGCGGGGTTCTACGATATAATGTTTGTTTTGAATGGGACTGGGCCCTGATTTGATGAAAGCTATTTTGACTTTTTCACGGAGGAAAACTAATATTGTTGAATATTTTACCATTTTGCCGAAGTGCTTGTGATTTTTACCATGAAAAGGGATAGTTTTGATACTTGGAATTATTATTGACCCAAAAGTGTATTACTTACAGGCTGAACCATGGTTGAATGCCAGTCCAGTTCAGTAGTACGCATACCTGGTACCAAGCAGGTATAGAGTATCTTAAGGATGAGGGAGTAGTTACTGGGTATTGGCACTGCAGCCAATATCACATCAATCCAGGTGTAGAGTCTATTATGTCAGCTATTACTACTATCCTTATTTAGGTAGGCTACACTCGAGCCCCAACGACCTATACCACATCAATCCCACCTTCACCCATGAGCACTAGATGCCTGATTCTTTCCTATGCTAGGAGTGGCATAGGAAGATATGACAAATATATAGCACCATAACCAAATAATGATTCATTTGGCTCTAAAATGTTCTAAAATTCCATACGACTTGTAAGGTTGATAGAATTCAATCTGTGTGATATAGAAACAAAGAAGAAATAAAAGAAAAAAAACAGTGTTTCCATGCATACCAAACATAAACGCTATGTATGGTTTTCACAGATCAATGGGGTCCAGTTTGACAGCACAGTAAATTGTGATGAAAGAACAAAGCCCCCTCCAGTCAAATCAAACTAAGGTCCAAAGACCCCGGTATATCAAATCATGCTGACTGAACTGAATCTCCCTCAGGTATATATACATCTGCATTTTTACATGTTCTCCCATTCTGTCTCTCTCTTTCCTTAATCTATCTTCATTTTTATCTGACTGGTTTCAAGGCTATTCTAGAACATGGGGCATACAAAATAACATCCTAAAGTGCCTCGATGGAGCAAATAGCTTTGTGCTGAATATTGAAATTCTCTATGGCCATTTGATACTGGTAACTCTGGAAAACCCTCTCTGCACTGCTGGGCATTTGAAAGGCCTGTTGTTGCAGTCATGCCAAAACTAACAATCAGCCGAAGCTGCTCCTAGGATTGCGGGGAAGGCTTATTAAGGGGTATTGTGATGTGGGATTCTCTATCAGCTTGAATGTGCTGCATTGACTTCCCTGGAGAAATCTGATGTGGGATTATGTTTGATCCTTTCTCGAAATGTTAGTCTCCTTGGAGTATTTCCATCATACATATGGACCCTTTGATCCTTAAAACATTATAATTGCTGTGTAGTTTTGACAATGGGGAATATGAGAGAGATGGCCTACTTCTCTTTTGTTAGATAAATCATCAGTTGCTGGTGTATATGTGTTCTGCACTTGCATACATATCAACATACATATGGCGAGAACACTGGGGAAATTGAAGTGCATATGGTCTATTTTTGATTTGAAATTATCATAAGTTTACTGTTCGCTCACTCACTATTTTATCATTCTTCTAATTACTCACAACGAGACTGAGATAACCACAGAGTGATGAAAACCCTGTTTTTAAAGACTAATATTAGTGATATTCTTTATGTTAATCGCCTGTGGTTTCTTCAATATTGAACCAAGAGTGGGCTGGACATACATGTACGACATAAGGACAAAAACACATGAAATGGAGAAGGAGAAAAGAGGGCATGAGATACGACAGGTGGTAGTATGAAATCCTTATGACAGCTGCATGGGTTTTGCTGCATCACCATTGAGAGGATATTGTTGTACATCTACCCGAAGATAGGTAAACAGGAATAAAGGTAAAGGGGCGTCTGAAAGCAGGTATTCAAGTGTGTTAATCATTGAGTGGAAACCTAATGCAGGTATATTACACTATGGACAGTGGCAGTGAAGGTGGAGAGATGTTATCTGATGTAATGACATCCATTTTCAATTGTCTACCAAAGTCAACTAGAAGTGTGGCAAATTATATATGTATTTCTATTTTTTTCTGAGAAAACTGTGTTTTTTTTCCCTTTTTACCTAAAAAGGTCATGCAGTATTCCTCTTCACAAAAACAATGGATTGGATTTTACACTGGGCAATCTGTATGTTCTTGATGTGGAGTAAACCCACTGGGCACCAAGTTAGAAAGCATAGTGGGGCCTCTCACTCTACTGCTATTGAGGATCAGCCATTAGGCTCTGGACAAGGATATTGTCTCCAATATCACATCAATCCCGAGCAGAGTCAGCTCTGTCACATTATTACACCTACTATCCTGATTCTGTTACTCAAGGGTCCCATAGACTCAGATTGTATCAATCCCACCTTTATCCACAAACACAACATACATAAATCTGTCCTGAGCTGCCAGTGCCCATAGGGGCTGTAATGGATGGGGACCGTGCTATAGGAGTAATCCTGGGTTGTGGGGCGCAGGTTATTGTGATTTATCAAAGAGGGATGATCCACAAAGTATATCACGCCGGAGGAGGTAGGGAGGGGATTGTTGGCACACAATGTGTGACACACAATGTTGAAGGTATGACTATAGGCGTAACAGGGTGGGGGGGGGGTTGAAAATGGCTCAAATTTGTGTGACCTACTTGATGGATCAGCCCTAATAGCTAGGTAGGCCTAACCAGGTTTCCATCCTTTAATTCCGGTTTTCAGAGAATATTTCTAAACCCATTAAAGGCTTTGGGATTTTAGTATTTATAAGGATGCTCAAATTCGGGTAGTGTGCGCCTCTCTATAATTGTTGAGGCCTGATGAACCACACATTTTCGTGCTCAAGAAATAGGTATGAATACCTAAGAAGAAAACTTAATGATAACAGCCAGATAACAGCAGGCTGAAGATGCAACACATATTTGTGTGCTTTCACATGAGACAAATATGACCATAACTCCCCCTGGCTGCAGAACAGCAGGATTCTCATGGGAACCCCTTTCTGTAAGTTGAGCACTGATGGAAACAACTTGCACTGTAAAAAAATGTCGTCAGATTTACAGTGAAATCCTTGGCCCAAAGTTGTCAGAGATACATCATTATTTTCATGGAGTTTCCTTTCACCACAGTGTGTACTGTTCTGCTTCATTGTTGAAACTACACTGCTTCACTGCAATGCAATTACGGTGGTCTATTGTTCAGTTTTACGAGGATCATTCCTGTTAGATTCAACAGTTATTTTTAGGGTGTATTTCATGAGGACAGATGTAGGTGGCCAAAATGGTGGCGAACACCTGATATGGAAATCCCCCTAATGGGGGTCTGGTTACATATAAGCCTTCCGTATGGTGCAGGAGATGGGTATACACGACTGGTGGTTCCCCCTGGGGGGCTCACACACGGTAGGGCTAAGGGTATCTGCACACCATGAATGCTTTGGGGACACCGTTAGCCTCTCTTGTTTTAATGGCATAGCCTTTAGCTCCGGATTATTTTCTGGTTTTATGTCGCAGGTCATTAAAAGGCATGTCAGTTTACTTTAGGAGTTTTAACTTCCTTCCAATGCCTGAAAAGTGTCATCTTTATCTTATGCTACCTATTTACTCTCTTTTTGGTCCTACCCTTACTTTTATGAGCCAGACCAAGAAGAAACAATTAATTCTTAAACTCCTGGAGAATCAAGAGATTAATCTGCTTCAAAATGATAAAAAAAAGTATTTTTTTGCATGCTTTGGGCTCACAATTCTTTCTCAAGTTCTAAATGATGCCAATAATGTTCAACAAATATCAAACTCTTTAGAAATAGTGTCGATCGAAAAATGGTCATTGTGAATATAATCTGTGCGTATACAAGGGGTCCATGGTTAGGAGATTATGTTAAGGATTCAATTGAAAATTTAGAATCTAAGATCTATGATCAAGAGGCCCGTGTTAAGGATGCAATTGAGAGGATTCAATTTAGGATATGTCATCTATGATCAAGATATTAGGGTTTCATATTTAAATTTGACGATCAATTCTGAGTTTAATATCAATTCTAAAAGCAGTTAAATTGCAGTGCGTTTCCTGGATTAGAAATTTATCCCATATTTTCGGCAAAGTAAACACAGCAAAGCTGTAATGCCGTGCATATTCATATAATGTTCTAAGAAGTATAGAATTGATTTACAACATTTTTAATATGATAGTAGATCAAAATTTTCAGAACAAATATTATTTTAATACAGAATCTAAAAGCCCTTCATATGTTGTGTGTTTTGCAATTTATTAATCTATAACATACTTTCAGGAAAGTAAACACAGCAATGCTGTAATGCCGTGCATATTCCTATGATGATCCAAGGAAAAAAGATCATTATATATGAACTCTATGGCCTTTGGAATGGACCTATACTTAAATATATGCTCTGATTGTGGTGCTTCCCCGCTCTCCATGTAAAATCCTGCCCCATTGCTATAGTATGGAGTAAACCTATGCCTGGATTAAAATATGCAAATAAGGAATGTGTGTGAGGGTTGGGAGTAGTGTGGTGGTGGTAT
Source organism: Acholoe squamosa (assembly GCA_949317995.1). NCBI lineage: Eukaryota > Metazoa > Annelida > Polychaeta > Phyllodocida > Polynoidae > Acholoe > Acholoe squamosa. The sequence goes on from OX439043.1 coordinate 62,976,966, forward strand.
TGGTGGTGGTGGTGTCACAATGGTCACTAACATCCATCTGATAACTTTTGAAGATCAAAATTGACCATATATGGCCTGGATCCCTGTGTTTCCTAAAACAAAGATGGCCGACACACATGGAAAACAATAAAATAGGCTAGTTGAGGTCTCCCAATGGTCACTAACATTCATCTGATAATTTTTGAAAATCAAAGTTGACCATATATGGCCTGGATCCCTGTGATTCCTTAAACCAAGATGGCCGACACACAAGGAAAACAAAAGAATTAGGTAGTTGAGGTGTCCCAATGGTCACTAACAACCATCTGATAACTTTTGAAGATCAAAATTGACCACATATGACCTGGATCCCTGTGTTTCCTAAAACCAAGATGGCCGACACACATGGAAAACAATAAAATTGGGTAGTTGAGGTGTCCAAATGGTCACTAACCATAACTTTTGAAGATGAGGTCCCCCAATGGTCACTAACATCCATCTGATAACTTTTGAAGATCGAAGTTGACCATATACGGCACATGGCTATTGTATTATTGACCAATGGGAGGCATCCCTGGCATATACTGCGGAGTCGGGAGCTGAAGGTGTTAGTCATAGTGCCGTCGGGGTCTAATGGCGGCCCCCAGCTGATAATGGCTATGTGAGCTATATGGCCTGGATCCCTGTGTTTCCTAAAACAAAGATGGCCGACATATATGGAGAACAATAAAATTAGCTAGTTGAGGTGTCCCAATGGTCACTAACATCCACCTGATAACTTTTGAAGAATAAAATTGACCACATATGACCTGGATCCCTGTGTTTCCGAAAACCAAGATGGCCGACACACATGGAAAACAATAAAATTAGGTACTTGAGGTGTCCCAATGGTCACTAACATCCATCTGATAACTTTTGAAGATCGAAGTTGACCATATATGGCCTGGATCCCTGTGTTTCCTAAAACAAAAATGGCCAACATATATGGAGAACAATCAAATTAGCTAGTTGAGGTGTCCCAATGGTCACTAACATCCATCTGATAACTTTTGAAGATTAAAATTGACAATATATGAGCTGGATCCCTGTGTTTCCTAAAACAAAGATGGCCGACACACATGGAAAACAATAAAATAGGCTAGTTGAGGTCTCCCAATGGTCACTAACATCCATCTGATAATTTTTGAAGATCAAAGTTGACCATATATGGCCTGGATCCCTGTGTTTTCTAAAAAAAAGATGGCCGACACATATTGAAAAAAAAAAAAGAATTAGGTAGTTGAGGTCTTTCAATGGTCACTAACATCCATCTCATAACTTTTGAAGATCAAAATTGACCATATATGACCTGGATCCCTGTGATTCCTGAAACCAAGATGGCCAACACATATTGAAAAAAAAAAAGAATTAGGTAGTTGAGGTCTTTCAATGGTCACTAACATCCATCTCATAACTTTTGAAGATCGAAGTTGACCATATATGGCCTGGACCCCTCTGTTTCCTAAAACAAAGATGGCCGACATATATGGAGAACAATAAAATTAGCTAGTTCAGGTCCCCCAATGCTCACTAACATCCATCTGATAACTTTTGAAGATTAAAATTGACAATATATGAGCTGGATCCCTGTGTTTCCTAAAACAAAGATGGCCGACACACATGGAAACAATAAAATAGGCTAGTTGAGGTCTCCCAATAGTCACTAACACCCATCTGATAATTTCTGAAGATCAAAATTGACCATGTATGGCCTGGATCCCTGTGTATCCTAAAACAAAGATGGCCGACACACATGGAAAACAATAAAATAGGCTAGTTTAGGTCTCCCAATGGTCACTAACATCCATCTGATAATTTTTGAAGATCAAAGTTGACCATATATGGCCTGGGTCCCTGTGTTTTCTAAAACAAAGATGGCCGACACATTTTGAAAAAAATAGAATTAGGTAGTTGAGGTCTTTCAATGGCCACTAACATCAATCTTATAACTTTTGAAGATCAAAATTGACCATATATGACCTGGATCCCTGTGTTTCCTAAAACAAAGATGGCCGACACACATGGAAAACAATAAAATAGGCTAGTTGAGGTCTCCCAATGGTCACTAACATCCATCTGATAATTTTTGAAGATCAAAATTGACCACATATGACCAGGATCCCTGTGTTTCCGAAAACGAAGATGGCCGACACACATGGAAAACAATAAAATTAGGTACTTGAGGTGTCCCAATGGTCACTAACATCCATCTGATAACTTTTGAAGATCGAAGTTGACCATATATGGCCTGGATCCCTGTGTTTCGTAAAACAAAGATGGCCGACATATATGGAGAACAATAAAATTAGCTAGTTGAGGTGTCCCAATATTCACTAACATCCATCTGATAACTTTTGAAGATTAAAATTGACAATATATGAGCTGGATCCCTGTGTTTCCTAAAACAAAGATGGCCGACACACATGGAAAACAATAAAATTAGGTACTTGAGGTCTCCCAATGGTCACTAACATCCATCTGATAATTTTTGAAAATCAAAGTTGACCATATATGGCCTGGATCCCTGTGTTTTCTAAAACAAAGATGGCCGACACATATTGAAAAAAATAGAATTAGGTAGTTGAGGTCTTTCAATGGTCACTAACATCCATCTCATAACTTTTGAAGATCAAAATTGACCATATATGAGCTGGATCCCTGTGTTTCCTAAAACAAAGATGGCCGACACACATGGAAAACAACAAAATTTGGTAGTTGAGGTCCCCCAATGGTCACTAACATCCATCTGATAACTTTTGAAGATCAAAATTGACCACATATGACCTGGATCCCTCTGTTTCCTAAAACAAAGATGGCCGACATATATGGAGAACAATCAAATTAGCTAGTTGAGGTGTCCCAATGGTCACTAACATCCATCTGATAACTTTTGAAGATTAAAATTGACAATATATGAGCTGGATCCCTGTGTTTCCTAAAACAAAGATGGCCGACACACATGGAAAACAATAAAATAGGCTAGTTGAGGTCTCCCAATAGTCACTAACACCCATCTGATAATTTTTGAAGATCAAAATTGACCATGTATGGCCTGGATCCCTGTGTATCCTAAAACAAAGATGGCCGACACATATGGAAAACAATAGAATTAGGTAGTTGAGGTCTTTCAATGGTCACTAATATCCATCTGATAACATTTGAAGATCAAAATTGACCACAAATGACCTGGATCCCTGTGTTTCCTAAAACCAAGATGGCTGACACACATGGCAAACAATAAAATTGGGTAGTTGAGGTGTCCCAATGGTCACTAACATCCATCTGATAACTTTTTAAGATCAAAATTGACCATATATGGCCTGGATTCCTGTGTTTCCGAAAACCAAGATGGCCGACACACATGGAAAACGGTCCCAAGACTCCAAATAATCCAATGCCACGCCACTTAAAACTCCTAAAAAAGTGCATCATACTTATGTGTACATGTATACATAAATATACATGTAGGTGGCCTTTAGTGGGTTAATAGTCAGTGGTGCTGAGAAATTCACCACCAGCAGAAGAGAACCACATGGTGCTGGGGGAGGTGGTGCCAGGCAGGTATGGGGCCACCACAGGAGCACAGCCACCACCACTATTCAGAGGTGGGTGGGGGGGGGCTATATATACTATATACCATGGCTCTGCCTGAGGTGTCCAGGGCTACCACCACTCTGTCCCTAGGGTCTACAATAACAGGTCCACCAACACCACCACTGCCACCACTTCTATGCTTGACTGATTTGCAGATTTTAATCCAGGTATAGGCATACTCAATACTGTACCTATGACAGGATTATACATGGAGAGCGAGGAAGCACCACTATGAGAGCTTGTATTTAAGAATGGGTCCCCTCCTATAGCCGTTCATTCCTAAGAATGAACGGCAAAAATGTTTATCATAATACTACCATTACTTCATTATCCATGCCTAATTTCAAATGCCTAAGTTCAAATTGAAGACCCATTCATCTAAGTGTTGAGTTCCTTGAAGTGTTTTGTCTAGGGCATTTTTGGTTCAGATCCATCAGGTGGAATTTCAATCACATTGTTAGTTCCCCAGATGTTTCAGTTTTTATGAAACACCCTCCTGTGCATCTTATAAGTTATTCAATATACTCTCTGAGTACATACTAAGGAATCTCGAGAAGTTAATGAGAATTCACCCCATGCATGATTGTGTAGGCCAGCCTGATGTTTTCAGAACAAGTCTATATATCCCCCACACCTATAACATTCCAGACAGCAATAACAAGGCTTCAGTGAGAAACAAAAACAGCATGATAAAAACACTTCAAGGAACATCTCATCTTCTCCAGAATCGCTGATGAGTCTTGAATTGTGAACAGTCTTTCTTTCGACACATGTATTCTACCATAGAATACTAGCATAATAATATATGTATAAACACGTGTGTCTATAGTATAATTATACACAGAGTTATTGACTCACACTGTAACTAAAAATGAACTACTCGTGTTGACTAATTTTCCTGTCGATTGTTTATGCAGAACAAGATATACATATATATTGACAACGTGGTTGAGACATGCTCCTAGGCATATATATATATATATATATATATATATATATATATATATATATAATATATGTTACTGTAAATCCTCACACTCCTCCCCGTTTTCTCTTGATGGCTCTTGTTCCGTGGTGATGTCCTGATGCCCATTAGCTCCACATGGGTGATGATAACGTTATCCATTCAAGCGGCATGATCTACAGGCCTTCGATGATCTCTGCCCTGCCCTCCTGACTGAGATGTTATAAGCCAGGAGGCTAATAATAACCCAGAAGTGGTGTACCAGTTTGAGCCTGCCCCAGCCTGACAATGGTTTTACAGACCAGAAAAGGCAGAAAACATGGTGCATCATGTTTCTTCTACCCCCAGGCACCTGGGTACTATGCCTGGGGGGAGGCCCATATTATTTTAACATGGATGGGAGGCGACGGAGCACACTCAAGAGTCGTGCTGGCATTTTAATCCGTCTACCTCGTCTAGAGTACCTCCTGACTGGAGTGCTTGTAACATCCCCACATATGGAATCTTGCATGTTCAACACCTGTTTTTCACCCGATCTATCTTCTATGGATTCAGCTTGCATCTCAGGTGGAGTTCTGCGAGGAACCTCCCGACTGCCTGTCTCTGCTGTGGGCCCACCTTCACTACTGTCTAGGTCATAGAGTAGGCTATCATCATGGTGAGCTATCTGTTGCGAGTCTCCATTGTTTGACTGAGCCTCAAGAAGTTTATGGCGTAGCCTCCTGAGCCAGAAGGGGATGGCCCTGTCCTTGCATATTGTAAGGCGATCGTGATGAACAACCTGCGACCTTTTCCTGTCTTTGAGCTGTAATAGGACTGGAGAGATGACTTTCTCAACCAAGTAGGGACCCTTCCACACCTTGCGCAGCTTTGGGCTCTGACCTTTCTTGCTGGTCATGTTTTTCATGTACACAAAGTCACCTACTTGGTACTTGACTTCATGTGCCTGCAGATCCTAACGCTTCTTTTGTCTAGCCTGGGTCTTGCCTAGATGTTTCCTTGCCAAGGTGTGGACAGTTTCGAGATTGGCACGGAGGCCTTGCACATAGTCCACTCCAGAGAGGTATGGACTCTGCTGGTCCGATAGGCCGAACACAATATCTTCAGGCTGGGTCACCTCCCTACCGAGCATCATCATATTTGGGCTGTAGCCAGTTTGTTTGTGTGGGACAGCTTGCAGAGCTCCTGCCAGAACTGCTAGATGTGAATCCCACTGACAGGATCTACCCTTCAGGAAACATCGAATCATCTGGAGGATTGTCCTGTTGTACCTCTCTACCTCGAGTTCATGCTCACTGGTTAAACCTTGCTTGCTATCAAGTGCAATCTGCCTCAATTTTGCTGGTATTGTTGAGACATCCATCAGCGAATCTAACACACTAGCTGCCTGAGAGGAACCAATATTTTGTCCAGGTTTCAACTTAATGTACTTGTCACCTATGCTTGAGACTTCAACTACTGCAGTACAACCTTGAATGAGTAAAGTATGGGGACACAGGACCTCTGGGTGGAACTCTCTTGGGCAGAGTAGGCGCTCTTGTCCCTGTGAACTGGGAACTCCACCTGTGTTGACAAGCACTTGCTTGGTGGAATGTGGTGGGAGTACTACTCTCTTTACACAAGTTACTTGCCTAACTTCATATATCCCACCAGTGCTAGTCTGCCTATACTTGGCAGGTATGACTTTCCCACTGATAGTGATAGTTGCCTGGGATAGGTCAATTGTAGCTCCTACTGCCTTTAGAAAGTCCAAGCCAAGAATAACCGTGTCTGAAACTGGAGCTGCATAGACATGCCAGCCAAATGACAAGCCACTGATCTGAACTTTGACCTTATCCATAAAATGACCAGTCATCTGACTGGAAACCCCTGCACCTTTCAACAAAACCTTTTCAAGGACCTGTGGAGGGTCAGACATATTCTGCAAGAATCTTGAACTGATGACTGTGACCTGGGCTCCAATATCCACTAGAGCATCAGTATGTGTGCCATTGATGATGATAGGCAAAATCAAACTTTCAGGTGGGTCACAGGTGCTGTTCCCCCCTCGAAACTCAACATTTCTCACCCAAGGGCCTTTAGCTGAAGTACTGCTGCTGTCTATAGCTGCAACAGAGATTGGAACCTCAGCTTTCTTCTGCTTCAAAGCACCTTCGGGAGGACGACCACTGTGATGCGGGGATGGGTGTTGGTCATTGCACCCATCCCAAACTAGTTTTCCAACTTCTTTGGTGAGGCTGGAGCCTGTAATGGTTTGGGGACTGGACATTCTCTAGCAAAGTGGCCGTGCTGTTTACAGTTGAAGCAAGGCCCGTTGTTGCTAGGGTTGCGGCTGGGACTGTGGCTAGGACTACGCGATGGAGGCCTGCCAGGGTAGGGGCTTGGAGGACGAGAGACCCTGACTTCAGCAAGGTACTTAACTAGCACCTTTCTGATGGTTTCCTCCAAATCCGCATCTTGTGTACCCCGCTCAATCTTTGCAACTGTTGGCACGTCCTCACTGGGTGCAAAGGTAACACCCCTCAACTTCTTGTCTCCATATATAAATCTAGTATTATGAATGGAGCCTCTGACCCTTTTTATAGCTGCTTTCATGGTCTTGGGAGGGTCTCCATTGTCAATTGCAGAAAGAGCTGCCCCACGGTCTGCGCAGCCCCGCAGGAAGGCATCCATGGCTGCCCTCTCAATTGTCCGCTCTGAATCCCCATGAAACCCTTCCCGAGCAAGATTCAGACAGCATTGAGAAAATGCATCCAGAGACTCCTCTGTCTCCTGCTTGAGAGCCTGAAGCTCCCGTCTTGCAGTTTCTGGCTGATTTCGAGACCCAAAGCGTTCCTTCAAGGCCTTTCTAAGTTTCCGATAGTCTCGCCTTGTGGACTTAGGTAGAGACCCAAAAAACTCAAGGGCATCATCTCGGAGATGTTGGACAAGCAACCTGAGAGACTCCTCCTCACTGAACCCTGCAACAGTCTGCTTAAACTGTTCACAATAGACCTGCCACTTCACTTTGCCATCATATGTAGGTATCTTGCCCAGTGGTTTTTGAGACTGTCGAGATAGAGGGACTGGGCTAGAATTGTTACTCGATGAAGTGGAATCTGACTCAGATAGAGGAGATGAACATCTTGCCCGCGATCCCCTCTGGTTAGTCCTACCCCGCAGATGCTGTGGATCATTCAGACTTGAGTCAGCAGGAGGATCAGTATGTATCCTGCGAGTGGTAGGAACATAAACTGCATCCCGGACCTGCTGGTAACCATCTGGACCACGGACTGGTGACATATGTGTTACAGGTGTCTCTAAAGGAGGCAGCAGCCTGGCACTGTTGGGGGTACTGGTACGAGGTGGCGGGGCCTGCGCGGTATCAAGAGTTTTGGGGGTAGACTGTAACCTGGTCTCAAACAGGGCAGTGAACGTTTTTAAGGAGCGCAACAACTCCTCATCAGATGAGGTAGCCGGCATGACAATGGAAGATGCTGCGGCCTGGGTCAGTTTAGAAGACTGACTGGAGCTTTCTAGACACTGTATTTTTTCATTCGCAAGTCTAAGCTTATCCTCTGCCTCCCTTTTCTGAGCCTCCATTGTCTTACAGTCAGCCTGGAAGATTAAAGCTGATATAACCTCTGTGCTCAAACAAAAGAATCCTGGTATAGCCAAAGACAGTATAAGAGAACCAAATCTATATATAACTGCACAGAAATGACTAAAGACCACACCTGAATAGGCCTGGATTTTGTTTTGTTTGCAATAGGGTAGAGGCCCTTTCCCACTATGCAGCATACATGTACATGTATCCAGGACTTCACACTGAGAGGGGGGGGGGTAGTCACGTGGTCCTCTCCACAGATTCTACTCACAAAGCACACTAGATGCTATCTATGCATGTAGTGCAAATCATACAAATATAAACTTCAACTCCACACCCACCCAGAGGACCTTTAAAACAGTGGGTAATGGTATATAATGGCTAGCCCATGTAACATGAAGGCTCTCTATCTCCTAGCTATGTGTATCACTGTATACGCCCAACACCCAACCCATGTGGTGTCAGCCCTGGAGGGCTATACCCACATGGGTCCCAACACAAAGCAACACACTATGTGTGTGTGAAGCTAACAATCAATTAACATGGTATGCCCATAGGCATAGACCTAGAACCCTGTAATCACCAGGAAATGAACCAAAGGAATATTGTCAACATCTAACAATAGACCCAGGGAACAATCCTAACTCCTCCCTATGTCAGATTATGAGAATCCTGTGATATCCAAAGATAAGACTAGAAGGACCCAAAGTGTATATGAAACCACTCAGAAATGACTAAAACAGACACAGAATGAGCCAATCCACAAAGAAGAACAGCACACTCCTGGCACCAATGTAATATTTATATGTATGTTATACTCACAGGTCTAGGTGTGTAGTCTGTAGTATGGTCAGTCAGCCCTTGGGATTCTGGGGTGCTTCTGCATCAACCAAAACCAAGGAACCAACTGACTCAGTCCTGCTCACAGGGAACCACTCCGGATTCATTAATGTCACGTAGCTTCCAATAGATCCTTAGTATGTTTCACTGTGCAGAAATAAAACAGAAACTGAGGCTTCAAAGTATGAAGAGTTTGGGGCTCATGGAGAAAAAGAATCTTTTAGCAAGAAATCACATGTTTAGAAACATTTGAATTTGCTTCCCTTGGCCTTACTATAGTTGGGTGTGTCGGACACCCCCTATGGGCGGTGATAGATAGCACATCTTGTTCAGGGGCAGGGCTTTCTGCCTGATCCTCTCAGCCGGAATATATTCGATCACATTCCAGTTAAAGCCCATGTGTCTCCCAGCTGCCCATCCCTCCTCCTTCTGCTTCATTTACCTCCTATTGGCAGTAGACAGGGGTCTATGGAGGGGCTCACATGCGGAAAGTTATCACCTGGTTACAGTTATGGAGGATGGGCAGGATGTAGTCATATAGAAAGGTGAAGCAAATGATGCAAATCATGTAGGCAGTGACCGAGTCTTTGATTAAGGTCTCGACCTACTCGTCTTGAAAACTGGGCAGGTCTTTATGTCTTTTGACTACTATGCATATTTCCCCAAAAGGGTGACATTGTGGTAGTTAGGGTATAGCTCTTTATCCTCTGTCTGGGATGCGATCATCCTTAATGTACTCTGGCAGTTGCACTGCAATGATGATTGGCTATACTGTAAAAAATAACTGTTGAATCTACCAGGTATCCTCCTAAAACTGATCATGAACAGTGGCCCATCATAATTGTATTATGGTGAACCAGCATAGCTTTTACAAGAATTACATCCCAGGTGGCAGTACAGTGGTACAAGGAATCTCTGTGAAAATAACGATGGAACTCTCGAAACTTTTAGACAAGGATTGCTCTGTTATTTCGACATTTTTTACAGTGTATACCCGTTATCTAATACGGCTGATAATTTGATTTCATTCATTTTGTTGATCTTTGTATAGCAGACAGGAAAAGGTGTTTTGGAATCCTCTGGCTAGGAATTGATATCTCTGTGTCCATGAACGTTTGCCAGTTGCTTCCTGAATGAATTACCTTGTCCCGGTGTCTAAATTTACACCAAAAAAATAAACCAAAAGTTTAAGAAAAAAGACAAGGGTCTCTCACTTAAGAAATGCCATAGCAAACTCGTTGGGGGTAGTTTGATCAATTCTTAGGTGAAATTATCATGAGGACCTATTAATTACTAGGTTAATCTGAAGAGCCTTTTTACACAAAGATTGAAGACAGCGAAAACATCAACCCTGCATTAAATAAAGCGCAATGTTTTGGGGGAGTCTGAATCTTTGCCTTTGCCAAAATGTCCTCTCAATTCCCACTTGTCCTATTTGGCCACAGTGTTTATAAAGGAGATTGGATTTGGAGGGTGCCCAGGAGCTTAATTCAAAACATCCTGGGATCACGACCCCAGCGATCTTAGGAATAAATCAGCGTTATCCTATTAAGCGATCTTAAGAGTTGACTGGGTTAACATATCCTAGCCAGCACTAAGATCGTATCGATCTTAGCCTCAGTCCTCCTACACTATTCCAAGAAGAACTGACTAGGCACAGGGGTAAGAGTCCCAAAATAAAGGAATAGCTGTGGAGTCACTCTTCTTCACAAGAGTGCTTATACCATCGTTCCCCATCCCCATATGGGCTAACAAAAGAGCACAGGGTGCAGTTGACCCCGTACAGTATTCAAGAGTTGTTCCCATGAATGTATGATTTATGCTTGCCTATTAGAAGCATTGTGCCCTCCCCCCAGGACAAAGAGAGAGAAGGGAAGAATTACCTTACAGTGCACTTAACGCATGAGTAGCCCTAAGAGCCCTCAAGGACACTCAGCAAACGTCCTCCCTCCCCTCTTTATGTATGCAGCAGGATATTCACTCTTTCGATCAGGAGTGTTCCCTGTAAGTGCTCTTGTACTCAGCTAAAACCACTATGCATTTCTTTCACTAAGATCGCAGTGATCTTAGTGGTGGAAATGGAATAGTGAAGTGATCCCAGGACTAGCTATTCTGGACAGGCCTGCAACCACTGCATTACATAGGGTAGACCAGCCAGGTCTTATGATATGTGCCTACACTAAGATCGCTGGGGTTGGGATCCTAGGATGTTTTGAATTAAGCTCCTGGTAACAACCTCCATCTTCCTGACCAGAGAATTGCATTTTCCTTTAGCTGGCCGGTCGGCTGTATTACAAGTTTACAAAGCCAAAGCAAACGTTTGAACTCGCATGAGCTAAACATATAGGAAATAGGCTGTGGGAGCTTATGTAGGTGTATGATGAGTTTGAATTAGATTTATATAATGTCAGGACTTTTTCCTCTCTGTTATTCCATTCTCTAGGCCTACGATTTTCCTTCTCTTTCTCCTCTTCTACCCTTTTGTTCCTAGGATAGTCTCCTATCCTCATTTTCCCCCATTTTTCAAATCCTCCTTGTGTATTGCTCTTCTCTTTCACTCCCCAGTCTTCTTTTCCTCCCCTAATTTCTTCTGTGTCCTCACACCTAGGCATTCACAAGATGTCTTGAAGTGGCAATCCTGATACCGCTCCATATATACCAAAGCTGTGTTGATGGCGTATATATGTGAGTAAGGCATATCAGTTCTGTGATCTTGTGGCACATACCTTGCTGCCGGTTGTCACGTAGGAGGAAAGGTAGGGTCAGGTTGCAGATGGTTTGTCTAGAGGTTAATTCAAAACATCCTGGGATCGCAACCCTAGCGATCTTAGGAATTATTCTACCTTATCCTATTAAGCGATCTTAAGATTAGACTGCGTTCACATTTCCTAGCCAGCACTAAGATCACATCAATCTTAGCCTCAGCCCTCCTACACTATTCCAAGTAGAACTGACTAGGCACAGGGCTAAGAGTCCCAAAATAAAGGAATAGCTGTGGAGTCACTCTTCTTCACAAGAGTGCTTATACCATCGTTCCCCGTCCCCATATGGGCTAATAAAAGAGAACAAAGTGCAGTTGACCCCGTACAGTAATCAAGGGTTGTTCCCGTGAATAGATTAAGATCTGTACTTGACAAGGACGGGTCAGGGGAGAAGAACAGGCCCGTACATTGACAGTCAGATAGGACCTGTGTGGAGGTAAGCAACCTATCATTAGCCACATGTACATGAAATTTTCTTGCTTTTTCTGTTATCTATGATGTCCTACTTATATATAGACGTCCTATGACAAAGAACCAAACAGGATTTACACCATGGACTCAACAGGGGGTTGGGAACGGACATATTAGATTCCATCTGTAAATAAGGTAACTTTAATGCAAATGTTCAACCAGGATTAAATAAAAAAATATCTTACCTCAATAGAGAGAGACAGATGAAATTCCCCAAAGACAGAGACTGGCTTGCAGCAAAAGGACACCAAAGGGAGTGGGGTAGGACTTCACTTCAAAACTTGAGAAGGAAGAATTACCTTAGAGTGCCCTTAACGCATGAGTAGGCCTAAGGGCCCTCAAGGTTTCTCAGTAATACTTCCTCCCTCCCTTCTATATGTATGCAGCAGGCTATTCACTCTTTCGATCAGGAGTGTTCCCTGTAAGTGCTCTTGTACTCAGGTGAAACCACTATGCAATTCTTATCGCAGTGATCTTAGTGCTGGAAAAGGAATAGGGAAATGATCCAAGGACTTACTATTCCTGACAGGCCTGCAACCACTGCATTAGATAGGGTAGACTGGCCAGGTCTTATGATATGTGCCTACACTAAGATCGCTGGGGTTGCAATCCCAGGATGTTTTGAATTAACCTCCTGTATTCTCTACCACTGTTTCATGGTAAATGCTGCCTTTAAATCTGTACGTGCTGCTTGGTGCATTGTGCCCATCTCTGTATATGATATGGGCATCCGTTATTTTTAGTTAAATTTGGGGCCTCGGAGAGGTAAAAGGGAATGGGTAGAAGTCCCTGCACCCCAGTCTAATTCTACCAGTCGCTTCAGTGTGTATCATGCAGACACCACTGATCAGGAAGACATAATGGATGAGTGCACTATGTGACCCCTAAAGGACTAGCACTGCATTAGCTCTACCTGTTAAGTGTCACGATTGGGCTAGGACTACATTAGCTCTACCTGTAAGGGTCATGATTGGGCTAGGACTACATTAGCTCTACCTGTAAGTGTCACGATAGGGCTAGGACTACATTAGCTCTACCTGTAAGGGTCATGATTGGGCTAGGACTGCATTAGCTCTACCTGTAAGGGTCATGATTGGGCTAGGACTGCATTAGCTCTACCTGTAAGTGTCACGATAGGGCTAGGACTACATTAGCTCTACCTGTAAGGGTCATGATTGGGCTAGGACTGCATTAGCTCTACCTGTAAGAGTCACAATTGGGCTAGGACTGCATTAGCTCTACCTGTAAGAGTCACAATTGGGCTAGGACTGCATTAGCTCTACCTGTAAGGGTGATGCTTGGGCTAGGACTGCATTAGCTCTACCTGTAAGAGTCACAATTGGGCTAGGACTGCATTAGCTCTACCTGTAAGAGTCACAATTGGGCTAGGACTGCATTAGCTCTACCCGTAAGAGTTAAAAGTGGACTAGGACTGCATTATAGCTCCACCTGTAAGAGTCAAAAGCGGGCTAGGACTGCATTAGCTCTAACTGTAAGAGTCAGGAGTGGGCTAGGACTGCATTAGCTCTACCTGTAAGAGTCACAATTGGGCTATGACTGCATTAGCTCTACCTGAAAGAGTCACAATTGGGCTAGGACTGCATTAGCTCTACCTGAAAGAGTCACAATTGGGCTAGGACTGCATTAGCTCTACCCGTAAGAGTCAAAAGTGGACTAGGACTGCATTATAGCTCCACCTGTAAGAGTCAAAAGCGGGCTAGGACTGCATTAGCTCTAACTGTAAGAGTCAGGAGTGGGCTAGGACTGCATTAGCTCTACCTGTAAGAGTCACAATTGGGCTATGACTGCATTAGCTCTACCTGTAAGAGACAGGAGTGGGCTAGGACTGCATTAGCTCTACCTGTAAGAGTCACAATTGGGCTATGACTGCATTAGCTCTACCTGTAAGAGACAGGAGTGGGCTATGACTGCATTAGCTCTGCCTGTAGTCACGGGTGTTGTGGTAAAGGATGCCTCACACAACTTTGCATTAAAGCTGACAGCAAACTTCAAAATAAGACAGATACCTTAACTCACACTTCTGAAATTTTAATGTGGATCATCCCTTAAGCCGATGCTTGGATAAACTTTCACTGAGTAAAACTAAGAACACGCTTCAATGTAAGAAGTGATTGACTGCTTAGGGCTGAAGGAAACTATTCTTTAAAGAAAGCTTATTGTATTCCCAAGCATAAGAAACGATCAACGCAATACATACTTAATGATTACTCAGCTAATGTAAACCCTTTGTTCAATGCAGTCCCAGGATACCAAATACCATTAGATAATACAAAGGGGGCAAGTAAGGCTACATCTCACATCAGGTGACAGGCCCAAACCCCTCTACAGCCACTCAATCAGGAATGGAAGGGAAATGGATGGGGACGGTGTCCCCTCACCACCTGATCCCCCATCACCATCCTACAACCCACATAGCCCCTACTCATATGTACCGTAATACCCCGCATATAAGGCAAGGCTAATATGTGAGTATAAACTCTTAACTAACATATATGATTGACCAAAGCTAGGGGTGTGCCTTATAGGTGAGGACAAAACTGCTGAAAATCAAGCCCCAGCGGTGCCTTAAAGAAATTTGATTTAACTCAGCGTGCATGTGTTTTGGTGCACGCCTTATTCGTGAGTTATTACGGTAGTACCCAATTGCCCATCCTGTAGCAGTGAAAGGTGGCTCAATGAGCCTGACCTCTGTCTCACCCTGATGTCACTGGTTCCCATAGTGACATGTTGGATACAGCTAGTGAATATGAAGTACCACTGTCTCCCTTCACACATTATATGGGTATTGTAGTGACTGGAAGCCACAAAAGTGGCAAATTAACCCACAGCTATGCACCACCAGTGATTCCATTATCTAAAGGTGGCAATAGTCAAGATGTAGGAAATTGGGGGCCCATCTCTCTCCTTCCTGTAGTGTCTAAGATAGCTGAGAAAATTATGAATAGCCACCTGCTAGATAGAATGAAAACAATTTGGTTACCCAAGAAATTTAGTTACAGGAGATGCTATCTTTGAGCAGTAACTGACCTTTATACCAACAGGGATAATGGTCTCTCAACAGCTTTGTGCTACATGGACCTAAAAAAGACATTTGACTCAGTAAACGACTCCTATTTGTTACATAAACTAAAGGGTCTTAGAGTTAAAAAAAGTGTGTATTGCTGGGTCTGTAGCTATCTGACCAATAGGTACCAAAAGACTAGGATTGGAGAGTATGAATCCAAACTATCTCCAGTTACTTACGGGGTGCCTCAGGGGTCGGTATTGGGCCCCCTTCTGTTTATCTATTACATAAATGGTATGGCTGAAGGTTTAGACCACTGTTAGTTGATTATGTATGCTGATGATCTTTTAGTATATTGTGCAGCCAAAGATCCACAAGATGCAGTAACCTATCTTCAAACAGACATAGACAAAGTGGAATCTAAATGTAAAAAATTACGTCTAACTGTGAACAACAACAAATTAAAATTCACGATGAGTGGTACGAGAGAAAAAATGAAAAAAGTTCTGGCAAATCCTCCAAAATTAAATGGTATTCCACTTGATAGAGTAGAAACATATCACTATTTAGGTGTTAAACTTGACAAGTGTATGACCTTAGAACCTGCAGTCAAGGAGGTGATACGAAAAGTGAACCGCTGGCTGTTCAAGTTCACAAAAATACGATGTGATTTGACACAGAAAGCTGCTATTATGGTATATAATTCAACAATCATGTCCTTGTTTGACTATGCAAGCTTCTTGCATTCAGGAGCAAATTTTAACTCGACTGCGAAATTGCAACGTCTGCAAAATAGAGGATTGAGAATATGCATGAGAACCAGTGTTAGAGACATGTCCATAGACCAGCTGCATGACAAATGTAATGTACCCAACTAGACAGACAAAGGGACGAAACCCTGTTAGTATAATGTACAAATATGCCAAACAAGGCAAATTTGTCAAAAACATCACTGGAGCTAGGCCCACAAGGTCACTAGGCAAGGTGAAAACTGATCTGAAAAGGCCAAAACGAGACTTTTTCAAAAGATCTCCCCTATACAGAGGATCTCAGATGTGGAACAAAATTATCACACTGGCATCAAGACGCTGAGCAAAAATCACAGTTCAAGGCCCAAATACGTCAAATACAAGATCTACATAAACAAAAACCAAAAACCAAGGTTTGAAGTGATAGATGATAGTGTCCTGATTGCTGATATTTCTGATGAAAGCGATGATGAACCATAAATTACCTTGTATCATTTCAATCTGTAGCCAGTTGCAATTGGCAATTGGCTTGGCTCAGTTTCATGTCTCTCATGGTCAAATATGTGTTTGTCCTATAATATCACTTCTTATATGGATGGAGTCTGTGAGTGTGTAGTGTACTAAAATTCAAACTGAAAACCTAGGGCTAATATTGATTAGTCTACCTCCAACCTTCATTAATCCTTTCTCAAATGTTCCCCGTAGCTTTTCTGAATGAGGTCATGTTGAAATCTTGTAAATAATCTGTAAATAATAATGTGTTTTAATCTATATTTTTATTACTGATGCAGAATTTTCTCCAAATTGCATTATTTTGCCAATTTTCACATTGATTAACAAGTACTATCTGGGTACAAGCCATACTTTGATAAGTTTTTTGTGTTTTGTAATTTTCTTGTATTATTTTCCAAGTACTGTATATTATATATGTTTATTAGGACTGTTATATAGCAGCCTACCTGCCTTGTTTGTGTCTATAAACAGTTAATGAAATTGAGACCAAAACACTCACCACACCAAGTGAGTTGTATACTTGGTTATACATTGAACAACAACTCTTCATCTTTTCTCTCATCTCGATGTGTATCATATCATCTTTATATAACAAGTCCTATCAATTAGGATGGGACTGTCATGTCTTTATATACACAAAATAGCAAGTGAAACTGAGCCTAATTTTTTTTGGTCGCAATACTTTCACCTCCTTTGCGTAGTGGAGCGATCAATAAACACGTTTGAAAAAAAAAGTCTGCTGCAGTGGTTGAGTGTGTGTGTGTGTGTGTGTGTGGGGGGGGGGTGTTCAAGGACGTTACATTGTCTTCAGATTCTAGGAACCGTAAGCAAAGGATAAAGTAGATAGATGGCATTATTTACATTGCTTGAAGCAACTTTATTCATTATCTGTTTTAAAATAAGGTTGCATGTAATTATTGCCTTAATCTGCTTCACAGAAATAGCAATGAATTCATCGTTTCCTAAGGAGAGATTCATGCATATTTACATCTAGTGAGCAGCCAGGGATGTAACCCTGGTACATACAATTGTGTATGATACCCAACAATGCAGGCAGATGGTACTGAGAGGGCCTTTGTTTGCATTGATGCCCATGTTCTTATTGTCTAAAAAGTTATATGTAAAAGGAAAACTGCAATCTCTATGCTAGTGTCCTATCCCATTCTTTCCTGTGGATGACACCACATGCCATGAAGCATAGCTTTACATATCTGTGTATGTATACAAATACAAGCAGTCGTATGTCCTTCAGGAAAGGTATGTGGTTAGACCTGCTTGTATTTGTTACATGTATAGCTACTAGATTAATTCACACATAAATACAGAGTAAACAGATTCCCAAGTGTTGATGTGTGACTTTCAGAGAGATTCTCCTCTGAATGAAGTTGTACAATAGTGTTATTGAGTATTTGTCCCACGCATTGTGTATTAATGTCAACCTTGGTCCGTACTATTCATACTCTTTCAACTAATTGCCATTCTCAGAAGCAATATTCAGTCTTGAAAATTAACACCTACCTCGGACACATTTATAATCACATGTCTATTAAACTAATACTTTGTAATAGTTACTATAACTGCAGTGCCACAAAAGTACATTAATTAGTACCAGAAAACATTGACTGCATGATGAGATGCCTTGAGATAAACACACCAACTCACAAAGAGTGCTAATTAGATCCAAAATCCAATTACAGATCAGCTATCGTGTCAATAGGGCCTATCATCTTAAGATGCTCATTAAGGACTATGCCTCTGAGGTTGCTCAGAGTCAGTGTGGCCTAAATGGAAGATTTTGATTCCTTATAGATCCATCAAGTGGATATAGCTAGGGCAAAGCCTTCCTGTGAAAGTCATGTAACTTTAATGAACACTGTTGACTTGTGAAACGTTCTTTGGACACAGGCCAGGGCCATGTTGGTCACATTCTGAAAGCTTATCCTGTAAATCCTTCCCATCCAGGGCAGGCTCTGGGGATGAGAAGAGATCTTTGGATTTTCACACAACTACAATTATTTAACCTTATCGATGGGCCTTAAAACGGCCTCACTCAAAAGAGTAAGCACCGCTGTAACTAGCCAAGCATTTGGGAGGAGATAAGAAGACAATGCGATTTCAAATATTCAAAACGTCATCAAAATTAGTATCTCGTCTTTTACACTAACCAGGCAATCATTTTTTTTTTTGAATTGTTAATTTCACTACTGTATTCAAACCTATATGAGAGCCCATGGCATATACCACTTACTTCATAAAACTGTCATTTGAACGTGTAAGTTACTTCACTCATTGTGACATACTGACATGAAGTTTATTCAGTGCCCCTAATGATAGCTAGATTGTTCATCACATGCACTTTTAGGAACCTTCATATGGATGGATCACCCAATATTTGCATGTCCCAATGCCTTTTCCCATCAGTAATCACAGCACACAAAAACATCACACAGGACAAGGGAGAACCCCATTTGTTTTGGACCACTTGACAGTCGCTAGTGAATATTAATTCACAAAGAACACACAAGAGGGGCTTCCTCTTTTTGTGTCCTGTTTACATAGCCAATCCTATGGCTTTATTCCATCACGTGGTCTGACTCTTTGATTGTGGTGCTGATGTGCATTGTGGCAGAGCTCTGTTGATTATCCATCAGAGTCCTAAATCAAGGCTTTTACATTATTTGACTGTAGAAGTCCACTTCTAGGAGCAGGGACGTTGTCATCCTTGGCACACCGGGTAATATAAGAGGCAATGACAGAGTGTATACTTGTCATGCACAAACGCCTGCGCAAACGTTGACCAATTTCCACAGCGTCAGCATGGGTGTGCTTTCTGATGGGTCTTCCTCTTCCTTTCCAAAATGGTGACGTATATCATGAATATGACAAATTAGTTTACCTAGGCAAAGTTATTTCAACAGCCATTTCCATTATGGAAATTTGTCTGGTGTGTGCTGTTTGGAAGTAATATGAATTGTTTGGATTTCAACTATTTAGGAGGCTTAAATATGATTTTCAACAATATTCCAGTGCAGTGTAATAGTTCAAAGTTCCTGTAAGGCTATGCCAATGGTATTTTGGAGTTCCACTGTGTTTTATCTCCGAACTTTGTGCCTCTGCATTCATTGACATTTGAGCAACCTGGGAACTCCAGTTTTGAGTTAATATAAAACAACTTTTAAATGATGGACCCTTAACTGGAATTTTCATTCTCGTGGTGCTATAGGGGCCAATTGGAATTCCCTACCTTCATAAGAAACACCCATCTTAGAAACTAAGATTATTTACTACTACATGGAAATCATACTGGTCATCTAATAGATAAACCTACTTTTGGGAATGTAGCTCCGAACTTAGCAATACCTTCGTGCATACACTGCCATCCCTATACCGAAACAGGAGTAAATCAAATTAAAGTCTCTTTGGTTGGGGGAGGGTGCGTTCTCAGATAAACTATTACTGGCACCAGAGAGAAGGAAATGGAATAAAATAGAATCGTTCAAGCCCAAATTCACCCAAGAAAGTGTTGGAAGTTGATTCCACTACAATCAGTGCCTCGCCTCGGTAGAGCTCTACTTCCTTTACTTGTAAGTTTAAATTCCAATTGATTCCTCCTCCCAAGACATTTAGATGCCTAATGTTGGGGAGTAATAGAGCTAGATGGAGGAGGGATGGTAGATTTGCATGAAATGGTTATCCTTATTCTACCGCTCGTGTTACAATCGTAGTCATCAAAGTAGGGTCTCTCTGTTCCTGTAAAGTGCTGTGTGAAATGTCCCCCAATCAAATCCTTTGGATGTTAGATGTTACCAATACTGGTGTAACGATAGAGGCTTTCTTCCCATTGATCTTCTCATCTCATTGTATTTGAAGATGTATTTATTTAGCTGTAAGTCTCTTGTAAACTGCACATCAATAATCGTATACAGAGCTAGTATTTTAATTTTCAAAAAGGCATTAATAGCCGTGGGCCATGTGCTGAATGTATCAGGTTTGTTCTGAAGGACTCATCATCTTAAACGGGATTATCTGATTTGACATTTCTAGAGGCACATGTATGTATCATATCACTGTTGGGATGAATGTCCGAGTTTGCATATTTAATAATTCAATGAATAGTCCACTTGATAAACCATATCATATTTATCATTCATGAGACTTATTTGGGTGCAGTTTTAATTACCTTTCTCTCAAATAACACGGCCACCCAAGGAAGGGAGTTCAATGTCAGAGCATCTCAACTATAGAATAGATATTCCTATTCCTGTGTCGCATGTGAAATCTGGTCGGTCATTCTCCAAACATACTCCTTAAGCTGTAATCCAATGCCAACAGGTAGAGTTATCTGCTTGGAGAGTGATAAGTCTTTCATAGCCTCGAAGCAAAGTATTTCTATAATTAAAGGAACAGAACCATGATAACATCCTCCAAGATCTAATAGAATTTGATTAATACCTAACACTAATAATACTGTCCCTCCGCCTTAGAACTAGGATTTGGGCAAAGTGGGATTTTAGAAATAATTGAACTTCGGCAACCAGATTTCGCATGGACCAGATTTCACATATTACACCTGAAGATTTACTGAATTACAACAAGGCTATTATGACAAATGTATGGTAATAGAACTTGAGTTTAAGTGCACACTATTCTCCATAACTCTTCAAACCTGCGTTTAAAATGGCTATATAAATGAACTTACTCCGGTGATAACTTAGAGGAAGAGCAATACTGCATAGTTTAAAGAGAAAGGTCTGCTTAGTTACGTTCAATATTCCTCAAAATGAGCGCACTAGTCTTTATCACTGCCTATTCCAATTTATGTTGGATACGAAGCAATATCATCCTTCGGGACAAAGGCATTCCCCACAATTACCTCTAATTAACCAGAGTGAGCTGTCAGCCGGCATTCCCAAGTGTCTTTTAAGTACAAGCTCCTGAGAATAAGTCATTCAGTGCATTTTATGGAGCTACTTCTGCATCGATGCGATCAACATAATTATACCTAACTTTCTGATAGTATCTGCTCATGTGTCAGGAACGTCATACCACCTATATATCGTTGTAAGTATATATTGATACATTATCTTAATTCTCTATGTCTATGGGGCTTACTTAGGGCCCATTTATTTTATAGGGAAAGTAGGCCTATTTTACAGTGCATGGTACGGGAGATGCTGAACTAAGTATCAGGGTCATTATCAAGTCTGAAAGCAGCAATCCTAGTGCAGCTTCAGTTAGGGAAGGGGCCAGATTGATTATCTTTCTGCTTTGAATTCTTCCTGTCACTTTGTAAGGGGGGGGGGCTCTCATAAAATGTATCAGGTGATGGGTGGGAGGGGCAAGGGCAGTCCTCCTATCCTTTCCTACGTATACGCAACGCCATTTTTGCTATTATCCAACAGTAGTACAACATATTTCCTTGTCATTCAATATAGTGACAAAGGAAATGGTTATTGTGGGCTTCACAGTCATACTTGTCTCTTATTGCTCATTTATTAAGAGATGGTTCCCCCTTGTTGCAGCAATTAATGCTTCCCTCAACATCCGCCTGTCCGTCAGATTTGCTTGTGCCCAAATGCTCAGTGACGGGAATTAATTTTAGATGTGGGGAGAATAGCTACACATGGAGGAGCCCAACACGAATCAAGAGTGTCGGAAATTTATTGTGGCTTCTTTAGTGAACTTGATGATGTACACATAAAGTATGGCTTGAAGCACTTTGCGCCTCCCCAGAATCCCTGTACTTGGCATATCTGCTATGAGGGTACTCTCACGTGTCTACGTATTGCATTCTCTATACAGTAGTCCTAATACAGAATATGGGAGGTATTTAAGTAGGTACTTATTCAATGTGAATACTTAACCTAGTAGGAATACTTAACCTAGTAGGTACTGCCCTTGGGTTCTGTTGTACCTATACTAGCCCCAAACAGAATAACACACAGTGATAAGTGGCTACAGGAAACAGTGCCTAAATGGTGACAGGCTTAAACCTTTATTGCTACTGTCATATATGAGATGTTTATCACTAGAAATAACAAGAAAGGAGGACATGCTGAGGGCCATAACTATTTTATTTGCCTGGAAGTAAACTCTGACCCTCCCATATAAAACGACATAATACAGAGCAGGCCATGGGCGTGTACTAGTTGCCAAGTTGAGTCTGCATAGTTGTTATCTATATATACTTAGGAGAGGGTGTGACACTCTAGGACTGATGCTGCCCTCTGGTAGCTCTATTCCTATGCATAGCCATTGCTGACAGAGGTGAGGGGGACTTTGCCAAAGTCCCCTCTCACCTCTGAGTGAGTGAGTAATAGGTGTTTAACGCCATTTCGACAGCTAAGGTCATATTCATGGTGAGAACTACATTACTATTTCACAGAGAAATGTGTTGGTGCCCACGCATATGTGCACCACACACATCCGAGGGGATAGAAAAGAGGAGAAATAGACCCCTTTAAGTGGGTTAGGGAAGCCCGTCTCACCTCTGTCATCCATGGCTATATGTATAGGAAATAGTTGAAAAGGTATCTACCAGAGGGCAGCAAATGTCCTTGAATGGCCGACCCTCTCTTAGTATATGGATAACACCTACACAGACTCAACTTGGTACCTAGTACACGCCCATGGAGCAGGCCGACATTATTCCCACTATGGGCATTACTCTTATCATATTATGGTTGGACAGGAGATCCCTTAATCCCTAAGCTATAGGGAACACAGCCATTCCTGTATGGAGGTGGCCATCATGAAATCAGTTATGTAACTGGCCCCAGACGGCCATCTTGGATCTGGCAGAGGATTGTGGGTAATCTTTATCTTCTCCTCCACCCACAGAAAACAATTGGAATTGATAAGACTGATAAGCTGCCCCTGACTCTATCTTTATCACCTTCAGTACCTGTCCATTGTTTTAGGTGTGAATCGAGGGGATTAGCCTGATAGGGAAACAATGGCTTGGTTTTACCATGAAAGTATAGACCTGTGACTATACTTCCATGGTTTTACTTAGCCTGGATTATATGTGCCCTCTTAGAAAACTTTTAAAGTTTAATTTCTTTTGTATTTGAAGTACTTAGTCTATATAAAGTTTATGTTGTTTAAGTTTAAAGTATTTGCTGTTCAAAGGTATAGACTTCTAGAATATAGCCTAATATAGACTATTAGGAAGGACCAACCAAAGTTAACTGTACAAAGAGTCCAACTGCTGATCTAGCCCCCGACTACATGAGCCACCTAGCTAATTTGTTTGGTACTAGCAATGGCTCTGTTCCCTATAGAGAAATAACACGATGTAGGAGGAGCACTCTGTTTATCTTCTTATGACATTACTGCAGTAGGGCGTGTATAGGAGCTGGTCGCCTTGAGCTGCTCAGGGCCTTTCCAAGCTGCTCTACCCTCTCTGTGTATTACAGACAGCATGCAGCTCCCTTAAGGCCACTCCAAAAAAAACTGTTTCTCATCACCGCCCTCATCAGAAAAAAACCACCATTTGAGAACTTTCCCTTTAAATTGCTGTTTTTCTTACACACGGCCGTTCATGATGCACTCGCGATGCATTCACTCAAATTGTTATGGCAAAGAAAAATTAAAATCCTCCCTCGCCACTTTTTTCATGACTTGGAGATATGAAACAAGTTTTTTTTTGGAGTGGCCTAAGGAAAACTCCGCAGGGAGAGTGGTGCACCTGCGCATTGTGTTTGCAAAGGGAATTACTGACCTGGCTATATGGTCGAAAAGGGAGTAGTATATAGCAAATTTTGACTTGCTGGGTTTACTAATTACCGGGTATGTTATTTTATATTATAAGCTATCAAAACTTGCAGGAGTAATCCATGAGAAAATAATTTATTTTGAGTTTTTTTTTCTCCTTTAAATGGTTTCATCGATTTCTTCTATACTATTTCAACATTTAAATATATGAAGATCCTATGACTAAGGCATTGCGATATGGTCTTCATAAAATCAGTTATGTGGAATGTACACTGAAAAAAGTCTTCCTGACAAAATGACATGTATATCCATGTCAACTTGATTTGACACATAGAGCACATGTCATTGGGACATGGCACATATGTCACCATGACAACTGTCTTCATTACGCATGTCAAGTGGAGTTGATGAACCAAATGTGAGAGTGTCAACCTCATTCAACATGCCTTTCATGCATGTCATGTGGGAGACAATCGTGACCTGTGCAGTATGTGTCAAAGCGATCAGTCTTCTTTTCTCTGTGTACTATTAGTCGACAAGCATAAGCTGTAGATGAGGAATTGATTAGGAAGGAAAAGTAATGAAAGAAAAAACAATAAAATGCCGAGGAAAGGCTGAAAGGACACTCTAGATGCTTATCAAATATTTATGTCTTCTACCAAGTGAAATGTCCTTTGAGATGTGTAGGAAGATTGCAGTTACAGACTTTAAGAAGAATTCTCCTTACAACACCTCCGCATTGCACCAGAAGCCGCTATAAAAACCTAATCTCAGATGGCCATGTTTGATCTGACAGCACATATATAGCCACTGATTTCCCAAGAAGGTCTACATCTTCAATAGTCGCTGTAGCTGCTTGCATTCCAATGGGGCAAACTAATTATACCAGATGTTCAAGCAGACATGTCTGGATCTGTATGGAAGGGACAAAAATATTTGATAGATATTCTTAGTCCTCCAAGTCTAAGGACTGGTTCCTACCGAAGGGCTAGGCGTATCTGTGCTGTATCAAAACCTCATTTAGATACTGTTGGCCAATAAAAGCCCAGAGTATCAGGTCCACTCCCGGAGAGCCCATCCAACCATAGCCCTTTCGGGGTCAGCATGATAAAAAAAAATGTAGCCCTGACAAGGAATGCTACAAGAGGCATGTATTGATACAATCATGACAGCCTTTAAAGGGTTTATGGACTCCCCGATTCCCGTTCTGTTGTGAGCAGCTCATCTAGAGCTATTGCAAGTGGGGAAGTTCTGGCTGCCATTTGTCATCCCCCTGTCCATATGGCTGTTAGTAGATCCATGTATACAGGGTGTTTTATAGATAAATTGCCATACCCACCCCTCCTCATTGTCACAGTGTAAGACGGCAATCCAGCAGTGTGCTCTCTGACATTATCCCCATACTAATTAACTGGGCTACAGACATCACCCCGTAATAACTTTGCTGATATATCCATCACATGACTGAGTATGTGATATAGGAGAGTGTGCCTTGGTCATGTGCTATGCTAACAAACATGTTATTGTTGTGTAATATCATGAGCTGTGGATAAAAGATGACAGTTCATGCCAGAAGCTAATCAGACAGACTCGTCACCTTAATGCAAGATGGTTGTAACTACATCTGACTGAGGCTGAGACTAAGCCTATATACTGTCAAAAATTACCTTGTGTTTATCAGTGTTATGTTTTTGTCTCAGTATTTGGGACATGTTAAAGTAGGATTTAGAAACTCAAAGTTTCCGGATGCTACTGACCTGACTCTTTTTCTATCCTCACCCTCTGGCAAATTAGTTTTTTTAAGAACCCCATGCATTCTTGCATTGTTTTATGAAGAGAAGTAGCAAGTTCATCGAAGCCCTCGATTGGCAGAATGTGTAGATTTTTCATCCTCTATGGGTATCAGTGCTCAGATCTCTTTTAAACAACAAAGTGCAGAAAACATAATATACAGATTTCAGCCATAAGAGATACATGCAAAGATTCATGACAATTTCCAGGCTACTCTGTTCTTCATAAATATTGTCTCAAACGAGTGGGGTTTCTGTATTTTCACACCATGAAGGCTTTGTCTCCAAACCATTGGGCATTGGTGATGTTGATACCTGGTTAGATGTGCTCTCAGGTGCCACAGGATGCAGCAGGAGTGGAATATCTTCTAACAACCATCATTTGCTGCTTACTGTCACTGGCTGTCTACCTAGAGTAAGGAAACCCACTGGGCTTTTGGGCTAACCCAGACGTGGGTTCAAGCTGGTAGATGCATGGGCTGAGAAGTGGGGCCTATGTGGGCTTGGCCCATGTGTCCGGGGAAAACGTATTTGTAAGGTTTGAAAAAGGTCTGGGTAAAAAAAACCTTTGGAAAAAATGCTTGAATGTTCTAAAGGCCAAAAGGTGAAAGTTTGGAAACTTGGCCCAACAACAAACATGTTGACTGCCAAGAAAAGCGTGTTTTATGTTCTAAAATGTAAAACTTATGAAACATTCAAAAAGTGTACCGTTTTGTTCTCTCGCCAAGTGGGTTTATGATTTCACATTACCACATACATGTATGGGTCTATAATCATTGATAGGTCATAGTATTTCATAATGTTCTGCAGCTATCATTTGATTTTGTAATATATGTAGTAGGAATACTAAAGGCATAACTTACAAAAATACATCTCCTCTGGTTTCCAATGGTAATAGTGCGGACTTTATCAAATACGACCCGTATGATATCTACACCAAGGGCATCTCAAATTGATAACGATTGCTATTCCCTCCGGACGTTAAAGATCCATGAATTAAAGTGTATCTTATAGTTATGTGGTGGTGTAGTAGACAAAGAAAGTGAGAGCAATATAATGTATGGATTAGTACTAACCCACAGGGATACCTTTGAACAAAGGAAACAAACTGTGATCTGAGTTATGGTTGGCCATGTCCTAAAACCAGTGCTCAAGTGGCCAATCCAAGATGGGGGCCAATCCTAGGTGGTTGCTTTCATTGGGGAGGAGGAGAGACTGGTGTACTATAGTGCCATCGCTTAAATGAATAAACAAGCCCCAATTTAATTAATTATATGAACCTTGTGGCACATGCCTAGAATATCTTATGATATGGAGGGGAAGCTGAGTCAATTACTTATGGACATAGGAGAGCAAAATAATTTTGAAAATATATTGCCATATAATTATCTCCCTCGATGTTGGGGGCCTATAGGACATGTGGTCGGCATCAGCCACGCAGATAGGATATCTAACATATAGGCATACACAAATCATCTTTCCTGCTTGGCTGTCCACAAAAGTCATAAACTCGGGCAAGCGAGCAGGTATCCCTTGATTGAAATGCCATTCGTAAATTAATGTTGCATGCCTCAGCATTATACAAAACATATTATGAATGAGCCAGACGCCATAGGTACTCATAGGTAGCCGAGGTATACATCAGTTCACTCACTATCATCCTAAGAAGGGAGGAGGGAAGGCCAACTGGAAGAACCTGACAACCAGACAGGTAGGTGGTGTGCCTTTCAGAGGGTAGGTGCTATGCCTTATACAGGGAACAGGGAAGGTAGGGATGGTCATACTCATAATATCTTTAGTGTTTGTCCCTTTGCTTTAGTCCCACTCGAATGGACCTTTTCCTGTAAGATCACACACTGCTGCTATGTTGATCATCAAAGACAAAGTTGGCCCACTCTTTGAGCAAAGTTCATAAAGGAGGCAGAGGAGATTTATCTGCACACTAAACTAATGATAGAAGGGGGTAAATGGAACATGCCACTACCACCCACGGATCTGATAGGATAACTCCGCCTATACTCAGCATTGGTGGAAGTGCATTTTGTGAATATATCTATATGCTCTGAACACTTGATTGATTGATTTGTTTAACATCCAAAAGGGGGATTCCCACTTCATGGGACTGCCTCATAAGTTTACGGACATTAAGTCTATCCTTTCTCAGTTAGGGAAGGTATTTAAAAGCTGCTTGTCAATATAGCTAGACAGGTATTTATACACTGCTCTGAACAAGGCTTATAGAATGCATGTTTCTAGTACATATCACTCGTAATAAGCCTTTGAATTCACATATTCCCCTCTGTTCGTGCTTTTTGAAACGGTTGATTGAAAGGCTTATTGACTCTAGGACTTAGGTCTGTCGACCTTCGCACACCCTACCAATGCCCAGGTTAAAATTTATGAAACTGTGAAATCCCGCATCAGAAGTGGTGGAGCAACTGAGAAAGTGTTGGAAATGAGCTGTGTAGACTTCGGTTTTATTTTCACTACAAGCTATGGGCCACTACCCATTTAGAAACACTGCATCCACGTAAACGTCACAGGCCTGCGTGGATGTGATTGTGGTTCTTCTCTGATGCATGGGCCACAAAGCTTATTATATCATTCTATGCATGAAAACGAAGTGCACTCCATTTGGCCTAATGGTATTGAGTACTTTCTCGTTACTATGATTCGCTTGTTCTTGCATCAATATGGTTTTTGATAAGCCCTCTTAAAGTGAGCCAGTTTTGCTGAAATTAGAGATGTCATTGACATGCACTTTTTTCCGATGGCAATTATTGCGATTATTTGTCTGGTTATCACGATTTATTGCAATATTTGAATGCACATGAAGAGTAAATAAAATGATGGCACAACTATGTAAGTATTTTTTTTTCTCTTTTTTTTTCTGGGGGTGGGGGGCATCATCTATTACTGCTGGCTCAACTATAGCACCTAAATCAAATGGGGGGGGGGGTGTAGACCTGGGGGATAGAATGAATCAGGGAGTTCGGCAAGATGACACATTTATAAAGAGAGTGGCAGCCAGCTTTTTGGTCTAGGATTAGATTCAATGGACATAGGGTTCCGGCCATGTATTTACTCAAGATTGTGTTTTGTGAGGAGTGAAATGAACAGGCCACCATACATTCATATATTAGCAATTGTATATTGTAAATATCAATGACATTTCCACTTTAGTTGTGCCTTACTAGGTATACACCTTCCACTAGAATTTAATGTAATCGACCATGTGGGAATTATTTATGGCAAGGAAAACTATCTCTCTTGAACACAGATTTCATCCCCACCTAATAATACTTGTAGATGGCTTATCGTAGATGAAGCAATGGCTGGTGTTGTATCTACCAGTATGAAATTGTGAGGTTGATATTTAAATTGAAATATCTATCAGGGTCCCTGGGCTGAGGAAATTATGAAAATCTCATTACTTCTATCCCAATGCATTCCGGATGTCATAAGCTTTAATATGATACCAAACATCCCCATATTTATCTCTTTTGTTAATGGCTTTCACTAGAGAAATTTTGACTAAGTTAGAAAGTAGGTCATAAAACATCGATATAATGGTAATGTCGATACGATATTCAACATTGCCATATTGCGGATATTTAGATATAATGAATATCGATGACATCCCTAATTGAAATCCGATTTGTACTTTCCAACAACAAAACTGTATTTTCTCCATATGATACCTAAATAAGAATAACAACATACAGAAATAATGGCATGGCAACAATGATCTGTTGTGTTTTTTTTTACATTTACTTTTATTCTTCTTTTGCGTGTGGATGTTTTGCAAACATGTGGAAGAGAAATAATCGACTTATCACAAAACCCTGGTTACTAAGACAGCTTCTGATGCTCCGAACATTCCGTTTCACCGGGGTATGATATGCACATGACAGTAATATTAATGATCAATGCATAATTCAATGCAAAATTATATGAAAAGCATCGATTTTGTGGGCAATTGAGACATGGCAGACCTCGCCTCAAGGTCATGGTCAGGTGTCATTGAATTTTACCTGTAACTGTTTTCACCTGTGTATTGTACAGGTGTTTTGTAAACATCTAGCAATTATATATCTATGTGATTTATATGTATGATTCATATTATATAATACTATGAAGCTGATACCTAGACAAAAGTGAGCCAGCAAGCAGAAAGGGCAGTCCCTGCGGGATTTAGATCCTCATTTCACCACCAGGGGGCACCACTATGGGCTAGAATAGGAAAAATATGCCTAAAACTGATATAGGCTACTTTTTTTTATGGTGAATTCAATGGTTTTTGAAGAAAAGTTCTATTTTAGGTTGAAGGGTTCCAAATTTGGCATGCAAAAAGAATGTTTTTGGGCCAAAATATGCATTTTTGTTGATTTCTGTTGCCATGGAAACATGGTTTTCATTCCAAATAGGAACCAATGATCCCATTTTGGAGGAACATTCCACAAGGTTTACTATGGTGAAAACAGAATGAAAATACCATTTCCATATCAAAAGTTATGGGCAAAAGAATGAAAAATTATGCTAACTTAGCTAATTAGCATAAATTATGCTAATTAGCTATGTATCTCATGACCAATTAGAAATGGAGCTTATTGACATTCATGAAATGGTCACACCTACCCATATTTAGCAAGCAATTCCTCCAAAACTTACAGGAGTATCTTCTCATGCAATATATCACTGTAAAGCTAGTGATCTGAATTTTAAAGTTGACTTAGCACGGAGCACCCTTTCTCCTTGCCTCTACACAAAAGGTCAATAAAATTGGTTGCAACAGAGAGCCACACCAAGAGCCATGCAATCACCATTTTTAGTCCCTCTTCGTAGTCATTTCATGCAATTATGAGCTACATCAATGAAAAAAGCCTTAATGTTGAAAATAGTAAGGGTTTTCACGTTTACTTCTGTGTAAGTTTTCGTGTCTGAAATGCTAAATTAAAACCACACAGCAAGAGAGGATGACCTTTCCAAGAATAAAGTTATGCTGAGCTTATTTTAATGGAATGGTCATAACTTCGGCTGTAGTGTCCACATGAATTAGGCAAACAACTTGTATCAAGTAACTCACAAGACACTTATCTTTCAAATAATTTATACTACAATGCAAGGCTGCTAATGACTATTTGCATTCTCATTAACATAAGAAAATCCCACAAACTGTGTCAATAACTCCATTAAAGAGTCACCCTTTATCAGCATATTGATCTATAGGTGTGGTTCTTTATTTAGGGAATTTGATATCAAGCCCCTTTTTTAAACTAGTGAGACTGGGCGCATATTCATCAGTAGGTCAGTCAAATGTGTTTAATTTAAAATGCTTGGCATAATAACTAAAGATGTTGACTTATGCCGTCAGTTCCATCACATGGGCACCAACACCATAATGTGCTGATTCCTTACATAGAATCTCGGCTTATACTTTGAATATCTACTCTACAAACCCCTTTATATATATGCTTAGACTTCACCCCAACCATGAATAGCCTGCTAAAGTCACGAGGAGAAACAGAAAATGCATAGCCCAGAGTCTTTTCCGATTGTCAGGAAAGATTTAAACAGAACTTCCGTGAGTACTAAGCACAACACAGAAAGAACCCAAGAATAAATGGAGGGTATAGAAGCTCCAGGGATTGTGATAGGTTCTACCTAAGGGTGAAAGCCATCCTGCATGTCATCTGTCTGTCTTTGTTATCTACCACATGGGTAAATATCACCTAGCCTGCTAATGGGATTCTGCATCCAACTAAAACCTACTAGAACAGGTAAACGTGACCTGAGTGTAGTGTAAAGATAAAGACAAGGCTAAAGGTCAGAGGTAGAGGATTTGTTATCATGGCAGCATGCTGCCCAACCATCTAAGAACTGGAACCAGCATTGTGCATTAAAGCACAGACGGTTCAGGGGTATGGTTTGGCTTTACATCCCTAAACTTGACATGGCGATATGAGCCCTTTTGGGGCTACGTGGCATGAGACATGGGCATTTTCTTAAAATCAACCAAGGGACATGGACATTTCTTAAAACCGACAAGGGAAGGGGGGGTGGGGCTTTTATGCAAGGGGGTATACAAAGGGATACCCTTTTGTCCCATAACGCCACCCCCAGGGTCTTTATGCAACAGAATTGCCGTTAAAAGACAAACAGTCACCTGGTTCTTATAAAGGCCCCATGGGGGACCCCATCAAGGGTCCCAGGGGTGGGTATTTCTTGTTCCTCATGTGTTTATGCTGTTGTCAGGGACTTCTGGCAAAGCATCTTAAATCAGAACAGTATGTGTACACTGCTAGGTAGAAGTCTCTCCAAGCAAAATGGCATGGTATCAGTAGTTTAGTTTTGTACAGTTATGGGTCATAACCTTTTTTGGAGTAAACATGTGATACACATGACATTAGTCTGGCACTTTAGGTCTCATACCTCTCACCCCCACTCCTGAGCTTAGCTTGTGTCATTCCAAGTCCTGTAACTCCTGTCCTAAAGTATTTGGTTTCTCTCCATTAAAATCGATAGACTTGAGCAAGTCCAAAGGAGACTAAACAGTGCTTTATGTCATGTTTTGTACATACTTTATCACATCACCTTTTTAACATCTAATTTGCTATGGTCATCCATTGTGAAAATATGATTATTCGAACATCAAGAATTTGGTCATCCCAATGGATGATATGTACAGGTATCTATCTTGATTTGCATCTGATTTCCATCAAAAGTGTACTTAGCTAACTAAATCTGATCAGAGGTCAAGAATCAGTTCTGTTGGAATACATATATAGCTTATGATTAATCCTTCACAATAGTATGTGAGGTGTGAAGCAAATTCTCAGGGTTAAGCAATTCCTGTGTAACAAGCCTACACAAGTTTTTTTGTCGAAATACCTACAAAATCCTTGTCCAAAAGTTGCAAGAGATCCATCATTATTTTCACAGAGATTCCTTGTACCACCATACTGCCATCTGGGACCTCATAGTAGGAATCGCACTATTTCACTGCAATGCAATTATGGTGGTTCCCTGTTCAGTTTTACGAGGATCCCTGGTAGATTCACCAGTTACTTTTTAGCATGTACATCTGTCCTAATGAATTCCCTTTTTATTCTTTCAGGGAGCTGGACAACAAACCCTCCTTGGTACATCTCTAAAGGGCCCTCTAGAGGGCGTGACTCACACAAGATGGCCGGTCAAACAGAAGCCTCAGCATCCAGCCCACAAAATGAGGCAAGTCTCCACCATACATATAACCAGAGCCCACATGCTTTCAACCTCCCTCCTGGCCTCAACAAATCAAGCCTCCTGCCCCCTGGTGGGGACATGCTTCACCATCTGACCAACTTCAGTGGAATGGACTTTCCTTTTGATGAGCAATATGGCCCAGCTTTTGTGTTTCCTAACTTTGCAGTCAATGGAACGCAGTTAGACTCAGACTTCTTTGCTGATATTGTTCGGAATCATTTCAGTGACATCAATTCGAGTAATTTTGACAGTCATACACAGATTCTTCTTGTCATTGCCTTTGCTATATTGATTTTATTCGGTGCGACTGGCAATGGACTTGTATGCTATGTTGTCGCTCGCAATCCTTCAATGCGAACACCTCGCAACATCTTCATCATCAATCTTGCTATCTCTGACTTATCACTTTGCCTCTTCACACAACCATTCAACTTAATGAAAGTCTCCATGCCAAAGTGGACAATGGGGGAGTTCATGTGTAAGTTTGTACCAATGTTTGCTGGCACCAATGTCTTCGTCTCCACCATCAGCATTACGGCTATCGCACTGGACAGATTCCAGGTGATAGTTTACCCAACAAAGGACAGCATGCGGACAATGGGGGCATTCATTGCTCTATTCTCCATCTGGGTCACAGCACTCCTCATGGCAAGTCCAATGTTAATTTTCAATGTCACACAAGATGTGGAGCCACTACCTGGTCTAGTCTTGTACCAGGTATGTGTGGAGAACCCAAGGCTGCATTACGAGAAGGGCGCTTACTCGATTGCCTCGATGATTTTCCAGTACATTGTTCCCATTCTTATTGTCACCGTTGCACATGCACGTATCTGCAACAAGCTCAAGTATCGTATGGTAAACCAGCAGCAGCCACGGGTACACATCAACCCTTTCCAGAAGCGCAAGAACGAGCGAGAAGCCAAGCGCAAGCGGAAGACCAACATGCTCCTGGTCATGATTGCCACCATGTTCTCTGCCAGTTGGATGCCACTCAACATCTTCAACATCATGGCTGACTTCAATGGTGCACTCCTGCAGACAATTGACAGAAAGGGGCTGGTCTTCCCTATCTGCCATTTGTTAGTGCTAAGCTCGGCTTGCACAAACCCAGTCATTTATGGATGGCTCAACGAGAACTTCAGACGCGAGTTCGAAAAGGTTCTCTGCTTGCCCTTCTGCAAGAACATTCGAGTGGTGTGCAGGCAAGACACTCCGACAGATCTTGATGCTTCAGTTGTCATCTACACAAAAGCAAACAATGGGGTTATGACGACACTTGATGTTGATCCAACTACGGTCAAAGGTTCAAATACCAACCTATTTTCGTCAGTGTCTAATGTTAGTGCTGTTACTGGTTAACTTATAACTCCACCAGCATTTACTCTTTCTTTTCAACATTGTACATATTTTCTGTACACTTAGTATCACTGATTTTCCTCTCTGGTGGCATGACAATACAGTATAGTATCCTGCATATTGTAATTATAATCACATATCTAATATTGGTGTGCCGTAAAAACTCCACAGCTTCTAGTTAGATGTAGGCTTACTAAAACAGATTAGCCTTGCTGTGGTAACATTTAAGAAGTAATGTTTGATATATTATAATTTAGTGTACATATATACATCTACTATCTTCTGCTGAAAATGATCTCACATATTTTTATTACTTCACTGTCAGCTTTATTGGTTATTTCCTGGGCAGCTGAGCGGTCAACTACGTGAGTTGCCTGAGTAAGTAGGGGTAATAAGGAATGGTGTATACAGTAAATTTATCTTCCAATATATTTCCCTCTATAGATTGCATGACCAGCTGGCCACTAGAACAGAGTTCTCGGTGCAAAAGGGAAAACACATTGCCATTCTCTATAAGAGGCAGCATCGCCGTATTTCCTCACACAATCTGCAGCCTCCTACCTTGCACCCCCCATCACAATTGAAGGCAAGATGTGGTTTGATTTGGAGAAGTTTTTATTTTTTTAACTTTAACCCTAAATGATATTCAGTTTATACATTTAGATTTTACAATACAAATCCAAACATACCCCCCTGCCCACTTTTAAATGCCACTCCTGCCACTTTACACACTAACAGAGATGTCAATAAATTGCAACTAAAAATACTAAAAGATACCCATATCATTCATTGTCCCTGGGATAAATCATATCACAGGAATCTTAGCCAAAATAAGAAATCCTGAGGAAAGACAAAGGAAATACAAAAGTGGTCCCTGACTATTACACAGGGTCCTTGTGTCTTGATTATATCAGACCTGGAGCAGTAATTTTATATTTACAGAAGCATCTCTTGTGTGTACCATAATTCATCTCTGCTCGGCACTGCCTCTGCTCCTGCACTTCAAAGCCTTTGAACTATCCTTTTATCACGATCTTAGACTAGGGGTTATCAAGTGCATGTACATTAACCATATAATTTAAAAGGATGAATGTATAATGTATCCACAACCGTTGGAGAAGGGCAGCTGAAATTTATCATTTCTATGAATAATGGGGTTAATGATAAAGAATTCATTGGTTTCCATAAATTTGAATTAAAACAAAGAGTGATTTAGACTATTAATGGTTTGAAATAAGAATACACAAGGTTTTTTCCTTCTTTAATATGGCATTCCACTGTAAGCCAATTTTATAATTTGCCATTGAAATCCGAAAACTATTGTCTAGATAGTTTCTCCTAAACAGGGAAAGAGGAATTCAGATATCTTAACTTTAATTAGATACGTTTGCGTGACAAAATTGTTTGAAATTTTAAACGGTTGGGGTAGTCGGCTGGTGAATAATATATCTAACAAGTGTTGTAGGGATTATAACTAGAGTCCAGCGAGATATAAATCAAAAGCCGTTGAAATGTTAACATGTAAATAGACAATACAGGAATGGATCCAAATGAAAATCTCACTTATAAATAATATGAGCTAGATGTAGATTTTTCCTTTTATATGTGAATATGTTTCCTTTGTGAATATGTCGCCCTCACTACCACCATGTCGTTCATTTGTTGCTCACTTCTGGCAGCTGTGGATTGAATTGTAACTCCACAGATTCAGATTTTAATAAAAGTTGGCAGATGGGTGATACTTATTGAACAAGACAGGTATTTGTTGTGCTGGGACGTGACTGTAACTATGAAATATAGAAAAAAGATCATGAGAGAAAGCATGACATTGTATAGATCTATATTCACTTCAAACATACGAATCTGTAGCTTTGTATTCTAATTGGTGTCAACGATATTTTCACTGACTTTGGTTCTTCGAGATAGCTGGATTTAGATCAAGGTAATGAAAAGTTTGATTAATATATTCATGTAAATTGTAACCGAACTGTATACAGACAGTGGACATTAGTCCTTTCTATGTAATATAGAAGTGTATACGAGGTATTGGCAAATTATAATATATGTTCTAGTTATAACCAAAATGTACATAGGCCTACATTGATCGTCGTAGAATAAAAGAACAATAAACTGTCGAATACAGTGTGTGACTAACTTATGATTGTTACAGGTACCCAGTATGAGAAGTCTGTAAATATTGTAGAATCCTTCCCCAGCGAACGTTATTTTAACTCAAAATAAGTCTTATATCAATACGTAACATTTGGCTGTAATAAGAAACCATAAGATTGCTCTCTGAAACGTTGTATATAACATTTGTTTTTTGTGGGTAAGTAATGTTGTATGTTTTTGTTCTTGTGCAGGCCTAACCTTTTGATGCCATATTGATCTTGAAATCTCAGTTTGAACAAGGAATTCATGGATGTCAAATGTTAAGCTGCATATATGACAGAATTCTACATTAATCTAAAATTTGTAAAATTGCGACCCAACATCTATCCTACTCCTGGAGCTTAATTCAAAACATAGTATAGGAGGGCTGAGGCTAAGATCGATGCGATCTTAGTGCTGGCTAGGATATGTGAACCCAGTCAACTCTTAAGATCGCTTAATAGGATAAGGCTGATTTTTTCCTAAGATCGCTGGGGTCGTGATCCCAGGATGTTTTGAATTAAGCTCCTGGTCTGAATCTGACAGATATTGCCTCTTTTGTGTCTCGATTAGACAAATTTAATGCTGATAGAAAATTATTTGTAGTTATGTAGCCGAATGACTAACTTTACCTAGAACAGGCCCCATGGGATACACAAAATATGGTTTATAAACATGGGGATACAGGGATTGAAGACGTGCACTCTCAGCCCGAATTGTAAATAGGCAGTACATACCACCGTAGCACATACACTAGAACCCTAATCAAGTCAGTGGGTTTGTACTAACATCAACTCCCCCTGTAGTCCCGTATAATAAGCTATCCACTGTAAAAAATGGTCCGCTAGGCTGACAGTGTGTCCAGCAAACAATAGAGCACTGAAAAGTGCCATATCGTGTTTTCGCTACAGATCTGAATATCATTTGATATATTTATTTTTCATTCTCAAGGGTGGGCACATATGAACAATGTGCGACATTGAGATACACATTTGAAGCTATCTGTACATATAGGATGATATATATATATATATATATATATATATATATATATATATATATATATATATATATATATATATATATATATATATATATATATATATATATGATGGTATACTGTATCCTCACAGAATATCAACCTGCTCTACAATATATTGCCATTTTTCCAAATATATCCCAACATCATTCACATAATGTAAAGCATGCAAAATGTACATTTACTTATTGGTTCTAGAATCTGAATCATTAGGATAGGATAATCTAAACAATTGTTAGTATCATATATATGCGGGTAATTTCAATATATTAAATTGTGATATTTAGTTTTGCCAGCTGAGTATCTAGTTTCGCTTCAGTGCTCTGTCAACGCGATTCCTGCAAATAACATCACGTTTACGTAAAAGTAACGTGATTTTACATAATACTAACGTACATCATACGAGATGTTTGAGTGGGTTATTGGGCCAAATTGGCTGGAATATATTATTTTATTATATAACCCTTATGATAGATTCAAGCCTTCTGTAATATGTTTGAATTAAGGTCTATATTGTAAATTGAGACATGTGATATAGCGTTTTGTGAACAGTATTATTTTGAACTTAGTACATTGTTTAGCTCTCAAGTATTTGTACATTGTATATTTTTGAGAGATGGACCTCCAATAAAACTGTCCTACTGAATGTACTGCTTATTTTTCTTCTTGCACATACCATCATACCATGTCATTTAATATGCCCTGATCGATCTCACTTAAATTCTCTATTATGCATATACTCTCAGACGCAACTGTAAATGGGCTATAAATACCCCCGCTGTACCTACAGCAGAATGTACTTCTGGTGAATTGTTTTTTTCCCACAGCAGGTAAAACTGTATTTCAGAATAATAATTACTCTACTGTATATTCAAGTGGTGGGCGGACAATGTGAAAAAGGTATACTAGGGCGTGCCCCTCCCCTTTACAAAATTCTCCACCCCCCCCCTTCAATCTATTTACAAAGAAAGCACGAAAGAAGGAGAGAAAGAAACGGAGAAAATAAAGATAGATAGACAGAAGGAATGGATAAAAGAAAGAAAATACTGTCTGTATCAATATATTGTTTATCAACATTCGTTCTCTTCTCGGGGCTTCCCTAGCCCACTTAAAAGGGTCTATTTCTCTTCTTTCCTATCCCCTCGGTTGTGTGTGGTGCACATATGCGTGGGCACTGACAGATTCCTCTGTGAACATGTGTAATGTAGTTCTCGCCATGAATATGACCTTAGCTGTCGGAATGGCGTTAAACATCTATTACTCACTCACTCATTCCTTCTCTTCTTTTGTTCTCTGGAGCTTAATTCAAAACATCCTGGGATCACGACCCCAGCGATCTTAGGAATAAATCAGCCTTATCCTATTAAGCGATCTTAAGAGTTGACTGGGTTCACATATCCTAGCCAGCACTAAGATCGCATCGATCTTAGCCTCAGCCCTCCTACACTATTCCAAGAAGAACTGACTAGGCACAGGGGTAAGAGTCCCAAAATAAAGGAATAGCTGTAGAGTCACTCTTCTTCACAAGAGTGCTTATACCATCGTTCCCTGTCCCCATATGGGCTAACAAAAGAGCACAGGGTGCAGTTGACCCCCGTACAGTATTCAAGAGTTGTTCCCATGAATTTATGATTTATGCTTGCCTATTAGAAGCATTGTGCCCTCCCCCAGGACAAAGAGAGAGAAGGGAAGAATTACCTTACAGTGCACTTAATGCATGAGTAGCCCTAAGAGCCCTCAAGGACACTCAGCAAACGTCCTCCCTCCCCTCTATATGTATGCAGCAGGCTATTCACTCTTTCGATCAGGAGTGTTCTCTGTAAGTGCTCTTGTACTCAGGTGAAACCACTATGCATTTCTTTCACTAAGATCGCAGTGATCTTAGTGGTGGAAATGGAATAGTGAAGTGATCCTAGGACTAGCTATTCTGGACAGGCCTGCAACCACTGCATTACATAGGGTAGACCAGCCAGGTCTTATGATATGTGCCTACACTAAGATCGCTGGGGTTGGGATCCCAGGATGTTTTGAATTAAGCTCCTGGTGGGACTTCTCCCGTTTTGTCTTTCCCACGGCCGATGATATATGCCCATGCTCCTCGCGTATATAAAAACGTATATACGCCCGAGGATGATAAACGGGACCACTCAAGGATGATACACGGGACCACCCGAGGATGATACACGGGACATCTGAGAGCGGTTAACGGGACACATGAGGGTGGTACACAGGACCTGTAAATACTGCTGAAAACAGCTTTAAATTGAACGCATTTCAGCATGCTGACCCTGAATGGTTAGAGGTGTTAAATAAATCCTCGGGCATATAGTGGGTCTTATACACCCATGGATCTTGTGCGTATATTGCTTGGCCTTTCTCGCTCTCTTTATTCCCCTCTCTACACCATTGAATATGATTTTTGTCATTTCTAATATCTCGAGGCCCAAGCACCTACTGTTTGTCTAATCCCACTACCATATTTTAATATTAATCTAATGTTGTGGGGCCCTATCTCTCAAAGTTGGTAATTTTGCCACAGTGCTAAAAGGGGCCTATATCTTTACATGTCCCTAAATCTCAAATTGTTATATCTGCTCTGAAGAGATGTCACTATGAAT
The DNA here is from genome assembly GCA_949317995.1 of Acholoe squamosa. Lineage (NCBI taxonomy): Eukaryota > Metazoa > Annelida > Polychaeta > Phyllodocida > Polynoidae > Acholoe > Acholoe squamosa. The sequence goes on from OX439043.1 coordinate 63,017,403, forward strand.
ATCGAAATAAGACATAACCCGGTAAAAAGAAATGTCCCGGACCTCAAAATATCATACCATGTATAAGCATCACATTCACTACATGGTTCATAACAAATTGTGAAAACCCTGGTTTGTAGACCATTTTTAGACCCCTGATGTGGCCTGTCGCATGTTTGTGAACTCATGGTGCGGCTTCTACTAGGGGTTTTGCAGAATACATAGTAAGGGGTGCGGCTATAAATAGCATATTTCCCAAAGTTAGGAGTTGGCGTATATGCATGGTTTTAAGGTACTTAGACTTGCATTAAGAAAGTAGCTATTTGAAACAAAGAGGATACGGATTTTTCATTAGTTACCAACTCAACAAAAAAAAACGTTATTTAACGTCAAAAAACGTTTTGCCATGATAAGGAGCCATAGGGAAACGTTCTGAAACGTTATGCAACGTTTTTTTTTTGACTGGTTAGGGACTTGGGGTGGACCCTTTCTCTCAAACATCCATATCTCATAAGGGACGGGACATTACGAGACTACGGCTCCGTCCTATATCTCTGGGAACATCTAATTAGTATACCTTGATATCCCCAATAACTAATCCCTAACTAGGAATGGTCATCATATTGGTAAGGTGGCCTGGACGATCCTTGCTTTATTAGTAAAACTCCTTGTCTCTAGGTTACACGTAGTCCCAAGTACACAGGGTCTCTTAATGTCCAGTACCAGCCCCTTGAGCTGTCAGCTATCAACTACCGAGTAGGCCTAATCACAATGGAATCTATCAATAACAAAGGGGTCTACACCCATTAACCCTTGTACTATATTAGAAAAAGGTGTATAGCAAATATAGCCTTCTTGCTGTCTCCACCCACTACCCTTAATTAGCCCACGTCTGGTCATTGAATCAGTCTTGGTTAATCTGCAGATCAGTTTTCTCATTGAAATCCCAATGCTGGCAAGAATACTGGTATCCTAAGACATTCTCAATCAAGTGCGCATCCCTAACCCCCTCCCCCTTCCATCCACTACTTTGCGTTCCCAAACTTCATTCCACTGATGGGCTGAACACAAATAATGACAAGGTAAGGAATGACCCAGGTACTTAATGAGAAGTATTCTTTCCATTATCTCACTTTAAAGTAGGAGAAAATCGCGAATCATTTGGTTAAAACAGGCCATAAAAAAGCAGCCAATGTGTCAGTATGCTTCCATTTTCTCCATCAAGTTGAATCTTCTCCATTCTGGTATTTAATGAGTGCCAATTAAGTCAAGACAAAAAGTAAAACTTGATGTCAGCTAGGATAAGGAGGAAGGCTCTTGGTTTCACTCATTATTCAGGTCCTTCCATTAATGCAATCAGAAGTATCAACGATACTGTAATTGAATTTATAGCTGAAATTACAATTTTCCCAGAAGAATATGAATCTTGATTGTCTTAAGTTATTTCACCTTTCCAGACAGACCATTACTTTCCCTTTTCACATCTATGTCCAATTACAATCAATTTGATTTTGAAGGTGAACTTGTGACTGCTTCAGTCGGCCAGCATTCATTCGTTATTCATTCCCTCTTTTATTCTTCCATAATTTCAATGCGGATTCTGAATTAAGTAAGGTATCATAACTACTTTTAATCTGTTGCTTTCATATATCACATTTTGTCTTAGAAATTAGAATTGTCATTTCAAGAACAATGACTACATTTATGATAATTTTTATTCCAAATGCCACATATCCATGGCTCCTAGTCCATCACAAAGGGCAGTGTGCTGTGAACATTCCCCATTAGGTCTAACAATACTTAGGCCCATAGTTAATACCGTTATAAGCTGTCTAAAAGGCGCACCTTGTGTATACAGTAATGTGCATCCGAACTTCAAGACCATTCTATAAGGCGCATCTGGGACTTATTTTGGATGATTTAGTGCTGTTCTATAGAAAAATATCCCTGCCTATAACAAGGCGCACCCTGACTATGGCTAATACTAGGCGTAGGTTGGGTCCATTGTCGCGTACAAGCCCCCGCCTTATCTTCGCATACAAGCCCCCGCGAGGTATCATGGTACCTTGGAGATAAAGTTTGTACTGTGCAAGTTTATGATGTGCATTAATCGTGATTTGATCTATGATATATTTCTAATAGACATGCACACCTTGTCCACTTTTCCTAGTGCTGGCGAGCTTTCTTTCTTGGTGGCAAGGAATGTTTGGTACGCTCAGCATTACCACCAGCTGTGGAGGCAGCAGAGTTGCATGAGTTGGGCATCTCTGCAGCACCAAATAGTGCAGGAGAATGATGCTGCAGCACATGATAAGTCCTGCCCCCTCTGATAAAACTAGACAAAGGTCCATTTTGTGGGATAAACTGACACTGCCCAGGAATCGGATTGTTGAGCTGTGGCTGTGGGTGAGCTTGCAGTGGGTACTGCTGGGTAGACACAGGATCCCTGAGGAGGTCTTTATGGTCTTTAATAAAGCTTTTCTGGTCACCAATCACTGATCTATGGGAATTGATGTCTGTATATTGGCTGCTGGCGGGTTCACCCAGGATCGAGCCATTGTCCTCTTCTACTGGTCCTTCCAGGTAGGACGTCCACCTACAATGACCATGGGTCATGATAATTGTGAAACATTTGAACATGTATTAAATACCAATTCCTAATGCGAATATTATTATTATTTGTCTGATTATAATCTGAGTTTGAACATAATGGGTAACAAGAATTGATTCGATTCAATTCTAGAGTAAAGGACGCCAGTAAGAATATTTCTTTTTCTTTCTGGGGTTTGTTATTACTTTTATTTGTATGTTCCTGAGAAAAAGGAATTGTTTAAAGGAAAAGGCATATTACATTTGTCTTTCTTCTTTTGCGAATTTAGGTTATTTTGAGTTTATCATACACAGGACATAAGATCAAAGTGATGGGCTTACACGACAAATTGTCCCGTTCAATAAAGACATAGACAGAGATAATGCTGGGCTTCATTGTAAGATCAACTTACCTCTGCATGTTCAGTGAAGGTATATTTCCACATAACTCTGCCTGCTGTGTGTGGAGTGAGTCAAAGTATGCAGGGTTGTATGGATCACAGTAGTCCTCCCACTGTGTGGACTCTCCTAAAATCACAGACAAAAGTTCAAAGTACCGTAATACCTCGCGTATAAGACGCGCCTTATACACGAGGATAGACCTCTGGTGCGCCTTATAGAAGCAGAATATTTTAGGGAAAGTTTTTCACAAAAATGTTACCAATATTCTTATGAACATACACATTGTCAGGAAAGGATAGAGGAAGCCAGGAGATGGCTATAGATCTTTGAATTTCGAAAATCCATTGATTAAAACAGAAGTTATGATATCTTATTTTTTTCTTTAACATCTACAAAGACTGGGTGCGCCTTAAACGTGAGGTGTGCCCTATATGTGAGGTATTACGGTAGTAATCGTTCCCCTACTATATTAGTAAACCTACAGTAATTTGTACAAATTTTTCTCTTAAACATAAAATGTGATTTATCAGAGTATGTGCAGACTATGGTCTTGGAATTTAAGAGATATTGCACTCATAGATCTATTACGATTGATATCCAATATATGTTATCTTACCATAGAATTGGATGTCATCATTGGCATCATCCCCTTCTTTGCCATCATCCCCGCTACCATAGCCTGCATGGGTGACCCCTGCAACTACTCCAGTACCAGTCCCTTGAGCTGTTTGCTGTAGTAAATCATCAAGTGGATAGGGACTGAAGGGCAGGTACCACCACTCAGGCTCAAGCTGCTTCACTGAGGATACTGGGGTGAATTTTACTTGATCTTCAGCGGAAAGTCTAAATTGAGTTTGTCCTTGATTCTGATGTGCTGTTGTCCTTGAGCAGTGGTGCCGCTGCTCTCTGGGTATTATGGCCGGAGAGTGGATTGGCGCACGTATACTGTATGTGGGATTTGTTGCTGTGCCAGGCTGATTTATAGGGTTACTATAGACAACATTTTGGGGTTGTGTTTTGGGTAAAGGCTGACTCAGTGGCTGATGGGGATTGCTTGCTGTCCTGAGATTTGTCTGACATTCCAACTTTTCTGGTGAATGATGCAGTGTTGAGAGTACAACTGGATTCGTCAGGTTTCTGAAAGGACAATTTGTTGCACAGGGATAAATTAAAGTGACTCTTTGTTACTGCATGGGCACACTGAATCAATGTTGAAAGCTGCTTGATCTACCAGTTTTACACACTAATTCTTTGTTCTGTGCTCAATGCGTCATAATCGGGTTAAATCTAGTGTAGATAGATTAAATGTATCCCTAGGATCCTGATGTATAGAAATTGTTACCATATCCTGATATCACTAAGCACACATACAAAGATATAACCCCGCATTATGTGATGGAAACCTGCAACAATCTCATTTAACAATTAAGTTAACTGATTTTATTAAGCCATTCTTGATCACGAGAAGAGTGATACTGTAACACCTCATTTATAAAGTGAGCCTCATGTTCAACGTGATCATTTTTTGGCATCCAATGGATTCCTTGCTGGAAAACTGAGGTGAGTGAAAAAAAATTATTTTAACAAAAAATTTGCCAAACATCACAAAGAGAAAACTTGTAGAAAGTGAAGCGAACGAAATCCGTAGACGAGATTTTTTTCAAAGAAAAATAAATTTGTATTTCCGAAAATATGGAGAGGGAAATCCGTAGACCAACTTATTTTTTTGGTGTGGCCCTAGGGTGCACTTGGCACTTAAATTGGGTGAGCGTAAAACTAATTCAATTTAGGTTTATATATTCCTGGCCTATAGGAGAAAGTATTTCGGTACATAATATAGATATATACTTACTGTATTACATCCAAGGGAGTTCTGTCTTCTAGAGACTGTCCACGACATGGCTGCACGCCACCCACTGTTACTGCTGCTGGCACATTTGACATCCTAAAATCAGTTTGTACTTCAATAGGCCCATCAGCACGTCCACATGTACCCTCTAATTTTGATACCTCAGGTTTCTCTGGTGGTATTTGTGGGATTGTGATGGGCACAAAGGGGGGTTGGTGGGTCAACCTGACTGTGCTGAGACTGTTGCTGGTCCCAGTACTGCTGTAGATTGGTAGTCTAAGTGGTGGTGGTTTCTTGGTGACAGACGGCCGTGACTCATGACTCATCACGTGTCGTGATGCATTGTGAGTCATCATGTTTTTGGTGGATGTAGTTGTGTGACAGATAGAGAAGTTGGTGACAGACAATGGTGTGGATGATGTCAGGGATTGGGTGACAGGAAGTGTAGTCCTAGCTGTAGTAACTGTAACAAATAAACACAAAACTTTGCTCACAATCACCCGGTGTTTAATAGTAAGTCTACTTGTAAATGTATATAAGGCTTAAAAAAAGTGTTGTGTTCAGGTATCGCTACCCTATTTTTTTTGCCCTACCCTAACATTTTATGGGCCTTTTGGTACTTATGTGCCTTTTGGCACTTATCGACCAATGAAAGTTTTTACAATCCCGTACCTCAATTTCGTTTCACGTTCATGTGAAAATTCACAGCCAGCCTTTAAAAAGATTCTCTATCAACCTATTTGCCTTCGCCATAAAACAACAACATTGTATAAAGAGTAATTGAAAGGTCTAAATGCAGGGAGCACTTTCAGTTCGCATATTCAATTATTGATCGCCATGGACTGTGATTCTAAATTTACTTGACAGCTTTTAGCCTGAGTTGTTCATGGCCAAACCTTATTGCTTTCAGGTAATTTTCTTTGCCATTTCCATATTAGCGCTTGAGATTTTACGGCAGTGGAATATTGACCTCCCACTTGGCGTATTGAAAAAACTTTTTTTTTAAATGTTAAAATAACGTTTTTATTTGGTTCCTAAGTCTGTCGAACGTTTTTTAACATTAAAATAACGTCAAAACATGAACTAAAAAAAAACAACGTTTTTTTGACATTATGACATTAATGCTTTTATTTTAGGTTGAAAAAAACATGTTTTTTTAATGTAAAAGAAATGTAAATAAAAAGCATTTATTTAGTTGAAAGTTGGTTGAAAAAGCAAACGTTTTTATTTGGTTGAAAAAAGAATTTTTCAATGTAATAAGCGTTTTTTTTTTACCCAAACAAAATAAAAACGTTTGCAAACGTTGAAAAAAACGGCTTTTTTTTGCCAAGTGGGACAGATCAATACAGCCTATCGTACTCACCTTTATTCCTTTGTGAAGAAGGGGATGGTTGTCCAAGAGCAGCTGGCCTCCCACAAGACGGGTTACTAGTTGTAGTACATGTCAGATTGCTTGTCTTTATGAATTCATACTGAAGGTTGTTCACTGAAACAATATTTATCTACATACTAATCGCTTAACTTTAAGTACATGCATCATAATTGCAGCAGTTTAATATTATTAAAGTTGCCAATGTTATAAGACAGCTATCCTCCAAGTCAAGCCATTGTATGAACGAGTGTACCTGTTGGCCATTTTCAATGAAAATATGGTCGGGGATACATGTATAACCAGGCTAATGGAGATAAGGGAAACTCAAAGGAATGAATCAAATGTTGGAGGCAGCATGCATTCATTCATATATCGATATACATCTACGGCTACTTACCGTGGAGTTGTTCTGGAGTAGTTGAACCCACACTTGAGGCTGAAGTCGATGCTGGGGCCACAACAACAGGTCTAAGTGTGGGCCTGAAGCCTATTCTCACTGGCACTGTTTGACACATCCCACTACTGTTTTTAATGACAATGTTGCCCTGTGCACTGAATCCTGCCCTGGGGGCCCCCATATAAGGCGCTGATCCTGCAACCATTCCTGAACCTCTGATAACCTGAACAAGTTGGTTTGGCTGAATAGGTATGTTGTTACTCAAAGGTTTAGGTGCAATGCAAGGTCCATTCTGAATTGTAGTTATCATCTGAGGAACTGAGCCAGCACTAGCTCTTATCAATGGTGTTCCATGCATTGACCTCTGATGAGGTGAGTGCTGAGGTACTGAGGAGGTATTTATTCTTATTATAGGTGATCTAGGCATACACTCTAGTTGAGGTGACCTTTGAGATATTGAGACCGCACTAGCCTTAACCATTGGTGAGCTGCACTTAGTACCCAGATGAGGCGAACTCTGGGAAATTGAGACAGGACTGCCTCTAATCATGGGTGGTCCTGGCATGGATGCAAGCTGAGGTGAACTTTCAGAGATTGAGACAGGACTGGCTCCAATTATTGGTAATTTGATCATTGGACCCAGCTTAGGTGAGGCAGCTGCAGCAGGCTGAGGTGATGGACTAGAGATCAGATTCCCAGGTTCCTTGAAAAATGATGATTTAGGGTTAAGGTCTTCTGGACTTATTATGACTGAACTCTGCAATGTTGAGGTCTGGTGGTAGGTGTTTGTGGGTGCTGGCTGGGTGCTATTTGATTCCAGTCGGAGCGTGGCGGTGCTGGGAGAAGCTGTGAGGTTTGGTGAAGATGGGGATGTTGTCGGAGTCTCCCAGGCCTTGTGTCTCCGTGGTTTATAAACCCAACCTTTAATGGAAATGGTTATAAATGTAATAATAACCAAATAGATTTATGTTTATGTATAGATTTATGTTTATTTAAAGGTTACTTGTGTAAGCAATTGACCAAATAGGTTAATTGAACTGTAAGCACTTAAGTCAATACATGCAAATGCAGGAGAATATGTAAGTGAAATCATTGTAAGTTTTGCTTCGAATTCTATATCATATTCACTTCTTTTAATAGCTAGTATTAATAGCCAGTATATTTTTATGGTACACAGTGTTCCATTCTAGTTAAGTGTTCTTTTTGGACATACCTGGGTGGCTTATCCTGTGTTCCATCCTCAACGTTTCAGCCTCTTCATAAAATGGCCTTTTATCTTTGTCTGACATATTATTCCAGATCTGGAAGATGAAGGGTGAAGTCTTACTCCTTTAAAACCACATAGTGTTTTATAACAACAAGTGCATTTGTCGATGAAAACCTCAGCAAGTCTACACGGTAGGCCTGTTTCAAACGTATGCATTTCTGAAGGGTTTTGGTGCATTTTTTTGTGCTTTCATGCATCATGCTGAGACACAGAACCAGAATATAGGGTCAGCATGATGCATGAATGCAGCTTCACCAAGTAGACTACAAGAGTTGCTGAAATACAGCATGATGACAAATGGGCATGGTGCACTATTCAGCCTTTAAATGGTTAAAATATCTGCGAAAGAATCTTCGCAGAGTTGACAAAGATTATATTAACGACTTTTCTGGTCAGTGCTTGCTCGGACTATATGATCAAAAGTCCCAACTCCTGAGTAAATTTCCTTTTTTTCCAGTGGCGGATCCAGGATTTGGAAAAGGTGGGGGCGCGGCCCTAAAGGAGGGGCGCACCCCCTATTTTTGAGCATATTTTGGGGTCCAAAATATCTAATTAAACTCTTAAGTACTGGGGAAAAGGGGGGCATGTGCCCCCGCCCCCACTCTAAATCCGCCAGTTTTCTCCAACCACATGAGTAGAAAAGCCCAACTGAGCTAAGGTATTGTGATGGGCTGGAGAGCCTGCGGAAGGTGGGGCTTGGACGAGTGAGGGAATGATTGGTCAGTTAATACAGATTGAGTGGATGCATTGAGTGACTGAGTGAATGAGCGAGCAAGTGAGCAATCATTTGTGTGAGCCAATAAGTAGTCAGTTGCTGACTTGTTGAGATTTGTAGAGATGGAGAGGAGAAAAAAATTGGGCGTTGTGCATTGAAGCACAGAAGGCTCAGGGTAGGTACTGTAAAACACTCTTTCAACCCTGTAGGGTCACAGGAAGCAGCCCTTGTGAAATATTGACTATATACTTACAAATATAGACTATTATCTATACATGTACTGACACCAGTCTGGTGTCATCTTCTCTTACTGAATCCCCTGGCCCCTGGACACCTGCCCCCCCCCCCCCCAGGGACACCTGGCCCCCCTGGACACCTGGCCCCCTGCCTCCCAAATCTCCCTCCCTCATAAATCTATGGACATAAGCAAGTCCACTGTCAAGTTGACTGGAGTTAGTGACAACCGTCTTAATTTCAGACAGTTGTAACTAATGTGAACCAAATTATAAAGGAACAAAGAGAAATTCTTAGTCTCCAGGGGGACTTGGGCCTATGGGGAAGTTGATGGGTGGTTATCACTTTTTGTGAAGGTTATCTTTTTTTAAATGTTAATTTTCAAGGAGAAAACAATACTTTTAATGATCTACTCTGATGAAAATATGTTATTATAAAATTGATGATCTGTAGATACATTTTCATCAACAACCATTAACGATTTCTATTTTTAATGAATTATTGAAATTCAAAAAAAAAATATAAATAAAATTGGCGCGTCACCGCCTACCTGGCGGTATAGTCTCAGGGAGGGGCCCTGAGCCAATGATCTATCTACAACACAAGATGGATAATTTAACATGAATACATTATATCTAATATAGAATTTAAACTTACCCTCCCAAGTAGAACTGAGACATCAGCATTGCTGGCGTTTAGCATCTGACGTGAGAGAGTCTGTCTGTAGTACCGGGCCCACACCATGAAGGCATTCATTGGTCTCTTCACGTGGCTCTGCTTGTTGCGTTTATAATCTGAATACACAAGTTAGGGGTAATATTTTTCTAATTTTTCTCTTCTTTCATATTTCAGTTAGATAGAAAATGGTGCTGTTTAATTGTAATCTGCATACCGTTAATTTGATAAAGGCAAACTATCAGTAGATATCATCATGGTACTCCAATAACTGAAAAATACTATTGTGTCAACTTAAACAAGAAGTATGGGAACATCTGACCTTTAGAAGGGCTTGCATTGACGATATACTGTGGCTGGGACGTCATAGTAGTGACACACGTGGCAGGGACCCCGTTCACTAGAAGAGTTGTGCCCGTACCTCTAAGAACAGTCAGGGTCGTAGGGAGGCGGGATGGACTGGCCGTCTGGGGCTGTCCAACTCTGAGATTCCCTGGACTACACTGGAATATCTTGGTGTAACATGGGCTTCCTTTTTGGTTGGCAGTAAGGTGCAGAACTGTCTGTGATGGGTGGGGTGTGGTTATTCTATTTGTTTGAGAAATTAATCCAGTCTGTTGTTGTGGAGAGGACTGTTTGTTAATTGATGGAGAATCTACTTTCTGTAACGTAACAACTCGAACAGGTGTTGAGACATTTGGACTAGATGGAAGGGTTCCTGATTTTGTATCCCCAACTGATGAAATACTTTGCTTTGGCAGATTATTCAATGCCTGTGTCATTCTTATCTGCAGTAAACCATCTGGGTTCCCAGTTTGCTTGATGACTGGATTTGTGGGTTTGTCCTCATTGCCCATTGGTGTGCTTTGTATAGTTACATCATTGTCATGTGCATTGGTCATAAAAGGTAAAAACACTTTTGAACTGAGGCTTGGTTGGGACAAGGAGACTGAAGTGGGTATTGCTGGCAAAGCTTCACCCACTGGTAATGTTGTGTCTTTTTCCACACCTAAAGTATCCTCCATTTTACAGCACCTGTTGTCCGTCCTAGAAATTAAAGAAAATAGAAGATATGAGAGTCGGGATGAGAGTGTATCTGCATCTGATAGACAGTAGCCAACAAGAATTTCTTTCATCACATTTAAGGCAAAGTTTTGGGAGATGGCCCATGGCTTAAGAAGAAAAAACAAACAAACAACGATTTCCTGCATGGCCTGCAGAATTTTAAAGCTCCACCCGTAGGGGGGGGGGGAATTCACATGTTGGACAAAGGCCTACACATGTGTGCGACTGGCAAGGGAACTGTTGTTAGCAAAATGTTCATTCATGTCTCTCTTCTAAGGCTAAGGCCAAAAAAAATATATTGTAAGTTTCCGGTAACACGGTACAAAAAGTTGAGGTAGGTAGGTCTGATTTTTTTTTTTTTTTAATTTTCTTTTTTTTACAAACCAAATTTTGTTGAAGATATTGTATTGTTATCACTAATAACCGTTCTGGATATTCCATTTTATCTATTATACCATCCAAGACGTAGCAAGTTTGAGTAATAATATTGGTTTTCTTTACTTGGGGACAACGACAATCTCGAAATATGAAATTAATGTGAAGGAACTAGAGTTTGTTTGTTTGTTTAGTTTTAAGTTCGGGGGCCAGCGAGGAACTGCTTTCCCGACACGGCAGTGACTGCATCTATGGATGACCAAATCAATGAGATGAATGACCGAATCTATAAGGAGGGTGAGGGGGAACTAATGCACTTTAGCGGGCGCTGTAGCGAACCCTTTACTTACCCTAACGCTAACCCTAACCCTACGTGACGCAAGATGATCTTGAAAAAAAAAGAAAAATTATGAAAATTTTCTTAAAAAATGTGACCGAAAAAACAAACTTTTTTTCAAGCAGAGTCAGAGGCCCTGCCACACACTCGTGTCAGAAACAAAATGAAATTTCCCCCACCCCCAAGCCTAGGGACCAGTTTCATGTAACATGATGTTGAACAAGAGAAATGTGGTTTGACCATGGGTAGGAGTTGCCACTCCTCCTACCCATGGTCAAACCATTAGCTCCGGAACTCAGCGTGTGGCCTACAGGCCCCAAGGACGTACACTACTATAATCCTTATTCTGTGCAGGCTCCTATCTAATGCTATAATGTGCCTAGTGTAGTGACATTTGTTTGTCCCCTCCCATCTTAACCTACCAACCGTATACTAAAACCGTCCACCTGTTGATAAAAAAAAGACCACCCCCTTATCTAGGTAAGCCTAGATCTAGGCTGTTGTATTTTCCTAAATGGAGGGGGCTCACTTTTCAGACCCCATCATTGCAGACCCAGCACCCCCTCCATGGGCCCCCACCCACCCACACGCCATCACGGTGGGTACACCTCGCTGTTTGCCGCGGGAAACAACCCTGTACAAACCTGTGTCTGTCTGACCAATGACCCTTAAGGTCGAATCCCACATGACAAAAAATGCCTAAAATATCTCTGCGATTCTGAATATGTTGTGATTTTTGGGTCTACCCAAAATTTGCAATGGATATCACTGCAGTAGGGTACATAGAACACAAGGATACTGTTGTGCTTTATTGTACAGCATTTGAGATACATTGTCCAGGTTAATGGGTATATCTGTGTCTGAGATGTTTCCTATCCTAAAATCGCAAGGATATAAAACCTTAGCACAGTCTGCAGTGGGACTTTGATATTGCACAATTCATCTAGCACCCCTTGCGATTTAGGACACAGGGAAGGCCATAAACCCCATCTGACAAAATTGCAGAGATATTTGAGGCATTTTTCGCTATGTGGGATTCGACCTTTAGTGATATCACCATGGCTAAGGGAGGGTAGCAACGTATCTTCGGTCAAGATTTGTTATAAAACACAAGCTTCAGATATTCCATGTGTCATTTGGTTTTCTGCCAGGGAGGTTCCTGTATTTAGACATCTAACATAAATTGCAATTAGTTCTGGATTCATATTTGACTCTTTTGTGAGTGATACCTTCACACAATAGGGCCTATATGAGTTCAGTACACGATCCCACACCCCAAATGTCAAACATGTAGCCTACCGTAGCATTTCGATTTTTATTGTGGGTGTGAAAGAAGGGAGCGTGTGCACATAGGCTACCGGCACTCTTTAACCCCCGTCCCCTCCCGGAGTTGCACCCTGTCTGTAGCAAACAGCCAAGGTAAAGCGCCGATGAGGTCAGGGAGGCTGGCCTGGCGCGCAGTCGCAGTGCCAAGAGCTAGCGATGTTGCTGTGCAACATCGTCAACCGACTGAAGTATGACATCACACGCAACATCATGGCAGCTGTATGACGTCACAACTGACGTCATGATAAAGATGGCAGCACCCATGGACAGAACCGAGACCATAATAGAGTTGCTACGGTCGCTACACTCCTGGCCGCTCCGTGGCTACCAACTCTAAAAAGAATTAGGTAGGTTAGGTCGGATAAATATTTCTGAAAATGGGAGAAAAAAAGGCTTGCCTAGCTAGGGGCGCCCTAGGCTAGACTGAGTATCGTCTCTACATGTTGGCATTCCGTGAGACAGGGCTGCTCATAGTGGTAAGGGCCAGCCCTTCTTTGCTAGGATGGGCGGGTTACCCGAAACACAACTTCTTTTTTGGCCTACCAACGACTGTGTCAATGTCAAGCTAGGTCGAGAGCCCCCACCCCATGGTAACTGCGCCCGTAGGGGTGGGGAGCAAGTCTGTCTGTTTTAACCAAGGTTACTGTGCCAAGTTGGCACAGTAACGTTTCCATCACTGCTGTAAATAAAGTACGCACTGTTTTGGTCCCAAATTTAGCCCAGCATATCATGAAGTCTTTATCTTGTGTACTATCAAGTTATTTTAAACAAAAACAGTGGAAATACAAGAAAGTCATACCCTTTTTTAAGTGTGCACCGCAACTGAAACCTCCAACTGCCATTTTTGGCACTGTGCCAGAGCAGAGCTGCACTGGAGATCTACCATCTCCTACAGCAAAATACAGGGATGAAAGTCAGAGAACATGAAAATCCCTGAAATGGTCCAATATGGGCCTAAAAGCCTGGGTTTTTATATGAATATATAGGGCCTTGGAACTTCAAAATCCCTGAAATCAGGGAAATCCCTGAAGACTTTCATCCCTGAAAATAAGTCTGGATTATTTAATTTTCAATTAATTTGAGAACCACAAAAACTACCAAACGGAAAAACAGCATCAAAATCAACAATTGTGACTTTTTTGCACACAAGAAGTACAGGGGCGTGGGAAGCAGTTTCAGAGTGAGTGGGACCAGGGGGGTCTTCTGCAATTTTTGACCTCCCTTTGCTTGACCTTTTAGTTTTGACCTTTGGAGGAGTTGGCCAAAAGTGGGCGGGGGGGGGGGGGTGCTTTCCACGCCCATGAAGTAAGTAATTCAGTCACAAGAGGAGATTGTTTCTTGACACTGTAGGCTTTCTACTAGCCACTCTCGTAGCCCTACCAAAATAAATGGCAGAACCATTACCGGGTACAGACGAAACTCAGTCTAGCTTTCTACAGGTTTGCTCTCGAACTGAGGGAAGGGCCCCACAGTTTGAGCCTCTACGATCTTTGACTGAGCATCTCCTCAGGGCTGTTAAGTCTCACGCCTTGGGCGTGAGAGTCACGCATTTTGACACTTTCTCACGCATAGACAAGGCTTTCTCACGCATTTCTGGCATCCTGGGCATTCCAAAACTGAAAGAATTTTTCAAATATTCCAACTAGAAGCAAAGTTATAATAGTGATTCTCAGAAGTCACCATGCAGAATGCATGTTTTGACATAGAAACTTTCAAAATCTGAAATTAAAATGCCCCAACCAGATATCAAAAGAAGCTTAGAAATTAATTTATGAGGGACAGAATGTTAGGGAGTGGCATATCATACCAGACTTGTAGTAGGGCCTATATATGTACGATCAACTTGGATGACACGCAGTTCTAGGTTTCCCTCCTGGAAATTACATGTAAATTATATGGAATAACTTAAGTCAGATGGGGGGATGGTAATTCTTAGGTGGGAAATTTCTGGAGGGGGATTCCAGTGGGGAAATTTCTGGTTGGGAGATTTCCCCACTGATTTTCTAAAAACAGAAAAGTTTTCTGGGGGGGGGGGCATGATCCCAGACCCTCCTACTCATATAGGCTACTGCTGTTGGGTTACTTCCCTTGCGATTCATGTCGCTTTGCACTGCAATGCGGTGCACCCAATATTTGTCCATTTTCTCAAACACACTCATGTCCATTCTCAGAACTTGACAGCCCTTGTCGTATGCGTATTCATCAAAACTTGAGAGCTCTGCTGGGTTTGCCGTTCACATTGGTAGGGCTACGAAAGTGGCCACTAGTACTACGTCTACGATCTAAGTCAAGCAACTCGACCTCCCTCTCCCCAGGGGCTTAATTACGTTAAAGTTATTTTATCCTGTTCCCCCGCAGGCTCAGTAACACCTCCTTGCTCATACTCATAGCAGCGGAATTTGCACTTTTTAAGGAAGCAACATGGCAAACAAAATAACATTACCTCGTGCAAAAGTCAGTTCCACTTCACATGCTTGCAGTTGCAGCTGTGACGTCAGTACACATAATTTGTGACGTCACATTTTAACGTCTCACACTCCCAGCGCCTGTTTCCTATTTGAGAAACTCCAGAACGAGGAATAACAGAGGAAGAATATCCTCTTGCTATGGATGTAATTCAGTTATGATTTAGATATATTCTTTAATTGTAATATGGTTAAATATGTTTTATATTGGAGGAGGAGCAACTACGAAAGTTATGAAAGGACGCACTCAGTCACTGTCTAAGTTGTTGTTTTTTTCATCTCTTTCTTTTTCACTACAAAACGCTTACAAATTAAACAATCGGCAACATTAATTAGATCAAATAACGATGGCATGCTGCGTTTCTTCCACCAATAGGGCATCCGTTGAGGAAGTAAGTCGTTTTCTTGCAGTCGTTTAGCTTGTAATGTAGTAGTACCTACCAAACAATTCTGATTAAAAAATCTTTGGAGAAGAGCCCAGTATGTTTGTCCTGCTTGGCAAAAAATATTATTTTTTGGGGTGTATGGCCCTACAGAAACTGGAACTTACCTAACTTCCCCCTGTCTCATTTGGCATTAAACATTTGGCATATATACATGCGTCTGGAGAACATGATATTGGGATAGAATCAAATTTTTCCTTTAATTTGGTGATAATTTGATGTAATTCTGTCCACCAGAACCGTCAGAATTGAATTTGCAGTACCAGCTGTTCAGCACTGTGACAGATACAGGGAGTATTCAGCTGTGTTTGGCTGTCATCGCTAGGTAATGCATGGGAGTTTTCACTCAAAAAGGGAGACATTGTTTTCTGAGCCCCCCCCCCTAAAAGGGGTTTGGTCGGGGTTTGGGGCCATCCATAAATGACATGCAAAATTTGACCAATTTTGATCCCCGTCATGTTTTTTGTAGGTCGAAAGCCCCCACTCATGAAAAAACTACGCCCGTAGCCGTAGGGGTGGGGCGCCAGAGGGGGCCCCACAGTTCGAGCCTCTACAACCTTTTTTTGCCACTTTTGCAATGCCTAAGGTACCGTAATCTCCCGCGTATAAGGCGCGTCTTATACTGGGGTTTTAAATGCTAATTGCATCCACAAGGGGGACTCCAAGACCTTTCTTTTAACATGTTACATGCCCCCTTAGCCATAATAGGATATATCGGGGCCCAGGGGGGTCCATGGGGCCCAAGTTACACATAGGTCTTTGAATTTTGAAAATTCATTCAGTAGAACCAAAGTGAGAATTTTCCAAAACTCTAGGTGCGCCTTATACGCGGGCTGCGCCTTATACGCGGGAGATTACGGTATATCGGAAATTAATTCTGTCATGCCGGGCCAGACCCCACCCCGCCTCCAGCATGAGGTCATTTGTGGATGGCCCCTTTGAAATTTTATGTGTTTCCAGTTACATGGGCTGCAATGCTAGGGTCGGTAGGTCGTTTTTTTTTGTTTTTTTTTAATTTTTTTCTTGGGGGGGGGGAATGGGAGAAAAGTCTTCCTGCTATCCAATATGGCATGTTATATATCAAAAGAAACCTAATTTCAAGGTTAATCTGAGAGGATATGTGGCCACAATATTCCGTCAATACATAAGGGAGTGGTAGTCTATTTTCAATTCCTATACACAATGGGTGTGGACTATAGTCAACGCTAGGCCTACCATGGTGTGGGCTATAGTCAATGCTAGGCATACCATGGTGTCGACTATAGTCGATGCTAGCCCTAAATAGCTTAATCAGCAGATAGAGATCTTTCCAAAAAGTGGTCTGACATTTTAGTACCTCTATTGGTGTTGTTACTATGGTCCTGAACCCCCCCCCCAAAAAAAAAAAAAAAAACAGTGAGCAGATTCGTCAGCACTTTATTGGTGCATCATGGCTATTAAATATATGGATATGGTGCACCCCTGCAGTTGCAGCCCTGAAAGCGTTCAGAATGGTATGAAGCACACATAATACACACTTAGGCTTGGCTCTTTTAGAGATATGGCATGATGCACTGATACACATTTAACCCATCAGCAATGGCATGACACACTAATACCTACCCTTTAGGGATGCCATAATTCACTGATGCACATTTAACCCTTTAGAAATGGTACGATACACTGATGCACATTTAATCATTTAGAGATGGTATGATTTAATCATTTAGGGATAGCATTGTGCACTGATACACATTTATCACTTTAGGGACGGTATGATGCGCTGATAAACATCTATAACCCTTTAGGTATGACATGATGCACTGATACACACCTAGCCCTTTAGAAATGTCATGATGCACTGATAAACATCTAATCCTTTAGGGATGTCATGATGCACTGATAAACATCTAACCCTTTAGGGATGTCATGATGCACTGATAAACATCTAACCCTTTAGAGATGACATGATGCACTGATACACATTTATCACTTTAGAGATGTCATGATGCATTGATACACACTTAGCCCTTTAGGAATGTCATGATGCACTGATAAACATCTAATCCTTTAGGGATGTCATGATGCACTGATAAACATCTAACCCTTTAGGGATGTCATGGTGCACTGGTTGCCATCTATCTAGCCCTTTAGGGATGCCATGGTGCACTGATTGCCATCTATCTAGCCCTTTAGGGATGTCATGATCACAGTGACGACACCTATTACCGTAATTCGAATTACGGCGATCAAAGATGGCGGCTGGTGAGTTTGTAAACAAAGTCAAGAGGTGACATTTAGCATATAAAGAGGTTGTTTTAGCTGTTCCTAGGTCATACACATCTGGTTAAGAGACATGTCTATCCGTGGGTTAACCAGGTTATCTTCTTTATACAATAGTTTGTGTGTGGGAGACATGACCAGTTTTCACTGGTATTACCGTAATTCGATTTGTTATAAACATTGTATCACCGTAATTCGTGATAGGTATCACCGTAATTCTAGAGTATCATGTCAGTTTTGCTTCGATTTCTGGCTATACACTGCCATGTAGAATATCCAAATCTGTCAGACACGTTCCTAAAAGCTTTAAGAAAACTACTCTCCCCTTCAGGCTAACCTATTCATCGTTTAGGAATGAAATCACATCCATGTGGTCAAGTATTACCGTAATTCTCGTTTACAAACAAGGTATCACCGTAATTCTATACATCCATTGATATCTTGACATCTGTGGGCCCAAAAGCTTTTTCAAACGAATCAAGTGGGTACTCCAATATGCCTGGTTTATCTGCACCAACTTTATATTTTAGGCTATGCTTTGTCAGGGACCTGTCAGATGGGACAGCAAAGTTTATTTTACATTCTGAAGTGTTAACGACATCATGCTCTGAGTCCGGATCTGAAGCCATGTGGCCTCGGAAAAAGTGAGTGGCTTTACCCCTGAAAAGCTTCCTTACAACAGACCAAAAGTCCATAGTAGTTTTGTTGTATCTGACATTCTTAATAGTCTGTGCAGACAAGAAGCCTCCTATATCGAGGAGCAAGTGCAAGGAAATGTTACGAGGGTCTAATTCACCTTCTGCTATGGCTTTTATAACAGAAATGAAGTCCTCCTTTCGCCCAATGTCTTCCATGATGTCTAGTACACTGGAAAAGACTTCAGTTATTTCTTGCTCATTTTCGGGATGAGTCCGTTTTCTTGGACTCACGTGATCTCCTGTGTTTTTTGTTGTTGAAGTTCCTTGTATATTCACCCAGGTCAATGCTTGTGTCTCCATGTTGATCTTAAACTGGAAACCTGCCTCAATCTGCCTCTTCATTTCGGACAGGTGTATTGGGAAGTGTACTGATTGATAAACAATCTTCCCTGTGTTGTGCTGCAAAATCAGTTTCTTCAGTTTGAGAGCATGTTCTATGTGATGCTCAATGCTGTGTTGAACTATGCTCTCATACTTCCCACTTCCCTTGTCACAGTAGTAGCACAGAAACTGTGGCAAACATGATTCTGAAAATAGATAAGGAAACTTTATTTAATACAAGAAGCCAGTGAAAAAAGTTCTTTGTCATTATTTACACGAGGATATTTGCTGCTGGGCATTAGTGTTAAAGGAGAGTGAATTACGGTAATACCTTCATGAAGAATTACGGTAATACTTGGCAAAGTGAACATCAGAATTACGGTAATACCTCTTCCTGAATTACGGTAATACCGGCGTTTTTAAAAAGGTCTTTTCCTGCCTTAACTAGTACACATCAAGTTAATCCAAGGGTTGGGTATTAAGCAGGAATGCCAATACTTCAATCTGTCCACACAAGTTGCTTCAAATAACCATAGATATCTTATAAATCAATAGAGAAGAAATGAAGTGAACTCACCAGCCGCCATCTTTGTTCGCCGTAATTCGAATTACGGTAATAGGTGTCGTCACTGTGATGATGCACTGATTGCCATCTATCTAGCTTTTTAGGGATGTCATGATGCACTGATTGCCATCTATCTAGCCCTTTAGGGATGTCATGATGCACTGATTGCCATCTATCTAGCCCTTTAGGGATGCCATGGTGCACTGATTGTCATCTATCTAGCCCTTTAGGGATGCCATGGTGCACTGATTGCCATCTATCTAGCCCTTTAGGGATGCCATGGTGCACTGATTGCCATCTATCTAGCCCTTTAGGGATGTCATGATGCACTGATTGCCATCTATCTAGCCCTTTAGGGATGCCATTGACATCTATGAAAAAGATTATATTATCAACATGAAATGAAATCTGAACATGTACAACTGGTCAAACTTTCCGAAAGTAGATATTAAGAATTCGGGGATCTTTTGGGCTGCTAAATACTGACTATTGTTTTAGTATTGAATAATAGGAGGTCCAAATCGTGAGAAGGTTGGTTACATATAGCTAGTTGCATTGGTGATATGATAAACGTTATATTGATACCAAATATAATCACCTTTTATCGACCATAATAATGATAATCAGATCTTGCTTTCGTTAAAATGGTATATAATTATTATTCTATACGAAGGTGACATCCCTACTTTTAGCCCTTTATGGATGGCATAATGCACTGATATGCACATAGCTTATTAAGGATGTCATGGTGCACTTATAAACATTTAACTTTTAGAGATGGCTTGATGCACTGATACACAAATTTAACCCTTTAGGGATGGTGTCATGCAATGATGCATACTTAACCCTGACATGATTGGCACACACACATTCAGTCCTTTAGTGGTAGCATGATGCACTGATACACATTCATTACTTTAGGAATAGCATGCTGTCCCTAAAGTGTTATCCATGTATCATGCATCTTTAGAAAATATTTAAAATTTCAAAAAAGTGGTTACATCTAGTATTACATTCAAGTAGAAACGGTCTAGTGTTGACCTGGGAATGGAAACACGTTTGTATTGGTAACCCATGGTCTCCAGACCTCTGTTGTATACAGCTCAGAGGTACCTTATGTAGGTAAGGTCTTGGAGGTACCACAAGTATGGTGTCTAATGTGGAGGTGTCTGATCATGAGTGTATTGGTATTGAATCACAAGATGACACAAGCCTGCATACTATTGTATATAACTGTTAGCAATATGATATCTGGACAGTATGGTTGCTAGAGATCTGTTTGTCATACTGAATACACAACCCATTCCAGGCCTCTTTCATAAAAATGTATAGGGTATTTCATTTATTGAAGGAGCTCACAGAAAAAGGAGTTTAATGCCTGACTATTGCATCATATCAAGATATAGTTTGTTGAATGTGTAGTGATTCATCTTCAATGCTCCTACACTGGAGCTCTGTGCAGTAGTCATCTAGGCAGTACTGATTAAAGCCAGTAGATGGTAGCATTGGGCCATTGCCTTTATTGACACTGTACATTGGCCTAACAGGTTACATTGAAATGCCCTACTAGAACATATGTTATTCATTCTGCAAAATTAGAATTTCAAAATGAAAAGATATTTTTCAGGCTAAACTGATTTGGAAATCTATACCATATTAAAAATCCCCCTCTGTTCTTAGAAACATGTAAAAGAATCTAAAAGAAGAAAAAAGTTCAGAGTGTGTATTAATGAAGAAAAGGTCTAGTGTTGACCTGGGAATGGAAACACGCTTGTATTGATAACCCATGGTCTCCGGACCTCTGTTATATACAGCTTAGAGGTACCTTATATAGGTAAGGTCTTGGAGGTACCACAAGTATGGTGTCTAATGTGGAGGTGTCTGAGTGTGTTAGTATTGCACCACAAGGTGAAACAGACCTGCATATCATTGCTAGTATGCATAGATGTACATGGATATCTTCAATATTCACAATATCATAGTATCGTTACTTTTAAAATAGTGAATATTGTATTGACATTACAGTTTTAATATATCGATACATAATAAGGTTACATTGAAGGAAAAACACAAAAGCGATTTTGGCTGACTCCAATGATATTCTGGACACCTATATAGGCATGTTAAAGTTTGTAATGTCAGTAATGCAATGAACTAGAAGTAGTCTGGATATTGTAGGGAGGTTAAAGTTACAACTTTGTAAAATGTGAATTTGACCTGACAGGTTTTATCTCTGGACTTATCAGAACCCTTATATATAGGTATCAAATCGATGTGTGCTTGCAATGGGGGGGGGGGGGCAAGGATGGTGATATAATTGGCAACGATGGTCTTTTAGAAAGCAAGGGTATATTGATACTCGGAGTTGGCTCTATTGCCAATGAATTCTAAAGATTAGAACACTAGACCTCTGTGAAGTAGACATGGGTTGTACTGACTAAAACTAGGGGATGGCAGCACTGCCTCGATTGGCACTGTCCGTTGTTACACTCTTAGAGCATAGTCTATTGTTTGTACCAAATTAGAAATGATACTGTTTGTGGCCAAACCGATTCAGAAAATACACATTCAAAGGATGTCAATTCTATAGTACAATTTGTA
Organism: Acholoe squamosa; assembly: GCA_949317995.1. Taxonomy (NCBI): domain Eukaryota; kingdom Metazoa; phylum Annelida; class Polychaeta; order Phyllodocida; family Polynoidae; genus Acholoe; species Acholoe squamosa. Next base: position 63,039,340 of record OX439043.1, read on the forward strand.
CTTCTCAGAAAACTAGCTTGAAAGTTCTATGGAGGGAACATGATGAGTGGGTTACTCATAAGCGATGTCATGGCTTGGGGAGGGGTCAAGATTGGGTCGTATTGTACCATGACAAGCGAGGAGGAGGTGTTATCGTGTGCATGGTGTCACATTTCTTCACAAGAAGCCTTTACTGCCTAAAATTTGCATGAATCTTCTAAAAAGACAGTCATGGCAACACGGCTCAAAGTTTTGTATATATTATTCTCTTGTGCCATGATTATAGTTGTTTCCATCACTGATTGCCCGATATGGTTCAAATGTAGAGTATAATTAAAACATGAAAAACAACGGTAGGTAGTAAGAGAGTAATGAATGGGCTAACGGGCACTGAATTCAGTGTATCGTAGGATATTGTAACAAGTGGGCATAGGCCACGAGTTACAATATCCTTAGTTATACCACAATTTCTGGCTTACACAGTGCTTTTTGGGGTCTATTCCCATCCACATATTTGTCGATATTGCACACCCTATAGGCTGTAACATCAATTTTGTAAGGCGTGCGGTTATCCATGTAAGGCGTGCGGTTATCCAGGATAACTGCACGCCTCTCCCATGTCACATGTCACATGTGACATGTTAAAACCAACGGAATATTTCATTGCCATGGTAGGGGTCGAACCTGCAATCTCAGGTCCGTAGCCTAACACCCTATGCACTGCGCCACAGAGACCGACGAGAGGTGGTTGGCTAGAACTAAACCAAACAAAGGAATCCTAGCCGGGCGCCGAGGCGTGTGTACCGATCGTACATAACCACGGGACGCATTCAAATCAATCCAAGCCGAGACGGCTGCAGGAGGAGGAGACGCGGTGGCCTAGCGGTTAGCACGTTGCGCTCAGCTGTCAGAGGTACATGGATCGAGCCCCAGTCCGGGCGCATCTTTTTTCGCCATGTGCGCTGTCGCTGTCCGCTGCCGGGCGCAGGGGTGTATTATACACAAACATAACAGTGAGACGCATTGAAATCTTTTTTCGCCGTGTGCGCTGCCGCTGTCCGCTGCCGGGCGAGGAGGTGTATTATACACAAACATAACAGCGAGACGAATTGAAATCTTTTTTCGCCGTGTGCGCTGTCGCTGTCTGCTGCCGGGCGCAGAGGTGTATTATACACAAACATAACAGTGAGACGCATTGAAATCTTTTTTCGCCGTGTGCGCTGCCGCTGTCCGCTGCCGGGCGAGGAGGTGTATTATACACAAACATAACAGCGAGACGCATTGAAATCTTTTTTCGCCGTGTGCGCTGTCGCTGTCCGCTGCCGGGCGCAGAGGTGTATTATACACAAACATAACCACGAGAAGCATTGAAATCTTTTTTCGCCGTGTGCGCTGCCGCTGTCTGCTGCCGGGCGAGGAGGTGTATTATACACAAACATAACAGCGAGACGCATTGAAATCTTTTTTCGCCGTGTGCGCTGCCGCTGTCTGCTGCCGGGCGCCGAGGTGTATGTACCTGTGTACACACACTGTCATGGCTGGCTTCGAGTCCCGGGAAGGGGGAATAATTTTTGTTTTCAACTTGAATTTATTGGTATAATATTGATTATTTATTGGTTTCGTGGTATAAAATAAGTAGTCAATGGATAACTGATGACTCGTGGGGATTACAAATATCGACGGATAATAACACTCGGCCTACGGCCTCGTGTTATTATCCGTCGATAACCCCCACTTGTCATCAGTTACCCATTGGTTACTTGTTCAATACACTGAATGAGGTCTGAACCCATCCCGCAGTTGTCGCGGACAGCTACAGCGAAAAAAATATACGCCCGGATTGGGACTCGTCCCGCCTACCTCTAGTGGCAGAGTGCAATGCGCTTACCACTAGACCACCGCGTCTCACCCCTCGGCGCTCGTCTCGGCTTGGCTTTTGTCTTGAACGCGTCTTGCGGTTATGGCAGTGGACATGCGCCCGTCTCGGCTTGGCTTGCTTTGAACGTGTCCCATGGTTATGTATAAACCACACGATCGGTACACACACCTCGGCGCCCGTCTCGGCTTGGGTTGGTTTGAACACGTCCCGCGGTTATGGCAGCGGACAGCCTGCAGTCGTCGCCTCCCCAGGCATTGTATCATATCAAGACCTGGTTCTAGCCAACCACTTCTCATCAGTCCCTGTGGATCTGAGACTGCAGGTTCGACCCCTACCCTGGCCCTGAAAATTTCGTGGGTTTTAACATGTGACATGTGACATGTTACAGGGGTGTAAAATCTCTGCGGAAACGCGGAATTCCGCGGTTTCGATGCTCACAGGGACCATTCCTTAGAATTTTTTTCAACATTAAGATCTGTTGTCATCCGAAATCAGAAATCTGAGTATCCCAGTGGTAGTTCTTAGCCTCTCTGTACAAGAGAAAATAGCATGTGTCCAATTGACTATTTAAGTGACCTTTATATAATGTTAAAATGTAAACTGGAAATCATTGCAAAGTAGCTTCAGAGGAAATGGATTTTAGGATTTCACACCCCTGATGTTAGGAGTCCCCATATCCTGGATATCAGCACTCCTAGTAGTGCCAATATCCAGGATATCAGCACTCCTAGGACCTGCAATATCGATAGGTATCAGAATGGTAATATCCAGAAAAAGCACCCAAAATCACAGAGGTCGTGTAATAATCCTGGATATACAATGCTCACCAAAGTGCCACCTGTTAACTAGTCTCACAGGCTTTGAGTAGTGTTTAGTATTTAGAACTTGTAATGTAGAATCGACCATTCATGCACAGCACACCAATCAGCAATGGAGCATTGGGACATGCTTGGCCCAATATAAGCCGACATTGGCCTAATATAAGCCGACAATGGCACCAAAATATATTTGCTGCCTGGGGAGGCACTCTCTAGTCTACTAGCTTCAGACATATCTAATTTATAAGTAAGATAAGTTTATACAGTGCACAGGTTTTCTATGTTTAGGAGAAGAATTACTTAAACTATATTAGTCTTCAACAAGGCAAATCACACATATGCCAAGTGTCTCTCTGAACAGATTGTATTAATTCTACTAAATTTTGTTTCATTTCTGATTCCAAGAAATTGCCAGTTCAGTAAGAAGCTCATTTTCTACCTGAAATGGAGAGGGTCGGTTATTGGGTTTATGGAAACATCGCTTTAACAGGGAAATCTGTATTCTGGTCCATTCTTTAATGTTGTTCCTTCCATCACCCAGGTAGCAAATATATATTGGGCCAATGTCGGCTTATATTTGGCCAAGCATGGCCCAATGCTCCATTGCTGATTATGGTTATAGTGTATTGACGCTTTTGCGCGCCCTACAGTAACCTTACATGCCTCGTATTACTGTGGGTTAGTTACAATTAGATACGTGCGTGGTAATGCACTATCAGTTCAGAGAACACAATTCAAAAAGTTGAAATCAGGTGCATGGCAATGCACTATATAAGGTCAGGTGCAAGTATAAACATTTAAAGCTAACATGAATGGTGGTTAGCCACAACAATAGCCCAGCCTATTTACTTAAACATAAAAATTTTGATAATACCTTTGAATTTCCTTTTATCTCCTTTTGAGCAGAGATTACTCATCAGTTTACCCATCAGTTACAGGAATATAGCACTTAAGTGAGTTTCAGTCCCAAAGAGAGACTATTGAAGCATATATGAAAATGAGGTAGAACTGTCCCACCCTGAGCCTGAGCAAGATATAATTTCAGATTATCAAGAGATGGATCAAGGTGTGAAATAGGACAGTGACATATAGAAGTGGTGTTGACATTCATTCTTTTGGATGGAGGATGTGGTTGGCTGGCTACCTGCCTGTATATTGGGGACATGTATACAGGCAGGCCATGCCTAAGAAATTGTCAGTCAATCATCCCCTGTTTTCATACTCATAAGGGGGCGAGTTTCATACTCATAAGGGGGCACCCTTTCACCGAAAAGGTACACATGTCTCTCCTATACAGATGTTTGGATATATAGAATGTGATTGGGGATCTAAACTGCCTTTTCTAGTGGAGTCCAAGTGAACCTCTCCCCAGAATCTGGGGGAAAAGCCAGCAGGCTTGGCCGGTGGGTATGACCACAAATACCTACAGGGCACCAGCGTAAGGATGTGATACCTTTATGATGGGCTTGTACCTACCATACAAATGCTGTATACAAGCTCTAGCTTATGGACCATCTCAGAGGTCTACTTCTTTCATAGGGAATCACTATACCTTTTCAGACCCAAAGTGTGGCCTGATCAACATATTCCAAAGTTGGTGGTGTGGCTGCCGTCGGTTGGCCAACTTTCGCCAAACCCATCGATTTTTGGCGTAATCAAAAATAATCCGATTAGCAAAATTTCAGCAGACAGACGGCAGTGGAATACCTGCTTTATATGCAGGATTTATGTTCATACTTATCAGTGTTGGACTCAGGATTTTGAATAGGAGGGGTGCGCTCTTTATTTAGCCTTTATTTTTGGCATACAAACTCTTAAAAGGAGAGGGGCACACCCGACGCCCCTGTCTAAATCGACCCCTGCGTATTCTATTCCATATTTGTGATATAAGATTCACCCAAATTTAGGGTTGCCTTAACTAAATTATCATTTAAGTAGCCTTCACAAGTATTCCAGCAGAGTTTACAATATGACATATAAATGCTTTATCAAGTTTATGTTAAACTTACATCCAGCCACATCCAATCTTTGGCGGCATAGTGCAGACAATGAACACTAACCTTTATACAATATGAATATATACAGATGAATGATGTGGTACAAAATAACACAATTCATTATCAATAGGCACCAGCCTACAACAATGGAGATGACACAAAAAGAGGGAGGGGGGCAAGAAATACTGTAGCACAACTTCAAGGTGTGTATGGTTTATAAATAGACCATGCAATAAATATTCATGATGTTTATGTTATAGAGTATAAAACCTATGCTGGTACCAATACTGATTTATAGTATACACTCTGGATATGGAGCTTTATATAGGCATACAGCAGAGGTCTAGTAGATCGATCTTCATATGATAATCTCCTTGTCCGTTGGACTACACATATCAATGTCCAGGAGGAAAACTAAAACTGTTCTGTGTAGTTAATTCTCCATCTTATTAAGTATCGATCTGTATTGATTCATGATTGATTTCCCACCAATTACTCTTGGTGCCTCACTCAATTAAGCCCTCGAAATCCAAGATGGCGATGTTTCCTGGTAACCAAGCCCTGCGTGCGCAGCTTTTCGCTGGTCCCGTGAGTGCAGGCTTGGAAAATCAATGGGAGCTCCTGTGTTGGGGTCATAATCCCCGACCCTGCCTTTACCTAATGCTTAAAGTCTAAGTCTCCTGAGGCAGCAACTGGTGTGTGCTTATACTATTGGCTCCATACTCACACATGGGGAGTGAGGTGCACTGGTGCAGTTGTGAGCTTACATAGAGAGTTATACTAGTCTGTTGGTGATATACAAGTTGTGAATTATATACATACACAGCAGTCTACTCTTGGTGGACTACTGCTAGTGCTACTGGAACAGTAGGAGTATATATACAAGAAAACCAGCATAAACCCAGGTAAGGCACTAGACATGTGAATCAGTATTATGTACAACTAGTGAATACTATACTAGTTGGTCTTATGGACAGCAGGGTCAATGTTGGTCAGTGTATTAGCACCTATGTACCATGGCACTCTAAAGACGATTACCACAGTAGTATAGCAGGAATCAAACAATATCAGACTCAGTGTTATAGGGCTATGTATAAAGGAACTGTTGTTATTCAGTGCTACGTGATTTAAGCTACAAAGTTACGTTTTGAAGGAATTAATTTTGGTTATAATATATATAAAAGAAAAAACATTTGTAGAGGTATGTCATTCACTTCATGAAAACAGATGGGTCAATATATATAATGTAGGCATGCATAACCCCCTAATATCACATGCCAATGTCTAACTGGCATGACATAGCACTAGAACGCTTTTAGGATTTCCAAAAGGCAATTCCCATATACTTTATAATGCATAGACAGATAGTATAGAAGTCAAAGATAAACTGTAACCTATACCTTTACGCTGATAATGCAGGGACTAGATGCGTGTTAGATAAAGCATTTCAAGAATCATCCCATATTAACTACAATTGCAAGCCACTGAGGGCTAAAGGGGGCTGAAGGCTATGCCTTGGGAGCAGTTACTTATTAGGTATCCTTGTGTGAAAGGTAGAATGACATGTGCTCTTGATTACCCGTTGGTGGTCGATACATCGCTGTGGCATAATTGTTTACATTTGTCATTTTGCAAATGAGGAAGTATTCGATCCACCCCTTATAAAATTCGATGCCTGACTTATTGGTGTAAACAGGTTTATGTCCATGTTAGATATCTGGGATAATAACAGGGAGATGAGCACACATATTTACACAAGGCATGCTCTCTGTCTGTCTGTCTGTCTGTCTGTCTGTCTGTCTGTCTGTCTGTCTGTCTGTCTGTCTCTGTCTGTCTCTCTCTCTCTCTCTCTCTCTCTCTCTCTCTCTCTCTCTCTCTCTCTCTCTCTCTCTCTCTCTTCTCTTTCTCTTTCTCTTACCTTGTCTTTAGATTGAGCTTTCCAAATTTCCATGATTACACATTAATTGAAAGATATAATTGAATTCGCAGAAATTATAAAACAAAGGAGAGGAAATGTATTTCGATTTCTTCTGTAACTTTGTCAAATTCATGGTGTACAGAAAGACGTAGATGGATAAAACCCCTTGGGAGGTAATACAAAATATTAATGGGACTAGCAAACTTGGCATGGAAGTGACATCCTGGTTCCAAGTAACCTCGATGAGGGCGCCGCCCAGGGTGTTCTCTCCATGCAGACCCTTTGTTATATGAAATGCAAAGTCAGTCACAGGTCTCCTGTTTGGAGATTTACAAGTTCTGATGGCACCAGGTATAGGTTTATTATAAAAGGTTTGGGGCAGCCGTATCCCAGCCTGACTGCGTATGTGTGCGTCTGGGTATGTTTGGCCACATGTAACTAATGCGATCATAATCATAGGCTTCAGCTGGCTCCACCTATTCTGGTTGTCCACATTATAACTATACAGTTAAGTTTCATTAAACCTTTAAATGCTGCAGAGGGCAGCATGATGCATTAATGAATGCAGCCCTGGCTAGTAACTCACCACTGCTGTATTCGTGTATCAGGCCTGTTACATGCCTCATATAGAAATGAAGGTGTTCACTCACTGAGAGCTCAATATAGGTCCCCCAACTCTGAATAGTGTGAGGTTAGGAGCACTATAGTGGAGTCATAGGCGTATATTAAAACAAATAATCATTGTATTGCATTGGCTGTGTTTTCCTATCACCCACAACAGTGATAGAAGCACGTGCACTTAGATAGAGTGAGTATAGTCAAACCTACTCCTTCTCTATTCGACATGATATCATATTGAGGTCTGAAGCTGAGTCAGTAGGAAAATAATAATACACTGTAGCTGAATATTTCAGGCCTATATTTAATACATACATGACAGCTGAGCTAAATCAAATAAGCCAGACCACTGTATCCTGTGTCTGATATATTCATTCCACAATACTAATAATAAGCTCTATCTTGGTCTTGCCCATGCTTATTGCAGTGTTCGTTTTCTTTACATCAAGCAGGCTGGTAACTTCAAGTTAAGGCTATAAATGTTATTAGCGCAATTAACTCTTTAAGAACGGCATGGTATCCTAAGGCTGACCCACTTATTGGCCGGAGAAATCAGACTGACACTGAATCATCACTGTAAAGAGATTGAATCAACGCTGATCAACCATATTTCAAAGTTGACTCAGGATCTAACTCATTTCTATGGCCAATAAGTGTGATGGGCGTCTCAGGGGATGTGGAGGTCTCTAGCTTAATTGACCCTATGCTACTGACTCGTGATAACTAGCTATAGTCTCTTTGGATAGGCATATGGCTACACTTGTATGTTCATTAGGTGAGTTTTTAGTTAATATGGCTCATGTGGTGGTATAATTCCTCACTGCTCACGGTACATTAGGTCACATTGTATAACCTGAATATAATCCCCCTTTATCCCAAACCATCGCCAACAGTGCTGAGTGTTTGGATCCGTATGTATGGGAGATTGTAAATATAAAACCGCCTGTGGTCTGAACTAGGCACTAGTGTTGTCCCAATTTTCCTCTGTATCGAAATATATCAGCCCTTCAGAACAGGAGCAACCACAAACTCTCGTTCTTTGAAAGACGGCATTTTGTATGAATATAAATGTTCCCATATGGTGTATTTTAGAGCTAGTGAGAGTCTTAGAAGTAAGATAACAAAGAGAATAAAAGAGACTCTTTCTGTTCCTTGGATAACATCAGGAATATATGGCGGACTTTGTTTATCTTAAAATGCAGTACTAAAAAGTTTCTCAACATTTACTAAAGGTGCTCTAGAGGTTAATTCAAAAGGTCCTGGGATCGCTACCTCAGCAATCTTAGGAATTATTCTGCCTTATCCAATTAAGCGATCTAAAGATTAGACTGTCTTGCCTTTTCACAGCCAGCACTAAGATCGCAGTGATCTTAGCCTCAACCCTGCTACACCATTCCAAGTAGAACACACTGTACACAGGGGCAAGAGGCCTATAGTGAAAGAATAGCAGTGGAAACACTCCTTCTCACAAGACCACTCCTTCTCACAAGACTGATTAAACAAGCGTTCCCCTTCCCTATATGAGTTACTTATCGAGTATAGGGTGCAGTTGACCTTATACAGTATTCAAGTGCACTTCATGCCTGAGTTGCCTGAAGAGCCCTCAAAGACTCTCAACAAATGTCCTCCCTCCCCTCTATATGTATACAGCAGGGACATTCGCTCTTGGGAGCAGGAGAGTTCCCTGTGAGTGCTCTTGTACCCAGGTAAAACCACTATGCAATTATTTCACTAAGATTGCAGTGATCTTACAGCTGAAAAAGGAATAATGAAGTGATCTCAGGACTTGCTGTGCCTGACTTGCCTGCAACCACTGCATTAGATAGGCTAGACTGGCTAGGTCTTATGATATGTGCCTACGCTAAGATCTCAGGGGTAGAAATCCCAGGACCTTTTGAATTAACTTCCAGGTCCCACATGCATCTCTAGAGATCCATGTTTCTCTAATCTATTTATGCATTCACCACCCATCTGGTCATCTACCGATTCTATACCACGTTTTCCCTCTTATCTATACCCCACCCTTACTTTTCTCCCTTCATATGTCAGTGCCTCTCCCAAACATCGCCATACAGAAGGGTATGCAATAGCCATCTGAGGCAGATAACAGGTGTTCCCTAGCAAGCCAGAGATTACGTATGTGAGAGGGGGCTCTGACTAGATAGACTGTTGATCACACATATAAGTGCTCCCCCTTGGCTCAGGAAATATATTATACTGTCTATAGAACTCTGCATATCCCTTATTCACCTGAAACCCCCTCTGCCCCTACTGCTTGAAACTACTTGCCACCCCGTTGCTATGTGATGCCGTTCTGTATTACGTACCTCTTTTTCTCCCCCATCCCTCAATTATTATCAGATTTTTACAATTCCCTTATCATCTCCAAACCTGTTTAAATTAGTCTAAAGTAACATGTATCACGTTAGTATCCAGTTGTTTTGCACACATTTCTCGTACGAATAATGCATGTTATTCAAGCATCACTTTGGATTAGAATATGGCTATATGTCTAAATGGGAGGGGCACTGAATTATTTAGATATCACGTGTGGGCACAAGTCCAGACATCCAAGAGTATACCACACAAAAAGAATCAATGCCCTAGGAATTGAAGGATGAAAGGTGATGGTTGTCAGGTGGCTATCCCACCAATAGTGACTTTTTCATGAGCATTGTTTTGTTCAGCTTTGCTCCTTTCAATCTGGTCATTATTAGTCAAAGGTATGGGAGATTTCTGAAAGAGCTACCGAGGGTTGTTTCACTATGTCATCTAAGGCCTGTGCAACTTCTGGTTGAAAATCTCAAGGATCCTAAGACAATGTCATTGGAATAAAATTTACATTCCCCGTTGTTTGTTGCAACTTGGTGCTCATGCAGGCAGGAACTGTATTTGAGGAATTCTTAACGAACTATACTTTTTGCCTTATATATAGTTACGGATCATCGGCCGTGATCCAACTCCAGTATCTTCTTATTCAGGAATCCAACATGAAATATCTCCCCATAAATATAAGGACCCTATCTGTCAAAATACCCCTTCCCTCAAAAATTGTTGGGACGTTTGAGACATAGGGTCCATCTAAAGTCCCTGATGAATAAAAGTCCCCATCCCACAAATACCCTATTTCTTAAACGTCTCCTATCCCTCAATTATCGGATGGAAAGGGCATTTTAAGAGACAGTGGCCTCGCAGTATATATCTTAGAGACAGACACAAATTCTAGCTATCATCACATGAAATCCGGGTGTTTAGAGCTTAATAAGACCCACATCTATATGTAATGGGGGGGGGGGGGTGATTAGCAGTAAACCGACTAAACACAATTATGATAACTCTGGGGTCTGATCAAAAAATGTTTGGAGCTCTCATTCTGAATAAGTCACCGTCCATGATAGCCCTTAATTGTACGTGGATAAGCTTCTAGCCTTGAGTTCACAACAGTAGCTTTAACTAAAGTTCTTATACTGAGTACACATTAAGTTGTCTTAATGTAAGTAACACTTAGCTTTTACAGCTACTAAGTAGCCTAAGGCTTAGAGCATTATCCTTTTTACATGTTCCTTGCTCAAACCTGTCTCACTGAGATATGAGCATTATTTTTGGGTCTATGACATTCAGTCAATTCTCTCCATATATAGAAGCACTTATGAATGATGGAATGGTATCAACAGTCCTATTCAGGAAGTATAATTAATTCTGATTGTATCCTATTCAGATATGAGTCATTTATATTGGTACACAACCTAAAATGGACAGGTTTAATTAAACCATGTAGGGCTGAAGATCTAGGTGATTCCCAACACTTCTCAATAACATATCATGCCAACAAAGCAGTTAGGACATATACCTAGATCAACTTGTCAGAATCATACAAAGCATTGTTGTGGCAATGAGTCTTACGTATACCAACTGAAGTAAACAACTCTACTTATACCAGATCCTGCTACTTGCCATTGTGTGGAGACCTAAAACGGACCCAATCAGAAATCCACCTGAGTATTTTCAACAAGTCATGACTCCTTTGTGCTGTTCATGCCTTGAAATAATCTCAGTGTAATCAATGCTAAGCTGAGTTAGCTTTTCGATGTACACCTGTGCTGTGGACTTAACACTGTGTCAAGTCATGTAATGAATGGTTAGAGACTAGGAGTAGGGCATATATGATCTGCCAGAGCACAAACATAGAATGTGATAGTGAGTTTATGTTTTGCTAAACCATTGGTGGATATGCTGAGATCTTTTTCTCATTATCACCTCAAAGGACAAACTTTACTTCTGTCTTTTTGGCCCAGGGTCTACCTGGGTCATTGGAGTCTAGGTTGCAGCCAAATCCACAAAGTTGTAATCACCAACTTTAGAGTGTAATCATTCAATGACATTAGTTTACACATTTTTCAAAAGCCAAAAGAAAGTTTCTTTCTCATCTATCAAACAACACTATGTCCTTTATGGTGAGTGATGTCTTTCTACTGATATCAAATCAAGATGGATAGATTGAACATGGGGTCATGGTCATGGGTTTCCATGATGGGTCACGGTGGGTCACCTTAACAGGTTGCCATGGTCATCATGATGGGTCACAATAGGTCACCATGATGGGTGGGTCACAAGGGTATTCTTCCCATCTCTAAACACTCATGTCACACACAGTAAATAGGTTCATAACCTATAGAGTTGGAAACCACCATCTAGTTTGAGCTTGCCTTGGTAGCTCAGTGGGTAGTGGGCTGGAAAGTGTGTGAGAGGTCCAGGCTTCAAATCCCTCTAGAGCCACTACTTCCCAAAGGAGTTTCATGGCATTGGTCATGTCTGTAAGTGTCAGTAGACAGACTGCAGTGAACCTTAAGTGTTCTGGTCTTCTAGGAGACTTGCACTGATCCGCTTCTGCCAAGATGTTGTGTTGTGCACTTGCGACTGGTAAAGAGATAGCAGATATCAGATGTTGATGAAGGTGATCCTAGCCGGGAGGGAAAAATGCTTAGATGAATCATTGGAGACTCTGAGAAAAGGTTGTGAAAGCAGCCATCCCATGCTATCTGACTGTGTGTAAGGTCAAAGCATGCTTCGCCACAGTCACTAGTTGGTCATCAGGTGTGTCAGCTTTGCCAGGGTTGAGGGGCTAGGATGTGTTCACAGTGGTTGACTATGACTGAAAATGTCAAAACTCTCCATAATCCAGGGAGAAAAGTTTTCATACTATTTGGCCCAGGTCCCTTAGGTCATTGGTGTTTCTTTTGGTGATTCTCCACCTTTGAGAACATCAGCTTTGAACTAAAGAAACAACTTTCGTTACTTTTTTTTTCTATATTTTGGCAGTTGAGTTTTTCTGTTGACCCTTTGTCTTCCTGTAGGTTGTAAATAACAAAATCTTTTCAATGCATGAAACCCTGGGCCATCTGTGATCAATATAACACGTTCAATCTTTCACATCTATGAATCCTGTTTATATGTGTAGGCCTATAGTGCAGACTAGATTAATCTTTGAGCAATTAAGCATGTGTAATGTAGGCCTATATTAGAAAATAGTGCAACTGAAATTCCTTAACTTCTATTGCACAACCTTAGCATCCACTTTTAAGAGTGTTTTACAAATGCTGTGTCGGAGCATTATGTATAAATGACCTGCATGTCGGTTTTCTATGACTCAGCAGTAATCCATCAAAACAGGAGGATATAATATGTCCACTAATCTGAGGATCATCCCCTCCAGGACCTCTCACTTATACATTGCCCTTAGAAGAACCGTCTTGTTTATGATCATATAAAATGGAATTTTATCGTGAATTAATATTATATATAGAGGCAGGGGAGCACTGTAAATAAGTATCTTCCAAATAACAGCAGAATCCTTGTCCCAAAGTTGCCAGAGATCCATCTTATTTTCACAGAGATTCCTTGTGCATTTGTCTACCAACGTACTGCCACATAGGGTTTCTTGTAAAACTACACTGGTTCACTGCAATACAATTACTGTGGTTCACTATTCAGTTTTACGATGATCCCTTTTTTCACAGTGATTTCATTAATGATTCCATTTATAAAACACGCCCCCATTCAATGGAGTGTAAGTTCAAGAATTTGCAAACCTATCGCTTTCAAAGAATCACAATCTATACAGGATCCACAGAGAGGTCCACCTTCCATATCAATCTATACCACAGTACCTCACTTATAAACCATTACTCTTTCTCATACCAATCGAATCAGGCCTTTGTATAGTTTGAGAGGGTTTGATATCATAATATTGTGTTCCTATTGGCACAGGTAAAATCAAATGAGGACCTTCGCTCAGGAACTCTTACCCAATTTTGAGCATTGTAAATCAGGCATCTTGTAAATCACAATTTAAAGCTTAGGATGGCCTGATATAAAACTATCCATGAGGACAACCCAGTATCAATTTCAGAAAGTGAAAATCAGTGCATTATTATGAGACATGTCAATTCAAATCTATATTTTCCTAATGAAGTCCACAATATTTCAGGTGTCTATTGCACAGACCTTCATATACACATACACCTGATTCAAAAGGTGTCCCCAACCTAATGCCTCCAGGCGCTGGTCAATATTATGTTTCCTGAACCTCTCCAGAGGGTCCGACCTCCTTATCGTCTTGTACTAAGCATTCCCTGACCTACCCCCTGCTTACACTCACCCCCAGGTGTTCACAGCCAACACTTGAAAATGAACACCTATAAGTCGGGTCCGCCACCTAATACCATTGTCTTATGTATTTTCTATATATGATTCTGAATTAGGATTTGTGCTTCCAGGGTAAACTGTTGTAGATATATGAAGGCTCAGTGATGATGGAGAAATCACTTAAGGTGAATTGGGGATTCTAATTGGTGGAGCGCTGGTTTGAAGAGGGTTCTTGATGTAGGACCATGGTCAAAATAATACAGTACTTTTTTTCTGTGAGTGTCGCCATAATACACAGCTCAAGGCATGCAGGGGGTAAATGGCAGTAAGGGACCAACTGAAGGGTCTATGAAGGAGTTACTGCCAAGCTAGAATCAATGGGTCTTAACAGCATGTGGTTCTCCAAGAAGATTCTGAGGTAAACAGTTGGTGATTTATTCTATCAAATTAAACAAAGAGGGGAAAGGGAAACATCATATTGCATTTGACAATAATGTTAATGTCAATGTGGGATCTTTTCCATTTGATGATGGTCCACTTGTTCATATCACTATGCTATCATGATGGAGGAACTGAATCAAATGTATGAACTATAAACTATATGCAATGACCTCATCAAAATCTACAGTTTCACTCTACTGCCGGCCAAAGCTACACTAGGTGCATTCGGATACTCGTTTGTAAATACATGTGTAGCCACTCCAATTTGGGTGCATGTTGATTGATAGGACGTACATGACCTGTGCCTTTTGTACCAGTACCCTTGGTGTAAGTGATGCCCTGGGGCAATTGGTTTCTATTCACTTTACACGACGGTAACCACTCCATGCGTTGTGGATTACTCGTTCTATTATGCTAGTGCATAGAAGAAAACCTTTACTCGCTGCCTGGAAATTCACCGAAATCGTGATAGCTTAACATCTCTCTCTCTCTCTCTCTCTCTCTCTCTCTCTCTCTCTCTCTCTCTCTCTCTCTCTCTCTCTCTCTCTTTCTTTCTCTCAGCAGTATGAACGTAAAAAAAACTTTGATAACACATTTCTATAAGGAAATTTGATCAAGACATATATTCTTCATATTCTTTGTAGACAATGGCTGAACAGGAGGCACAACAAAGAACAGAGGCTAGCCCCGCACCTGGGGTAAGTACATGTAACGACCTACATGTTTTGCGTAAAACCTACTCAAATGTGTCCCCTATATAAAACACTTTGTAGCCTTGAAGCAGGGCGTCACTGAGTTCGTCAGGGCCCTCGAAGCCCCGGGGGGGGGGGGCACTCCCTATGTTGGACATACATATATGTGCGGCTGGCAAGGGTACTTTTTCAGCCAAATGTCCCTACCAAGCCTCTGGTTTCAGACCAAAATGTCCCTAGCAAGGGTCTACTTTTGAGCAAAATGTCCCTAGCAAGGGTCAACTTTCAGCAAAATACCCCGATTCAGGTGGAAAATTCAGGAATTTTCATGAATATTTTCCTAGTTTTCATGAAAATAGCATGAACAAAATTCAAATCATCTTCAAGGTCAATTTAAGATATTTTGAGCAAAATCTAAGACTGTTTTGTCAAAAGTTCCCTAGCAAGGGTAGGGTTTTGAAGAAAAAACCCGCGATTGAGGGCCCTAGCAAGGGTAAGGTTAGTCGGGGGTTCAGCCACACACCCGTATCAAAAAAAATTGAAGTGCCCCCCCCGGGCTCGAAGCATCTGATGCCACCGTCACCGGCCTGCTTCAAGCCGTCAGTTGGCCGTCAGTCACTGATGGACGTCGTAGGGACAGTATCCTTAGGGTCCCCAGCTCTCTAGTTCTATTAGAGCTTGGGGTTAGTTATAATGGTTTCTAATTCTGCCCAAATCTTTCACATTTCTTTATCACTGCACACCAACGGTCAGTCGCTATCACTGCGTATGACGTCATGACCTAATTAGACTTAAAATGAGGCTAGCCGTCGTCACTGGCCTGAAGCAAAGCCTCAGTGTGTCGTCACCTGCCTCGAAGCAACTGACTCTGGCATTACTGTCCTGCTTCAGGACCATGACAACTGTTTAAAAGTCTGCAAATTTTATACCAACAATTGCATTTTTGTATCCTGTGTACCCCAGTGCCCTTGATTGTGCTGCATAGTGGTCTCTCCACTTAATTTTGCAAAGCTAAAACATGGACAAGTTTATAATGATATTTTGTGAGACATGATATAGATATTAATGTAACACACTGCGACTTTAATTAAACAAAACTATCCACAGTATTATATAAATTGTTCATTATTCCTGCAATTTACAAAATAAAAAAACGCTAAAATCAAATCTTGGGATATTTTGGGAGGTTAGCCCTTGTGCCATAATTCAGTGGGTAGATTCTAATCATAACATTGTAACATTTCCATCACCAGGCGAAGCCGGCAGCACCAGCAGCTCAGGCAGTAGAAGGGGATGAACAACAGATTGCAGCAGAAAACAAGAAGTGGGCAAAAGCATACGATATGTCAGAAAACGATGTATGTGGTGAGTAGTGGTTACATATATATCAAATTACACATGTACATTTTCTACTTCCCTTTGTGAAGAATTATTGTGTTTTTGTAACATTCTCTGTGGCAATCTGTTGCCTTAATACAAGCCTGAAGTTACCTATCAAAGAACCCCCCTTAAGGCTTAAATATCATTTTGTCGCATATTGTGAAATCTACACTAATCAATGATGGACGAGGATGAAACCCCCATTTAGTGTCATTAGGACCACCCGCGAGAGACCTCACCGAGGTTCCTTTCTCCTTACCTACTCATAAATATCTAATTGTGGGTCGTACTAGGTACATTATAACATATGACATACAAACTCTATAATTGATACCTGCAGAGTTACGGGAAGGTTTCACACTGTTTGACAAAAATGACGAGGGCCTCATACCTGCCTGTGAGATTGCTAACGTACTACGAGCTATTGGACAAACACCGACTGAGGCCGAGGGGGAGCAAATGATGTCAGATGCAACACAAAGTGGTAAGGTTTTTTTTTTAATTATTTATTTTCTTTTAATTGTTTCGGATATTTTGTTATCCCTTTTTTTATTTCTAAGGCTGCTTAGTGCACTATACACATGCATAATGCTTGCCTCTATAAGTGGCTGTCTTGGGTCAATTTGCCAATATTGAGACGATACTCAATTAAGCATAATGCCAATTTGTCCAAAACGGCATTATGACTTCAAAGTCACTTATAATTTTGTAATCGGAAATTTCGATTTTTAACTTAGAAAAGAAAAATGGGAACTCTCTCATAGGATAGGCATGCTATTTGGTGATGATGAAGTGGCGTCTCCCCAGTGTGTTTTTATACACTCGTACCTAATGCCAAATTATGACACCATAGTTACCACTAGAATCACCCTGAACTTGATACTCTTCAAGCATATATTGTTACAAATCTTTCGTAATTGTTGCGATTTTTTGGCCTTATTACGATCATAAGGGGCAAAATTACGATTTTGGATATTCCTGACACGCAGTGACAGCGCCCTGAAAGAGTGCTAAATTGTCTTGATGCATTCCTAAAATTGAAAAATATTTGAAACAATTATATGTGGAGTCAATTTAGAATCGCTAACATACAACACACACTGTTCTACCAATAACTATAAAACTCACTGAAATGATTGTTGATTAATATCTTCCTTGGAATAAATTAGAAACGAAATCTAAAGACTTCAAGCTTAATTTAACATCCTGTTTTGAGGAGAAAAATTCTAATTTATTTTGGCCTGTCCATTCCAGAAAAGTTTTCTATCGTTACGATTTCTGTTACGATTTGGGACATAAATGTTTTACGATTTTGGGCCCAAAAAATCGTGAAAATTACGATTTTTATGTGGCCCAGGTTGCCATCTCTGTTGAAGAGTGAGTAGTATTTCCTGTTCCTGTCTACTTAAAGTTAAAATAAGGCATAGTGGTAGTTAAATATAGTGTACTACCACTATACTTTACTGCTTCCTGTACGGTGGTACCCTGAAGGTTTATACCTCAGGGCACCAGAGTATGTGTTTCTAGGAGGAGGCAGTCTCGGTCTCAGACTAGGACTGGGCTCGAGGCTGGGAGGAGGAGGAGGAGGAGGAGGAGGTAAGCCGAGGTGCACTGCCACCTGGTAATAGTAAGCTATACTAAAGTTCACCATTCCTGATGTGAAGTAGAGATTACAATTGTAAGTCATTCCATTCTATATTTCTTTCAGATGATGGTAATATCACATTGGAGGAGTTTATGCGGGTGGTTGGAAGTAAAGGATTAAAATCACACTCGGACATGGTAGAAGAACTAGAGGAGGCATTAAAGGTACTGAGTACTGTCTTAAACAAAGAAAAAAACATACAAGAACGCATAGAGCCATAAAGAGAAGACTATTTTACCATCCTGCACATTGATCAATACTCCAGTCATCAGCACTCATATTTTCTCAAATTATCTGAAGTTTTTAGAATCAATTGCTAAGCAACACTGTCATTATCAAATTTCATACATTAGGCCCCATGAGAGGCATGTCTCAGGTTGTAAACTCCTTATGAGACCTGGCCGTGTGATGTTTACCTTCATCGTCTATTTCACCTTGACTATTAATGCAAGTTCAATGAGGGCTACCTCTATGTGCCTGTGAATTGTTACAATTTTCAACTAGGGTATTCGATAAGTTGGCAGAGGTAAACATCTATATGTTTGATACATCTTTGTGTCTTGCTGTGACAGGTATTTGATTAGTAGGGTGTCTGTTACCATTACAGTGTTTTGATAAGTAGGGTTATGGCTACATCTATGTGTCTGCTACCATTACAGTGTTTTGATAAGTTGGGTAAGGGCTACATCTATGTGTCTGTTACCATTACAGTGCTTTGATAAGTTGGGTAAGGGCTACATCTATGTGTCTGTTACCATTACAGTGCTTTGATAAGTAGGGTTAGGGCTACATCTATGTGTCTGTTATCATTACAGTGTTTTGATAAGTAGGGTTAGGGCTACATCTATGTGTCTGTTACCATTACAGTGTTTTGATAAGTAGGGTTAGGGCTACATCTATGTGTCTTACCATTACAGTGTTTTGATAAGTAGGGTTAGGGCTACATCTATGTGTCTGTTACCATTACAGTGTTTTGATAAGTAGGGTTATGGCTACATCTATGTGTCTGTTACCATTACAGTGTTTTGATAAGTAGGGTTAGGGCTACATCTATGTGTCTGTTACCATTACAGTGCTTTGATAAGTAGGGTAAGGGCTACATCTATGTGTCTGTTACCATTACAGTGTTTTGATAAGTAGGGTTAGGGCTACATCTATGTGTCTGTTACCATTACAGTGTTTTGATAAGTAGGGTTAGGGCTACATCTATGTGTCTGTTACCATTACAGTGTTTTGATAAGTAGGGTTATGGCTACATCTATGTGTCTGTTACCATTACAGTGTTTTGATAAGTAGGGTTAGGGCTACATCTATGTGTCTTACCATTACAGTGTTTTGATAAGTAGGGTTAGGGCTACATCTATGTGTCTGTTACCATTACAGTGTTTTGATAAGTAGGGTTAGGGCTACATCTATGTGTCTGTTACCATTACAGTGTTTTGATAAGTAGGGTTAGGGCTACATCTATGTGTCTGTTACCATTACAGTGTTTTGATAAGTAGGGTTAGGGCTACATCTATGTGTCTGTTACCATTACAGTGCTTTGATAAGTTGGGTAAGGGCTACATCTATGTGGATGAGCTCAAACAGAACCTGTTAGGTCTAGGAGAACCTCTGCCTGCTGAGGATGTGGCTGAGATGATGAAGATGGGCGCTCCAACAGGAGACGGCAGGATCAATTACTACGGTATGTTATGTCATCTTTCTGCAGATTCAATTTATATTCTCTTACACCAAATGATAAAGGGTGCAGTGTCATTAGGTTTTGTTCTTTAGGCCTTATTTTGAATTTATTTTAGAGAAAGGGGTAATTTCTTGGGCTTATGAAAAATGAATTGAAAAGTTCTAGAATCCCGACTTTCAAACTATCATAAAAATGTATTTGAATTCACGTTCAATCGAACAAATTCGTTTGCCAATATCATGTGAAGAAAGAGGCGATATGATTGTGTTAGGTTTGGTCTGATATTGCAAAATACAGATTATAATAACAGGTTTTAATTTATTTTTTTATTTATTTCAGATTTTGTAGCAAAGATTACAGCAAAGGACATCTGAGAGTTGCGAGTTATATGGAGGAAAATTAACTGATCTCACAAAGGCCACAAGGATTGGCATCTCCCATTCTTAAATGGGGATATAAGGAGATTATGTTGGTATATATACACACACATATTTGGGATTTTCACTCAAGAATTTTGTACCAACAGAAATTGCTGAACTGTCCAATAGAACAAGTGGAATTGCTCAGTGTATTATCTTCTACTGCTGTCTTGATACTGATCATTTTGCATGACATCATTTCTGTCATATTGATATATTTATTTAATAGATACATTTGCCCTGTATTTCCTCACTAAAGTCTACATACTGTGAGACATTTTTGGGACTGAATGAGCTGAAAATTAGGCCATAGATACTCAAGAAGCACAGAATAATCGTGGAACACAAAGTCTCTTTGTTATAGTAATAGAGCTACGCTGCATAATAGGGTGCTTACCTTTGTGTATGCATCCAATGCAACGGGAAATCAGTGTAATCAATAATCAAAAAGTACCATCGCAGACACATTATCTGCCATTCCTTAGTTGAACTATATCTGACGTGGACATGGAATGGAGAATTTATTTGTACTCAATTTTACTGCTTTCTAAAGGAAATTTTCATTGTTGTATTTTAATGTGTGTATGTGTGTGCATGTCGTGAAAATGTGATAATTGGAGGTGAACTTGTGATAAAAAAGTGTGGGAATATGTTTTGGCTTTTCTAAAGCCACCCAATAGTGAAGAGGGATTAATGTCCATCATTAACCTGACAGGGTCTAATACTCTTAGAGGAAATCAATCATGAAGACTCACATTTTGTGTGAGATGCAGCACGCCATTCAATGCTGTGTGCCTTTCATGACAATATATATATATATATATATATATATATATATATATATATATATATATATATATATATATATTTGCTGCCCAGCTCTGTGTTGTTATATCATAGAGATAAAGAGATGCCTTATCATGGACTTTTTCTGGTCCGTAGAGGGCTTGAACTGAAGCGTGCCTCCACGAGCCCCCAGTATTTATCCTGGACATAGCGTTGAGCCCCTCCTAGGGACATAAATAAAAATCCTTGACAAGATTAATTTGCAAGCCACATTTTAACGACATGACGAACATCTGGTTTTTAACATGAATGCAAACTCTTATTCCAGAATGAAGAAAGTCTGTGAATTCTAAATTTATTGTTTAGACGCACATGAATTCATAATTGATTTGATTCTGCTAGCCTTAGGAAAATTCCTCCCAAAGACTAATGAAGTTTAGGCATATTAAACAAGCATCATTAAACGAAGTTTGGTAAGGATGTTGTATGAAAGGAACGTGTGAGAGCTGTTTATTTATTGTTGTACATAATCATCATAAAATAAAGACGATACCAACCACATGTATTTTTGTTGCCGTTGTGGATTCAGTGCTTATATTTCACAGGGTGTTAGATGAGTAAGCAGAAAGATTTTGCTAAATAGACTATGATCCAACATACTCTACTAGGAAACTTTTAGTAAATGAAGGTTCCATTTACCAATTGGTGTAAGAGCTACCCTCACAATACAAGTTATATGATCTACAACTTTAAATGCCTCCAACATTAAAACGGGAAAGATATGAAAAAAAGAACATGAAAATTATCATGCCAATTACATGGCAGGACGTTGCCGAGAGTTAGTTACCAGAGAGAAATACATTCAGGAGACAATATTAGAAGAGGGAGAACCCAAAATACCTAAGTTCGTGTACATTCAACCAGATGGCGACGTGAGCCATATATTATTCCGGTTACGTCTTTCGGGGAGAAGCGCTAACGTGGCGCCATTTTCGCTTGTTAAATATGAGCAGGTAAACTTTCAACTTTCGCCGGTACCAGGGACACACTTCCGATCATACCGTTTCTCCTCGAAAGGGTTCACATATTATTCCTCCCAGACGCCATTAGCAGGACGCAACTTGCTACGTTGGTCTATGCCCTGGGGGCATGCAGCGTCGCCTGCGTGGTGACACGCTTATTTTCGGGACTTTTGCGCAGGATTGAGCATGCCCTCAGGGCATATTGCTGTGCTTTACATATCAACAATTGACCATTCCTAGTGTATGCCCTCGGGGCATCGTGTATCAGTCCTGAGGGCATATTCTTGCTCTTTTGAAGTTCTAGGATTAACCAAAAACACGCACATGCCCTCAGGGCATCACCAGTGTCGTCTAGGCCACTGTCCACATTATGATTGACCAAAGCATGCCCTAAGGGTCTACTTTAAATACCAGAACTACACCATCCTTAATATCCTTAGGTATGGAATCATGCCCTAGGGGGTAATTATTATCTCCAGGGGATATTTCTATCCGTTACCCCCTGGCTGTGACCTTCAGAGAAGAGACATTCCCCGGGGCCATCATGGAGTTAGCACTGATGCCCTGAGGGCATTGATGATAAAAATGGCCTTAGGGCTTAAGTTAACAGTTGTGTTATTTTATAGCCTTAATGTCCAGAATATGTCCCGATGATGAAAATTCCTGTATAGGGGGCCTAGTCTAGATCAGGCCCCATTATAAATGGGCCAGTATAGCAGTAGGCTATGCCCTAAGGGCATCGTGTCCCTGGGGCATACATTTTGGTCTACTTCCATAGAGTATATTATCATTCTCTGAGATAACTATACCCTCAGGGCATATTCATCACATCCATAGACTATAGGTTTATTGTAGGTCTATGCCCCCAGGGCAGTATTAGAGATGCCAATGTCCGAGGCTTATCCTCCATAGAGTTAATTGACTAGTACATGCCCTCAGGGCAGCAAAAGCACGATCTATGCCCTCAGGGCATGTCCCTTCTTTTCTTCTATTAAAGTTCTATAGACTGTAAATAACAATTCAGTGACAATTCTCTTGACATGCCCCAAGGGCATAGCTAGGCCTACAGGGTGTAGGAGTTCTCATTATACAAGATTGCAGTACCTATGCCCCCGGGGCATCGATGCTGATGCCCCGGGGGCATGCATTCTCCTCTACCTCATTCCCACACACAGTGTGGGAAAGTCCTTCTGTCCCCGGCAATGTACGCGCCACTCCCACGTGGCGCGGCAGTATGTCCTCAGGGCATAGACCAACGTAGCAAGTTGTATCCTGCACACCATTAACTCCATATAACATCCCGTTTTTCTGTGCAAAATTTGGGAGAGAATTTGCAGTGGGAAATATCAGTGATGGAGCATAGGGTAGAGACACCCATTTCAGACGCTCCTGGCCATTCAAAAGGTGACCATATCTAATCCTACAACCTTGTACCTTTAAACTTTGTGTATTCCACTTTCTATTGCACTAATGGAAACATGGTATCTTATCACTTGTATTCATGAACAAGTGTTGATAAACCTTTCCTTTACATGTGAATAAATGAACTGTACATATTGTGTCTGCAAATCATCAAATTGCACCTAGAGACAGACAGCTCACAGTAGGTATGACCCTACAGTCGGACACTATGTTATCTAATAGATATAAACACATTGGCTGACTTTGAAGGAATGTATCATAGCACTAGGGAAAACAAGCAAATACATTACCCCTCTCCAGAATACTCTCAGATGTTTGATTTTACATACATGTAACAGATCCGTATGCAGGCTCAAATGAACATGACCTCCGTGAGGCAGATGGGGGTTTCATTAAATATAGGTGTTAGGTACTGAGTAAACCAAACACACAGATCTAAAATCCATGATTGGTAGTTAGGATATAGTAAAAGGTTTCTCTTTTTGACAAAATTACCATTGTAAATTTATATTAACCATGATATAACTGTGTCCCAGACAGGGTGCAATTGGTGTCCGACTGTAGATACACTTTAAAGGTCATTTAAGAATAACTCCCATAATGCAATGTTTGTGGTGTATCCAGGTTGGGCAAGTAAATTTTGTATATATTCCCATTGTCATGTAAAGAGGTTCTATAAGCATGGTGGTTAGGACACAAGTGATTGGCCAATTAAACCAGTTCTCCCATTTAGTCAGAATCTTTGATTACCAGAATATAGCAAAAACACCCTGTGTTAGCATACTTGTAAAACGACTTTTAAAGGACCTCATATATTTTATGTGCCATTTGCTAGAGAAAACAGTATTTCAGTTTTCATATCTAGTTCATATGATACCTGAAATTATCATATTGATTATGTAATTCAATCCAAAAGGTGTCCGACTTTGGGTGTCTGTCCGACTCAGGGTGCCTTTACCCTATATGACAACAATGTGATAAAACATGTTAATGTGCTGCACATTGTTTGGTTACTTAAGCTGCATTGAGCATGGGTATAATGACTATAATAGGCAGTTTTTAGAGCTATACGTCATGCCTACAAAGTAGATCATAGTCTACAGTACACCTTGCCTGCTAGATGCTGCCATAGAAGCCTATATACAGCCTCTGAACTAATGCCACATTAGAACAGGTATTTGCCTAGAAGTAGTTAACCTGACACCTACACTGGCTGTCCATGCAAAGCCCTTCCAAGGTGATTATGTAGGTAGTGATGAAAAAAGTAGTATATGACAAAGTGTATATTATATATACTTAATGTGAATAAGGCACTCTGACCTGCTATTCAAAAGTCTGTTGAGTTTGAGATTGAATGTTGTCCCGGGAGGCGGTCCCATGATGTGTAATACTAGGGAGGTTTAGCAAACACGACGCACGTCACTCAAACCTGATTTTACATAGACGCAGCAGTGCTGTAAGTATGCTGCACGTCTGCGTTATAATGCCTACATAGTGACTGCTAAACCTCCCTACTAATAGCTTTTGGACGTTAAACAAATATATCAATCAACTAATGTTGATAAAGTTAATGTGCTAATGTAAAAAAAATCACCACTGTGATTGATAATATCCCCATGCCTGTTAGAGAAAATGCCAGAAATTAGCATAATCTTCCTCTGAAATTGTTTTGCTGTGTAACCCATTATTCAAGATACAAGCATGGAAATGAGTACACTACAGTTGGGTGGATACAGACTGATATTTTCAGGATCCAAGTCCTAACATAAATGGAACAATCTTCTGTATCCATAACCATTTAAATATGCATTAACAACTCATCCGATTTAATGCCCAGCAATTAAAGCTTCAAACTCTCAACAAGAATTTCAACCTTGGACAATACCTTGAGCTGGCTGGATTATTCTTTTATTTCTAAGAGGAAATAGACAGACAGGAGAAATCATACCATGGAGAACCAAACAATACCTGCTAATGAAATCTTTGACAAGGGTAATGCTTCATATCAGCCAGAGTTGATATCATTTAACTATATAACAACTGTGGCTATGTGTACTGTTGGGATGATACTGAACACACAGATTATCATTGTCATAGTGTATGGGGCCCTTATCTAATGCAGTGGTCGCAGGCCTGTCAGGAATAGCAAGTCCTGAAGCTTAATTCAAAACATCCTGGGATCGCAACCCCAGCGATCTTAGTGTAGGCACATATCATAAGACCTGGCCGGTCTACCCTATCTAATGCAGTGGTTGCAGGCCTGTCAAGAATAGTAAGTCCTGGGATCACTTCACTATTCTTTTTCCAGCACTAAGATCACTGCGATCTTAGTGAAAGAATTGCATGGTGGTTTCACCTCAGTACAAGAGCACTTACAGGGAACACTCCTGATCGAAAGAGTGAACAGCTTGCTGATTACATAAACAGGGGAGGGAGGACGTTTACTGAGAGTCCTTGAGGGTTCTTAGGGCTACTCATGCGTTAAGTGCACTGTAAGGTAATCCATCAAACAATTGTACACCATGTCTAAGAGTAGACAGATCGTTAGTCACACATTAGTCATATGTACTAACTAAGATTATTTGGCCGTTTTGACTAAGTTAAGTTAGACCGACTAACTTGAATTTTTTTTTCTGTGATATATACTAAAAAAGTGACAATACCATTAAGGCTACCCTTGAGCATCAAATGAATGGTCCAATTTTTTAAACCCTTCGTGGTCCAATTTAAGAGACCTCAGTCCAGAGCCTTTTATTATCAAATCGAGGCTGAATTTCTTTGGTCCATCCTTGGCGGGGGGGGGGGCGAAAATTTGCTGTCCCCCTTTTGTTTTATAGTAACATGTATAGTTTCATTTGTAAAAAGATAACATTAGAATTATCTACCCATTTGGGATGCTGACACTGGCCGTGAAATATAGGGCGCGGTTATTAATTTTCATGGGGATGTGCAATACAGGGCTTCTAAGGCTTGGTTAAAGCTAATGACTAGAGTAGCATAAATTAGATAGTGGGGCTACATATAAATGACCTAACATAAAAGGGACATGAATTGATTGAAGATATAATGGTCCTAGTGATTCTCCTTTTTTTTCTTTAGAAGATTGGTTTTAAGTCCCAATCAGCGGATGTATTAACTTTAAGAGCATCCCGACAGTTGTTATGAAGGGTGGATGCAGTCACTGTACACAGAGAGTGAACGAGTCATGGAGGCTACACTTGGGTAGGACTCTCTCACTCCTTGGATGGTATTCTCTAACCGTATAGAGGCATAACCAGAGACTTATTGGTGGATTTAGCCCTAAGGATTGCACTGAGGACGACAGGTGAGAGAATGATATTTTAGAATAGATATAAAATACTGAAAGGATATACGATTAGATTTAGAAAAAAAAAGAATATTAGATTCCAAGATATAAAGTCACTTAATAAGTTATACATTCTGCAGACCGATTAGGGGATTACATTTGCTTGGGCCTCAGATGTCTACCTGGACAAACCCTACTCATCATTTTATTCAATTAGGCTATATTGTTATTTTTCATGTATTGCAAGTAAAATAAATATCACGTTTGGATAAATATTTCACTTGAAAAAAAAAACACACACACACACATGCAACAAAAATCCTTGATGAATCTGATGTCACGTTGTGGTCGAGAGAATTCTGACCGGGTCCATATCATATCATTATATGATGGAAAGACCAGTTATGACCTCAGCTGGGATATTTAAAGCATGGCCTACATAACACAACCATTAACATGAATGCAACTTTTATGTTTACATTTTACATTATTTATATTATTTCTACTCACTGCTTCAACACATGCCAAGTTTCACATCGAGGCCAAATGCCACCATACTCAGTACTTTGTATTATCCTTCGGGAAAGATAAACATCAAAATAGAACAAATAAACCAAACAGGGGTTTTCCGTAATTTTATTTGTTATTTCTAATTCTATCTATTTCTTTTCCCTTCTATTGTGTATGAAGAACGTAGGGATGAAAAAAGGTGCCACGGCTAACTCATTTTTTATCCAAAGAATATATTTGCACATGAAATTGCACATATAGAGCAGTGAGTAAGTAACGACCCCCGGTGCTCGATAGATTTATCTACAGACCCTCGTCTTAGAATGACTCTCAGCATAAAAATAGTACATGTGTTAGTCCCCTGCCAGGTAGACCTCAAAATGCTTAAACACATAGACATGAAGGCACAAGCTGATCAGATAAGTCTATCAAAGACAGGTGATTTACGAGTGAAATGGCCCATAAACCTAGACTTTAATAACTAAATACCTTGCCGTTCCATAAAAAGTTATTCTGACGTCCTTTAGAATAAGTAAAAATAAGGCCGTGTTCCTTCACTGATGAGTTTCCCTAACTTATAGGTTAGTACAATCGTGAAACAATCTTTGATATCAGTCCAATTTAGCAGTGGCTATAGTTCTTCTATATATAAGAAAGTGATTCCCAAATTCTTTGTGGACCGCACCCATGTTTTATTGAACTTTATCCCCACTGGTTTGTCAAAAGAGTTGGTTTTGTCAATCCATGTAATGTAAATATATTATGACAAAACGGTATATAGACTAACATTAAGTGTTATTTGACTCAAATTTAATGTTTTTTGATCATCAGGGGGCCATAATGATTAAATTGGTTCACAAGAAAAAAAATCAGAAACGAATGCCTAATATATGTCTCCCGCGCTCCTATATTTGTCTCGCAAATCTGTATAACCATGGTTAGTCATTTCCATACAGTCCCCTCTATCTTTTATCCGGTAATTCCCAAGTAGGTTACTGGGATAATTGGAAGGGTTAATCAGCAAAAGAGGCGATTTCTGTCAGGTCCAATCACAAGAAGGGATTATTAACCTATGATTAAATCGAAATAAATTGGTATATTAGATGTTACACTGGAGCCGCCTAGATTACACTGTACGCAGTCTTTATATATATATATATATATATATATATATATATATATATATATGTAAGGGTTTGTGGCCTTACGGACCTGGGGGGTTCGGGTCTTACGTTTCGAAAAGAAAGAGTAAGACAGTATTCCAAGTGTATGCCAACGGTTAGTTTTATTTCTTATTGTACACTCACGGCTGCCGGATGATGTCAGAGAGGCAGCTAATATCAAGGAATAATGGTTCACATGGTGTGGAGGCCAGAAGGGCCTCTGACGTAGCGGCTGAGCCCTGGGCTTTATATACGGACCCAGGTGTTCGTCGTCAGATGTCCCCACAGACCCGGATCAGTGCTGCCACCTATCCGGAACCTGAGGAACGTCCGACGACTCGACTCACCCGCCACGTCAGACGGTACCCAACTCCTATGGTTTAATAACGTGTACCTCTACACCACTCCCCCAGACATTTAGGAGGGTGTTATAGTTATAATAATATTACTAGGATAACATTTCTATATGTCTAAACCTTTAGTAATAGAGGTACAACCATAGGTATAACATTAACACCAAATTGAGTATGAAACGAATGTCATATATATATATTCGATAGTGAATGTAGTTACAAATAACAATTAGGATGTCAAAGTATTATACGAATTACTTGAATAAGTGACAGTTATGTGAAACGGAACTGTTAGTTAAATTACTATACCATATAATATCATATTATATCTACGGTATAATCAATAAGACAAGTAATATGAATCGTATACATGTGATAATGACGGTTATATGTAACGGAACCGCCGATAACAAATAAATCACATAATAACATCCGTATGTGTGTTTGTAGTTATTAACACCACATTTAAATATATATAGTCTTGAAGAAGACTGTTATAGTAACTTCACTATATAATGACATGTCGTATATTATTAACATACGAATCCGTTAAGGATTCCGTGAGTAGTACGAATAGGACCATTTATACCATACACTTGAAAAGAAAAGAAAAAAATCACGGTGTAGTAATGAATATAATAATAATATATTATCACCGTGTACCTAATAACCTTTATAGCACCAGATCAATATACTTATTATACAGTTTGCCTCGCAGGACAATAATGTGTGTATTCTGGTGAACTTTAACGGATTCTTATAATATGAATATTAATAATAATCAGAGATCCGTATCAATAAATATCTATGTACCCGTATCATAATATGTATCTAGTGGATATGCACATACATATATTATTATAGAAAAATAGAAATATGACATTATATACAATATACAGAAATTATAGGTGCTGCTGGAGTCTTCTGCTGTAATCCTCCGGGTACTAGTAGGTAGGTGTGGTCAGCTAACCACGGGATGGACGTGCTAAAGTTTATGGTTTCCATATATAGAGTGAACACGGTAGATGAATTTGGGGCAGCTACCCACAATCCTCTAGTAGTGCTAAAGTTTATAAGTAAATCCGAATGGCGTAGAATGTAGGATAATAGTCCGGATGTGTCAACTATGTAGAAAACGTAATCCTTTTTTAAGTTTAGTTGACATAAGTAGAGAATAGTCCAGTATAGGTTGATCCGGAAGTAATAGTAGTAGTTGGTATAAGTCCATTCGGGAGTATAGATGAGTTGTAGAGGTAAATCGTAAAGTCCATCCTAGTAAGTGGTTAGCACGGGTAACAGCAGGAGTCTGGAACTGGTATCCGGATACATCTCACAGCAGCAAGTCTACTATCGGATTGTTCATGGAAGAAGTTATAAATCCGAATAGACTATTCAGGGTGCAATAAGGGTTATACAGCCTGAATTATACAATAGACTGGTCATAAGAGGGACCCGGAACACATGCCATAGGTGTTCATACACTAGTGAGAAAAACATTCGCAGACCTGCAGGGTTCTGCAAAGACTATATCTGGTTATGGGGAAAAGAAAAAATTATGGGAGCAATAACCCGTAGCATGCTTAAGCGGATTTCTTAGCATGCTTCTTCTTCAGAAGAGCTAGAGCCGACTCAGGAGTGCCGTCCCACTCGTCCAAGTCGACTCCGAACACCCTCATGAACTTAGTGTTCAGGTTGGTGTTCCGAGTTATCTCCTCTTTTACACGTTTCTCCAGCACGTGTACATCCATAGCTGCCTTTTCTTGGGCAGCTGCGGCAGCCTCCTCCTGGGCCTTCACATCGCTCCGGATGAGGGTCTCGAGGCGTTGCTTTTCAGCATCCGCGACCTCCTTCATACACAACAGGGTGTCGTTTAGGAGACCCTGATGGAACTCGGTCGCTTTTTCGCGAACACACTTCTCCCAGTGAGTGTAGATGGCCTTCTGGACATCTGCCTCTCCCTGGCGAGATTTCTCAAACCAAACTTCTGCATTACCGGTTTTAATGGTAATAGCGTCTTTTGGTTTCGCAGGTGCAGCGACAGCCTTGGGAGGAGTCGAGGCGGCCTGTGGACCACTTCCGGGTTTAGGGCTCCCGGACACACCTGCCGTTGGTACACAGTAGGCAGGTGGTGCGTTTTGTTTCAACCCCATTTGCAGGTACATGTTCAACTGCTCCTGGGTAAAGGTAACTGGTGGGGCGGCTGGAGCGGATGCAGATCCGGCGGCAGCAGATGCGGTGGTCTTCTTTGGCATAAGGCGACCATCCTTTCCTACCACCAATGTCTGGCTCTCAGGTCCAGGTCCCTGGTTTAAGGACGGAAAGTTTCGAGAAGTAACTTTCCCAGGCTTAGATACGGCTCCAGCGTATCCGGCAGGTTCGGGCTTCTTGAACACCGGAGTGCCCTGGGCCTGCTCTGCGGGGTGCCTAGCCAGAGGGGACCTGGAACGGTCCTCTGCTCTGACTTTCGGTTTAGTGGTGCCCTGACCATTACCGTTGCCGCCACGGTTCTGATCTCTCCTGCTCCTTTCACGAGCTCTCTTTGCATCCTTTCCGGATTCCTCGCATTTCTGCCAGAGAGACTCGTGCATGTCCAGTTTACCCTTTCCAGGAGTCAGGACTATCTTTGCTCGGAGTTTCGAATCCTTGGTCTTCGGAACTTCGCAGAGGACTTGGTCCCCCGGTCGGATCTTAGACCAAGCATCCTCGCTCAGACTGTCGAACTCTTTCATGAGTTCCTGATGAAGCTCCATGATGCGCTTCCGTGCCCCGTCCAAACCTTCTGCGTGGCATTTCTTCTGGTGTCTAGCCAGATCACTACGTCGGTTGTATTGCACCTTCGTAGTACACTTCTTGCCCTTCTTACCATAACTCGGATCACAAATGTAAACCGGGTGATGGTGGAAGTGGGCCTCTACCAGATGCCGTTAAAACCGGGCTGGAGTACTCCAGGTCCGGATCATGACATCACTCGCATCCTGGCAGATAGAGAAGGGACAGGACTTTTGGTCGTCACCGTACCACTTCTCTAAAGCCCAACGCAGCTTCCTCCTCTGGGTATAAGTGTAATACCCTTCGGTGTGGTTTAGCATAAGCCACATCTTTCGATAGGCTTTGCTCGGATTGGGATCCTCGTCCGAAAGACGCATCCAATCTTCATCGTCTGACTCATCATTTTTATTGACTGAGTCCGGGCAGGCATAGAGGGTAGAGCCGTCCTTCTTTACTCCATACGCACAGTCGGAGAAGCACGTCGGAATCTGGGATTTGAATCCGGACTTGGCGTTAGCCCAGCGTTCGGCCTCGGTTTGAGTTGATGGAGTGGCCTTCTCATCATACTCAACCGAGGACTCGTGCACAGACTCCTCGTCAGACGATTCAACCTCCATGGCAGAACTACCAGTGGCTGAAGTGCTGGGTTTCGGCTCGGCTCTAGCAGAATCCGGGAGATTCTTAAGCTTCCGAGCAGCGGACCTTCGGTTCTTGCTGACCTTCCAGTCTTCCTCCGGTTCCTGGGTTCCGGATGCGCTGGAGGTCGAGGCTTCTACCTGTGTGGTAGTACTGCCGGTGGCTGGTGCAGCACTGGCTGAACTCCTGGCGGCAAGTTTCAGGTCGGGGATAGGAGGTGCGGGTACTTCCGCGGCCCTCTTAGCCTCTTCCTGAGCCTCCCGTTCGGCAGTCATTCGACGGACGATAACCGTCCGAAGGGCTGCGCCTCGGTCCAAACCGATTAGTGACGTGTTCTGGACGTCCACTAATTCTTGCTCGGTAATATAAATACCTTCATCCCACTGCTCGAAGTTAGCGGCGGCCTCCCGATACTCCTTAGTGGTCCGGTACTGGGGCCGGGTAGCACAAGGGCGTGGGTACGTCTGCCCCTCGGAATCCGAGACGCAGCCTACCCAGTTGATATTCGTAGCCTTGACGTTCCACAGGGACTTGTCAGACTTCGGGTACGTTCCGAGCTCGAAGGCTCGGTTGGCTTCATACACTGTCTCGCGGAAGTCAGCGTCTACCATAAGTCCCCGTTGGAACCACGGCCAGTCTCGAAGCCACTCGGGAGGCGTCCTGGTCAGCTGGTCGGGAACCATAACGCCCTCAACAGCTATCCTAACCTTCGGGTCCAACCTGACTGGTGTCCCGTCCGCGTAGGTCACTTGTGCCTGCAGTTCCGGGTGGACATACAGGTAGCGACCATCGTACTCTACTGGGAACGGGTCAGCCACTGCTGGCTTCCACTGGTCCTCCGCGCCGTCGACTTGTGTGGTCTCGGACTCTGTTGATGCGGGTTTGGCACTCGCAGTCGCTCCGGATCCCTCTGGTGGGAGTGGAGATAACATCTTCTCTGGCTCATTTAGTGAAAATGAAGCCAGTTTCTCCTCGAACGAGCGATCCGTGGATTCCTCCACGTCCATCATCTTGCTCTCTTCCTGTGTAACAGGAGACAAAGCTTCCGGAAAAGCTTCTGCGGACGGAGTCAGCTTATCCGGGTCACCGGATAGCTTGGCTGCAGCTACGGATTCCTCAGCCATGACTGGGGAATCGCCCACGGGAGTAAACTACTCCTTTTTCCGGCCTTTACGGCGCCGGGGCCGACACAAACGGAGTCTGTCTACCAGGAGACAGACTCTGGAGGAGCAGCGAGGGGTTTGCTAGCCGGTAAAATCCAAGAAGGGAGCGAGCTCGACCGTCTTGGACGTTACCGAAGAACAATATGGCGACAGGCCAGCATTCGTGACGTCATTTCCCCGTTGCGCGCGTGGTCACGAGAGGTCAGCCGAGACTGGACGCTGTGACGTCATGCGGAAACGCACGTGCTACAGACTGTACATCAACAAACTGATTGTTTTTAGGTAATTATCGCTCACACCGATGACTCGTCCGGGGATTTAAGTGGAGATTATGGAAAGCTTAAGCCAATCCACCGGATAATCCGTCCACTACCCATTGGTACATCATGCGGCGGCGACAAATAAGCCTTTCGGGTCAGTTGTCATCCGTTCATCTAAATGTAAACATTACACTCGTTGTGTATACAGGTTAGGTCACTGCAGTCCTCTGGGCAATTCGGGGGCTGCGGCGAACGTATCTCCCCTTCTCGGATAGTTCTTTATCGGACCTGACAGTCTGAAGAGCTTTCTCTAGGTGCTTCTTAGCCTTAGAAACACCTTTCCTCTTCTTTTTGTCTTCACCTGCCGAGACTTTTTTAACTCCCCCACGCTTAATCAGTGTTGGCGTGGGTGTCACTGATTCGGAACACTTTTTAGGTCTACCACGACCATGCTTCACTATAGTGTTCTTTACCTGGTCTATTATGCGATTCCGGTTCAGGATCTTTCCGGAACCTTCACCATACATTTCTGTGGAGGTCTCCCTCCCAGACCATTTCCTTAATCTAGCCACATTAGACTTATAAAGTCGACCTAGGTCAGATTTGATGATTACGGTACAGTCACTGATAACTTGTGTTATAGTAAAGGGACCATCCCAATTAGACGCTAATTTTATGTGTCTAAGTGATTCATGTAATCTGAGAACTCTGTCTCCGGATTGGAATTTCCGATACTTTAGATCGGTATCGTATCCTACTTTCTGCCATTTGGCACTTTTCTCCAAATCAATTCGGACAGACTCATATGCCTTTTTAAATCTGTCTCTTAAGCATTCCACAAAAACTACATGGCAAGGTAGTTCCGGGTCCATCCCTACAACTCCAAATACTAAGTCAGCAGGCATTATCAGATCCTCTCCGAATACTAAAAGGTTCGGAGTACAATTTGTACTTGAATGTACCGTACTGTTATAAGCATGTGTCACAAAGTGGCATTGCTCATCCCAGTCGTCCATGTGTTCATTGACGAGTGACTTTAGGACTTGGATAAGGGTTCTATTGAACCTTTCTACCAATCCGTCGCTTTGTGGCCTATACGGGTTGGTTCTAGTCTTGCAAATAGCTAAGTATTCGCACATACCCTGCCAGAGATTTGATTCGAATTCTCTGCCCTGGTCACTGTGTAACATCAATGGTACACCGAAACTTAGTACCCAACCTTTTACAAAGGCTTCGGCACAAGTAATTGCTTTGTGGTCCGGTAGTGGAAGTACTTTAGTATATTTCGTATAATAATCACAAACTACCATCATACAGGTATTATCATTAGCGGTTGTATTAAATCCACTAATAATATCTACCCCGATTCTTGCGAATCTAACTCCGAAAAGTTCTTGGGATAGGGGAAGTTTGCCCATCCCGGGTCCGGGTTTGTTTTTACAACAATCCGGACAGGTGATTACCCATCTTTGCAAGTCCTGTGTCATGCCAGGCCAATAGTATTTCTTGGAAAGTCGTGCTAACGATCGTTTCCTTCCGAAATGACCACTGGTCCGATGTCCATGACAGAAGTACATAATGTCATGCCTCATAGCATGTGGTATCACCACTTGCATGATTCTCTCACCATTATTGCATGGCTTCCAACGGTATAACACGCCTTTCCGGACTTCAAGCTCGGTCCATTGAGCAAGAAACCTTCTCATTTCTCGATTTTCCAGGGAGACCTCTGGTCTAACTGGACGTATACCCTTTGGTACCAATTGCAGTAGCTGCGCAGTTATCGAGTCAGCTTCCTGGAAACGTCGTATGTGATCCATAGACCAATCCAGTATACTGGCAACTAGGGGTACGAATGGTCTTCGAATCCCTGCTAATACTGCCCTATGAGCTCCACAATCAGTGCAATCCGGATTATCACATTTCCGAATTGGTATTCGAGACAAAGCATCAGCATTTAAATGCTTAACTCCGGGTCTATGCTGAATCTGTTGATGTTCAAGCCCATACTCGGATAAATGGGCTAGCCATCGGCCTAACATTCCTTCAGCATCTCGGAAGTTCAGTAGCCACCTTAAAGAGGAGTGATCCGTACGTAAAGTAAAGTTCGTTCCCCATAGAAAATGTTTGAACTTCTTGGTATATACGACTACTGCTAACAACTCTCTTTTGGTTGTGCAGTAATTGCGCTGAGTCTTGCTCAGTGTGTTGCTGGCAAAGGCAATCGGTACTTCTCTCCCATTTTGGACTTGCGAGAGAGCTGCACCAATGCTATCATTACTAGCATCAGTATCCAGTATGAAATGATCCGTTTCATTCGGATATTGCAATACAGGAGTACTCGTGAACAGGTCTTTTAGCTTTTGAAAAGCGGTTTCCTGTTCATGCGTCCAAGGAAATTTTTCCTTGGTAATTCCTGGAGTCCAGTTAGCTATTGCTTGTAATGGATAACTGACTCTAGAATAATTTGGAATAAATTCCCTATAATAGGTACAGAATCCTAAAAAGGACCTCACTTCTTTGGGTGTTTTAGGTCTATTCCAATTCGTAACTGATTCGATTTTTTCCGGATCAGCCTTTATCCCTTCATCACTGATGATGCGGCCCAAATAATTTATGGACTTTCTAAACATGTGGCATTTCTTAGGTTTCAATTTGAGACCATTAGAAATAATACGTTCTAGTACCATTTTTAGGTTATTAGAACACTCTTCGAATGTTTTTCCGAAAACTATGACATCGTCAAGATATACAAGACATCTTTTCCACAATAAATCACTTAGAATTGTTTCCATCATTGCTTCAAATGTTGCCGGTGCATTGCACAATCCAAACGGCATTATGTTATATTGGAATAGTCCAATATGACTCGAAAATGCAGTTTCTGCCATATGCAGGATGCAACTTCTCGACCCGGACTATGCCCCCGGGGCATTCACGCGCTGCTCTACGCGTGACAGCAGTCCCTGCTGTGCTGTGCTGTGTCAGATTGTGACTCTGGTGTGAGTTTATAAGGAAAGGCCCCGGGGGCATTCTCGGGCCAGTGATGCCCCTGGGGCATACTTTAGTCGTTTCTTGTGTAGGAGTAACGAAAATGCCCTGGGGGCATTGATGGAATTGCTGATGCCCCCAGGGCATGCCATTGTAGATTTCAGATTATAGAAGAAAGGCTATGCCCCGGGGGCATTTGTGGTGTGTGTGATGCCCCCGGGACATAATAGTATTCAGTCTATAATATAGAAGTAAATGCTATGCCCTGGGGGCATCATCACACATCATCCATATTATGGATGCCCCAGGGGCATGGTACAGAGAACAATGGGGGGCAATGCCCTCAGGGCATTCATAGTAAGGATAATCATACATGCATAAAAAAAATTGACGATGCCCTGGGGGCATCCATGTACTAAACGATGCCCCCAGGGCATAGTCCAATACCCTATATAGGCCTACATGTCCTGGGAGCATCATCCTTACCATGGATGCCCTGGGGGCATTTTCCCAGACTTGCCATGGGGAGTGTGGGAAAGGGCACGCCTCAGCCACTGCTGTCCGCGTAATTTTCGCATCACTCCCACGCGGCAGTCTGTAGGCCCCGGGGGCATAGTCCAGGTCAAGAAGTTGCGTCCTGCTCTCCATATCTGAAGGGTTCATTCCCACTTGCCAGTAACCTGATTGCAAGTCTAGGGTACAAAACCAACTGTTCCCTCCTAAGGAGTCAATGGTTTCGTCTATTCTCGGTAATGGATACGAATTCTTTTTCGTTATTCCATTCAACTTCCTGTAGTCTATGCAAAAGCGGATAGTACTGTCTTTCTTTGTTACCATACACACAGGACTACTCCATGGACTATTGGAAGGGACTATTACATCCTGTTCCAACATCTTGTTTATCTCATCTTCAGCTACTCTCTTTTTCGCTAAAGGTAACCGTCTATACGGTATCTTAAAGGGTGCAGCATCTCCAGTATCTATTCTATGTAATACCTTATTTGTCGTACCTAGTTTTTCACCAGGTTTGGCAAAGGCAGTATTATACTGACAGAGCATCTCATAGAACTCTTTCCGGTGTTCCGGATCTTCTAATGAAGTTTCTTCATACAACTTAAGTAAGTCTTCCGAAATTTCACCATCCCCTGTTACCTTTTGTAAGCTTAGCTTACTATCCGTTACAGTTTCCGAAAGGGTCACGTTTCCAAAAACTTGTCCCTTTTTCAAGTAGATAGTACTGTTTCCAGTATTGGAGACAGGTACTACCGACCAGGATGCATTCGCTACTATCGTGTCTACAGAATTTAATCCGATACTTGACAAAGTAACTACATCCGGTTCTATCACTGCAGGTTTATTACGCATTGCAGGGTCACTTCTTACAAGCACATCACAGGCTACTCCCGGGGGGATTCGCACAGTGTGTGCCACACTAGCCATACTGCTCACTTGTCTCAGTACACATCTAACCCTTACGGGATACGGGTATCTCACACTCAACACTCCTGTTTGAGGTTCCAACACAGCACCATACAGGGATGCGAAATCCAACCCAAGTATCCCCTCATCTGCTATATCCGCAACGGTGGCGCTCATGACATAGTCATGTATACCATCCAACTGTAGTTTCACACAAGTTCTACCATACGTTTGCAAGGTACTGCCGTCGGCCGTCTGAGCACTTCCTCCCGATTTGAGAGTATCATGTTCATCCGGTATAAGATCGTAGAACCCCCTAGAGATACAAGAGTGGCTAGCTCCCGTATCCACAAGGAATTCGGCAGATCTTCCATTAACAGTGAGGCAAACATACCACCGCCTTCCGTTTAGAACAGAGGGCATGTCCGTGACGATCGGAACGTCATTTTTCACACCAGGAGTCGATCAACATCCTTTCAGGAATTCCAGACAAGGATGACCCGGGGGCAGGTGGGCACCACAGACCTTGGCTAATTCATAGCCGCCTGCCTCGTTACTGATATTGAGTTTCCCCTGTGCTCCCATGGCACCTGTTATATCAGCTTCCCTAACCTTCCGGGTGTCTACAACCACCTCGGTGTTAGGCGATCTTGTTACTACATGCGAACTATCATCACGGATGGTGATATCATGGCAAGATTTGTCACTGGGATCCCCTTCTTTGCCCCTCGGGAGATCCCTTTCTAGTTTTCCTCTGTACTTATCCCAGAGACACCCTCCTGTTTACGTGGGACAGGCTTCTCAGCCATACATTCTGGAGCAAAATGCCCTAGTTTCTGGCATCTGAAACATCTCCTTTGAGATTTGTCAACTCTTGGTCTCTTCAGAGCTTCTGTTAATCCGGCTATTAACGTTTCCATCATATTAGTCGGAGCAACAGTGGATGCTACGGTTGGTTTCGCCGTAGAGGCTACACTGCCCGGTTGAGTTGATCCGGAAGCTGTTTTACCAGTGACAGATCCTCCTCTCCCTCTCGAACGAACCTTCTTATACCGCTTTTGTCGGTAATACTTTCCAGCTATCTGGACTGAACCAATATATTCTCCGTTTTCATCGGAGATATAGTCATACTCCTCATCAGCTTCATTCGATTCAACTGGGGCTAATTGGGAAGTATCATATACCGGAGTAGGTGTACCTCCATATTGGAATGGAGCTGCTCTTACTGGATTAGGTCCAAGACCTACCAATCGTTTCTTCATGTCATGTCCATCAATTGCTATGAACAGGTCACTGAAGGAAGTATCATCTTTCCAAGAATCCCAGACCACTTGCTTTTGATCCGGATCCCGCAATCCACTGTAGAATTGTATGAACAATTCTTGTAGATAGCAATCATCGTCATGAGCCCAATTTGGACGTGCTTTTGAAAGCAAATCCTGCAGCTCCAAACCAAAGACTTTGTGTGATTCCTTAGGTTTTTGTGTTCTCTTCTTGAAACTTACCCACGGATCTTCTCTAACGATTGATCCAAATAGGTATGCGGCACATTCTACCAATTGGTCATAGGTACCGTATAATCCGTAAGCTTCTCTCAATTGGTTGAGAGCTACTTTTCCGCCTTTATTTAACCAACAGATCAAATATGGCAAAGCTTCTTCTTTTGTCCAGCCACTACAATTGACTTCGTCGACAAAAGCTTGATACCTGTCCTTCCATGGATCATTAGAATCATATGGAGGGGGTATCCGTGCCTGCCCATGTGCCGGATTATTACATCCGCGTAGTCTATCCGCTTCTCGGATGCTCCAGTTCATGACTTCCATGCCGTCTGCTCCCTTCCGGTAGCAGTCAATGCCAAGGTTTTGGATACATTGGCTTCTATCAAAGATGGTTTGCATCC
Organism: Acholoe squamosa; assembly: GCA_949317995.1. Classification (NCBI taxonomy): domain Eukaryota; kingdom Metazoa; phylum Annelida; class Polychaeta; order Phyllodocida; family Polynoidae; genus Acholoe; species Acholoe squamosa. The sequence continues at coordinate 63,079,159 of OX439043.1, forward strand.
CTGCAGGCATAGAAGTTCTCCTATTTGGCTTCCTGCCATCTCCTCCTGATCCTGATCCTCCGGATCCGGATCCTCCTGGGCCGCCTGGAGGATTTCCTCCTGGTGGACCATTATTATTATAGGTTCCAGACGAACCGCCTGAGCATCCACCATTGTAACCGGCGTTTCCAGAAGACGCATATCTAGGGTAAGAATTATTTTGATTCCATCCCTGGTTATAGCTATTGCCATTTTGGTAATTACCGTTTCCTGATGGATTATAATTATTTCTATATCCATAGGAAGATGTTCTTGGTTGATACGTACCGCCATTAGCATTGTTTTGTGGCGGGTTTGGTCTTAGGAAACGTCCATCAGTAGGACCATTACCAGAACCCGGAGGTGGATTCGGTAATCTTGGCCCTGCTGGTGTACCGTGGCCGGGTTGGGGGAAATATGAAGGTGGTGTCAACATATGCCTCATTGGTCCGGGTGCTCTTGGTTGTGCCACGGGTGTATTATTATTAGTCCCAGTAGCACCATCGTGAGTCGCTTTAATTTTGTGACTCAAATCTGGTATGGGTGGTGCCAGACCTATCGTATCCAGCATCGGGGTTGCTGGTTTAGGTGCGGTTCCATTTACTGTGGTATTATCCGGTTTCTTGTAGATTCCGGATACTACATTCTTGTCAGCCCCATCATCAACGAATGGGCTGTATCTAATTGGGGTTGCATCTTTGGATGTCTTTCCCAACATTGTAGATACCACAGCTGGATCAATATTGCCTATAGTTAACTAGGCGGCTTCTACATATTTATCTAGAGTTATTGCAGTATTCTGCAATTCCTGAAGCTCATTTGTGAGTTTCTGTCTATCCTCCTCCAGTTGTTTGTTGTAAGCTATAATACCTACCCGGATGGTTTCATTGTCTTCAGCTTGTTTACTACACTGAAGTTTCAATTTATCCAACTCGTCCTGATAATGGCGAATTTCGGATTCGAATTTTGCCTTATCAAGGTTTAATTGGTCGTTCGTATCTATGTATGTTTGGATACGAATGTGCCTATTATCATATTCCTTGTTGAATGATTCTCTCATGGAATGAAGTTTTAATTCTTCATTCTCGAGTTCTTTCATGTACTCACTCCTTCTGGCTTCGAATTCCTTTCGCATGCCAGTTAGGTCTTCTTCCAACTGAAGTTTTTCATGGAATACTTTGTCTTTAGCTTTGACCAAGGTATTTAGGTTCTCGTTCAAAGTTACATAGGTTTCATTCAACAACATGACATCCGGTCGTTTGAATTCCTCACCTTCCGGTACCGCATAGGTTAAGTCGCCATCTATAGCGCTGTAATCTAATATTGGTAATTCGGGCCTGGGTAATCTATAAGGTAGTTCTCCGAATGTTACCCTTTTTGGCATTGGTGCCGGATGTTCTGGGTTAGTACTACCACCAACTTCGAACATCGAATTACTTAACTCGTCAACAAGTGATTGTTGGCCTATTAAGTTACTCTGTCTCTGTATAGACTGTTCGCGTCGTACAGAGTCTGGCAGATTCTCCTCACTATCATTATAGTGGGGTCCGGGATCTCTCCAAGATGCAGATTCCGCATCTTGTGAGTTCGAATGGGTTTGGAGCATTAATGATCCATTTCCATTCTCTTGGGCAACCAATTGCCCTGCTGGGTTAGCTTCCCTGAGGGTGTCTAACCCATGTACTAGCCGTTCGGACGTTATAACGTCCGGGCTATACACCAGAATTAACTGGTCACGGCACCAGTGTAAGGGTTTGTGGCCTTACGGACCTGGGGGGTTCGGGTCTTACGTTTCGAAAAGAAAGAGTAAGACAGTATTCCAAGTGTATGCCAACGGTTAGTTTTATTTCTTATTGTACACTCACGGCTGCCGGATGATGTCAGAGAGGCAGCTAATATCAAGGAATAATGGTTCACATGGTGTGGAGGCCAGAAGGGCCTCTGACGTAGCGGCTGAGCCCTGGGCTTTATATACGGACCCAGGTGTTCGTCGTCAGATGTCCCCACAGACCCGGATCAGTGCTGCCACCTATCCGGAACCTGAGGAACGTCCGACGACTCGACTCACCCGCCACGTCAGACGGTACCCAACTCCTATGGTTTAATAACGTGTACCTCTACATATATATATATATATATATATATATATATATATATATATATATATATATTATATATATATATATATATATATATATATGGGTAGGGCTCCAGAAAATGTCCATGAAGCAAATTTGTCATGTTTATTTTAATAACTCTGTCATAAGGTCATTTCAGGTGATATAAACAACATGGTTACAAAGATCTCAATGAGTACTTATGTAATAATTAAAGGATTGACAATATTTTCCGTTTTTTCTTGAATTTTCCTACATTTTGCTTGAAAGGTACCAAAAAAGTCCATGTCCCCTGAGAAAAAAAATCATTTTCATTCATTTTTTTCTCTCTATTCACAATGTGATTAGCCATTTTGCAATTCATACAAACACATTATAGAGATACTTCTCTATATATCACCTTTGATTTTCGAGAAAATTTTCAAATCTCTTCATTATTTGGTGAAAATCTTTAAAAGTAGAATTTCCTCATAAAATCACTTTTTTATTTAAAGAAGTGATTATTTGAATAAATAAAACGATGTTATGTTAGTCTTTTGACAGTTAGTGGAAGTCTGACACCCATATATTTGAGCATATATATATATATATATATATATATATATATATATATATATATATATATATGTGTGTGTGTGTGTGTGTGTGTGTATGTATGTAAAAACCTGAATATCTTCTGATTTTCTCCCCATAAATGGGGATTTTTTTTTTATATAAATATAGGAGAGATAAAGAAGAAATTCAGTTAACATTGTGTGTGGTTGGGGGCTCTACAGCACCTTGTCATTTGATTTCTGAAATTCCACTTCAAAGTATGATAAATGTCATTTAGCTTTTGCTAGGTGTTTGGTTTATCCATAATGCCAATGCAACACAGAGACCCCTGGTGTCGAAATGGTGAACCAACAAAACCCGCCAGCCACGTTAACATGGACTGCTATGTTTTCTCCCTCCCCTCTCTCTCTCTGTATAAAAAGAGTTTTAAAAACTATTTATACTTATAGATATAAATTGATTTATTTTCTCTTCTACCTTTAAATCTTGATTTCCTGAGTCAACACTTTGATTGATTACCTAGTTTTATCTCCTGTTAACCTTGATGTTATCATTATTATCATAGTGTCCCAATATATCCGAGATTATCTCCTTATCAAAAGTGATTATAAGGTCATTTCACTTAGACAACATGCGTTTGAACACAACAGGGGCTGGAAGAGAGTGATGGGCAACGGACAATGCAGTGGTTGAGTAGGCCAGATAAGGGTGTCTCTGGTGTTATGCTAATTAGCAGGTCTTCATGCTTGGCTGCACACACTACTAGAGTAGTGGAGTGCTGTTATTTACATGGGGGTAAATGTTCAATTTATTGATGATAACACTTAGACTAAAAAATACTTTTCCACATGCCCGAAATCAAGGACTTTCTAATGGTATATAACATTAGTAAGTCAGATTAGTACTTTTGCCAGAATTAATTGTAGAATTTGGATTGTAATTCTTATCCATGGAGTGGGCCAAGGGTGAGAGGTATGGTATCAGTATTCCATCAGATTTCTTTTGAATGTAAAATTAGTAGTTTTTCCAGAATTAATTGTACAATTTGGATCTTTATTCTCATTTATGGAGTTGGCCGAGGGCTCAGAGCGAGAGATATGGTATCAGTATTCCATCCCAAGATTTCGTTTGAATGTAAAACTTGGACAAAGAACAATAATTCCATATGCTCCACATGAAGGGATTTCTAATAGTATATTGGGATTGGTAGATTTGTCAGAATTAATTGTCCAACTTGCATCATAATCCATATCTTTGCAGTTGGCTGATGGGTCAGACCAAGAGATATGGTATCAGAATCTTATCCCCAGATTTCTTTTCAGTGTAAAGCCTGAACAAAAGACAATTATTCCACATTTCACAAATCAATGGCGTTCTAATGGTACCAAAATAAAGCCATCAACCAACCATCAAATGTTACATTGGCAACGAGGAAATAGGAATGACACTGACAATTGTAGGTACAGCCCCACAGACCTGAAAATATCACCATTCTAGTGAAAATCACCTTGGGAAGTTGAATAACCTAGATCTGTCCCAAACCAATAGTGTCACTGTTGCAAATATCTGGCCATAAATCTATCAGCAAATCATCTGTTAGTCACCCAAGACATCTGTCAGTAACCCAAGACATCTGTCAGTCACCCTGAACTGTGGAACAACTTGTTGTAGTGCACATATTGACTCACTATTGCTATACCAGCATAACCTATACCAGGTAGAACAGTTAATATATACCCAGTACATACCCACCACAAGTCACCATGGCAATGGCCTTAGCAAATACCATGTCCCTGTTCCCCCAGTTTGACCTAACTGACAGAGCTTCCATTGCACCACGCTGGAAGAAGTACATCAAAAGGTTTGAGATCCGAGCCAAATCCCTTAAAATCGATGACCCTGAGGCTAAATTAAATCTGTTACTAGACTATGCAGGAGAAGCAGTCTCTGATGAATTTGAGCTTATCACAGTTGCCCCGGCAGTACCAAATGCCAATAATCAGGACCTTTATACGCGTTCACTCAAGGCGCTCAATGATCACTTCTCACCCCAGGTAGATATTGAGTTTGAACGGTACAACTTTGTAGAAGCCGTTCAGGATAAGGACGAAACCCTTGATGCTTATGTTGCCCGACTGAAGCATCTAGCGCTAACCTGGGATTTTCATGACAAAGATGCTGAAATCAAATCACAGATTATCCATAAAGGGAAGTCATCAAAACTTCGAACCTGGTCACTCGTGCAAACCCGCACCTTGAAAGATGTTATCGATCATGGTACGGCGATGGAACGATCGATCCGTCAGTCCAAAACCATAGAGAAAGAGACCGTCAATAAACTGTCATCTGCTAAACCGCAAAATCAAGGTCAAGGTCAAGGTCGCGGTGATGGTAACCGTCGTGGTAGGCGTGATGACCGCAACCACAACCGCAACCAGCGAAGTAACCAGAAAAAGTCAACGTCTGACAAGCCACCAAACAACGAGTGCGGACTCTGTGGAGGTCCATACCCGCATGAAGGGGGCCGTGAAAATTGCCCTGCCTTCAGTTCGACCTGCCATAACTGCGGTATCATCGGACATTTTGCAAAAAAGTGTCGCAAGAGAGACCAACCATCTCAGCGAGGTCGCAGCTCCCACCGAGGACGTGTTCGACCGGTTCACAATGTAGAGGAAGCTGCCGGTTCCACCCAGCAAGAACCGGTGAGCAACCTGACATGGCGAGATGAAATCAACGCTGAGGAAGACCATTATGTATTCTCACTTTCTACACCTGTCAGCACTATACAGCCAATATTCATGGTGAATATCAATGACGTACCGGTTAAGATGCTTGCAGATACCGGTGCACCCGTGAATATTATCAGTGAAAATACGTTCAATCAGATATCCCCACCAGTACCGCTACTGAAAGCAGACACCAAGCTGTACCCATACGGACCAAATGCTTAAGCCTTACCACTCATCGGCATGTTTAAAGCCACCTTGTCAAGCGATTATGCTAAGCATAGCACGAAAGTATATGCTACCTATGGACATGATCGCACACTGTTATCTCGGTCATCGTCCGAAGCTCTGCAGCTTATCACCATACGTCATGAAGCTGTAGTTGCTGACCTAAAACCTGGATCTAATGTGAATCAAGTCCTGGAGAAATATAAAGACTGTTTCTCAGGTCTTGGTAAGCTGAAAGACTTCCAAGTTAAAATACATATCGACGACTATGTTCAACCATCACAACAGAAACACCGTCGCATACCATGGCACCTCAGGGAGAAAGTCGAGGCTGAGCTTCAGCGCCTCGAAGAACTTGATATTATCGAGCATGTAGAAGGAGATACACCATGGGTTTCACCAATCGTAGCCGCTCCGAAACCCAAGGATCCAGATGCCATCAGACTTTGTGTTGATATGAGAGAGGCGAACCAGGCTATCCTCAGAGAACGACACCAGACACCGACCATTGACGATCTGATCCATGACCTCAATGGTGCATCTGTGTTCTCAAAGCTTGATCTAAACCAGGGTTACCACCAACTTGAACTTGCACCTGAATCTCGGTATATCACCACGTTCACCACCCACCTTGGTTTACGCAGATATAAGCGCCTGAACTTCGGCATATCATCAGCAGCTGAAGTGTTTCAGAACACTATCCAAAATGCACTGGCAGGACTACCAGGTGTCCGCAACATGTCGGATGACATCATCGTCTATGGGAAAGACCAAGCTACCCATGATCAGAACCTGGAAAGACTGCTAGAGCGCATTCGTGACCGCGGATTGACGCTCAACCGGAAGAAATGCGAGTTCAGCAAATCTTCTCTCGAGTTCTTCGGCTATCGCTTCTCAGAAAAGGGGATGGAAGTAGACCCAAAGAAAGCTGAGTCCATCGAGAAAATCAACCCTCCGAAGACTCCAGGCGAAGTACGAAGTTTGCTAGGCATGAGCAACTACTGCTCAAAGTTCATACCTGATTATGCCACGTTAACCAAACCATTACGTCGCCTTACCAAGAAAAATACTGAGTGGATATGGACTGCCGAACACACTACAGCACTTGAGAAACTTAAAGCATATCTGATGTCATCACCTGTACTGGCATACTTTGAGGCCCTGTAGGACTTGGTGCGATCCTCACCCAGAAGCACCAAGATGGCTACAAGATTATAACCTATGCCAGCAAAGCACTATCACCAGTAGAACAGCGTTACAGCCAGCTTGAACGTGAAGCACTCGCAGTAGTGTGGGCCTGCGAACACTTCCATCTGTGTTCGGCGCACCACTTCAAGTTGTCACCGACCACAAACCACTACTTGGGATATATGGGAAGCCCAAATCTAAACCATCTGCCAGAGTAGAGCGCTGGGATCTCCGACTCATCCCATATGACATGACACTGATATATCGCTCTGGTAAAACCAACCCAGCAGACTACATGTCACGACACCCAGAGGAAACCACTTCATCCAGATCAACCCATGTGGCTGAGGAATACATACACTTCCTCGCACGCGAAGCCAGACCTGTGGCTATACCAATGGATGAGCTGATTACCAAGAGTCATGATGATATCACACTTACACTTGCCATCCAAACCAACAAGTGGGATGATGCAAACATGAATCCACTTTTCAAGTCCTACAACAATATCAAGGATGAACTGAGTGTGACGGATGATGCTATCGTGCTAAGAGGTACTAGAATTTGCATCCCGGAATCACTTCAGAGACATACCATCAACCTTGCCCACCAAGGCCACCAAGGCATCACCAAGACCAAAGGTCTACTTAGAGAAAAAGTGTGGTTCCCGAACATTGACCATCAGGTTGAAACTGTGATAACCGACTGTTTTGCCTGTCAAGTTAAAAATACCCAAACCACCCGAGAACCTCTGGAAATGACTAAACTGTCTAGACCTGGTGAACAGATGAGCATAGACTTTGCGGATATTGGTAACAACCAGTACCTAATGGTTGTAATTGACGACTTCACTCGCTATCCTGAAGTAGAAGTTATCACCAGCCTGACTGCAGCCACAGTCATACCTCGACTTGACTGTATCACTGCGAGATGGGGTACACCAGAGACTCTGAAATCTGACAATGGTCCACCTTTCCAAAGCAAAGATTTTGCAGAATATGCTGCAGAGGAAGGATTTAAGCACCACCGCGTAACCCCTCTATGGCCGGAAGCAAACGGCAAAGACGAGCATTTCATGAGGACCATAAAAGGTTCAATCAACACTGCTAGATTGGAAGGTAAAAACTGGAAGCGTGAGATGTATGCGTTCCTGCGAAATTATCGTGCCACCCCACATTCATCCACCAAAGTGCCACCTGCAAAGGCAATGATAGGACGCAACATCCGCACAAAGATCACCCAAATACCGGAGATACCATCTAATGAGTTAAATGACACTACCCGCGAAAATGATGCGGAAGCAAAGGACAAAATGAAAGCCTACGCCGACACTAAGAGGCGCACGAAGGAATCAACCCTTAAAATTGGTGACAGTGTGATTGTCAAGAAAAAAGGATTCAAAACCGCCTTTGACCCCAGACCATATGTAGTCACTGAGATCAAAGGAAGCCAGGTTAAAGCCAAGTGCGGAAATGAAATTATCACACGAAATTCATCTTTCTTTAAGAGAGCTACCACACCTCTCGATATCCCGGAGCAAGATGAAGACTATGACTATGACAATGATGAGCCTGAGCAACACATAGCCCAAGAGCCAGCCGGAATAGCCCAAGCACCAGTGCCACATGCACCACCGGAGATACGACCGGTTAGAGACAGGCATCCCCCTCGATACTTAGCGGAAAACTATGTGCTTAACTAAAAGTGTGAAAAACAGTGTGGCATAGACCTAATGTGAAGGTCTATGATTATGGATATAGTCATTTGGTGTTTATCCAGAAGTTATCATTCAAGTAGAATAAGGTTATACAAACTGGTATAAGAGTGACTCTTGACTCAAAGTATTGATCTGAGGTTAATGCATATAAGTTGGTCATATAATCAGAAAAGACTCAAAGACTCAAATCATGATCCAAGGTTTATTTCAACCATTTACCAAAGACTTTAAGGTTTAAGTCATAGTTCAAAGTATATCATATATCTTATCATACATATACTTCAAGGTTTATCATCTAGCTAAAAGGTTTATCATTTATCACTATCATTCTAACTAAGGTTTGGAGGAGTGTAGTATCGTTATCCGGTAGTCACGGCGGGAAAAGCAAATCAGAAATATATACCGAGACACCAGAAAACCAACATGGCCGCCACCGCGCAACACCACGTTTTTCAGAACAACTTCTCAATGTAAAAACTACCAAAATAAAGCCATCAACCAACCATCAAATGTTACAAATAGTTGCTGTGATTATAGTAGGTGACCTTTTTACCACCGAGAACTTTGCTGGCACCTCTCAGCTCAAGGGACATGCATCAGTCCTGTTTGTGTGATACCCATGCCAACCCCTTAGTAGTATATATATAGGTCTTCTTTGGATATTTCTAAAAAAATATCCAAAGAAGACCTATATTTTTTGAATATCCAGAAAATACCTATTATTTTGGATAATAGGATTATTTTGGAAATAGTAAAGGAGGATTGAAGGAGGATTGAAGGAGGAGGATTGAGAGATACATTCAATTTCAGATCAGCTCTCTAAGGAATGACGTTACTGAAACAGGAGGACTATTATGTATGGTGCTTCAACCAACTGATGGGAGCATACACGCATCAACCAACAATGGGAGCATCAGCCGTTCTAAGTTAACAAGCTCGCACGAATAGTCGTGATTTTGTTCACACTGAAGCTAGTACCTGGAGCTACAGGCGTGGAGGTTCGTGACATGAGGGCTAGACCTCTTCAATTAACCCCAGACATTGCGTTCCTTATATACTCCACCTCAGCAGTGAAATCATAAATGTGGTGTTACACCTTTAAGTCTATGAACAAATAGACATTCAGTTTAAGAGGATATAGATTTTTTTCAATAGTTTGAGTGATTTAGGGACAGAGTTTTTTCTCCTTTATTTTTTGTTATGTTTCATTGATATCAGCAAAGAACATTTGCTGAGTTATTAGAGGAATTTACAGCGTTAGTTTACAATTGAAACGATAGATTTTCATTTTCATTGGATTTAAAGCAATTCTTGTATTACGATGATAAATAAAATATGTGATGTACAGATCATTTGACACTTTGATTGAAGTATTATGCTGTCTATAAGTGAAAATAAAAATGAAGTGAAACAAGTTGTTTGGATATAATACATTTTATTATAATAATGTAATAGAACAGAGTTAAGTATTATTATAAAATCATATCATTAGGACATATGTGTTTCTTTACGCCATTGTTCATATATTTTGCTGTGTCTTAATTGGAAACATATTTTCGAATAAGGAGTATCTTTGAGTTTGTTAGATTCTTTTAATGTAATATTATATATTTTTTCCAACACAAGTTGTGCAATCGGATCTCCACAATTTATTTTATATTCTTTTTCACCAAAATTTAAAAAAAGGATATGAATTTGTCCTCTGTAATCATTGTCTATGATTCCTGCCTTAACATCTGTATACTTAAACCTATGCCCACTTAATGGTGCTATACGTGCATAATACCCAGTAGGGACAGCAACTTTGATGCCTGTTTCAATTAAACATTTTTCTTTGGCTGGAATTATATAACTGAAAGCACTATATAAATTAAATCCTACAGCGTTAGTTTTTTCTTTGCTTAGAGGAAATGTATTGGAATCATATCTAGTATATCCTAAAACAGGTTTGTTTCCCATTTTTTTTATTGACTGTACTTTAAGACTATTAAGAAGTGTGCATTCACAGAGACATTTATATCATTCAGAGACATTAAGAAGTGTGTTTTACCTTTAGGATTCTGTTTTTCTTATTCTTCTTCTAAAATGTACAGTATATCAAGATAGTCAAAAAGTTCTTTGTCTTGAATGTCTTCCATCGCAGTATTCAGTTTATCTAACTGATTTGGTTTTAACATGAAGTGGCTTTCAATGTTCTTTGATGCGAACAGTAACGTATCCCAGTTTAATTTGGTGACAGTGAAACCTTCTATTTCAATTTTAGAGTTCATGTTAACGTTCGAACTAAACAGATGTTTTATTTGATCCATTTTAGATGAGAGTTCTGTCCATTCTTCTTCGAAAATTTCGATCTTTTGTTCTTCTTTTACATCCAAGTATACGAGTGTGTTGTCTTCGTGCGGCACGTCATCGTACATAACAACTAAATCGAGATTGTAGGAAATGTTATAACATTCTCGCAAACACGTTTTCACTTCACCTTGATCCGTGTAACTATGTGCTCGCACTGTGAAATTGGTTTCATACCGATGATGACTTTCTTCTGAACTTGTTTCATCTTCTCAGGTTGATGATTCAATGTTATTCATTATAGTTTCGTTGTCAGCCATTTTTTTGACGCAATGAATTATGTTGCTATGTTATGTTGTCATAGCTACACTTAGTAACGAGTGTTTACTCGATTTGTAGCGCATACCTTAGCAACCGTGTTACACAGAGAGTGGATACCAAAGACGATCTAAATCATAAATTTCTGCTGGTATTGATTCATTTATATGTCTCCAGCCGGGAAAATAAAGAATTAAGTCATCATTTATGAACAGAGTGGCAGAGAATGAGTTACATATGTGTTCTAGTATACTTTGAAATTGACTTCTGAAAGTGATTGTTTGATCTAAAAATAGTATATTCGCAGATTTCAATGACTGGATAAAATTTTTATATTCTTTAGACTTAAGTACTGTAGTAGTTTCATTGATACGACTATTTCCATGGAATATTATTGAAATCTTGCTGTATCTTGAATTATCTCGGGTTTGCCATTTAACTCCAAAGTGATCTGTGTAATACATGACATTGATTAATTTTTTTAAGTTTTTTATTACTTCATTTAAAAGTGAAGAAGTTTGAACTTCATCGTTTTTCCATTTATTCAAAAAAAGTTCTGCTATTTCATTTTTTAAAATAAAAGTAATTATTTTAGTGTTTTCATATGGAAAAATATTATTTCGAGGTGAATGATCATTGTAATCAGAATCTTGTAAAATATAAAGCAAGCATTCATCTACTTTTGCTTTGTTGTCCATTATGTTTTTTTGGTTGTATGATTTTTTAGTTTATCATAGAGATTGTGTGATTTTTTAGTTTATCCCAAGGATATTTTGTTTGTTATATTGTATGCATAAAAAACATAACTCGATTTTATTTAATTTTTTTATTAGGGATAATTTCACATCGAGAGATGGAGGGCATTTCATTGATTTTATTAATGGTTTATATGATGTTGATTTTTTTTTTTTTTAATGCTTTTTCATCATAGGCTTGTTCTTTAACTGCATCGACTCGTTTTTTCTTTTGCTGATTCTTAATTTGATTTTTCTTAATAGGCTTGTTCTTCAACTGCATCAAAGAATTGTTCTTCATCTGCAGCCTCTTCATTGACAGGGTTTTCTCTTGATGGTTCTTCATCCATTTTTTCAACTGGTTTTTCTTCAGTTTCATTAGTTGTTTTTTCTTTCCCTGATCCGAATCCTCTTTTGTTTCTTTCAGTTACATTAAGAACAGACACTTCTTCAAGGTGAGGGATGCAAATTCTTTCTATGATGATTTGAGCTATTTGATCTCCATGTTTTATTTCAAAGTTTTTATTACCAAAATTGAACAGTAGGACGGCAACAGTGCCTCTATAGTCTCCATCTATTACTCCTGCACCAACATCAATAAAATGATGAACTGCAAGACCTGATTTAGGTGCTATGCGACCATAGCATCCTGGAGGTATAGCAAGCGTTAAATCAGTTTTCACCAACATTCTTTCTTTAGCAGGAATAATATAATCATAAGCACTGTATAAATCAAATCCTGCAGATTCTTTAGTTGATCTTGTTGGTTCAATCGCTCTTTCTGTATTTTTTATATAATATATCACAGGTTTACTTATAGGATTTATATCAGGCGTGGTAACAGGAGTTTTGCATGGTGTTATTAATGCTGTATTTCTGTTATCCGTAAGTGTTACATAATAAGACTCGTGTGAATATGCCATTTTTGTTGATATTGATATATAAAGATATCAGTAATAATATGAAGTTATAACTAATATCAGTAATAATATGAAGTTATAACTATACTAAGTACTTATGACTTGCTTAATGACTTGTTATGATATAGTTATCTAAGCTTATTTCAGCGATATTTAAAGCGATAATATAATATAATGTTATAACTATAGTATGTATAATACTAAGTACTTATGATTATTGCTATACTACTTGTTATATGATATATAGTTATTTAGTTCTTAGCTTATCACAACTATATTAAAAGCAGTTATAAACAGATAACAATATTATGTTATGATAATAGTAAGTTGTTACAATTGTTATATCACTAGTTATGATATATAGTTATTTAAGATCATCATAAGCAATCTTATGATTAGATGACAATGTGATAAAAAATTATAACTATATCAAGTTATTACAATCTCAGCTTATCACAACTATATTAAAAGCAGTTATAAACAGTTAACAATATTATATTATGATAATAGTAAGTTGTTACAACTGTTATATCACTAGTTATGATATACAGTTATCTAAGGTTATCATAAAGATATTTTAAGCAATCTTATGATTAGATGACAATATGATAAAAAATTATAACTATGACAGTTGTTACTATTGTTGCTGTATTATTTATTATAATATTTAGTTATTTAAGCTTATCACAAGATATTTAAAGCAATCTTATAATCAGATAACATGATAATATATTATAACTAATAAATTGTTATGACTAACTGTATTGTAGTTATTAAAGCTTATCACAAAGATATTTAACATTTTAATTAAAGCCTGCTTGTTCACTTCCTGTTCTTTTATCGAATTCATCGAAGATAATTTTCAAACCATCTTTTCTGTTCATGTCAGACAGAGCTTTTATGAGATGGTGAGTTGCACTGTATTTAGATGTTTGCCACATTTTTAGCACTTGGAAGGCATATTGAGTTAAGTCACGTTCAGGTTCATAAGAAATATTTTTTATATCTTTATATGATATATTTAAATAAATAGCGATATATTTCCAGTCTGATGGTATTTTTTCGCTCAATTTGCTCAAGAAAAGATATATAGCAGTGGAATCAGTATGGTAATTTTCCAATAATTTTTCGCCAAAATATTTTTGAGTGAATTCTATTAAGTCTCTTCTGCTAGTTTCTAGAAAACTTGTTTCTAGTTCCTCCCATCTCTTGTATGGAGGAACATTTCTCCACCATTTTTTTAACATTTCTAATGCCATTTCGCATGGTTTTTTAGACTTAAAAATATTTTCTAAACGGTGATCAGGTATGCCTAGATAAATACCTAGTTTCATCCAGTCTGTACCTAACAGTACAGATATTTGTTGTAAGACTTGATCAGAATAACCTAAGTCTTGATTGAAATAATAGGATGGCAAAGGCATTTTGAAGTTATATGTAATCAGATGTAAAGTTAAGATTGGTTATGTTAGCTGTATCACAAAGTAGTATCGGAAACTGGTTATGTTAGCTGTATCACAAAGTAGTATCGGAAACAAGTATACTATGATGCAAAAACAGAAATAATATAATATGCATAAGGTTATATATGATATATAAAAAAGGACATAATATTACAATATGCATAAGTTCATATATGATACAGTAAGTAAAAAACAAATATATAGCCAGTAAAGATATCGTAAAACTTGTATATTTAATGTTTGTGATTTGTGTTTTTGTTTTTTTATTTACAGAATTTGTAATAATATATTTTTTTATTTTAAGCATTTTTTATTGCTGACTTAGAATACTTTTCTACGAAGCAAGATAAAAATTTACTTTTTCTCTGTCTTCGATAGTGTATCTACTAAAGAAATTTGGATTAATGTTTAACATTTCATGAAAGGTAATTTCTCCATTTAAAATATCATTCACAGTTATATTTTTAATTTTCAAATCTTTTTCTATATGACAGGCTATCATATCAAATACACTTTCAATTAAAGCATATTTTTCCATGTTTTTACCTGAATAGTATTCAGGGTGATGATCATTATTTTTATAATGATGATCTAATGCATTTTCCCAAATTTTTTTGTCTTTTTCATCTTTAAGACCTTCAGTAGAAAAGAATTTTAAGGTATAACCTATAGCTTCTTTAACTGATAATTTTGATAAATCATGCATATTTAATCGTTTTATAAGACATATTTTTTCTGCATAATTAAAAACTGTTTCTCCTATAACGAAAAAGGCTGCAGATATTATTTGCCTATGCTTGAATACTTGTTTATAGTGTTCAAGGAGTATGTTTAAGAAAGCAGAATTGCATATAATTTTTTCTTTTTTAGCATTAACATATTTGATTGCTATTTCGTCACTGATGTTCTTATTTTTCTTATGCTGTATGTTTGAAAACTCATTTTGAATTATATAGCAGTGATTAAGTATACCTAATCACATTCATGTTTTTCTTCATAAAACACTTCATCAGGTATACTTCTATATATGTTTAATAAACTCTCACGAGGGAGATCTACTATATCTATATCTTCAGCAGCTTCTTCATCCTTATCATTGCTGTCTGATACTATAGTGTTTATGTAAATCGGACCTTTTCTTTTCCTGTATTCTCTCTCCATTTTAGCTATGCCATAGGCTTTTCTATGTGCTAACATACTCATGACTTCTTTTTCTGTCTCTTTTATTTTATAAGAGAGAGAAGAATTTTTTTCTTCTTCTTTTATTTTGTTTTGATATTCAGTTTTCTCTTTTTCTAACGAGCAAATGTATGAGTGTTGATGGTGACAAATTTTTTCTAGGATTTCATTACGTTCTTTTTCATAGTTTAATTGAATCTTTAAATAATCCATATTTAAAATATAAGTTATTGTTTATAGGATCAGCGTGATATTTTTTAATCAGTTGTAAGTTGGAGATGTGGTATTTATCTCAGTGATTTTTCTTTGTTTAGGTATATGTATTACAACATATCTATTTTTAAGAGAGGAATTTATGGTTATTATATCAGTAAACTGATTTACTCTTGAGCTTTGGTTTGTTTGAGAATTATTTGAAACAGACTGTCCTAAGTAAGGATAGGACCAGCTTTTTCTCTCATTTATGTTTGTTATGTAACAAGTTAAAAAACTTTGTGTTTTTTCTCCATTTCGAAAAATGTTGCCAGTTTCTGTACAACATAGGAATATTTCATCTCCTTTTTGTAAAGGAGAAGAATATTTTTTTTGTGTTTCATTATATATGATACCTGTTATAGCTAAGACAAACATAACTAAAATACTACTTGCTTGTATAGCTGGTAGTTTCTTTTTAGTTGCATTATTGATTTTACTTAAAAGGTTTGATTCCGTCATTTCAATTTTTTTGATTTTAAAGTGTAATTGTTATTTAAGAAATCGTTTTTAGGTAAGCAGCTTTGACAAATTTGATATGGGAAATGAGCTTCTTTTATCACAGGTATTTTTTTCTTTTTGAAATGATTTATTATTTTATTATCGTTCCAGTCTGTATCAGTCGTGAAACTAGATATTATATCTTGCATGGACATGTTGTTAGCTCTTTTCTCAAGATAATATAAACAATATTGTCCACAAGTTGTAGAAAATAAACCTTGTATAGCATGAGTTGAATATTTATATTTTTCAGGTAATGCTTTAAGAAAACTTTCACGAAGAGGTAGAAATCCATATGAATCAAAATATTCAGCTAATTTATTAGGTTTTTCATAATATAAAGCTACCCAATGCTCACCAGGAGAATCACTGTTGTCAGTGTTAACTATGTAACTAGTAGGGTAATACGTCACTTCAGGTATGGTATCTGCTGAAAACACTCCATATTCTCCTTTTTTTTCTTCTTTTATGAGATTTAGATAAAAATTTATTTCTTTTCCATTCATTTTGTTAGGTTAGTTAATTCAGACTTAAATTTTAGCATATTACTTGAGTCTAATCTCATGATCTCATCATATTCTAAATATACAATGGCCGCTACTCCATGATCTAATTCTTCTTCTAATTTTATTACAAAACCTAAAGTACCAGTTTCAGTTAATTCAAAAGTTTCTGATGTTGCTCCGTCTTTAGAAATATCAAAGCAAAATAATGTTCTTCCCTCTTTAAATTCGTCTATGGTTACATTTTGTGCTTCATTTCTGAATATATCTCCTGTAGATTTAAGGAGAGCAAGATAAGCCATGTTATACATATTATTTGGAAAATCTAATTCATAATGATAAAAAGGAGTTCCTCCATCGTTTACTTTAAGTTCTATTTCTTTAACTTCAAAGTTTTCAAATTTAAATGGATTACGATTATGAGTGCCTGTGAAGCCATCTAAATGCACGAGACCAATTATGACTCTTTTAGGTAAAGGTGTCTTATTCACAACATGTGAAGCTTGAAGAATAGCTTTTTGAGGACCGAAAGTGACATATTTCATGTCTATTTTATGGATAGGAATATCCCATATTGGTAAATTAGTAGCTCTTGCTTCTTCTAATTCTTGATGAAAATCATCTGTTAATCTAACTCTTTTCACGTACAAGTTTATTTCTTGTACATCTATAATATATTTTTGAGCTTCTACTTTTGACATTAAACAAAAAGTTTCATCTGCTCTATCTAATTCAATAGAAAGAGGCAAGTCCCCAGGTAATAATTTAGACTGTGAAAAAAGACTGTCATGTATTCTTACATGCACTTCAAACAATGTTCCGTTTTTTGTTTTTTCATATCTTTTTTTAGCTCCTGCATTGTGAGCTGTACCTGTTAAAGTGTTAACTTCATTGAAATCTTTATTGTCTTTTATGTAAAAACTTAATGGTCCTAAACATTTAGCTGTAAGAGGATCATAACTTAAAGTAAATTCTATTATTGATTTGTAACCATATAAATCATTGCTGTCTGATATTCTTATTCCTCCTACGAAAACTTTTACATTCTTAAACATAGTAGCACCAAAATAATTAACAGGAAAAACTTTAGCATTATCATTTATAGTTCCATCGTTAGCTGGAGCGTCAGGTGCTGTTTTATCTGCTTTCAATATTTTTGCTTTTATGTAAAGGTAACTGTTATGTAAAGAAACATAATCTTTTTTGTTAGATTTTAATGTAAATTGAACAGTGTTGCTGTTTGGTGAAGCTGTAGGATCTATTTTTTCATAGTATGTTTTTATTCTTGTAGTATCAGTAGGAGGTATATATTTATAATCCAATTCCGAGCTTATACAATGATGTAAATTTTCATTTAAAAAAGACATATTTTTTGTTCTGGTGTATCTTCTTATTTTTACTTAGATAATATAAAAAGGTCAAGTTATCGGTTTATCTCAAGCTATTTATTCTATCCGAAAATATCACCATGCCTTCCTTTCTTTTTTCTGTTTCTCTTTTTTATAATTTTTGGCTGAGGAGATAATTTCTTTTGATTTGAAAAGTTTGAAATAACTTGAGAACCTAAATCAGACAAACTTTCTTCAGCTTCTCTTTTTATAGCCTTTTTTATATTTTCACCTTTTAAAACATTTTTTGCAATTTTTATTCCTCCTTTAAGAGCTCGTTTTCCTATTGCTTTACCTGCACTTTTCACCGCAGGAGTAATGAGAGGTACGACTGTTTTAAATAAACCTTTTAGTATGCCACCTATACCATATCCTCTTTGATTTCTGCTTCCTATGAAAGGAGTTAGTGTATTATATCCACTTCCATATTGATTGTAAAATAATGGATTTTTATTTTCTCGTAAAAATTGCCTGTAAAGAAATTTTTCATGAGCACAATTCGAATACATTTTTATTTATTTTCCTAGGATTTTTTCTTCTTTATCTCAAATGCTTTTTCTTTATTTATTACTATTTTTTCCATTTCGTGTCCCAATCTTTCCCATAATATTTAGGGTTGTTTTTTTTTGATCTCCCATATCGTGTTTTACGTGGTGATGCTTTAGACGAACTTTTTTTCTTTTTTATTCCTCCAAAAATATCTTCAGAAGGAGGGGTAGAGGACATAGGTTCTATTTCACTTTCTTCATCGAATTTTTGTTCAAAAGAAGTTGGTTTTATTTTCTTAATTTTTATTTCTTCTCCTATTCCTCCACTTGCTTCATCTTTTTTATTTTCTTCAGATTCTGTGAAGGTTTTTTCTTCTCCTGAAGGAATAAATAATTTTTGTTTACCATATTCTGGAGGATAATTTAATTTATCGTCGTCCACGCTGTCAGAATCTTTAAATAATGATTTTTCAATTGGATCATCGTAATCATTTTCTGAATATTCATCATCTGTTGCTTCTATGGATTCTATCTTTCCTTTTTCAATTTTTTTATGTATTTGTCGTTGTCGTTTTTTTATAATGTCTATATTTTGATCTTCTATAGGATATTTTTTTATTTTATAAGCGTCAGCATCCTGCTTGCTTTTTCCTGGTTTATTGAGAAACCAAGATTTAGGTATATGTGGAGATAAATTATACCAAAGTTCATTAATGCCAAGAGGTTCTTTTTTTATGCTAGTATTAGAAAAAAATTTCATTATGTCTATCACATTAGAATTTTTTAGCAGTTTTCCGTTCATTATTATTTCACCCTGATCATTCCAAAAAAATTGTAAAGCTAACATTTTTTTTAAAATTTCTTTTATGTAAGGTATTTGTGCTTGTCTTATATGTGATAATATTTCTTCTATAGATATACCTGTATGAAAAGATTTTTCAGATTGATTTTCTTGAAAATAAGAAAAAAAAGTAGGATTTTGTTTAGATATATCTTGATTAGTACTTAAAACTTTATATGGTTGAATGTTATACATTTTTTCTGCTAATATTTCTTTTTGTCTTTCAAGAATAGGATTTTTTTCATTTTTAGTTTCTTTCGTCTTAATTTCTTCTATAGCTCTAAGTTTTTTATATGTAACTAAAGGAATGACAATACTTTTTTTGAAAGAAGCAGTCATATTATTGTCTACTTCCTGCTAAACCTCCTAGTAAAGTTACGGCTAAAGGAATAAGCATAGACAAAAACCCACCTTTTTGTTTCAATACTGCTTTCCTTTTTTTGTTCTTCACACGTCTATTTACTAAAAATCTTAAAAATTTTTTATGCTTTTTAAGTTTAGCATAAGAAAAAGGACTTAATTTAATGTTTCCTTTCAGTACGTTATAAATGCACTGGCATATAGCATCTATGTCTTCTTTTCCTGCATATTCTATCAGAAGATTTCTTCTTTTTTTATTTTTAGTGTTACTTAAGACCGTAAGGAAAGCTAATTGCCTAGACAAATTAGGCCTTTTGTTTCTTTTAGTCTTTTTCTTTAAAATTCTTTTTTTCCCTTTCCTTTTTAATATAGGTCTTTTTTTTAAAAACGAAGATTTCCTTTTCTTAGGCATTTTCTAAAACGTAATAAACAAAACTATTTCTTGTCTTTTATATCATTCTTTATTTCATTTATCACACGTACATTTTTTTAAGTTTTATTTGGAATATAAACATCTTGGCCTACATCAAAAATATTTCCTCTTAATCTGTATTCTTGTGGAGTTTTTTGATGTCCGTCTATTAAGAGATAAGAATGTGGTTATCTAGTTGCTTCATTAAAAATATTGATAAAGGTTTTATGATTTTTTGGTAATAATTTTCTTCCTAATATTTGAGGCACTGTTTGATCTAAAGGAGAATTAAATATAACAAGGTAAGTAGCATTTCTGTTCACAGTTTGTCTTTCTTTCCCTTCAGAAAAAAAATTTTGAGATATATATATCACATTTAAACCTTCATGATGACAAGTTTGAGTAAATAATTTTCCTATTTCTGCATTATTACTGCTTTCTTTCATTAAGTCATCTAATATAATAAGTCCATTTAAGTTCGGTTTTATGTATTTATCAAAAGAAGAAGGAATACCATTAATGAAAATAACGTCTTTATCTTGCATTATAGAAGGTTTTTTAGGAGGTGTTTGACCATAACACCAAATAAAATAATCTATGTTTTTGTCTAATATGCGATCACTGTTTTCTATTAAATTATGAACAAAAGTAGTTTTACCACTGTTACTAGGACCTGCTACAATCATAGAAAAAGGTATTCTAATACATGCATTGAAAATAGGAAATTCTATGTGCTCCATTTTTTTTAAATTCCTTCAATTTTAACTAGTTCTTCTTTATAAAAATTACCACTTAATATTTCATTGTTTTTATCAATTAATACATATGTTGCAGGCCAAGTTCTAAGAACATAAGCTACTTGAAAAATTTCTTTTTTCCAATGAGAAGAATATCCTCTTCTAAAAGTAGTTT
The DNA here is from genome assembly GCA_949317995.1 of Acholoe squamosa. Taxonomy (NCBI): domain Eukaryota; kingdom Metazoa; phylum Annelida; class Polychaeta; order Phyllodocida; family Polynoidae; genus Acholoe; species Acholoe squamosa. The sequence continues at coordinate 63,100,268 of OX439043.1, forward strand.
TATATTTAGTAATTCTAACTTTATCTCCAACCTTAAAGGGTAAATGATGTTTTTTAGAGAATAAATATTTCCCGTATTGTTTTATCCATATTTTTTTTTCGTTTGCTTCAGTTACTTCTGAAGGACTTATACCTAAGGTTCTATGCTTACTCTGATTATAACTATATACTAAATTTTGAAGTACATCTATATATCTCAAAGTCTTTTTGAAAGTAAGATATTTATATATTTTATCTTGTATAGTACGATTGAATCTTTCTACTATTGCACTTTTAGTGTCTTGTGATGTACTGAAAAATTTAATGTTATTTTCTTTTAAATATTTTCTGAATACACCTTTAAATTCACTTCCGTCATCAAATTGTATAATTCTAGGCTTAACTTTGCTTTTCATTAATATATTTTTAAAGCCATCTAAAGTGACGGAAGCTGTTTTGTTTCTTAAAGGAAAAATATAAGCATAACGAGAAAAACAATCTATACAAGCAAGTAAATATTTGATATCATCATTTTCATCTTTTAAATTAAATATACTAATTAAATCTATTTGCCATTGATCATTTATACCTTTCACTATAGTTTTTCTTTGTAAAAATCTATGTTTTATTTTTTTGTGAGAAGTATAGGTTCTAGTGTTATGAAGAAAAGCTGATACATCCGTATGAGTTATATTTTTATTTTTTTTCTTTGCACTTTCATATAATTTATTTGCAGAACTGAAAGAGGCAGAATCAGACGGATTGAAAAATATTTCTTTTAAAATATTTTCTTTGTTTTTAGTTTGTTGGTTCATATTTTTTGACACATATATTTCCTGTATTACATTACAGAGATGGAAATCCGATATGCATGGTTTCGTTCTAATATATCAAATAATTTTTATACATGAATAGAACGATACATATAATCACGTGATTTTAAACCATCTCAATGTAATAGAAAGTGTGTCGATATCATATTATGCTGTCAGATTTCACGGTTATCCATGAAATTTTTTAAATTTTATTCATCATATAAAAAATGTTTACTGATTTACAGGCATGTAAATAGGGATGAAGCCACTTGGTTTCATAATTCCATCTATGTTAAACATCAGACTTTTGTTTCCCGTTTTTGTTTTTCTTGAACTAGAATTGATTTTAGTTTTATTTCGCGAGGTATTAGATTGCTGCTTGTTCACATTTCTCTTTCTTTTAACTTGCACCTTTTCCTTTTTTTCTGCTTTTTCATTTTCATCTTGACTTAAGTCATCATCACTTGTATTATTTTCCACTCTGCTAGAAGTCTTATTTATTTTTTTCTTCTTTTTCTTGACTTGTATTTTTACTTTTTTTTCTTCATATTCATTTTCATTATGACTTACATTATCATCACTCTCTTCTTTTCTTCTCTTCAGGTTTTCGTTTTCTTTCTTGATAGGACGGACAATGTTTAATTCAACATTCTTGGTGGAGTCATTTTTTTCTTCTTCTGAAGACATGCTGTTTGAGTCTTCATTTTCACTCAAGTCTTCCATGACTTTTATATTGAAATTTTGTGCAGATTTAGCTTTGCTCTTTAACTTTTCTTTCATGTATTTATTGTAGCAGGCATTACATCTCAAGTGATTTTCATCAGACGTAAAATAATGATAAGATTGAAAAGGTCTATGGCACCTTATACATTCTTGTACCATTGACTCTGCACATTTTAAACAATATTTTTTATTTTTTACTAAATCAGCATTTTTACCACAAAATTCACATTTAGAAACCATTTTTTATCATTAAAAAATTGAAAAGGATTATTTCTAAAGCGAATTAGCTAAGTCATTCATTTATCTCAATAATATTTTCATGATATTATTCACTGCCGTCATTTTCACTTAATTCCATTTCACTTTCGCTGTTGCTATCACTACTTAAGTTTTGTTCTTTTTCTTTCTTTTTTTTCATTTTTTCTTGCTTGTTTTCTTTCTTCAATTTCTTAACTTTTTCAATTTTTTTATATATTTTATTTTTCATTCGAAGCAGAAGGTCAAACTCTTCTTTTTGAAGAGATATGCTTTTATCTTTAGTCAAGTCATGAAAATGTAAATATATATTTCCTTTAAATCTATTTATATTTCCTTGTATGGATGGACACGACAACATATATACACTTTGCCCAAGTCGCTGACAATCGCTGACAATTGGGGCGGTTTATTAAACTTTAAACCTAACAGACAACGTCAGAAACAAAAAGAAAAATTTTATGACCAAATGTCCATGGAGTCCATGACTCAGTTCCTTTGTTCAGTCTCAGTGCAGTGCCATCTGGTGTGGCAGCACAGTACCACCTGACCCAGGTGGTGGGGAGGTCCATCTAGTGGGGAAATATACCCCTATATCTACTCCGTTCCTTTGTACATATAGTAGTCATATTTCCTTGTATGGATGGACACGACAACATATATACACTTTGCCCAAGTCGCTGACAATCGCTGACAATTGGGGCGGCACACGGCATACAAAAACACTTTGCCCAGTTAATACCTGCTCAATTCATGAGCCACACGTAAGTCTTTAACACGTCGCGAGCGGTAAGAATCTGATAAATAAATCAGAACCGCCCAGGATCTCCAGTTGCCATAGCTTTTAACGTCGTGAAGGTGCATAAAATCTGCCAAAAACATGGCGGCACCCCGACGCACACTGTGGGTAGTGAAATCCCCTTCCAGCTTGGCGATCCGACAAGAGTCCTTGAGTTTGTATGAATAAACATTATAAGTCCATGAAAATAGTTGGTCATTGGGTTCTAGCCCAGACTCCAGAATATAATCCTTCAGCAGCTGTACAGGGCAGAGATTACTGCCAGGTGATGCAATAACAGGAATAATTTGTTTATATTGACGGAATTGAACCGTCTTCGAGCTGCGAATACATAAGTCAAGTCCACCATCCCAGAATTTCACATCACTCACTAAGAGGGAATGTATCGAATTTGTGATGTGCCCAACGCGCAACAAGCAACGGAAGGACAACAATAGCGCGGCCCAGAATTTCCTGTCTTTAGCCTTAGATAAGTTCAGGACAGCCTTTATACGTAATAAGTCAGAGGCTGTCAGGGGTTCGGCTGGCTTAGATGCTGAGCCCAACAATCGTTTCGCACCATCCAAGGTAGATTTGATAAGGAAACATGCTCTTGTGGGATGAGGGTAGCCCATAAAGTCATGCAGAGCCCATAGGCCCGAGATGTAGTTCTCAATGGTGTTATAAGCCACGCGACTAACAAGATAAGTTATATATAGACAGACGGTTTCTATTGAGGCTGGTAAATAACACAGATCATATTCCTCACAGAAGTCCTCATATTGTTTCCATTGGGATTTCCTTGTCCTATAAGTGGTGGCAGACCAGCAATTCGATCTCAGAACCTCCCAACTGCGTCGCAGTGCCTCCCGCTCTGTAACAACAATCGATGAAGGTGTCAATAGTATAGCCACAAATAATTACATGGTCGGCATTATTCAGACGAGACAAGGCGTCAGCTAATATGTTATCTTCAGAGCTGATTCTGAAGGCTCTTAGATGAATGTTGTATAAGGCGCAGCACCAAAATAATTCCCGCAACCAAGGCATGGCATGGGGGCTTGTACTCCTGCCAGAATTTATCATGCCCTGTACCTGAGTGTTATCTGTATACACAGCTACAAAGCTATCTTTCCACTCGTTGCCCCAGCGATGCACAGATACTACAACAGGCCACATTTCTTCAATGTTAATATGATCACAGTACGACTCATCCTGCGGGGGATTTTCATGATGGCCACAACACTTGTCATCCCTGTACCAACAACCATAGAAGAAGTCGTCTTCGATGTGACCGCCGAAACCATATTTTGAAGAATCTGTATACACAGTATGGGACGGGGTATCAGTTCTTATCATGCGGGCCTTGCCATTGAACCAAGTTACAAATTGGTACCACCACTCCAAGTCTAATAATAAACTTTCAGACAAATTGAAGCAGTGAATGCCGGGTGGAAGGTCTCGAAGCTCATTATACACACGACGGGAGAAGGTGCGGCCGCCTTTAACGACAGTCGAACAATGGCCCAGGAGACCAGCTAATTTCTCCAAGCGTTTCCTAGTACATGATTTACGGCCCCTGAAGTAATTGACCTCCGCTTTCACACGATCAAGTCTTTCATTATCGATTGACAAGGTCAAGTTCACTGAGTCAATAACAATCCCAAGGAACTTAGTAACTTGAGACGGGGGGACCAGCTTGTTCATTTTTACCTTGAAACCCAGGCCATTCAACATTGCACACAATTGGCTCTGAGCTTCCTGGCAAGAAGACTCTGAATTCCCTATAACGAGGTAATCATCTAAATAGTTGGTACAGCGTGGATAACTGCCGCTGGCCCCACACTTCACTATGAAGTCGGAAACTTGGGTGAAGATGAAGGGAGCACAGCGCAACCCGAAGCATAATGACATATCTTGGAAGAATTCACTGCCATTGCCCACATCCCAGGCAAACCCCTGAAAGTCACGATGGGCAGGCAATACATTAATAGAACGATAAGCATCGGCGATGTCAGTCACTGCGCAGAAATCGAATTGATTCAAGTCCGACACAACATCATCTACAGAATGATAATGGAATTTTTCACATGAATCTTCCATATAACAGTTGATATTGATATGCTCAGGCATAGAGCAGTCAGTGATAGGGCGCAAGGTGTTGTCGGATTTCAGAACGCCACCCATAGCATGAACGCATTTAGGTCGAGAATCCACTCTCCTGACTTTTCCCTCAGAAAGCTCACTAATTACACGTTCAGTCATTTCTGAACAAAAGGCACTGTTTGTGAGAGAAGCATAATTATTACAATTATACATAGATGGGCAGTCATGATCAACAATCCTAAATCCTCGGTAAATACCAGTCAGGACATACCAGTCACTTTCAGTTGCCAGGTCACCGAATTCCAGTAACTTACAAGCAAAGGCGCAAGGTTTAACTTGTGTAACGACAGATTCTAGCACATAAACACAATGACAGGTTTTATCGCTACATTCGTTGAACACAGGTACGAGAATGCCAGGGGCTACATCTACACAACAAATAGGAACATCAACATTAAACCTCTTTGAGAATTTAGTTAAAGTTTCCTTATCCGTACTGAGTCTGACAGATTCTGGTAAATTTTCCCATCTGTTGTCACCGCCTAAAGTCACTTCCACCCGAGCACCTCCGTCAGTGCGCGGGTTGACAGTAACAGGGGTGATCCCAAGGCTACCCAGGTTGTCCAAATTACCAAATAATTCACTACATTGACCAGCAGAATTCCATACATAATTGACACAATCGGTATCGACACAATTTGAACCGGAATCTATAACATCATCAATATGAGTGACTGGAATGTCTGGGGCATCGGGAAGGTCAGACACAAAAACACATTCACCTGGTAATTCATGAATTACCGAGCCAATGTTAGGCTCCCGAGAGGGAAAATTCCCACCAGGAGCATCTGTGTTTCAATCATTAGATTTGTTGGGACATTTAGATTTTGTATGTGATCCCTGACACAATTGACAAACATGTGGGTAGTTACATTCTTTAGCTTTACAACCATCTCCATTATAGGCATTGCAAGAAAGAAATCTCTTTTTCTTTTTCTTTTTCTTACTAGTACCGGGAGAGCTACCTGAATTCTGAGAGGAGGACAGCTGGATACCTAACAACTTCTCCAAATAACCCTTATCCAGGTTTTCTAGGCCCACATGCTGGGCGAACATGTTATGATCAAAATAGCAAAAGGTGAATTCACCGAAAGCATCGCCACGTTCTCGCATGGCAAAATCATAGGTAATGAGAGCATCTTCCTTGTAAATATCCCTCTTGTCCGTGAGGAATTTTACATGCATCCCATAATTTTTACATGGGTGGCCGCGTTCCATCATACTGTTGAGAAGGCCCATACTAGCCGAGATCACATCTCCTAGTGATGGATTTTTGTGTTTACTCTGAGGCATGTGCTGCTCAATATCAAAAGTAGTAAACTTACTCTTGGTGTCCTTTGAAGCATAAACAACCACAGGTGGGACTTGCTGCTGAGGCTGTTGCTGTTGCCTAGACTGTTGCTGTTGCTTCAAGGATGGGACCGGTGCACTGTACATTGAAGAAACAGATGGCTGAGCATTAACCAAGGGGGCAGGTGGATACAGGGGCCTACCATCAGCTGACTGCATAGGCCTACCAGCTCCTACCCATGCTGGTTGTTGTTGTTGTACAAAGACACCATGTTGTTGAGGATGTCGAACAGGAGAGTTAGATTGCTGTGGAATGTAGGGACTACCATCCTGATAGAACAACTGTGGGTGTTGGGCCAGGCCATCCCCCCAGGGTGCAGCTCCCTCAACACTGCCAGTCGGTTGTCTACCTGGGGGCTCAACTTTAACACCAACAGACTGACCCACAGCTGAATTAGATGACAATCTGCCCTGCTTCCACTCTTTCCATAACAGAAATTCATGGTATTCACTGTCTAAATCAACTCGGGACTGGGGAATAGTAGCTTGGCTGTGCGGTTGATTTCCCTGGGTGTGCGGTTGATTATACCGGGAAGTTGACTTGTCCGGAATATTGACGTCGGCCTCTGATTGGCCAATAAATGTGGGTTTATCAAGCGCCGAAATGGCGCCTCGCCAAGCCCGCTCACCATGTTCCAATTCACGCAATGTCCTATTATTTTCTGAACGGATACTAGCTAACTCTAATTCTAATTCTCTGCGCTTAGATAAACGAACAATCTCCTTTTTACGTGAGCGTTCTGCAGCAATTTGCCTCAGCAAGTCCCCATTCTCTCCCAAATAATCGTCAGAATTATCGTCCTGCACGTCCTGCCCGTCCTGCGGGCTGGGCGGAGAGCTCTCACCCCCGGTGGCTTGGTCCTCCTGCCCGGTAGGGTCACGGTTGGATGAATCCGATATATTATGGGACGTATCTCCCGCTTTCCCTGGGTTCGCCACACCACAATGTGGACATTTAGAGGAATTCCCATGATACGGGGTACTACAAGCGACACAATTAGTCATATCGACGGTGGTGGAATTAGCTGAAGAAGAGTTCGCAGGTCCTGACAATAAACAGTTAGTGACTGAGGTTGCAGGGGCCCGAACGCACCATAGAGCGTTCGACTACCCAAACCCCAGTAACATACCTCAAAAATTTTTTGGGTATCTGGCAATCTGGTGCCAGGGTTGAGGGAACAAGCACACACTGAGGGCAAATTGAGCAGGAGATGCCCAATTACAAGCTTACAAGCTATGGAGAAGGGCAGAAGAGGCCGTGGGTTCTGACAATAAAACAGTTAGTGACTGAGGTAGTAGGCAGGGGCCCGAACGCACCAAATGTTGACAATAGCCGGTTCACGGCTCTACGGCATCTAGAACGATGAATACAGGCCAAACTGGCCTCCAACAGGCCCCTACAGGCCCTCAACAACTTGTCACAGGTATGAATAATCTTCATTTACAAAAAACCCATCAAAATAGTCTTTTGGTGCCCACGCGGTACCCGGTAGCTCCCGGTCGGTTCTTTCGACCACCGTGGGTGCTGGGTCTAGCTTGAGTGCAATGAAAGTCCCTCCCAGCAGTGTTCCAGGAGGTATAGAAGTGAACTCTAGTGCACAACAGGCATCCTCAACTTATTTCCAAGCCACTTTGGATGAGCAAATGTCCATGGAGTCCATGACTAAGTTGCTTTGACCAAAAATTTTATGACCAAATGTCCATGGAGTCCATGACTCAGTTCCTTTGTTCAGTCTCAGTGCAGTGCCATCTGGTGTGGCAGCACAGTACCACCTGACCCAGGTGGTGGGGAGGTCCATCTAGTGGGGAAATATACCCCTATATCTACTCCGTTCCTTTGTACATATAGTAGTCATATCTATTCTTTTCCTGCGGCCGAAAGCCAAAGTAGGGTATTTTCCTGATTTGTTCATTTTTTTCTTTTATTATGCCTTCGGCTTTCTTTCTAATGTTAATAAGGTGAATGTTTTTTTCAAGCTATCTCATGATCTTTTTTTCTTTTTCATTTCTGGAAAAGGTATTTCGTTTCTTTTTCTTTTTTTCTTTCTTTTAGGTATACTATAGTGTCCATAAGCAAGAGATTTTATCCCGCTATCACATAAATATCTTTTATCTTCAAAAGGAGAAAGAGAAATCTTATGTAGGGAAATGGTATACACTTTATGTTTAAGACTTACTATATTACTGAATCGATCTTCTCTTATTTTATTTTTAAATAAGACTTTTTTAAAGTTACTATGTTTTATTTCTTGTATACAACTTTTTTTTATGCCTTTCACTTTTTTCTCTTCTTCTCCAGTTTCATAAAGAATAGAATACATTTTAGGTCTTAATGCTATAAATTCTTTTATTTTTTTCCCTCCTGTTTCATCTTTGAATTTTCCTAAAACTTTCATATTTTTAGAGGAAAATAAAGGATGACTTTCTTTAAGATTAGAAAAATCAAAATAATTTTCTATATTTTTTTATCTTTTTTAAGAAATGTTCATCTTTAATGTAATAAATGAATGAGTCTGTATCTGTGTATAATAACTGAATAATGCTTTCTGAAAAAGCAGGTAACATGATATTATAATGAAAATTAAACATCCATAATTTTGATAGTTCTAATACTGTAAATCCTATGTATATAGGTTTATTTAAAAGAATTCGTTCTTTGTTATATTGTATACCTACGAAGTCTTTTTGAAAGATATGAAGTGATTTAAAATTTGGTTTTCTTATAAGTTTTTCACTTACTAAAGGATTAGAAGTTAATTTCATAGTTGATCTTTTCTTAACATTTTCTAATGTTTTCCCAAAAGTGCTGTTAATTAAAAGCTTAAAAAATTCTTTGTCAAAAGAAGAAGTAGCTAAGGTTCTTTTTGTTGTATTAAAATCGATGTATGGTTTCATCCAATCTTTTTGTTTGAATGAAAGAACTCTATGTATTTTTTTAATTTTCATTCCTAAGTTTAGATATAGCTTTAAGTTACGGTAATGTATAACATAATTTTCCTTTTGATTTAAATTACATATCAATTTTTTTCCTCCTTTTTTATATGAAATTCCTATGTCTTTGAGTACTTGTTCAGCATAAGTGGATAAATCTTCCTTTTTTATTTCTAATTTTTCTGGTGCTAAAGGAAAAGAATTATGCCTATCATGAAGGTTTGCAGGATAAGATAGAGTTACTTCCATAATATAACCTGTTTCATTATTGTCTGGAATGTTACATATTTCTAATTTATTTATTTCTTTTTTTTCTAACCATTTGAAATCAGAAATAGGTAAAAAATCTGCTAAACATTTTCCATATAAATTATTGCAATCAATATAAAAAATATGTTCATCAGGTTCTTCTGCCATGGCATACCTGTGAGAAACATTAGTTATCCCTCCTCTTACACCTGTTTCTATGAAATTGTACATTTCTATGTCCGAAAATAAATCTAATTTAACCCCAGTATATTTCAACATGGCTTGATAACTTAAGCTTGGTGAAGTAAGAAAATGTGACGGATCTAATCCATAGTAATCTAAAGCCTTTTCTCTGAAAGATTCGAAAACGTCACATAAAAGCAACACATCTATTTTTAAATATTCTTTCAAATAATCTTTTAGGTTCTTGCATTTGAAAGCTTTGAACATAAAAAGAGCATGCTGGTAATCTTCGCTAGAAATGTGTTCTTTTGTTAAAGAAGAATAAAAATATTTTCTTGCAGGCAATTTTTTTTCTTTCAAAACACTCCATGAATTTATATAATCATAACACATAACTCCTTTACGGATAACATAAGGTAATAATTTTTTATCTTTTAAATGCTTCTTTGTTTCAAAGAAGTCATCAGTTCCTTTTTCATTCATAAGATTTGCTAATTTAGCTAAAGAAGTAGGAAGAAATTGAAAAGAATCTATGAAACGAAAATTTTCAAAACTTAAAGTCAAAAATTTTTCTGACGATTTTGCTATAACAGATATATTTTTCTCATCCACATATTTATACAATTTTTGAATAAGAAAATGAGTGTCATAGTTCATGCTATTATGAATAACAATAGGTATTTTTAATTTATCCATCCTTAAAGACGTATAAGTAAGATTACATCTGTTACAAGCATAATTTATGTCTCTCCCTTTACCTTCTCGCCCTATATGAGAATGATCTAAAACTTTACGTATACCTTTACGAGTCAATGAAACCCCACAAACGTAACATTTTCTCTGCTTAGCTATATGAGAAATATCCTGAGGAGTTAATTTCATAGGTTCTCTTTTATGGTGTAAAATATAAGATATTTCAGCTCTTTTTTGATATAAATAAGAGACAAAATTTGATATGACATTTTTTCCTACATATATGAATGGATCTTGATTGTATTCTTTATATTTTGACACCATTATAGCACCGAAAGCATTTAATTTATGTTCGCGTTCACATAAAGATTTACCTTTATAAATTGGTTCTTTCATTTTATAATTATAATATTCAAAATCTGCATAAATGATAAAAGGACTTTTCACTTTATTTTTGAAATCTGAAAAATTAAGATGTGAACCTGTAGGTGGCATATAGTATCCTTGTCCTACGTAAGGATTTTTATTACAATTCTGAGTTATGTGGGACTTATATTTTTTTTCTGAGCAAAAAGATATCAAGCATTTGTAACAAAAATATCTAGTTTTTTTCCAAAAAAAAGGTCTTATAAACTTATGTAAATTCCTAATCAAATAGTAGTGATCATCATATAATAATAAATCAACATGTCTTCCTTCAGAAACAAAAGTCGAATTAGTAGAAATATACATAGGGAAAGGTTGAATTATCTTTTGCTCTGTTTCTAACATACCAAATACATTTATTGTTAGATTGTTCTTTTTTTCAAATTGTGATATTTCATTTAATTTCACAGGAAAAGTAATAAAAGAAAGATTCAATTCATTTAAAAAAATATCATAAGATTTTGCTAAATTTGAATTGTTTGTTACTTTATGTAGACCAGCTAAAACAGAATAAAGAAAGCATTTATTACCAGTTCCTTTTATATTTAAAATCGATTTTTTTTTTGTCTATTAAGTCTTTAGTCTTTTGTGTTTCTTTTCCTCCTAAAGGGTTATATTTAAAAATTGAAATTCTAAGAACTTTGATTTTTTTAAGAAACCATCCTGATCCCATGTGAAGGAAAGAATCAAAAAATCCTAATATAACAGAAAAACTAGACCTAATTGTTTCTTCTAAATTCAAAGAATCAAAGCCGAATTGAACCGGACTCAAAAACCATGGTTCTATTTGAAAATATTCACTAGTTTCTAAGTTATATTTTCCTAAAATAACGCAAAGTCCTATCTGAAATTTAATTCCACCTTCTTCTTTCTTTACTTTTAATATTTTTTTCTTCACTTTTTTTAAATTTTTGAACAGAAATAAATCAGGATCATATTTTAAAGAATTAGGAATGATATCATATTCTGTGATAAGATTTTTTAATGCTCTACGACGATAAATCATTAGACTAGCGGTCTGAAATGTAAAACCAAAAACACTGTTCCGTATTCAAATTTAACAAGATCTCCTAAGTCATCACAGACAGTTATTTGAATTTCTTGTATTTCATTTCTTTTAAGTTTTTTATAATATGGAGTAACAAAAACTTCTGTTATGTCATCACCAAAGCTTCCTGTGCATCTTATTGTTCTTAAAAGTGGAACTTGTTTGTTTCCTACTACTTCATTACAAACTATGTTGCTATATATATAAATATTAGATGCTATGTAATGCAAATTAGGAACCCCACCCGCTATGAAATTTTCATTTTCATTTGGTCCTAAATTTGATGCTATTTTTTTATATTCTTCAAAATTTTCTAAAGGAGGTCCCATGAAAGACACAGTGTTTCCTTCTTTTTTCTCAGCTTTTTCATGTAAATCTAATCTTAAAAAAGAAGACAAATCAGAAGAAAAAGTTACTACGTCTCCTTTTCCTACTTTAAGAATAGGTTTTAAATTTTGTGGTTCTATTTTCATAAAAGGTTTTCGCTCTTTTTTAAAGAAAACATCATCAGGATAAATATCAATTTTTTCTAGAACAGAATTTATAGTTCCAATAAGGTTATTAATAGAATTATAATTTCCATAAGGAATTCTTTCTACTATGAACCTTTTCTCCAGGGTAACATCACTTGCAGAATTTGCTATGAACACATTTTTTTTAAATTTAAAAAAATTTCTTTCCACTATTATAGTTCTGTTTCGTTCTGGTCTTTCAGGAAAATTATACCAAGAAATAGGTATATTAACTTCCACCACTCCAACCTCCCATTCCCCTTTCAATGTAATAGTCGATGGTAAATTCACATAATAAGAACTCGTTTTGTTTTCCCTAGAAGGGTGAATAGTATTTGAAGGTAAATTCACGTAAAAAGGAGAGGAAATTGACATTTTTTTATAAGTAGTTTCTCTGAAAATGTATATAATCTAACATTTTATGTAGGTCTTTTATCTCAGAGAAATTTAAAGAATCATAGAAGGCAGCATACAAATTGATATTTGTGCTGGACATAAACATCAGAGGGGAGCACTTTTATATATTTTTCCATATGTTCCATCTGGAGGTAACTAATAACAAAACTCAAAACCAATTTTTGTGCTACATCTGGTGGTCAGTTAAGAAATTACTGTAAGTTATGAACTTAATCCATAGAGGGCAGCATACGAAGCAATATTTGTGCTCCATCTAGTGGTTAGTTAGGAAATTACTGTATGTCATAAACTTAATCCATAGAGGGCAGCATATAAACCAATATTTATGCTCTATCTGGTGGTCAGTTAAGAAATTGCTGTATGTTATAAACTTATTCCATAGAGGGCAGCATACAAAGCAATATTTATGCTTCATCTAGTGGTTTACTGTATGTCATGAACTTAATCTTTAGAGGACAGCATATAAACCAATGTTTATGCTCCATCTGGTGGTTAGTTAAGAAATTGCTGTATGTTATAAACTTATTCCATAGAGGGCAGCATACAAAGCAATTTTTGTGCTCCATCTAGTGGTTAGTTAGGAAATTACTATATGTTATAAACTTAATCCATAGAGGGCAGCATATAAACCAATGTTTATGCTCCATCTGGTGGTCAGTTAAGAAATTGCTGTATGTTATGAACTTATTCCATAGAGGACAGCATACAAAGCAATATGTATGCTCCATCTAGTGGTTTACTGTATGTCATGAACTTAATCCATAGAGGACAGCATATAAACCAATATTTATGCTCCATCTGGTGGTCAGTTAAGAAATTACTGTATGTTATGAACTTAATCCATAGAGGGTAGCATACAAAGCAATATTTGTGCTCCATCTAGTGGTTAGTTATGAAATTACTGTATGTCATGAACTTAATCCATAGAGGGCAGCATATAAACCAATATTTATGTTTGCTATGAACTTGATCCATAGAGGGCAGCGTACAAACCAATATTTGCGTTAAACTTAAACATCAGAGGGCAGCACTTTTATATATTTTTCCATGTATATATATATATATATTATATATATATATATAATATATATATATATATATTATATCAAAGTCTTTAACTTTAAAGTTAACTGAAAAAGGGCTGCACAGAGGGCTGCACGTTTAATCTGAATGAAATAATCGGATTTGAAAGACTCTTATGACTTTGAGATTCATTAGTTAAAGGTCGAGATTGAGATTAATTAATTAAAGGTCGAGATTCATTAGTAGAAGGTCATATGCTTAAATAGTAAGATATAATGTGCTTCCTCTTAAGTGAAATTGCTTAAAAATAAGATTACTATTTGTGCAAGAGTTAGATTTTATGTATACATAACTTTTGAAGATTTTATGTATACATATCTTTTGAAAGACTTTATATTTTTAAAACCAGAGGGCAGCACATTGAATCTTAAAAGAACAAAGAAGATACATTCAGTCATTGATTTCAATGTTTTTATTCAAAATAGAAACACCTTAGGCATTTTTTCTTTTTTCAACATAGAAAATGATTCAGATTTTTTTTTGTAAAAATACCATAAAATCATCAACACAAACTGGTTTCCTTTGCATCCATGTCATATCACAATATTTACATTTCCTTGGTTTACTTTCTGTTTTAGTAATAAAAAATTGAAAACATTTCTCATGAACCGGTTGCATGCAACAATACATATAACTAACATCAGTACTGTTCATTGAAAGAATAAGCATGGACGAACAAAGTTTACAATACATGTAATGGACAGACATTTTATGTTCTTTCTTTCTCATTTGATCGCGAACTTTTCTCTTTAATGTACCTAAAACATAATTTTGAGGGTCAACATTTATTAAATATTTTTTATCAGCAGGTTTCATCATTTCAAATATATCTTCAAAAAATGGAATCTCTAAAAGATCACAAGCAAAACACATTATTTTATAATAAAAATTTCTATATTTATAAAAGATACAACACATTTTAATTGCTATAGGTAATAACATAGGATCTGATAAGATAATATTCATTATTTCTTCTAAAAGATATGAAGATTGAAAGAAATCAGAAAAAAAGATCAAAGCTTCCATCCTGATTTCTTTTAATAAAATAAATGAATTGATAGACGAAAGGGCTAAAAATATTTTTTTCGCTTCTTTTACACTCATATAACTTTGAATAGGGAAACTAACATCAATTAATTCATTTATTTTTCCAGTAAAAGTTAACATAGCTTGAAAATAATATACACGATCTAAAAGCAAAGAATGGTTCACTTGAATAAGCATAACTGAAATATTTGACAAGCACAAAACCAGCTTGCAGTTTGCTAACTAAAATATTTCACCTGGTTCATACAACTATATGGTCTGCTTTAACAGGCATATAGATAGGACTCTTATTTATAGAAAGGTTTATTTCATGTCTTATATATAACCCGATAGTAAGCATAATTAATTTCGATAATCACTTTCCCAACAATAAAAAAACAATTTTTCTTATGTTTTCTGGCATATATATTTACTTTTTTCCCACCTCATTCTTCAGTTATAACAAGTTTTTCAATGTGACGATAATTATAACACATGAATTTAACTACTATATAGGCCCCAGATGGCATTCTTCTAGGCTTCGTGGACTGGTCCAAATGGATTAAAGATGGTATATGTCAGGGCAGCCATCCAACTCAGACAGTAATTTTCAGCACCTAAACAGAAAAGGAGTTAGACAATTTTAACAATAAAACCTAGGAGAAATTTTCTAAGTCCAATCAGACGATGGATTAGAATATTTTAAAAACTAACCTAAAGGCACAGTCTCAGCAGTGCACCATGTCTCAATGTAAGATGGTTAGTGATGCAAGCTGCTACTACAGCAGGCCTAACTTGGTGCACTGCTGTAAGATGGTCAGTGATGCAAGCTGTTACTACAGCAGGCCTGCAAACTCCTCGTGTTATATAGGAAACCCAATGCCATAAGCTCCGCCCCTTGCGGATCTCAACCAATCTGCACTCAGTTTTATGTTAAAATCAAACCAGTGAGCTAAATAGTCCTCTCTGAAAACAGTTATTTCAATGAATTTGGGTTATATAACAGAGAAAATTGTCAAACCTATGAATAATTAGCAGAGTAATAACAAGCAAGAGTGTTTCAATTGTCTCAATTACCTATAATTCAACCATGAAAACAGTGGAAAATTGGCGGAAGATAACAAGGTGAAGCGGTTCTTATGGGAAGGTTCCAGAAATAAACAGTGAAGACTGAGAAAAAGAGGGATTTTATTTTATTGTGGCAACTTCATCTGTTATTTCTTTATTTCCTTGTTTGCATCAAATTAAAGCCATTTTTGGCCAAAAAATAATTCCTAAGACTGAACCCACTGAACACCTAGCCTGCTGAAATCTTTTCTAAGTCCAACTCAGACAATTTCCAGCACCTAACCAGAAAAATAATTTCTAAGACTGAACCCACTGAATACCTAATCTGCAGAAATCTTTTCTTAGTCCAACTCAGTCAATTTCTAGCACCTAACCAGAAAATAATTTCTAAAACTAAGACCGCTAACTTTTCTAGGTCCAACTCAAAAATGGACTTAGAAAATGTCTCCTCCTAAGTCCACTGAAGCCTTAGCCTGAGGAAACTCACCTCTATATCTTTAATCCCATGTTGAGACCACAGCAGGATCTAAACTCCTTACCGCAATGTAAATGGAACCACAACCACAAGCCATACCTCTATGTAAACTCATCCAATCACAACAAAGATTTCTTTGAGCAGTTTAGGGCCATCCGACTGAATACCTAGCCTGCTAAAATCTTTTCTAAGTCCAACTCAAACAATTTCCAGCACCTAACCAGGAAATAATTCCTGAGACTGAACCCACTGAATACCTAGCCTGCAGAAATCTTTTCTAAGTCAAACTGGCACAATATTCCAGCACCTGACCAGAAAATAATTTCTGAAACTAAAACTGGTAAGTACCTAGCCTGCAGAAATCCTTTCTAAGTCCAACTCAGGCAATATTTTCCTGCACCTAATCAGAAAATAATTTCTGCTTACAGTGTGGAATGTCTAGAATGTCAACACGATCATTGATCTTTGCTATTCACTCACAGTGTGGAATGCCTGGAAAATCTACCTGTTCATTAATCTTTGCTGTTTACTTACAATGTGGAATGCCTGGAATGTTTACGCAGTAGAAACTAGTATTAAATGACTGAAAACTTTTCTAAGACCACTGGTTTGAGACGAACAGAGAATTTCTAAAAGTGAAATCACTTACAGTCAAGTCACAATAATTCAGTGTTAATTCTCATGAGATCAGATATGTAATACTGTATCTCCCCTTAATAATCCAGTCCAACTCAAACAATATAATTTCCAGCACCTAACCAGAAAATAATTTCTAAGACTGAACCCACTGGATACCTAACCTGCTGAAAACTTTTCTAAGTCCAACTCAAAAATGGACTAAGAATATTTCTCCTAAATACACTAGGAGAAATTTTCTAAGTCCAATTAGACGACGGACTTAGAACATTTTAAAGACTAACCTAAAGAACATTTTAAAGACTAACCTAAAGAACATTTTAAAGACTAACCTAAGGACACAGAGACTAACCTAAAGACACAGTCTTAGCAGTGCATCATGTCCCAATGTAAGATGGTCAGTGATGCAAGCTGTTACTACTCTCTGAAAACAGTTATTTCAGCAAATTTAGGCTATATAACAGAGAAAATGTTGTCAAACCTATGATCAATTGGCAGAGAAAATAACAAGCAAGAGTGTTTCAATTGTCTCAAATACCTATAATTCAATTGTGAAAACAGTGGAAAATTGGCGGAAGATAACAAGGTGAAGCAGTTCTTAAGGGAAGGTTCCAAAAAGTAAACAGTGAAGACTGAGAAAAAGAGGGATTTTATTTTTATTGTGGGAACTTCATCTGTTATGGCTTTATTTCCTTGTTTGCATCGAATTAAAGTCATTTTTGGCCAAATATTAATTCCTAAGACTAAACCCACTGAACACCTAACCTGCTGAAATCTTTTCTAGTCAATAAATTCCTGCATCTAACCAGAAAATAATTCCTAAGATTGAACCCACTAAATACCTAGCCTGCTGAAATCTTTTCTAAGTCCAACTCAGACAATTTCAAGCACCTAACCAGAAAAATAATTTCTAAGACTGAACCCACTGAATACCTAATCTGCAGAAACCTTTTCTAAGTCCAACTCAGGCAATTTCTAGCACCTGACCAGAAAATAATTTCTAAAACTAAGACCGCTAACTTTTCTAGGTCCAACTCAAAAATGGACTTAGAAAATGTCTCCTCCTAAGTCCACTGAAGCCTTAGCCTGAAGAAACTCACCTCTATATCTTCAATCCCATGTTGAGACCACAGCAGGATCCAAACTCATTGCTTCAATGTAAGAACCAAAGCAGACATTCAAAACTCCTTGTCATATATATGGAACCACATCCACAAGCCATCCTCTATGTAAACTCATCCAATCACAACAATGATTTCTTTGAGCAGTTTAGGGCCATCCAACTGAATACCTAGCCTGCTAAAATCTTTTCTAAGTCCAACTCAAACAATTTCCAGCACCTAACCAGAAAATAACTTCTAAAACTGAACCCACTGAATACCTAGTCTGCTGAAATCTTTTTTGAGTCCAACTCAGAAAATTTCCAGTACCCTACCAGAAAAAGACTTAGAAAATTTTTAAAAATAAAACCACAGGTTTGGGGAGGTAGGAGAAAGGGATCAAACCTGAGTGACTTGAAAGGATGGTTAGGGGAGGTATAAGACTGGTAACAGACCTCAGGGGAGCTGGGAGAATGGTCAAGGGAGAATGGCTAGGAGAAGTAAGAGCTGACATTGAGCAGCTAAAAACTTTTCTAAGACCGCTGGTTTAAAACAGGCAGGAAATTTCTATGAGTAAAATCATGGAATACCTAGCCTGCGAAAACCTTGTCTAGAATAATTTCCAGCACCTAACCAGAAAATATTTTCCCTCACTGAATACCTAGTCTGCTGAAATCTTTTCTGAGTCCAACTCAGACAATTTCCAGCACCTTACCAGAAAAGGACTTCAACCACTGGTTGAGACAAACAGGAAATCACTTACAATCAAGTCATCAAATTTATAGTACTGTATCTGTCCTTGATAATCCAGTGCCACTCAAACCATTTCTAAGCCATGGACTGAACCCATTAAATACCTAATCTCCTGAAATCTTTTCTAAGTCCAACTCAGACAATTTACAGCACCTTACCAGAAAAGGACTTAGAGAATTTTTAAGAATAAAACCACAGGTTTGGGGAGGTAGGAGAAAGGGATCAAACCTGAATGACTTGAGAGCATGGTTAGGAGAGGTATAAGACCGGTAGCACTCCTCAGGGGAGCTGGGAGAATGGTCAAGGGAGAATGGCTAGGAGAGGTAGGAGCTAGCATTGAGCAGCTGAAAACTTCTCTAAGACCACTGGTTTGAAACAGGTAGGAAATTTCTATGAGTAAAATCATGGAATACCTAGCCCGTGAAAACCTTGTCCAACTCAGGCAATATTTTCTAGCACCTAACCAGAAAATAATTTCTGCTTACAGTGTGGAATGTCTAGAATGTCAACACGATCATTAATCTTTGCTATTTACTCACAGGCTGGAATGTCTAGAATGTCTACCTAGTCATTAATCTTCATTATTTACTTACAGTGCGGAATGTCTGGAATGTCTACACGATCATTAATCATTGCTATTTACTCGCAATGTGGAATGCCTGGAATGTCTACCTGATCATTAATCTTTACTGTTTACTTAGAATGTGGAATGCCTGAAATGTTTACGCAGTAGAAACTAGTATTAAATGACTGAAAACTTTTCTAAGACCACTGGTTTAGCCAAACAGGAAAATCACTTACAGTGAAGTCACAATAATCCAGTATTAATTCTCATGAGATCAGATATGTAATACTGTATCTGTCCTTAATAATCCAGTCCAACTCAAACAATAATTTTCAGCACCTAACCAGAAAACAATTTTGAAACTAAGACCACTGAAAACTTAGTGTGCAATAAACCTTTCTAAATCCAACTCAGACAATTTCCAACACCTAACCAAAAAATAATTTCCCCCACTGAATACCTAGTCTGCTGAAATCTTTTCTGAGTCCAACTCAGACAATTTCTAGCACCTTACCAGAAAAGGACTTAGAACATTTTTAAGAATAAAACCACAGGTTTGGGGAGGTAGGAGAAAGGGATCAAACCTGAGTGACTTGAGAGGATGGTTAGCGGAGGCATAAGACCGGTAGCAGACCTCAGGGGAGCTGGGAGAATGGTCAAGGGAGAATGGTTAGGAGAGGTAGGAGCTAGCATTGAGCAGCTGAAAACTTTTCTAAGACCACTGGTTTGAAACAGGCAGGAAATTTCTATGAGTAAAATCATGGAATACCTAGCCTGCGAAAACCTTGTCTAGAATAATTTCCAGCACCTAACCAGAAAATATTTCCCCCTGCTGAATACCTAGTCTGCTGAAATCTTTTCTGAGTCCAACTCAGACAATTTCCAGCACCTAACCAGAAAATAATTTCCCCCACTGAATACCTAGTCTGCTGAAATCTTTTCTGAGTCCAACTCAGACAATTTCCAGCACCTAACCAGAAAAGAACTTAGAAAATTTTTAAGAATAAAACCACAGGTTTGGGGAGGTAGGAAAAAGGGATCAAACTGACTGACTTGAGAGGATGGTCAAGGGGGGTATAAGGCCGGTAGCAGACCTCAGGGGAGCTGAGGGAATGGTCTAGGGAGAATGGCTAGGAGAGGTAGGAGCTAGCATTGAGCAGCCCTAAGACCACTGGTTTAAAACAGACAGGAAATTACCTAGCCCGTAAAAACCTTGTCTAGCATAATTTCCAGCACCTAACCAGAAAATAATTTCTCCCACTGAATACCTAGTCTGCTGAAATCTTTTTCTGAGTCCAACTCAGACAAATTCCAGTACCTAACCAGAAAATAATTTCCCCCACTGAATACCTAGTCTGCTGAAATCTTTTCTGAGTCCAACTCAGACAAATTCCAGCACCTAACTAGAAAAGGACTTTTAAGAATGAAACCACAGGTTTGAGGAGGTAGGAAAAAGGGATCAAACCTGCCTAAAATGTTTACGCAGTAGAAACTAGTATTAAATGACTGAAAACTTTTCTAAGACCACTGGTTTAAACAAACAGGAAAATCACTTACAGTCAAGTCACCATAATCCAGTGTGTAACAATCCAGTAATTCACCTTCCAGTGTTAATTCCTATAGGATCAAATTCATAGTACAGTATCTGTCCTCAGACAATTTCCAGCACCTAACCAGAAAATAATTTTTAAGACTGAACCCCCTGAATATCTTGCTTGCTGAAATCTTTTCTAAGTCCAACTCAGGCAATTTCCAGCACCTAACCAGAAAATAATTTCTAAGACTGAACCATTTCCAGCACCTAACCAGAAAATAATTTCTAAGACTGAACCCACTGAATACCTAATCTGCTAAAATCTTTTCTAAGTCCAACTCAGATAATTTCCAGCACCTAACCAGAAAATAATTTCTAAAACTAAACCCACTGGATACCTAGCCTGCTGAAAACCTTTCTAAGTCTAACTCAAAAATGGACTAACCTAAAGGCATAGTCTCAGCAGTGCACTATGTCCCAATGTAAGATGGTCAGTGATGCAAGCTGTGACTACGACAGGCCTGCAAACTCCTTGTCTTATATAGGAAACCCAAAGCCATAAGCTCCGCCCCCCTTGTGAATCTCAACCAATCAGCATCAACCAATCAGCACTCAGTCTCATGTTAAAATCAAACCAGTGAGCTAAATAGTCCTCTCTGAAAACAGTTATTTCAGCAAATTTAGGCTATATAACAGAGAAAATTGTCAAACCTATGAATAATTAGCAGAGTAATAACAAGCAAGAGTGTTTCAATTGTCTCAAATACCTATAATTCAACAATGAAAACAGTGGAAAATTGGCGGAAGATTACAAGGTGAAGCGGTTCTTATGGGAAAGTTCCAGAAAGTAAACAGTGAAGACTGAGAAAATGAGGGATTTTATTGATTTACTTGCGGGAACTTCATCTATTATGGCCTTAGTTGCTTGTTTGCATCTAATTAAAGTGATATTTGACTCGACAGCGCTGGAATTTCGCCGAAACGATCGTTTTCGCCGTGCGCGCGTCATTTAACCCAGCCCTGTCTACTCTAAGTACCTCCACCTGTGGTATGTTCTAGGTACGGGCTCATTGCTAGTAGCCGGCGAGTGGAATCACGCACGTAAAAAGAAACAGCAGCCAATTTCATGCGAGTATCTGTTAATTACGGCCTTATTTGCCTGTTTGCATCGAATTAAAGTCATTTCTGGCTCCATAGCGGTGGAATTTCACCGAAACGATCGTTTTCATCGTGCGCGCATGCCTAAAGCATACCACAGGGGGTGGTACTTAGAGTAGACAGGGCTGGGGTTAAAGGAAATGAACCATAGCTGGTAGCCGGCGAGTGGAATCTCGCACGTAGAAAGAAAAAACAGCCAATTTCATGCGAGTATCTATCGATTATGGTCTTATTTGCTTGTTTGCATCGAATTAAAGTCATTTCTGGCTCCATAGCGGTGGAATTTCGCCGAAACGATCGTTTTCGCCGTGCGCGCGTCATTTAACCCAGCCCTGTCTACTCTAAGTACCTCCACCTGTGGTATGCTCTAGGTACGGGCTCATTGCTAGTAGCCGGCGAGTGGAATCTCGCACGTAAAAAGAAACAGCAGCCAATTTCATGCGATTATCTGTTAATTACGGCCTTATTTGCCTGTTTGCATCGAATTAAAGTCATTTCTGGC
Source organism: Acholoe squamosa (assembly GCA_949317995.1). Classification (NCBI taxonomy): domain Eukaryota; kingdom Metazoa; phylum Annelida; class Polychaeta; order Phyllodocida; family Polynoidae; genus Acholoe; species Acholoe squamosa. The sequence goes on from OX439043.1 coordinate 63,122,692, forward strand.
TCCATAGCGGTGGAATTTCACCGAAACGATCGTTTTCATCGTGCGCGCATGCCTAAAGCATACCACAGGGGGTGGTACTTAGAGTAGACAGGGCTGGGGTTAAAGGAAATGAACCATAGCTGGTAGCCGGCGAGTGGAATGGAAGGTTCTAGAAAGTAAACATACAGTGAAGACTGAGAAAATGAGCTATTTCACTAATTTTCTTGCGGGAACTTCATCTGTAATGGCCTTATTTGCATCGAATTAAAGTCATATTTGACTGGACAGCCCAGGAATTTCGCCAAAACGATCGTTTTCGCCGTGCGCGCATACCTAGAGTATACCACAGAGGGTGGTACCTAGAGTAGACAGGGCTGGGGTTAAAGGAAATGACTCATAGCTGGTTGCTGACGAGTGGAATCTCGCACGTAGAAAGAAAAAACAGCCAATTTCATGCGAGTATCTATCGATTATGGTCTTATTTGCTTGTTTGCATCGAATTAAAGTCATTTCTGACTCCATAGCGGTGGAATTTCGCCGAAACGATCGTTTTCATCGTGCGCGCATACCTAAAGCATACCACAGGGGGTGGTACTTAGAGTAGACAGGGCTGGGGTTAAATGGAAAATTCCAAGAAGGAAGAACTGCGTCTTTCTGTTGTGTGGGAAACGTAGCCAGTCGACATATGATTTATATTCTTGTTTATCCTAAAGTCTGGGAAAGTAACTGACATTTGACCCTGGATCCTTAGCTCTGTAAAGGTAGGTCATGATACAAAACTGCATCATACTCACCAGTCACAATATAGTGATAAAATATAGTAATAAATTGCTAACATATCAACCTTCTTGGAAATTACATAGAGTGCCTTTATCAAAAATTAGCTGACACTCTCACCAACACTGTATTAATGCATCTTAACAATCAATGCGCAGTGCTTTCATGCACAAGCAACCCTTAAAGGATTTTAGTGTCATGGGAAAACAATCAGATGTTTAACCAACACAGGGGTGCATGACACTCAATATCTTGGAGATGTTATAAGCCGCAGTTGACCTTTCAGAGGCTTAAAATACTTGATATACCGTATTTGTTTTAATATAAGCCTGGTCTCAAATATAAGCCTGCCTCGTTTATAAGCCTGGTTAAGAGGTCTTTTGGGTGTAATATAAGCCAGGCTTTAAAAATAAGCTTAGGTATAGGCCAAAATTCTAATTAAGATTATGTATTTCAGTCAAAATTGAGGGTACCATTTTAGATTCAAATTTATGTATCCACTCAGGAGGTTTAAAATGCTTGATGGGTATTTTTGATAATAAGCCGCACCCCGGTAATCTTGGAGATGCTATAAGCCGCAGTAGACCTTTCAGAGACTTGAAATGCTTGACGGGGTATTTTTGTTTATAAGCCACACCCTGGCAATCTTCGAAATGCTATAAGCCGCAGTAGACCTTTTTAAGGCTGGAAATGCTTGACGGGGTATTTTTGTTTATAAGCCGCACCCTGACAATCCTGAAAATGTTATAAGTCGTAGTAGACCTTTTAGAGGCTAAAAATGCTTGATATACCTATTTTTTTATAATATAAGCCTGGCCTCAAATATAAGCCTGCCTCGTTTATAAGCCTGGTTAAGAGGTCTTTTGGGTGTAATATAAGCCAGGCTTTAAAAATATGCTTGGGTATAGGCTGGAATTCCAATTAAGATTATGTATTTCAGTCAAAATTGAGGGTACCATTTTAGATTCGAATTTATGTATCAACTCAAGAGGTTTAAAATGCTTGATGGGTATTTTTGATTATAAGCCGCACCCCGGTAATCTTGGAGATGCTATAAGCCGCAGTAGACCTTTCAGAGACTCGAAATGCTTGACAGGGTATTTTTGTTTATAAGCCGCACCCTGGCAATCTTCGAAATGCTATAAGCCGCAGTAGACCTTTTTAAGGCTCGAAATGCTTGACGGGGTATTTTTGTTTATAAGCCGCACCCTGACAATCCTGAAAATGTTATAAGCCGTAGTAGACCTTTTAGAGGCTAAAAATGCTTGATATACCGTATTTTTTTTATAATATAAGCCTGGCCTCAAATATAAGCCTGCCTCGTTTTATAAGCCTGGTTAAGAGGTCTTTTGGGTGTAATATAAGCCAGGCTTTAAAAATATGCTTGGGTATAGGCTGGAATTCCAATTAAGATTATGTATTTCAGTCAAAATTGAGGGTACCATTTTAGATTCGAATTTATGTATTAACTCAAGAGGTTTAAAATGCTTGATGGGTATTTTTAATTATAAGCCGCACCCCGGTAATCTTAGAGATGCTATAAGCCACAGTAGACCTTTCAGAGACTCGAAATGCTTGACGAGGTATTTTTCTTTATAAGCCGCACCCTGACAATCTTGGAGATGTTATGAGCCACAGTAGACCTTTTAGAGGCTTAAAATGCTTTTTTTTAAATATAAGCCTGGCCCCAATATATAAGCATGCCTCGTTTATAAGCCTGGTTAAGATGCCTTTTAGGTTTAATATAAGCCAGGCTTTAAAAATAAGCTTAGGTATAGGCCTAAATTCCAATTAAGATTATGTATTTCAGTCAAAATTTGGATATTTACTTAGATATTTTTGTTTCCCTGTACAATTTAATCGTTATACTACTAGCTAAACATATCAAGTCAGTGAACTGGTGTTTATTCACTGCGTCATTGGAAGAATCTTATTCTTTAGGACAAAGCAATAAATTTTCCTTTACCATTTAAGTGCTGCTGATGCAGTAATGCGTTATGGCTATAGATTATGACAGTACATTAATAAAATGCTAGGAAAGTGCTAGCTATATCTAAAATGCTAGAAAAGTGCTGGCTATATCTTATTTAAGCTTTATATAAATTGTTAATGAGGCATGCTGTGTTAGCACATTAACTAATGTAACACAGCACACCATTGCATCACTTTGAATATTGAGTGTCATGCACCCCTATGTTGGTTAAACATCTGTTTGTTTTCCCATGACGCTAAAATCCTTTAAGGGTTGCTTGTGCATGAAAGCACTGCGCATTGATTGTTAAGATGCATTAATACAGTGTTGGTGAGAGTGTCAGCTAATTTTTGATAAAGGCACTCTATGTAATTTCCAAGAAGGTTGATATGTTAGCAATTTATTACTATATTTTATCACTATATTGTGACCGGTGAGTATGATGCAGTTTTGTATCATGACTTATCTTTACAGAGCTAAAGATCCAGGGTCAAATGTCAGTTACGTTCCCAGACTTTAGGATATAAATCAAATGCCTTGCTACAATGCACCTATATTGATTATCTTAAGTATAAGAGAAAATAAATAGGGATTATATTAAACCTTAAAGTGGTCACTAATGCATTGATGCATCCTACCCATCGGTCGTCATAATGCATGAATGTGGGCCTAGCAAGTAATATAAACTTCACTAAGGGATTGCCAGGGTGTGGCTTATAATCAAAAATACTCGTATGGTTGGCATAATACTTATGCAAAAATAAAATGCCCTTATCCAAAATAATAGGTATTTTTTGGATATTCTAAAAATATAGGTCTTCTTTGGATATTTTTTTGGAAAATATCCAAAGAAGACCTATATATATACTACTCCCCTTTTCTATGTATACTTCTAGAAAGCCACTGCTGTCATCTATTCTGATGGTCCACAACAGATTGGAGAATGTTTACCATTCTCTCTTTCTTGACAGAAGACCCTTGTGTCAGATATAAGATGATAAGGTGATTTGATAATGGTTCACTGCTCCTGACACCCTGAAATAATTACCCGGTACATAGAATAAGAAAATGTTAATTGGAATTACAGAAACAATGCTTTGTGATCTCTTTTGGCCACTAAGATTATTGAAAATGATATCTGCTTGTCTTTTTCAAGCGTTTTCCTACAAGGAAAGCTGAAAACCTTAGTGATTTTCATCTTTGTCATCTATTTTTTAATGAGAGTCCCAATCGTATAAAGCGCTCATGTCATGCCTTGGTAAGGAGATTCACTTCTAAGTTTGCAATTTAGATATTCCCTAAATAATGATCCATAATTACCGTAATCTCCCACATATATAAGGCACAGCTCACATATAAGGTGCACCCCTAACTCAGGGATGTGTGTTTTGTATATAAGGCACTCCTACTGCTTCTGGATTGATATTTTGAAAAACCCTTGTATAAGGTGCACCCCAACCTTTTGACATATATGCTGTAAGACATAGCCTCCCCAACTTTTGTAAAAGCCAACCTACATGTACATTGAATAGGCCAAAGTTGTGGGAAAAGCCTTGCTAACCCGGGGGGGGGGGCACTGAGTCTTTGATTGGTGATACCAACTGCGAAACTACAGCCCCCTTTTTTTTTGCCAAATCACAGCCCCTTTAAACACAGCTCAATTTTTACAGCCCCCCTTCTTGAAGAAGTCTCTTAATAGCCCCCTTTTTGGGGCCCTTTTCCATGTAAATCAAGGTTCTTTGACAATAATACTCAGGAATTTCACAGCCCTGGAGTGATAACATGGAATATTCAAGTTACTTCCGTTCCATACAAGGCATGAAAGCTATTAACAGCCCCTTAATTTCAAGATGTAATTCAGCTAACAGCCCCCCTTTTTCTCCCCTTTGACTCATCGACAGCCACCGCTCCGTGGGGTTGCTACCACAGTTGGTACCCAAACAGAGGGTCAGTGCCCCCCCCGGGCTTGCTAAGGTGTTAATGTAACATTGGAGGGTGTGAGGGCAGCATGGGATGGAGTGAGGGTGGCATTGGATGGTGTGTCACATTGGAAGGTGTGAAAAGCTATGGCCACCATAATGGATGTGCACTGGGAATAGGGACCTTAATGCACCCTGCACTATTAGAGTACTGGTAGGGTGGGAGGGGAGCTGACACCTTTACAGCATTCATTAGCTTTACCCATAGGTGTGATGGAGGTGCGGGGCTATTTACATGTTTTTCAGGGTAAATCATTTTATGTATCAAATGATATTTGCATAAACCCCATGTATAAGATGGTGGAGAATTGTGAACTTCGCGATGCGTCGCAAAAAAAAAAATCACGTTGTGTTGTGAAATTTTGCATTGTGTTCGCGAATACCCCAAAAAAAGGAATTGCCCCGCCCCTCAGGAATAGGTTGAAAAAAAATGACCCCCCACTCTCACAATAGGTTGAAAAAAATGACCCCCCCCCTCTGAATACCTCTAAAAATTTTGACCCCCCTCATTTGCTCACCTCCCCTGCCATAAATAATGAACGCTCCCTAAGCTGGTAGGGGAGTGGAGGAGGACGTGTTGATGACATCTAACACTGTCAAGGTAGTTATGGCTTAGTATGTATGTGTGTAGGGTGATTGGGGAGGGGAGAGGGGAGGCATGTTGATTACGTCTTACACTGCCATCCAGGCTGGTGGCCCTGGAAGTCATTTCTCAGACACTAAGTTTTGGGTGCTGCCAAATCGTACCGATCTGGCCTGGATCGGAAGAGAATTCCCTGGCTAGACAGGGTCAAACACTACGATTGGTGTACATATAGAGGGGAAAGGCAAGTATAGGCAATCATAAGTAATAGTGGGTCACCCACTGCCCCTCACTACAAATGGACCAGTCTCGGACGAGCCCAGACTGTACTATATACAGTCTGGGAGATTTATCATAGATCCATTGACGTTGCAAAAGGTTGAAGCAGGTGTCAAAAACTTACCTATGTTGTATCCTGACCCTAACCCTACAACCAAAAGAAAATGCTGTTCTCTTGGCTGCTGGTAAATCGACTGCCTGGCTAGCTCAGTTGGGAGAGCAGAGGTTTCCAAATCCAAGGGTCGTGAGTTCAATCCCAACCTAAGCCCAAGTTTTGTAGTCACATTGAGCCTGCTGGTTCTAGTAATGAAGGTATGGTCACAAGGGAACAAGCTTCATTCATAAATATTCATTAGCACATAGGGGAATGCACCAATCAGTGAGGCCACTACCTTATGAGAAAATGATCCAGGATCCTGTATAATTTTAGAGGAGGCATTGCAGTGATTCAGTACGTAGTGGGGAGGCTCAGATCGTAGTGTTTGAGAAATACCTAGCAGGGGAAGTATGTGCGGCCCCTGGAAGTCATTTCTCAGACACTAAGTTTTGGGCACCCTGAAATCGTACTGACCTGGCCAGGATCGGAAGGGAATTCTTCATTGTACAGGATCAATCACTACGATTACAGCAGATACAGAGGGAAAAGGCATGCACCTGTATAGGCAATTGTAGGTAATACATGATCATCAAGGGTCAATCACTACGATTGGACTGGATCGTAGGGGTGGTTGGAATTGAAGGGAGAGGGGTAGGATCGAAGTGTTTGAGAAATGGCTGACAGGAAAGCCTGCTATCCCTTTAATGCACCATAAACCCTATGTACTACCCTACGTATACCCCTATAGATACAGACACCCATCTGTTAAATGGTTAATATGGTTTTTCACGGCTATATTCAGGGTAAGTAGATTGACTATGGTAGTGCATATAACGTGCAGTATCATTTATTGACTGAGCCCTCTATAATCCTATCAGTAGAAAAGTGGACTATGTGCCAGTACCTAAGACTGTGGGGTGGTTGCAAGTCTACAGTAGAACGTCTACTTAACATCTGAGAACTTGGTATATTCCTATATCCTATGTGCATCCTATGTCCATGAATGTAATATATGATGATTATGCTTACACATATGGCCCCTCATGTGATATCCTACAATACAAGCAATTACACGATTTATAAATGAATTATCAATAAATAATCAATAGAATATCAATAAATTAATTTGAAAGAAAACGTTCACTTCCCCATGTGATTCGAAATCTGCTATAGTCTGTGTAAACACCACATATCAGGCACGCCATTCGAAGTCATGATGCCTGCATCATGGCATGCAATATCGACAGGTATCAGAATGGGAATATCCAGAAAAAGCACCCACAATCACAGAAGTTGTGTAATAAACTGGATTATTCTCTACTGAGTATGAGCTCGATTATGACTCAGCATCCATAGTCCTGGTTCAGAAAACAGCGTATGCGCAGGATGATTTCTATGCACTACTAGCTTGAATTAGCAGGGTAAGTTTGTAGATTAGAGGTGGAGAAGTTTCCCGCTCTAATATTGTTCATAACAATATAGGAGTGTACATTTTCAACAAAGGTGTGGCAAATATTGCATCGTTTATAACTTACAAATTTATGTCTAAACTCATACTACTCATAATACATATAGTACTAGTTTAGGATTTGGAAAAGGAGCAGCCTAGAAGTAGGGGCACGTCTCTTTGTTTTAGGATGGATCTGGGGTTTCAAAAGGAAGATAGACGCTAGAGCTAGACAGCATGTGATAAGGAGGGCGGGGGGGGGGGCTGACTAAATTCGTCACAGTAAAGTTATCATAATTGATGGGCAACCAACTCAGCTAGCACACGCCATACAATTTGCATAATTTTTACGTAAAACTGTTTACGTACAGATCACATGCATGTAGTTCTCAATAGTCTCGCCAGGTCTATACTGGAGGGGATGCTAGACTAGACAACTGTACATGTCTCTCTCTCTCTCTCTCTCTCTCTCTCTCTCTCTCTCTCTCTCTCTCTCTCTCTTAATAAACCTACAGGTGCAAATCTTTTATCAGATTTAATATCATAATGCATGAATGTTAGTATGATACATACATGTTGCCATGCAATTAGGCTTAAGTAACCAATCTAACTGAATACCATATTACATGATCATGTCTGATGCAATAGTGACGGATGCTTTCTCAAGTACATGTACACATGCAGTAGGTTTACAAATGTATATGCTTCTGAAGATAGATGTAAAGATCCCCGAAATAGGAAGGGAGGATGGATTGCTATCTTTGCCAAAAAAAGGCACTCACAAGAGAGAGAGAGAGAGAGAGAGAGAGAGAGAGAGAGAGAGAGAGAGAGAGAGAGAGAGAGAGAGAGAGAGAAATCCATCTCATCAGAATATAGCGGAGAAGAATCCGATCTAGACCTATAGACCTATTCTTGAAATAGGATTATGTTGGCTGATCACATTTTCATTTTCCTTAGGCCTCACCTTAGGTAGGAGAGGTGAATATGCACACGTATAAGCTAAAAATGTTGCGTTTCCGGTAACATGCTCAAAAATGTTTTTTTTTTTTCATATTCAATGTCTCACATAGGTCATACTTTGCTGGGTTTTCACTGCTTGTAATGAGAAGAGATCATCTCCTGTATGAAATATAAAAAAGGGATAGAAAAATGTGCGTACATAGCTCTAATAGGTATTTTGAAATCAAATTTTGAAAATTTGATTTAAAAAAAAAAATGGGGAAAATTTGATATAAAGTCTTTAAGAAATCTTAGGTCGGCGGCCCCTTTTAGCACGGTCGGGTGACCCGAAATGTTTTTCTTTTGGCCAAACGAGAGTGATAAGTTATGTGAGGACAAGATCTCGTGCACAAGTACGTTATCAATCCTAAAACGGAGAGGCGTGTCTGATAGAGCAATAACCTATTAGGCACCTGTGAGTGTGACTGATAAAACCCAAGAGCCCTGATAAATCCAGTACATGTTATCCCCATGTTGGTCTCTGGCCTCAGAATATAGCTACTGCAGGAGCAGCGCCTGCTTTGGTGAGGGTGGGGTATACGGACTTATACGGACTTATTAGCAGGTTTAATTATTAGCCAATGAGAGAACCCCAATCGATTCACTGCGGTCCTTCGGGGGCCAACTGGTACCCATCTGAAAGGTGTTATCAGTAGAACTCGCTGGTAATAAGCTCCAGCAATGGCCGCACCCATGTCACAACCTGCTAACTCGGAATAGATATCGGACTGGGTAGGCAGTAGTCCTTCAGCAGCAGCAGTAGCAGCAGCAGCAGCAGCAGAAGCAGAAGCAGCAGCAGCAGAAGCAGAAGCAGCAGCAGCAGCAGAAGCAGCAGCAGCAGCAGCAACAACAACAACAGTCAAGCTTGTGATGTGACAAACGAGAATTTGCTGCCGGTAAAATGCACAGAAATACGTACTGGATTTTAGATGGTGAATGGGAGGCTACTGAGGAGGAATATCTATCATATCATTTTTTTCTATGCATGTTTGCATGTTGTGATTAAGCTAATGAGTTTTTAGACTGAAATAATATCAGGATAGCTGTTAGTGAACAAGGGCCTTTAGCATTATGAGATTGTGCAGACAGCTGTCAGAGCACACCGGTGTCCACCTGGATGGGTCTAGACCCCTAAATTCGACAGGGTGACATGGCCATTTCTTAAAATCGACATGTGACATGGAGCTTAGTGACAATGACATGGAAAGGAAAAAGTTAGTGACATGAGACAAGGCCTTTCCTTAAAATTGACATGTGACATGAAGCCTAGTGACAAGGACATGGGAAAATAGAAATTTAGTGACAAGTGACATGGCCTTTTCTTAAAATCGACATGTGACATGGGGACCCCCATCTAGACCCCCACCTGGGGAAGGTTCAGCTGGAATTCACGAAACCATTCACAGGGCTCTAACAAGGGTATGGAGAGCCGTTAGGACAGAAACGATATCCATGATCTTGAAGGAAGGGTCCTATGGGGACCTATGAGGGAAAGGATTTCCTCAGCGACTTTGGGCCTGACAATTCACATGAATATCTGACTGCTAAAAGGAGCATTGCTCTTTTGAGAGGCGGCGGTCATTGATTCAATGTGTCTGTATCTTTTCGCCAATTAGCCAGAAGCCAAGACTAAATCAGTTTACATGCTTCAGGTAATGAATACGAACCACGTTGTTTGTTATCTTCACCAGGTGAATAGTTGTTTTGACTTAAGAAGTGGTACATGATATCCCTATAATGTAACAGAGACAGTATAATCAAGCCAAACCTTGCCCAGTTAGTACTTCAATACTGCCTCAAACGGTAAATTCATACAGTTCACTGTTTGGCTGTTGGTTCAATGCCACAACTTGTATTTTACTCAAATGTATTTCTAAAAATAAGTATATGACTGCGTTGCACCCATAACCAGAAAGCAACAGTTGCTTTCGATTTCCTGGAGCAATATTATATATATATATATATATATATATATATATATATATATATATATATATATATATATATATATATATATATATATATAAGTCTATCCGAATAAGCCGACACTCATGTCAGTTCAAACTATAGGGCATCTAGCATTTCTTAAGTACAGTCTCTGTTCCAGGCACAATCATGTTGGTCTAGGCAGTTGTATCGTGGTTCAATTACCTTTAATACCAGGCTATATGTATTGAGGCCTATTATACAACTTTTGGCAGCACGCTTGGATATTTACAGGTCCACACGTGCATGATCTAACAATCCAACTATTCACGTTACAAGACTTGATAGAAACTCCATGAATGCTGCTAAACAGGTATTTGATACTTTGTGAATTTAAGTTCTGCTCAGAGTGTATTTATTCCTAAAACCTTCATCAGAGTGGAGGCAGTTTCTCTATGTAGGTACCTTGGCAGCACAAATGGATGGGATATTAAAGTTTAGATCAGTATAGATCTAGGGCCATTGTCATATATATGTCTAGACCATGAGTCAGACACGTCTCTACGTTATCCCGTTAAAACAGAACCAGGCTAGACACACAAGCACTATGCCCTAAACCTAAAGCTCCAACTTGCACTATAGGCCCCAGAACTCGGATCTGTTTATGGCTGAGAGAGACAGGCAGGCAGATAGACAGACAGACAACAGACAGACAGGAGAGAGAGGGGGGGCAGACATAGAGGAGAGGGAGTGAGAGGGGAGAGAGAGAGAGAGAGAGGGAGAGAGAGAATGACAGAGAGAGACAGAGAGAGAGAGAGAGAGAGAGAGAGAGAGAGAGACAGACAGACAGACAGACAGACAGACAGACAGACAGACAGACAGACAGAGAGAGAGGGGGGGGGGATCCTGCAATGCAATGTGCTCATTTGCCGACATGAATTAATCATTGAAGAGCCAATAATCATGTCCATTTGATCGTGATGATATATGAATGTAGCCCTGGTGAGTTCGCTCGCGGATATCAAATTGATTAATTTTAACGTCCAAAGGTGCAATAACATCATGGGACTGCCTCATTATAGTTTATGGAGAGAGGGACATTAACAGTTGCCTGTTAAAAAGAGCTAGACAGGTATTCATATGCTGCTTATCCATCATAGCAGTGAATGATTCTATGGATGACTGAATGATTGAGATGAATGGTCAAATCAGTGGGCAGATGAGGGGAAAGGGCCCTCCCTGCGGGATTTTTAGTACTGGGTTTAGCCACTAGGGGAGGTATAAAGGCTAAAATTAGGAAAAGTAGACCAAAAATTGCATTCAGGTATTTTTTTACCCAGAAAAAGATAGTTTTGTTAAAAATGTTCTATTTTTGGGCATTTCCTATCTGTTTGGAATGTAAATGGAACGTTTTGAATCCAAAACAACACCAAAATATGGGTTCTCAGAAAAGTGTGTTGCCATGGCAACCAAAATTATATTCCCAATATAAACAAAAACAATGTCACTTGATAAAATGATTGATGGAGATTCATAAGCTGAAAAAAGCATATAGATATCATTTCTAGATCAAAAGATATGCCCAAATGAATGGAAAGGTTTTGTCATTTTTTGATTGATTATTAAAATCATTATGCTAATTAGATGCCTGGTTTAATCAAAACAATGAATTATAGAGCTTATTGGCTGCATTGATATGGTTATGTCATTCCATTTTCGAGAAGCAATATCTCCAAGACCAGAAGGGCTATCTGCATGTGTTATACATCATTTTAAAGCTGATAACTTAAATTTTATATTTCACATTTTGCCTTGGAGGACCCTTTTCCCTCATCTGTCCATCTGTGAAGGCCAAATCCCACTACGTGAAAAATGGGTCTGAAATATCTGTGATTCTGGATATCGGCAGCATTGGACTCCATGGACACCAGCTGCTCACATGCTCACCTCAACTCGAGTATTTAACCACTGCTACCGTAATCTCTCATGTAGAAGGCGCAGCCTGCGTAGAAGGCGCACACCCAACTCAGAGAAGGCTGGTTCGCGTAGAAGGCGCACCTACCTCCTCTGAATCGGTATGTAGTAAAACCCTGCATATAAGGCGCACCCCAAACTCAAAGGGACTAGTCTGAGTCTCTTTGTAGCTGGGGATAGCATTAGTTAGAGTTGAGATTAGTTTGTTGTTGTTTCGAATTTTATCTCACCTCGTGCCTTCCTTACGGACTACACTCAAGGGTGAGAGGTCCTGCGGGTTGTATCCACACCGAAGTGAGATTACCGTTGTGACATTGTGCCCGGACCCTAGTCTAATGGGGAGGGGGGATGATGGTGACCGAATCTATGGGAAGGTAGAAAGCATGCCCCTACACATTTACCGTGGCAATGGTTCTTTAACATTTGTCACTACATAGGCATAGTGACAGATGGACAGGCCTGTTTTAAGTCATTTGTCTGCCATGACCGCCGGCAGACTTTCTAGCACAGCCTAGCCACGGCAGGGAGGAACTCAAATGACACATTATGGCGACGTTTGGAGCCACCACTGTGCCCCGACCGGGCCGGGAACTGAACTCACGACCTTACGGCCCGTGAGCCGATGCGCTGCCGACTGCGCCACGCCTCCCGGCTTGATTAGTTTGGGTATGATGCTAATCATATTTTCTTTGAATGCCACAAATGAGGTGTAACCAGAAGTAGAACTTATCTCTAACATTGTAGCATCAGTTTTTTAGGTTTCCTTTCCTATATTCATATAGTCTATCAATGTTGAAGCATGTGAGGGAATGAATTTAAATCACAACATTATCTAAACATAGTTTGAACATCTGTTCTTAAGTCAAATGTATAGCAAGTGTATATAAATGGTAAACTGGTTCCATCTGGTGGCACTTCTAGGAACCATTCCTATTGAATACAGGATTATAAATGATCAAGAGAAGAGATATCTGGAAAAAAACCCGCATATAAGGCGCACCCCCAGCTCAAGGCAGCCTGCCTCCCTCGTATAAGACCCATCCATGATCTGATTCGCGTATAAGACGCGCCTTATACGCGGGAGATTACGGTAGTATGGCAGGAATCTTCTCATTCATGGACTCTAAATGAAGTTATTCTGCTCCTCCATGTCCCCATTATGAAGGTCTTCATTCCACAGGGGGCATTGCTGGCGAACAGACTTGTCAGCATTCCATTGGTGCATCATGCCGAGATAGACCTATGGGCCTGATGCAGCTAAAAGCTCACCAGTGCAGGGTCGGCTCTAGGATTTGGAAAGGGGCGGGGGCGCAGCCCTCATTTAGCCCCTAGTTTTTGCTAAAGTCTAGGGTAAAAAGAGTTAGGTAAACTCTTCAGTACAGGGAAAGGGGGTGCTGCATTCATGCACCATTCTGAAAAATCGGGAGCATGAGGCCACCCTTAAAAAGTATGTCCGTTTCCTCTCCAGAGAGTGGAATTTTTCAGACCCATGAAGGAAGGAGGAGAACATTCTTTTTCACCAAAAGCATTTTTTTAACATAAACGCGGTAAGCAGGGGCATGAAACTTGAGCTGAGACATAAAGAAATTATTTTTGCAGATTTTTTTTCCACCCTCAACAAATAAAAACATCCACCAGGCCTGTGGACAAGAATCGAATATGGGTGACCTGATGCATTAGGGACAATCAAATTGTTTCGTTGAATTAATTTACAGTGTCTCAGAAAACAAAATTAATAATAAAAAAAAACTTTCATAATGCTGACTATAATTGATTCCGTGAATACCCCCTTTTTGTCTCTGGTTTAATTCTTATCATAATTCATAACATAATCATAATTACTGTATGATTGGCATCGGGAAAATATCGATTATCAACTATAAAAGGATGACTTTCATATAAGAGTAGTAGTGTAGTAGTAGTAATAGTAGTAGTAGTAGTAGTAGTAGTAGTAGTAGTAGTAGTAGTAGTAGTAGTAGTAGTAGTAGTAGTAGTAGTATGGATAAGGAGTGTGATTATACTTAGTGGCCTCTTTATCTAGTTATGATGATTTAGATTACACAACTTGCGGGCATATGATATCATATTACAACTGGCGACCAAGATTAGAGTACATAGTATCATTATGGCTTGAAAAAAATAAGAGTTGTGTTCAAGTACCTTTTTTTTTAACAAATTAACTTTATTACAGATAATTACATGTTCTTATGTGAGTTCAATATATATCTGCATTGTATTTAGATGGTGTATCTGGGTGTCGAGTGGGTCAGTTTATAGCTAGATAAACTGGTTTTGTGTGGCAGCCCTGAACAATTTGTAACTAGTAGTCACGAAATACGACAGATGGCCGCATAGTAGCAGAATATAATCTGATATTGTACAATCATTTCGTATACCTACCCTATCTAGTTGGCCCTAGCCTTGATTTGTTGTAGGAATCCTATGCATTAACTTCATGTCCAAAGATGGAAAATTCAGTCGGTTTCTCTGTACCTACCTTCCCTAAATTTTTTTTACCCTGTTCCCTCAACGCAACATTTTTAACGCCTCATTCATCAATCCTTTCCAGCTGACGCCGGACAGGTGACCTTAACCCTCTACCAGTGGTAGGGCCACCAATGAAGTAGCCGTGTATTCCGAGGTAGCAGGTTGTCCCATGGGCGCAGCCATTGTTGGAGCTTGTTACTAGAGAGTTCTACTGATAAGACCGATCAGATGGGTACCAGTTGGCCCCCGAAGGACCGCAGTGAATAGATTGGAGTTCTCTCATTGGCTAATAATTAAACCTGCTAAGTCCGTATAAAGTGACATTACAATGACTTCCAGTGGAAAATATACTTCCCTGTCTCACCAGGACAGGGGTTACTCGTGGGTGGTGGCCCTGGCATCCCTGGTGTCCCACATGAATCAGTGTGGGATCTTCTACTCCATGGGCATGTTTTACATCGTCTTTAAGGAACACATGCAGGGGGGAAGCAGTGCTGTAGCCATGATCTCATCACTCAATCAAGCATCCGCTTTTTTCACAGGTAAGAATATATGTTTCAGCTTTGTTTCAACCCTTTAATGGCAACATTCTGTATTAAGGCATTATTCCTTTTGGTGCGATGTTCCTGGGGAGTAACTCCCCGAGGCTACAATTTATGCATCATGCTGACACACTCCAGAGGTGGGGGGGGGGCTTGTTAGATATAGAGGGGGGGGGTCATTTTGAAAAAGAGCCCCTTGGTGGGGGCGGGGGCAAAACCTAATGAACCCTGGGGGGGGGGGGGTCAAAACTAAATATGGGCTATTCAAATACCCATCACGACGCATCATTCCATGCCATATTTTTTTTTTTTTTTTGGGGGGGGGGTTCATTTTGCAAAATTAGTTCTTAGGGGGGGGGGTCATTTTGAAAAAGAGCCCCTTGGTGGGGGGGGGGGCAAACCCCAATCAACCTTCACACTGGGGGGGGGTCAAAACTAAATATGGGCTATTCAAATACCTATTGCGACATGTCATTCCACGCACATATTTTATTTATTTAATTTTATATCTTTTTTTGGGGGGGGGGTCATTTTGCAAAATCAGTTCTTACCGGGGGGGGGGGGGGTTCGCGATCAATTGTCATAGTGGCGGGGAGGGGGGTGGAAAAAAATCTGCCGATCCGCCAAAATCCATCAAGCCCCCCCCTCTCCAGCTGGCAATAAATGAATCGTCCTTAAGCTAATGTCGCAGCTAATCATAGCTATTCACTATTAATTTTAGCAATTTGCAGTTCAGTACAGAATGACACAATTGGTCTCCATTGTATACCACTCCGACATAATGCAGGCGGACAGAATAGTGATAAGGATAAAAACGTACAATTTGAAAAAAAAGAAAGAAAAAAGTCAATATTTAATAACTTAACAATTATGTTTATTTCGCCTTTCTATGCCCCAGCACCACTGGCTGGTATCTTGGTCTCCAAGTTTGGATGTAGGACAGTAGGCGCAATGGGAGCCTTATTGACGACGTTTGGCCTCATCCTATCATCCCAAGCATCATGCACCATACACCTCTACCTCTCCTATGGCCTTATAACAGGTAAGAACCCCACACAATCTAATCTTCTATCTATATAAGGATTCCCACTGAATCTTCTGACTGAAATTTTTCTGCGCCTAGAACCTTTTTTTTTCGAGCATCATTGTCCATGTTCGGGAGGGGCCTCTTAGGAGTAGTGGGGGGGGGGGACGTCAAACATGTTCCTCTGGCCCTGTGCATTCATGCCTTGTAACGCCCATGACTGTGAACATGCAAGATAATGCCAATGGTTGCATTCATGCTTTATAACGACCATGGAGCCCTGCATTCATACATCTTGCATAACGAGCACGGCTACATTCATGCATCACGACGACCATGGATGACCAGCACACAAAAAAATATTCTGAATATCTTAGGCCTTTCGCCTAACATTTGTTGGACTTGCTAACCCAAGTTGGGAGTTTGCACATCCCCAAACCACCGAAGTTTTCTTGTCAGTTTATGCCTAACCCTTAGGAAAAATGCCAGACTTGCCTAATTTCTCCTAACTTGCCTTAGACTTTTCCACTAACTACATAGACTTTCAAGTAACATAGCAATTCCCTTAATTCTGAAATGGTAAGTGTAAACTCCACATAGGTTAAGACATCCAAAACAGAGCCTCTCCGTTTGAGAAGCAAGTTCAATACCTCACATCATTTTCTTTGCAACTTGTGAACTTAGTTGCTCTGGGTTTATCATAATGTGAGTGAGTGACAAATTTTATCTCACCTCGTGCCTTCCTTGCGGCCGACACTCAAGGGTGAGAGGTCCCGCGGGTTGTATCCACACCGAAGTGAGATTACCCTTGTGGCGTTGCATGCCCGGACCCTAGTCTAATGGGGAGGGCGGATGATGGTGACCGCATCTATGGGAAGGTAGAAATCACGCCCCTACACATTTACCGAGGCAATGGTTCTTTAACATCCGTCACTACATAGGCATAGTGAGAGATGGACAGGCCTGTTTCAAGTCATTTGTCTGCCATGACCACCGAGAGACTTTCCAGCACAGCCTAGCCAGAGCAGGGAGGAACTCAAATGACACCTTACGGCGACGTTTGGAACCACCACTATGCCCCGGCCGGGCCGGGAACCGAACCCACGACCTTACGGCCTGTGAGCGGACGCGCTACCGACTGCGCCACGCCTCCCGACTTATCATAATGTCAAAGATGTGGATATATGAGTAAATATAATTTCCACAGAAAAGGTTTTTCCATTATTTTTCATTGCTCCTTCAATAACAAATATATATTTATTAAGTGTATTATGTTAAATCACATGCCAGGTTGAATTGTAGAGGCGTTATTATGTCGATAGTCATTGAAAGCGCCATTATTCTGACATTCATAGGCTTTTCCATGATATGCACTTACCATAAAAATCCTCATGCAAACCACACTGCCACCTGGTGTGAAAAAAATACTACTACACCTTATACAAAACTGCTACCCCTTAGACAAAACTCATACCTCTTAGACATGGCTAAGTCAAGTCAGCTTGCCTTAATAGGTTAGTTAATACTACTAACACATTAGTAAGATGTTACTAACATGTTGGGTATTTTGCCTAATGGGTGATTTTGTCTAAGTTAGATTAGTATTTACTAACTTGGATTATTTTCTGTGAGGGACGTCATTCATTAAGAATTATATTTAAGGTGGATGGCGCCCATAGGGCAAAGGTAGCTAAATATGGGCAATATTCGCCAGATGTTCATCATATGTTTATAATTACATTCTCTATCCAATGGTACTAAGAAATCAGTAGGGTCCCTGGATAGTTTAAGATATATTTATCCAAGAAGCGACCATAGGGTTATGCATTATTTTACCTTGATTCGCATGGAATATCATTAAAGTGTAGCTAAATTTTTGTATAACCTTCCTAGAATATTTTCATCAACCTCCTGCACCCAAAAAATGTATTATCATCATGTGGTCCCGGACACGTTTGTATTGTTTTTCCACATTGAAAAAAAAATCTTATTGAAATAATTGAACTATATCATGCAGGTTAAACACTGCTCATATACCACAACACTGCAATCTGACTTAGTGGCCTAATCAGTAAGTCAGCCAGGTATGTACATAGAAGGTTGAGAGTTCGCCCCAGCTCCTTTCTAACCACGATTTTATACGGTCTCTCAATAGCCATAGAGAGGTACACACATGCAGGGACCTACGCAAAGGACGTGTTTGGCATGGTAGCCATCCACCTTAAAGCACCATGTGGCACTGACAGGATTACTACAGTAAAACCCTGTCTATAAGCCGCGTCTTATATATAGACCATTTCAAGCCCCTGGTATGGCTTATAGCAGCATCAGGAAAACTGGGTAAGGCTTAAACAGGGTTTTACTTCCATAGACTCTAGGAAGGAATGGGAACCTCTCCAGACCGCTGGTGCGGCTTAGGGAGTGATCATTTTTTAACAACAGGGGGGGGGGGGGGGGCTGGTGGGTTTGCGCGCGGACGCGCGAAAAAAATTTCGACCCTCCCTCTTGAGGGGGCAAAATTTTTTAGACCCCCCACATAAGGGACAAAAATCGCGCGCGGACGCCCCCTTTTAGCCTATAGTAACGCGCGGGGTTTTCCACTGAAAACAGGTGAAATTATTTTGACCCCCCCATCAGAGGTATTGAAAAAATTCTGACCCCCCCGATCAAGGAGTTGGAAAAATTCTGACCCCCCTCAAATCCACCGCCCCCCCCCTGTTGTTAAAAAATGATCACTCCCTTATAACAAAGCCATGAACTATGGGTTCGGCTTATACGCAGGGTTTTACGGTAGGCGTACAGATACTTAACAATCCTGACATCTGTACAGCGCTTGTTTAATATGACACCCACTTGGCAAAAAACGGTTTTTATAAACCAATTTTCAACCAAATAAACAATAGGGAAACCAATAAAAACGTTTTTTTTTTTAACGTAAAAAAAAACACGTTTTTATGCCACGGGGGCAATCTATGATAGCTACTCATATATAGTGAAAATGTATTTATATTATGTATTTCAGTACAGACACATTCAATGATCTATCCATGGCGTATGCTGTAAATATATATCGATTTATCCTGAGATATTTTTCCGTTACTCTTTAAGAACAATTAATCCAAAGGTATGTGTGTGTGTGTGTGTGTGTGTGCGTGCACTGCCAACTGGCCAGAACTCCTGCGTTACAAATGGTGTGATCCACCTAGTGGCTACCAAATGTAACTGTGCCCAGTAGTGCAGACCACACTTTAAAACCACACTTACGCCGTGGGGTGGCTACTGATAGAACTAGTACTGGGGAACTATTGACAAAGTTCCTCGGTACTGGTACAGAATAGCAAGAAAGTTTCTGGATTTTGTCGAAAAAAAAAAGAAAAAGACAAGGCTTTTTTCCCTTACAGGGGTGTGAAATCCTGAAACTCATTTTCTCTGAAGCATATTATACCACCTCACATGGACTAGTAGTTTACACATTGAATGAAAGTAATAAAATATAGTGAATTAGGGGTGTGTGGATGTCACATGTCGATTTAAAAAAATGGTCATGCCCCCATGTCAATTTTAAATTTTAAGAAATGGCCATGACACCATGACACTAAGCCTAAAATAGCCCATGTCGATTTTAGTGGTCCACACTCATAACTAGGCGCATTATACCACCTTATGTTGTAAAGGAAGGCTATGAATAACCATAGGGATACTAAAACATCTCAAGTTGGGCTGAAATTAGATCCAATATTGTGCCTATACATGGGAAAAGGTGACGGTCATGACGCTTGTGATGGAGGGGTTTTAAAATGAGACGGCCATGATGCGGGGGTTTAGAAAATGACGGACGGCAGTAATTTCAAAGGTTCCCAGTACATTGTCATATACCAGCGCCTACGGCGCTGTGATCGTGGCGTCTAACACAGCCACGGGAAAGTTTGCTTTTGCCGACCCCTCAGTTATGCCATATTCACGATAATGATGCATGGTGGGACTGCCTCAATGAGCGTAAAGGGCGATGTGGAGGTTGGAACTAAACTAAAGATCCACCTGACAAAATATGTTTTTATTACTCTCCTCTAAGAGTCAGATTACCAATATTCATTTCAAACTGACTTATCTGAGGAGAAAGTGAGGATAGACTATTCAACAGTGAAAAAGTAACATAAATTGGGGGCAGAGTTAGGTGGAAAAAGTCACGTCAGTGCGTGAAAGAAGCAGACGAACAGACAGACTCTAGGTCCACGTCCTTCGGAAGCGGGAGAGGTTTCATAGAAGGAGGTAACCAGGCATTGGATTGAGTTTTGAAGAAATATCCGAGATGGTATTATGTTCCTTCAATGGGGTAGTATTTCAGATTATGTCCTTTCAATGGGGTAGTATTTGAGATGTTTTTATAGGATAATGGCCTGAAAAAATCTAAGCCCTACCCCCCTTTATTAATGTTAAATCATTTTCTCATTGGATCTGTACAAATCACAAAGATGACCATTTTCTCCTTTATATATCCCGAGATTTCGGATATATCCTGAAAAATCCCATGCCTGATATACATAAAATGTGACGGAGTGATGCTCCATCCTTTCTAAAAAGTGACTGTGACATCCTGGAAATTTTGAGCACCCATGTATAGATAGGCACAATATTGGGTAAAATTCTGTGACTCTCCCCACCCCTTCATAAATAGTAATTCATTTTCTCTGTGGATTTGCAAAGATCTCGGGATTGGTCCTGGAGAGCATCAAATCCTCTGAAATCAGTTTCCTCTGAGATTTCACACCTCTGCCCAATCATGATCAGAAATCCCGGTTTGTTGAAATCTTAAAGGGCAACATATCACGCATATTGCTGGCAATTTGCAAATCTTATGTTTCACCCTGATGAAATAGTAAAATCAATATCTCAGGGAATGTTCCTTGACACTAACGGATTTGAAAATCCCGAGTCACGACTAGTACAAGTAGATTGGATTTCAGATACCAACTATTTGTTGCTGTCACTCTATTTAACTCAAGCCGGCCAATCCCCGTGCTAGAAGTAGCGTGAAGGGGCTCAGTCATGGTTCCCACAAAAATCTGATTAAAATTCCCTGACCAGTAATAATTATCCAGAATAAAATTTCGAAATGTTTAAATGCCCTCCAGAGAGACCTGTCTAAAATCAAAAACAAATGATGCATTTTGGTAGATTTTCTGACTCACTGCAAAATTCCTGACCACTATATTTTCCGACTTTACCTGACCTGTGGGGACCCTGTTAATGCATCAAGGAGAGGGGATCAAAAGAAATCCTACTCTTATTTTGGGACTCGTTAAAGCAGTAGTGCATGCTGTTGGATACCTTCTAGATCTCAAGGTCATATGCCCTATGATATCATGCAACGTACTCGACCTAGCAAATTTCCCAATTTGAATTCACTTCGGTAATTTTACCATTTAATCTTCAGTTTGCAATTACATTTGTAAGGAGTACTACCCATACAAACACCAAAAGAATTTTAATCTAAAGGCACTCAGCATTCTGAAAGTGTTATTGAAAACTTACAACACCGTTAGGTAGAACATGGTACGATGACTACGTTTTTGTGTTAAAATTATTTTAGCTTGATGTGCAAACTTATATCCACCAAAAGGAAAACCTAAGAGAGTTTTTAATACACAAGTTTTTATTTCACGACGTCAATTTCAGGGACTTATATACGTGAAATGAGTAAAGTGCAAAGTGTACATTCTTGGTCATCTTAAATAACAGAAGTTTCCTGAACACTACGTGAGATTATAGTACTTGTAGCCGCAGTTACACTGGACAACAATCACTGTAAGCTATCAACGAGATAGTGAGGCAAAGTGCCTGTAAGCTTTTTCCTTTCTTCAATTTTTATCATACACTCAACACAATCGTCCTGTTTGTTCCTTCAGTTGCTCTTAAGATTTTTTTTGTATTTTTTCTTTGAAGTTTACTTTTTCAGTCACATGATTGTTGGAATCAAGTCTTAGACGTAGACCCAGTCTTTGTTTACAGCTCTCGGTGGCTTGGATAATGAGATGAGATGGAGTTACATAACGGTATGCGGTGATCGAATATGAATGCTGTGTGAAATATGAATGCTGTGTGAAATGATAAGAATTTGATAAAGCAAGTCCTAAGTGAATAAACCATCAATAGTTTAGTCGACCTCTTCCATGCGGGAGGCATCATCATCGTCACCTTCTAGTGGAGGCATCTCCTCACTAGCGGCTACATCACCCTCTACTGGGGTATCATCCTCCTCAATGCCAAGTCCAAGTTTGATCATACGGTGGATGCGGTTAGCATGGATCTGGGGATCCTCCAGGGAGAAACCGGATGCCAGGAGAGAGGTCTCGTACAAAAGAAGTACGAGATCCTTCACTGACTTGTCGTTCTTGTCGGCATCGGCCTTCTGTCGGAGGGTGTCCATGATGTTGTGCTCGGGGTTGATCTCGAGGTGCTTCTTGGCGGCCATGTAGCCCATGGTTGAGGTGTCACGCAGGGCCTGTGCCTTCATGATGCGCTCCATGTTGGCGGACCAGCCGTACTGTGACGTCACGATACAGCATGGGGAGGAGACCAGACGGTTCGACACTGTCACCTGGAGGAAAGAATTAAAAATTATTAGATTTTGCAAACACAATCATTACAGATCATATTGAAAATTATTTTCTTAATTTATCTCGTCATCATATTTTAAAATCAGACTAAAATTGTGAATCCCCCCCCCCTTTTTTAATTGTTGATCAAATTCAAAGTACCAGGTACTTTCAAATACTCTTAAGCTACCAATGTCCATTGATAAACATGAAACTTGCTCTAGAATTATCTATCTGATTGTCGCAATTCAATTAGAACTACAGGTTATGTCAACATCAATTTTAACAAATCAATGCTCACCTTCTCAACCTTCTTGTCAAGGATCTCCTTCATGACCTTGCACAAGTTCTCGAACTTGGCCTTGTCCTCCTCTTGCTTCTTCTTCTCCTCCTCGTCCTCGGGCAGTTCCAGTCCCTCCTTTGTGACGGAGACCAGGTTCTTACCCTCATACTCCTTCAGCTGCTGGGTGGCGTACTCGTCAATGGGGTCGATCATGTACAGCACCTCAAAGCCACGCTTGCGGAGACGTTCGACGAAGGCAGAGTTCTCGACTGCCTCCTTGCTCTCACCAGTGATGAAGTAGATGTCCTTCTGGTTCTCCTTCATACGGGACAGGTAGTCCTTGAGGGAAGTCATCTCATCACCAGACTGAGATGAGTGGAAGCGCAGGAAATCAGCCAGCTTCTTACGGTTGGTGCTGTCCTCATGGATTCCAAGCTGGAGATGGAAAATGAACAATGGTGAATAACCTGGAACTCTCTTTCTATACAGGCAATCAGTTTTCTGTAGTCTACAGAGATGCCACTCACTGGCCAACAAAAACCAGGAAAACTGGACTTTTGGACACACAATCCCAGGAATTTAACATGATTAATACAGAAATCTTTGAATGAAAACCAGGAATTCCTGGATAACCAGGAAAAGTGGCATCACTGAGCCTATGACAACATTAAAACATTTTCTTTTGTATTTGAATTGATTTTTTTTTTTTTTTTTTGTATAGGGCCGTGCGTCAGGGATACTTTGCAGAAGGTTGATCTATTGATAAAACTTCAACAGCCTCAGTTGTATTACAATCTTTACTTTTACATTTTAAACACGTGAATTAAGAGCCAAATTATGTTTGAACAAAGATCAATTTGAAATACAGAATGCTTTAGGATTCAAGTCTTTCTTTTTAAATAAGTGACAGGTTTACTAAACTCACCTTCAGGTTCTTGGCAAAGTGCTCGTAGAACTTCTTGTAGTTGTCCTTGTCCTCAGCGATCTCCTCGAAGAGCTCCATGCACTTCTTGACCACGTTCTTGCGGATCACCTTCAGGATCTTGCTCTGCTGGAGCATCTCACGAGAAATGTTGAGGGGCAGATCCTCAGAGTCGACCACTCCCTTGACAAAGTTGAGGTAGTCAGGGATAATGTCCTCACAGTTGTCCATAATGAAGACCCTGCGCACGTACAACTTGATGTTGTTCTTCTTTTTCTTGTTCTCGAACATGTCGAAGGGGGCACGCTTGGGGACGTACAGCAGGGCGCGGAACTCAAGCTGGCCTTCAACTGAGAAGTGCTTGACGGCCAAATGGTCCTCCCAGTCGTTGGTCAGACTCTTGTAGAACTCGCCGTATTCCTCCTGGGAGATGTCGTCTGGGTTACGGGTCCAGATGGGCTTCATCTTGTTCAGCTCCTCGTTCTCTGTGTACTTCTCTTTGATGGTTTTCTTCTTCTTGCCCTTGTCTTTATCGCCATCTTCATCCTCATCCTCATCGAGGTCCTCGATCTTGGGCTTCTCCTAGAAAACAGAATGAGGCAAGTTGAGTCAAGATTTCCAGGACACATATCAAAATGCTTTTCTTGATTATAATTTCAAAGATGCCACTCCCTAAAGTTTTGAAATTTTCAGCACTTTCAATGGGAAAAAAGCCCCTAGGAATAGAATTCCGAAAAGCTAGGGAAATTGACATCGCTTAGTTTATCAGAAATATTACATCACCAGAATCAGAAGACGTTACCATTGGCTCTATATCACTAAGAAAATATGTAAATGTAGCCAAATTACTCCAGATTACAAGTTAAGAAATTGGAATGAATCTAGTTTGACGCTTTAGATTTGCAATGCTGTACGTTACATGCCCCACCTGGGGTTGGGGTAATATTTCATATTATAAATTTCAATGACTTATAAATTTTCTAACAGAATATTTCAAGAATCTTTAAATCATCTGTTGAAATCGACCAGATCAAGCACTAATTCTAAGCCACTCAGTGAAGTGCGAATTACAATGCAATGTACAGTAGAGTATATTCAGTTGCACAAGTCACAATATTACCATCAAATATCATGATTATTTCTTAAACTCACCTCTTCACCCTCCTTGGCCTCTTCCTCCTTCTTCTCTTCCTCCTCCTCTTCGTCATCCTCGATCTCCTTGTCGCGCTCCTTCTCTACGAGCAGGTTGATGGGGTAACCGATGAACTGGGAGTGCTTCTTGACGACCTCCTTGATGCGCTTCTCCTCGCAGTACTCGGCCTGGTCCTCCTTCAGGTGCAGGACGATCTTGGTACCACGCTTCACATCCTCACCATTAATGGAGTGGATGGTGAAGGAACCGCCAGCGGATGACTCCCACACGTAGCACTCGTCATCGTTGTGCTTGCTGGTCACGGTGACTTTGTCAGCCACGAGGTAGGCAGAGTAGAAACCCACACCGAACTGACCGATCATAGAGATGTCAGCTCCAGCCTGAGGGGGAAATAAAGGAATAGAGTTAGGAACACATTAAGCAAAGAACTCATACAGGTCTGCTTAGATATTTAGATACTTATATAGTTTGACTGGATAATGTCAACAGAGATGCCCCTCGCTGGCAAAAATTGCAAAGACCTTAGCAGGAAATTGAAAATTTTCATATCTCTCCCAAGTCAGGGAAGAAATAGTGGCATTTCTGTGGCCATCAGATCTGTAAAATCGTTACTAGAAATGTCTAAATATGTGGAATGTTTTACATCAATTATGATTATCAATGCAAATTGACTGAACTCACTGATCACATACAAAACTGACAAATTATGATTTATTAAAATATCCCAGATCAACTAGACCAAATACACACCTGAAGGGCCTCCATGAAGGCCTTGGTGCCAGACTTGGCGATGGTTCCCAGGTTGTTGATAAGGTCAGCCTTGGTCATGCCAATACCACTATCCTGGATGGTGAGGGTCTTGGACTCTGTGTCGGGGACAAGGTGGATGTCCAGGTCCTTGCCGGAGTCCAGCTTGGAGGGATCTGTGAGGCTCTCATAACGGATCTTGTCCAAGGCATCAGAGGCGTTGGAGATCAATTCACGAAGGAAGATTTCTTTGTTGGAGTAGAATGTGTTGATGATCAAGCTCATGAGCTGAGCGATCTCGGCCTGGAAGGCAAAGGTCTCGACCTCGCCATCCTCCATTGCCTCGAGTTCTGGCATTGGTGGCATCTGGAAAATACAAAGAGAAAACAATTTGATTAGTTTATTTGGTTTTGCAAGCCATATTAAATCACAATTCTAACTAGACTAGTTACTCAATAAGCAACTGATGTTGTATTAATGTAAGCTTCCGACATCAGGGGTATAATTTAGGGTGTCTGAATAGCTGGTGCTGGCATACTGCATAGGACTTGTACTTACTTCTGGCACCAGTCTCTCTGGACAATTCAATTGAATTCATAGATCTAGCTAGATGTAAAAAGCAAGCAAGCCAGGTCAGATCTAAAACTCGACTTGCCTCAGTCACATATAACTAAAACTACGGTACGTAGTTTTATTACACGGTTATGTACAGTAGACTAGTACACACAAGTATAAAGTCACAAAAATCAAAGTACCAAACCAGGAACCCGGACCAGGAAGCGTGAGGAATCTCCACTGGTTATTCACAAGTTCCCCGTGTCACGGCGTGTGCAGGTCAGCCCGACATCAGCACAAGTATTCATGACTTTGCATCACTCATTCCCACCCACCCATGTCGAGTACAAAGACACTTCTGCCAAGTTCTGGATGGTTCTTTGGTCGAGTCATTTACTGATTTAGTACAAGTACTACCGGTACACTAGAACTTTCCTGGTGAATCACCACTTGGCCCAACGTAAATTGAGATAATTCACAGATCTGACCTGGCTGATCAACATACTCGTATTAATTAATTAAAGGTATTAAGAATGTATTGCATTTCTTGAATGTCCCCAAGACAAAGCCAGAACGGTTTCGGTGAGGTATCTGTCTGGACACGAGGTCGGGGGACGCGACAAGTCTATGCCGCCCCCACCCCCCGACCGAAACCACGCCACCAAGTTCGGTCTGCATGCATATTTCTCAAAGAGTTTGAGACAATGAAATAGCCATCGTTCATAGTGTGAGTGTCCGTATATTCTGTGGTGTGAAGGCAAAATCGAGAATTTTCTGGCGGATCCGCTGATCGACCCCCACCGCTCCAACACCCTCTCTCTTCCAATGTCTTTCAAGTTCAACCCCTGCCCCTGGCCTGATGTCGACCATGTTTTAGGCAAAATAAAGTCATTGAAAGGCTATTTCACGTGTGAATCTGTATAGTTTTACTACCGAGGTCTGACATGGTCTATCATGGATATAAGATCCCATCCATCAATCTACATGAACCGGTGATCTAAATTTTGGCAACCACGTGCAGACGAGAGAAGCCGGTCTTATTCATTTTCGCCGGCCGGCATCCGCAAATTTTCCGCTCGGTATTACCTTCACATCGTGTCCTATTCGGTATTTCACACTGTAGGATCCATCTGATCATACTCGAAGTGATTGTGAATGATAAACGAAGATCATGCTTACCTTGGTTACGGTGAAATTGGATGAAAATGTGTGAATGAAAGCTGTATGGCCCTTGCGCCTTGATTGTGTTTTCAGGACTGTCTGATAATTTGCCGACCCAAGATATTTATACTAGCGTGTTTGCTCCCGAACATTCCGGAAATCTCTACACTTGCACCTTCCTACGCGTTTCCCGTGAAAACTAAGGCGGCAAAATCAGAATCAAAAATAAATGTTAGGAAGCTATGAATGGTATGATATAATAAGTTGGACCTTATTTCTTGACCATTGACATTAAAATTGACGTTAATAAAGTATTTTAATGGAGTAAAGCGACAAGAAAAACTTGGGACTATTTTGCTGTAGTCCCACTTCCGCTTTTCTCGGTAGAAATTTCTGGAACATTCTAGAAGGATCTCTGACACTCTCCAAGCTGTGGCACCCACGCGCCAATTCTGTAGCACTGAGACGCTAGTAGCTGAAGTACTGCTTAGAGAGCGCTTAGCAGGTGCGCGCTCTCTCGCGCCGTCTGAGGTTAATACCTGGAACTGCCTTGATTGGTTTCTATATCCGTCGTCAGATGGCAACAAGTTTCGGTTCTAGATTTTTCTTTCTATTCTAAAATTCCCAGACCTTTTAACATTTATGCTATATAGCGAGTGCCCCCTATTTTTTTAACAACAAGTGGATGGAAATGCAAAAGTATTCTCAATTCCTGAAAAACCTCCCAGGTAGCACACAAAAATTTGCCGACGTTACGGTTGGCCTGACCCCGGGCCTGACGCATCGGGCCAAAATTGGGCCAATGTTGGCTGCGCATCGGGCCTATGTAGGCCCGACCAGAGGCATTTGCCAACCAAATGCCAACATTGGCCCAACATTGGCAGGGGTATCAGCAAATGGTCGGGCCCTGGCCGACCATTTATCGATGCTGATGTCTGCCAACCAAAAGCCAACGTTGGGCCTATGTTGGCATCTGGTTGGCACCGTTGGGCCTACGTAGGCAGGATAATGTAAAGCCGATGGTTGGGCCAATGTCGGCCCAATGTTATGCCAATGTCTCTGTGCGATCTGGGCTGTACATCGGGAACAACCCCGAGTAACAAGTCATGCATTTACTGATTACGGTAATGGAGTGTGTGTATTTTAATAATGGGGGGGGGGGGGGCGGGCGGTCAGTTTTCTCGGCCTTGGTTATATAGTACCCACTTGGCAGAAAAACGTGTTTTTTTTTACATAAAAAAAAGTTTTAAAACACAGTGTTTTTCTTTTTTTTTTGGGGGGGGGGGGTTGCTAAGTTTTCCAAACGTTTTTTTTTTTTCAACTAAGAAGCCATTTTTATTTCAGCTTAAAAAAAAATACAACGTTTTTTCAACCTAAAAGAAACATCAATAAAATACTTTTTTTTTTGTTGAAAATTGGTTAAAAACACAAACGTTTTTATTTTGTTGAAAAAACGTTCAACGTTTAAAAACGTGTTTTTTAATGTTGAATTACGTGTTTTTTAACGTTTTATCCAAACCAAAAAAAAAAAAATCGTTTGCAGATTTTGAAAAAAAACCCGTTTTTTTGCTAAGTGGGTAGGCTATCACACAGGCGTTTTTAGCTAAAAATAGGTAAAATTATTTTGCCCCCACCCTTGTCAAGGGTTTGGTAAAATTTGCCCCCACCCCCTCAAAATCATTAATCTCTATAATTGCATAAGCCTCTTCGTCAATATCAATAGAACAACAACAAAAAGAAAGAAAAAAAGTGAGCCATAGTTTTTCATTTCAAATTTTTTTTATTGGTCAACGTCACGTCATTTTTGACCCCCCCCCCCCACAACTTTCGTCATGCTTTGACAATACATGTAGTAGGCGTCATATGGACTCCCTTACCCGACCACAAGACGTCATTTATGGGTGGCCCCTTTTAATGATATTCTCAAAGTCTATGCCTGTGGTGATTCTACTGTGGTGAACATCTCATTCATAGACACCATACATCCTTTCAATACGATGTAGGGGACCACGTGAGAATGTCGGACAGTCTAGACATTAATAACAATAACTAATAGGTCCAATATGGCACTTCCACCTGGTGTATAGGTTACAAGGTAGGCACGTGTCAGGTGGATGATGCAGGTATGCGGGTGTACAGATAGGGGCACTCACACTCAGGGCATGCACACACACCAACAGGAGGGTCATACATAGAGAAATAGAGTGGGAATTGTACATGTACGAAGCCCTATGTAATGGACCTGGTCACTACACTCGACATGTAGGTACCTACATGATAATTTCTTATAACATTCCATATTTCCATTATTCACATGAGGCAAAAAACATAATCAAGTTATATTATGACATGGATGGTGTCTTACATTGACATCAGGTACATTGAGGTGATTTCTTAGCTAAATTGACTGTTATACAATTTTTAAAAAATCCCTGAATATTTTCTTATGTGGCAATAGTATTTTCCTGATTTCTTTTTAAAGTTTTGTGATTTCTAAATATTTTTTTCTGATATTTTCATTGCCCAGAAGTTTAGAGCCCACAACACCATGCAGCCTGCATCACCGTCCCCACACACACGTGTGACATGGGCCATGGTAGGTTCCTGGGTTGACATGACGTGCAGATTTAAATGATATGGGCATTTCTTGACGTATATGACGTACTCCCCCCCCCCCCCCCCGCTCAGCATGCACTGTCAGCCCGACACAAGGGGTTTACAGTAGAGTGCTTCTTATTTTGAAATACTTTAGTAGCTGCTGTAGGTACAAACCCAATGCCCCAATGTGGATCCTGCTGTATGCAGTACCAGGGGCGTAGGAAAAGGGGGGCCAGGGGGGCCCGGGCACCCCCCCCCCCAATCATGAAGGAGGTGGGGCCTGAGTATGTCTGGCCCCCCCCCCAATATTTTCCAAGAACTCATAAACACAATGGAAAAGAAGCTAAAACTTTACATCTCAAATTAGATTATTATGGTGATGTCATAGGGAGAATGGGGGTCTGAGCCTAAAGTCAGATCCAAAATTTACCAAAAATCACTTTTCTAAATGAATTCTAAATGCGCATATATAGACGCCATCACGCATCAGCCGACAATTAAAGGTGCTCGCGATGGTGCCCTCCCCGGGGCCCCCCCAATGAAGATTTGCTTCCTACGCCTCTGAGTACAGCGGTATTTATAGCCCATTTACAATTGCGGCTGAGAGTGTGTAGTAGACCACTATTGCTACTGGTAGCTCTTCACTGGGTGCAGACAGATACCTTACAGGGAGTGTTTTTTTAACAACAGCGAGGGGGGGGGGGGTAATGGATTTTCCCAAGAGGAGTCTGGAGGTTATCCAAACAGGCCACGACACCGTCCTATTCGTACCAACATTCCTATTGGAATAGCATTGACATTTTGCAGTCGTAGTCCTGAGTGCGATCGTACATGTAAAAATGGCCTCCTGATATTTTCCTCCTCCCCAACTCCACCCCTTTTATTCTTTAGTACATACTCACGTATAAGACTCAGTATGGAGGCCTAGTGGAGCCGCAATTTTGAATTTTACTGGTTGAGGTAAAAGCCACTGATAAGACATACCATGATGGGTACCTTGTCACTGGTTAACACCCACTTGCAGGGACATGCTGGTCCCATCTTATCAGTTCTTATCAGTGTGTGTCACCAGAACCAGCTCCAGACCAGCTAGTAGCCAATAGGACGCCCCTATCATACAGGACGTACCCTGAGTTTGGCTATATCCTATAGTATAGGATGCACGTAGAGTCAAATTCTGGTCCTTTTAGTAATGTTCTATAATGAAATATCCTCACATTATGCTGCATACTGAGTTGGGCCAAATTCTATAGGACGCAGATAATGCAGTCCCAGTGTATAAGCCGCGTCTTATGTATACTTGAGGATTTACAGTACACAGAAAAAAATAAGTTCCAAATGATTTTGACTAGGATTCCTTGGTTGTTTTGACTAAGTACACTTCTTGATATTTTTTCTTCAATTCAACTGGTGATTGTGTGTTAAGCTCTATATAGGATTCACACCTGACAGATCAGAGTCTCCTCATTGAGGAATCATTTGAAATGCCTCACACCATATTCATTTAGAACCCCAGAGCCAAAGTACTCTGGGTTTCCAACAAAGAAACAACTTACTTACGAATTTTATCTCACCTCGTGCCTTCCTTGCGGCCGACACTCAAGGGTGAGAGGTCCCGCGGGTTGTATCCACACCGAAGTGGGATTACCCTTGTGGCGTTGCATGCCCGGACCCTAGTCTAATGGGGAGGGGGGATGATGGTGACCGCATCTATGGGAAGGTAGAAATCACGCCCCTACACATTTACCGAGGCAATGGTTCTTTAACATCCGTCACTACATAGGCATAGTGAGAGATGGACAGGCCTGTTTCAAGTCATTTGTCTGCCATGACCGCCGAGAGACTTTCCAGCACAGCCTAGCCAGAGCAGGGAGGAACTCAACCGACACCTTACGGCGACGTTTGGAACCACCACTATGCCCCGGCCGGGCCGGGAACCGAACCCACGACCTTACGGCCTGTGAGCGGACGCGCTACCGACTGCGCCACGCCTCCTGACAAAAAAAGAAACAAATTCAAATGTGGATATTGTATTTATCTAGAATACCACAGAATAGGTGTTCCTCTCTGACTACCTATTTCATTTGACAAGGCATCAACCTATTTGGTACATTTTGCCAAGTGTAATATTAGATTGAATTTTTAAAGCCTCAAATACATGTCGTTTCTGAAAAATCATCATAGTTTTGACATCCATGGAGCTATTTATTGTACCCACCCACCAGAAAAATCCTGTTTAAAACCATGGTGTCATCTGGTGTGTAAAGGTAACACCATGTGTCTATCCCTTAGTCAAATTCACTAATGGACCTTGGTCAAAATTACTAAGATCTCTTAGTGAAAGTGACTAAGATATGTTAGCTTGCCTGAAACTCCCAGCAGATACCCTGTTCAAGATAGTGCTCGGAGAGTGAAACTGATCCGGGTAGTCAATATGACTAAGAAAACTTAGACCTCCTTGGTCATTTGTTAGTCATAAGTACTAAGTAAGAATAATAAGTCACTTTGACTAAGTTTTCTTAGGTATGTTTTTTTTTGTGTGTAGCTGGCGGGCTTTTTCGATAAAAAAAAAGGTGTCACTTTTTTGTTCTCCCCATAAGGTGGGGTCTGGAATTTTTATGTTCCCCAAAGTCACTACCCCTCTCCTCCCGTTGTTAAAAAATGACCACTCCCTTAGTATTGTGTATACTACCCAGATCGATATTGATACGTGTGCTGAGATCATGCAGGCCTTCGCCAAAATGATATCAATATTGCCATTAATTTACATTGTATTTGTATAACTCAAGTCAATTCCATTTTCTTCTCTTTCTACAGGTATGGGCCTGGCCTTCCAGTACAATCCATGTCTATCAATCCTTCCTGTCTACTTCAACAAATGGCTAGGACTTGCCACTGGTATTGCTGTCTCCGGCTGTGGAATAGGTGGAGTCGTGTTTCCCATCTTCATCAAGTTTCTAGAGGACACCTATGGATGGAGAGGAGCTCTACTCATTTGCGCGGGAACTCAGCTCAATTCTCTCGTCTGCGCTGCTCTATATCGCCCTGTGCCAGAAGCACGTTCCCTCACAGTCAAAAACTCAAAATCAGACGATACTGAGCATAAAATGTTATCCAATGGAGATATTGAAAAGAGTATAACCGATCTTTATGAGAAGGAGAGAAAGCTCCACAAGAGTGTTGAGAACGGCATTCATCATTCTAGTGCTATTGACAAATTCAAGGAAGCAGACGATAAATCAATCCATTCCAGAAACACCGACAATTATCCTAGAACCAGTTGTTTGAGAAGTGTTAAATCTCAACTGAAACTCTATGGCTCTCTATTCCAATCCCAAGCCTACACTCTCTTCTGTATCAGCCAATTGTTCTACATGACTGCTACTTCCATTGTCTACACCCATTTTGGTGCGTTTGTCGTGTCTCTAGGATTCACCGAAGGCCATGCTGCCTACTTATTCTTCACCATTGGAGTGTCCACTGCGATCGCCAGATTCCTCTCAGGAGCTGCCACCCAAATCCCTGGATGTACACCCCTGCGTCTTTGTATGGGGTCTGTGTTCTTGTTAGGAATAATGACAGGGTTATTTTCCTTCTTCACCACCCTGCCGCTGTTGATAACCTATGGTGCTGTGTTTGGTATCCTTATCTCACCGTACAACACCCTGGGTGTCAATGTTATCAAGGAGATCTTTAGTGCAGAGCTTGTGTCTACAGCTATAGGCTTTCAGCTCGTCTTCCTGGCACCTGGGTGCCTGGCCGGGGCTCCAATTGCTGGTTTGTATCACTCACTATTCTATAAATTATAAAGCATCATCAGTATGAAATGAAGGGCTATATAATGTATGAGCCATAAATACTGATATAGATACATTGTATAAGCTATACCTTGGGTCCTGCAATAGACTGTTAAAGAAATTCTAAAAGTGATAAAAATGGATAGATCAATACATAGCCAAAAAGAAATAACTAAACACAAAAATTAAGATTATATTCCTGAAATTTACATTGTAAAGTGTATGTGAATTTTCAAAAGCTCCATCTCTTTTATTTTGTTTGTATTTCTCTGACCTAGTACAAAGTCTCACCGATTTACATCATAATGACTATTGTTTTCCTTCCTCAAGGGTTGCTGTATGATGAGACTGGTGTATACCTGTCCTCCTTCTACCTGGCTAGTGGCCTTATGCTGAGTGCAGGCATCCTTAATGCCGCCAGTCTCTGCTCCACTCAACTCACCAAGGTCAAACAAACCAAGCTTAATGTCACATAACTACCGACACCTATTAGCATATCTAGCATTAAGTTAGGATATCTTATCTAACTAGAGCGGTTTATAATGATACATGTTTTGTAATTGTTTGCACATTAAAAAGAGAAAGAAGTTTCTTTTACCTGGGTGCCTTTTATGGGACAGCAAATTGGCCAGTGGCGGATTTAGACAGGGGTCGCGGGGGCGCGCGCCCACACCTTTTTATCAGTACTTTAGAGTTTATTCAGAATTTACTCACAAATAGGGGGTGCACCCCCTCCTTTTGGGCCGCGTCCCCTCCTTTTACAAATCCTGGATCCGCCACTGCAGCAATGCTGTTCGTTCCTGTGTAATTGTCGGTGGAGTCAAAGTAAAAACCTTCCCAAGCAGCGTTCACACTCCCAGCCAACAAAGTCAAAACGCCCCTCGTTCTTACTTATAAGTTTTGTAAATGTTCTCCAAAAATAAATGAATAAATGTGAAAAAATATATATAAAGGTTTTACACTTTACGTAGTTCCTGGCATTGAATGTGAAGAAGATGCATTTAACTTTTAGTGCATTATACACTTATAAACACACATTTATACCTGTAATAGGATCTTATATTGGCCAGTGTCTAATGTATCATTTCCTCGCCCATAAGGCGCATTCAGCCTTTAAGACAATGTCATAAGTTGCATATAAGGCATTTCTGGCGTATAACCTTCAGAGAAATTGGATAATCGTCTAGGGATTCATTTTGAGTAGTTTACAAAATTACTAAACTTCATGTAAATTCATTTGGGATGTAATGCCCCATTACATTATATCAATAAGAGTTATGTCATATCCCCAGGCGGGAATCACTCAACAGGGGACTTTTCCACGCCTTAAAATCATATATGAGGGACTACGACAACATTCAATATTCATCTTCATTCTACTATTTTACCCAATGATCTTGGTTACAAGTCGAATTATAGTTGTTTATTTGGTTAAATACTATAGACTTTCCCTGTTCCGTTATTAGGCTCCACTGTCTGATTATTGCAGAGAATTGTATAACTATTCTTACAAATGTGAACACTAACCTACATAGCAGAATGAAAAATCAAGCTGCGAACACTAAATATAATAGGCCTCAATTGAGAAGTGCAATACTGTATATCAAATGAAGGCCTATAGGTGTACTCTGGGTCAGCCACTAGTTAGGCCAAAAAAAACAAATGGTTTCCGGTCACCCGACCGACCTCACCTCAATGGGGCCGACCTAAGATTTTTTTTGAGAATTATTTTTTCAATCTTTTCCGAATGTTGTGAGGATTTTTCAAAATTTTCCATTTTTTTTTAAGACTTTTACAAAAATTATCAGATTTGTTAAAGTTCATATTCGTACTCGCATTTTTCCATTGTCTCATCAAAGTATAATTGCAGGAAACTATCATTTCTTATTATAACCAGTGAAAACATAGCAAAGTATGACTACATGAAGCCTTGCTTACAAAAAAAAATAAATAAATAAATAAATTCTGACCTACCTACCTCAACTTTTTGGACCATGTTACCGGAAGATCAACTTTATTTTTGGCCTAACCAGATGGGCGCCTGTATAACAGTGGTGTAAATGAACAAAATGAATTACCGAGCTGGCAAATTTTGGCTTTTTGGATGACGATATGCTTGTTGATAGTCTGAATACAGTGGCGGTTTCAGGATACAGGGGTGCGGCCCGAAAAGAGGGGGGCGCACCCCCTATTTTATTGAATGTGAATAACTACTCTCCATAGATTTAACATTGTACTAATTTGTAGGCCCGATTGCCACACCCCCATGCAGTGGCATAACATCGCTGCTGCTGGTCATGTGACTGATTTAGATGCTAAATTCAGTAAATTTAAGCATTTTAATAGCAAAATAACATGAAATAAATAGAGAACTAAACTCCCAGGCGTAAATTGTGGTCTATCCACCCCTCTGGAAGACAGCCCCCCCCCTCGGGGTGGATCGGGTACAATGTACACCATGGTCGTTTAGTTCTCTCCATTTCTTTAATCTAAATCCAGCACTGGAATAAAATGTTAAAATACTAAACATACACAGAGAAAAGTAGAAGTGTTAATATAACTCTTTTATAGCAGCGACATAATTCCATCACCGGAATAACTCTGATTTTGACTACTCTATATAGGAAAGGGAGTCAATGATGAATTGACTCCCTTATGCAAAGGAGTCAAACTTGTTATCATTGGTGTTATTATTAATCCAGATTGGCAGTCAAAAGTCATTTGGCTCATGGACTAATTGCTGGGCAGTATATATTCCGAATAACAACTTAATAACATGCAGGCGTCTCTGGAAATCCATATTAGGCAATTCCAAGTCCTAGCCAATACATAGCGTCGCCTCAGTGCATTGCCATCTCTGGTGAGTCTGCATTTTCCAAGTTTTGAAGCAGAGCCAAAAGGACTGTTACATTACTATAGCACCAAGTTACCACAACCTTATTGCACTGAGGCCTGTAGACAGAGCTTCATTGTTCAGTACTTCCATAGAAGGTAGATCTAGAAGGTAGATCTATATGCATGGGTCAATACAATGATGAAGCAGAATAAAACTCAACTTGTCCTCTGCAAAATTTCCTGATATGTCGTTCATACATGTACATCATTTGCACAGTGAAATGCATTTGTATTCTGAATTTTCATTTGCTAATTGTCTCCATTTGTTTTATTAATAAAACAAATGGAGACAATTATAATCAATTAAAATGTGAATGAAAAATGTCATTTCAAAAGTGACGCAATTAAACTTTTGAATCATTTCATGTGAACCTCTCAGGAATAGTCGAAAACAATAAGATGTGAATTGTAGCGGGGCAATATATATATATATATATATATATATATATATATATATATATATATATATATATATATATATATATATGATATATAGGCAGGACGTTATTTTGCTGATAAGATATTATCGTATATAGAGATGCTTATGTCTCTCCGCAGAAATGTATCTTGAATTCAGGATGGGTTCCTCAAATAGGCAGGTGGTGGTTCCGACGGACAATATAATCCATAATAGTTGAATGAAACCTCTGACGCCACTGAGAGGCAAAGAAGAATGTTACAAACAGATAACCTTTATTTGATATTACCAACGCCTGGAAATCATGAGTTGGCACCAGAAAGGACTCGGGGGGGGGTGGGAAGGCCGGACATGAATATCTTTGCTGCTGTAAAGATTTCTTCTCGTCAAATTTCCCTATGTAATGGTCCACTTTTAGGAAGGAAAAAAGAGAACGAGAGAAAAAAAGCAACAGAAACAACAATAACCCACCGTACCACATCTCATGGGTTGTGACAGGATAATCTAAAATTAAAACTTGGTTTTAAGTCTGTATGAAAGTTCTTTCCTCGTGACACCCTACAATTCTACTAGATAGCGCCACCAATACTCCTTAAGTTACAAACTGTGTCTTGCAGCTGTCGAATTCTAGTCTTTCTCACCAGGTGGCGATAGTGAGCTCCATCTGGTACATAGAATCGCCTGTACCACAGAAGCGTCCAAGTCTAGGCGTCCTGCCCTCTCCATACCCAGTGGTAAGTTTCAGAACAACTAGCGATTTGGTTGTATTTTACACTTTGTCCGGTCACAATCGTAAGATTTGTACAATGATTACCTTGTGCATAAATAGGACCCATTACTTTACTAGTAGTTGGTGATTGCTTACTTCTGCCTAGAATCTGGAAGTGGTGATCGTAGGGCCAGTTGGGTGTGTTCTGAAACATACCCCTGGTCTCCATACCACATTGACAGGTCATTTAAAACACGAACACCACAGAACAAAGCTAAGTCTTTGTCTGTACATAATGTTGCACTGTATTGTTACCGTATTTACGTCAGGTTTAATGCACACCCGGCATGTAAGGCGCACATAGATTTTGTGGACTTGGGAAAAGTCATTACCTCTGTTCGGCGCAGTGAATTTCATCTAGGGGAGTTGTCATTTATTTTACCAACAGGGGAGGCAGTGGTGGATCTTCGTGCACCCCTCAGAGGCGTCTGACCCCCCCCCCTCCCCCATATCGTTATTCTATAGTAATGTGAAGGCTTTCCTGCTAAGAATGGGTGAACATTTTTGCCCCACCCCCTATGAGGGATCTGTTTTTTTGCCCCTCCCTACAAATCCACTATTGGTAAAGAAGTACCTTTCTCTGTAGGGCCTCGACCCCATGGAGGCCCTCTGAACCCTCGTAGTTATAGGCCTAGAGAGAATCAAAATATCACAATATCTAAATAAATAGACAAAGGTACACGAGAATTGGTCCATACTGAGGGTTATCACACGAGGCGAAGCCGAGTGTGATAACCCTCAGTGGGGACCAATTTGAGTGCTCCTTTGTGTTTATCTCAAGTTATTTTTATCAGAAATGTTCAATAATTCATTTATTTGGCATTAGTAATCATTTTATCATTAGTTATGTGACCATTTGCAATGATCTACCTAGCAGTGTGATACGGGGAAGGGTTATCACACTAGGGGGTCTGATACAGAGGTTCTTGGTTAAACTTATGGGGCTGTCGTATTCAACTTGAGATAAATTTCTTTGTGCTCCTCTTGGCCTTAATTATTACATGGGATAACAATTATTCTTCCCTTATCCGGGAAGAATAATTGTTATCCCATGTATGAGCCGTGGCTTAGGGCCTATACGCAGAGTAATGTATTAACTAAACCAACTACATAATATTTGATTAAATCATGATTGCATATATCGTGGATATAAAATGAGCATCTTATTAAGAAATATTACATCACAAAGACAAGAGATACCCCATTGGAAAATGTTTATCTCTGATGAATCAGTAAATAATGGTTGTTTAACGCCATTTCTACAGCTCAGGTCATCTTTATGGCGAGAAAACAGCATTACACATATTTTACAAATGGATGTATTGGTGCCCGCGCATATGTGCAGAAAACACACAGAGAAGATTGAATTAAGAGTAAGACCCTTTTAAAGCTGGAAAATCCATTGGAAACACCTGATGGGCAGAGGTCACTTCACCATCTTGGAATATTTCTGCCATAATGGTCTCAAAAACGTCCGGCAGCGGCGGAAACAGATAAGAAATCACGTTTATAGTCAGCGGTGACGCCTCGTAAAACACAACAGCTCATTTCCCAAGAAATGCAAACTGCAGTCTCTTTTTTACAGCAAAGTCATATTTGTGACGCATATTAGGAAGTCGCACATAGAAGATATTGAGATACCCATATCTATGTGCAACTTATCAAGATCTTTCATCTTGTGTAGGCCTACAGCAATGTACACTAAAAAAGGTTGCTCCTCCGGGATCTTTTGACAATGAAATTACTTTTTTTTCAATATTACAATATTTTAAGATCCCTATACACAATCTTCCTTTTAAACAATTATCCATTGTTTGCAGATATGTAGGGTTATTGCCAAGAGCATACTTCCTGGTTGGATATTACGTGTACATAATTGTATCTCATAATCTCAACAGACACAGTTTTACTTCCCAGCACGTGTAGTAGATACAAAGCGTGAGTAGTAAATGATGCACTATATCAGGTTTCTCTCATATGCCTGGAGGTTAATTCAAAAGATCCTGGGATCGCAACCTCAGCGATCTTAGGAATTATTCTGCCTTATCCTATTATGTGATCTTAAGATTAGACTGCATTCACTTTTCCTAGCCAGCACTAAGATTGCATCGACCTTAGCCTCAGCCCTCCTACACTATTCCAAGAAGTACTGACTGGGCACAGGGGTAAGAGTCCCAAAATAAAGGAATAACTGTGGAGTCACTCTTCTTCACAACAGTGTTTATACCATCGTTCCCCGTCCCCATATGGGCTAACAAAAGAGCACAGGGTGCAGTTGACCCCGTACAGTATTCAAGAGTTGTTCCCATGAATGTATGATTTATGCTTGCCTATTAGAAGCATTGTGCCCCCCCAGGACAAAGAGAGAGAAGGGAAGAATTACCTTACAGTGCACTTAACGCATGAGTAGCCCTAAGAGCCCTCAAGGACACTCAGCAAACATCCTCCCTCCCCTCTATATGTATGCAGCAGGCTATTCACTCTTTCGATCAGGAGTGTTCCCTGTAAGTGCTCTTGTACTCAGGTTAAACCACTATGCAATTCTTTCACTAAGATCACAGTGATCTTAGCACTGGAAAAGGAATAGTGAAGTGACCTCAGAACTTGCTATTCCTGACAGGCCTGCAACCACTGCATTAGATAGGGTAGACTGGCCAGGTCTTATGATATGTGCCTACACTAAGATCGCAGGGGTAGAAATCCCAGGATCTTTTGAATTAACCTCCAGGGCTCCACTATGCGGCACAGGGCGGCAGCAGCACAGGCTACACGCCAAACTCCCGGGCAAACTCCATTGTTCCAGGCGACACAGGTGCGTGAATGGCGCGATATCGACGCGATATTGAAGGAAAATCTGTGCCGCCTGTAACGCTGCCGCCCCATGTCGCCTAGTGGAGCTTGGGTTTATCTAGGCCTATCGTGTGAACTGGGTTTGGTCATCTTAAATGTTTTTAATGGTGTATGCCTACACTGTAAAAAAAAATGTTATCGAAATAACGAAGGATTCCTTGTCCCAAAGTTGCAAGAGATCCGTCGTTATTTTTACAGCAATGTCGTTATTTTCACAGAGATTCCTTGTATCACTGCACTGCCACCTGGAGATTCTTGTAAAAACTTCATTGGCTCCCTGTTGAATAATTACGGTGGTTCACTGTGCAGTTTTACAAGGATCCCTGGTAGATTTGACAGTTATTTTTTTAAAGTGTATATGCTACAGAATGATAGGCCCAAACAGATCCCAGGACAGGCATAGCCTGGTTGCATTTCTCTTGTCTATATGTTTATTGTTGTTGTCTTTTGTCCATTTATTCTGTTCTTGTAGGACCAGGTCATTTTTGCATAAAGCAGATCAATGTAGTGTATGTACGAGATGTTAAATTGTGATAACTATAAAATGACCAGGTGAGCAAATTAGAATAGAATCTTACATGTGGTGAGTGCTCTGGACATCTATCCAGCTGATGTTTCAGGGCATCCCCACAAAAGTGGTCAGTCCAGCACAGTCTTTATAATGGATACAGATGACATGGAACAATATTTTATAAAATGGGCTGTTGTTATTGTAATGGTTTGTATCGACTTATATGTTGGGTGGCTCTTAGGCTCGCTTAACACTAGAGATACCAACACAACACGAGTATTTTGGGTTGGGCAAAGCCCCAGAACTTCCTACCAGCTCGGGTAGGCCTTTATTGAGAAGGTATAACACGTCTGGACTGGACTAGGTCCAGTCCTCTTCTGTGGTTCATCCGGCTCCTTAGTAGGAGCTGGATGTGAGGCGTGGTGCTGCCCCCTCTTGTACCAAACGGGTATTGCAAAGCGACACCTGGTTGGCATATAAGGAACGAGCACCACACGAACACATCTCTCGGATGAAGCGCACTAATATATACATAACGATGCCGGCCCCTACACCAACCCCCTAGACTTTACCTAGGGTAGGTGTTACAAATACCTATTATTTAAAGTTATAATATGACAGTATATACATAGGTAAGTCTATTATTAAATGTTATACAGAGTATATGACATTAAGGGGCATTATAAATAATATGTACATAATAATAGGCATCGTCATATATAACCGAAGTAACTAAATAATAACATAAATAGGAGGTGGTGCCTTATGCACCATCAACCTATGATGGATTATTAAAGTAACAATGTTACAAAGTTATTATAGTTAAGACGTGATTAATGATATATTATTAAGGATATAACATGGTGTGGTACAAACGTACTATATACAATATGAATGTAATGAACCCGAGAGGTAGGGTAACCCGAAAACAATTTTTTTGAGTTTAGTTTATAAAAATATAGTTATGAAAAATAAATTATAATATACATAGCAATATGACTTTAAGAGGTGTCCTACCGGGGTAGCAGGATCACCCTTACAATAAAACTTAACTTCCGGCGAACCTGGAATGACTGGTTTCTGCAGCTCCATTCGGCGACGTACGAGTGGTGGCAAGCCACGTTGCTGTGTGTAGTGCCCTGGTGAGGATGGGAAGATGGAGCCCCCTTTCGAATGGTAATCCGTGAGTGGTTCGGGTGGCGTCCATCTTAGCTGCAGTTCGTCATTCCAGTCCGTCGGATCCGGGTAGTCCTCCGAGAAATTAATCTCTGGCATATCGTATGCCTTTACCCTCGGGTAAGATGGACACTTACAAGTCATCAGACTCGTCTCCAGTTTCCATCTTCTCAGCTTTCTCTGGGTTAGGTTCGGGAGCCGAGCTGCTACTTCCCACAGAGAGAAGCTTAAGGGTATCGGTGCTTGTATTGCTAAGCAGGCTTAGAGCACCCATACCTTCAGACGGGCTGTCCCCCACTGCCTCGGCAGTAGCATCTGATGGGATGACCAGAGACGACGCGCTGCCGTCCCAGTCATCCAGATGCTTGCCGAAGCAGAGGGAGAACTTCCGATCTGCCTCCTTGTACCTATTAATGTACTTCAAGTTCTCAGCGGCGTGGAACTCTTTAAGCTTCTCGG
This sequence comes from Acholoe squamosa, assembly GCA_949317995.1. Classification (NCBI taxonomy): domain Eukaryota; kingdom Metazoa; phylum Annelida; class Polychaeta; order Phyllodocida; family Polynoidae; genus Acholoe; species Acholoe squamosa. Next base: position 63,165,647 of record OX439043.1, read on the forward strand.
CTTCTCTCTGCTTTTCTTTACAGGATTTGTAGGCCTCCTCGACCCGCTTTATCTCCTGCTCTTTTATTGTCTTGCTCCCTCTTCTGGATCTCAAAGACCAGATTGAAGGTGGCTTCGCTCATGTCTCGCTAGTAATTGATTGACCGCTGGCGATGCAGGGACTGCCATTCCGCCATCAGGTCGTTCGGGATCTGGCAAGTACGTTCGTCTCGATGGTCGACGAAAGTATCCGGATCCTGAAGGTACTGGCCACTAACCCCATAGTGGGGACCCGAGGGCCCCCAGATGAGGTAGCAGCTGGTACTGGTGCTGGAGATGGCACAATAACAGGCGGAGCGCCTGCGCTAGGGACTACAGAGCCCTCAACCGTGGTACCTCCCCTTCCTCGGCCGCTGCCGGGGGCTGGTCGGGTGGATTCGCATCCACCACGGACTCTACCCTGAGCTTTCGGTCGACCCGAGTAGGTCAGGACCTGTGATTCGGGTCCTGCAGGTCCCATGGCAGGGAACTTCGCCATGTACTCCTCGTACGATGGGTCTGGTTGCCAGGCATGTCCAAAGCCGAGACCTGTTGTCCTGACTGGCGGCGATCAGCTGGATTGGCTGGTCTTGACTGATCCTTATTGCCAGCCGGGCTTACGGATCGGTCTGCTCGGGTTCGTTTGGAGGTGGAAGTGGCTGAAGCCTGTGCCCCAGCGGCCCCCCCTCAAATGAGCCTGCTTTTCCTTCTCTCGCTTGTCATCGCCCCGCCACTTCTTAAGTCTCAGATGACCCTCGGTGGGCAACTGAAACTTAGAACCGGAGGGGTTCATGGCAAAGTAAGTGGTGACATTGCCACTCTTCCAAGCGCAGAACTCGGGTTAAAACGCCTGCTCTCTCACCTCACTAGGTGTCAACGAAGCCCACTTCACCAGGAGCTCGTTGAAACACTTCACTGCACGCTTGCGTGTCTTTTCCAGGCCGGTACCATGAGCTTGCCGGGGTTGCCGCTAGGTCTCCATTGTGTCATAGCCCATTGAACCTTTGTCCTGGACTCATAATTGTAAACCATACCCAATTTGGACTTGAGCTGGTCAATCCAAATTAGGTAGAATTTACCAACAGGGCTGTTTTGGGGGCTCAGGGCTAGAATCCGTCTTACCGGACTCTTTGCCTTTACCCCGGGTGCTCCTCCAGGTGCTCCTCCGGTAGTGTCAGTGTCAGAGGCAGCACTTGACTGAAGCTGGGCCTGCTGTTTGCGGTGGGCCCGGCGGGGAGCAGCTAGCTCCTTCTGCTGGGCCTGCTGCTTGCGGTGGGCCCGGCGGGGAGCAGCTAGCTCCTTCTGCTGGGCTCACTGTGCTTGGCTTCCACAGCAGCTTGCTGACGGGTAATATCCTCGTCCGAGATGTTACCAGCCGCCTCCGGTATGTTGGCGCCTGGTTCCTCCTCGGACTTCGACCTTTTGATCGCGATCCGAAGGTCCTCATCTTCGAGATCAGACTCGGTCAGAGGCCCCTTCGGCGTGGGTTTACGAACCAATTTCTTGGTCCGCCCGGATTCCACCGACGAGTGCGTGATGGTAGAGTCAGTGTCCATGTCAGACTCCGACTCCCTTAGCTGTGTTGCCCTCCGGGTGATCCCTTCGGACAACAAAACACATCGCGCTAAGTTCTCATCGAACATCATGGCTCCTGCCAACCGTTTGCAGTGCACCCAGTGCTTTGAAGTCGTCTGGGATAGGCTCCAGTTCAGCGGGCACCACTGCCAACGGACCGCATCCAAACATGGAAGGGTGCATGGGGATGTAGGTCCCCCACCTTGTGTAGACTATCCTCTCGGCTTCGTCCACGTGAGCCAGCCGAGCGATGGTAGTCTTAAATCCCGGAGGATACAACGGGATGTCCAGGACATCCGCATTGGGGTTCGTCGGTTCGGAAGGATTTGCCGAACCAGATGCTGGAGGTACTGGGTGGAGGTGGCATCCGCTCCCTGTCTGTTGCCGTCGTAGACATGGCAGCGAGGCAGTTGGCGGCTTCCTCCACTTCTGGCTCCCATACGAGGCCAGCATCCGAGGAATCCATGGTTTCCTCCACCCAAGACTCGGCCGCTGGGGCCTCGTCTTTGACCAACCCAATGTTGGCGCTTTGATGTCAATCATCCCTTGTGCCATTACGGCGGAACGATCTTCCAATTAAAAATTGGCAGTAACAACGTTGGACTCCTCCCGAAGGATTCGTCCAACAAAGGCAAGGGGAGAAACACAGCTATAAGCTGCCGGAGGGCACAAAATAACTGAAGCGAAATCAGTGGTGTCTGACCACCACGATTCCGCTCTAGTTATAACCAATATGGCGTCCAACCTCTCGTCTCGCGAGATCCCGCTGTGAGCTATCCGGTGACCTAGTTCCGCGCTTTCCCGCCACACCCGTGGCGCCCACAGCGGACTAGTATCGAACTAAGGTTCGGCTCGGTATACGAGACGCATGTTACTACCGGGGTGCTATCATCTGGAGCTTGGTGGTATATACATCGCTATAAAGCAAATGTACCGGTTAATCCGACCACCACTCACGGGATACGGCAACCCAGGAAGCATACGTTCGACGCCCAAGCCGCGATACATATGTTATTCGCCTATGGCGAACTACACACAGTTGCTCGTTGTGTACTAAGTTAGGTAATGGCGGACCTCAACCGAGGACTGTGTCTGACGCCTTGGGTCAGCATTTTATTCCTCCTGGCTCTACATACGGCCTTCTCTGGGTCCTGTGTAGCCATGGCGGGGACCCTTACCGTATGTGATGCCTTCACTCAGCAAGACATTTTTACATTTATTATGATTAGGCCGTTTCCGACTCGTCGTCTTCTTCTTAGAAGCTACCTTCGCCTTCGAGTGTTTCCTAGGCCGACCTCTAGGGCGTTTCTTGGGTACCGCCACCTTAGGCCCATGTATAGCGAGCTCTGGCTGTTGGTAACCGAACTCCCTCTCTGCCGCTTCGGGTCCCTTCCAGGGCCTGAGCTTCCCTACATTGGTTGTCCATTTTCTACCACTGTAGCAATCTTCCACCATCACTGTCGATTCAGAGATGATGCGCACAACCTTAAACGGACCCTCCCAAGGCGTTACGAGCTTTAACCTTTCGAGCGGATTGTAATACCTTAGTACCTTGTCCCCTACGTTAAAACGTATCCTTCTTGCATTGGTGTCATACCCCACCTTCTGCCATTTAGCACTTTTCAGCAGCTCTTTATGAACGGCCTTGTATGCATGCTTGAACCTATCCCGTAATGACTCCACAAACAACACAGTGCAGGGAGCCTCTGGGTCTATTCCGACCACTCCATATACCAAGTAGGCGGGCATATGATGTCCTCGCCGAACACCAAGAGGTTTGGGGTGCAATTAGTGGATGAATGGACAGTGTTGTTGTGGGCGTGTACTACAAACTCACACTGTTCATCCCAGGCATCCTGGTGGCTATTAATCAGGGGCTTTAGTACTTGTATCAAAGTCCTATTGAACCTCTCCATCTGGCCATCCAATTGTGGTCGGTATGGGTTAGTTCGGGTCTTTCATAATGCTAAGTAGTGGCACATTTCCTGCCATAACTCCAACTCGAACTCTCTGCCTTGGTCACTGTGCATCATAAGGGGTACACCCAAATGTAGCACCCAGCCTTTAACAAACGCCTGGGCGCATGTAGCGGCTTTGTGATTCGGGAGAGGAAACACCCGAGTGTACTTAGTATAATAGTCGGTTACAACCATCATCCAAGTGTTTTCTCTAGGCGTCGTTTTAAATCCACTTAAGAATGATGTCGATTGCTACTCCAGCAAACCTGACACCGAACAGTTCCTGGGTCAAGGGTAACTTGCCCAGGCCGGGTCCTGGCTTGTTTTTACAACAATCAGGGCAGGTTGCAATCCACCGAAGTAGGTCACCCCTCATCCCTGGCCAGTAGTATCGTCTTTGTAGACGTTCTATGAATCACTTTTTCCCAAAATGGCCACTCGTTTGGTGTCCATGACAATAATACATGATATCCCTTCTCATCGAGGTGGGTATCACTATTTGCAACAGCTTACCGCCTGTGGAAGTAGTCTTTCATCGGCACAATACCCCGTCTCGGATCTCTAGCTCGGTCCACTGAGCTATCCATCGTCTCGTTTCTCTGTCTTCCAGAGATAACATTGGCCTTACCGGCTTAATACCTTTCCGCAAGTATTCCAAGATGCGTGCAGTGGTGGGATCCGACTGTTGGAACTTCTTGACGGTCTCCGGGGACCAATCGAGATAGCTACATACAGCCTCCTCCCAGGGGATACGGGGGGTGGTATAGTTATATACCAACCTGGCGACCACAGCATTGTGGGCCCCGCAGTCATCACAATGGCATTTTGGCACTTTCGGACTGGTCGTCTCGATAAGGCATCCGCATTTATATGCTTTTCACCCGGGCGGTGCTCAATCTGCTTGTGCTCTAAACTCGGATAAGTGAGCCAACCATCTTCCAATCATCCCCTCGGCGTCTTTAAAATTAAGAAGCCACCTCAGAGACGAATGGTCAGTACGCAAAGTGAACACCACTACCGCGAGAAATTCTCTTTCAGTGGTATAATAATTATGCTGTGTTTTGCTTAGCGTGTTGCTAGCAAATGCTAATGGGACTTCGACTCCATTCTGGACCTGAGAGAGTGCCGCTCCTATAGCATCATTGCTCGCATCGGTGTCTAGTATGAAATATCCTTCGGGAGTGGGATATTTCAGTACCGGTGTGTTTCTAAACAAATCTTTTTTTTTATTAAAAGATTCTTCCTGCTTGCTGGTCCATGGGAAGGGTTCCCGAGCCCTACCCGGTGTCCAATGAGCTAAGCATTGCATGGGAAAACTTACACGAGAGTAATTCGGTATGAAATCACGATAATAGGAGCAAAATCCTAAAAATGATCTAACCTCCTTAGCACTCGTGGGTCTTTCCCAATTTTCCACCACCTCAAGCTTCTCCGGATCCGCACTTACCCCGTTAGGGGTTATGATCCTTCCCAAGTATGTAATTGTTTTCTTAAACAGATTACATTTCTTAGGCTTGAGTTTTAGGCCATTGGCTATAATCCTATCCAAGACCAGCTGTAGGTTCGCGTGGAACTCCTGGAATGACTTGCCGAACACGACAACATCATCCAAGTAAACCAGACACTTCTTCCACAGCAGGTCGCTGAGTAGAGATTCCATCATAGCCTCAAACGTAGCGGGCGCATTACACAATCCGAAAGGTAAGACATTATACTCGAATAGTCCCAAGTGGCTAGAGAACGCAGTTTTCTCTATGTCCTTGGGATGCATCGGTATCTGCCAATACCCGGATTGTAAATCCAGGGTGCAGAACCATTGGTTCCCACCCAAGCTATCTAAAGTCTCGTCGATCCTTGGTAGAGGATACGAGTTCTTCTTTGTCATACCGTTCAGTTTCCGGTAGTCGACACAGAAACAGATTGTACCGTCTTTCTTTGTGTTCATACAAACAGGGCTGGACCAGGGGTTGAGCTCAGTACAACTACCCCTTGCTCCAGCTGCTTTTGTATTTCCTGTTCGCATATCAACTTCTTCTTGAGAGGAAGTCTACGATACGGTATTTTAAAAGGTCTCTCGTCGCCCACATCGATAGTGTGCAACACCTTATCAGTTTTACCTATGGGTCCTCCCTCCCTGCCGAAAGCATCCTCATACCTTCGCAGGAGGTCCCCTAGGTGCCGTTTATGCTCCGTATTCTTTAAATCTGATTTATCAATCAGTTTCTGAAATTCTTCATCCAGTGGATGCTTACTAACAGGGTTCAATGGTTTATTAAACTTGGCCTCGGCGACGTGTTCTACTGAACTCATCACCCCAACACTGTCGCCACGTTTCAAATAAATCACTGAACCGGTTCGGTTAGTCATGGGTAATACAGACCACGCTGTATTCGCCACCAACATATCCACTGAGTCCAACCCAATGCTCGTTAAATGTATCGTATCGGGTTCAAAGACTCCTGCCTCACCCTTCTGGGCCATTGATCCGCCGCAAAGGACGTCACAAGTAGTACCCGGAGGGATTTTCACCGTATGTATAACCGAAGCTACTGAAGACACTTGTCTCAACACGCATTGTACATGCAAGCCATAGGGGTTCTGGATACTCATCATTCCATCCCGTGGATCCAACATGGCCCCGTATAGGCTTGCAAAATCTAGACCGAGGATTCCATCGTCACTAACCTCTGCTATAGTCGGCGAAGGAACAAATTCTTTGCCTCCTATCCGGATAGGCATCCCAAAGGTCCTCCCAAAAGTTCTCATACTGCTTCCGTCGGCCGTGCAAGCATTTACCCCCGTTTTGAGGTTCTCATGACTGCTGGCCACCGAGTCGAAGAATCTTTTGGACACACAGGAGTGGCTAGCTCCAGTATCCACTAAGAATTCTCCTACCTGGCCTTCCACAGATACGGGTATATACCACCGTCTCCCTCCCAATGGGGATGGGTTACTGGTAAACTAATGAAAGTCTCCCGAATTCAATCCGAGTCCTCTTAAAAACTCCAGACACGGATGACTTGGGGGAAGGCGTGTCCCACACACTCGAATCAACTCAATGATCCATCCTTCCTCTCCCCCAGTGCGGCCACTCACCTCATAGTCATCACCACCACACAAATTGACACTAGGGTCCCTAACCCCGGTCGGAATGCTGGGGTGCGCACCCACAGTCACCCGACCTCCAGGTAATTTTGATTTGAAATCTTCCACCGGTTTACCCCCGGTAGCCTTTTGGCATTCATTTCTCCTTGGGGTTATACCCAATGCCGTGGATACAACCCCCTCTAATTTCCCATTACGTTGGGAGTATCAGCTTCCTGCTGATCTGCCTCCAGTTCGGCTTCAGCTTCATAGTATGCCGCCATTACTGGCTTTGCAGCAGTACATTCAGACGAATAGTGCCCCATCTTCTGGCACCTGAAACATTTTACAGTTCGGCGATCCACTCTGGGCCTCGACCGACTGGCTTGTAGTGCATCAGTAATCTTTTTGCACATTTCTTCCATTATTTTTGTCATGTCCGGAGACTGACCACTCGCTTTGTTAGTGCTATCGGTGGGCTTATAAGCCTTGCCATTGGGTCTAGATTCGCCCCTAGCCTCGGGTGCTGGTTTAGCATCCTTCATTTTGTTAAAAACCTTCCTCGGAATATATTTCCTACCGGAAGTGTTTTTCCTTAGTTGCATAGAGCAAAAGGTTCCATCCTCTTGTTCAATGTCTATCAACTCAAAATCCTTCTTCAAAGTATCTTTCAATAAGCGATACTTCTCACTTTTTTCTTTCTGAGACCTTTGGTACTCAGTAGTTTCCTTACGGATCTCATCCTGTTCCGAGACCAGTCTGGATTCCGTTTCAGCTTTACGAAGTTGAAGTCTTTTTAACTTCTCTTCCATTGCACTCAACTCGGATTGCAATCTGTTTACATCCCAAGCTTTAGCGACTTCCTCGGCCCTAGCCTTATCAATCGCTCTTTGCCTATTGGCTTCCTCCTTTTCCAGGTCACCAACTTACTTTCTCTTTCCTTTTCATCCTTTGTCTTTAGCTTGACCCGATGGGCTAGCGACGACAAACGATACTTGAGGTCAGATTCCTTTAGAATTGCCTCCTGTTCGATAGAACGAAGCTTATTGATCCGTTCTCGTGTCTCATCCTCTATTTTCTTTTGTGCAGCTATGAATTGTTCATGCTGCTTCTTAGCTTGCTGCTCTACCTGGTCCCTGGCTTTCAAATAAGCTGAGGTTGACTTATACCTGGGGCCTATCCGACGTCCATGTCTGGACTTACGGCTACCCCCCGGATTAAATACGGAGTCTGACAAGGCCTCGTCTAGGGATAGTCCCAATGTATACATTTCCGTATTCCTCGGTAATGCATCTCGGGTAGTATCCCTCTGAGTGGAGGCGGATCCCGTTGGATCTTTACCATCCCCTTCATCATCGCTCTCATGATCCGATGATGTCATCAAAGGTGTCTCCCGCATTAGTCGGGTCGACCCATGTATTCCCCCTCCCGTAGGCATCTGCGTCCGTTGAATTGGACTTTGAGCCTTAGGGGTTTCTAAAGTCTTAGTGGCGCTCGCCGAGATGCCGGCTTCTAACTGGCGCCTACTAGTTATCACTTGAGACCAATCACTCAAGTCTAACCAGGCGGGTTTTACCAACCCGCTTAATACCCCAGTATCCGAAGCAACATGGCTAGGGGTACTTGGGTATAGTTTAACGATCCCATCTCCAATCGTGGCGGGATCGTCTAATAGACCCGGTGTCGAGAAAACTCTCCTCACACCATCCGGGTTATACATATACTGTTGACCCAGTTTCCAGTCTAACAACAGGTGCTGGGATATGATACCATCCTCTTCGAATCCCTCAAGCCCTGGGCTGGAGGAACTCGCATTGGGTAATCTGCGACTTTCGGCTGTCTGGCCGCGCTCCACCCCGAAACAACTGGTCACGGCACCAGTGTAATGGTTTGTATCAACTTATATGTTGGGTGGCTCTTTGGCTCGCTTAACACTAGAGATACCAACACAACACAAGTATTTCGGGTTGGGCAAAGCCCAAGAACTTCCTACCAGCTCAGGTAGGCCTTTATTGAGAAGGTATAACACGTCTGGACTGGACTAGGTCCAGTCCTCTTCTGCGGTTCATCCAGCTCCTTAGTAGGAGTTGGATGCGAGGCGTGGTGCTGCCCCCTCTTGTACCAAACGGGTATCGCAAAGCGACACCTGGTTGGCATAGAAGGAACGAGCACCACACAAGCACATCTCTCGGATGAAGCGCACTAATATATACATAACGATGCCGGCCCCTACACCATTGCCCTTAGGAGAGATGGTAAATCCTGGTGAGTATAGATGTTGGTTCGTCTAATATGGGTCTGGACCCCTAAATTCGACAGGGTGACATGGCCATTTCTTAAATTCGACATGTGACATGGAGCTTAGTGACAAGGACATGAAGGAGTAAAAACTTAGTGACATGAGACATGGCCTTATCTTAAAATCGACATGTGACATGGAGCTTAGTGACAAGGACATGGGAAAATAGAAATTTAATGGCATGTGACATTGCTTTTTCTTAAAATCGACATGTGACATGGGGACCCCCCATCTAGACCCCCTCTAATAGCAGGATGTAATTTTCTAAATGGACTTATCAATATTGTGTCCATATATAGAGCATGAGAATGAGTTTAATTGCTCATCTTCAGAGGTGGGTGAGAGTGAGTCAGTGGAGACACCAAATTAGGCTTCGCTTTATTATGTCGGGGCCATTAGGAGGTCCTTAAAACGTTTCTTATTCCATCTCTGGAATCTGTCTTTATCCAAAATACTTTGTGTTTCTAATTCTTAAGTATATCAGAGAGATTGAACTGTTCCTGTAGAAGGGGTTTAAAATGCGTCACATATGACTTTGCAGTCAAATGGGGGCTGCAGTCCTTTCATTCAGGCTAACTAAGTAGGCCTACTAACAGATTGGGTGATCCCAACAGACGACCTCCAACATCCAGGTATCAACAAGGGACGCTGGCGTCTGTAACTCACTACTCACTAAAAACGTCATAGACAAGTCAGACGGTACCGCTACAATCAGAAATCGGCACCACTTCCGCTTAAAACAGCCCTGACTTCCGGTTGAGTAAATTACCCCAATTATCGCTCGGCCACAGGTGCGCATGCGCCCAGTTGCAGAGTTTGCCGCCTAATGGAGGATTTTCAGTGTGGGCTTGTCAGTAAAGGGGTGGTACTGTGCAGCGAGCAGGAAGGTGGGGGTTGGGGGCAGACCCCCCTCCCCCTTCGTCTGATTATCTGGCGGATCCAGGTGTGCCCGGCGGCGCTTATATTGATTTTTAATGGCCAACAGAAATGGTTTTGGATCCTGTGCTGCCCCGCCAAATTCCCTGCGCCTCTCCCGTAGTCTGAATAATTCATTGACGCAAAAAGCGGCGGCAGACGCGCACGGCGAACAATAGGATTAGTGGGGTGACCGCGGGGTGGCGGCTACCCGGCCCCTGCCGGGATGGGGAGGGGGAAGGTGAGGCACGGCTGCTAATCAGGATGTCCACGGAAAGGGACATCTAGGTCCAGAGGAGGACCGCGTCCAGCCACCTTTAATTCGCCATACAGTCACTTTAACAGATGCAAAAAAAAAAAAAAAAAGAGAGAGAAAGAAAAAAAGACCCCCAACCCCCTAAAAACCCACAAAAAACCACAATAACAACAACACAACAACAAACCCATCTAAATCATAGAAACAATATTAAACTACAGAAACATGTTTCAATATTTCCAAATCAAAGCGCAAGAAACATAGTTAATCATGTTAAAGCCCTAGAAAGGTGCACATCAAGATTGCCAGCATAGCTTGATATATGTGTGGTCGGAACCACCTAGGCCTACTTCCAGGTATCGAACATTACAATCGCTGCATATAGGTCAACTTACCTTTATTTCTTACCTGACATAAACTTACTGTAGTGCCCTGTACTGATTGGTCTGACTTCTTATATTTTGTCTTACTTATAGGCGACATATACAGTGTTGACGCTGCTCTTAGTAGGCTACCAATGATTCGAGTTTAAGTCTCACATATTTCATATTAATTAGGCGATACACTCTCAGCCAAATTGCTAATGGGCTATAAAGATCACTGTACTGGGCACAAGGCAATCCACATTGGAGCATTGGATTTGTACTGACAGCAAGCAACTACTACTGTTTTCCAAAAATAGAAGCAATCTACTGTAAAAAGCTTGCTGCAGTCTAACAATGCTGGTAATCCTTTTTCTAGCTTCCAGTTCCAGCCGATGTGCCCTTCTTTGTATTGATCTTGAAAGAGTACAGTGAAACGCGTCATATGTGTAAATCAGATGGCGGAGTAGGTTAACACACACATGGCACATTGCACGCCTGAAAGTAGAGCTCTTTCCTATACACTACTTACTGTATTGGCAAGGAGGTGGGATTTGTAAGTAGTATGTAGCGGTGCATATTTGACACGGGCTCGGTTGCGGATTTAGACGGACCTCCCTGTAATTATTGGGATAATGGTTACTGACTGAACAAAATGTTGATACACAGAGAGGGATGCTACCTTTAAGGTCCTTCTTAATACAGGCACTCCAGCAACAGATAGCCAAGATCTACCTCCCCCCACCCCCACCCTGCATTCACCAAATGATAGTTGCATCAGCTAGAGGTGGAGGCCTTTAACTGAGTACTGAGCAGCTCACTGAGACGGGCTCCTCGTGTCCCGCTCTACACGGGCGGCGAGCTGCTCACCCAGTGCGGGAGGACCACGACTGGTTAGTGTCCAGTTAGCCGGGCCGTGTTCCCATCACCCACTCATCCACAATTCATGCCCTCAGGGCCACCATTCTGCCTCACCCCTCCCCTCCCTGCAGCCTGGGGGCACCACCTCCTCCTCCAGGGGGGAGAACGGGGTAGAGGGGGTGGTGGATCCCCATTGTAACATCCAATGTATACAAATGCCCTGACCTCACCACGCCCGCAGGCCACAGCCAATGCATAGGGGATGGCGCATGGGGGCCTCTCGGGCACCCTGCGGACCCCTCCAGGGGGGCGGCCGGGGCCGATAGGGCCCGCGCGGGGGCATGTCGTCCCCTGCCCGGGAGGGGCCCTGACAAGAGAAGCGGGTGACAATGGCGGCCGACAGGTGACCCAAGGCCCCTCATCAGATCGGACCTGGGTCCCTGGAGGAAGGGCTATTCATTTAACCTGCCCTGCAGGGGTGGCAAGGGTCACCTGCGCTCCTTCATAACAGTGGACTTTATTCATGCGGACCGGGAGTTGGAGGCTGGCCTGTAGTGGCCGTCCAATAGAGCTGATAGAGGCCGGTTAAGGGGACCGGAAACTGGACAAAGGAAGCTGGCAACACGCATGCGTAGACGATATGGATTCTGGGACGGCTCCAAAGAAGGTATGTGCATATAGAGGTGTGCCAATATAGCATGCGGGCTATGAATATATATGGGTAATTAATGCGTAACAAATACATAGACATCTCAGGATTATATTTCTTGACATTTAGTTCTTATTCCGGATTTCAAATAGTTCTCAGCTTGGAAACCATATGTGGGTCAGGATATCGCAACTCAAGCAGAATTCCAGATTGATACATGAAAATTAATTCTTGATGTGAAGACTACATGTTTAGTATCTATTAACCCAACACTACTTCAGTAGCATTTTCCCAGCAATATATGTTCTTAACTATATAAGACTATCTTCCTTCTCTGTGCCATCCTCAATATCCCATCAACCATCAAATATGAGCATGTTTCCTGACACCACAGTCCCTTAATAACTGTCTGTTTGTGTTGGACCAGAGTGGCAAGAAGACCTTTAGTGATGCGGTGAGAGGTGGTCTGGCGTATGAATACATTACATGCTGAGGTCAAAGGTTAAAATAGGATTAGTCCCTGCTTGGCAGATCATACAACTACTGGGTTCAGATGTTAGACAGGGTTTCCAAGTACAGAAATTGAAATTGACATGAGAAGTTTTGGTGCATCCACAGATGGGTTTTCTGGTTGCCAACCAGGCAAAAACATTAAAACCTGAAGAATAGTCTAAACCTATCACTGTACAGTCGAGGAAGTTCAAAATGACTAAAATTGGTTAAAAAGTTGAATCAATGAACAGAACCGTAGTATGTCATTGGCAAACTCTAGGTCAATGCTATATCAAAAGAAAAGCTTTATTTTAAAATACCTGAGTCATCTAAGATTTCAAAATAGCGTGCACATGGCTTCGAAGAAATACTGCTTAAAATTGTAGGCCTATTAGGCGGACCCCGCACCTAAGACGCCCCCCCCCCAAAAAAAAAAAAACAAAAAAAAAACAACAACAACAAAACAAACAAAAAACAACAACAGCAACAACAACACACACACAAACGCAAAAAAACACACACAAAAAACAACAACTTGAGAGACCTATTAGGCGCATCTGGGGATAGTTGAATATTTTTTTTTACTGTTGTATTGCAAACTATCCCCGATTATTTGCTACCCAAATAGAGCTTATGCTATAATTTGCACTGAGCATCTGGGAGTGATATCCTTTATCATGAATAAAAAGACCACATCAGTTCCAACCTGTATCTAATAAAGAGACATACATAGGTATAACAATGTTAAAGGTTGCAATCAACCTGAGAGTATTGATAGCCTGATCTGAACACCAAAGGCATTGGTTACTAAAAGCTTCACCAGAGGGCGCCACCAGTGCAGTGTATACACATCCTCTGTTGCACTTTGGGATAAAGCGAACCTCCAATATCATCTATCATGACGTGTATGTGCAATATCTTACAAACTCTTTTCAAGTATTGGATTATTTCCTCTGGCAATATCACTTTAATAATCTTGAGTTTATCTATTCCAAAAAGGATTACACACATGATAAATGGATGCAGATCAGTTCCAAATGCTCCCGCCAGGAGGGGTTAGTGAGCCTCCCCTACGCTATGGGGTAAACTACCAGTGGCTCACTGACGGTTACTGGATTTAAATCTGCCTCTGGGTTAAGGGCAGAGAATGTACTGAAAACATTGCTTTATCCTTACCTGAGTGAGGTGCACTGCTTTATTGAATTTCACCGATCAATATCATAATTATTCACATAGAATATGTGGCCCATTCGCCCTAGCGCTTTGGGTGATTAATTTTGTAGAACAACAAAAAAAAGACAGTTGATACTACCGCCTGAATGTTTATCAAAGTAGGCCTATTCTCAGTTGTTTACTACGAGTAGGCAGGACATATTTCAGACAAAAACGATGACCAAATCATACTTCAACACAGAATTGACATTTGAAATTCCTTCTAATAAAGATCTCTGATACGGGTAATTTATATTGAAGAACATATAAGATAGTTTATAACATCTACAGATTTATGTGGTTGTATTACAGGTCACATATGTCATAGGTTTTAAAGTGTGCATATGCCATACACTGTAGGTTTTGAAGTGTACATATGTCATACACCATAGGTTTTAAAGTGGACATATATGCCATACATCATTGGTTTTAAAGTGTACATATGCCATACATCATTGGTTTTAAAGCGTGATTTCAGACCAGCCTACCCATGCAGAACATAATCAGAAGCAGGCCCCTGTGACCAATTACCCTAATGGTGAGCAAGGTTATAAAACACTGCAATCAGTGTGTGCGTCTATACTATAGCTGTACATCAGCGTCTCCAGAGACGCACGCACCCGCAGTTCCTATTTCCGGTGGTGTCTCAGTCCCTCGTGTCCCTCTGTGTGCGTGTCTCGCCGGCTGTTGTCCGCGCGCAGATTTGCAGGTGTATATGATATGTATTAATTGGGTCCTGAGTCGTGGCAGCAAAACCTCGTTAGCATCTGAATGATAGAGCAGTGGAAGCAGACGACAATTGTCGGTGCCTTATGTTTGCCCGGCGGGAAAAGGACCACATATGTTCTAATAGGGACTGGTAATCAAGGCTGGTGTACTGGAGGGGCTCAGGCCTCCTGTGTGCGGCCCCTTACCCCCTGGAGGATGGGAACATAGGTAGGGGGTCTGGGTAATGGGATATATGGTGTATGGGATCTCTCCGTACTGCTGTGGTGTATGACTTTATGGGACCTCTTCATATTGATTTGGTATATTTTTATCGTTTCATGTTGAATTAGGAAATATTTAAATCAATGCATCCATATAAATCTTTGTTTACTAAATTGGGAAATTTCTTCTTTCTTTGAGAGTTTTTCGTTGTTGAAATTTTAGGCAAGGGGATAAGCGTTTCCTTATCACCAAACTTTGAAAAAGACCTACGGAGTATTTTTCCAATAATGCACTCTCTGACCTCTAAATCTTGGATCCACAACTGAAATATGCATTACGCTGTATAGCCATGCAGTCTTCTCACTGGGTATATAGCGGCCACGTTTATAAATGTAGCAAATGGCTGTGGGCAAAACGAACCTTTACTCACAACAACGAAAAAAAAACCCACAAAAAAAACGACAATAACAAATATAACAGCAATTTAGCCCCTGTCTATATGTATTGGATCCTAAATACAGTTTATAAATAATGTGATACCGGCATCATACGATTATCCACAGAAAGTCATAAACTACCGAACAATGACCTTAAGAAACTGTCATTAACAAAGTATTAAAATATTTCATTTCGCTAATAACAAAGCCTGTGACCATAATGACACGCCCCTGAAATACCTGCCTTTGTAAAAATGAGTATGGATTACTCCTCAATCAAACACACTCCCATAGAAAGCCCTGCCTGACAACAGGGCACAGGCATTCCCCGCGGCCATGGAACCCCCCAAAGTGACAGCATCATTCATAATGTTGAATCCGATATTGTACAAGGAGGCATGCCTTGATAAACACAGTCAAAAGATCAAAAGTGAGAAGGTTCTAAGATGCCTGGCGGGCAGGCTCTCCACTAGCGGCGTTACCAGTAGAACATCTGTTGTTCATTGCGGTCCTACTTCTAAGTTGTAATTAGTTTAGTGAGCTCTGCCGTCTGCTTGAGGGAGTTTGGGCGCGCTTTTTGTGATATGAGATTGAAATGATGACTGCATCGGAAGTCAGACTTTAGTTATAGGCTTATAGTATCTTGTTGAAGTTTATGAACGAGAATTGTCTAGGAATATAAAGTCTTAATTAATCTGTGTTTTGATAAGAAAAATAGATCACAACAAAATTCTAAATCATAATTACCCATGCGAGAAAAGCAAGCACTGCTTCTCATTTCGAATAAGGTACTCATTGCCACCTTCTCTCTGTACTCTGTTTCCCTTCCTTTGCCTAAAACCAAATTCTAGATCACTCTGCAAGTTGAGGCAGCGTCCGTCAATCCGTAGGGTTCCCATTTAGCGCGGCACGGGTCGGATATGACCGCGGGGCGTCTCGCTCTGCGTCCCTCAGACCAAAAGTCGTATGCTCAGACAATTAACGGGACGCGGCGTCATCTTTGTCTTTTAATTGTATCATTATCAGCCTGGACGAGCCCGGGGTATCTTAGCCAGGCTCCCCGTGGTTCTTGAGTGGAGAGGGAGAGAAGAGGGGAGTTTGGGAGGAGGGGGTTGGTGGGTGTCGTTCCAAAAGTTGTTCGTCTGCGGTGGCGGGGGAGCAGGAAGTCGCCCGGGGGCTCGCGCGACGTGCTTATCTGCTCGCCACCAAACAGCTGTATTGGAAACTCTGAGAGTTGTCTGTCAAACCGCACTGTGCGTATGACAGCTCGCCATGTCGGCGACCACTCCAAACCAATTGAAAATGGAGAGTGGATGGGTGAATGGGTTATGAGGTGTGTGCTCGGTGTTTGTGGGGTGGGGGATGGTATTGTTGGGGCCCCTGTGCGGAGCACGCCCGCGCGGGCCCAGTCTGTGGGCTATTATAGAGCCATCATTGGGAAGCAGGCTCCGATTTAGTTTTAATCAAGCTAAGGCCTCCAGAGGTGCAAGGCGCCCCATTCACCCCATAAGGCTTGTTATCGGCAGGGTCGGCTCGCCTGTTGTGAACCTTAGGATCCCCTTGTGTGTGCGTGTGTGTGTGTGTGTGTGTGTGTGTGTGTGTGTGTGTGTGTGTGTGTGTGTGTGTATCGGAAGGGGGGCAGGGGGGAGGGATGTTGATAGCCTTCCTGTATGCTCACAGTCGCATATATGACTATCGCCACAATTTCCTCACCTGTAAGTCTTGCCTATCCACGAAGACAACCATAAAAAAACTTATATTTTATAGAAGTATAGGATAACCCTCTTGCCATTTTCCTTTCCATGTGTATAAAGTATACTTGCAGATCATAGTGTGAATACAGGCGCATACATGTTTCAATGGCACTAATTCACACTAATTGCCTACCAGATAACTTTCTTCGTTTTATTCAGCGGAAGGCACTCCTGTTATTTAACATCTATAAACATTAAAATTGCAGCATACAACCTTCGCCCTCTCATCCATTCCGCTTACCCCTACCCGTCCATGCGCCCACAGCCTACCCCATGTACCATTTCTGGCCCCGGACACATCACAGGTGCGGCTAGTGCGTTTTAATTAACTAGAAACTCATCCAGTCACCAGAGAGCACCACTGTCTATCTCATCTGGCAGGTCCTCTGAGAGACGCTGTCAAAAATCAGAAAGCCTCGTCTACCCCTCCCCTCCACCTAACCCCATCATTCCTGGTTCAACTAGGCAGAACCTGCCTGCGAAAAATCCCCACCGCCTTAGCCCCCTATACTACTTACAACCAACGCCACTAAAGCTATATATAGCTATCCAACAGAAGGGGCGAGCCCTCGCGAACTCTTTTTGGAACTCTCTCTCTCTCCCTCCCTCTCTCTCTCTCTCTCTCTCTCTCTCTCTCTCTCTCTCTCTCTCTCTCTGCTGTCTTTAAATCTGTCTTTAAATCCGTCTCTCTTGTCTATCTGACTTTGCTCTTTCCTTTGTCGAACCTTTGGCTGTTTGCCACGGTCTTTGTTACTCTCACGCCATGCCAATCTCTCTGTTTCTCTCTATCTAGAGCTGTATTTTGCACGCCCTCTGTCCACCTATCAGTACATCTCTTTCTCTATATATTTATTATATCCTCTCGGTCTTTTTTTTCTTTTTGGATTATTTCCCGACCATTACAACCCCTACTCCAAATGTCAGCCAGTATACTGGCTATGTAGACTATGACAACAATGTGGATTCTCTCATGCACAGGAGGATAACCCTGCCTTGCCTCATACCCTCAGTCCCCCAACACCATAAGTACTCTCAGCCAAGAGGGCTAAACCCCAGTCTCCTGTTCCCTCATACACAGAGCCTCTCCAGGCTGTAATGCCCTGGAGAAGGATGGGTAACTCCAGGATGCAGAAGAGGTGTGTGTGTGTGTGTGTGTGTGTGTGTGTGTGTGTGTGTGTGTGGAGGGGGGGTATTGACTTGTAGTATTGAACTCTCCAGCGCCTGCTTCCTTAATATGGAGCCCGGGTCGAGCTCTGCCGTTTCCGAGCCCCCCATCACTCCCCCTTTAAGTCTCTCACACTTTCCTGTTCCTCACACATCCCCCTACGAGCGCTCAATATCTTGGCCATCTTGGAATGGGCTTATTGTCTAATGCCTGGAGATATGATCGTATTTATCTCCTAGATCACAAGCCACTGGATGCGCCCTTATCGATTCGCTGGGCGAAGGCTTGGGGTACTTTTCACAAGATGCCCACGTCAGAGATATCCTTCATGAGGGCTTTATCAGTTCGCCGCCATCTTGTTTCCTGTGTCTCGGGATGAGTGTCCCCCACCAAAAAGTGGGGCTTGTTGGGACACAAGGGGCTGGGCCCCAAGGTGGGGCTTAGTGTGTGAGATGAGGGGTAGGTGGCAGCACATCCGTCTGGATTACAGGGGATTTATACACCGGGAACACAGGGGGTTTATACATCGGCACCGAAATATAGAAATATGTTATGGAGTTTCTTCTAGAAGTTGCCCTCCACATTCATATGATAGAACACAGAGACACAACGATATCGCAATATCAATTGAGGGAATTTCCAAATTATGAAGGAAAATGTTGCTTGAAATACGCTTCCTAACACATGTCTCTTCTCAAAGGGACTACCCCAAGATACTTTTCTGGTGGATTAAACCAGTGGCAGATCCAGGGTTTGTAAAAGGAGGGGGTGCGACTCAAAAGGAGCGCGCGCCCCCGCGCCCCCGCGCCCCCTCTAAATCCGCCACTGTAAACCTCCTTTTAAACATCTAGGAGACACCGCGGACAGAAGATAGGTCCATCATGTAGATAATTTTACATCATGAAAACTGGCCACACACAGTAACTGGCCACGTTTTATGTCAAAACCTAGTGTCCAAACCATTCATAAGGCAACACATTTGAACTTTTATCAGCATGGAAAATACCACACTTTGTACACACTGAATATAATAATGCTGAATTAATGCAGTACGGGAGCATTCCCCATCTAATCTATCTATATTACACCATTGCAGAATACTAGAATATATTGCCCTTTAGATCTGCAATTGCTGCTTAGTAGGCCATTTAGATCATCCCAAGGCGTTGAATAATTTTGGTCAAGTAGCCCACAGTGTGTAATAGGCCACAAGAAATAGAGCCCCTAGAGCACCACGCATGCCATTGTAGGATCAGCGCAGCAGGCATTGGGGACACAGGCCGCCCGTTATGGGTTGTTTACAGTGAAATATATCCAAACTTATTTCATGTTTAGATGTTAGACATCATGCTTTTCCTCAACAACTGGCAAGTCAACAGTAGGATTTTATTCATAACTGGCGTCTAGGGATAGAGGGACATCAATATTTGTGGCTCTTTGTTTTGGGTATTTAGTGCCTAGTATTTTGAAAATCAGCTCAAATCATCTTGCGCCTTCGTACAATTTTAACTTGTATATGTAGCCTACAGTCGTATACAACATAGGTAAACACCAGCTCTCAATCCCGCATATTTATCTTATCCAATATAGACAAAACGTTTTGTACCTGTTCACATGGCATTGTACCACTTTTAGCAATGATGGCAATGCCTGCCCTTAACACGCAGTGACTTCGGTCTCCAAACTCCCTAAAACAACAAACAAAACTACATAGTACAATAGATGGATTGGCAGTGGCGGATTCAGAGGGGGGGGGGGTCCTTTTTGCCACTTACTTAAGAGTTTACTTGAATATTTGGTACCCAAAAAATTGCTAAAATCTAGGGGGTTCGCCCCCTCCTTTTGGACCGCGCCCCCTCCTTTTCTAAATCCTGGATTCGCCACTGCAATGTTATACAGTAATTAATGTTGCACTCGAAAAGCTTATCCTAACCGATATATATGAACAACCATGTGACGACGGAGGATGCCCAGGTGGCTATTTTTGGCCAGTTTCAGAGACATACAGACAAAGATGGACACCATCTTTACAGCAACTCCCCACACGTCATGGCTGACCGCACACGTCATCAAAAACACGTCACACTCCACTTCCGGTCTCCTGCGTCTCCTCACTTCGTCTTCCCGTCTCGACATCTCGTGATTCCTCCCATCTCGCGAGAGAGTGGGATAATTTCCCAGCATACCCTCGTGAGGGCGCCTTCCTGTCCTGCGCAGACGGTCACGGCGTTATGGCCTTTTGATCTATGGCTGCCCAGAACCATCATGCATCACACCGGAAGTCACTAGGGGACGCTGAGGCGCTGGAGGTCACGTGGCCGGAATGGACATGCGCGGTGGTCACCGCGATGCTTCCGGTCACGATGGGTGATCACGGGAAGGGGGCGGTCAGTGAGGCGGAACGATGGGGCACGCTATCGGTAAAGGCACGGCCCTCCAGTCGTCCGTCCCTGACCGCCTGGATGGGGTGTGAGTGGGAAGGGGGGGGGATGAGAGACAGGAAAGATTTTACCCTGACTTGGCGGTGGCCAAATGGTCGATAGTAGGGATATTTGTAACAATATGGCCATCTTCCCTGACTATTTCAAACTCAAGAAGAAGCTTCACACATTGAAATATATATTCTTATCTGTAGATACCTGAGAAACTGGTTGTAATTAAATCCTATACGCATCCTGATATACAGGCCAGGACGTGCCTGCACGGTATCACACGTATAGCCTCAAGAGCCCGTGCCGCGTCCCACTTTACGTATACTACTCATGTGCGTTCTGTGCATGTATAGCTCGCCCTGTCGTCTATTCAAGTACCCATGCTCGGAAGCAGGTTAAGGCCATGGGTGTAGATCTACGTTGATGTATTAGGTTTATGTTACTATGGCTACATGCTAAGAACCTAAACTCTATAACCCACAAGATTATATATACATATGTTCCAGAGACGGATGTCTGGATTACAAAATGAAAAGCGGCTACAGGACGGAGGGGATAGGAAGCGTGCCCATTAAGTTAAGTCTCTACCTCTTCCTATAACCTAAGCACATGCTTCCGCTTTTGACCATCTAAAAAAGGACAAACCTGAAAGGTAAAAAGAGGGATAAATACCCTATAAAATCCTCTTGGTTCTCTCCACTCTGAAACTGCTTCCCACGCCCTTGACCATACATGGTGTGTATACCTGCCGATGTAAATTAACATCTGAGCGCATGGCAACACCAAGTTGTCAACGTCTCTAAACCCGTTATTACAGAATTATCACACGGTCGTTAAGGGATTCCCTTTAACCTGGAATCACCAGGTTTTAGTGTTGGATGGGACTATGTGGAAGCTGAGGCGGTGGTTTGGGGGTTGGTAAGAGAGGGGGACAGATCAAGTGGGCAGTACTAATTATCCTCCCAGCTTTAACACTAATCACACGGCACACTGCCCCCAGCCTAACGGCCACAGGTACACGGCATGGTGGACAGGAGGAGGCGGTCCCTGGAGCGCTATAATCCTCTTGTTGAGTACCACCTCCTCCTTGTAGTTGTCTGTCGTGGTGTCCACTGGTCTAAGTATGGATTCAGCTTGTGTGTAACTGTGGCTAAAATCCCCCACAGCCACACAGTAAATACATGCCTGGATGGTTGGGTATAAAACCCAGTCTGTGCTTAGAGAGCGCTCGTCTGGGCAGTGGTGCGAAATGTCGTCTGCTTCATCATAATGCATCTTTTATCGCCCACCTCTTCTAAACCACCACCACGTCTCATCTCTAACCCTTGGCCTGATCATCTCACCACTTCTCACGCTTGGACACGTGCCGGGAAAAAAGTAGGGGTCAACAGGACACACAAGTCTCGCGGGATGAGATCACGTCCGGTGGGATTTGGCTGGTTCCCGAGCCCACCTGTGGATATTGTCTAAAGGTGTTGGAGACGATTGTCGTCTGCTCCCGCTATCCCTTAATTAGCTGTCATCCCCCAGAGTTCCCTGCGGCGGCGCATCCTCTTTTATTCCTGTTATGTAATAGTGGAGACTGTTGACGACAACAAATGCTTTCAAAACCAGCAATTTGTGGTGGATTGAAACCTCAACCGTCAAACTACATAATCCCAAAACATGATAGACACCAATGCATTAGGCATTGGCCTACTGATGAAAAGAGAAAAAACTGAAAGGACTCCCTTATAGATAAACTTATATTGAACTGTGTCTCACTTAATATACGCACACAAAAATAACATATTGGAAGTAGTATTACCAACAGCTGTCAATAGGGACAATGGAACTGAAGTGAAAATAAAACCCATTGTGTCTCCCTTCGTGTAGAAAAGTGTGAAGGGTATAGAAAGAGACACCTTTGCCGTGCTTTAGAAGAACGCCGCCACCCATTATTAAGGCATGGGGATTCACTCTTTGTCACACGGGGTCCCGCGTCTCAGGACTACCCGCGCGTGAACCAAAGCGAGGCTGGGGACAGCTTTTGAAGAACAAACGTGCGCGAGCGGCGTCTGTGGCGGAGTTTTCACCCTTTTTATTTTTTACCAGCGGAGTTTCTTTGCTCGTCGCCAATCCTACAGGGGGGAAGCGCCGACCACGGACTGATAAAACATAAAAGAGGCTGGTCGTCAGCCATTACACCCGGAGGTACTATCTGTCTTACAGCCGCGTCGGCGGTCTGTCGTCTGATGAAGGAGCCAAACCGACAATCATAACAAAAACCGCGACGCTCTGTTGTTACGCATGATTGCCGGAAAATTAATGGTGCGCGCTCATTCCGGAACAGACTCGGTAAGGGAGAGGGGGAGGGGGAGGGTGGTGCTGGAGAGGGGTTTAGTGATAAGGGGGGCGATTGAACTCGACCAAGACGAATTTGTTGCTGCTGTCAGCATTCCGCTCCCGAGTCGTCCCGGCATGCATCTTGTCGGCATATCAGCGGAAGTCGTGTTTAGATTAGGTTACCTTGACGACGGGACGCCGGTTTGGCATTTGACCTCAGATTTAAGTGATCCCCGGCGAGATTCAGATGAGATTTGTTTATTATTTATACCTGGTGAAAATGAGGAATGAGAAAGAAGAAAGGATGGGTGACTTAAAAGGGGATTGAGGAGACGAGAGATAATTGAAAAGCTTCGTTTAGAATTAACCTTAAATCATAAATATGCACACGGTTAACCCCCTAAAAGTCCATATGAAGCTGCAAGATTTATATTCCTTAGTCCCATGGTGCACCAATTAAGTGTTTTTTTAAGATCTAGATTAGTGTAATATGCTGACCCTTCAGAAGTGTATCTACCCGAAGGCACTGGGCGATGCAAGTAATGCATGATCTGTAGACCTATAACAGCAATATGGGCTCTGTAAAGGGTTAAGATGCCAAGGTGTGCAAAACAGGTTGACAATAAAATCAACATCAAGAGGCATTAGTATCAAGACTTTCATTATCGTCAACATTGTCTTTGTGGTTTCCCGTCAATTGTTTTAAAGTCATCAACACAGGCGTGGCACAATGTTAAAGAGGGTAGTTTTTGGTGTCATCGTTTTCTTATTTTGTACCAGGACCCTTGAATAGATATAAAGGCACTCCACTCCCAAAATTAGCTTTGGTATAAGAAACAACTCTATACATGTACTGTTAGAGGGCCCTAGGTTGAAGTAAATATAGAAGTAAAAGGTGAGATGGGACCTGAATATAATATACAAATATAGAGAGGGAGAATTTATCAAATGCTACATGGCAGAGCCTCATATTTCAAAGAACATGTTTTTGAATATAATAACAATCTTCACAACCACAAATGTCACATGTCCAAGTAACAACTTATAATATAAGACACATCCATGTCTCTAAACCTCAATCTTAACACCTGGTTCATCTTACACCATGCAGGATAGAGACTAGTCCCT
Source organism: Acholoe squamosa (assembly GCA_949317995.1). Taxonomy (NCBI): domain Eukaryota; kingdom Metazoa; phylum Annelida; class Polychaeta; order Phyllodocida; family Polynoidae; genus Acholoe; species Acholoe squamosa. Next base: position 63,189,499 of record OX439043.1, read on the forward strand.
ACCCCCACCCCGCCCCCTCCCTCACCCTCTCACCTGCCCCCTCCTTACCTGTTAGCATGGCCAGTAGGCACGGGGCCAATCGGTCACTCGGGGCTAGTTCATTAGGGCGCCGCCCCACCGCAGACCCGCCTAAGTACCGCAGCCTGCCTTTGATTGTGCCATGATGGCGAGGATTCTTTTAAATAAAGCATAAAATAAAACATGAATAAAGTATACCTGATCCTCCTAGCACCACAAGTGGCCGTCTTATCGGCCCCAAAGTGTGTGCCTTGCCCCTGGAGACGACCCCTATATACCCTTACTCCAGGGCTGAAGATGTAGAGGTCTCTGACTATAGTCACCCATGTTTGTAGAGTCATTCCTGTAATTCATTTATGTAAGTTGCATTGGATATCTCGTGTGTAGTGAGAAATGAATTTCACAATTGTATGGGTAGTGGGTACATCATTATAATGTTTTGAATAACACATGACATCTTTTACATACAAAAAATGCAGATGCCCATATACCTTGCTTGGCATCGCAGTGCTAATATTACCGTGGTAGGTCACCAAAATGAGCAAAATATAGTATGTGTAGTATACCTATGTATATATATATATATATATATATATATATATATATATATATATATATATATATATATATATATATAATTAAGACTTTTAAGGCAAACTGAAAGTTTGAAGATGTGTTCCTGAGTGAGGAGAGACACACAGAGACGGTATCGTAGTCGGGAGTTGAAAGGATCCATTGCAAAGACATTAGTCAACCAACAGTAGTGACCAATAGTCCATGACAAAACAGCAGTTGTACATTGTTTTCTTTGGTTCTCTTGTAGCAAATAATTTTGCACTGGCGATGGGGCATTGGTAAAGATTTGTTCTGACCGATCTTGGGTAAAAGGGGTTCCGAATCAGGGCCAGCAGTAATTGTTTCGCATGTCGACAGCATATTTTGTTTCTGCATAAAGATATGAATCAATGTAGGTATTACACAAAGACTTCATATCCTGTATGAATGGCCCTTCATGAACTGAGTGGACACCCCCCCCCTCCCCTGCCCACCCCTACACTCCACACAGGTTGACACCGGGGTGGTGGCAGGCCATACCCTGGAGGGGGGTAATTAATGACGCCCTGGAGAACGGTGTCAATAGTGCTGAGTTGTATCCATAAGTACAGGCCTGTAAGATTCATGGTGGGGTGGTATGATTTAGCAGGCCCTGGAGGGGTGGGAGGGGGCAGGAGCAGGCCCTACAGGGTGGGGGTGAGGGGAGGGAGGCAGGCAGGTGAGGGACGTGGTCAGGGGTGGGTGGGTGTGAGGGTGTCCTATGGGGAGAGCTGGTGGTGGTGACTGACTCACGCTTGTAGCTTGAGCTGTTGCTAACACTTTTATATTCTGACACTCTGTGGACCTGGACTGAACCTGACACTTTTACATTTTGGTAGTTCGTGTGACTGATCACTTATATCATGTTAGTGATATAACTTAGATGGTCGGATGTGCTTCATAAATGTCGGATGTGCTTCATAAATCTTAGGATCCAGAGGCACTCGTGACTATGCTTTTATATCCACTAAACCGGAAGTGCCACCAAGTGGTGCCCCCTAGCGGCGGGCACCAGAGTAGTGTGCTCCTCCGAAGTCTCCATCCATCCCTCTGGATAAGTGCAAAAAGCCCTCCGACAGAGCTCGATGAGTATAGCCTTACGGTCAATAAAAAGGAGTGATCACTAACCTCCAGTCACTGACCCGTCAGAAAACATCGTTAGAAGGCCCTGGCTGGAGCATCAAACTTAGGTGGTAGTCACCTACTAAGTATGGCCTAATCATATATGCTATAAAGCAAAGAAAACAAATAGAAAACAAAACTGTTTTTTTTATCTGGTTGGTTCAGACCTTGAAGTGAAACTTATTTGGTTTGTATATTCCCCCACTGGTATCGGCTTCCCAGCTGTTACCAGCTGTCAGACACTGACATGGTAACCTCGGTTGTCCATATGGAGAATGATGCTTAGGATAGATGCTATGGGCTGTTAGGGTAGATGATAATTATGGTCTGCTATGGCGGAAAGGACATGTTCTTAGGGATGGCTCACTCAAACACTTCGGGCCCACAAAATACTATGTGTGATACATGTACTATGAACCGCACCAAGGGTCTGTAGCCAAGAGGTTGATGCATATACCCCCACACAGGGTCCCCTTTATGTATGTCTGCTCACAGTCATTTCCCCACATAGGTCTATCTAAGTCCACACTGGTCCCATCCCTGTCCACCTCAAACCAAACCTCCATAACACAATCCTACCTCACTCATCACGCTGTGTGAAGGGGGGAGGGGATGCTGTCGTTTGATAAGGCCCCAGTCCATCCTTTCCCATCATCCACGCTGCATGTAAAAGTCGGCACATGAAGGATGCAGCTGGACGATACAGGGCGGCCACATCATGCCAACCCGACATAACTGTCAACTATAGGACGCTGAGTACCCGGCCCACAAACGCAAACCTCCCATTACCGACCGGGAACAGGCAGCGGCCGAGCCGATCAGCTCAGGCAGGTCAAGGGGAGAGCAGCTCATGGAGAGGGTACAGGGTTCGAGGTACAGAAGGCTAACTGCTATACTTTTGTTACTGGTTAGCTTCTGTTGTTAAGGGTAATAGGCCTGCTGATAGGGGTCAGGATCTGTGATAGTATTTCGCTGTAAGGTTTGTTAGATGAACCGATGTTTTCGGGGTTAAGTGATGAGCTTGTTCTGGCAATGCCTCCTATTACCATGCTACCACCCCACATTAGGCCTTACCATTCACGCCTGAACTGATGTATTTATTGCTGGCTACACGATGTATATACTTTCGTCTGTGGGTTTCCTCTGTTGGAGGTATACGTATAGTGCAAGTCTCTGAAAGTGTAAGAGGGTAGAACAGCTTATACTCCACCTGGCTCTGCACCCCATTGTTCCGACTGTAGGTTTATTTCCAAATTGTACAGTAGTTGGGCCAGCAGGAGGTTTTATGAATTAGGTCAGATCTGGCAGGAGATTTTGTGAATTGGGTCAGGTCTGGGAGGAGGTTTTGTGAACTAGGCCAAGCGTAGCAGGAGATTTTATGAATCAGGTCATTTTCAGCAGCTGACCATATTCTTCAGAAAATGGTAGTCCCTATGGGATTCGTACCCACGCACCAAAGAGTGCTAGGATCTCAAGTTCCATGTGCTAACCATTACACCATGAAACCTAGGCTGAGAATGAATGTGTTAGGACATCTACTGATTATTCAAATGCAATCCAATTGAGAAATATCCCTCCAAAATACAAGCAAATACCATAAAATTCTCTCATAATCTTTTAGGGATGGAGGTTTTGTGGCAAATCATCCTGATCCGCGGAGGTTTTCCATTACAAATACGATGATTGCACGTGTTAGTAGTATATGGAGTTAAAACATTGTATAAGACCAAGAGCATAGATTTTGTATGACTTGAATCAAAAGTTATAGGTTCTGTCAGTCAGTCAGAGTTATAGAATATGGCAGGTAGGTTCGGCTAAGTAAGGTATTACTTTATAACCCTTACTGTATTTTCCCATGGTGATCGCATCTATGTAATTTTATATGAAACAATTGCCTTATATGCAGTCTATTTATAGAACCTGTATAAAAAAAAAGACCATTGACAATTCTGTAGGTTCCCATAAGTGTCCAAAGGGATATAAAACCAATTATATCACTATGTGGCTAATCCATTGGCTGTGCGTTTATCATTGTATATACATAATCAACTATCTTTCTTAACAAGTACTTTTCCAAGTCTAATCAAGGACATAATTGCCTCCCATCCAGAATTTAATGACTATATATATATATATATATATATATATATATATATATATATATATATATATATATATATATATATATTCAGAAAACACATCTATCATACAAAGTTCAGCATTGATATATATATATATATATATATATATATATATATATATATATATATATATATATATATATATATATTATATTGCTTTCCTTCTACATGTACTTTATCATTTTACACGTGTGGCGTCTGGGTACAGAAATCCGTCTGTGAGGTTCCGGTGTTCCATTATGTTGCCGCCTCTCTGCCGATCCATAATACATGAGTTGGTGCTGGCCCCGCCGGCCATGCCAAAAGCAAATTAACCTCCTCCAGTGTGCCGCCTCTTTTGTCTTTGACCTATTATCTGATTACCAAGCATATGTAAGGGGCCATTGGCATCACCCTGAGGCCGCCCTGCCGCCCTGTAATGTGTATAAGGTGAGGGCCAGGGCGCCCACTAATGTGTATAACGTGATCTCCAGGCTTCTATTACTCCGCCTCCTGGGTCGTGGTTATGTTACCCCCCGGCCTCCTCCTGGGTCCCCGGCCACCAAGCTTCCTTACCGCCTGGAGGAGAAGAGCAGCCACCGGGGCACAGGTACACAGGCTCCTAACGGGACCCTTACCCCCTGATGTATCCCACCGTCAGGCGGCTAGGTCGTCTGTAGGGGGTTGGAGAAAGGGCTAAGACGTAAGGTGGATACATTAGATAGAGTTAGGGAGAGAGAGAGGGAGAGCGAGAGCGAGAGAGAGAGAGAGAGAGAGAGAGAGAGAGAGAGAGAGAGAGAGAGAGAGAGAGAGAGGAGAGAGAGAGAGAGAACAAGGGCGACAAGGAACAGATGAATAATGAACAAAGAAAGGAAGGAAGAAAGAAAGAAAGAAAGAAAGAAGAATCAAACATAAACGCACATGTATATATTTTACTATCATATAAAATTATATAAGCAGAGAGACAGACAAAAATTCACATATACCATATATACTGCCATGTATACTGATATGTATACAGGGGGACAGAGACAAACATACACAAGTCATGTACCATAATTATACTGACATGCATACTTTTATTTATAACTGAGTATGAGTAGTATATAAAGAGGGCATGATTCTCAGGCACGATACCCCTTGTGAACAAGCAGGGGAAACCTATCCTTGGTGGCTTGATTTAGCGCACCTGCACTTAAATGTCCATAATCATACTGACAAGCATACAGAGGGACAGACAAACACACACAGTAACAAGTATACCATAATCATACTGACAAGCATACAGAGGGACAGAGACAAACACACACAGTAACAAGTATACCATAATCATACTGACAAGCATACAGAGGGACAGAGACAAACACACACAGTAACAAGTATACCATAATCATACTGATAAGCATACAGAGGGACAGAGACATACACACACAGTAACAAGTATACCATAATCATACTGACAAGCATACAGAGGGACAGAGACAAACACACACAGTAACAAGTATACCATAATCATACTGACAAGCATACAGAGGGACAGAGACATACACACACAGTAACATGTATACCATAATCATACTGATAAGCATACAGAGGGACAGAGACAAACACACACAGTAACAAGTATACCATAATCATACTGATAAGCATACAGAGGGACAGAGACATACACACACAGTAACAAGTATACCATAATCATACTGACAAGCATACAGAGGGACAGAGACAAACACACACAGTAACATGTATACCATAATCATACTGACAAGCATACAGAGGGACAGACAAACACACACAGTAACATGTGTACCATAATCATACTGACAAGCATACAGAGGGACAGACAAACACACACAGTAACATGTGTACCATAGTCATACTGACAAGCATACAGAGGGACAGACAAACACGCACAGTAACATGTATACCATAATCATACTGACAAGCATACAGAGGGACAGACAAACACACACAGTAACAAGTATACCATAATCATACTGACAAGCATACAGAGGGACAGAGACAAACACACACAGTAACATGTATACCATAATCATACTGACAAGCATACAGAGGGACAGAGACATACACACACAGTAACATGTATACCATAATCATACTGACAAGCATACAGAGGGACAGACAAACACACACAGTAACATGTATACCATAATCATACTGACAAGCATACAGAGGGACAGAGACAAACACACACAGTAACATGTATACCATAATCATACTGACAAGCATACAGAGGGACAGAGACAAACACACATGTATACCACACAATGACATGTTTACAGAGGGATATAGACAAGGGGGGCAGACACACATGGGAAAAAAACTTTATGTAATACAATGACAGACCCAGGGTTTTGAAAGGGAGGTGGCCGTGCTTTTCATTTAGCCTAGCGCCATTTTTGGCTAAATTTGAGGCTTCAAAGAGGCAAATAAAGGAGGTGCTCACCCCTACTCCCCTGACTAAGGTTGAGATTGTTGCAACATGTGTCCCACAGCTTAGAAATCATATAGGACTGAAAAAAACAGAAGACGTAGGGACTATATATGGCAATGGTCTCTTGCTAGCTGAGGGTGTAGGATATATATTAATCTTTAAACAGAGTCACAGATCTTATATTGCATTATTTATTAGTCTCAGCACCTCAGTTGATGGTAAGTGGGAGGTAGAGAACTACGCTAGAAGGGCGATAGCTATGGAGATATTTTCAGAATTTTCAAGAGGAAAGGACTATAGATCTATAGTTAGAGGAGGGAATGCATGGGAGAGAGAGGGAGAGAGAGAGAGAGAGAGAGAGAGAGAGAGAGAGAGAGAGAGAGAGAGAGAACGACACACAGACAGACAGAGACAGGGACAGGGACAGATACAGAGGGAGAGAGAGAGACAGAGAGGCAGAGCGAGAGAGACAGAGGGTGAGAGAGAGACAGGGATACAGAGAGCGAGAGAGGCAGACAGAGAGAGACAGAGGCAGACAGGGAGATACAGACAGAGACAGGAAGAGACGGACAGAGAGACAACCAGAGATAATGGCACAGGAGTCAGACAGTCATGGAAGAAAGGACTGAAGGAATGGGTAGGTGGAAGAGAAGAGGCACAGAAAATCATAAACATAATGTTAATTAATGTTAGATTTAAACCTCAAATGATGGGCATTGCACTAACCATTAGGCAGCATTCTCTGTGTACCTTGGCCGCTTGCCTCTTTTCCTTCTCCTACCCCCCCCCTCCCCAAGCACCCCCCCCCCTTACCACATCTGTGATCTTCATCAGTTTGATGCTGTGGTCGTAGAGCCAGGGATCTACAGGATTATGGGTGGATTGGGTGAGGCCTGATGCTATCAGGAGCCAGGGCAGGGATGGGGAGGGGTGAGGGGTGGGGGTTTCTCCCATGGGTGGGGACTACGGCCGACTTAGTTAAGAGTATGGGACTGAGTGAAGAGTTGAAGTTTGGGACATTGTCAACGCATCAGATTATTAGTTATCCACAAATTGTTGTATCGGGGATTGTAGTCTCTACAAGGTGTGATGTATAACATTTATATCAATGTCAAGACTTGCGTTTGGGGACCGGGCTGGGTAAATGACTAGTTTGTGACCCATTAGAAGCCATATGGGCACTAACTGAGTATGAGTAGTATATTAAGCGGGCCTGATTCTCAGGCACGGTACCCTATGTGGGAGTAGGAAAGCCTATTCGTAGTGGCTCATTTCAGCTTTCCAGGATCCACACCTACCTTGGAAGGGGCGCCTTATAAATAAGGAGAGCCTGAAGTCAGGGTGCGCCTTAGAGGGGATGATTTTCTACTATACAATAGAACTAAAATGTCAAAAATGAGACCCAGGTGCGCCAATTATGGCTTCAGGATGCGGCTTCTATGCGAGGTGTGCCTTATATGTAATGTTATACGGTACTTACCAAGATTACCATGTACACACCTACTTACTGTGACTACCCACTTGACAAAGGAAGTACTTTTTACGTTATAAAACTTGTTTTAACGTAACAAATGTGTATTTTAACTTAAAAATGTTTCTTTGCCCTGTGAGTATAATGCACACACTTACATGTACCAAAACACAGCAAAACAGCAGACAGTAGCATACTAAGACGAAAGTCCCCAAAATCACAATCAAAGTAGGCCTACAGACGTCTCCACGATTTTGATACAGGTGTGTTACTCACTCTATCACTGTGTTACCTTAAACAACCTCGAAATTTGGCCCCAAGTCTCCGTTATGCATCCGTCCATGCAGGGAACCCGATCCACAGCCTAACAATTCACCACAGAGACATTGCTGACTATGTGAGTAAATGGTAGTAGAATTGCAATCAGTACTTGTACCTGGACTGAGTGTGAGTAGTCTATAGAAAAGGGCATGATGCCCAGGCGATAATCCCGATTTTAGAGTCAAAGGGATTATAGCAAGGAAATCTAATTCATTCACGGTGACTGGGTGATATAAATGACAGTTCCCCAGTGTCTATAATAATTGTAACCATGAAGGGCTTGATCCGAATGTTGTTTGGGTGTTTGAAAGAAGAAAGGCATAATAGTAGTGAATAGACACTTCTTCAAACTGTCGCTGTCTTCCAAGAACTTCTGCAAACTGTCCACTATATTTTGATGATGCAATGATGATATAAAGAAGACACACCAAACGTATACCTTCCCTACAAGCTACCTTCCACTCTTTATCCTTGCAAATTATCCATTTTAAACTCACCACTTGGGCCTTTATTTAAAAAATAAACTCCACCTATTCCCCCTCTACTCTCTCACTCTACCCAACCTCTCCTCCCTGGACCTGAGCTCTCACCACCCTCACCCAAGCCAAACGTTGCTGTTTAATGCGGTTTACCCGCGTACCCGCCTCCGTCATTTGTTAGTTGCCCTCGGTCATCCATTCGCCCACTGTAATACATTTCCAACGCTTGCATGCACCAGCGCGGCTACATTGGCCGGCAGACCGCGGCCCAACCCGGGCTGGTGGATTTATCACGGCCGGGCTAGGCCCCCGGGGAGGCCGGCGGGCCGCCCTGCCTTGCCCGGTCTCAGGCCCTGAGGCTGGCCGGCCAAATTACTTCACTATCCGGCAGAGTGCACAACCATAAGTTTAAGAATGTTGCGCACGCAATCCGGCGTTGGCTTTGGCTAGAAGGGATGGGGGTGAAATGGATGGTAGGGCGGGGCACAGTGTGACGGTATAGGAGACTGTCAATGAGTTGGGGCCAGGATCTATGGGCAGGGGGTGGGAGGGGGAATGGTGCTGAGTGGTGGTGGTCAGTGATGGAGGTGGTCAGTGGTGGTGCTGGTGGGGAGGATTGGGCGGGGGGGGGGTGAGTGTGGGGTAACACCAACAGACAGACTTGTATATACAGAGAGAGGGCTGGCTTTTATTGACCGCACTCCTGTCCGATGAGGCTGTGGCATATAAGCTAAAGAGAGCACTAAGTAGGTACCCTCTCATGTCTCAAGCCACACTCTGCTTCACCATTCAGCTTGTACTCACCATTAGTCTGGAGAGGGCTGGTTGTAAAGTTATGACCGTTATTATCTCCGGTCAGTCATAAGTAGGATATGACTGGTCATAACTATCTGTTTCACAAGGAGATATAACTAGCTTGTGAATGCAGTCACTTTTTACAACCGATCTTATGACTGCCTTTTGGTGTTTCTAGGGGTCATATGGAGGTATTTGATGCCCACTTTTATAAAAAAAAATGTATGCAAATGTAATTTTTCAAAATACCATCATGTTGTACATGGTTCCTACATGTTATGGGCATTTTCTGGTTAAGTTTGACATATTTTTGAATGTTAAAACATGATTTAACTGCACATGGATACCTGCTAAAATTATGACCACTCTTAAATTGATCATAAGTTTTCCTATAATTGAGTTGAAGACAGGTCACAAACAGCTGACATATAGTTACTACTTTTGTAATATACCACCTAGCCACCAGAATGGATGAGGGCTATTATGCCCTTCTCACTAAGACATGCACCCCCATCCCTGTCAAGGTTTTAAAAGAATACCCCCACCCCTGTTGTAAATTACTCACAGGTCTTTGGAACCATATTTTTTGCATTAATGCATCGTGCCCATTGGTTGGCATGATGCATATAGCCCAATCTATGAATGCAGCCCTAGCAAGTAACTCACCAGGGCTACATCCAAGCATCATATAGACCCTACAGGGTTGATATAAAATCTCCCGTAGGGTCGGCATAATGCTCCCGTTAGGTAGACTAGGCGGAGGGCTCGGCCTACTGATGGGTACCGGGTATGTGATCATACATAGTGCCCTACTGTAAATCCTTGTGTATAGGATGCCCCTCGCATATAGGACGCACCCTGAATTAGACTAAATCTTATAGCACTCATCTGGGGTCAAATTTTGGTCATTTTTGCACTGTTCTATAGAGTAAAATCCTCACATATAGGACGCACCATGAGTTCAGTGTAAAAGCCATGGCCTATGCACGAGGATTTATGGTAATAACCATGCGTTATAACTGATTGTAACTTTAGGGGATTTACACTCTTCCAAATGACATTAGAGGGGTAATTTCCCCTGTTCAGAATGATGTCAGAGGGGTATTTTCCCAGTTTTACACTGGTTTCCCGCCTCCTATGACTGAAATTATAACTTTTTACCGATGATAAACTTACAACTGAACCAGTCATAAGTATGTAGTTACAACTGATAAGTGTTTCTAAACAGGCAGCAAAATATGACTAGTCATAAGAAAAATATGACTTAAGATAATAAAGCCCTTCTAGAAACACCATCAGTCATAAGCCTATGACCACTATTAAATTTACAATAATATTTTCCTATGACTGGTAACAAGTATGGACGCCTTGTGAAATATCCAACAGGTGAGGCACTTCTGAGGCAAAATTACCTTTTCCTCTATGTGCAACAGCCTCCTGTATATCTACAGATGGGGAGGTGTGCATGTACTGGTTACATTGTGTGGTCGGTATGGACACTGTTGGGTCAGGAACTTAAGCTCCTTTTTATGACACTACTGCCCGTGGCCGGCATCCCAAACAGAGCTTTTCCACAGCAGCTTGGTGATTTCTTGTTGTCTGGTCTGGGACCTTCAGCAGGATCGAGTCTCGGTCTCTGCTGAAAGGGAATAGGAAAATGTCAAGTGTAGTCCTGATAGACCGCTTGGGAGAGGGAATCAGAGATCCCTCCCTCCTCCCGCCCAAGAGCCATTTTTTTTTTACTCTCTCAACACTAGAGCTAATGCAATAGTCGAACTGGGAGTCATTTTAATGAGGTGCATGACTCTGATTGAGAATGAAATCGTTCATTACCCTTTGATGTTGGCCTCGTCTTCAGTAGACCATATAAATTTATATTATATTGGGCTTTGGAAAGTCAGATCAGAGTTTGCCCTTTTTTATACTAATGGTGATCTTAATTTGCGATCCACTTCAAGAGAACTAACCAGATACTGGTGGACCTCTACCTCAAAGACATTCCTACCTCAAATCACTCTCTCATTGTACTCTTGTATGTCAACTCCGGATGTCAACTCAGATAATCAACATTCATCAGATGGGTGCATGTAAATTATCATAATCTTATGCATGCGGAGAGATCATTGCTGGCCATCACTTTAACTCGAGCACCTTTCTCTAAGTGGCGAGAGAATAAAATATAGACTATGGATCATTGTTTAGATTTGGGGCTAACTACCTCTGCCCAGAAAACCTACAAAGAGAACACTCAGAGCGGCCCTCTAAGCATCATAGTTATAAGCTTCGTCCTTTGTTGAGCAAATTATTGGACACAGGAATAGCAGGAACAGGGCTGTGGGGATGAGTTGATCTGAGGATCAATGCCTGGGTGAGTGTCTACATAATGAGTCCAGTATCCGGGTACTGTTAATGGCGGCGTTTACAAACTGCTGAGTCACGGTTAAAGAGCAAAAGAAGGGTGAAAAACAATCAGGCAGTTCACCCACGGCTTATCTGGTCACTACACCTCCACCCTCACCGCCACGCCTTAGCACAAGACAAATGGCGTCCTGACCTTCAACGACCTCAAGGTCACTGACCAGGTCAAAGGTCATGACGTCATGACAGACGCCGACATGTCACGTGGTATGGTCATCATCCGGGTTATCAGCCAGGGAATTCCTATAGATCATAGGTCGTGGTGCACATTGTCGGGTGGGGCCTTGCCTGTTGTAATTGCCTTATCCTATGGTGGGGGCCTTAAGAAATGGACAAGTTGCTGTGGGATTGGCAAGGGGGTCTTGGGGGAGTTGGCCAGGCGCTGCCGCCACAGGTCAAGGCCTTACACGGCGTCGCCGATATTAATTGGGAAGGAATGGGGAGGGCTGGTCGCTTGTTGGCATAATCTGACATTGAATTCTGGCCTGCTCCTGGCAATTTGCCTCATATCGCGGCGAGATGTGAAGGGTAATGTGTTTAGAGGACGAGCAGTGGGCAGGGTGAGAACGGCCTCCGTCAGACCCTCCCCTCCCTCCGGCTCCTCATAAGGTTGTGAATCATTCCTTATAGTGGGAAAGGGGTGTCTCCCTAAGTTGGGCTTGATCTCTGTTACAAACAGATTAATTTAGGTTTACACGGTTTACCTCATCTATTAGAGATAAGAACCTTCAATCTCTCATTAGCAGTCCCTATGTTGGGCAGTCCTGTGTGCATCACTCATTTACCTGTTGTCTTTAAAAAAAAACCATGATCACGACAAGCTGCTGTCTGCAACAATTTAGTAAATTCAAACGCTCAAGCCACATTACGACCCATATTGTGGACTACGCCCTCATAATGTTCTAGTACATGCTTTTGTAGATTCAGACAATGTCCGTGTGGGCCTAATTAAACTTCGGATTGAGGCTCCAACCGTCCTAATCAACTACGATATAATCCTAGATCTGGAATTGTCAACCTGTGATTTCTACTCCCCATGTTTGATGTTGAGATTGTGGCGGGTTGCTGCGTTTTCCTTTATGCGCCTCACAGAGCCCTTTCTAAATGTCGTCTGCTTTTTGAGGCAAAAGTCATCTGCTGGCCTTTGACGGCCATTATAACCTTTTACACGGCCCGAAGGTCATGTCGCCCTTAGGGTGAACGAGGATCCTTGACCTTTTCCCGCCAAGGGTTTGGGAAGCACATGGATATTTTCTTTTTGTAAACGACATCGGACTCTTTTTTCTCCATCATTATTTGACAGTGAGCTAAGACAGAGCATTAAGATTTCTTAAGTTATCAGAGAACATCATCATTATGACAGTTCTTGACATGATTTCTACACTACACACATACTTATCCATTGACCCAGAATCCAATTGCATGCTCGTCTCTCTCTCTCTCTCTCTCTCTCTCTCTCTCTCTCTCTCTCTCTCTCTCTCTCTCTCTCTCTCTCTCTCTCAGGGAAAGGGGAATCTAACAATAAGGTTTAAAAGGGCCACTCCCTTGGTTTCCAGGATTATCTCCTGTAACTTCAAATGCATGACATACTTCACGGAATATATCTATACTATTTAAAACATAATTTCAACATTGTTATTATCGTATCTTTGTGTAATAATAATGACAGTCTACTAACTGTTATACACCCAACGCTACACCAGCGTGGAAAAATAACTAAAACCATAGACATACAGATCTACTCACGCACATGCAATACGAGCAGAATCAGTTCATGTAGGGACAAACCACTCACCATTATTGCATGCTACCACCAGCTCCACCACAAAGACTCCCCACTTCCTGAGTTTGGTGGCTTTTCTAACAAAGAGCAGGTCACCACAGCCATCCCCGAGCTGCTCATCCTAACCCAGATCTGGGCCCCATGAGCTGCTTTTGTGCCCCCATTGGAACCGGCCTATGCCTAAAACAAACAATCTAAGGACTGCAATGGTGCCGTGCTTCACCGAGTGACAGAGTGAAACTTAAACATGTGCTTGACAAGAGCTCAGCGAGAAGGATTTGGAGTCCATCCTTTCTACCTTTTGCCAGGTATTGGGCCCTCCTTACACCCAAAGCTTCACTTCTTGTATCCCCCCCTCACTGAGGCATTTTACTTTTTACCATTATATGCCTTCAGTTGCATTCCTAGTTCCCAGTCTATAATGTTGGATTGATTCCCACAACTGTTCTCCAAACCTATGTCTATATCCTGTTGATCTCTTCCAGCCTTTCTGCAATTCCCCATACCAAATTTCTGGTTTCCCTGTTAGGTATCTCTATTAACAACAATCCATACACATGTTCCACAACATCTTCCCACACTTATCATAGGATGCCTGATTCATCCAGTTGCCTTTAGTATCTATTGCCGTTCCCACTGTGTTTCCTCCTTTTATTCATCCTCATAAATCCATAGTTTCCCTGGCTCAGCTGTCTGCTTGAGGACGATATCTACAGCTGACCACTCCTGGATATGGTACATTCCTGACGGCAGCTATCTGGGTGTGGGGATGGATGGACAGGGGCTACCCTCATCCAACCATCCATCATAACTGGTGGTTGTGTGCGGGGGGCATTGTCAAAGACGGTCTGTGGATTTACCAGTGGTCAGTTTTGGTCAGTCTGACTTCTATCATGTCATAGGAGGGCGATGGTAAAAGACCTTTGTAGAATATGATAAATCTCCCAATGGCACAGCTAGATACCAATACAATGTTTTTTTCTTTTATTTCTGAAAGGGTTATCAAGATTCCAAATTCCAGCAACGTAAGGTATAAAACAAATTCACCAAAGCCTATATCACAAAGTACAAGGAATATGGCCGCATCTACCATACCTTTTACTTGCCCTGAGGAAGGGGTTGATAATGCTACAACAGACAGTGGTCGCGCGTTAGAGCAAGCATTTAAATGTATTGGTAAAATTGCATGTCAATGGACTATGTTCTACCTAGTGAAGAAGAAAATAATGACAACCCATGACGGTGATGATAATATTTGGAATGTGTCACGACGAAAACCAGCGCCAGATTGCCCTCAGAGAACGATTCATTTAATTCTTCTTGGAGGAAAATTAAACTCCCCACCCCAGCCACCACGCCTCAGCGCCCCTCTCCATGCTTCATTTCTTTTTGCCACAGGCACAGTCACCACCCCTGTGTTTTCACATCCTTCCTCCTTGTTTACCCTCACCCAGCCAGCTGAGCGACTCAAGATTACGTTACCAGCTCATTTGCTCACGACCCTTTGACCTGAGACAATGGAGCTGCTCCTGGCCCAGATGGATCCGGTTAGGGCCACCAGAATGCAGACAAATGTGGCGGAAAAAAATGGCAGAAATTTGATTAAGTCTGATGGAGCATGACGAGAGGGGCAAGGGAGTGATGCTGACCAATGAGGTGTGACTGATAGGGCACTGACTGCAGGGCCACCCAGCTATGGCACGGAGATAGGTGGAGAGATAAGAAAGTAGGATGGCACAAGTAAGGGATGAAACACAAGAAAATTGGGATGGCAAATGATAAGGGTATTTCTGTATGGTAAAGCAGTGGTACAGTCAAGTCAATTTGTTTGAAGTTTGCTCGTGGCATGTAACAAGGTCATATCTGAGTCTGATCTGGGTATTTTGGCATTAACAGAAGGCAGTAGTTTAGGGGAACGTGTATAAACAGCAGTACATACGTTAGTAGTATAGGGAAATATGAATAATAAACAAGCCATTTACAAGTCAGTAGTATAGAAAACCCATAGGAAAGGTGGGTATTAAGCAAAACACTCGGCAGTAGTAAGGGAAAGGAAGATGATCACTAGAACATAAGTCAGTATTATAGGGGAAAGTGAACAATAACCAGGACATACGTCAGTAGTATAAGCACAGACCTAGATAGTATGGGGAAATATTAATAATCAAAAAAGTTAATAATCAATGAAAATTATGTAACACAGGGGCAAAGGAAGGAAATCATAGGACCGAAGTGTGCTTCATACACATTTGCGACACATTTGGTGGATACCTTGTGAGAAAGAATATGTCATAAGTTCATGCTGTGCAACTTTATAGTCAGTGGAGGTAAGAGGGAGGAGACTCTCTTTTCCTATTTCGGAGTAATATCTGGGTTTGACGTTGATATCTCAAAGTCTTTGGGTGTGAGGTTCGGCGAAAGTCAGTAGTATAGTAAGGGCATAAATGACAAATAGAGGTTCACAAGGTGATTCTATTGGCAGATAAGAAGCCAGAGGCCGTAGGCCGAGTGCCTTCTTCTCTAGCCAATAGAATCACCAAGTGAATCTCTATTTGTTATCTATGGCATTTATACCATGGTTTCCACCATTAAATTAAATATATTTACCTTATAAAGCCATGAAAATCAATGTTATTTGTTGTGAGTTGATATGAAGAGGCCGGTCCTCCACCATATTGCTTTCTTGTCAAGTCATCGGTATGCGCGAACATATTCTCCACTGTAAATTCAGCAATTCTGGAGCCTTTGACAAGAGACATGAATGTAAACACACATATATAAGTCGTCATGTCCTAGAATCCATCATGGTATATGTTATTCTTCTAAATTTAGACATTTTCCATCGACGACAGGGCTCCGGTTCGATTCAAAACAGACCGTCTCCCTGAGCGAGCGGACTAGACAGCGAGGACAGAAAGTGTTACGTTCACCTGTGTCCTGCAGGCATTTTCATAGAGCTGGTAAGGAGCGCACATGGCGGGCGAAATTGCCTCAGACCGTATGCCATCATAACAAATAGGTTCATTTAGCGCGTACTATTCGAACTTCATTGTCCACTCCCGGCACTGTAAAATCGTTCAACAATGTGATAACCATGGTATAAGGAAAAGTGAATGGTCACCAGGCAATAAGTCAGTAGTATAGAGAAAAGTATATAATCACCAGGCGATAAGCCAGTAGTGTAGAGAAAAGTGAATAATCATTAGGTAATTAGTCAGTAGTATAGAGAAAAGTGAATGATCACCAGGCAATAAGTCCGTAGTATAGAGAAAAGTGAATAATCACCAGGCAATAAGTCAGTAGTATAGATAAAAGTATATAATCAGCAGGCGATAAGTCAGTAGTGTAGAGAAAAGTGAATAATCACCAGGCAATAAGTCAGTAGTACAGAGAAAAATGAATAATCAGCAGGCGATAAGTCAGTAGTACAGAGAAAAGTGAATGATCACCAGGCAATAAGTCAGTAGTATGTCTCCAGAAGGTCAGTCTGTGGTAAGACTATGATTTCAGATGTCTGGGCACTGTCTCCCTACCTCACGGGATAAATCTAAAGCAATTCGCCCCTTATCACCTCAACCCAAATTAGAACCCATGCTTCCTTCAGTACACTATACCTTCACTTCTGTCATACTGAAATGAAACAAAAATGCTTCTCCCAATCCCCAATGTTAAGTACAGCCTTATCTCTTCTATTCTCACTGCTCTCCCGCTATCTACCACCACGTTCTTTCTAAGTGCTTCCTATCTGTTCCCTGGCCATTAACGACATGTAAACTACAACCTACTTAGACCTTATTCTACAACTCCTATCACGCTGCACCGAAAATCTTAAGGGTCATATCTACAACTTAGGCTTTCTGAGCCTTCCCCTCTCATTTCGCTCGACAACCATGAAATGCCCCCTCACTTTAACTTTGAATTGCACACTACAACAATCGACTGTATTGCAAACCCTTGGATTTGGCTTGCAATCATAACAGGGTCTGGGTACACAACATAGGTTCGTTGTACACTTCCTCATCCTCCTCTCACACTGAATTTCAACCCAAACCACTGTAAATACTGTCTCATACAATACACCCTTCTGTCCGAGCTACATTCACCCCCTCCCATCCCTCTCTCCCACCACCCTGAGTCCGTCCCCTAGCCTGGAGATCATGTGAGGCGGGTGAAATAGGAGCGATTCGTCAGGCGAGCAGCTCGACTCGGACAGGTCACATTAGGGCGGCCAGCGGCGCGAGCAGCTCACTCAATTCTCTATCGGTCTCACTCCGTTAGCTCCTCACTGACGATGCTGATTGAATGCTGTAAAGGCAGGCGGAGCAGGACGTGCGCTCAGCACCCAGAACATGGTCTGAGCTGCTCTGAGCTGATTGAGGCGTTGGGAGGAGTTGATGAACTCGTGCTGTGCCTGACATGCTGGTGGTGGTGATGGGGAGGGGGTATGGACATGGATTCAAGGTACGGGAAGGTGAGGGTGTATGTCAAGATTGCTATATAAAAGGAATATGGGAGGTTGCATACGCTGTATAAAATGTTGTCAAATTAATGATGAAATCCTTGTCCCAACGTTCCGTCTTTAATTTCAAGGAGATAACTTGTTTCGCCGTACTGTCATCTGGGGCGAAACTACCCTACTTTACTGCAATGGTTACGATGGTTCACTGTTCAGTTTTATGGGGATCAGTGGTGGATTCAAGTCATTTTCAGAGTTTAGGAGAGCAAGCAAAGGCTATGTGTATAGCCTTGATATTTGTTGTAAAGGAAGCAACAGGAAATAAACACAATTACCGCACTACAGGGTGGGAGGGATGAGTATACCACTATGGGGATCTATGACCAGCGGGGAGGACGGGGGATAACGGTGATAATCACAACATGATTTAGTGGAATGAACGACGTTGTAGAATTTCCTTAGTAACCCAGTTTAGGTAGCTCCTAGAGTACCATGTCCGACATAGTTACCATTACTGGCCAAGGTAGATGTTTTCTTTCGAGCAGAATAAATTACACAAAGATTGCACAAGATGGGAGTAAGGTTGAGAAAGCACAGAAACCTCCAGGAGGCTATTTTTCAACACTACGACTACGCACATTCACTGCGATTTGAAACGCTCAAGAATAGTGCAGGGATCGTAGGCACTGCTCTACAACTGCTCTGTACCATTATCACCCATCCAGGCGTTATAATTATATAAGGTTTGGTGTACAGCTGTCGCACTGGTGCAGGCGTTAGTGTATAACACTGTCGTGACAATATTGTAAGGCTTCACTACGATGGGATCCGGGTATCAACAGTTTTTAGACGTAGACCGGCTTTACTACCACAGACCAATAAGACCAATAAGGAAATCATCCCCCGGAGGAGGAAATGTCCCAAAATAGGTACCGGGTTTCAACAGCTGGAAATTCTGGCTGGTTATTCAAACTTAGCAAATCTCTCAAGGACTAAAATAAGTTTCCCTTAAGCATGCTGATGTAACTGTAAGTTTAAATTAGAGCTGCATGGCCGCAGACTATCTACTCCTCGGCAACTGTTCTTTGTTCTCAGATTCCTTGTGTTTAATTGGTTGAAACTAGAAATGACAAAGGGCGAGGAAAATACCCTTACAAAAAGAAACACAATTATGAAAATGAAGTACAATGACACGGTTAAGCAGAAAGTGATGCACAATATATGTACTTCACACATTATACCCACAGATAGGCTGCTGTTTTCTGGATTCATTTTTATGAGACTTTACTACTCCAAAGTCCAGCTTGATTGACCTGTCCCTGTGTGTGATTGTGAACCTTCATCACAATGCTAGCCTCATTCCAATGGGTCCCACAGGACTGTAGCAGGAAGAAGGGTAGCATTGATTGACCCAGAGACAAAGATAAATTTAGCATTAACTGCCTAGAGCTACTAATGTCCTATTGTGTCCATGTGAACAGCCGGCTAGACTACAATCCATTGGCAATTGAATAAATCGATGGCGATGTGAAATGCATCGTTAAGACCACAAAAAATATCATTACAATTATCAACACACCATAGGTAATGTTATGGCAGAAGAAAGGATAGGCGGCACACACGTTTATTAGTAGGACATACGCACTGAAAAAAAAAATCTTACTCACATGTGTCTGGATCCACTAAAGAAATGTCGCCAAAATGAGTATGAGACTCAGCCTGGTCCTGGGGTGATACTCTGGCAGGTCCTGAGGCTGATCTGGGGGTGGTACTCTGGTTCTGCCTGAGTATCATCCCATGATCAGGCTGAGTCTCAAATCATACTCATTTTGGCGACATTCCCGGAGTCTGGATCCAGACTCATGTGAGTAAGAATTATTTTCGGTGCGCTTACATTGATATTAAGCAGGTAATAGTTCAAATTCAATGGTAAAACCACATGCATCAATTGTCTGGACATGGCCTTTATCTGTTATTTCACATTCTGACAATGAGGACAGGTTCAGTCAACATTCAGATAGCGACGTGTAGTTATAGGGGCGGGTTGACTGGATGATAATTGCAGTAATTTTCTAGTCCTAATTTCTCGAGGGAGAAAACAGTGAAGATTTCTCTAGACACGAGAGATTGGGTTTTGGGCAGGGGTCGTGTGACTGTAAAGGTTGTGCAGAGAGGTTCCAGGGTTAAGGGATAGGGTGTAGGGTAGGGGTACAGGGTGAGGATGGGGTGTGGGCCAGGGGCAGACATCCAGATGGACACTGGTCAACTAATGGTCAGTCCCTCCCATGGGGGGTCCAGCCACCCCCCCCCCCTCTCACCCTCCTGACCCCTCACCCTGCCCCTCAGCCCTTTCCATATTGCTGACGACGCTTATGACGCCTGGAGTGGACATTATCTGAAAG
This sequence comes from Acholoe squamosa, assembly GCA_949317995.1. NCBI lineage: Eukaryota > Metazoa > Annelida > Polychaeta > Phyllodocida > Polynoidae > Acholoe > Acholoe squamosa. The sequence continues at coordinate 63,209,933 of OX439043.1, forward strand.
GGATGGGGATGGTGGGGCAGGCTAAAGGGGAGAACAGAGGAGGGGTCAAGTGTTAAGGCGGGGAGACAGGGGCGGAGGGGTCAGACAGGGATAATCTACCCAGGGCTGTGGTCAGTGAGAGGGGGGATAATCCTGACATGGGGGTCAATGGTTATAGAATGACCGCCAATGGGAGGGGGTGGACGTTGTGGGATTATCAGATGACCCCCTGTCTATAGATAAGGTGGACAGATGACCTCTCCAATTAAACAGGCGTGAACTACCCGCCCATACTCACCAACTCTAGAGCAGCTCATGAGTCTGTAATGGGCGAATTAAACTAGAACTATTAGGTTGTATAGACGACAAGGATATCGTTGTATGAATGTTATACTTATTCAACTTGGGATACATAAGCAAATGGCTTTGTGGAATATGGGCAGCACCACCTCTGCGAATACAATGCAAAAATATGAAGTGGGCATTTGCATTTATGTCATGGCTACACGGGTTTGAACGCTTTTAAATAAAATTCAGCAATATTTAGCTTTGTTCTTTGCAGCATGTCACATGATCATCAACCATTGAAAGCGGGCACATTGTATTCGACACCCCCATTGAATACGACATGTCCAATACTGTTCTGTAGTAACGTTTGTATCTTTTTGCCTTATAGTCAGTCCTTGGTATATTGGTGCACATTACCTGTCCAAGACGATGGCCTCACATCTTTTTTTTTTATGGTACATTACTTGTCCAAGACGATGGCCTTAAAATCCTTTTTATGAGTCTAAAGAGTTCAAAGATTTAACATGATGTTGTGCGTGGCCGCTTGTAGAAACCCACTCACTTCAGTCAATTTGGTGCCACTCATTGACCACAACTACACTAGTACATGTAGTTATCATTTACCAGTCATTCTGAGGCGAAGGGGGGGGGATTCACTTTTATAACTTGCAAACTAACATGATTCACAAGACCATAATACATGTAGTTGCCAATGTCCACCTGACATTGAGAGACAATGTGTCTTGGTGAGTAATTACAACAACAGGGGCAGCTCACATCAATCACTGTTGTGATACCTAAAGGTCCCCCTCCATACGAGCAGCTCAGACAGAGCGTTCACTGGGCACTAACAACACTACAAGACTAGTTTAACCCTATAAGTTTCACATAGTGCATTAAAGCTGTATGCTCACTTGTCACCATGATGTATTTATAAATAAACGCATTTCTGCTAAGTCTCTACTTATCAGTACTACAAGGTCGCATTCACCATGCTAAGCTTCTGGGTGTGTATCGACCTCTGGGTGTGTATCGACCTCTGGGTGTGTATCGACCTCTGGGTGTGTATCGACCTCTGGATGTGTATCGACCTCTGGGTGTGTATCGACCTCTGGGTGTGTATCGACCTCTGGGTGTGTATCGACCTCTGGGTGTGTATCGACCTCTGGGTGTGTATCGACCTCTGGGTGTGTATCGACCTTTCTATTGTTGTAGGCATGTGGCTTAGATACAGCCCTCTGAGTATTTAGCCAAGGCTGCATGAATGCATCATGCTTTTAAATGTTGTAGTGCACTCCATATAGGGTTTAAGTTGGTTCTGGTCGGGTGAGTCGTCCTGGCAGGGTTGGCTGGAATTTGTAGGGATAGGAACCATGAGGGTGTGGCTGAGCAACTCATACCGGAACAGGAACTAGTAATCTGTGAGTCTAGAGCAGCTCATCAGAAGGGGAAGAGGAGAAAGGCGAACCGATGTCATAGTCAGGTTGAGGGCGAATGCAATGGGAAGTATGTGTACATTATAGTTGATATAAGCGTATATATAATGTGGATATTGGTGAGTATGTTATTGGCGGCATTGGTCAGAATTTTAAAGAGTATACAAAGATGCCCTGAATTCTGAAAGGACTCTATGTACCTTTGGTTAAAGTATCGTAGTAATGTACACGAAGATACAGCATAGAAGCAGTGTACATAGATATAAAAGTGGTTAATATAGAGTCCATGGGCATTAAGAGGGATGAGGAGTGTGTCTGGAGGTGTGGGGAGTGGGATGAGCAGACTGTCAGCTGACTGTCGCACAGACTGGGCCGATTGGTCATCGTCCAATGTCAGGGCCCGCCACCGCTCTCTTCCCAACATGACATTCCCCTGCCCAATCCGCTAATAACCCGCCACAGCCCTGCCCGCCACCACTGCCAACCAGAAAGATGGATAAGCAAGTCTCCCTGCCGAAAAGATGGATGTTTCTTACTGTGTCGGAATCTCAGAATTACTGTCTGCGCGCTGCATGCTCAGCTGGAGACAAGCGAAAGCTTTACGATTGGAATGCCCGCCCGCGCCGGTCGCTGGTCACTGGTCGGTGTTCGTAAATGTCGTCTGCCAACTTTTTACTGAATATGAGGCTGTGCCATCAAGTTGACTGGAGTACACATGTATATTACCACTAGCAAAATGTATATTTACGATTGGTCGAAATGCAGTTACTCAGATATTAAATCAATTTGAAGCCCAACATTTTACAGACAAGTAAAAACCAAGCAAAATAAATAGATTTTATAATGATCACAAAGCATGATCTGGACGTTGTCAACAAGATCTGGTTCATATATACATTGTGAATGCCCTACATGCCGGGTCGGATCCAGGATTCTGAAAAGGATGGGGCGCGCCCCTTATTTAGCTCTTAATTTTGGATAAATCCTAAGGTAAAAAGAGGTAAATAAACCCTGAAGTACAGGGAGAGGAGATGGGGTGCGCGCCCCCGTGCCCCCATCTAAGTCTACCACTGGTACATGTAGATTTGTTCAAGAATGCTGAATACGACTCATGTATACTGTGAATTTCGGTTAACAGTTCCATTCCCAAGTTTACAGAGTGCACTATAACAAGTTAACCAGTTAAAAGGAACACGAAGGTGGACGGACGAAGATGTTAACCTCAATTAGTACAACAGACACTTTCATGGACATTGTCCATCCCCACCGGAAGTCAATGCCCACAATGCACGCAGTGCCATTAAAGAAACAGGAAATCTCCTGGGTGGAGGACAAAAAGGAGCATGCTTCTTGTACACTTACTTGTCTTGGAAACTTAAGAGGAAAGATGTGCCCTTTGCCCTTGCTGATTTTTTTCCTTGGAAGATATTCTCTCAAAGATATAAAGTGCCTGTCTTCTGTTATACCTTCCACTCGGTAGAGTTTACTAGTTTGTGTATATATAGGCGCAAATGATACATATATTCCCATAACGAGCCCTTAAACCCACGTAATTTTCAGGCCGTGAAATCGCCACCTAGAGCTCTTGTCACCTCCATGTAATCCTTGGCCTTGCAGTCCATGCCTGGTTTTGGAATGTTCAAAATCTACTATTGTTAAACACTATATGCTAGACTTGCTTAACTTTACCAACGTCAAACATGACAGTGTAGATAATATCATTGTGGGTTAAAATCTATTATATACAGCAAACAAACACCTAGACTAACACCACTAACCAAACCCAGCTGCCCAAAATTGCAATAAATTGAAAAGGAAAATAGAGATTTCGTGCCATCACGTGGTTTTTGGGTCTCACAGCGCTATTTCCTCGTCTCCAGCGCAGCACGCCACATGCACGCATGCAGTCCCTGAGATAATAGCTGGCGGGATGTCACTTTGTGTTGTGCCACCTTATCTGTCCTCCGCATTTGGACGCCACATTGATGAAGACTAATTCGGGTGGAGTCCAGTAGAGGGCGTGCCCGCCGATAAGGGCCCTCGGCCCCTGGGGCTGGCCCTAAGGTGTGCCAACCACAGCCAAGGCCACCCAGGTCTAAGGGCTGCCCTGTATGCCTATCTCAGACTTTCCCTATCTCTGAGACTACTGTAGGCCTTTTGACCACTGACTACTTGTGTATTTATGAAGGTTTGGAAGAAAAGACATCTCTAAGGAAAAGACCCGTCACCAAATATTGAATAAGAGCGGACGTTGGAGGGGCTGTGGTATGAAATATTCATACGGGATTCAAGATCCATATGTGGTGATTGTGGGTTTGATTTGGATAGCGTCTTTGGAAAATGGTGTTGTTTTCAAATGATTGATAGCTATAGTACTACACATCTATCCTCTAATGTAAAACCAATGTATGACCGTCCACTGTGCTTTGCTCTCTGTAAATGCCCATATGGCCTCCCATCTGAGATATTTTCTTCCCTGCAGAGATCAACCATGGGTGTCCCATCCACCCCCCCCCCCCCACACTCAAAGAAAAGAGAATCGCTAGGACCTTCTAGATGGCCAGCATAAAAATGGGGAACCTGTGAAAATGAACTTCGCCGCCCTGGCACAGGGTCCCCATATTGACAATTTTAGATGACCATAATTTTCTTCTAGCTTACTTTGTGTGACAGTCCCTAAGTTGTATATGATGACTCTGTTCTAAACTATCGGACGTTTAACTTGGCCAATTAACCAATAACAAATCTATTATTGTAAAGGTCATGTGACGGGCAACCTATTTGTGTGCTCGGAGGAAATGTGTAGGAACCCCTGATAAACCAGAAAGGTGTAAAATGGTTAACCTGTTCAAGATACACCGGTCTGCAGGTTACGTAATACTTTAGGCCTAATTAAATGGTTGGAGGTTTGGTAATTCTAGCCCCAACACTTCTCACCTAACAGGTAGATCTAAGTATCTGTAGAAGATCATGTTTTCTATAGAAGAGTTTTCTTGTGTAAACTGGTTTATGGAGAAAGATGAGATGCAGGAAGTTAATTCAAACGGCCCTACTATCACTACCCCAGCGATGGTAGGAATTTTTCTGCCTTATCCATTTCAGCAGTGGTAAGGTGTGACTGCCTTGCTTTATCACAGCCAGCCCTATGTTTTCAGTGGTGGTAGCATCAGCCCTGCATACACTATCACAAGCAGAACACACTGTGCACAGGGGCAAGAGGGTCATAATGAAGGAATAGCTGTGGAAACACTCCTTTTAACAACAGGGATTACACAAGCATTCCCCTTCCCTATATAAGCTACTTATAGAGTACTAAGAGAGAAGGGATGCATGATGTTACAGTGCACTTAAGATCCCTTAAGGACCCTCAGCAAACATCCTCCCTCCCCTATATATGTGGATCAACACAGTAAAATGTATGTCCAGCAGGGGGTGCACGGGCATACCTTTTACCGTGTTGATCCACATATGTATACAGCAGGCACATCCACTCTTGAGAGGAGGAGGTGCACTTGTACTTAGGGGAAACCACTATGCCTTTCTGTCAGTACCATCACAATGGTGGTTAGGCTACACAAGGAATAGTGGAGGATCCACAGGACTTGCTGTGCCTGACTGGGCTACCACCACTATAAAGGTTAGGGTAGACTTACTAGATCTTATAAGATGTGCCTATGCTACCATCGCAGGGGTTGATGGCAGTATCTTTTGAATTGACCTGCAGAGAGCCTCACCACATGCAATAAGATGGATCACTTACACCAACATGGCACCAAATAAACCTTACCCCAGCAAAACAGAAAGCAGATGATTGTTGGCCAGAGACATCCATACGTCTCTGTTTAATCATAACTTTGGGAGCTCTGTCCTACCTCCGGTCTCATGCCTCATTATAGAAGGCATCATTCAAAGTAACCTGGTAGTGGGCTTGGTGCTTAGAGTCAGTATATGTGAGAGAGAGGGGGGAGGGAGAAAGAGTGAGAGAGAGAGAGAGAGAGAGAGAGAGAGAGAGAGAGAGAGAGAGAGAGAGAGAGAGAAAGGGAGGGAGAGAAAGGCAGCCAGACAGATCTAGTTGATGGATAGAGTTAGCGCGAAAGGGTGCAGCATAATGGTATGTGAAGGGTAGTTTGGTGAGTTTTAGGAGAGACATAAGAAGATGGAGGATGGGGTGGAGGATGTACAGAGAGGCATAGTATGTGTTAGGGGTAGGAGTGGTTCCTCTTAGGACCACTAGGGTATGGGGCTGAGTACCTTAAGAATACAAACATATGGGCCCACAGGAGGAGGCGTAGGGCAGAGGCGTGAACCTCTGGGGTAATTTCTCTTTTATTATCGGCCCAGTGATGACTAGTCTCTGAAGAGTTGGCCTAATGAAAACAATAGGCATTACCAAGGCCCTCAGAGGTTTCCACCATCCACCATGCTCAATTACCGGCCGCAGGGCCCATGTTGGCCGTTGGTGGTCGGGGACCTGGTAGGGGGAGGCCGGCTGGCCTCTACTAATCCCAGTCGGACCCTCAACCACTCCCCACCGACCTGACTGTGGCCCGCTCCAGTATGACTGTGCTAACATACTGGAGGAGAGGGGCCTGTGGTGTGTTTGGGTAGAGGGAAACTCCTCCTGGGTCCTCCAAGTTCTCGTATCACAACGGGTAGAGTGAGGGCCAGCACAAGGGAACCATGTTACGTGTATGCGCCATGGATACTCGTGTCGTGTTCTTTCCCACTTTGTATGACCACTAAGTCTCCAAATGCAGAACATTACTGTAAGGAAACTATACGCTATTACAAGAATGCCTTAGTGCATTCCTATAAATTACTCATTTGCCGTAATATGCCTTCTATTCATTAACAATGGAATATCACATAGTTTACACTTAAATTTACCTGTGTATTTTTGTTGATTTGCATAAATAATGTAGCAATTATCCTTTCCCGAGTTTCCATAATGATTTTATCTATGATTTTACTTTTTTATGATAATGTATTAGGGACATACTATAACGCTTTCGACCTATCTTTGTCCCCCCTCAGCCTCTGCACTTTTCCACATAAAGAAGATGCATCAAAATAACAATATTGATGGCGTTTGAAATGTGTCAGAATGTTGCTTGTGTCGTAGACCAATAACAAAGTTGTCGTTCCAATAGAATATTCTAGTTTGCCTAGTTCCCAGGGCAGCCGTCAAAAACAAGTTTGTGTCATCATTTTATGAGTGGGTTCCATTATACCTCTCACCTATTGAAGACTGCTTCTCTTTGTTGAGAAAGTTTTGCCACTTTATCTTCTATAGCTGTTTACATTGCCGTATACGTATATGTGTAGTGTCTTGTAAAAGTACACTTAATGTATTTGAGGTGGATATATTAGAACTTTAAGTGCTCAAACTGAGTTGATATGATGATATATATGCAGGTACTTTAAGCAAGATTACTTAAGGACAAAAGTACCATGTGACAGAAATAAAAAAGCCTCAGATGTGTACTTCATAGCATTATGCGCTGTTCCAATTAGAAGTTTACACATAGAAAACATATACCTAAAACGGGTGAGAGATGTTATTGACGTTTACGCCTGTGTAGTACGGCCACGCCCTATACTACTCACACTATGCCTGACATATAGGGTTTTTTATATGTATACTACTTACGAGTCACGGAGGGTGGCCTCGGATCTGCATCTTTGGCTAATGTCTTAAAGTGTTGTCTTTTTTTAACTTTATCTTGCTCCTAAATACATGTTATATGGATTATAATAGGCAGGAACCAGTTAGACATGGTGAATTGATACTGAATGTGGATCAGAATCTAACAACATTTACATATAAACTATAATGCAGTAGTTTTACACCTTCTCCATATTGAAACCTCTGGAGTATCATACACTGAAGTGTCCCCTAGATACCCACACCACCAGCTCACACTGGTATGTGTGTGTGTGTGTGTGTGTGTGTGTGTGTGTGTGTGTGTGGTGGGGGTTATCTCCCCACCTCTATGAAACCTTAAGGGATCTCTATATTGGGTAACCAGACAGCGGAGGAGGGGTAGGATGGAGCGGTAGGTCCAGCGGTCACTGTAGAGACACTGGGTATGACCAACTCATAGCATAAACAGCAACTTGCATGACCCAAAGATGGGTAAAGCCACAGGGACGCCGAAAGGTCTCAAATTATGTTCTGTGAATGTTCCTGGTCGGTATCATCTCTACTTCTTAATTACACACACTTCAACACATTTCATGCTACCTATGCTATAATACTGACTACGCCTCAGTCTTTGAACTTACCATCCTATTCCTGTAGACCCTTCGAATCACTTTAAATAGATAAATAAATAAAACCAGAGTATATATCCTTTTCCTGCTGAGTACACATACAGCCCCCCCCCCACCCACCTCCGATTCCTGTCCCCTTTTCCACAAGTAGCCTTCTCACTACCTCAGCGCTTCCCCTGCCGCCCCTGGAGTACCATTGGCTAAAGTGTCGTGTGCCGTCAGTTCAGCTCGCCACCATACAGGAGGAGCAACCTCTACAGACCTCACCAGCGCCTCCTCCACGGCGCGCCTAGAGGAGGAGAGAGACACAAACAGGGCCGTGTAGGTGAAGGAGGCGGCGGCGGCTGCGGCGCGGCGCGGCGGAGAGATAACCCACCCTGGAGGCGAGAGGTCAGCCGCCGCTGGTATCAAAGCACGTCCCCCTGGGGCCCCTCCAGGCCGCCCCCAACCGCCGGCCGTCGGTGATGTATTCCGCCGGCCGCCCCCGTGGTTTCCTCCTGGGTCCCACTGGAGGCGCTGGATGGGAAAATCCCCACCTGAGTCCAGCCCTGGTCTCGGCCCGGATTAGCCCTGCCACGCCAGGGGAGGGGAGGGGTGAAAGGGGAGGGTGGGGAGGTGAGGGGGTAAGGGCACATGTACAGGAAAGGGGGAAGGACTGTTAAAGGCTGAATGTATGGAGGCATACTGCAAGGGAGGCTGAAGACAGTATAGGAGCATCATAAGAGGGATATATACTAGGCTTAACGTAAGGCAAGGGGAGAATAGGGAAAAGATAAAGGAAAATAGCGAGAGCATAAGGGACTAGATCTTGCTTTAAAGGATCTTAGTCTATCGCCTGAAGCAACAAAGAATAATGCCTAGATCCTTACTTAGAATCGCATTGAGTTGTACACTGCTTGTTAATGAACAAATTTTGCAAACACCATCTTTATTGAAGACTATTATATCAGCTGCTGGTACGTTTTACCTCCTTATTAATGTTTAAGACATGGAACAGCATCAGCTACCCATACATCTGCATCATTACTGCCCATGTGAGTAGTATAGGAGAGTAGGGTATGTTACTGGTTAAATAAACATGGTATAATGTAGGCACCCCTTGACCATTCTCAAATACTGCCTCGTGCTGAGCACTTTGTGAATACCCGTTGCTATCTGTTTTCTTTCCTAAGAAAGGGAGAGGCATTGGGTTTATTTTACATTTGTACCAAAACTTAGAATTACCACATTTCTGTAAATTATAGCGACAATGGCAAGAATTAAGAGTATTGTTACTTTATCTCTGGAGTGAAGCAAAACCATATACATGCACACCACCTCACCTTAACTTATGCTTTGATAGATACATAGAGGAGTCCTTATACATTACAGGGATCAGCCCCTTCAGATATCACAAGGAGCGCCTGCCCATGTCCCCGCCAGGTCTCCAGGGTCCCTCCTCCAGGGCATGGCGGGGCAGTACAAGGGGCAGGGCAGCTGTTCCAGGCAGACCCGGGAGGACGAGGCCGGACCTTACAACAACTCCCTACACACTGCTGCAGGCAGAAGGAATGGATGAAATGTGAGTCTGTGTGAGTGGAGGGGGTAGGGGAGGGGGTAGAAGGGGTTTGGTCTCCATGGTACTAACCCTGTTGAAGTTCTGTATAACAAGCCTTGAGGGGCCCAAAGGAAGCTGGTTGCTACCTATACTGGTGTCTCTGTAATCCCAGGGTAGTTTTTACAACATGTGGGAGGATGGAGCCTGATGGTGGATTGGTAGTCTTTGTGGTGTACCACACTCTATTTTAACACATGGAGGAGTCTTTTTTAAAGTTAGAGGGGTAAATCAGGAGCCTGATAGCATCACCGTAATTGTGTATTTATACATAGGATTCCCTATGGAGCTTGAAGGAAATGTTGAGTCTAAAAGCTCATCAATATGGAACTAATGAGATCAGCCTTAGAAATAGAAATAGCAGTGTAATATGTGGGAGTAAAGAATCTAAATTATCATGCCTACACATTTCAATGCCCAATTTTGAAACAGAAACATAAATGTATGCCTTAATTGGAGCATTTGGAGGTATGTCGAACCCAAAAGGGGCCAGGAGATATATAAGAATAAACTTTTTAATTAGAAACTACCAATAGTGACACCACTTTTGAAATACCACACAAAACATGCATAATGAATATCACAGAGAATTTGAACGTGTTTAAATTGATTCACATGGTAGTAAATATGGGAGAAACAGTTGACTGTGTATATATACTGAAGTAGAAAACATGTATACCCAAAAAATGTACCACTACACCCACACAAATTCTCCTCCGCCCAGCCTATCTTCCCTCCAGGGCCTGTCCATTCCAGGCCAACATATTTCCTCTCTATCTCAATTCTTCCTGTGCCACTGCCATCATTTCTTCACCCCCACTCCTCCCTCTATACGACCTCCATTTCTTGTCAGCCCTGGAAGGCCACGCCTGCCCATAGGAGGCCAGGCCCCCAATGACCAGGGGAGTGGGCAACAAGAAGCTGGTACAAGATATGGCGGGGTACAGGAGGGTTATTGGGCTAGGGCAGGAATGGGAGGGATGATATAGGAGGGGACAGGGATGTATGGTATATATTGGTCACAGGAATCTATCCTATATCCCCGGGCCTATATGCCTGCCTGCAAACCTTGACAATCAGAAAGTTACCTTTCCCCCCTAACCTTCCCAATTCAGCGTTTCCCTCCTGCTGTCCGCCATCTTGGTTATAACTGTGGGGTCAGTTCCCAAATGGCGCGCCCATCAAAGAGCCCTTGCCGCCAGTCAAGTCCGATTACATCTAATTATGGCGATAGTGCAAGGCCAAGGGGCATAGGACCAGGGGATGGGGGTGGTGGAGGGGACAAGAGCTACTGGCTAAGGAGATGGGAGGATATCTCTTGATATATTGAATGGCAATGTCAGTCAAAAATTCTAAACACATCTATGCATGTTCAGTCACAAACTAGCATGGGATACTCATACTCTTTGTTCTCGTAGAGCCTATCAAATTGACTCCCTGAAATGAGAATAGGCCGTAGTGGGATGGAGAAAAGAACCGTCGAGACACCATGCACCACTACTCTTTTGACCACTTCCTGGCACGAGTGACGTCACTTCCCGTCACAAGCGCGACTGGGGAATTCCCAGACGGGGCACATCTTACTATTATCTCATTTTCATTTCAATTTCAGGACTTTGCCTTTTTAATTTGTCTCTTTTTTAAGAGCGAGGATCGACTTAGTCCTTGCGACAGAGGCGGGTGTTCGTGACGGCGAACAATACAAGTTATTTTTATGTAATTATTCAGAAATGTGGGTTAAGAATATTGATCATTGGTAATGGCTCGGGGATTCTCGTGCACGACGTGATCTCCCGCGAGAGTTGGCGGAAAAACTCGCCAGATAATTGGAATAAAGCATCAGCGGGGCGGCGCATGCGCTGTAGAGACAATTCTAGCAGACGACATTCGGAGACAGACGGGCAAGGAAAACAAGACTCACTCTCCACCCACAATACCTCATTCTCCAACCACAATGAGGGTTCTTACAGCAAAGCCTGACATATTTCAACGTAGAAAAAAAGATGCACTGGCGTCTCTCAACTGCTACATTGCCGAACTAAAAATTCCCCAAAGAAGAGACATCACAGAAGCTTCTCTCCCAACGCAATATGCCAGTCTTCTGTCGTGCATGTGAATATAAGTTGGTGTAGTAATTCTTTTCTTGGTAGCTGTAGGGTGGAATTGTCATTCAATGCATCACCACTCTGTGAAGTTTGTAATGTGATCCGTGCAGAGCCAGTGTGTGTTTCACTAGTGGCAGAACCTAGGTCACTCTGGGACAGGATCTTTTTAAAGAGGCGGGATAGAAAGATAGTCAATAGACCTACCTCCCTCTTCCCAGAATTCCTACAGGGTTGATTCCTTGACACATTTCCTTGATGACAGTGGACATCGCCAAGATCAAAGGGATCGCCCCTCCCTCCACCTAACTCGACATGAAAGAGATGGCGGATCTTTTGACACATCATTCTGATGGAGCCCAAAAAGAATCCCCCCCCCCCATTACAACCCCCACCTCGAACACAACCACTACAGTTAATGCTACGGAGAGTTTGGGAAGGCGGGGGGGGGGGGCTGGGGGTTGAGTAATTGAAATTCGCATCAGACTCGATCTCTTATTAATTTACAAACCCACGACTGCTTAAGTCGGTGGGTAATCGGGCGTACGCCACAAAGTGCGCCGCACAATGGCCCAACATAAGAGTGTGTAAGGTTATAGTATGGGCCGGCGGCGGATGGGGCGGAGGAGCTGGCGGATCTCCGCTTTTTCCGACCAGGGATGATTACAGGGACCCGAATGAAGGTCGTCAATTTGCTTGATTGTCTCAGTTTCCGTGTGACGAGGGAGACAAAGAAAGAAAGAGAGAGAGAGAGAGAGAGAGAGAGAGAGAGAGAGAGAGAGAGAGAGACTGTAGGTATTTGAGTAGTGAGTGAGTAATAGATGTTTAACGCCATTTCGACAGCTAAGGTCATATTCATGGCGAAACTACATTGCACATTTTCACAGAGGAATGTGTCAGTGCCCGCGCATATGTGCACCACACTCATCCAAGGGGATAGGAAAGAGGAGAAATAGACCCTTTTAAGTGGGCTAGGGAAGCCCGGGTATTTGAGGAGAGATGGATATGAATATAAAAAGAGGAATAAAAGAAAGATTGTACTACTCTGTTAAATGCGTAAGTACGGCATGGAGAATTCTGTGCAGCTTTTCCTGCTGGCCTAGTTGGCACTTACGTCGATAGTCCACTTGGCCTATGTCGCGCGATTGAGCCATACATTTCCTTTATAGATTTCTGTGACAGAGGCCTAGTGGACTATGGACTATGGGAGTAACACCCATAGTTCACTAAGCCTCTGTCGCAGAGATTTATACAGGAAATGTATGGCTCACATTTCCTTTATAGATTTCTGCGACAGAGGCCTAGTGGACTATGGGTGTAACACCCATAGTGTTACACTATGGGTGTAACACCCATAGTGATACACTATGGGTGTCATAAAAATGTATGGCTCAATCGCGTGGCAGAGGCCAAGTGAACTATTGGTTGAAGACCCATAGTCCACTTGGCTTTTCGCCAGCGAATGAGCCATACATTTCCTATGTAAATTTCTGCGATAGAGGCCAAGTGGACTCTCGATGTAACCTATCAAATAAAATCGCAGTATGTGAGAAGGTGGGTGGCTAAGTAGGGGAAATAATGCATTTTCCTGTACATCCCGTTATACTTGGCGTATAGGGCGCTGTTTTTAATTGAGGATATTAGGCCCCTAGTGCACAGCATAGAATCAGCAAAATGTTTGGGGTGCGTCTTATACGCGAGCTATTGCGGTAGTAGCTCCATCCTTTACACTGAGCATTCGTGTCTACACATGTCCCCAACATGCTCTTCCATTTCTCCATGCCTCGTGCCTCCCTTCCCCCATCTTCCACTTACAGACCTAGCTTCCAAAAATGTAATTTGTATAAAAGCCTCCTGCCCCTACTCACTCCTCTTTGCACTCTACCTGCCCTCTGCCCACCATTGAGACCGGCACGGCCCAACCGGAAGTCAATAGAGCGACTTCCGGTCGCGCGTGACCCTCAACACGCATGCGCGGATTGAGGAGGTTAGACTAACTTGATCATGGGGTGGGAGGGTGGGTGGAGAAGGATGAACCCTTCTCACATTCAATATCTTCTCCTGGGTGGAATCTTGTCATGCCATTCCTGGGCACGGCCCTGAAAATGAAATCCTGAGTGACTCAATTTAAGACGAGCTGCTCACTCAAATTTCAAAAAGGTCTAAAATGTGTGTATGCTACACGTCTTATGCTGCTCTCAAGGGATGGGGATGAGGAGGGAGAGAGGGGGAAGGTTTGGTTTCAAAGATGGAAATATTTGCAGGCAGCAGTAGTTATGACAACACATACTTTTGACCTATCACCAGGAGTCTAATCTAATGAGGACCGAGTAAAATCGAAGCCGACGTGAGCGAGGAATAAAAATAGCCTGGAGTAGTGGAGCTGACGGGCTGTTTGCGGGGAACAGCTCATGGGGAAGTAGAGGCCTTTGTTTTAGTCCTGCTGCAGGGTCAAAGGTCATGAGCAGCTCCTACCACTGCTGACCCGTCCCTATGGTAACCATGAGCTGCTCTAACACGGCCAGGGGCTGTTTCATGACAAGCCTAGGCAGGCAGGGACAGTCTGTAGCGTGAGCTGCTCGCTCTCTGGATATCAATCTTTATTTGGCTGAGTTTGTCACATTATGACGGACCTGAGCTGCTCCCCACCCCCTGCCCAACCCATTGGATGGCCTACAGACTACAGAGCGCCGCGCCCAATGCAATTTTGCTAGGAACAGGATTTTATCGCTGTCCCAGGAGGGGCGGGACGGCGGGAGTATACAGACCCACAGTTTGATGTGTCCTGACGTGGACCGGACCCAGGCCAACTAGAGCTGCCCTCTCCCCATCTCCTAACACTACATTGAGTAGAGCCCCCAATATACAGTACTTCTACTGTACATGTACACCACACAACCCCAGTACTACTACTTTACATGTACACCACACAACCCCAGTACTACTACTGTACATGTACACCACACAACCCCAGTACTACTACTGTACATGTACACCACAAAATCCCAGTACTACTTCTGTACATGTACACCACACAACCCCAGTACTAGTTCTGTACATGTACACCACAAAATCCCAGTACTACTTCTGTACATGTACACCACACAACCCCAGTACTAGTTCTGTACATGTACACCACAAAATCCCAGTACTACTTCTGTACATGTACACCACAAAATCCCAGTACTACTTCTGTACATGTACACCACACAACTCCAGTACTACTACTGTACATGTACACCACACAACCCCAATACTACTTCTGTACATGTACACCACACAACCCCAGTACTACTACTGTACATGTACACCACACAACCCCAGTACTACTACTGTACATGTACACCACAAAATCCCAGTACTACTTCTGTACATGTACACCACACAACTCCAGTACTACTACTGTACAAGTACACCACACAACTCCAGTACTACTACTGTACATGTACACCACACAACTCCAGTACTACTACTGTACATGTACACCACACAACCCCAGTACTACTTCTGTACATGTACACCACAAAACTCCATCATACCACTAGGCACCCCAATATACAGTACTACTTCCATACATGTACACCACACAGTTCCCTCCTATCACTACATTGACTACCACCCCAAATATACAGTACTACTTCTGTACATGTACACCACACAACTCCCTCCTACCACTACATTGAGTACAACCCCCAATATACAGTACTACTTCTGTACATGTACACCACACAACTCCCTCCTACCACTACATTGAGTATGACCCCCAATATACAGTACTACTTCTGTACATGTACACCACACAACTCCCTCCTACCACTACATTGACTACCACCCCAAATGTACAGTACTACTTCTGTACATGTACACCACACAACTCCCTCCTACCACTACATTGACTACCACCCCAAATATACAGTACTACTTCTGTACATGTACACCACACAACTCCCTCCTACCACTACATCAAGGACGACCCCCAATATACAGTACTACTTCTGTACATGTACACCACACAGTTCCCTCCTACCACTACATTGACTACCACCCCAAATATACAGTACTACTTCTATACATGTACACCACACAACTCCCTCCTACCACTACATTGAGTACAACCCCCAATATACAGTACTACTTCTGTACATGTACACCACACAACTCCCTCCTACCACTACATTGACTACCACCCCAAATATACAGTACTACTTCTATACATGTACACCACACAACTCCCTCCTACCACTACATTGAGTACAACCCCCAATATACAGTACTACTTCTGTACATGTATACCACACAACTCCCTCCTACCACTACATTGACTACCACCCCAAATATACAGTACTACTTCTATACATGTACACCACACAACTCCCTCCTACTGGTCACTACATCAAGGGTACTTGACTACATTGACTACCACCAAAATATCCAGTACTTTTACTGTACATACATGTACACCACACAACTCCCTCCTACCGCTGCATTGGCTACCACCCCCAGTATACTGTACTATTTTTGTACATGTACACCACACAACACCCAATCCACGATCAAATTGTTCATTCCGAAAAGTCTATGAAACTAACATTTATGTTTCAATGTTGAAACAATTGAAGTTAAGCTAGAAGTTAAGCACATGTAGATCTCTTTAGGATCTAGAACCTTCATGTAGGAATGTCCCCTCGTGATCCATAATGCCACCTGGCAGGAAACGATATAGCTATCCATTGGCTGAATTTCACAGTTTCACCGTGTTGCTTACTTACCTTACATAGGTTCACCATAATATAAAATCCCTCTGTGTTGCCTCACAAAATAACAATTGCCGAAACTTACAGTGATCCTCGGTATTATCTACGGTAATTTATTAATGTGCAGTACCCCATATATATATATATATATATATATATATATATATATATATATATATATATATATATAGGTGGTACTGCACTATATACTCTCAGGTATATATATATAATTAATGAGTGATATGTTGGTACTACTTTATCCAGGGCGCATGGTTTTCTATGACGTCACACATAACATTTCCTCCAGTATATAAGCTCCAGCCATTGAACTCACGGTCAATTGGCTTCATATGCTCGGACAGTTTAGTCGATTTAATACAGTATATACCCTGTCATTATGGGTAGAAAAGGAACTTCTGGTGGCGGACCGAGGTCTAAAGCCAAGAAATCTCCTTAAAAATACAGGAATATAGCCAATTCAATGACTTCGAGCGGTGTGAGATCCAATGGGGTTAGCCAGGAGCTACCTACCCCGAATGCTACTGGGGTTATATTGGACTCAACCGTTGACCAGACGATTGGGGATTTGGAGGATTGTACTAGCCATATTGAACAGCAGTTGGCGGATATCAAGTTCCTATTGGAGGGGCAGGCACTGAACTGAGCAACTACTACAACAGCGGAGGGCGAGTCGAAGATGGATCGTACACGTGGCGATGTTTGTAAACATTCCTCTAGTGACGCCGTAACCAAGCGACGGGGGCGGGGCCGACAACGGTCACTGGACTACCGCGGGCTCCATGGCAACCAGAAGATGGGACGCCATCTTGGATCCACTCGGACGAGCCAGTCTTCGTCTTACCGTAGCATTTAATCAAATTCCTCAACATCTATTGACTCAACCACTTCTAGGAATGGTTGTCGTATGCATATAAAGACAGAGGTATGTTATCAAAAGAATTTTCTTAAAAAGGGCGAGAAACTGGATAGCATTGAGAAGTTATTGCTAGTTAACGTAAGGATGATGAAGCAACTTATTGAGGAGGGGGAAGATGTCTTCGCTGTGGTAAAGCACATAGAAGTGTTGGTAGAAAAATCTTCAACAAAAATATATACCCTCAAGGCCTTAGTGGCATACGATTCCTCTGTTAAGAATAGGGCAAATTCTGATGGTGTAGAGTCATTCAGTGATGTAAGAAGTGAAGATATTTTGAGGCATTTGTCCTACGATGGGACGGTTCAGGCCCAGAAAGCAGGTGTAGCCAAACCTAAAAGTTTCAAATCTAAACAATCCAGTCACACTTGCTATGCGTTTAACATGGCGGAGGGGTGCAAGGAGGACCCATGTAGATATCGACATGCCTGTGATGTGTGTGACATGTCTAACCATGGCAAGGATAAATGCCAGAAGAATAAGAAGGACTAGGATTTTATTCTTAGGCAGGATCCTATGTTAAAGTCTGATGTATTGGTGCCTGATTTTAATATAGATCCTCCTGAGCCCCCCCGTTCGTACCATTTCGGGTGATAATAATGAAAATGGTATTTATGAGTCTTGTGTAGTTAACAAGAATATTTTTATAACCCATAGTGGCCCAGTACAGGGCGAGGTTGATCCATTGTTTTCAGTGGAGTGTGTTAAAAGACCCAGAATCAGGGTTTATGATAGTTGTGTCAATGGTATTTGCAAATGTGAGCATTTTATCTATGGTCGAAAAGCTCAAATTTTACCTCGCAGACTAGCTAGTTTTCTGAGGCAGTCAGATATTATTAGTATTAACCAAATAGATTCAGATTTTCTATGGTGTGGTTTTATTGAGGGGTTCAAAATAATCAACCCTGGTTGTGATACAGCATATGACTGTAAAAATTATAAATCTATTGTAAAAGATAGATTCTATAGCGAAATGTGTGATATTATCAAGGACGAGTTGTCCCAGGGCGTGGTCACGAAGACAGCCTATAAAACCAAGTGTATTCACTCCTTAGGTGGTATAGAAAAGTCAAATGGTAAATTAAGACCTATCACGGATTGCAGCATGCCAGCAGATATCTCTATTAATAATTATATGAATACTACCTCAAAAAGCTTCTCTTACAACTCTATTAATACGGTAACATGTCAGTTGGATAGGAATGACTATATGAGCGTTGTAGATTTAAAATATGCATATAGAAGTATCAATGTGTATGGTCCACATATAGGTTACCAGGGTTTCAGATGGGATTTTGGTGATGGTGAAGAATTTTTTGAGAGCAATCGCTTAACCTTTGGTCTGAAGTGTGCCCCGTATATATTTAATAGAATATCTGATTTTTTAACTGTTGTAGCTCGACTTATGGTGTTGATAGGATAGTTAACTATTTAGATGATTTATCATCATTGCTAAGACTGAAGAGGAGTGTTTGCGTAAGAGAAATGTTCTTATTGAATGTATGGAGTATATGGGTTTCATTGTATCGAAGGAAAAAGTAACTGAACCAAGCCAAATATGTGTCTTCTTAGGAATAACCATTGACTCCACTAAAATGGAACTATCTTTACCCCAGAAGAAGTTAGATAAAATGTATCTGGCACTGGATAGCTGTTTAGGCAAGAAGTTTGTATCAAAGAAAATCCTCCAAAAAATTTGTGGATTAATGTCTTTCTGTTCACAAGTGGTATGAGGTGGTAGAACCTTTAGCAGAAGATTGTTTGATCTCTGTGCCAGGGCCAGAAATAGGGGTGTTATTAGGCTGGACGAGGAAACCCAGAAGGACTTGATGTGGTGTGTGTCTTCTTAGGAATAACCATTGACTCCACTAAAATGGAACTATCTTTACCCCAGAAGAAGTTAGATAAAATGAATTGGCACTGGATAGCTGTTTAGGCAAGAAGTTTGTATCAAAGAAAATCCTCCAAAAAATTTGTGGATTAATGTCTTTCTGTTCACAAGTGGTATGAGGTGGTAGAACCTTTAGCAGAAGATTGTTTGATCTCTGTGCCAGGGCCAGAAATAGGGGTGTTATTAGGCTGGACGAGGAAACCCAGAAGGACTTGATGTGGTGGAAGGATTTTTGTGGAGTTTTCAATTGTAGGAATATCATTTTGAATGATAATGAATGTACCCCTATGTATTCAGATTCTACGATACAAGGTTTTGGGGCTTGGTTCGGTAAGGACTAGCTTTATGGTACTTGGAATGATACAGACCCTATGCTAGATTATAGTGGTCATTTTACTCCTGCGCCTAAGTTAGATAATCTCAAGATTCATCACAGGAATATTAATGTATATGAACTCTATCCTGTCATGGTGGGTCTGAAGCGCTGGTTAAAGAAGTTTAGTAACACTAGAGTCCATTGTATTACTGACAACATGCAAGTCTTGGCTATGTTAAATACCGGTAGATCCAAGAACAAATTGTGCATGGAATGGTTACGTGAGATTTTCTGGTTATGTTTCATTCATAATATTGAGGTATATTCTACATTTATTAGATCAGAGGACAACATTTTAGTTGACTATTTGTCTAGGTTAAATTATAAAGGTGTCCCAAAAAAATGCAAGAAAGTTTTGAGTGAATATAACATGTGTTGTTATGATTGCAGACCTCAAGAAGATGGAGAGGAGAAGGAGAAAATTCTTGTATAGGGGTGTAGCTGAGGCCACTCACCAGGGATGGCGACTTGGGTGATCACTCACCTCGCTAGATGAGATGCACACCACGTCATAATGCATGTTCACCATGGATGGCGAGAATCGTCATCACTCACACTCACTGGGGATGGCGTCTCGGGTGATCACTCACCTCGCTAGATGAAACGCGCATCACATCATAGCGTACATTCACCATGGATAACGAGGATGGTGATCACTCACACTCACCAGGGATGGTGATATGGGTGACCACTCACCTCACTAGATGAAATGCACACATTGTCATAGCGCAGGTTCACCATGGATGGTGAGGGTGGTGATCACTCAGACTCACCAGTGGTGGGGATGCTGGTGATCACTCACCTTGTTAGATGAAAAGCTCATGATCACAGATACATCATTTACATTGGTAATCATGCAGCCTCACATCTGCCAGATCAAAGTTTGTTTTGCCAGAAAGGGTATTTTTCCTGTAACCAGAGAAAAGGTGTTTATGGATAGTTGTTTTCATTTTAGAGATACCTCTATCTAAATTCAATTGATATTTTCTCTATATAATCTTGTTTTATTGAACTCGGAAGTATTACATGGAAATAAATGTGAAGCAAAGCACATTTGATACTTATGGGACCTATTCATGCCCACACTTCCTAGATAGGCCACATGTTGAACAGTGCTGGTGCCTCAACAACTTTGGCAATGGTGCTGATAAGTTGGCATTCTGAGTGAGAGTTCACGGTGATTGACAGATCATGACACAATGAGTGAGGTCCATGTTGATGATGGTGGTGATAAGCCGCCATCCTCAGAGAGCATTGACTTGGATTGACACAAATTCACGCATTGAGTGAGACCAATGTTGGCAATGGTGGTGATAAGTCACCATTTTGTGTGAGAGTTGATGGCAGTGGCACACACTCACGCAGAAAGTGAGATCCATGTTAGCGATGGTGGTGATAAGTCGCATTCTGAGTGAGAGTTGACAGGCAGTGGCACATACTGACTGAGTGAGTAAGATCCATGTTGGCAATAATGGTGATAAGCCGACATTCTGAGTGAGAGTTGACTGGGAGTGGCGCATACTCACCCATTGAGTGAGATCCATGTGGCGATGCAGGTGAAAAGTCACCATTCTCAGTGAGAGTTGACAGGCAGTGGCGCTTAGTCACATAGTAAGTGAGATCCATATCCGCGATGGTGGTGATAAGTCACCATTATGATTGAGAATTGACTGGGAGTGGCACATACTCATGCAGGGAGTGAGATCCATATTAGCGATGATGGTGATAAGTCACCATTCTGACTGAGAATTGACTGGGAGTGGCACATACTCATGCAGTGAGTCAGATCCATGTTGGCGATGGTTGTGATAAGCCGCCATTCTTAGTAAGATTTGACCTGCAGTTGCACATACTCACGCAGTGAGTGAGATCATGTTGGTGATGGTGGTGATAAGTCGCCACACTTTGTGAGGGATGACAAGGGGTGGCACATACTCATGGTGAGTGAGATCCATCTTGGCGACTATTGTGATAAATCGCCATGCCATGTGAGACTGACACACAATGGTGAAAGATGATGCAGTGAGTTATCACTCAAAAAGGAGTCACCATTGATGACCAATCATGGCAACAAATAACGACAATTTGCTGGGTAGTATGAAATTACACCAACAATGGAAAAAAGGGAGAAAATTGTTTCATTGTGTTGATCTATGAGGTGGGTCACTATGTTTTACTCCGAAAGTAGTCTTTCCCAATAATTTTTTTTTTATTTTTGTGAAAAGCTTTTGGTACCAGGCTACGCTGGTTCCCAAAATTTTTTGTCCCAATAATACCATAACGTCAAATATGCCGGTGTACGTTCTATGCGTCTACTATGAAATTGTAATACTTAATTCTATCATAATTAACTTGGCAACCTAGACAAGCCCTATGCTTGTGCTTGTAAATGAACCTTTTTTTCATGGATATGTATATGGTGGCCTGTATACAGTATATATACCCGGTAAATATATATTGGTAGTTACTACAAACCCTTTTGTGCCCCCCCCTCTGCTGCAATAGGTTTTCTAATGATGGCATGCATCTATTACTCACATGTGTTTATCAGACGGATTTAATCCAGCATACATCCCCATATATCCCACATTATGAGCATTTATGTAACACACCAGACCCACCAGCCAAAGTAAAGCTTTTATTAATTTTACAGATTGTCCCCCACTTGACAAGGTTACATCAAGGTTAACTACTGTTTGCGTAAGGTTAGTTATAGGGTTATTCACCTACCACGGCCATTGTTTTGATACACTTGTTGAGAGTGGCTACCGCTAGGTGGGGTCAGGTGGGGCAAGGTGTGCCTGGGGGGAGGGGGTATTGCTTGTGGCGCCCACTGGTGGCTAATGTAATCAGCACTGAGCGGAAACGAGGCTAATGAAAAAACAAAGGTGGCAGATGAGACTGAATAGTCAACATGGCGGCGTTGTGGGTGGGGGTGGGGGAGGCCATATGTCCAGTTATTCTACGGCCACAACCATGGATGCACAGATGGTGGAAGAGGGGAGGGGGGAGGGGTGGGAGGGGGAGAACTGGACACTGGTCAGTGGCCACTACAAAGACTGGACAGTCCGTCTCAGTTTACTAACCATACGGACAGATGGGTGCTCCATCCCCTGGACTTCACCCCTCATTGGACTCCATGGAAACAAAACTTATTTGACTGAAAAGGAAAGTTGAGAATTTCAAACAAAAGGGGATGATTTAGATCAACTTGTCCCCAATTAGATTGCTGTTTGGTGAACTTGATTCCCGCATCTGTGAGATTTTTTTATGACAAAAGATAAAATCGCGTTCCTAGAGTTTCTATTGTCGTTAAGCGGCTTGGACATCGCATCCGCATAGTTTCCATTTGTATGCAGAATATTAAAGAGTGAACAGGAAACTCTTTGGTAGCGAGTTTTAAATGTTCGCTCCACTTTATTATATTCATCACATCCTCTTAATGAACCATAAAACGACAAAGCTTTAGAATGCCGGGCTGACGTTCATTAAACTTTACTTCATTTTGAAATAGACTTAGTTCAACATTTTGCCGTTCCATAAACGGTTATTTTAATTTGAAATAGCATGAAATAGATGAAGTAATGTCCTATTCCTGCGTTGGGAGGCTCACCCAACGTAAGCAACATGTCTGAAGGGCGCGTGGGAAGAAATACGCAGGTACCCGTACCTCAATACTACAGAGATTAAAGGTGTATCACAACATGTACTATGCTGAACTTGCGCTCTAAAAAATGACTGTTGAATGTACCAGGCATCCTCTGGACAGTGAACAACCACAATCTTGTTACAGTAATGAGCGTAGTTTCTACAATGAAGCCCAAGATGGCAGTGTGGTGGTACAAGGATTCTCCATGAAAATAACGATGGATCTTTGGTAACTTTGGGACAAGGACTTGTCATTATTTTGACAACTTTTTTTTACAGTGTGGATTTATACAGAGAGGTGTTGGGTACCCTGGAGCTTATTGCAGAATGGCCTGATACAACCCCCTCCCTCTTATGACGTTGGCCAAATAAGTGGATTTGATAAAGATCTGTGAAAATGCACTCTGTGCACTCAATAGATGAAGTAATGTCCTATTCCTGCGTTGGGAGGCTCACCCAACGTAAGCAACATGTCTGAAGGGCGCGTGGGAAGAAATACGCAGGTACCCGTACCTCAATACTACAGAGATTAAAGGTGTATCACAACATGTACTATGCTGAACTTGCGCTCTAAAAAATGACTGTTGAATGTACCAGGCATCCTCTGGACAGTGAACAACCACAATCTTGTTACAGTAATGAGCGTAGTTTCTACAATGAAGCCCAAGATGGCAGTGTGGTGGTACAAGGATTCTCCATGAAAATAACGATGGATCTTTGGTAACTTTGGGACAAGGACTTGTCATTATTTTGACAACTTTTTTTTACAGTGTGGATTTATACAGAGAGGTGTTGGGTACCCTGGAGCTTATTGCAGAATGGCCTGATACAACCCCCTCCCTCTTATGACGTTGGCCAAATAAGTGGATTTGATAAAGATCTGTGAAAATGCACTCTGTGGATGGTGGTGTTAGCTCCCTCAAAATACAAACTACTATTTCACCCACACTGCAGCCACACACTACCAGAGCATAGTAAGATGGGCATTTCGCTAACATAGCAATTGGATTATGTTAGGCCGTTTTGAAATAACCTCCAGATAAGGGTGCATGCCCAGACCACCTCTATCCCTGCCTTTGCCTATATTATTCATATTTCATTTGGAAGATACAGTTTTAGAAACTCATCGACACAGTGGGGAACCCATTGAATTACCAATTGACCTCAAATAGCAGATATCCCACTGTGGTACCCTGAGGGTAATATAGGTATTTCACTATCCGTGTGTGTTGCGACTATACGGTGATCAAAGTCTTTAACAATAGGGAGGTTTCGCAAGCCCGCGAGTGGAACGTGGGCGTGGAGGACTGGAACATATGTGATTGACGTGAAAACCACTGTTTCTGCGTCTATAATATGTAGGCCTATTGGACAATAATACTACAGTATTCAAATATTATTATCACTCTTTTTTTTTGTAACATCTCTGTGTATACAACTAGGCGACGTGTACTGGACTCAATGATTCTAATACCCAGTGTTTCAGTCTTGTCTACTGTGAGTAGTGCATGAATATGTCTGTGTTGTTCAGGCTATTCTCAGAGCGTGCGTTGGTGTGAGTAGTATATGGAGTTATACCACAATTTCTGGGTTACACAGTGCTTTTTGGTGTCTATTCCCATCCACATATCTGTCGATATTGCACACCCTGTATGCTTTAACATCAATTTTCTAAGGCGTGCGGTTATCCATGGATAACCCACACCCCCGTGCAGTTATCCATGGATAACTGCACGCCTCTCATGTCCTAACATGTCATATGTTACATGTTAAAACCCACGAAACTTTCCAGGCCAGGGTAGGGATCGAACCTGCAGTCTCACATCCCAAACCCAACTCCCTATGCACTGCGCCACAGGGACTGACGAGAGACGATACATGTTTGCTTGGTTAGATAGTAGAGGTACCGTAGGTGGAACGAGTCCCGGTCCGGGCGTATATTTTTGTTCCCTACTGTCAAACATAGCCAAGCCGACACGGCCGCTGAGGGAGGAGACGCGGTGGCCTAGCGGTTAGCGCTTCGCGCTTCGCCGTCAGAGGTACATGGATCGAGCCCCGGTCCGGGCACATCTTTTTTCACCGTGTGAGCTGTCGCTGTCCGCTGCTGGGCGAGGAGGTGTATTTTATACACAAACATAACAGCGAGATGCATCTTTTTTTGCCGTGTGCGCTGTCACTGTCTGCTGCCGGGCGAGGAGGTGTATTTTATACACAAACATAACAGCGAGACGCATCTTTGTTCGCCGTGTGCGCTGTCGCTGTCCGCTGCCGGGCGAGGAGGTGTATGTACCGATCGTGTACACACAATGGCTGGCATCGAGTCCCGGGGAGGGGGAATAATTTTTGTTTTCAACTTGAATTTATTGGTATTATATTGATTATTTATTGGTTTCGTGGTATAATATAAGTAGTCAATGGATAACTCATGACTCGTGTGTGTAAGCAAAGGCTAATAACACTCGGCCTACGGCCTTGTGTCATTATCCTTCACTAACACACACTCGTCATGAGTTATCCATTGGTTACTTGTTCATTATACCACGATTTTCGTCTATTCAGTGCCCAAACAGGATAATCTGAGTGCTTTTATCACACGATAGAGGCACTGATTTGACTTTGACATTGACATGACTTGACAGCTGGTACATTTCCTATATAAGTGACTGCCTGTGTAATGTCTTCCAAATGGTACATATACGGTATGGTTAGTACTGTTCTTATGTGTGACAGCAGCTCAGGTGAACCTATATGGTTGGCCTACGAAAAAGCTGGCCAGTGGTAGGGATAGAACTAGTAACAGCAGGCAGGGTCCGATCCACTGGATCTGGAGCGCCACACACTAACCACTAGGACATGACCACTGCTAAGTAGGTACAGCTAAGAATCTGGTTTGGACACTACCACCAACAAGCTGCCAAAGTTTGCCAAGGGTGGCGCTACCTGTCCTGTTGACAAACACACCATATCATCAATACAGATGTGATTTTATTGATTATTTATTTATTATCAATTATTTATTGATGGTAAATCATGGTATAAACGTCATATGTGATTATTAGACAGGCATTCGTTGATTTTAGGGCCTTATGCCTTTATCAAGCCCTACCACACACTATAAGCTCGGCATGATAAGTGAACGTAGCCCTGGTATGTTACTTGTCATAGATACATTCATACATCATGACGGTAAATGTTCTGGCACATTATGCTTTAAAGCATTAGGCCTCCCTTAAGGGTTGAACTGAGCAACCGTAATCGCACCTCATGTATAAGACGCACCTAGAGTTTTAGAATATGGTAAAAAAATTAAAATAAAACATAATTTTTTTCTACTGAATGGATTTTGAAAATTCAAAAAGCTATGCATAGCTATGGCATCCTGGAACCTTCTGAAACCCACAAAACACCAAAAGAAAAGTCTTGGTGTCCCCCTTGCGGATCAAAGGAGAACTAAAACCTCGCGTATAAGGCGCGCCTTATACGTGGGAGATCCCCTTCCCGTCCATCAAATTTAGTGAGAGTCATACGTAAATTGTAAACGGCCAATGATAGGTATGGTGAGTGAAAGTGAGCAGCGGTTTAGGAATAGAGGATGGAAGGATAATTAGTACTTTAAACCCATAGTCCACTTGGCCTCTGTTGCGCGATAGAGCCATATATTTCCTATATAAATTTCTGCGACAGAGGCCTAGTGGACTCTCGATGTTAGGTGCCGTAATACTTCACGTATAAGGCGCGGCTTATACACGAGGATAGACCCTTGCTGCGTCTTTTAGAATCTGTCATATGATCAGGGTGCGCCTTATAGTTACTGTTATAAAACAGTACTGAAATGAGAAAAGAATTAGTCCCTGGTCCTCAGCCCCCGCACTCTCTATGCTTACTGACACCATCCTCGTTAGAGGAAATGAATTAGACCACCTTTCCACTGACTTTTTAGTGAAAAAGGTACCCTAATTTGACAAAAATTGCAGATTTTTGGATGCCAAAAAGTACCCCTATTTTTTTTTAAAAACGCTGACACCTTTAGGCCACCACTCCTTCCTTTAGATACATAGGCATCCCCACTGAATGAAGTACCCGGGGTATATGAAAAAATATAGTTTCAATTCAATTTCACATCTATATTTGTCTACACAAGTTGCAACTGGACACATCTGTGACAGGATCTGCGAAAAAGACCCTTAGTGCAGGGTGCATGAAGGTCTCTACCCCCAGTCCATGTCACATTCTATGGACCCTTTTGAGAACCATTGTGAGGTGTCACTCAAGTTATGGGGGGAAATTACCCCCTATTCTCAATATCCACAGATTTCCCTCAGAAAAAGGACCCCTATTTTTGGTAAAACATGGGCCTGCACAGCTCAAAGAATTCCAGCCTATTTCCGGTGTATAAGTAGAAGCTAAGTGCGGGGACCGGGCCCTGGTCACCCTCATATATGTCTGGCATAAACTCACGTGCCACTTATAAATACACGAGGTGCGCCTTGCACGCTAAGTATTACGAGATGGGAGGGCTAATTCGTAGTTAAGATATGAAGAGTGGAGGAGCGAGCAGCAGTTTAGGTACAATGCATAAAAGAGTGCTGAGTAGCTCATGCTGTACACGGGTGTAAGAACAACATGACAATGAGCTGCTCCTGTGTGTGAACCTTGTGTGGTGAAGGCAACTGCGATTTCCATAGCCACCCACAATGCGTGTAGCACACGCCCTAGTACCAATAGTAGTGGTGTAGTTATCAGCGTGTTATGTGGCGAGGAGGGGGTGTAAGGGAGTTGGCGTGACCTGGGGCTTTGAGCAGGTGGGTGGTCGCCTCCTTGCATGCCGTGAGCTGCTCACCGCAGGCCGCAGGGTCGGCGCGTGTCGCGGCGCCCGGAGGCGGACAGCGCCGGCTGAGGTTTGGCGCGGGGTGGTGGGGAGAGGGGGGGGGGTGTTAGGAGGGGGAGGGACGCTGGAGGTCCTTCACAGCTCCCCTCCCGGTTAGGGACAGTCCCGCCGACAGGTCCTCATATTGTCTTCTCACCTCGGGGCCGCCTGGCCGCGCGGCGCCTACATCTATATGGAGATGGTAGCCCGCGCCTCGCCATGCCTGGAGATGCTCTTGCCCTGACCACAGCTAAATAAGACTCACACCTCTGGGCGGGGTCTGGAGGAACAGGCCGCCAGGAGGTGGGAACTACCTGACAAGCCGATGTATGGGCTCCACACGCTGCATGGCCACCCACCTACCACCGGGAGTAGACCGGCAAAGGGCGCGGGTGACCAGGAGGAGGGGAAGAGAAAACTGGGGATGTGGGGGAGGAAGGAAATGCAGGGAATGCAATGACAAAATGCAGTGGTTAGGAAGAGAGGGGAACCCAGGAGGAGAGTTAACCAACTACTGTGTATAAAGAAAAACATGGTTCGTCTGGTTGAAGTCGAAGAAGCGCCACAAGGCCTAAGTATTTGAGAAAGCCTAAGGGCGATGTGTAATTATAAAAGGGGTGATGAGAATAAAGTATAAAAGCAACATCGGGATTCAGTGAGACTTTTACATGTTCACAAAAAGAGTTTAGATTGCGCATGTAGATGAAGATAAATGACCATGAAATGAAATACCAGGGTTCCCTAGCATACACTGAAGAACCTATGGGTTGAGGACACTTGGAGGGCAGTGGGTTTGCTGAAGAGGACATTTGGTTGGGAAGCATAACCGGATGCAAGTATCCCTGCAGGCGGCCTTGTCCACCTATGTGGCGACCTCCTCTGACCCTGGCCCCTCCCATCTTACCCCCAATAGTCTAATGGATCATCCTGTAAGCCGGCCTAACACCCCTCATCCCTGCCTCCTCCAGCCTTAACTTGTTGGTAAGGCTGGGCGCTGGGCCGTGGCCGTGAATCTGCGCTTTAATATGACCAGATAGATGATGCTTGACGCCTGGTGGTGCAGCCAGCGCCTGCAGAACTCCCCATGCCTCCTCCCCCCTCCCCACCATGGAGCATGGGGACCTCCCCTCCAGACATGAGGTGACAAAACGACTTCGACCTGCCGCCCCTGGGTTGGCCTCCTGGTCCGCCTATACCTCCCTCAGTGGGACCCTTACTGTTATGAAATAGTAAGCACTATTTATGAAGCGGCGCCGAGGCTGGACCCCAGGGTGGATTGAGGGAGGAAGGGCAGGGAGGAGGGTCACAACCCCGAGAAATCCACAATGAAATGAGCAGCACGAAGCTCACTCTTATGATTCCTTAAACTGCCAGCCATATGTATAGACACATACTCTCCTTGTTGGTTTCCCTCGCTCTTGTGTCTCTTTACTGTCTTCACTCTTTCCCTTCCTTCTTGTACATGCTCACTCCCGTTTATCTTCTTTGTCACAAAAAACAGTCCTCATATCTCCCTAATTCAGTTACTGTTTCCCTCCCTGGCTTCCAACTTTGCTGTACCCCTGTCTGTCATCTGACATCTTCTCATCCTTGTCTCCCTTCCTGCCTCGGGTGTTCCATGTCTGTAGTCCTATATTTCTATCCCAAATCTTTCCCTTCCTGTCTCGACATCTCTGTTTCAGTCTCTCTGTCCCTGACAGTTGCTTTGCCTCTGATTCTAAATTGGTTTTTGTCCTGGTCAAGGCCTCGTCTGAGCAGCTCATGGGACTTTCCTGAGCTGCTCCCCTCCCCTTCACCCCCGACCTTCCACCCCCCTCCCAACCCAGACACACTCACCCATACCACACAACCACCAAACCAACTTTTATCGGTTTTTGCCTATGGCTTGGTGGGGATCGGCATGAGGGCACAGGGCGTATGAGAAGGCGGGGTGGATTGGGGTGGGTTGTTCAGGGGTATTAGGAAGGATTATAGTGGAGATAGGAATGATGCAGAGGTAAAGGGTGAAGTGAGAATTGTGTTGGTGCTCTGATTTTCCTTAGATTACATCTTGGAACAGCTAGGTCAGTTTTAGGCTTATGTTTAAGCTGTGTTCTGAGTTTGACGTTTCAACTTACAGTCCTGAGGCGATAAATGAGTATGATTTTGTTTGTAGATCAAAGGTGTAATCGTGAGAATTTTAGCCTTATCCATAATATGATACCACCCACATGGTAAAGGTTGCTGTACTTTATACTCCAGATGAAACACAACATATTAGTATAATGTAAATAAAGTATAATGTAAATAAACAAATTTGATCATCAAGTAGACAATGTCTGAATAGTCATTATTAATACCAGGCTGTAAGTTGATAGGGCGATGGCAACAAGGGATGAGGGAGACTGGTAAAACAAGAGTGATACCCTGCTGTGTAGTGCGGGGGTGGGGGCAGGGTATGGGGGAGACTGGTATAGGATTATAGTACATGTAACACTCTGCTGTGTAGTGAGCTGGTGGGGCAGGGTATGAGGGAGGCTAGTAAGATTATAGTGATACTGTGCTGTGTAGTGAGAGGGGTTGGGGTAGGGTATGGGGGGAGACTGCTAGGATTATAGTGGTTCTGTGCTGTGTAGTGAGGGCATGTTGGGGGCCAGGGTATGGGGGAGACTGGTAGGATTATAGTGATACTGTACTGTGTAGTGAGGGGGTGGGGTAGGGTATGGGGGGAGACTGATAGGATTATAGTGGTTCAGTGCTGTGTAGTGATGGGGAGTGAAGGACAGGGTATGAGGAGACTGGTAGGATTATAGTGGTTCATTGACATGTAGTGAGGGGTAGTGGGGGAAGGGTATGAGGGGACTGGTAGGATTATAGTGGTTCTGTGCTGTGTAGTGAGGGGTAGTGGGGGACAGGGTATGAGGGGACTGGTAGGATTATAGTGGTTCTGTGCTGTGTAGTGAGGGGTAGTGGGGAACAGGGTATGAGGGGACTGGAAGGATTATAGTGGTTCAGTGCTGTGTAGTGAGGGGTAGTGGGGGACAGGGTATGAGGAGACTGGTAGGATTATAGTGATTATGTGCTGTGTAGTGAGGGGTAGTGGGGGACAGGGTATGAGGAGACTGGTAGGATTATAGTGATTCTGTGCTGTGTAGTGAGGTGTAGTGGGGAACAGGGTATGAGGAGACTGGTAGGATTATAGTGGTTCAGTGCCGTGTAGTGAGGGGTAGTGGGGGACAGGGTATGGGGAAGACTGGTAGGATTATAGTGATACTGTGCTGTGTAGTGAGGTGTAGTGGGGGACAGGGTATGAGGAGACTGGTAGGATTATAGTGATACTGTGCTGTGTAGTGAGGTGAAGTGGGGGACAGGGTATGAGGAGACTGGTAGGATTATAGTGATACTGTACTGTGTATTGAGGGGGTGGGGTAGGGTATGGGGGCAGACTGGTAGGATTATAGTGGTTCAGTGCTGTGTAGTGATGGGTAGTAAAGGACAGGGTATGAGGAGACTGGTAGGATTATAGTGGTTCATTGCCGTGTAGTGAGGGGTAGTGGGGGACAGGGTATGAGGAGACTGGTAGGATTATAGTGATCCAGTGCTGTGTAGTGAGGGGTAGTGGGGGACAGGGTATGAGGAGACTGGTAGGATTATAGTGGTTCAGTGCTGTGTAGTGAGGGGTAGTGGGGAATAGGGTATGAGGGGACTGGTAGGATTATAGTGGTTCAGTGCTGTGTAGTGAGGGGTAGTGGGGGACAGGGTATGAGGAGACTGGTAGGATTATAGTGATTCAGTGCCATGTAGTGAGGGGTAGTGGGGGGCAGGGTATGAGGGGACTGGTAGGATTATAGTGATTTAGTGCCATGTAGTGAGGGGTAGTGGGGGACAGGGTATGAGGAGACTGGTAGGATTATAGTGGTTCAGTGCTGTGTAGTGAGGGGTAGTGGGGGACAGGGTATGAGGAGACTGGTAGGATTATAGTGGTTCATTGCCATGTAGTGAGGGGTAGTGGGGGAAGGGTATGAGGGGACTGGTAGGATTATAGTGGTTCTGTGCTGTGTAGTGAGGGGTAGTGGGGGACAGGTATGAGGGGACTGGTAGGATTATAGTGGTTCTGTGCTGTGTAGTGAGGGGTAGTGGGGGACAGGGTATGAGGAGACTGGTAGGATTATAGTGGTTCAGTGCCGTGTAGTGAGGGGTAGTGGGGGACAGGGTATGGGGAAGACTGGTAGGATTATAATTATACTGTGCTGTGTAGTGAGGTGTAGTGGGGGACAGGGTATGAGGAGACTGGTAGGATTATAGTGATACTGTGCTGTGTAGTGAGGTGTAGTGGGGGACAGGGTATGAGGAGACTGGTAGGATTATAGTGATACTGTACTGTGTAGTGAGGGGGTGGGGTAGGGTATGGGGGGAGACTGGTAGGATTATAGTGGTTCAGTGCTGTGTAGTGATGGGTAGTAAAGGACAGGGTATGAGGGGACTGGTAGGATTATAGTGGTTCAGTGCTGTGTAGTGAGGGGTAGTGGGGGACAGGGTATGAGGGGACTGGTAGGATTATAGTGATTTAGTGCCATGTAGTGAGGGGTAGTGGGGGACAGGGTATGAGGAGACTGGTAGGATTATAGTGGTTCAGTGCTGTGTAGTGAGGGGTAGTGGGGGACAGGGTATGAGGAGACTGGAAGGATTATAGTGATACTGTGCTGTGTAGTGAGGTGTAGTGGGGGACAGGGTATGAGGAGACTGGTAGGATTATAGTGGTTCAGTGCTGTGTAGTGAGGGGTAGTGGGGGACAGGGTATGAGGAGACTGTTAGGATTATAGTGGTTCAGTGCTGTGTAGTGAGGGGTAGTGGGGGACAGGGTATGAGGAGACTGGTAGGATTATAGTGGTTCTGTGCTGTGTAGTGAGGGGTAGTGGGGGACAGGGTATGGGGAAGACTGGTAGGATTATAGTGGTTCTGTGCTGTGTAGTGAGGGGTAGTGGGGGACAGGGTATGAGGAGACTGGTAGGATTATAGTGGTTCAGTGCTGTGTAGTGAGAGGTAGTGGGGGCCAGGGTATGAGGGGACTGGTAGGATTATAGTGGTTCAGTGCCATGTAGTGAGGGGTAGTGGGGGGCAGGGTATGAGGGGACTGGTAGGATTATAGTGATTCAGTGCCATGTAGTGAGGGAGAGTGGGGGACAGGGTATGAGGAGACTGGTAGGATTATAGTGGTTCACTGCTGTGTAGTGAGGGGGTGATGGGAGCAGGGCATGGGGGAGTTTGGTAAGACTATTATAGTGATACCCGGTTTCGTAGTAAGAGGTTGTGAGGAAAGGCGATAGGGGAAACCTATAAGACTATAGTAATGCCATGTTGTGTAGTGAGAGGGTGGGCTGGAAGTGGGAATGGGGGTGTTGGTGGGATGGTCGCCAGGGGCTGGAGGTATCCTTGCAGGGTCTGGAGAACACAATGACCATCTCCTAATCCTCAGCCCCAGGATGACTACGTGACCTGCATTAAACACTGAATGGATCTAGTGTATTGGGAGGATGTCCCTCCAGGGCGGCCCAACACCACTCTGTCAGAGGTCTGCTGAACACCCAATACTCCTCCAGGCTATCCATGAAAGCTTTTTACTCACTAACCTTAGAAAACAGTCAGATCTGAATAGAAGCAGTAAATCTATAGATCTTTTGTGCACGAATCTGTACTTCAAGAGCACTTGAAAAATTGGTCCAGGCATTTTATACTACTGATTCTAACCTCTCGGTATGCTTGTTAAACCTTGTAATGTTTACGTGAGGACTACAGATAAACATAACATTTGACTGATTCCGGACAGACACACAATAGCCCACTGCGGACACACACTTGTTTCTTACACCCAAAGTATGACCCACACTATTATGGGTCTATGTGCCAATGTTTGCTGGTTTGTTGAGGGCATTCCAACTCAAAGCTGCCTATATAGACACATGTATACCAAGACTTTACAATAAGAAATTAGATTATTTACTCAGCGAAGCTCATTTCCAACTAACTGACATTCCCTCATTGCTACCCTTAGGAGATCACATTTACCAAGAGCTACTCATGGCATTTACCCATGCAGGAGACCTCATTGGACTAATTTCTTAAAGGTTAAGGTTTTATTATTCACAGATATCGATATGAACCCTTGGCAACCTTTATCAGTCAGATCCTTATCTACTTAGTGCTATGGACTGCCACACTCACAATAGTCTACTTATAATCATTTGAAGATACTCTTACATTCCGTAACCTCCCCCTTACAAGGCGCGTCTTAGACGCGAGGTTTTGGCTGTTCCTGGATTCACAAGGTGGACACCAAGAACTTTCTTTTAATATGTTACACTCCCCCTAACTCATAATAAGACATAAGGGGGCCCAAGAGGGTCCGGAGGGCCCTAGTTACACATAGGTTTTTAAATCCATTCAGTAGAATAAAAGTTATGATTTTTTTTTTACCATTTTCTAAAACTCTAGGTACGGTTTATACGCGGGAGATTACGGTATGAATGTAATTGCAGTCTTTGCTAAAGACGCCTCTTACTACCGGGTAGTATTAATTCCAAATATCCTAGAAATCATTCACATTATCTCACCGTGGCTGAAACTGATATCAATCGATATCAACTCGTGGCCGCCCCTATCATACTAACTCATAGTAACTCACACTAACTCAGAGCTGCTCATCTCGGCCTAATTCACAGACCAGGAGTGACTGGAGGCAGCAGGCCTGTGTCAGAACTGATCAGCACCTCCCGGGCCTCATACACACGACACATGGGGTGTTGCCCCAACCCTCCCACCCACCTCCCTCTCCCAGCCTCCACGAAATACTGGCCATAAATAAAGTGGACAGTTAGATTATGGCATCCTCCTCCCGCCTCCCGCCGCACCATGAAAAATGTATGTGACATAATGTGGTTAAAAAGGCGGCGTGGCTATCAAGGTGCCGCACCCGGGCCTGGGACAATGCCGTGTATAAGGGGCATGGAGCGGCTCGTAGGGCTTGGGGCCTATGGACAGGGCACTGGCTATTTGAGGTGGCAAATCTGACTGTGGTCGAGGTCCTAACAAATGACTGCCCTCTCTGAACGGTGCTCTGAATGCGTGGACAAATCCATCAAAACTCGACATCAATACTATTTACTGAGAAGAAAGGGGGGCTAGTTGTGAAAAGAAGGCCAAGAGGTCTCTTGGTCAAGTGCATTATTGGCTTGAATAGTGTGATTTAGAACGAACAATCTATCTCTGTCACTGCCGAAATACTAAAACTAGTCTAGGATAGGATATAAATTGGTGAGCATTCAGCATTGAGATTGTCAATATTGATGGTATAATTAATTAAAAACGTACTATCCCTCTTGAAAAGGCATATATTTATTTTGGGATCCCTTTTCTCACCATGAATATCCCAATTCCTTTTCTCACCATGAATATCACAGTTCTTGAACATTACACTTTTTTTTTACTTTACAAATCTAGGTAGTTTACATTGTTGTACAATACAAACCAATGGGACTGTATTATCCGAAGGTGTTTTCACAATAAATACAGAGAAGATTTGTTATACATCTACTCCTGTCCTATGGATTATTACAGAACACCACACCCTTGGAAATGGAAGTAAATTCGCCTGTCTTCTTTTCCGTGCTCGTCTTTCTTCTTCTACACCCAACCAAGTACACGCTGTTATCCCCCAACAAAAGGCTTCCAGGGTTATGACCATATCTCCTCTTTCGCCTTCTTCAACTTCTTAATACAATGCAGATCCAGTTCCTTTTGTAACCCTAACCCCATCGTCACTCAGCCTCTTCCTACAAATGATAAAGGTATGAGTAACAATTTCTATGGACTTAGTTTCAGTATTTGCATGAGGAGGCAAGGTAAAGATGCAGTTGGATAATGTTAACACCTTACTGGAGCCCATAACACCTAGCTCCAGGCAAATGTAGCAAATGGCGTCATTTTCCCTTTGATCTGGGGATCCTTCACACCTGCTGACCTCCAAGGGGCCATTGTTGCCTCCAAGGCATTGCTTTATGAGTACATTTCACAGGGCGCTCAGGTGAGATGAAAGAATGTTGTCTACTAAGGGAGTATGCGTTCGGGTATCTTATTTCTAAAAGCCTTAAAGGCGGATGGTGGGGACTTGCATTAATGCTAGGATCTGGTTATCTTGGCTGTTTGTAGTTAGAAATATCAAGGTTATGTCAATTTGGTTATATTTATTATCGTACAGATAGGAGCTTAATGTAAGTCATTAGCCTGCTTAGGCAACATTTAGTAGACATCATAGGGAAACCACTAAGTGAGATAAAAACTTCTTCTATGGTGATAACAACTGATGAGGTCCCTCTCCGTCCTTACAAATACAACTTTAATAGGTAACTTTGGAAAAGTATTAATGCGCGCTCAGAGATATGTTTGATCCATAGGTGCTCGCCTTATGTGAAATAATGGGATAATAATCCAACACAAATACCGCTGTTAGAAAAGACAATATCTTGACTGCATTCGATGATCTTGTGTTAAGGGCACCATAAAATAACACTTGCCCAGATAGTTCTAAGAACAGGAGACGTAAGATAACTTTTATCAAAGAAAGGAAACGGAGCATAAAATATCCAAATACACAATGAAAAGTCCATAACAACGTCACAACACACTGAGCCTCGCTTTGAAGTCACACAAGTCCCCGGATGTGATCTCCGCTCATCCGGGACACCACCCGCCGAGTGAGCCACCTAGGGAGTCCTGGTGGTACTAACACAGGCTCCTCATTAGTGAGGTCCAGTCTTAATGAGCCTTGTTTTAACCTAACATGTAAGTGCTCATTAAGGGGCATGGAGTGCCAGGTAGCTCGTCCGACTCTCACCAGGGGGCTCTGCGGGGTGCACAGGACAGCACCGAACGTCACTTCCGGAGCTCTGACATCAAAGAGAACAGTGGGTGATAATAGGGAGTTTTGTTACATCTTCAGTGTAGACAGAGTCGTACAGGTGTTAAAGAGGTGTTGACAGGTGTAGTTATACGTACTTCTAGCATAGGTACCATCCATGGTTACTGTGGCTTTGTGATGGTTGTTGGTTAAACTTATCATGTCTTTTGACCCCCTATACAGGCCTAGGTAATAACTCTTGTGGTCTATGGTAGTTTATCTCTTTTTTTGTTGTTGTTTAGAGCAGCTGGTTTTAAGTAAAGGAGTATGTAGAGTTGAATAATAGGATTTATACTTTGAGGTTCCCGGTAAAGCCGAACGAAAGACGTTGCCTACATTGAGATAAAGTTAGTGCTTCAGAAATTGAATAGGACTCCTCTTATCACCAAAGATGCCATTTGCTGTCACTAAACCTTCATTGGCCATCACTTAAGATGGCATTGCCTTTACTAGAGATTCCATCTCTGTCATGGGGACCTCCTCTCATCACTGAAGACATCTTTCCTGTCACCAATAAAGTGGTACTTTATCATTGTGAACGCCATTACCGTCAGTTGAAGCAGGCTGAGAAGATGGGGGTTCTATCTTGAAAAGCATACCTCATGGGCACTGGGTTGAGCTCAGAAGATGCATTGTCTTTTAGCGTATGTTTTATACAATATGTTCATGTTTCATAATTGAGTGAGTGAGTGAGTGAGTAATAGATGTTTAACGCCATTTCGACAGCTAAGGTCATATTCATGGCGAGAACGACATTACACAAATTCACAGAGGAATGTGTCGGTGCCCATGCATATGTGCACCACACACATCCGAGGGGATAGGAAAGAGGAGATATAGACCCTTTTAAGTGGGCTAGGGAAGCCCTTCATAATTGAAATCCATTGTGTGTTTTATAGACTAAGAGGGTTACGTAGGTTCAAACCAGATGTGTATTAATGGTAACTTTCAGTTGTGGATTTAGATGAGGGACAGGGGGCACGCGCCCCCTCCTTTTAACTGTAGCTAGTTGTTAGGAGTTTGTTTTTCCCTGAGATTCAGCTAAGGATTGGACCTTAAACTGTGGATGCACCCTTCATTTTTAGAATTCTGGAACTGCTATTTGAGTAAAGGTAGGAAATTGATATGTGGAATATAATGTTCCTTTCGCTACAACAGCATAAATGCAATCTCAACCCTCAAATGCAGTCAGTCTATCACATTTGTAAGCAAATATGTGAATAGGAATCATGCAAAAAAGAGTTATCCTCTGTTGGCATAACTTTAAGTGTGTGAATGGTCACCAGAATATCAATAGTTTGGTTTTAGTCGGGGATTTAGAAATACTTACATTTGACAGTAAACGGTACACGTGCCTAAATTTTACCTGAAAATCTAGGAGTAGGCAGGCTCGCCCCCTCCAGCCCGACAGAGTACGGGCTGGCTTCAGACCTTCATCTGGGTGGATCGTCGCCCAGGCGGCGAACTAGTTCTCCCAGCAGAGGCTCTACTATTCAGTGTTGACCAAACATCAGTTGGGGAGTGAATACACATCCAAGTTCAATTAGATTCTTATCTACATCAAAAGGGACAATAAAACAACTGGAATACACATCCAGTGAAAGGTAGAGGTGACCCCAGGCTATTGAACTGGTATCAATAGCTGCTAGCCGAGGCTGAGGAGTATGTAAAATTACAAAAGGCCCTGAATGCATACACTCAGAGCCTACACCGTTATAAACTACAGTTGTCCAACATTCACCATCCTTGCTCCTGACACGCGACAACCCTCAGTAAACCCTGATTGTGACTGTGTATGTGTGTTGGTAGGAGTGGGGGGGGGAGGTCTTTGATGTGTTAGGACGAGGCTCTCCAACCTCTGCATGTTCGGCACAAGACCGAACCTAATTAAGCCTGCATTTAGGCCCTCCCGGAGGTGGCCGCGAATTAACCGCCTCAAACAGGCCGTAATGCTTTCATTATGACATTGGGGACTTGTGATAAAACAAGTCAATAACAACCCCCAACCCTCCCACCCTCCCCACATCCCCTCCTGGAGCCCGGCTAATGGGAGGGGCTTGTTCTCCGGCTGCCGCTTGTTCCCCAAGACCAGACTCGGCCCAGTCCCAGCAGATTAGTACCAGCAGGGTACCAGCAAGGATCAATCACGCAAATTTCCCATTGATCCCTACACCCTGGAGGACGCCATTGTTCGCTGTGTGTAGGGGTATGTATATGGGGCGGGCAGGCTGCTGGGTAGTACTGTAGTAAGTAGTACAGGAATTGGGCCCTAGTCTCAGGCAGTTATGTGCCACTGTGTACAGTTTATGGACTATATATCATAATGTGGTGATCCTTCCAGGGTTTGAAATACCTACATCAACTATACTCATCATGTTTCACACTTTTCTGTTATAGCCTTTACACCATTTCTTCCTTCGCACTGCAACTCACAATTGCTAGCATTTTAACTTAAAGATGCCCAACTGACCATTTTACTCCAACTATGGGATCCTTGCATTATATTGGAATTCCCACTACTGGTATGTGTTCAAGTAAGAAGTGGAAATAAATCCTGTGGACTAGGGATACCTGTGTGTGAAATCTGTATATGGTTAGAGACCCAGGTGGCAGGGTGAGGGTGGGGTACATAGGGGTTAGGTGACTGAGAAGGGTGCAGGAGGAAGGGGGTAGTCCCTTGCTGCCCTCAAACATCCTGATCCACTCATCTGTACACTGGGGACAGGAGGAGTGCAGAGAGATGTAATGTGGGGGTTACAAGTACTACTAAGGCTTACCACTGTTAGAAGGGAGGGGGGTAGGAGGGAGTAGAGTGCAAGGGTGGGGATAGAAATGATGGGGCTGTGGTAATATATTTAATCCGCTATCTGTGCCGGGGACGCCGCTGTCGGATTAAACTTCCCCTCCTTTAAACACGTGTTAGAGCCTACCCCCAGGCTCATAGATCACAGTGTCCTACTGGGTGGGTACTGGAGGAGGGGAGGGGGGTTACCCCTCCGGGCCTCATGTGTGTTCCGGCCGCAGGTCGCGTGCGGGCCGCGGCCGGCTCCAGGGGGACGCGGCCACCGGACGGCGGAGGGCCCCGCCGGGGGAGGCTGGAGGGTAGGGGTGCAGAGGGGGGAGTCCACTCCCCACAGACCCTTACATCAAAGGGTCCCCGGCGCTCCAGATTTGCCATTTCCACCACTACACGACTGTCCTGGGGAATTGGCCGGGGCCAAACCACATAGGAAGAAGTGGCCATAGCCCGTCCAAACCGCCACAGAGCGTTCTCCCTCAACAACATAGGGTGTGGGCCTTGGTCCTCCCCCCTCCCAGTCCTCCTCCTCCCTTCTCTCATATAAAGCGGCGGGACACTCCCAACTGCGTCCCAATGTATACATACAACTGTGAGTGCAGAGTTCTTACTCCACACCATCCTACTTAAACCATTTCATATATACAGCAGAGTTAATACTCTATACAAGTTCCTCCAGGGTGGAGCCCAAAGTTTGAGACTCTATGTCTCTCTAGGTGGCAATACATAGGACAGGTATTGGCCTCAAGGAAGGGCTGTATACAATTGGCCTTGACCCAGACGTGTACAGGAGGTCGGGCAGGAAGTGTGGGGATCAGATGCTACTTACAAATCCGGACCTCCTCCTGTTGCCGCCGTCACACCTCCAGGCACGCCCGGAGGAGGCTGCTGTCACCTGAACTGTCGTCCAGGTGAAGGTTGTACCCCTACGCCACATATCATGGTAGGTACGGAAGAGGGGTTGGGATGGGGAGTTGGAGGGGGGGGGGTCGAGAGGATGGAGTAGGAAGGGGGGAGGTGTAGCTTGCAGGTGGGGTGGGGGTTGTGATTTGTACATGCCTAAACATTCAGAGACCTGCTGAATTAATCATTCACAAACTTGAGAAATTTCCTTTGAAACCAATTTCAATATTTTGATTTTGAAGAAGTAATATGAAGTAAAATCTAGGATAGCTAGATTTTGTCGTTTATCGTTTCAATCATTATCGATTTTTCTCGTCGATTCCTCAGACTTGCCTCACCTATAAACAGTGCCATTGAATCGCTGACAATGGCAGCTTCAAAAATAATAGAAAGTCCAGGATTTTTTTTTCAAGGGCCACAGATAATCGAATTGTTTCAAGATCCTAAGTATCAACACGTGGAACTCGGAATCGACTTTATCTACAACTAAATTTTCTCCCCCATGACGTTTTTAGAATTATGGGTATTTCTAACGTGAACATCCTATTAGATACGTGTAATATCAGGTAACCTGACCTCAGTAGGCCTCAGTAGAAAAGTCATTTATTCCTGTTAATAAGTTTTTCATTAGTAGTCATGTATGATACGCGTTGGTATCCACATAAAATATCTGTATCTTGTGTTTTTTCTTCTCTAATTTGGCATTCTGTTCAGCTAGTTTGTTAAAATTCCACTGCTTTATTCTAATTTGATTCCCCATTCCCAAAGGGCGCACACACATGCCTTCTGCAGTATTGCCTGGTGCATGGACAGCTTTTTAAGCACCGGGAAACACCCACATCCACCCACCATTTCATAGTCTCACAACAACCAACAAAACACCCCCCCTTTTGCACACAGTCATAAATGAAATAGACCAACAAGATAATCTAATCCTCTTAAGCAGATAAACTTTCCTGTGGCAGACGACAATAATTCCAACATGGCAGACGACATTTGCCAAAAGCGCGGGAAACCGTGTGACATAGGACATTCTCGGTGAGATCAGATTACGGGCTGAGGAGGCACGCCGTTGTGGGCGCGGTAACGTCGTTTAAATTCACACTTGTGATGTTCAGCATCTGATCATCTGGAGGACTCTTGTCAGTAATCTGACAACCCCAGCAAGATCTGCATGGATCTCCGACAACCCAATCTCGTTTTCCCTCCTACCTCTGTTGGGGTTGGATTAGCTGCCTCCCCCCCCCCGCTTCCCCCGTCACCATCCTCCTTCTACCCCTTTCTTCTTTCTGACTTGTGGAAATATGCCTGTGTAGAAGGCCATGGATGGGAAGGAAGTGAAGGGTTGTGATGAAATATGAGGATAAAGTAACTAGAGGAGCAGTCGTTGACCCGAACAGGGGACATAATGATTGAGAGTGAGAAATAGAATGTTGTAAACAAAACTATGACTAATCTTGTGGGGCAGAAATGATTTAGGAATACAGAATATGTTTTTAGAGAAGGGGACACTATAGTTAATCTTAATTATATATGATAATGGGTATGCGGTTGAGGCTTCTACGTGCAATTACCGTCAGAATTACCTGAAGTATAATGGCTATACCTGTGGGGTGTTTGAGAAGCAGGTAATGTTTACAACCGGTCATAAGGAGATATGATAGCAGTTTTAATAGTGATTGTAGGCTTATAACTGCATGTGTTTCTAAAGCATTACCATTACCTTACTGTGTCTATAACTATATGACTGGTGAGAGATGATAATGGTTGCAGTTGTAAGTTTAGAATCTAACAGTTTTAGAAACAGATATTTAATGTTCATTATCATGTCCGGCTTCTAAAACACCCCACTGGTGTCATTTATTGGGGGTGCTGTACTTAGAATATACACTCTAAAAATGTGTTTTAACTAAAACATATTTTACCAAAACACTTTTTGGTAAAACACATTTTCATCATCTAAACACCTTTCCTAAAACAATTTACACTTTTCCTGCAAAAGTGTTTAGGTTTATAAAAGTGTTTTAATACTTGGTTCCAATCCAACTCACCAGGTGGCAGGGGCCACCTATGATGGTACTATTGTAACATTCATATGGACACAAATGTCTGAATTTAAGTATAAATGATAATAATACACAGCATCCTGATAGAACGTAACATTGACACTATATCTTAGAATGGATTTGTAAAAGATATATCTAAAAATTACCTTCTCAATACCTTAACCCATGATAAAACCCCATTTTGTAACATTCAGGATTAATACATACATTCCAGTCCTAAACTCTCTGACTAACTCATCAATGTGCATCAATGTGTTTGAACTCATCTTGACTGTAGGCCAAGCCTGGTTAGCACAGAATCAATGTTGATAACTGGATGGTCATCAACATTCATCAACTTGCTATCAACATAACTTTGATATTCTCTACCTGCAGAGAGACGGCAATATGCAGTAGGAGGGACTCACTAATCCTAAAACTGGGACCATGGGTTTATAAGGAAAATGAAATAATAGCAAGGGCATAAATTTGCCTGAAACTCATTTTAAACACTTTCTGAAGCTAAAAACTTTATTCTCAGAATCATTTACCACTTTTTCATCTAAAACACATTTCAATCAAAACACTTTTGAATTTTTAAACACTTTTTGAAAAAGTGTTTTGTGTTTTGCCCAAAAAAGTGTTAACAAAGTCTTATAGAAAGTGTTTCAAATACAGGTAAAAGTGTTTAAAAACAAAAACACATTTTTTAGAGTGTAGCTTCATATGTATACACACACTGAGAAAACTAGGCTAGTTAGTTTGACTCATTTAGCTGAGTCAAATCGCTATCACCAGGGTGACTCTGTTTTTGACTCGAGATAGGGGAGTGAGTCAAAGCATGCGGACTCTTTGCCAAATCTGAGTCAAAATGACTCAGTTATCTGGATGAGTCGACAGCTTTTGACTCAATAGGCTTCTAGTATTGAGAGGTGGGGTACCGGGGTGGGGTGTACTTCTTTATTAATCAAATTTGTTGAATGTTATATGTCATATTGTCTCATCTTCTGTGTAGTTGGTGGTCTGAAATAGAGTAAAATGCATTGCAATTAGTCAATATTTGTTTTAAAAATCCTATGAAAATAAAATAATACAAGTATTGTGATTATGGCTTCATGTATCAGAATTACGATTTTGAAAGTCTATAGAATGAATTATTAGGCCCTATTACCATTCACCTACATCATCATATATGCCATCTGACCAGTCTCTGTCCCTCCAGCTCTCTCTCTCTCCCTCTCTCTCTCTCTCCCTGGGTCTCTCTCTCTCTCGTTCTCTCTCTCCCTCTCTCTCTCATCTCAATCCAGTCTCACACATGGACATTATCTGTCTTCCTTTCATTTAGATCTATAACTATAGAAGCCCACGGCCAGCCTGTATGCATGAAAACATGATCTTCTCTCAGCCTCATGTGTCCAACCCCCTTTTCTCTCTGTCTCTATCTGTCTCTGACTCCCTCTCTCTCTCGTTGTGGAAAGAGGAGAGAGGGAGAGGAATGTTGGGTCCTTTTGTGACATGGTGTCTCACACTTCCATTTTTGCATTTTTAAGCAATTATATCAATGGTGAAGCTTGGGGATGGCCGAAAGAAACCAAATATATGTGCAATTGTACAATACAACCTTCTTAAGGCT
The DNA here is from genome assembly GCA_949317995.1 of Acholoe squamosa. Lineage (NCBI taxonomy): Eukaryota > Metazoa > Annelida > Polychaeta > Phyllodocida > Polynoidae > Acholoe > Acholoe squamosa. The sequence goes on from OX439043.1 coordinate 63,254,385, forward strand.
GAGTAATTGTGCTCCGAAAAATTAAAATGGGTCCTTTTGTGACCTCCCTCAAAAATGGCTATTTTTGCTCCTCTTTCAATGCATATCATATTTGAAATTATTGCAAATGTAATTAGCTTTGATACCCCTGTGAATTCCTGTAATTAAGAGTTGGTACTCAGTGACCACCGTGATGTCTGTGGAAATCCTTACTTTTTTCACCTATCATGTCAATCCAGTTTGGGGAAAGGTCAATTTTGAAATCATTTACATTTTTCTGTACTTTTCTTCCAAGACTCCTTGAATAGCTTTATGAGCATCAAATATATCATCATTAGAAAAATTGGACTGTAAAAATATAATCTAGTATGATCTTTAGTTATATTTACAACAATGGGTCCTTTTGTGACTTCACATGTTATGGCCAATAACTCCTATGATTAACATGTTATATGACTGCAGATAGAAATAATCAATGAAGCAATTAGTAATTCATCGATATATCTTATATTCACATCTAAAAAGACAAGACATAGAGACTTGGACACAAAAACAAGTGGGTCCTTTGGTCACCTTCAATTATTCTCACAATTTCCTACATTAGGATGTTTCATCTAAGAATTCATCATAAACTCTCCTCATTTCTAGGTCATAAATATTAATTTGTAACTGTTTAACTCATTCTTACTAAATAGCACTTAAAGGCGAACTATTTCCATTGAAAAAAAGGGTAGTCACAAAAGGACCCACCTAGGAGAGGTCACAAAAGGACCCATTTGGGGGAGGTCACAAAAGGACCCATCTGGGGTCGGGGTCACAAAAGGACCCGTCTGGGGGGAGGTCACAAAAAGACCCACCTGGGGAGAGGTCACAAAAAGACCCACCTTGGGGCATGCTCATGGAGGGGGTAGAAAGGACCCACCTGGGGTAGAAAGGGCCCACCTGGGGAGAGGTTACAAAAAGACCCACCTGAGGGGAGGTCACAAAAGGACCCACATGAGAGAGGTCACAAAAAGACCCAACTGAGGGAAGGTCACAAAAGGACCCACCTGGGGAGAGGTCACAAAAAGACCCACCTTGGGGCATGCTCATGGAGGGATCAGGAATGCTAATGGAGGGGACAAAAGGACCCACCTAGGAGAGGTCACAAAAGGACCCATTTGGGGGAGGTCACAAAAGGACCCATTTGGGGTCGGGGTCACAAAAGGACCCATCTGGGGGAGGTCACAAAAGGACCCACCTGTGGAGGAGAGGGCCCACTTGGGGTAGATCACATGAGGACCCATCTGGGGGGAGGACACAAAAAGACCCACCTGGAGGGAGAAGCCCCACTTGGGGTAGATCACAAAAGGACCCACCTGGGAGAGGTCACAAAAAGACCCAACTGAGGGAAGGTCACAAAAGGACCCACCTGGGGAGAGGTCACAAAAAGACCCACCTTGGGGCATGCTCATGGAGGGATCAGGAATGCTAATGGAGGGGGCGAGCTTGCTTAGGGAGTGCTGACAGAGGGGTCAGGAATGCTTATGGAGTGATCAGGAGTGCTTACAGAGGGGTTGGGCATGCTCACGGAGTGACCGGGAATGCTTACAAAGCGATCGGGAGTGCTAACGGAGGGGTTGAGCATGCCGAAGGAGAGATCGGGAGTACTAACGTAAGGGTTGGGCAGGGGTATGGAGTCATTAGGAGAGCTCACGGAGGGGTCGGGTAGGCTTACGGAGTCATGAGTGATAATGGAGGCATCGGGAATGCTTACAAAGTCCTTATGGAGGGGACGGGCATGCTTACAGAGTCATTGGGAGAGCTCATGGAGGGGTCAGGCAGGCTTACTGATGGATCGGGAATGCTTACGGAGTGGTCGGGAGTACTAACGGAGGGGTTGGAATGCTTACATAGTGATCTGGAGTGCTAATGGAGGGGTTGGGAATGCTTACAGAGTGATCGGGAGAATGAACAGAGGGGTTGGAGGACCGACCTTGGGAGAGGTCACAAAAATACCCACCTGGGGGAAGGTCACAAAAGGACCCAACTGGGGGAGGTCACAAAAGGACCCACCCGAGGGTGGAGAGGGCCAACCTGGGGTAAAGGACCCACCTGGGGAGACGTCATAAAAAGACCCACCTGGGGGCATGCTTATGGAGTGATCGGGAGTGCTAATGGAGGGGTCGGGAATGCTTATGGAGTGACCGGGAGTGCTAACAGATGGGTCGGGAATGCTTACGAAGTGATTGGAAGTGCTTATGGAGGGGTCCGGAATGCTTACAGAGTGACTGGGAGTGCTTACGGAGGGATCAGGAATGCTTACAGAATGAGCAGGAGTGCTTACGGAGAAGTCGGGCATGCTTAAGGAGTGACCAGCAGTGCTTAAGGAGGGGTCGGGAATGCTTACAGAGTGCTCGGGAGTGCTAACGGAGGGGTCAGGCATGCTTATGGATTGATGTGATCGGGAGTGCTAATGGAGGCATTGGAATGCTTAAGGGGTGATTGGAAGTGCTGATGGAGGGGTCGGGAATGCTTACAGAGTGATCAGGAGTGCTAACAGAGGGGTTGGAATGCTTATGGAGTGATCGGGAGTGCTAACAGAGGGGTCGAGCATGCTTAAGGAGTGAGCAGGAGTGCTAATGGAGGGGTTGGGCAGGCTTATGGAGTCATCGGCAGAGGTCACAGAGGGGTAGGGTAGGCTAACGGAGGGGTCAAATATGCTTAGGGAGTGCTGACGGAGGGGTCAGGCATGCGTAAGGGGTGATCGGGAGTGCTGAAGGAGGGGTCAGGAATGCTTAAGGGGTGATCGGGAGTGCTGATGGAGGGGTCGGGAATTTCAATCTTTTTAGGCTGGGCCTAAGCAGCCTATTCTGTCTACCTAAAGCTAGGAGGTCAATCTATACCCCCATTATCCCTAGCCATAATCATACCCTCAAATTCAATCTGGAAGACTAACCCAGCATCTACAAATCCCAGAGCTCTCTTTTCACTGTTCAAAATTATCATTTTGTAAGGCAGGCTAATTTAAGCAGGACAAACAAAGTAGGCCTAAAAAGTGAAAGTAACTGGAAAGCAGGATACAACTTGCTATGTTGGTCTATGCCCTTAGGACATACTGCCGCGCCGCATGGGAGTGGTGCATACATTGCCACGGACAGAAGGACTTTCCCACACTGGGCGTGGGAATGAGGTAGAGGAGAATGCATGCCCCCGGGGTATCGATGCTGATGCCCCGGGGGCATAGGTACTACGATCTTGTACAATGAGAGCCCTGTAGGCCTAGCTATGCCCTTAAGACATGTGAAGAGAATTGTCACTGAATTGTTATTTACAGTCTATAGGATTCACTATGGAGGCCTTGTGGAGCCACCATCTTGAATTTCGCTGATTGAGCCAAAACCCACTGATAAGACATACCATGATGGGTACCTTGTCCCTGGTTAACACCCACATCCAGGGACATGCTGGTCCCATCTTATCAGCTCTTATCAGTAGTGTGTGTCGCCAGAACCAGCTCCAGACCAGCTAGTGGCCAATAGAACTTTAAAAGAAAAAAAGAAGGGACATGCCTTGAGGGCATAGATTGTGCTTTTGCTGTCCTGAGGGCATGTACTAGTCAATTAACTCTATATAGGATAAGCCTTGGGCATTGGCATCACTAATAATGCCCTAGGGGCATGGACCTACAAGAAACCTATAGTCCATGGATATGATGAATATGCCCTAAGGGTATAGTTATCTCGGTGAATGATATGTACTCTATGGAAGTAGACCAAAATGTATGCCTGAGGGACACGATGCCCTTAGGGCATGGCCTACCACTATATTGATGCCCTTTTATAATAGGGCCTGATCTGGACTAGGCCCCCTATATAGGAATTTTTATCATCAGGACATATTCTGGACATTAAGGCTATGAAATAACACAACTGTTAACTTAAGCCCTAAGGCCATTTTTATCATCAATGCCCTCAGGGCATCAGTGCTAAGTCCATGATGGCCCCTGGGAATGTCTCTTCTCTGAAGGTTACGGCCAGGGGGTAACGGATAGAAATATCCCCTGGAGATAATAATTACCCCCTAGGGCATGATTCCATACCTAAGGATATTAAGGATGGTGTAGTTCTGGTATTTAACTCTTCCTTTACCAGAGTATTTCAAAGCAAATTTTTGGGTTTTAGTTTATAACATAAACTTTCAAAAACCCTTGGAATTGTGTGAATATTCAAATTAGAAGAGAAATAGTGATTGGTTAAGCTAGGCTTATCAGTCAGATAGAAGAACACCCAAGTTTTCTCTATCTAGTTTGATTACTGAGATATATCATCATAAATGTGGTGATATGATTAGTAAAGTTGACCTTAGGAGTTCACTTCAAATTGCAATATCTCAGCACTCCCTGTATCAATTGCACTGATATAAAAAGTATATTGTAGTAAATATTTAGATATGTTGGAATTTTGGCGGATAATGAATTTTGGAAAATATTCTTTTTCGGTTACCATGGCAACCAAAACCATGCAAAAACGACATTTTTTCATATCTGTTGCCATGGTAACCAGCCAAAATGGCCAATAATGCTTAAAAATACACTAAAAAATGCCATGCCATTTTGTTGAGCATGAAAAAATGTACAAAGTCAATTTTCACCAAAAAAATAATACCATTTGACATTTTTCATGATTTTTAGCCTAAATATTGATTAAATCTATGGAAAACTTTTAGGGTAATTTAAGATTTTGTCTCGAGTTTGTAAAACTGCAATGCTAAAAGTATAAGAGATAGAGACTAACTCTTTGGACTATCTGGAGAACCCAACTCATGCTAGTTTTGACAAAAAAAAATTGAAGAGTTTCAATGGATTTTGTGGAAGTTATAGTGTACTCAAAATCGGTAAAAGATCGGCCAAAATCGGCCAAACTACGCATTAATGCGTAGTTGGTAAAGGAAGAGTTAAAGTAGGCCCTTAGGACATTCATACACTATTAATGCCCTAAGAGCATGCTTTAGTCACTCATAATGTGGACAGTGGCCTAGACGACACTGGTGTTGCCCTGAGGGCATGTGCATGTATTTGGTTAATCCCAGAACTTCAAAAGAGCAGGAATATGCCCTCAGGACTGATACACAATGCCCCGAGGGCATACACTAGGAATGGTCAATTGTTGATATGTAAAGGCCAGCAATATGCCCTTAGGGCATGCCCATTTCCGCGGTCCCAAAAATATATGCGTCAGCATGAGGGCATGCAGCGCTGCATGCCCTCAGGGCATAGTCCAACATAGCAAGTTGCGTCCTGCAACTGGAAACATTTTGAAGCACTTATTTTTATCAACAAAAAAAAAAGAAAGAGCCCTGGATAAAACCATTGGTTTTGTCAAGGTATGGGCCCACAGATGTTGTAAGAAGGGTACAAGAAAAGATAAAAGGGATGATCAGGTGATCATTCCAAAAGACAGTAATGATAAAAAGTTTGAATTAAGCTGACTTTTATCACATAGCTTTTAGGCTTTTCATTTGTCTTCTATATATTCATGTTTGGCATCATTAGAAAGCTTATTTCATGCTGAATCCAATGCACTCAATGGGAGAACTGCACAGTGCATTGGTAGGATGTGCATGACTGGTGAGTGAAAAAACTGAATTGCTCTGCTAGCTGAGTATAAAACATGTCCACAAGAATAAAAAGGCGAAAACTGAGTACAAGAAGGACTTGAGACCTGAATGAATGTAGGATGAACTGTCTGTCCCCTTAACGGGCCTTTTAGTTTTACTAATACCCCAACTGGGTCTTTTAGTGATCTCTCCTAGATGGGTTCTTGGATCACTCCAATAACTGGGTCTTTTTCTGCTCTCTCCTAGATGGGTCATTTTACCACTCTCTTACTGGGTCTTTTTGTGCTCACTCCTATAAATGGGCACTCCAATAACTGGGTCTTTTTGTGCTCTCTCCTAGATGGGTCCTTTTGTCACTCCCCTTCATGGGTCCTTTTGTGTCTGTCCCCCTTTCCTCCTAAATTGGGTCCTTTTGTAACCTTGCTTTACCAAAACGCAAAATATATTTCAAGTTAAAACATGATATATAAATGACATAATTTAGCTACAGAGGAGCATTCCAAATGATTTTTCTGACCAATTTCCCTTCTCCACCTGCCCCATGAAAGGGCACCTAGGTGACCAAAGGACCCAGTTATATTCAAGGTGACCAAAGGACCCACTTGGGTGACCAAAGGACCCGCCAGATGACCAAAGGACCCACTCAGGTGACCAAAGGACCCACCAGGTGACCAAGGGACCCACATGGGTCCTTTGGTCACCTGAAAGTGGGTCCTTTGGTGATCCAAAGAGGGCTCTCTCTCTCTTTCTCTCTCCCTCTCTCTCTCTCTCTCTCTCTCTCTCTCTCCTCTCCCCTCTCCCATTCACACACATACACATACACATACTCTGTCTTTTACCTACCTTATACTTCTTAATTCTTTCTGCTGTCTTCCAGCAACCTGCACATAGTAGAGACAAAGAAAAATGGCATGCCCACGTGACCTATGGCATCACCACATGACCAATATGGCGGTAAATAGGAGTTTGACTTACCTAATGAGTCAAATTACCTTTGACTCAGCTTGTGGCTTAGTCAAAGGGCACTTGACTCTGCGTTGCAGGTGAGTCAATGGAGATACAAGAGTCAATGACGGTTCGACTCTGAAATGAGTTAAGTCAAATGGATTAGTAACTGAGTCGAAGTCTGTTTGACTCATCCCTTTGAGTCATTATGACTAGCTTAATTTTCTGTGTGCACCGGATTTGCAGTTGATGATTAAATACCAGAATTAGGGAAAACTTTTGGTTGGGGGCTTCTGAATGATGTAATATGGTAGATGGTAATGGGTGGTAATGTATGGTCATATAGGCCATGACAGTAAATTTATGTGTAATGAACGGCATACAGAGATATCAATAATTCCAGTGCATGGTGCCACGACATAGTTGGTAATGGGGCTAGTAAGGTAGAGAAGGACCGATGGAGGGAGAAAGAGAAATCATTACTGTTGGAACTGAAAGGCAGCAAATGGTCAAAATGCAAACTGGCAGAATAGGACACAGGATGATATTATGCAGACCAGGGTATTAGGCATAGGGGAGGTACATTACCAGCATTTGTGCTATGGCTAGCAGGGTAGGGTGAATGAGGTACAGTACCAGTCTCTGTTCAGTGGGTGGCAGGGTAGGGTGGGGGAGGTACAGCGCCAGTCTCTGTGCAGTCGGTGGCAGGGTATGATGGGGGGCAGTACCAGCCTCTGTGCAGTGGGTGGCAGGGTAGGATGGATGAGGCACAGTACCAGTCTCTGTTCAGTGGGTGGCAGGGTAGGGTGGGGGAGGTACAGTGCCAGTCTCTGTGCAGTGGGTGGCAGGGTAAGAAGGGGGACACTACCAGTATCTGTGCAATGGGTGGCAGGGTAGGGTGGGGGACAGTACCAGCCTCAGTGCAGTGGGTGGCAGGGTATGATGGCTGCACAACCTCTGTGCAGTGGGTGGCAGATTAGGATGGGAAAGGTACAGTACCAGCTTTAGTGCAGTGGGTGGCAGGGTAGGATGGGGAAGGTACAGTACCAGCCTTAGTGCAGTGGGTGGCAGGGTAGGATAGGGAAGGTACAGTACCAGCCTTAGTGCAGTGTGTGGCAGGTTAGGATGGGAAAGGTACAGTACCAGCCTTAGTGCAGTGGGTGGCAGGTTAGGATGGGAAAGGTACAGTACCAGCCTTAGTGCAGTGGGTGGCAGGGTAGGATGGGGAAGGTACAGTACAAGCCTTAGTGCAGTGGGTGGCAGGTTAGGATTGGGAAGGTACAGTACCAGCCTTAGTGCAGTGTGTGGCAGGTTAGGATGGGGAAGGTACAGTACCAGCCTTATTGCAGTGGGTGGCAGGTTAGGATGGGGAAGGTACAGTACCAGCCTTAGTGCAGTGGCCGACAGGTTAGGATGGGAAAGGTACAGTACCAGCCTTAGTGCAGTGGCCGGCAGGTTAGGATGGGAAAGGTACAGTACCAGCCTTAGTGCAGTGGGTGGCAGCATAGGATGGGGAAGGTACAGTACCAGCCTTAGTGCAGTAGGTGGCAGGTTAGGATGGGAAAGGTACAGTACCAGCCTTAGTGCAGTGGATGGCAGGTTAGGATGGGGAAGGTACAGACCTGGGGATATAGTTTGCAGACAGGGGGCTAGCGAAGGGTGGCAGTGCATGTATTGAGAAAACATTCTTGGTGAAGAAATTGGCTGCAGGGTGCATCAGGGTTAGGGGACCAGTGAAGATTGGCAGAATAGTCTATTAGAGAAGGCATCCTTGTTAGAGTGGACGACAGGGCAAGGTACAAAGGGGTTAGGTGACAAGGGACTGAGGCAGTGTAGGGAAGTCATCATCAGAGGATTGGGTGGGAGCGCATAACGCTGAGGGGTTAGGTGATCGCTGAGGGGTGACAATAGGGAGAGGGCATCCTTTTGAAGTGGGTGGCAGGATACATAAGTGCGTGGGGTTTGGAGAGGCACTGAGGGTTGGTAGTGTATAGAAAAGGCATCCTTTGTGGAATGGGTGGCAGGGCAGGGTAAAGGGGGGTGAGGGACCAGTGAGGGGTGGCAGTGGGCTCGTTATCAGATATTATATTAGCGTGGCGCGTGAAAATGTACACCGGGAAAATCACGCCCGGTGCGCTCGGCAGCCGACCCTGTTAAATCAGGCAGGCCGATTGGCGGCCGTCTCCGGGGGATCCAAGACTCATAAAATCATAGCAAATTGCGCGCGCACATTTCTGCGACCGGTGCGTCGCGCTCAGAGAGGAGGGGGAGACGCTAGGGGACCTGTGGGCCGGTTTGCTCGACGATTGAGTTACCCCCGCGCCGCGTCCCTCGACGATCGGCCATCGTCGGCGGCGGCCGGTTTCGGCTGCATGGCGCGTGCGCAATGAATCAAATCTCACATCCGATTCGCGGCGAATTATTGGAAAATTGAAACCTGGCGGGTGGTGGGCGGTGCTGCCGTTTGTTTTGGGACGTCCCGGTAGACGTCGCTGGTCACGGCTGCCGCTACGACTTCCGGTGAAGCTTTGATCGGCGGCGTCTGCTTCCTTCTGATCCTGTTTCCGGTAGGAGACGGACCCCCACAGAGGGCGTGACCGCGCCTGCGCATAGAGCACCTAATGGAGGCCGGGAAAATGATGGGATTTGGGGGTTAGAGTCGTCTTTTGTGATAGAGGTGGTCAGGGAGGTAAGTGACATTGGACAGTGGCAGGTAGGCCATGTCTCCGCTCATGAACGGCGCACTCTCACTAACCACACAGAAGACTGATGTATCCCGCTGTGACGTGTTTCTCGGCATCCTCCAAACCCTGAGTGGCCGAATACTATACCTTTTAATTAGGTAATTGGCTCTCCTAGAGAGACCAATTGTGTATTCATTTGGACTCATTGTATACCCCAGAATGGACACCCTTTCGGCAGACCCTCGCCAGCACTTCACTGGTGCATCATGACGACCATGGAGATGGTGGCATAATGCATCAGCGGCCCTTAAAGAGTTAAGATTTACCGGGTATTCAAAACGTGTACTATAAAAATGTCTTCCTTTTGTTTGCCTATATATTCATCTTTAGATTTGTGTCTGTGCCCTTTTTATATTCGTCCTCTTCTCGGTCCAATGTGAATCCTCTATGTTCTCTGATCCTGAACTTTGAAAACGCTGCTGAATTTACTTAGGTGAAAATGGCATTTTCCTTATCCATTACCCTGAGTGGCCTTTCTGCCTGCCAAGAAGACAAGGCAACTGACTTATCTGTCTCTCTACGGCTGGTATGAAGCTGATTGACTTCAGCCACCACTCTGTCCTCCCATCACAACAACCTGCCATACAACATGTAACCCACCCCTTAACCCTTTAGATCCTCATTGCTATTCTATTTGTCGCAGTGCTGGCGAGACCAGTGGCGGATTAAGAGGGGGGCGGGTACATTTTGCCAGTACTTAAGAGTTTAAGTACATATTTTCAACCCCAAAATTGGCTAAATATCAGGGGCTGCGCCCCCTCCTTTTGGGCCGCGCCCCCTCCTTCTCAAAACCTTTGATCCGCCACTGCGAGAAGACCATGAGAGTTTAACAATCCCATAGAATTTACATGACTTATGAAGGCGAGTAACTCACCAGTACCGCATCCAAGAATCGCAGAGGAAAAGGCCATAAACCACTGTTTAGCACTATGCGGTCCCAAAATGGTTACTCCTTCCCCCTCTGCCCTCTGGCCGTAAATCTCGCCCCTTTTATGTCAATTCACCTCGAAATTCGCACCAATTGTCGGCCATCTCCTCCCATCATCCATTTTGTCGGAAGTAGATTGTTCTGTGGTCAGAGGTCAAGGTCGAGGGCAATCCGTTTCCGGTTCTTTGTGAGTGTTCAGAAACAGCAATCAGACAAGAACAGGGAGAGGGAGGTGTGTGGGGTAGCAGCCTGTGGCCCTAGATCTGACGGCTGGAGGTAGGTGTGTAGGAGAAGGGGCTGATATGGCTGATAGGTGTAGCCCTAGCACTGTTGGCAGGGTGTGGTGTATGACGCTGTTATAATAAGCTAATAGATGATGCATATCGGGGCCCTAGGGCTGTATATGCTGTATATACCTGAGCCGCGGAGCGGCGAGGGTATATACAGCATATACAGCCCGTGGGGCCCCGATATGCATCACCTAATAGGTTTATACCACCATTTCCTCCATTTTGTATCAATTTCTTACCTGAAATCCAAAGAATATAGCCAGGAGAAGACATTTTGTAAGTGCAAGCGACACCGCCCGTGTCCGCTCTGCGCGAAGCCATTGTTTTGGTTCCTTGCCAGGAGAGGTACCGCTGTGTATACAGTCACTTTTCGTATCGAATCCAACCATGACAAGTGTTCAAATTAAAACATACATATCCTTAGACATTCTAGATGAGTACTCCATGCTTGATATGTCCAATATATTCAAAATAAATAAGAATCCATTGATTTTCCCAACGTACGCGTGTCGCGGTCCGGCCATTCCCACCCGCCTCCTTGTTCGGCGAAAGTGTGTCAGTGGCCCGGATGTAGATATAGGTCAACTGCTCGTCGTACAAGAAAGACGCCGAAACAATGGCTTCGCGCAGAGCGGCCACGGGAAAATCAATGGATTCTTATTTATATCGAAGAAAATGGAGACAATTAGCACGCATTCCTCGTCTATGGATCGAAAACTTCTTGGGATTTCGATATTATAACATGAAAAGGTTGGAATGAAGACGAAATCTGACTGCAAACTTAGCACTAGGACCTCAGGTTAGAACTTATTTATTTTCGCATTGTGTTTCATCACCGTTCAGTGTGGCGCTATGGCTAAGGCCTTCGCCTACCACCACTGCGGCCGGGGTTCGATCCTCATACGAGTTGGGACGATTTTTCACATTGAAACAATGGCGAGGCTAAATTTCTATGTCCGCCAGCGTCTCCAAAAATATTCTAAGTCCAACTTGACACCGAAAAAGTATATACCAAAAATTTCAAAAATGCACATGGGTGGTATATGCAGAATAATGCACGGCTAAACTGCATATAAACCCACCGGAAGTGCCGAAATCGTGGTATAAGTAGCCCTAGTTCTGATGGCTGGAGGGGCGAGTGTAGGAGAGAAGGCTGTACTAGTTCTCGAGGGCTTTACTATTTGAGGCTATTATGTGTAGCCCTAGTTCTGATGGCTAGAGGGCGGGGGTTAATATAGGCGGCTGCCATGTGTATCCCTAGCTCTGATGGTAGAGGGTAGTATAGGAGGCTGATATGTACAGCCCTAGCTCTGATGGTAGAGGGTAGTATAGGAGGCTGATATGTACAGCACTAGCTCTGATGGTAGAGGGTAGTATAGGAGGCTGATATGTACAGCACTATAGCTCTGATGGTAGAGGGTAGTAAAGGAGGCTGATATGTACAGCCCTAGCTCTGATGGTAGAGGGTAGTAAAGGAGGCTGATATGTACAGCCCTAGCTCTGGTGGTAGAGGGTAGTAAAGGAGGCTGATATGTACAGCCCTAGCTCTGATGGTAGAGGGTAGTAAAGGAGGCTGATATGTACAGCCCTAGCTCTGATGATAGAGGGTAGTAAAGGAGGCTGATATGTACAGCCCTAGCTCTGATGGTAGAGGGTAGTAAAGGAGGCTGATATGTACAGCCCTAGCTCTGATGGTAGAGGGTAGTAAATGAGGCTGATATGCATGTACAGCCCTAGCTCTGATGGTAGAGGGTAGTATAGGAGGCTGATATGTACAGCCCTAGCTCTGATGGTAGAGGGTAGTAAAGGAGGCTGATATGTACAGCCCTAGCTCTGATGATAGAGGGTAGTAAAGGAGGCTGATATGTACAGCCCTAGCTCTGATGGTAGAGGGTAGTAAAGGAGGCTGATATGTACAGCCCTAGCTCTGATGGTAGAGGGTAGTAAATGAGGCTGATATGCATGTACAGCCCTAGCTCTGATGGTAGAGGGTAGTATAGGAGGCTGATATGTACAGCCCTAGCTCTGATGGTAGAGGGTAGTAAAGGAGGCTGATATGTACAGCCCTAGCTCTGATGGTAGAGGGTAGTATAGGAGGCTGATATGTACAGCCCTAGCTCTGATGGTAGAGGGTAGTATAGGAGGCTGATATTTACAGCCCTAGCTCTGATGGTAGAGGGTAGTATAGGAGGCTGATATGTACAGCCCTAGCTTTGATGGTAGAGGGTAGTATAGGAGGCTGAGGCAGCCGGTTCTAGGAGATTTGCCCCCTGGAAATGTTCCACCCGGAATTCTCCCCCGGGATTTACCCCCTGGAAATTCCCCCCATCACTTCTATGTAATACAGATAAAGTCAGAAATGGCTGCATTTCAATTTGATTGTGGAATAAAGATTTTAACCCTATCCCTATCCCTAACCCTATCCCTAACCCTTACCCTATCACTAACCCTAACCATATCCCTATCCCTAACCCTAACCCTAACCATATCCCTAACCCTAGCCCTAACCCGGGCTCTAATCTGATCCCTGACCATATCCCTAACCCTAGCCCCATCATTAACCCCATCCCTCATCCTTATTAAACCCTATTCCTTCACAAACTTGGGGGGGGGGGTAATTTCCTGGGGGGAAATTTCCTAGGGGGGGGGTTTCCGGGTGGGAGAATTCGGGGGGAGGGAAATTTCCAGGGGGGTAATTTCCTTGAACCGTGCACCCTAGCTCTGATGACAGGGACTGGTGTAGGACACTAGTTCTGATGGCTGGAGGGCGGGAGTTAGTATAGGAGGCTGTTGTACATGCATGTATAATTATGTGGTCCTGGTTGGCTCTGATGGCAAGCATAAGGATAAAACATGTCTCTAAAGATTTCTGGTCATTTTGGACGATTTGAATCAGGGTAGACTGGTTTTATCGGTGGTCGACCTAGAATAAATTTTAGACCTGTAGGGGGAGCTAGTATCAGAAACATGTCAGCATCGTCCACACCCTGTAGCAGAGGTTGTTGTTATGGAGCAGTATTAGGAGGTTGACCAGGGTATGACAAATGGTCCATCCGGGATCTGTGGGGATGAGACATGGTGGACTGATCAGTTCCATCATTACAACTGCCGCACTAACCAACTTGTCCAATTATCGCCCTAATCACTGCTCTACCACCGCCAGATGTGAATAACATGGATATGACCTTGGTGGTTTGGTGTTTTTCTTTTCAATTCCAAACAAATCGCTGAAAAGAGATACCGAGTATCTGGCAAACCCCAAAATGAGATTAAGGTTAAGTTAAAGTTTGATGATTGAAACTGACAGAGGGCTTCGTTGTTCCTTTGTCTCAAACTTCTTCGGTTATGATTAGGGTAAAACGATGTGTTTCAGGATACATAGATTGAAAGTCTAGAGTGAGTATTTCTGATTTTTCGACTGTCTGGAGTGAGTATTTCTGATTGTTTACATTTACTTTTTCACTAAGGCCTTATTTTAGGCAAAATATAACTCCAGAAATGCGTCCATGATTCGCAACCCATGGCGGCAAAGTGTCACAGATGAATGTATACGTAGATCAACTCGCACCCCCAGCTTTCTTCAAATTTCTTTTTTTTTCAATTTTAAAAAAAAAGTTGCCCTATTCATGTATGACCGATGTCATAGTACTATCTTTCTTAGATTCATGTTTTAACATCTCAAGTCTTGAAAATTGACCATAGGAGAAGAATCCTTTTATGCTATGATACGGTGACCCTTCACGGTTATGACAATGGACATATCGGAAGTGAAGTTTAAGACTGCTATTAAAAAAATCTGAATTGGAACAAACGTTTATAAATTTTACATGCACCTTATGATGACTCCATTTCATGACCTGTCTCTAACCATTAAAACCACAGAGTGCTTTTTCACTTATGGTATTCAGCGACAATTAATTCGCCCATAGATCATGGGATACGTTGTGTAATGGAGGCGTTTTTTTTTCTTTGACACACCCTAAAAAGATTCGAGCTGTGCCTGTAGCCCGTGTGATTAGGCCCCTTGTGTAACATTAACCCACTTTTGATGTACTGAGAAACTATGCCTTAGCTTCAAATTGAATCATGAATGCATTTTGATCCTCCTCTATATGATGAATAGGAATATGGTCTTCAGTGCATGTGATAGGCGAAAGGTGGTATTGTCGAAGTCTGTGTCATCCCATGGTGCTCATAACATTAACAATCTAAACGTACAAATATATAGCAGCGATGGATCCAGGGACCCCCCCCCCAGACACTACACCGTGAAAATGGGCATTGACTCATAACCATAGGGAATGTGGCCCTATACCTTGACTGTGCCCCCCGTAGACACCCCCCCCCCCGGCTACCCTTTCTGGATCCGCCCCTGTGTAGGTAGATTACCAATTGATATACGCATTCTCTTCATGCATGTACTGATTATTTTCTTTGTTCAAGTAAATTCATAAATTCCTCAGTCTCTTACACAGGACCTGCTAGAACTCTATACCCTTAATACTATACCATGGCAGTAAACGCCCACCTTAACCTTCCTTCAGAGCCTCCAGTCCCCATCCCACCCAGTATGCCGCACGCTGATCACGCAGCCTGCTCTCAACAGACGGTCGATCAAAGATCATTCCGTCACAACGACCACTGAGGGTGATTGGATCCCCCTGCCCCCTCCTCCTGCTCCACCCCCTTCCTCCAGACCCTGGGTGGTCCCCTGGTCCTGCCAACAATTAACAGGACCTACCCCCCTGGCACCCTGGATGAGGTATGGTTAGCATGACGTGACTTGGCCACTAGATAAGTTTTTACTCTCTACAGTTGGTGAAAGTGTTCACTTGTGAACATACATACCAATTAGCTGTGGGAATGTTCTCTATACTTTGAATCTGTTTTATGTCTATTCCACTGAATAATTCAGATAACAATGCTGACACAGAATAGCATAACGATAAATATCATGTAAGCTAATTCCGGCATATCAATCTAGATATTGAAAGCATCATGTTCATTCAATCCTTTGTGGCATGTTTTTTTTATCATTGGGGTAGTCGGGTACTCACATTGTGCATCTACGCGGTGATATAACTAGTATGGATAGGACTCTATGTGTGAGTGCTTTCCATCGAATTCTGGGGGCCTAAGTATTGACCTATACCTTATTGCGGTAGCTATATACATATATCATTGGAAAGAGTAATGCCTGTAAACGTGTAATCGAGAAAACCTTTAACTGAAAGCCAGAAACAACCCTATACTCTCTTTACCTACACACAATTATTTCATCTTGATAGCTATATGAGTATACCCTTACAAATAATGTTAATATTTTCCCTGCCAGTCAGCCTCTTCCCACGTACCATACCCTCCTATGGAGCCAAAGATGAACCCTTCCCATCATATGCAGCCTTCCCGTCCCCTCCCCCACGGGTTGGCAGAACGGTAGTTGGTTCCGCTAAGTCAAGCATGAAACAATTTTACTTATCTGCCTTCCTTCCCGCTCATTTAACGTGACATGAAATTTACATCTGCCCCATAATATCGTTCATCTTGGGGCGGCCCACTGCCTCTCGGATCAGCGCTCGAACCCAAACAAACTTCTCTAAACTAATTGCTCTCCAGGGGTGGGCCTCCATTTGGCGTCGCCCGTCGGATGATAACATGAGGGGGCCCTTCGGGGAAATCTTATAATAGTATAGGCAAATGAAACTTACATGCCTGCCAGAGTCAATTTCGCCGCTTTTGTTTTTGGGGACTGTCTCTCCTCGGGAGTCTCTGAGGAGAAACAATAGGGGGAGGGGACATGGGAGGGGATGGGGTATGCTCCCTTGTCCTAATCTAGGCTGCTTTTGAGAACTTGAAGAAAATGGGGACGGAAAAGGGGAGGGGGCAAAAAGAAAGCACAAAACTTGTAGCGTCGGTGTTTTGCCGTCTTAATAGGACGCAGACAAAGGAGTTCCTGATGGCGGTGATTAATCATATTTGAGCCTGGAGATATTTCATTTCTCTCCTTGACGGGTGTGCCGATTTTCATGATGTTAATGCTCAGTGCATGCCCGCCCCCCTTGTGGGACCCTTCCAGTGTATGGGGCTGAGCAGCTCCTTGGAAGAGCATCTCGTTTTGGGTGGAGATTAATCAGCGCGCCCTCTCCCGGCTGGTGATCACGTTTATGAGCTGCTCGTCTTGGTTATGATGAGCTGCTCCTCTTGCCGCCGTGTCATTAGCTCGTCATGGCCCCATGAGCACCTCAGGAGCAGGTCCCGATCATTCACTCTCCCTGAGCAATTCACCAATAGCTCCCTGACTGACGCTGCAGAGCTGCTCAACGTCAGTGTAAGGCAGTTCTTGGAATCACACCTATCTCGAAGTGTGGGAGTAATAGCCCTTCATCCCATCAATAGACCTGACTCATTACACAGAACAGTACATCAATTGATGGGTTTCTGAGAGCAAACGCTGATTGAACTTATTACAGGACAGCTATGTCATGTGGATCCTAGCTGGGCTATGTGTTAAGTATGGCTGTGTATTTGACCCAAGCTGCTCAATTCAACATTGTGTATTGTTGTAATGAAATATATGATGATTATGGATGCACAAGATAACTTTAGGGCCAGATAAAAACACAAGGCAAAGCCATGTTCTTTTATCTGGCCCTAAAGTCAACAAGTGCATCCATAATAATCACACATTGCGTTTATACCATGGTTTGCACCTTTAGGATGCATCAGAATGCATTCTGCATTCACTGACATACAAAGATATATATGGTTTCCATAGGGTACCCAACATCACTGTCCAGCCCTTGTGGCCTAATGGATAGTATGAAGCATGTTGCATCAGAAGATCCCAGGTTCTAGTCCCACCCATGCTGAGCTTCTCATGTATGAACCACTGTCAAAGCTAAACCTGAGCTGCTGTCACATATAAGAATAGTATAGAAAAAGAACACTGTCAATATTCAAGTGTCAACTCTCAGTACCTCTATCCTGTGATAAATGCACTCAGATTATCCAGTTTGGGCACCCAAAATCGTTCTGAAATGTGATAACCGTGGTGTAACGTATTTTAAAAGTGCGTTCATTAAAACTACAGCGTATAATACTGAACGGTTAGACGTATATCTATAGCATTGTTGCAAAAGACAGTCACAAAACGCATGGTTATACATTTGGAAAAAGACAGACATCGAGTTTGCTTTAATGGCACTGGCTAGGGTTGTTTAAGACTGATGTTACGTTTTGAACGTTCACGTTGACGACGGTTTGCTTAAATGAGCAATATCAAACGCACATTTACTTATTTCATCAAGCCAACACCATCTGTTCCTGAGTAGTAAGCTTCATCTCACATGCATTATAGACGATGAGTTACAAGCACTTATCTATTCATCACCATAGTCCATCTCTGAGCAGCTCCCCCAAAACTGCCCTCCCCCCCCCCCTCATGAAGTTCTCTATGAGGAGCTCGGGATTGTATATGTTCAGGAAAGGAGCAACTCACGAACCTCTTCCCGTCAGAACTCATTACCCCCAACCGTGAGGCGTGCCCCGCGCGGCTGCCGCTTCATCACGAGCAACTCCCGATCTGCTCGGAGAAGACGGACAGGCGGCCGTGGACTGTCACTTTCTGATCACCAACGGGCACGCCGGGAGCACCTCCTTTAATTAGCAGCATTGGAAAGGTCGTTTAAAGCAGCGTCAGTAAATTTCAAAGGGCGGAGTCGTGTGTCCTTTGGTGGAGAGGGAAGGGGTTAAGAGGAAAAGTGAGGGAGTGGGTTCGGGAGGGGGGGTAGGGGAGGAGACGAGAGGGAAGAGAGGAGAGATCGGGAGAGCGAGGGACAGAGAGAGACAGAGAGAGAGAGGGAGACAGAGACAGAGAGACAGAGATAGACAGAGAGACAGAGAGAGACAGAGACAGACAGAGACAGACAGAGACAGACAGACAGACAGAGAGCCAGACAGACAGACAGAGATAGAGAGAGCTATGGGCCGGGGAGATGGGCAGACAGACAGATATACAGAGGGAGAGGGGGTAGATATAGGGATGAGGGAATGATGGAGGGAAGGTAAACGTCTGGGCAGTACACATGTAGGAGGGGTGTCCGGTGCCATGTACCCAGCAAATTGTCGTGATTCCTCGTCAACCTGTGTGAAGTGGCTCACACATGTCACTAGATGGAACACGACGTCGCTATAGCACAAGATCACCAGGAATAGCAATGGTGGTGATCACATGGCCTCACCTCAGATGGCGAGGATGGTGATCACTCAGACTCACCAGGGATGGCGACGCAGGTGATCACTCACCTCGCTAGATGAAACACGCACCTCGTCATAGTGCATGTTCACCAGGGATGGCGAGGATCGTGATCACTCATCCTCACCAGGGATGGCGACATGAGTGATCACTCATCCTCACCAGGGATGGCGACATGAGTGATCACTCACTTCGCTAGATGAGACGCACACCACGTCATAACGCACATTCACCACAGATGGCAAGGATCGTGATCACTCACACTCACGGGGGATCGTCACTCAGGTGATCATTTATCTCGCTAGATGAAACGCCTACAGTGCCATAATGCACGTTCACCATGGTTGGCGAGGATCATGATGACTCACACTCACCAGGGATGGCAAGGCGGTTGATCACTCACCTCGCTAGATGAAATGCGCACCACGTCATAGCGCAGGTTCACCATGGATGGCGAGAGTGGTGATCACTCAGACTCACCAGTGATGGCGATGCTGGTGATCACTCATCTTGTTAGATGAAAAGCTCATGATCATCGACATTGGTAATCATGCAGCCTCACATCTGCCAGATCAATGTATGTCTTGCCAGAGAAGGTATTGCCATATGTACCTTCCCTCTAACCACAGACAAGGTGTTCATGTAGATACTTCCTTATGTATTTTTCCTGTAACCAGAGAAAAGGTGTTTATGGATAGTTGCTTTTATTTTAGAGATACCTCTATCTAAATTCAATTGATATTTTCTCTATATAATCTTGTTTGATTCAACCCTGAAGTATTACATGGAAATCAGTGTGCAACAAAGCACATTTGATAAGTATGGGACTTATACTTCCTGCCCACACTTCCTAGGTAGGCTACATGTTGAACAGTGGTGCTGTCTCAACAACTTTGGCAATGGTGGTGATAAGTTGCCATTCTGAGTGAGAGTGAGTGACAGATGATGCAATCCTCAGAGAGCATTGACTTGGAGTGACACAAATTCACGCATTGAGTGAGACAAAGGCTGGCAATGGTGGTGATAAGTTGCCATTCTGAGTGAGAGTGAGTAACAGATGATGCAATCCTCAGAGAGCATTGACATGGAGTGACACAAGTTCATGCATTGAGTGAGACCAATGTTGGCAATGGTAGTGATAAGTCGCCATTTTGTGTGATTATGTACCACTCCCGTGCCAGTGGCACGGGAGTGGTACATAATCACACAGTGAGTCAGATCCATGTTGGCGATGCTTGTGATAAGCCGCCATTCTGAGTGAGAGTTGACGGGCAGTGGCACATATTGACGGAGTGAGTGAGATCCATGTTGGCGATGGTGGTGATAAGCTGCCATTCTGAGTGAGAGCTGACCCGGAGTGGTACATAATCACACAGTGAGTCAGATCCATGTTGGCGATGCTTGTGATAAGCCGCCATTCTGAGTGAGAGTTGACAGGCAGTGGCACATACTCACGCAGTGAGTTAGATCCATGTTGGCGATGGTGGTGATAAGTCACCATGCTTTGTGAGGGATGACAAGGGGTGGCACATACTCACGCAGTGAGTGAGATCATGTTGGTGACTGTTGTGATAAATTGCCATGCCATGTGAGACTGACACACAGTGGCGAAAGATGACGCAGTGAGTTATCACTCAAAAAGGAGTCACCATTGATGACCAATCATGGCGACAGATAACGACAATTTGCTGGGTAGGGTCCGTCTGGGTGGAGTACCGTATTGGCCTGTGTAAGCGCCGGGTCTTAAATAAGCGCCGATCTCGAATAAGCGCCGGGGGTAGAAGGGTATTGAAATTTTGAAATACACTATGATTTAAGTCTTGAATAAGCGCCGGTCTTGAAGAAGTGCCGGGGTATTAGTGCCTGGGCGGTAACAATTGGGGGATGCAGATGTTGTAGTGCTAATTGACTTTAACTGTTTTGCACCGATATTAATTAGACTTATTCAAGGTATGGCAAGGGGGAATTTATGTCAGAAAAGGAAATAATAAATTATTACAATACCGTATCAAGTATGCATGAAAGTCTAATTACACACTTTAATATTCCATGAGACTATCGTTTCAATCATCAAGATATTAGTTCTAAAGGTTTTTCCCCCCATCTTGACAATAACATGTCATATAATGAGAAGTAATTGTAAAGTAAACTAAGAAACACCTGACAAGTATTTCAAAAGTATAAATCTAAAATTCCTGTAACAAGCATAGATAAGATAATTAGTCACTTAACAATAACTTTCGATTGTAGACTTGCAAAACCACAACCCCATAAAGTTACCCAAAAGAAAAAAATACAACATTTCACATGAGTAACATATGAACCAGGCCATAGGGGGCTATTTATAAAGTGTAGTTATGGTAGAATTATTCTCATTGTACTTAAACAACTGTACATTCTATGCTTGTTTGTGGAAAGGCTGACTTAGGCAGCAAAGTCTTCCTGTTTGTCCTTTACAATCTTGATGAATGCAAAGCTTTACAGCTTAAGTCTGTTTTGTTTCCAAACCCAGGGCCCAAACCAAGGAGGACGCATCCGTCATTTTAAAAAGTCACCATTCCCTTAGCAGGTTATTGTAGCCATTCAAGTTTTGTATAGTCATCCATATCCTGCTACAAACCCCCTTTTCACTCAACTTCTCACACTTTGTCCTTTTCAGACTTGGCACTTGGCTTACCGACCCCACCAGAGAGAGGTCACCACAATGCTTCAACTTCCACCTCACGCACCTGTTCATGCACAGTGGCGTGCGCCACATTGGCCTGACGTGCCCCAGAGGACCAGCATGCGCCGGGAAGTGCCCAGAAACCAGCAGGAAATGCCGAAAAAGCCACTGCGGTGTCGGACAGGTCGGAGGCCGGTGTCAGGAGGCTGGAACATCCCTAGGGGTGGGTCGGCAACCACAGAAGGCCCTTTTCTACCCTTCCACTGCACAATAGGGGACTTTGTAAGCCTGGAAACAGACCCCACCATCACCACCCCTACCGACTCTACAGGTCCATTTATAGAGCAGGACTCCCCATCCAGCCAGGCCTTCCTCAGAGTCAGGGGTGCTTTGCTGCAGATCTACTGGAGTTCTTGACAGACATTGGAGACGGTAATCCGTCATCTGTTGTGCTTATACCCTTCATTGGACCTCCTCCAGAGCCTCACTGGGCACAGATCTCCATCTGACCCCACCCTGGAGTCACCAACCCCACACGGGGCGTCCCTTTTGAGCTGAACAAAGCTGGTCATGGTAGTCTATAGTGATGGTGCAGGACTGAGGTGAAGTGGTGTATAGTGGGGATTTGTCACTGGCTCCTATGGACGTAAAAGTACCATAGAATAGCCCAATACCTCCACAAACAGGCACATTCTCTGTAGACTTTGATTTATAGAATAGCCTTCATCCTGAAAACTGTGGGACATTATTTAAAAAGAAAGGTGTTTTGAAAATTATTTTGGAGGCACAACACATCCATTGGTCAAATTGTCTATGATGTTGGGCCAGTTCATCAATAATGAAATGATGGATCAGTTTTAATAAACCAGTAGATCGCAAAGAGATTGCAAAGCGGTACACAAAAAAACAATATCACCAAAATTGGTAATGACATAAAGACCATACATAGTCTATAGTTCCCCATATTATTTGATGTTATACAAATCAGGTGATCATCACACAGCTGGGTCAATAAATGGAGGATAAATACTATTTACATCCGGTTAAACTCATATAAAATATTACAATATAGGCGCGCAGTAGTTGGAGTTGCGAGATCTTCAATGTTAAATGTTCTGGTAGCTTCCAAGCATACTGTTCAAGACCATTCTACAGGATGCTGAAGAAATTGACAGTGCTGACGTGCTAGATTGAAAGCATTAGATTTCATTATATAATTAGCAATAGTTTTGCACTTGAATTTAAATCTATTTAATTGTGCTGCAATCGGTGGATACACAAGTTCTGTATGAGAAAATTTTGTGGTGGAGCTATTTTGTTTAAAAGAGCGAGCAGCATCAATATGGTTGTCAAGCAAGTAATAAATGATATAAAACTTGATATGTTTCAGTGTTTTGTTGCAGAGAGTGAATGAAGCATTATACTCAAATCACTGAAACTTAAATCCACCCTCCATTACGGGTTTAAACACAAGTGCTGCCTTCGTGGACTGTAAGATGGTAACTAGTGGCGGATCCAAGGGGTGGCCTAAGGGCCACGTACCCCCCCCCCCCGCCTCCTCGCGACCCCCTGAAATTGGCTTTGGTTAAACCCCCAACTATAGAAAAATGTAGTACTGAACCTGTCTGTGCCCCCCCCCCTCTAGACCAAAGTATTTTGGCTGTGCCCCCCTTCTGAATCCGCCCATTCTGAACATAGGTCAGGGCACACATAAACAAACCATGAGCATAGGAAATGACCAGCCAATGTGTCAGAAACATTTTGATACACACTTGAAATATAAACATTCCTCTCGACATCCTCTCATTCTAGATAAAGCGAGAATAAGGGAACGCTTCTTTATACACACATTCAATTATTTCATCTCCCCATTGCTTAAAGTACATTTTGTATACCATTGAAAAGATATTCATAAAACATGCCAGGGATGCCAGCATATTATATTCGTACTCTTATACTTATTCATTGAGCATGCAATACACATGACTCTTATATAGACTATACAGTCAGTGAAAGTGGGTGTATACAAGAAAACAATCAATAAGGAGAATACAATAGCGTAGGCCAGTAAAAGTGGGGCGGGGCCCCCTCAACCACCCCCTCACCCCTGTATACGACACCCTCCAGGTAGTCTTTGAACTGCACCTTAAGTAGAAGAACTCGTACAGGTAACACACAAGTTTTATTGCCGCTCCCGTCACCCTGCACACCTGCCGCACCCTGCCACCAGGTGAGCTCTCTGTCTCAAAGATGACCACTATAGCCCTGCCAATGTAGCATGATGTTAAATGTACTTTGCCCATCTTGGGTTGGGGTGATGCAAGACTACATGCCTGGTGAGTCTATACACATGAGGCATGCATGTATGCATCATGTTGGCCCTACTGGAATACATAGATACATGCATCAACACCTATGGACATGGTGTATGGATGCAACCTTGGTGTGTTAGATTGTCAGGACTGCATTCATGCATCATGCTGACCATTATTGCACCAAGTGTTTTACCTAAAGGACTAGATGACCACTGGGCCTCCCACAGGTGCCCCTCACACCCCACCCACTGCCCCCCACAACACAACCCTACCCCCTACAGCGAACCTTGGTTTAGGGTGAGGTAACAGTGGAAATGAAGAAGCCCTATTGTTTTGTTTGTCCTTGCCGTTTGAAGTAAATCGTTTCTGGTGACTCCAGTCTCCAGTACAATGACTTGTGCTACCCCTGCTGGGCCCCACCCTGCTATCTCCCCTCCCCTGATAGCACCCCTCCTGTGAGGCTTGATTTGATTCGTGCGTCGTTGTCACTGTCTCCGCAATCTCTTACGTCAGGAGAAAGACTCCTCTCAAAATGAAACCCCTCCCTCCCTCCTACCCCTGCTGTCCCATGGAGAAAAAGAAAGTTTTCAAACATCTGCCATGAAGAATTCCTCCACCCTCTTATTCTAGTTTCTCTCTACTTCCTTAACTTCCCTAAGCCAGCCACTGGATGTATAGCCTTAAGTGAGTTTTCATCTCTCTACGCTCCAGTGTACAGACTAAGTACAATAATCCCCACACCTTCCTCCTCCAGGGACATTCATTAAACCTCCAGATCCTACCAACAACGTTAATGCAAGGTCTATATAAACCAAGGGATTTATCCCACTTACAGGAGAGGGACCATAGGGTGGAGACAAGTGAATTTCTTCCTGAAAGATTAATTCCTTGATGCAATCTCTTCCGCAGATTGTCTATAGACATGACAGTGTATGGGTGGAAGGGGGGTGTTGACAGCTGCAGGTTTTCCTCCTGGTGTTGGATAGGCCTCCTCCAGGGTCCCTATAGTCTTAATGGCATCCTGTGTATGTGGATTGGGAATTGGTGGAGATGGTGTTTTGTATGGTTGGACATTCCAGAAAATTGGTCACAGTTCTAAGATTCAGTTTACTTGGCATAATTTAATAATAATAAAAAAAATGATTTAATTTTATGTATTTTCAAAGCTAAGTCTGTGAAGAGGTCTCTGTTAGACCCATGGAACATTCCAGCCATTTCTGATACTTTTTTCAATGTTTATTTGGGAACACTAAATGCCATATAGTGCACCTAGCCCCTAGCCCGAGTGCTCAATACAAGATCATGTAGTATGATTTCAAAAGTTGCTTCCTGGTTTTGTGGATGTGAAAATTAACTTTGAAACCTACTGCTAGTGGACTGGATGGAAAACCAATCAATATTTCTCTAGCTTTTAGTATGTAGATTCATTTTCATGTATTTTCATAAAAAAATGTGAGAGATAAGATTTTAGAGAGGCGGCCCTCCATAGTTGACTTTTAATGAGAGATAGTGGGGACTGTGAATCTGGAAGAGTATGGGGGTAGGTCATAACTTAAGGAGGGGAAGTGGAGTTTAGTTTCTTGCAGGCGCAGATCAGATAGCTGCAGTGGCAGAGATTTCTGTTGGGCTTATATCATTACGGTCGGGAGGCGCTGATAAAAAGCCTCTGAGCAGGGGGCGACAGTGAGCCCTGGTGCCCGGCGCTGATGAGAAGAGAAGGACCCAATTACGCCTGGAGCGTTTCCAGGGGGGTTCCTGGAGAGGCAGGGATCCCCTTGTCCGCCATGTACCCCACGTCCTGTGGGACCCGCCCCCCCCCCCTGCAGGGTAGGCCTCCTCTACCCTTATCCGGGCCCTGTACTGGTAAATTCTCCATACTTGTATAGACTTGTTCCCTTCTATTCAGATTTCTCCTTGCATCCCTAATAACTACATATACCTCAACATTCATTTATTCTCTCTGTGTTAGATATCATGTTGTGAGGGGGTGGGGAGGTAGACTAAAGAGAAAAATAAAACACATCAAATGTCATCCATTCTCTTTTCGACATATGGGACCACTAATTTTGATGTGACGACAAAGTGAAGGAGCGGCAAAGGACTACAGATTAGCCCCCAAATCAAAACAGCTGGACATGTCGACCGAAGACAGTTCTGAATGACCGAGGTCTGAGCTATGATTCTAGTGATGTAAAATAAAACAGACAAGCTTTTACCCTCTTAAACATCAGCACCACTCATGGAACACCAATGAAATTGACAATTGTTTTAAAGACAGGAATGTTGTGCCATTTCAAATCAAGACCTTCAATGGCTCTATAACCATGTACCCAAAGCCGATCACCAAAACCCCACTATTGCGTACCAGGTCCCTGGTCCCTATACAACCAACCATCCTCCCCGTCCCTTCCTCCTGCACATACTCCCACCCCTCCTGGGGGTGGATGCTAACAGGGTCGGCAACAGGAGACCGTCCCCAGCCTCCCCCGGGACGTCCCACACCGTGGAGGAACGTCCCGGATCCAGAATCACATCCGGGGACCCAGGAGGGATGTGGAAACCCCCTGGTGGATCCTTCCGGTAATGGGACCCGGCCCATTCCGCCATTAACCTAACCCTCACACCTAATTAACTGCCTACCAAAGAACCAATTAAGCCGCCAACTAATTAGCGTAATGGATAGCATTAATAACCCATGGCTCCATTTTGTTTTGCCTCTGCATTCATGGAAGGGGCTTGACAAGACCACCACCTCGTCTTCTCTGGTTAAATTGAAGTGGGGAGTGGTGTAAAAGAAAGGGAATGGACGAAGGGGAAGGAGGGAGTGGATCCAGTGGATATTGGGTGTCTTGATCTCACTGGTTTGACAACTCCCCCTCCCTGAATACCACCTTCGCCGACACCACCACATTACATGCCTTTGCCCCCCCCCCTTCCTTCAATTCTCCCCATACCCATAGAAAACAAAGCGTCCCGGGCAAAGTTTTAATAAGTTGGTCAGTGTTTTAGTGTGATTAGCGGGGACGCAGTGAGTGACAGATGTCAATCAGCAGATAGGGATGTTCCATGCAGATAACTACCCCCTCCCCCGCCCCGAAAACAAAAAGAGAAGCAAAATAAAAGAGAAAAAATGCCGCGGTTGGTGCCACGAGCGCAGCGTCCCCTAGCGGAACGCTGCGACACATCCCCACTCACAAATTGTCGTCTGCTGATAAAAAAGGTATTCAATAAGCCATTGTTGACGTTTTAAAAAGCACTGCTAGGGCAACAAAAGGAGTGGTAGAGGGGGTTTCAAATGGGAAGTAGGTGGGTGTAGAAAAAATGAAGTTTGTGCGAATATCTTCTGTATGATACGTCTCCTGTTTGTGTTTTGGGCGGATGAGTCAATCAGACATTTTAAAAGCTGCTTGACATTTGCTGATTGTAAACAGCCCTCCTGCTGTGCAAGATGTGAGACTCTGACATTTCTATTATAAAGGGACAGCTAGAGTTTAAGAAGAGGCGGGTTATTACCATATTCCTGGGTAGCGGGATCCTTAGTGGTGGCACCATTGCTTGATCTGGTACCTTGCGAGATAAGCACTTATAAAAACTAGCATGATGGGGGCCAGTCATTACGTAATACACCCTTAAATTCCGCATGCAGTGAACGAAACGAATTTTCTCATTTGTTGTAAATGCATCCCGCTATCTCCATATAAAATCAATGATGTTCTTCTAAACGGCGTAAACAGGTTTGTTTCTATAGACGATGTATGTACCCCTAATTCCTGAATGCGGCAATAGTTTCTACCGCAGCTTCCTTTTATCATTAGCTGCAGTACATAAAAAATTTAGACATATATTACATGTGTCTAAAGGTGAAATTTCTATATGCCTCATAAATACATGAATATAATACCCGGTATAGGGTATAGGGCGCACCCCGCGTGGAAGGCGCATCCTAAGTTGAAGGATGTATAAGCTGTAAGGCACAGCTAGGGAATGGTTTTAAGCAATTTGGTATACTCTTCTATGGGATTGCATCCTCCCCTATAGGGTGAACCCTGAGTTTAGGCGGATTCTATCAAGAGCAGCAATGGATTTTATAAGCCGCACCCTTATACGCGAGTTATTATAGTATTCATAACAAGACTAGCATACAACATACTATAGAGAGTAGTATGCGTGATCAATGCGCCACTTGTATCATACGACAATAGAAATGGGAAACTCCACGCTAAAGATTGGCACTATTGTCACTAAACATAGCTAAAATATGATTACATAAGAACAGAACTGGAGGATTGGCCTCTATTTTGTTAGCAGTAACCTAGATGTGTAAATCTGTGAATAAAAGAAACTGTCAGAAAATGGTGTGCTATGACAAGTTGTTTGGTCATAATCTGAATAACTACAATGACTGTTATAAGGGGGCGGAGAATGCAATGACATGTGTACAATGGAGCCATTGAATAATAACACTATACTATAGCCATATTGTAAGGACCCATTCATATACTACTACCATAACCCCTTATACGCTGCCTGAAGTCTTCATGGTCACACTCCTTTCTTGTCGTGGTACATGAATGCAGCCTTGGCGACTAGATTCGCCAGGTCTTCATTGATGCATCAGTTTGACTCCTTGAGAGTGGTGCATCAGACCAGTAGGGTCGGCATGATGCATGAATGAGAGTTTCCAGGGCTACATTGATACATCAGCACAAAGGATACATATCGTCGCCTTAGTGTACTTTCTATGTTAATAACCTATTGAGTGAATATTGCCAGTCCCTATTTTTCCATCTGCTGATTGTGTTCATATTGACATTTGTCAAGATCCATGAAGTTATTGTACTGTTTCATTTGTGACTTTCCTTTGAGAAAACAAATAAAACTTGGGCTGCTGTATAGCATTATTTAAATGAACATAGCAGTTCATTAATGCAATGAGCAAGTAAAAAAAAAAAGGTTGTATCTGCATATTTTAAGTTTTGCAGGAGAGGCAAAAAAAAGTGTTCCAATTACTTTAGAACTTAGTTGATAGAACAATATTACCTTTGGGCCTGAAGTTACACATATCACAGACAGAGCTTCACTAATTTCATTGTAGGTAAATAAGGGTCAATAGATATCAGGATGGAGGAAAACTCAATTTTCCCAAAATGTCAGTTAAAACCTTGTTGCACTGAGGCGACGATATACGCATTATACTCAGATACTTGGTAGTTAAAGGGTAATATCACAGGTTACATAAGCTCTTATTCATACCATACACCACACAAGGTCTGGTTATGAATGTGGTATATTTAGGTATGATGTCATAATACTGTAGCTGGTTCCCATACATGTACACACTAATGCAGTGTGCACTTAGAGTACCGGCGGACATCCACCTTCCACACTGTATATCCTCATTACCCCTACCCCCACCCCCCTGATTGGATCACAATTTTTCATGTCTCTATTAAGCATTCCGCCTCTCCTCTATACATCACGCAGATTAAATTTGAGCCTGCCGAGCAAAAAGCCAGTCGCCTCGCGGAAAAACCAGTTAAAGTACCGTCCCCGCCATGTGTTTCGCGTTAGTGCCGTTATTAATTCGCATTACGTTGGCGCGTTGACATACTGGGAGAGGAGTGTGCTGGGTTTTAATCAGAAATTATATTAAAGAGGGCAGTGTGCAAGGAGAGAGACGCCGCGTGTGGTAGTTCTCGCCTGCAATACCAGGTGGCAGCACTGTTTAGCGGCAGTAGTCGTTGTGTTGGGGCGCGGAGGGTTGCACTGTGCGGGGTTGCCGCATTGAAAACTAACAGGATAGTTGGTGGATGGACGCTTTATGTGTTATTAACGATGTGATCTGCACATTAAGCTTTTATGAAACAGTTTGAATCTCACCGTAGGCAAGGCAAAACTACATTGCGACTCATATGCACATGGATGTGGAAGCGTTCTAGCTTCTAGACCACATGACTTGTTCCCAAAAGCATCTTTTAATTTAACAATCAATGAAATTACGTTCAATACGTGTCACCCCTCTTACAAACACAGCCAATTTGTATGGATTCTCCTAAGGCTTTTCGGGAGTGGTTAAAGCACCATTAAGCAAAAAGATAATTTACTACATACAAATTTGTATACATGTATGTACACATGTGCATGTAATATGATTGAAAAATAATCTAATTTATATCTGATGTGTATCATGCATATACCGTAAGTCCTCGCCTATACGACGCACCTCGCATATAGGACGCACCCTGTGTTGAAGGGAATGTTATAAGGTGCAGATGGGACTTAATTTGGGTAGTTCAGTTTACTATCTTATAGTATAAAATCCTCGCCTATAGGACACATCCTGAGTTCAGGGAAATTCTATATGACGTATCCGGGGCTAATCTCGTGTATAAGCCACGTCCTATACGCGAGGATTTACGATAGTATATTAATGCCCCGGATACACGTACACATGTTCGAGCAAACTAAATGTAGTCACCCAAGTTGAAGGAACATGTCAAACACCCATAATCACATTCCCAAATACCCCTCCGTCCATTTAATATTCTGCTAGATATCTGAACACCAGTATCACCAGGCAGTCTATATGAGCTAATTAATTATCCTAATGGTGCCAGGCCTTGTGGTGATGACCAGTTATCGTGTCAGGTTAATGATGATGGAGATAACAAGTGGCAGCCTCTCTAACATGGAGGTCAATGCTGGGTACTAACAGTTGTTATCATGTCTTATCTAGCACCATGATCAGGTTTATACAGACCACGCTGAGGTTATCATCAGGGAAGATGGTGCCACGACATGCAGGCACAGGGGGTCAGGGTACTACTAAGTATATAGCACCCTACCAGAGAGAAAGATATGGGGTACCACAGGTGCTGGTATAGTGATAGCAGTGTAAATAAATGAAGTATGGTATTAAAAGGTAAGAAAGTGATCAGATGATCAAGTATACCACTTAATACAGCACAATATATTGCATTATTACAATAAATGGATAAATGAAATGATGAATAATTTTGGGTTGAATTTATACATTTATGGGCCACATGAAATAGTTCATGATGACTATACTGTACTATAGTATTGGCCCTTATATTGTCTGTTGCTAGTTTCATTTCAATTACAACACTGGGAATAAAGGGAGATGGTACTTAACACCTAGTTATGGACAATGTCATTATGATCATGGATGGTACCATTTTATAGTTTCCTGTCATGTAGCCTATCTCTGATTACAACCCTACCACAAAGACCACAGTACAACAGGTACTACACAATGTACAAAGAGATCTCTGTGAGTGGTAATGGTGTGTGTGGGGGATGCTGATGTGTGGTGTAGGTAATATGAGAGGGCTACATGCTGCTCCCTGGTTAACCCTTTATGGGATGTAAAAGTGATGATGGACTAGGCCCCTATTTGTCCTCATGTTGTATAAATGCAGCCTCTGTAAAAGTGGACTTTCCATGGATGAATCCCTGGAACCCTCTGGAAATGGTAAACACTCATGCCAGAAAAGTCAAGCATTGTTGTATAAAAACATTTCTGACCCTAGAAGGTTGTATCAATGCGTCATTACAGCATGTATGAGATCAAAGTAGTATGCATTAGTAAGAGGGTTAGCAATCCACATCTCTTGCATCTCACGCACATGTTGCAGCTTCCCTACATCTGTCAGTCTGTTCTAACACCACACTGAGTCCCTGCACACCCCATCACCATCCTCATCACCAGGCTGAGTGTGATTCACTTACACTCCACACATTATAATAGCCATTGTTTCAAGGCATAATTCAGAAGGCCTTGGTGGTGGCTCTAAATAATAGTGATCTTAATCAATGTTAAGGGTTATGGGAATGTACTTGGGAGAGGTTTGCACTAGACTTTTATTGTAAGAAATAAAACTTAGAGCGTTCTAATTTGATTATTTCTCTTTAGGTCTCTGTGAATTTATTGCTTATGATTCGTTAGTATGAGTGGTGGTAACTCAACAGATGGGCTGATATTCAATTAATGCTTAGCTGCATAGGAGAACACTGTACCAAAACTATAGGACAGAATATTATATCTGAATCATATTTCTCTATATATACTTCATAGAATTACTTCTATGAAAAGCACATGGGGGTTTCATATAAAGTATCTCACCGGTGTCTAAAAGAGAAAATCTTTATATTTTCTCCAATTTTTTTCATATATTATTTCCAAATTTTTCATATATATATTTTTTCATATCAATTTCATATTTCTAATATTTTTTAGTTTTTCCTTGCGTCCAAATACAGAATCCAAAGTTATTACTCAAGCTCTCAACATTTTTGGCTGGTACAAAAGACGAAATGAATTATCTCTGATGGCTATTTGTAATAACAATTCAATATTTCGGCCAAAATATGGCTCAGTAAAAAAAAGATTAATTATTGCATAATGCACTAACAGAATTAAAAGATTAAAAGTTTATACGGTTAACATTGCGTTTTGCACAAAGGCCATGAAAACATGATGTTTCTTTGAGATACGGTAAGAAAAACAGTATCAAAGATGTTTGAATAGGAACAGTATCAAAGCGAAGAGAAAAACAACTTTTGTCATCCAATGTATTACTCAACTGCTGTTGTAACATACTGTACTGATCCAATCACCGTAGATAAACATATGTAGACGCCAATATCTAAGAACTGAAATACCAGACAACGTCTTTCTTACATCTAGGAATATGTATGGACAAACTAGGTAATCCCCCGGGAGTCCACGTATTACCGGTACTACTATAATTATATAGCTGTGGTGAAATGCTAATATGTCATCATACATTTAAATTTAACTCAAACAATACTCTTGCGATGGTCAACAAAACCAAACGCATAAGGATTTGAGACAATTGCTCTCAAGAAACGCCAAGATGTCATGACCGTAGCTAATCATAAACCTCTGACTGGTTCGGGAGGAGGAGGACGAGAAAACATGGGTATTAATTCTTAAGACTCCCCCGGCGCGGCCCGGTGCGCGCGGCGGGAGAGGCGGGTAGAAGGTTGGGTAGGACGGCAGGGGGGCATGGACGGGCCCGGCCAGCGTGTACTATAGAGGTATAGACAGGAGGGGGGAGGGGAGGTACAGCCGCCACGGGAACCGTTTTGTCACCTACAGACAAAAACAGCGATGTAAACAAGCAGATTATAGTAGCGCATCCCAAGACTTAATGTCATGGGACTTGACATGTCCATGGGTGACGGCTTAGGGCTAGGCAGGGTTTAGGCCTGAATCTACAAACTAATGTCTTAAGAGTTTGCAACTTTTAGTTAGATGTGATGTTGTATAATATCTGTCAAAGATTATGAGTATAGATTTTTAGCATCATCAGTTTGGACTAAGACCTATCACGAACAGATCTTTTTGTTGTTAATACTTGATTCACTTGCATGTATAATTATAACAACGTATGTGTATTTGATTGAAGTTGAACTTGGTCTTTATCTCACCCATTTCTATATGAAATAACAGAAAACAAAAATACGAGAAAATGCTGAGATATTCTAAAGCAAATTGGGAAATTAAGGAAACATTTACAGAAGAGAATATACGTAAAGCGCGAATAATAGATACCACTGTTATGATTTATCAAAGAGAGAAGGTCCCCCGGGGGGAAAGTCCACTGCATAGACATATAGCAGGACCTATTTCTGTGTTTGTTTATTAATAAATAATTCCTTTAACTTTCCCTCTCCACTGAAACGCGCTCTCTCACACCCGTCTGCTACCTGCTCTAACAATACCAATGTTTCCGGTAGCCTAAGATTAAAGCCTAACCCAGACCCCTTTAACACCTGTCCGCCAACACCTGTAGGCCTGAACCCCGCGCCAACCGCCTAGAACCCTGCCTAACTCCCCACATCACACTCAGCCGCCGAGAACAGCCAGGAAGTCAGGCGGAAGTCAGCAGAAACAGCGCCGACTTCTCGAGTAGGCGATCAAGGGGTTGAGGAAGTTAAAACAAAAGATGGGGTCTTTTGATGAGTAAAGTACGAAGTATAGAAAACACATCCAGTGACCCGTGAACGACCCGCTACCTATAGACTAGTCTGGCGCCCTCCTTGCTATATTGTATCCAACACCTTTGATGTAGGTAAGGGTGAACTCAGACAGAAAGTTGTGGAGGTTAGGTAATTCAATTTGTGCCGCTCGGGTGGTAATTGTATTTGTATTTTTAATCCTGTGTTTGAGTAGATTTCTTACACATGAATTGCTAAGGAGGCTGTATGTATGTTTGTATACACGTATAGATGTGTTTTGTCTGGGAAGGTGTGGATTCATTGTAGTTTGATGCATACAATGCTATATACATACAGTGTCTTGGTTTTGTGGCATATTGATTAAAATCTGAATAAACAGAAGCTATTTCATTTTGTATATTATGATATGAATATTCCACAGAGTAATTCCATGTGTTATTATAACTTGCTATAGCTTCCATTGTCCCTATCCACCACATTTTATTTCCAGTTAATAATGCCTGTGAGTATACAGATTATACTATTGATGGTTCCCTTGTAGCTGCCGTACAGCATAAAATGTTTAATAAGCAAATATCTGTAGCATCGTCCTAGATATAGAAGTATAAAACGCCGTCGTCTATTCTGAATACGCTCCAATATGAGCCTCAAATCACATTTAAATGGGACCATCTAGTCAACCAGGGGAGCAGCGATAAATAATAAAAACAGGGCAGGGCGAGAGAAAGATTTAGGGCAATTTGTCTACTGAGGATCCAACAGAAAAAGAAGAGGCCCAGTGCAGATCCTTGTGTTACTCCATTCCACTGACTGAAATTGGCGTCGTGCTGCGTTGGGGCTTGGAGAGAGGGGCTGGGGAGTAGTTTGAAGGCTAGTTAGAGCTGGGATGGCAGGGGGCGGGCAGGTAGGGACTGGAGGAAGACCCTCCAGGGTCAGGTTAAAGAGGAGATGTGGACCTGAGCGCCTGGCGCCTGCTAGTAGTGAGAAGGGGCGCTATGTGGCGCTGCAGTTCTCGGAGGAGACTTGTGTAGAATACCAGGGGGAGGGAGCAGGAGGAAAGGGGGCAGGGCTCCTGGGTGGGCGTGGTCATGCCACGAGCCAACATAAACACATGGCAGCCCCTCCATGTGCTCGGCACGGACGGATCCCATGCTTGTACAGCTCAAACCTAGTGACTAAAATATAATGATAATCTCATGTGAGTAGGCCCAGCGCGGCCTGGCGCCCCGACAACCCCCATTGGTCGCCGCCTCCCTACTCGCGCCCCCATATATGGGCAGCGGTGCATATTCATGAGTCCGCCGAGGCCGCTGATTGGTCGGCGCGGCGGGAGTCGGGCTGGCAGAGGTGGGGTCCCGCGGGAGGGTGCGCAGCTGGGGGAATAGCCGGGCGGGCGGGCTAGCACTTGATAGTAACAAAAGGTAGGCCCGAGAGACCCAGCTCGCAGTAAGGGCTCGTTCCGCGCCCACGCGTACACACAGGCGTGAGTCCTATCCTACCCAGTCTGCTACCACCATCATCATCACAGAGTGTGTGAGATAGACAGTGAATGAGCCACAAGCTTATGTGTAGTAGGACTTGTTAAAAACCAGCAAATATAAACATATGAGACCTGTGCATACTCCAACGTCAGCATACCACGACTAGTACCTAGACCACCTGGAGCACTCACTACCTCGTCAGAATCACTCAGCATCCCACACAGGGGCACACCTTACCCACACAGGAGGACCCTCTCTGCTCCAGTAGGTGTGAGGCAGCCCAGGAGGACGCTGCATTAGCTGCTGCTCCGGTAGCTACAGATCCAGCTCAGTGGTAGACTACAACACAGGACTCTTTACTACTCCTTCTCCAGTACCTAGTCCGTCCGTCAGTCCGTCCACCAGCCTCCTTTGCACTACCGCCCCCTACACCACTCACCACCACCACATCAGCACCGCCTCCTCCAGTGGGCGGGAGCAGAGGAGCTACTATCACTCCAGAGTGTGTCATCTATTACCTCCAGTTGTGAGCCTGCCGCGCCAACCAACGGGTCGCCCCGAGATCCCTCGCCGCAGGACCTTTTATACAGTCCTCCAGGGCGGACAAGCTCCCTTCAGGGGAGAGGATCGACAGGAGTAGGTGTGGGAGACACAGAACCCCTCCAGGGTGCTCCCAGATCACCAGTGGTACACCAGTAGGTCGGTCCGTGTTACACCATCTTTTTGTGCCATTTTTAGTGCTCACATGAGGCACTGGAGGAGTCCCTGCAGTGAGAGTTGTCAGTGACTGGAGGAAGGAGGACTTGTGATAGCAGCAGCAGGAGGAACATAGGAGGAACGTCCACATGTGGAAGGATAGCAGGTCCCTACAGAGGTGACCATTCACCTCCAGTACTTAGCAGTCTAGTGGTTGCCATACACATAGCCACATCTCCCTATACTACTACCACCAAACCTCTGTACCGTGCTCTTCAGGCGCCCTAGAGGATCTCCTGTAGTATCTCTCCAGGGTGTGTTGTGCAGTCCACAGGGCTTAAGCCACCACCCGCACCCTTTATCCCTTGGTAGTTCCTCCCTAGGAGGACACAACGGCACCCATGATGTTCGGAATCCAGGACTCTATTCAGGCCCGCGGGCCGGTGACCACAAGCCTCAAGGAGGAACCGCTCAGCAGCCAGCTGGGGTCGGTCAGGAACTGGATGCAACCTTCGGTGGTGGACCAGACGTCCACGGGAAGGTGTGTCAACTATCCTCCTGCGTCGTGCGTAATTCACATATATCTATATCTACCCTAACATGTTCATAGATATGGCTGCTGAATTTATCACAACGTCTGTGTTAGCCCCCCAAAGCATTTGCAGTTGGCAGTAGCTTGCCACTTGAAAAGAAACAACAAAAAAACATTTGAACAGTGGAGTATCATTTACGCCTGGATCTTTTGTGGTATCCCTCATAAAACGGGGAAAAACTCAAAATGGCATGTGATTTGTATTATAAGGTCTGGGAAAGGGCCCTTCGACAATACGTTTCAAGGTTTATGACCGTTTGGGGGGAAAATACCCAGACGCGTCAGCCATGAGTATGATAAATACGTCTACCACGTGAATCTAAATTTAATCAAGAAATTATTTTCTTAAAACCTGTCCCACATTTATATATGTATACAAGCTCTAAATCCTCCCTCCATTTACACATCCATTGGCCTGGATCTAAGGTTTGATCCCTCCCTCAGGGAGTTAAGCAATGGGAGAGGGGGCCTGCTGCCTCAACCCCCAAAACCCCCAAAGTATCACTTATTTACTGCCCGATAAGCCATTGGCCCAGGGCCCCCAGGTGGCAAACGGACCACCTCTGTCCCATGCGGCACTCTGCCTGCCCACCACTATTTAGTCTTTCACCAATTAGCACTCCACTGGGCACCTCCTCTTGAATGAGGTTTTATTTATCTCGGCTTTACTCTCCAAATGTGGACCAAGAGGGACATTTCCATGTCCATCCCAAAACATGGCGGTTTTGTGATAGAATGCCAAACATAAACCTGCCAGTCAATGAATTTAGAGTGAAGGGAATTATGATTATTCTGAGTTTTTTTTTTTGAAGAACCACTTGATCCAGTATCACATAATATCTACTGATAATTTAAAATATATGCCTACAATGCAATAGGCACTGAGAATCCTCTCCATCATTTAATATAGTATCACAATCAATGTAGATACACAAAGGGTATTAATCTAAACCTCTATTTTTTTATCCCCTTCTCTAGTGTGGTCCTTGGCCGAGCGCACTTTGAAAAACAGCCACCCAGTAATCTACGGAAAAGCAACTTCTTCCATTTTGTATTGGCCTTGTACGACAAACACGGACAACCAGTGGAAGTGGAGCGGACGGCCTACATAGACTTCGTAGAAAAAGAAGTTGTAAGTTGAGGTCTATAACTCTGGTGCCATTTTACACCGTCTGACACATTTTACTCATCTTTAACAGTTTATTTTCTTGTCGCTGTATTATAGGTGTCACTTATGGCACAATTCTCCTAATAGTAAACATTTTTTTTCTTATCATGTTTCTTATACTGTACTATATATCAAGGGCTATTTACTTTATCATGTCTGAAGGAAGCAATTGAGATAAGAATCAAGCAGGGATAGCATTAATTGATTACAACTGTACTCGTATCTTGTATCAGTAGATCTAAATTACCGCTATCAAGATAATCAAAAATTGTCTGGTTTAGTTCACATCGTATGGATTATATTACTAGATATATGTGTAATGAGAGCATCAAAAGGAGAGAATGTTTTTATAATGATTTTATATTTTTGTCAAGTCTAATATGAAAAAGAGCCCCATACCATTGCATTTTCGGTCTTTGATATTCCGATAATTTTATTACAGAAACCTGTTTTAAACCTAACCCTAGTTGTTAAGCTGCCTGCAACTAAATAATACTTACCTTTTATTTTGTTTGCTTCACCCTTACCGCAGGAGGAACCGTCACAAAAAACCAACAATGGAATACACTACCGGTTACAGCTGTTATATGCCAATGGTAAGTGAATTATTTCTCCTAATATAATTAATATCTTCCCTGGTTGGAAACCAGCCTGCTTTATCTCCCCAACCATGAACAGAAATCACCATATGGACCGAGTTGCTGTACCGAAATCAGGACCATAATCTAATACAGGATCGCCGCCCTATCTATTGGATTTTGGGGGATGGATGGGAAAAGGGGGTGTGACTTTATCTACTTTTTTTCTGGCTAATCTGGCCGATATTTCGGCTCATTTATTCTAACGACAATCACAAGTCGGCTAGTGACGGATTACGACAAAAGGAGGAGGCGTTTGTTCCCGGTCCAGCACGCGCGGAGCCGGGGAACAAGCGAAGCCCGCTTCCCTATAGTCCCGGCAAACACAATGGTGGACTCGGCAGTCAGCGGACGCAGCCGAACCCCGAACAGCCATCAGAGTTTGACTTTTAAACAAGTCAGAGGGTTTATAATGGCCACATGGGGTGTATGGGCCTTCCCCTTTATAAACCTTGACCAGCCAACCCTACTCCTCCCCAAAACTCACTGACACTTAGACATTGACGAGCAGACGACTTTTAGAAATGGGAATCCATTGAGCGCGAATTGTGTCGGGGCGTGTTTAGATGGCTAGATAGTTTTGTTCACTCAAGTGGATATTGCCCCACCCAAAATACCACCTGAGCTGGCACTATATTATAGGCTGGTAGTACTCATTCTAGGCCTAGTGTCACCTGAATAGGCTAGGATTAGGCTTGAATATAGTGTTACACAGCTCACTTGACTGTGTCATTTATCAGTCGGGTCGACATTTGCCTTTCATAATTAATTCAGGCTATTGAATCAGACACTCAAAGGCCGCTTGTCCGCGATCACCCAACATTTCTGAAGTGATACTGTAAACATAACGGGATCAATGATGGAATCTGTTTTTTTTTTTTTTTCGACCCCCCCCCCCAAAAAAAAAAAAAATTTAAAAACACTATCGGCGTGGTTCAAGTATATGTGTGAATTGAGCCTCCGGCATTATAAGCCATTCTAAAGGCAGTGCTAAATACCATCACCAAAAACGTAACCTCTCCTCCACCCCTTTAGATAAGGAGAGATGGAAAACGCAATATGTTTCTATTGACTTCTATTATGAACCCATTGAAACTTCATGATACATATAGAAGCGATGATAGTGGTGTTATTGGACACTTGACTTCCTTAGCTGATGTTAGTATTGATATCCCATACTCTGATTGTAGATACCCTCATATTCACCCCCCCCCCTCCTCTCCTCTATACGGGGTGATTTATGGAGAGGCTTTATTGGCCGTCACACGTGTACTTTAAACGTATCCACGTGCAATATTTGAGGATGATAGGTGCCCACAGTATGCAACATAACACTGTGCGCATGACGTACATTGACGTACGTCCCGACGTAGACCTACTTCATGTTTACGTCCTGTCAGTGTTGGTAATATATGCGCCTGGCGGACCTAATGACACCGCCCGGCGGTCCACCCTAGTGCACTCACTAATTGAGGTCGGACGTTAATGAGATATACTAGTAGACGATTATCCTCCAGGACCTGCCTGATAAAACACAACCTGGAGGAGGTGGAAAATATCCTAAGTCTGGGTACATACAGAAAGGGAAGGCCTTGGGATGAGACCCTTTCTGCGGTCGTGTATCCTGGGGAGCCCACAGGAGGAAGGCTAGTTGGAGGTGGTTTGGGTTGTTGGTGAGGGGTGGGGGGGGGGTGTAGGAGATATATGAGGTTTGGACGGGGCAAAGAGGAACACACCCCGAGTGGGGATAAATCGTGGTTATTCGGCCGTCGTCGGGAAATACATCCTTGTTGACTGCAACCGACGGCCAAGTGGTCACTGGCCGGCCTGGAGAGTAGGGAGAGGGGGTGTATGTTTATTCATAAGGGTGGTGGAGGAGAGACAGACGGAAGGACAGACGGACAGGAGGAGAGATAGCCCATCAGCCATCTGTGTCGGCGCCCAGCACTAAATGCCGGGCCAAAGTGGGACGGACATTACTGTCAAAATTGATGATCCCGAGCTCTTCCTTTTGCCTCCTTGTCCCCATGACCTCATGAATTTTATTTCAACAACCAGAGAAAAAAATCTGGTGCGAGCACGAGGTTGTCATGCATGGTGGTTACATCTTATGATTATACTTATTTATAGATTTGCTTATGTGGGGTGTATACAGTGGGGCGGATTAGTGGACATCTCATGAATGTTAATTAAATGATCAAAGACCACAGACTGACCTTGCTGACTGCTCTATAGATGGGATGAATATAGCCGCGTTTATTATGGATCTTCATACGAATATCTGCTTACACGAGATAACATCCCAAGCTTTACCCACCCCTCACCATGGATATCTGAAATGTTACCACACATATCTGTAATAGGCTTATGCGTTCATTTAATTATGATACGGGGTATCGCCTAAAGGAGGAAAGTCCTTAACTGAACCTAGCTCTCTAGGCCTACACCTGGTGAATTTGTAAATCCAATATAGAAGTCAATAAACAGTGGACGCAATGTATGAAAACAACATGCTGTGAAAACACACACCATAAAAACTATGACGAGGAATTGTGAGTAAAGGGGAGGGGGAGGCATTGCGGGCGGCCGTACAGCCGACAATGGCGGCCGTGTCGCCGACCATCTGTCACGGCAACCCCCCCCCCCCATCCCGTTACCGCTCCGTGCCGCCCTCATGCTCGTCAAGCCACGCGTTGTACGCGCGCGAACAGTGCTCGCGCCGCGTAGGAAATGAGGGAAACGAGCCTTGTCTTCGTCCCCTCCCCCTGCCCTTTCACAAACCCAAACTCCATCATGGCTTGTTAACTCCCCCGACTGTAACATCAAGATCTCCGGGAGAGTACCCGGGCGTCTGCCGGCACAGGGAGCTGTACAGGGCGAAACCAGCAGAGGCAGATCGGGCAGACGACATTTCGTGCCGCGTCGGCGGGAGAGCCGCGGCAGCAGCCCCGCAGTAAATACAGGCCCGCGGTAAATGCTCTCAATCTCCCTGTAAAGCTCACAGATCAACCTCACGGCCCGAAGATTCAATAGGACGCCGGGCATATTAACTGTTTGAACCCAAGCTTTATCCTCGTTCTCTCCAAACTCAAATTGTTATTCATTGCCAGAAGGATCTAATTTCCATATTTTTTTTATCTCTCCTATTTTGAAAAAAGGTCACTATTGATTTTGAACCACATTATTAAGGGGATGAAGCGGGTACTTTTTTTTTAACCGGAAATATATCACACGTATATTCCACTGCGTAGCCTAAATGTAACTCTGCTTATGATAAATCTATTCTGCCGCAAATGATTTCCTTGGTGAGATGCGGACGTTTTGCTACCATGCTATCTTGATACTGGGGCGGAACTGCTTGTCCATCGCCGACTCATCACTGAGGGGAAGTCCAGTTACTGCACAGTCTTCCGAGAAGGGTGGGGGTTATGAATATGGGCTGGAGGATAGGGATGGGGGAAGGAGAGGGCATGTGGAAAGGAGAGGGGGTATAGATCACAGCCCAATCAAACCCGGCCATCTCCGTCCATCGCTCACATCAAAAGCCTATTATCAGAGATATGCCTGCGACCTATTGATTCCAGAGACTATCTGCCCCTCGACCCGTGTACCCCATGCACTCCCCCATATACCCACATGTGCAAACCATGCAGCATACTTGCCCTCATTGTATCTATATGCCTCTACATAAACATAATCTCTAATTTCCTTCGCTGTTATAGAGACTTAGACGTGCTATCATTTTCCTCTGCTCCAATCTTTCATATGTATGTATGAAGCTCAAAATTCCCTAAAGCTCTCAATGGTAAAGTAATATGTGGGAAATGCATGCATAGTACTAATAACCTACAGTAAGCCCAGAAAGAGCTCCAATGGTAGTAAACAGATGGGATCTATACTGAGTGCTTGTGGATCTATATAGAGCTCTGAGTGCTCTGTCATTGCCCCCCCTCCCTTCCCCCGATGCAGCAGGTCCACACTTGGCACAGAGATGGCTTTACGTAATGGCAATAATTGAATTACCCTCGGCCGGCCTGGAGTCTGTTAGCAGGCAGCCGGATCCACAACTCCACTGCCAATTATTGCGTCAAAAGCACAAATTATTCTTTTCTTAAAATGGCTGGGACGCGGGGTGCGAAATAATGGAGGCACTGGGACTGGGGAAGAAACAAAATGATAAACAGGAGCAAAGGAGAAAATGTGGACAGATGCATATAAAATTAAGGAGAGTACTAAGGAGTTATAAATTTGAAATAATTAGACTACACACATTTTATCAACATGTTCTGAACTATTCACTTATGGCCATAAGAGTCTGATAAAAAAAAAAAAGAAGATGTCTACATCACAAATCATCTTGTAGACATAACTTATTAATCAACTCGCTTAATAATGGTTCTTCATTATCATACTGTCTCCTTCATTGTTGGTATTACCCAGATACTTTAATGTCACTTTCTTATGTGTCCATATATCACCATATAACTCAGTCTGTCACGTGTGTTAATTCAATGTAAAATACGGATACAGTAGCTCATTGGATTAATTAGCTTCACACAAAAGAAATGCATTCACTAGTAGTACTATTGATTTACCCATGCGCCATATAACAACTCATGCATGGTCTGGTAGCTACATAATCAATTCACTGCTTCAAAATCAATGCTATTATTAATGTTATTGTTCATAACCCTTTAAGAGCCGAGTGGTGCCCTCTTTGTTGTCATGATGCACCAATGCAGTGCACGAGTTGGGCCAGCATGATGCATGGATGCAGCCCTAGTGAGTCACTGACAAGAGCTTGCATCCATGCATCATGTATTGGATTGATGATGATCAAAGAGGGTAATATGTCAAAGACAGTGTGGCTCATAGAGCGTTTTATTAAACCTAGCGTCAATGGTTTTAGCCTTGTTTATATTAAACCCGCCATCAATATTAATCAATTTTACCTCTTTCTTTCATCCTTTCATCATCCACACGCCAATCCCGGATCTTTACAGGAGTTAGACAAGAGCAAGATTTGTACATTCGTCTCATCGACTCCGTCTCCAAATCGGTGAGTGCTGCAGCTTCCATTCCTTATCCATTATTCAGGGCCCTGTGGCGGGAAGGATGGTGGCCCCGCCGTCCACGACCTGAATTATTAAGTACGAGTGGAGGCACGTGGAAATGTTGTCACCGTCACGGTCCCTGACTTCATCCGTCACAGACACTGACGGCTGGATGAGGATGGGTGGAGGTGTGGGGAAGGGGGGCGCTGAAGTATTTTTTATAGGAGGCATAGGCAATCTGTCAAGAAAATGTACACACTAGTAAATACCAGACTGATGTGACACCTGCATGGCCAATGGGAGAGTTGTGTAAATTGATTGTTAGTGCATTTTATTTATTGTGATGTGTAGCAAAGCATACAATTTATAATTCCAATATGCTTAAGATATAGTCACCAAGGCATCATCCTGATATACACAAAATACGTATGAAATGATCATGCAAATCCACAATAATGATGCTATCATACTAGGCCTGTTTGATAAAAGCAAAACAGCCCCTGCACAATGAGTAGTATGTGATAACAGTCTTTAGAAATGATTATCAAGCTCTTGGCTCTTTAGTCAGACTTGAAGCCAATATTGAGAGACCTATACAACACGATACTGCTGCTTGTTTCCCTATATACAGTATAATGGTGATACACAGGGTGCTACACCTCCAGCCACCCTTAGTGGTGGTGATGGTGGTGGTGCTTGCAGCAGCAGTACCAGCAGTATTAGTGAGAGTATAGAGAGTAGGCGATGGCATCCCCTGCCCCCACTCCCTCCCCATCCCCCACCTCCACAAGGCCCTTCAGCAGGCTGAATGACACTTGACTCGGGATGAGAACTACCAATTACAGCGGGTCGTCAC
Source organism: Acholoe squamosa (assembly GCA_949317995.1). NCBI lineage: Eukaryota > Metazoa > Annelida > Polychaeta > Phyllodocida > Polynoidae > Acholoe > Acholoe squamosa. The sequence continues at coordinate 63,298,596 of OX439043.1, forward strand.
CCGTCGCCCGCCGCCCCCGGCCATTGCCCCCTTCCGCCCCGCCCTATACTGACCGACGCCGACGATTGCCCGCCGCCCTATCGGCCCCTGCTGCCGTCGCCGCGTCAAATGATATCGACCCACGACCCTCCCCCTCCCACCCTCCCCCATCGTGCAGCAGTACTAGCGGTAATAAGGTCCGCAGAGTCATGCCCTTACTCAGTGTTTCTACTATGGCCCTGTCTGCCTCCCTACAATGCTTCCTCATTGCCTCATTGCACCCCCCTACTTTGTGTATACAGTATTATATACATATACTGCTATATTCTGAATGATCACAAATTGTCAGGATACGCCCATGAATGCCTTAGAAAATGTGTGACTTTTTCTCAAATTAGTGGAAAAGAAATAAAAACTCTTCAGTTATGATCTTACAAAAATTGGACATTGCTCCCAAAGTACAAAGGTATATCCGGGAGCATTTGGAGGGGAAGGGGGGGGGGGTAAGCTTGAGAGTACGAAAAAGGCACTGATGCTCTATGAGTAGGAGGAATGGACATGGGCACGACCACAATAACACTACCAATGGCATTAAGCCGGCCTGGGCTGGCCCGGCCTCCAGGTCGTGGTAACAATACGACTGATCAGCCCTCGGCCTACAGCCCTAGCCCGAGCTCCTGCTCCGCCAATATTACCGGCGTTAGAGGCTAAGGCGCCGCCAAATGAGCCAAGTGTATATCTCCCCGCTGTAATTGGTAGTTCTCATCCCAGGTCATGGCAGGGCACCTTGTATGCTGCTATAGCAATGCTGACGGAGCGTTTCTGCTTGTATCCAAGGGTACCATGTATATAAAGGGCCTAATATGAAAGATACTTTGTCCCTATATCCAGGGTTGCTATAACCTTCAGTTGAAGTGAATGCATTTTCTTTCATACGAAAAATCTACATAGACCGCACACCTATTTTGTGAGTCGGTAAACCGCCTAAATCAAATATTTGCATAGCATACATGGCACAATGGGGCTTTCCTGAATTCATATTGTCTTCATTAATACAAAATAAAACCTCAACATGTCCTGCTGTACCTTTACTTCTGAATATGCTCATACTTGTGTAGACACTGCATGACAAGGTGCACGGTAGCAGTGCGGCCAATATTGCCATCGGTGGGAGGGTTGCCGATCACTTTTTGGTCATCCATCATGGGGCTGATCATTAGGCCGGGTGACACCTTTAATACGACACCGGCGGCGACCTGTTAGCTCCCCAGTCTCTGCGCCTTGCAAACACCCACTCACATCCACTCAGACTAGCTCTCAACTGCTCCGAGCTGCTCATTGCACTCAGAAGGAGCTGCTCAAGTAGGGCTCAAGTAACAACAGCCATTCTTAACTTTGCTGTGTTGTTGTGTTGAGGTCTGACAACATCAAAGTCTTTGCTCTGTTGTCTGGATTTTAGGATATTGGCTTGATGAATATTACTTTTTTACAGAGAATTTACAAACGTCTACCAAGTATAGCTTTCAAGGGGAAGAGACTTTTCGTCATAAAGCCTTTTAAATAAATAACGATAGGCATAAGATAAAAATCACGATGCTTGAGTTAATTTGTGGCAGGTATGTATGCATGTATGCTACAATGTGATACATGAGGTGATTCTAAAGAAGGACGTGTGGGGTCTTATAATTAGCCTTTTAACACAGGAATGTGTCAATATTCCTAAAAGCCACATTTCCCAACAGTAGAAACCCATTGCCCCAACCCTTACTTTGCCCCACAGACACACCCTATTCTGAAGGTTCAGTGATAAGTGAAATGGTGAGCAGTCACCATCAGTGTAGCAGGGGGGTCAGCAGGAAGGGGCACGCCTACTGTTAATGTTGTGTTGTCCGTGTGCACACAGGGGCGTGGTTCATGTCCCGTTTGTTTCCTGCCCTGTGCCCCCATCAGTTCCCTGGTTTTCCAGATAACTTGTCGTCGGGAATGGAGGACCGGTTTGCCTGTGCTGTGTTGTCGGCGTCCCATGGAAGGGGGCCCGGCAGCTGGAGACATGGCTTTGTTATACAGAAAGGTGCGGCTAGAGAGGGAAGCCAGGTAGTACACTCATTGGTAGAAAATGATTTTGTAATACCTTTCCAAGAACTGAGGCTTTAGTAGAGGAGTTGGGAGTGGGGGGGGGGTGAGGTGGTTTGTTCGGCTGTGGGCAAATTGCTCGGCTTCTCAGGGGAACCGGAGGATATAGGAAATCATAACCCAAAATGAAGCCGCCGTCAACCCTCTGATAAGTATAACATTGAAATAATTAATAACAGCTCAATTGGCATATTTACAATCTCCCTAGATAATATAGCAGATATACCACCCTAGTAGACTAAGTAGTATAGACCCTATACACCACACCTCCAATGTCTTCTCCCCTGGAGGATTCCCTACACACCTGCAACCAGGAGTAGCCCTTACTTCAGCGTATTACTCGCCCAGCCCCTCCATCCCCTACACCTCTCCTGTCTTGCTGGTGGCTAGCTCCTATGCCATCCATCACTGGGTGGGGGTAATTTCTCAGGGGCGCGCGCCGACTTGATAATGGACTAATTGGTTCTCAGTACAGGGAGGGGGTCACTACGTCGGCACCACGCCTAGATCGCAAGGAGGAGGTGATGGAAAAGGGGAGGGGGCTGTATCATATACATGGAGTAGGTAATCCTTATTCTTGTGCTAGAGAGCCTCCATTTATTTACATATCAATTGATAATATCTATAAATGATATATCAGGTAATGGGGCCTTCCATCAGTGTTCACTATTTCCTTAAGCATTCTTTTTTAATGTCTGAATCTATAGAGCATTCTTGTCATAGAACAGAAGAGAGAAAGAAAGTCAGTCATTTAGTTTAGAATTTTCACAGAGTGTATACATGTAGAATTACCATTGTGCTAAAGGTGTTAACTACCATGTTCATTGTAGCAGTGGTACACACTTAACACCTGATGGGGAAAACAAAGGGCTCCAGTACCCATGACATATGTGGTCATGCTGGGGAGACTACAAAAGACCATCCTGCCCATATGCCACCTAACAGCCTCCTCCAGGGGGTGTTATGTAATGACCATGTTATACATTGTTTACAATGGTACATGGAGTAGGGTATTCAGTAAATTATAGAGATGTAGAATAATTATTGTGCACATGGCGCCCGAGAAAGAGAATGTGTATTGATGATGACTTCCAGTATTTAGATTTGTAAGTAGTATATTTTTTTCTCAGAAAGCCATTTTCTTCAGGCGTTATGATCCCATGTAATTATCTGGTAGTATGAGTTTTGTACTAAAATGCTAAAATGCTTGCTTCTTTATCAGTCTGCTAGTGTGTTCTGATCTACTTCTGAAAATAGAGCCACACTCATCCCTCCATCATTTATCTCTCTTCATTTATGGCAAGTTCCCCTCATCTCAACTCAGCATCTCCCCTTAGCATCTCCTATCCCTGCACTCATCCCCCGCCCTCCCCCGCCCCCCACACAACCTCTTAGCATTGTCCTAGGCGCGTGGTGCTAAACAAACTGTCGGCGCGGAGTGGGGCGGCAGGGATAGGGGATTGGGCGCGGCAAGTAAGCCGATCTGACTCTGGGATTAGCCTTCAACTCCCCAATTACTGGTCTTTGTAAGCGGATTCCCCACACCTGGGTTTTGTGTACGGTAAGAGAAAGGGACATGGGGGGGGGGGGGTAAGCTACCAGTGTACTAAGTAGTATAGGTATACCTTACCTTGGGGCTAAAGTATGGGTGTATGTGACACGCTCCCATATCACCGTCATCAATAGATGTAAGCATCTTATCATGGTAATATCCTATGGGATATAATGCACTGGGAGACAAAGATGAACGGCGCGGTGTATAGATAGCACATCTTTATAATATGTTGCCCTATATGTAGCCCGATGTGTATTATAGATTTGTACATGAGTGATTTATGAATTCATCACACGAACAGTTTATAGAATTATACTATCTGACTCCCAGGTACTCAGATTGGCGTTTAAAGTAGGCGGCGTCATTCTTAGAGGCTACCCTTGCTACAGACTCTATAGAACCATCTCCCTTCCTCACTAGACTCTTTTATCATGCCTCTGCGGATGAAACCAAGTCGGCTGATAACTAAAATGAGCTGCTCGTTTTGAATTACAAATCACGTCTCTGTGATCAGCGCCGACTCATGAATACAAGTTCATAAATGGTATTCATGAAAAATGCTAATGGATAATACACCTACTTGAGACAGTGAGAAATAACAAAATTAATTTCAACATGGATTTGAAAAAAAGGGAAGATATAATATGCACAAACATTCACTCAGTAGAGAAATAGAAAAAGTTGTAGTAAAATTCTGCATCTAGGCATACAGCGGCTAGCATTTGCCCCTTTTTGGATATCTCAGAGAAGAGCTAATCATGTAAACCTTTGTTAGATGTATAGGTAATGCGAGGTGAGTGTCAAAACGGTAACTATAGCAACAGACCTCGTGTTCTATAGGTGCTGGTGACATGACCTTTAACATACACCTTATCGCTATATACGTCAAGGTGTGTTTCTCGTCCTAACGTCACGTCATGACGTCATGTGACGTCACGTCACACCTTCGGGCGTCTCTAACACATGTAGAATGCGTGTTTAGTTTCACACCATAACAACAAACGGCCCTGCGTCCGTGTTTCATTAAGAGACGCCGCAGACGGCGTTCGTGACGTCATCCACATCCCATCATGCAACGGACGGAGGCTCCACTGGTCACGCAATTTCAACAAAAAGTTGATGATTTTAGATATATTATAAAATAGCAATCATACATTTTCCTGAGACTGATAGTGAATGTTGCTCAAAGATATAAATCACAATGTTGTGCTCTGAGAATTTGTAAAATGCACATTTTCCCATCAATACAACGGAGAGTGACGGCACATGCCAACAGACTGACTCATTCTCCCTATCATATTTTTCACTTTGGTAACAGGAGAATATTTCTATGTGAATAACAACATTCCCCATGATGTTTTGACAAACAGTTCTCAACCATCTCAACCCTCGCCCCACCCCTGTCTGCCTCGTACACTGGGCCTGTAAACAAAGCAGGGGCAGGGGGCAGGAGCCAAGGCTGGCGTCGGACAGTGCTGATTATATGATTCCTATCAGCTGAATCAATTGGCACCCTGGTAACCCAACCCAACCTGTTAGGCGGCTCAACAAATGCCAGCCCACCAAGCCATTGCGTCATGTGTTTTCATATAGGCCATATGTTCAGTTTGAGCCTCCTCCCTCCCCCCTTGTCTGGTATAGATAGTGACAGTGAAGTGTTACTGCTATATATACATGTAGGGATACCTTACTGTTGATGACAAGTGATGATTATAGAGCCTCCTCCAGGGAGTTGGGTGTGTGAGGGGGTGGTGACACAGGAACAGCCTGGTACGGACTGTGTCAGGCACAAGTCAATACAAACCAGCTTCCAACTCTCTGTGTATACACAGACTAGCAGACCACGCCTCTAAATAAAGAGTATATTCACTTATCTACTAACACCTACTTTAATATGAACAACTTATATTGAATTATACTACTCAGGTTTTGAAAATGTTCCCTCTTTTCATTTCAGCCTATCGTATACGAGGGTCAGGATAAAAACCCAGAAATGTGTCGAGTCCTACTTACCCATGAAATTATGTGCAGGTAAACATTTGCAACTTTCTTACTAATGCCCTGTTTCTACAAGTACAAATTTTTATACAATTATTTATCATAATACTCCACTGATAACCTGATAATAAAGGGTAATTGACCATCTACTAGATACATCACCTTATCATCTCATAGTATAATAAGTTTTGAATTAATTTTGATTGGGTATTACCAGCCATACTTTACAAGATTCCTCACACTCAGTGAATAAAGCCCAAAAGATTAAGTGACCAAACACTTGACAGACTATTGTTGAAGGGGGATGGGTTAATTCAGCTTTAACCACTTCTCTCCCACCACCCCTGCCTTTGTTGTACCAGCTCGTACCTTGGTCCTGTCTCACCCTGTCTCCTCATTACTTCCACTCCAGTCGGTGCTGTGATAAGAAAAGCTGTGGAAACAGGAATGAAACCCCCTCAGACCCCGTCATCATAGACAGGTAAGTGACAGACCTCTTTACTGCACCTTTCTGAATGAATAAAAAGCAGGGAAGAATCAAGTCTGCTCTGCTGTGTTTTCACACATATTCCTGCTTTATATTCGGTGCCTTGTTTTCAGGATGGAAATTTAGCAAGAAATAACCCCAGCATATCTATGAGTAAAAATACACTCACCATTTATATATTTGCTATATTCTTTATTTCACTGAATACAAAGGGGAACACACACTCCCCCTTTCAATGAAAGAAACTGGTAGAGAAAAGAAAGTCTGGAGCAAGTTTCCATCATCGTTACAACTTGGTTATGGCTTCTTATGCCACATATACACTAGGGACTTGATGGTTTGTTGGGCTGTTTTGTAACTGTTGTCGTCAGGGGATTTCTACAGTTGGTCAGTCATGTTTACCAGGACTCCAGGGGTTCTTTGTTATCCTGTATCTGGTATTTCATTATACCGGAGAGTAAGGTGGGTTGGGCTGGTAGAGGTGTGTGGTGGGAGCAGTGAGAGTGGGGGTGAGGATATCCAAAGAGTGGGGTAACTGCATATGGGAGCTGCAGGGGGGGGGGGGTTGGGAGAGGCAGTCACCCCCCCCCCTGCAGTGTATCCATTGTGGGGTTTAGGGGCTGTCTCTCTCATCCTTCCTTCACGTCAAAATGACACTGATACCCCATACTAGGGTCAGCAATCGGCCAGGCCAACACCAACTCCACCCTTCTCCTCTTCCACCCCTAACCCCACACCCCTCCACGCCCAGCCAGCGTAACCCTCTTATGTAAGACCTTTTAAAATATTCAGCCGATGATAGAAAACGGGACGGGGGTGCGGTCAGTGCAGCCAGTCTGTATGGAGGCAATTATTGCTGAACTGATGGGGTGGAATGCACAATCAGCCGCCGACCAGAGACTAGTGTACAGTCAGGGTAGGGCTCACTAGACACCCCTGCATGCTCCTTTATAATGCCAGGTCCCTCCAGTCTCTTCCTCAGTCACAGAGCCCCTGGTCCTTACACCAAACTGCATATACAGTATTAACTAGACCTGACCGCCAATGCTACTTTGGCTACTGCTAGGCAATGCAATAGTCAGGAGATTGACCACAGACCAGGTCAGATATATTCAGCAATGCTGAATCATTGAGTGGGGGGGGGGGTATGGGTTGGGGATGTAGGGCCACAATCGGGCCAGATCGCTGTGTTCCCCAGGCCTTACCTCTGGTCATATTGGCCCATCACAATGGGTTGTGATAGTATCACATAGTATGGGTGACTACATCCCACTATACAGTTAGATAGGCAGGGAGGGGGTGGCTTAGGGGAAGATAGACTCCCAGGCCGAGCACTCCCTAGCGACCTCCCAATGGTCGCTAGGCTGGCCGCCTCTCAAAACGGTGACAATGTTATCCACGACTAGAGCAGCTCATCTGTATGTATTGCCCCGAGCAGCTGACTTATTAATAAGGTCAATGCCAATGCTGCCCGCCCGCGCCCATATTACTCACCACTGCATACCCCCCAGTCAGCAGTGGTCATCGACAGGCATGCTGGAGGGACATGGGGGTTAATAGAGTGGGAGGGTAAGGGTCAAATTGGCAACTGCTACTTACCCCTACAAAATACAAACTCTACCCATTCTTACATATACCACTCACAATGGTGCTATTAATGATCAACCTACAATAGGCATGAAAATAATGATAATTGAGATGACACTGACCCCTGTTGGTAATAACTATGATGCTTCCATTTGCCTCACGTCAATCAGCCAATGAGTCAACAACCAGACTGCCATGGGTCTACTCATTCCCCTTATCAGCATAATTAGATCACCAGAGGCTCTCTATATCCTATAGACTTCAGGGCTGGAGCAAGTGTCTAGGCTGCATCTCATTAAATAGGTATAACTGACCATTCAGTGGTAGATTATATTATACCACTTATAACTTTGAAGAAAACTTCACTCTCGGTTTAGAATTACATATACTGACCATGTTATTTTGAAGCATTTCATCTTACACATGTATGCAACTTGTAGCATTTTTTCAGTCTTATGTCATAACTGATGACCTGCTGGAGGAAATGCAGACTGTGAGGGGAGTGGGGGGGGGAGTAGGATACTCCAGTGTATGGTTGTAGTATAGGTGTAAGGGGGGAGGGCCTCCTGGGTGATGGGTGGTGGAGCAGTTGAGCTTAAGGATGTGTGAAATAGAGCATGCTGAGGTGGCCACAGGATCAAGCCGCGGCTTACCACCTTAAACACCAGCAACTGCTCTGTGTGGCCATGCATCCATGCAAACAGCATATAGAGCAACTCATGGAGCAGTTCACCAGTAGCACATAGAGTCGTGAGTAGGTATAACATGTGGTTATAATGGTCAGACTTTATTTTTGAGGTGTCAGAAACTGTCAAAAAATCCAAAGTTGAAAAAACATCCTCAGCATTTGTCTCGCTAGTCCAATACACCAGGCATAGATTCACTGGATACAATAATATTTCAATGGGGCTGTATTTGAAAGCAGAAAGTGTTAGAAATAAGAGGGTCTGTGGGTGGGCTATGGGCAGGGGAGGGGGAGGTGGGAGACAAGACGAGCTGTGGGCCCTCCTGTACCAGAGCTGATTAAGTGTCACCGATCCCTGGCCCATCTCTTTATAGAAGAGATGCAAATTGCGGTCTGGGGATGGGGCCGCATCCTCCTACTATAGACTTGTAGAGTGGTCGGGCAGCCGGCGAGATGGATTCAATTGGTCCGGTCGGGCAAGCGTAATCGTAGCCGGACAAGATTGGGTCAGTGATCGCTGATCTTTATGGGGGAGGGGAGGAGGGGGAGGGGGATTTGGGGGTTCAAATGGGCTCCAGGGTCAGGCCCTGGGTTAAGGGGGAAGGGATGGAAGGGGGATATTCTCTTTCCGGGGTCTTTGTGGTGAAATGATTCAATAAAACCGAGTGGCTTCGTTTTTGAGCGCTTCAAATCCGGTGCACCTTCAGACGTTTTTTTTCAACAGTTGACTTTATTTCTATAACTAGAATCACCCAATTGTAAACACTTAAATGCTTTGAAATAGATTGATAGTCCAATAAAAATAGGGAAGAAATGGCTTCTCATAATAATGCATAGGCTGCAGGCTCATCAGTCATCCAGCTGCCCAAGGCTAAGCCTGTCTTTGGCCCCAGTATAATAAGACTCGCCCTCAGGCTTGTAGACCATAGGCGCGGATCAGCACCACAACCCTTGTTTAGGCCGAGGGCAGGTCTAGGGCCAGGTCCAGTGGCTGAGGTCACATGGAAAGATGGCCTTAAGCATGGTCGGCCAGGGGGAAGAAGGCAAGCCGGGGCAATGGGCGGGGATGATCGGGTTGTGTTTGGGGCACAGGTTGTGGAGGGTCGGCAGGTCTCTGCTGGTTTTCTAATCGGACGCGGCCGACCGGCTGATTGGATTTAACCAGTTTGTGGATAGTGCAAGATGTCGACGACTCTTTATTAGAGGCGTACATTGGAAATAGCTAGGTGTAGTGTGGTGTACGCGCGCCTATCTGCCTGTAGGGTGCGGCACAGGAAGGCCTATTAACCCCATCTGGCCCGAACCCATGTAGTAGGCCCGATCTACACACGGTAAAACCTAATCACTTGGTGTTCCGACAGCCTCCAATAATATTATTCAAGCACAAGTCAGAATAACCTCCCTCATCTGACTGCACTCCTCTGACGGGTCTGTGAAAGGCACAGGTCGGCATAGAAGGGGCCGGGTTCCGGAGTATCAGGACCGGAGATAGGTACGGACCACGCGGCCGTCAGGATCCAAATGGAATGCTGCTCTCTCGGAGTTGTCTATATCGGAAGGTCTCCTGCACAACGACCCCGCACCCTAAGCCAGGGTAATCCCATGGATTGGCCTTCCATTCCCCTCTCCGCCACCCACGACCTCTATCCTTATACCCCCCCCCCATTCTCTTCAGCATAGTAGGACAGGGGACAGACATGGTCGGGGTCACCTTCTTTTTTTCTTTTTTTTTTTTTGGGGGGGGGGGGGGGTGGAAACAGCGATAAAATACAGAGTCTCTAGGTTATTCAATGATAAGAGCATATTTCAATTTCAAATGACATTGGCTGAAGATAGTGTTCTGTTATTGATTTTTATTTCTGGGCGAGTACAGCACAAGAACCTACCTCGTGCCAACTAACAGGAAACCACGAAATCACAGTGATTGATGAGAACTATTGGCCATCATTTTGAACCTGTCATAAAAATGGCGGCCATCTGGTGCGGTTTGTATACGTTTTAGTTCCACCCCACCCCGGGCCATCCCAGTCAGTAAAGGAGTAAAAGCCCGAGTAAAGTGAATTAAACCAGAGGCAATGATATACTTAAAAGCCTGTAACATTGTGAGGGTTGTAGTAATGGGGGAGGGGGTAATGGTTAGGGGTTGTTTTTATTAGGTTTTACTTTTATATTGGCCAACTACTGGTGCAGGGGATGAATGCACTTGGGTAGGTTATACTAGTAACAGTTGGAGCATTAATTAAGTAAAGTCAGCCATAAAGACAGTTGGGTGGTGCTGGAGACTGCAGGTTTTAAGGGGTGACAGCTGTCCGCTTTGAGGTCTGGTGTGGCCGTGGAGAAGGGCTCCCTGCTGGGTGAATACAAAGCTTGTCAGGGGCCGCCAAGCGGGGCCGTGTGCCGCCACGCACCGGGACCTGCACGCGTGCACGCCGCCAGAACCGCCCTGCAACGCCTTCCTCCCCGCCCTCTCTACCTCTCCACATCCCCATCACTCTCCATCACTCTCTACTCTCACCACCATCCAGCAGCCACTCCAGCCCCACCCCCGGCCCCTATAATGACACTTCATAAGCATGCTAAATATGCGCCACGCGCCCGCCGCGTGCTTGTCTCTGCCTGCCCTTGGCGCTTGATGCCCGATGGCGTTCTGGCGGTGCGAGGCAATGCGGGCAGCCACCAATGGAGGATGGCTGCGAGAAGGTCACAATTAGGCTGGATGGGTGGCCTCTCCACAGGACCCCTTGTTTGATGTATTTACTATACACAGATTCTCCTCTGCCACTGCTGCTGTTCATGTTAGTGGTATTACATGGGGAGCAGCTAAACGAGCACCAGCTAGAGGGTCTATAGAGTAACCATTTACACCTTCCTCTCTACTACTAGCACTCTGAGAAAATAAAGCATTGTTGTATCGCATTGTTGAAAGTGTTTTACTCATCGCATATGACTCCACATGGGACAGCCATTGAAACTGATTGAAAGCAAACCTTTCTATTGTTTTACAATCCGTTTGAGAGGGAGGAAATGCTGCTGCACGGCACTCATGAAAAGTGAACGTCGTCGGATTCCATTACGATAATATTATTTCCATAAACAATGGAGCGCCCCCATTTAAGACTGCGTGTGGCAAAGAAAATCGTTCTCCTATTCACAACGTGTCCTTTTGGAATGGCATAAAACTCTTTTGAGCCTAATGAAATTGGCCTTTCAATTTTGAGCCTGGAGCTTTGAAAGAGGTGACCCATTCCCAAGTCAAAACATGGACAACTAAAAAGCAGACATTCCTAACGCTACCTTGATATTGGAGCACGAGAGACTCGTGGGAAAATTGGATGTCACATGGTTATGGGATAGGGTGGGGAGTGATTATGACCTCATTCCCCTTCCCCAGGGCCTCCAGGATCACTACGACCTTGTCTGCCCTGTACTGCCCTACTCCCCAACTCCCCACAGGGCTACATGAGAGGGGGAACCAGTCCAGTTCTATGATGGAGCCACAGACTGAGCCAGGAGGTCCCAGGAGTGGTCTAGGCTGCATTAAGAACATCACTGGAGGGGTATTGGCGGGGTGGGTTGGGGAAATAGGGAACTGGTTGACTGCTGGCTGCAGGAAGACTAGGGGTCAATGTTGTGAAGGGTAGATGCAGGAGGGGTTAGGTTTTATGTACAGATTGGGAAGAGCAAGCCTGCCTCAGATAAGGTCAGTGATATAGGTTGCTGCCCCTGGGAGTTGGCCTTGGTTAGTTTGGTGGGAGATGGTCTACTATCACTCTGTGTAGAGATAGGTATATGGGAAAGTGCTTACTTGGGGGCTGTAGGACGTGAGATCTTAGAATAAAGCAAGGCATAAGCTTTGGATGTATACCTCTAGAATTGACTGTATTACTCATAGATTGTAATATCTGTAGGGTGATGATAGTGGGGTACACTGTAAAAAAAATTCCGTTGAAAAAACGGAGATTCTCTGGCACCCCGCGGTGCCAGCAAATCTCCGTATTTTTTACGGTCACCGTTTTTCCTAAAGTCACTGTTTTTTAAATGGTACTTCTCCGTTACCTAAAAACATTGTTCCACCGTTTTTGACTTTACAATAATTCTCAGTTACCCCAAAAACGGTGATTCACTGGCACCCCGTGGTGCCAGCCATTCTCCGTAATAACTACGGTCACCGTTATTTTGAAATCACTGTTACTATAGCGGAAAATGTCCAGCACCCACGTATGCCTGAGAATCACCGTAATTTCACCTGAATACTTGAAATCACTGTCATTTTGATATGGTATCAAAAGAATGAATTATTATGGTATTTCTATGATTGCTTTCACTTGTGATCCAATACTTTGCTCCATGAAAGCATCATATAATAATTCATCACACTTTGTAATTTCAACCTAGTGGCAAAAAGCACTCAAGGATTGGTACAAAGCTACATGCATGACAGTGTGGACATATATATTTCTTTTCACCACAAAATAGGTGTTTGTCTCATCAAAATATCACACAAAAATAGATTATCTCACTATTAAGCATATTCTAACAGCCCTATATTTAGCCATCAACATTGATACTGCATTTAATTGAGAAGTTTTAAATTAATATTATTTTAGGACATGCAAAAATGTCAATACAGTAGAATGCCTATAAGAAAATCTCATCATGAAAGAGGGTGCCACCTGGTGTGATCAACCTAAACAATACATAAAACAGTGCTTCCCCGTAAATTGATAAACGGTGTTTCACTGAGGTGGATTATGGATAATCAGCATATAGTTGATGGATATCACAGTACTTGACTGTAATTAATCACTGTGATAATTCCCCGTAAAATTTTACGGTGATCCTCCATAAATGGTTAGAGACACACATATATTGAATCAACACAATTAACTTTTCATATCAATGGGATATTGTTTTCTAAGGCACCACCTACTTTCAATTTGAGTATGCTGTGCATTATCATAAGTGTTTTGATACATACCAGCTTTCAGAGCATTCAGTTAAAAGGTATTTTTCAGAACAGATTTTCTGCATTTCCTTGTTACATGCTCAATTGTCTACTGAGTTTAACCAGAATTAATTGTAAGTCATGCCACACTGTGGTTCAGTGTAAATTATCAGCAGAAAGGTGTTTGTATGTACTGGTTTACAGGATTTCCCTGTTATATGTCAATATATACAGAGTTTTACCTGAATTGAAATTACGGAGATTCATTATAAGTGTGCCATATTGTGCATCACCGTAAATGCTTTGATATATACATGGTTTCACCGTATTCAGGAAAAAGGTGTTTCTCTGTACTGTATTACAGGATTTCTGTGTTATATGGTCAATATCTACAGAGTTACACCGGTTTTGAAATTACAGAGATTCATTGCAAAATTAAACGGTGAATCTCCGTCTATTCAACGGAATATTTTTACAGTGTAGGAGATGGGGAGGAGATGTAGGTGATGGGTAGGGATGTGTGTGCATGTCTCATCTCCCCACCACCACCCACCCACATACTGAGCTGCTCGGCGCGGGCTGATAGGAGCACTTTGTGCTTGGTGAGCTGAATTGAGCAGCTGACAAGGCATCATCCGCCAACTCCCAAAGGTGATATCGGATTCGGCAGGCTCTCACATGTGCAAAATAAAACAAAGACGCCGTCTCGTGTGCTGGTAACCTAGACGCTGCCATCAAGAGCTGCCCAAAGCTGCTCACACCAACACTATGAGCTGCTTATTGATGTACTTAATACAGACTCCTATTACATACATACACTACACCTATTTACTTGAGTTGAGTCACTGTGGGTGAGGCATTCACAGTTCAGCTTTTTGTTAAACCCTAGGCCACTCCTTCTAAAAGGATGTATTGACACTGGTAGTGTAAATGACATAACCCGTAAAGCTCTGCCTTATCTGTACTATTTTTGTGCTAAGTTGGTTAAATGTATCACCAACACCATGTAGCTTTGGGATATACCAATGCCAGTGGTAACACTTCTACTAGGTGCTATGAATTATCATGTGTTAACTTTAGCTTCTATAATCCGCCTTACCTGCAATGCTCTTCATGAAAGCACCATGATGAGATTTTGTATCATGGTCTCAGTGGCGAGAGTCATCAAGCCAGCCAGGAGTGGGTCAGAAACAAAGGAGAGTGCCATATGGCTGACTAGTCACTGTCTCCAAGGGTTGGTCATTAGTCTGCCCAACTAACAACGGACTCCATCGACTGTAGTGCAGGCCCATATAGCTTCTACCCCTATACTGCCGTTTGATCTGTGTTAGCCTCATCGCAACAATGGTGTAGTGAAACTGCAAGGTCCACCGGCTTGAGCAATACCCTGTGGGAGTAGATTCGCTACTGAACCCATTATCTTGTTATGTCACAACGTCAGGCCTAGCAAGAGACCAACCCTGCAGATCTAAAGACAAAATTGGGACTGGAGCAGCTCAGAAACTGGTCTATATACAAGGAGGTCCTCTACCAAAACTCTCCCTCACAAAGGACACACGAGGCTTCTTTTAGTAGCTATGAAAAATCGAGGCCCAGATCAGCACGATAACTGTGAAATTGAACACTGTGGGCCAAGATTAAGTCGGATATAATGATTAGAATCATATTGCCACTGCTCAAAAATGATAGCAGATAAAAGGCTGACTGTATTGGAGTCTATGACCCCTTTGGGGACATGGCTGTAATCCTAGTAAGACCATTGGTGCCTGGTGCTGGGCCGGGTATCGTGGGGTAGGGGATCCAGCCTGTGGTCAAACGATCTCCGCCTTGGATCCTCCCCGGGGGATTGGCTAGGACAAAATGGTATCACCCCTACCGCGTGGAGTGGACCAGGGCGTAGGGCAGACCAGGGGCGTTGGGTTTCTGCCCTATTCTCCTCATCTTCCCACAACTCCCTTGTCCCTCCAGCCCCACACCCTGGCTGCCCTAGCACATATATAGTCAAGAATGAGTCACCGTGGGAAAAAGTGAACTATGGGTGTGTCTTGGGCATAAGGAATGGGGGAAAATAAAGAATGCTTTAACTCAAGAAAGCACCCTTGTTCGACTTATAGATGCCTAGGATTCCATTTGGGTGATGCCTATTATGGTATTTGTGGGATAACATAGATTGTGAGTCAAACTGTTCTTATCACATGATCCAGTGGATTTTTGATATGGACAAAAGAAGTCTAGTCTAAAATACTTAAGGTCCTGTTCTTCAGTCTCAAGAGACACCACCCCCTCGATTTGAAGAGCTGTAACTGTGTCGGGGGACTGGTAGATGTCTATTTATAGAACAACATTAGATTTTGGCGGGAAAGCCGCCCTGAGATAGGGTCTGCCCACCCAAAAGGTCGTCTGCTTCATCGATTTCCGATTCGCATGACGCATGCGCACAGTTGACCTTTCAGGACTTGACCTCGTTTTCATCCAGAAATCACCTTCAAGAACATGCTCCATGGTTTCTTGTCTGCATAGACAGAAATCTAGCTATTAGGATCCTTTGGTAAGGCTGTTTATCAGCCTAAACTTTTTATCTCTTGTCTCGAGGGATGTAGCTAAGTTTTAAATTCAAGAGGACCTGTTTAATTATTTTTGTAGAGAAAAGCTCAGCTGTTCTTGGGCAATAGTCTTCTTGGTGGTACTTGGCGCTTGCTGCGCTGAACGATTTGTTTGCCTATTCCTATGTGACCTTGAGTACAATACAAGGCCTTTTGGTGGAAATTCCCAAGTGCAGCTTCGCAGTCGGCCTCTTGGCTCGTATATAGTATTGGGCGCCAGCAGTTCTGCAGCAAATACTGTCTGGGTGAATAGGACTGGTGGTATGGTAGGGTAAGGGTGGAAGTGTGGGGAAGGAGGGAGGAGGGGGTGGCTCCAACAGCCTCACTGAGGCCCTCCCCTCATGTCTGTCTTGCCAATTAAAACATCAGGGGGTTAACGAACCAATACAGGTGTTCCGGCGAGATAAGCGAGGTCTGTCATGCATCTCCCCCCTGCTGCCCCTCCTGCACCATGCCACGCCATTCACCAATAGAACCACTTCACAACACCACCCCCTCCCACCCACCCATCAGCACTGGCCTCTAGGCCATCCCCACCAGCACCACATTCATCCACTTCTAAGCAACCATGACCACCATAGGTATCCTACACCACCACCACCAACACACACACTACCATTCCCACAACCCCATTCAGATATTACCACAAGTGCAGACACCTATGCCAGAGCTTTTCCATATAGAACAGTACCAGAGTAGCAAGAGTATATTCACCAACACTAACATCAGGAGCAATACCAATATGAATCCTAACCAATCACTCATCAACCATCACTGTCTTATATTCCGTCTTAAATCTCCATACAACCAACATAACTACTACCCCAGTTGGGCCGACTCACGTGCAGGTACCGATCACCCTGTTATCCCTCCCCCTCCACACCCCCGTACACATGTAGCATCATGCTAATTACATGGTAAGCACGGCTATATTTGCTGGCCTCAATGTAATTGGACATGCTGAGAGCCTGTAGTTGGGGTGAAGTAGGCAGTTCTGAGAATGTAACCATGGATGGGGCAGGGGGTGTGGTGGGCCCCCTGCCAACCAGCTGATCACGTACGATCAAAGATTAATTAAAGCACGAGTTTCTCTCACGCACTGCAGGGTAGCTTTTTGTAGACAGGAGAGTCAATCAGGGATGGAGGGTCTGTGGGAGGGGAGTTCTTTTGATGAGGGGCATCCAGGTCTCTGAACTGGTAATTAAGTCTTATAGGCGCTCCAGAGTGGTCCTCCCTGCCCTGGAGGGGGATTTGTACCTGTGGGCTATGCCCCTATGTTACCTCAACTTAATCCTCATACCAGTGTATTCATACCAGTAAATATATGATATATAACTATATAATTAGTAACCTAGTCATTATACCAAACATAACAATGGTCTTGAGGGGAGTGTAGCTGGGGATCAATAGGAACAGCATATTAAAGGTTAATTAACCCATGTCTCAATTAACAATACACATGGTGCAAGACATGATACAATAGCCAGCTACCTGAGGTTGGCCTCCACAGATGACACCACACCCCACCTGTACACACCCACTATCTACACTCCCACACCTTTGTGATAACAGCCCCAGGTCATGGTGCCCACAACAACAACTCTCGACAAATATAATGAACTGGAGTTTGTCAACGGTCCATGACACTCAAAGACAGCCATCTCGCCCTATTGGCCAATTCCTCACGCCAATAATGCACTAACTGAATCCTCCCCACACCCTTATGGCGTTAACTGATTTCATTTCCTGCGCCTATCGAGGCCTCACAGGCTGAGTTGGGAGGCTGGGGGTAGGAGGATGGGAACAGGGGGTGGGGGTATTGTCACATGGGTTGGGTGAAAATGAGATGTGACGGTGGCGCGGCTCTTGTGGCCTGTTCAGATCGGGTTGAGTTTCTGCTGTAAAAGCAATGGCAGGTTGCCATGGTGAGACTTGGGGTGGCCGAGTCGTTATGATTAGCTCACTGTGAGCAATTGGCGACCCCGGGAGCAGCTCGTGGGGGGCGCCTCATGTAACCACAGGAGGCCATTTATGACAGGCATGAAGTGTGTGGGAGAGGACAAGGGAGCTAAAATGGTTACAATTACCGTCATGATAATCTGTAAAAAGATTTCAGGGACAAAAACCAAGTTCTGCTTCGTCATATCCCAGTTACACAACATTCACAGTGACTCCAATGCAGTGACTTTAGATGGCTTCCTATCCCAACCTATACTAACTGGCGCTAATTCATTTTCCGGCAGGAGATGTTGTCAGTGCTAGTTGGGGGCCCTTATTCTATTAGCTTGGTGGGTCATATCTGTCTGCCCTGACCTGCTCACCGACCAGCTCACCAACAGGTCCGAGCTGCTCGATACAAATCGAGGCCTGATGGTGCCAGAGAGCCCCTGGCGGCCTCCCTAAGCCCCATAAGCTTGTTAATTTGAGCCCCAGCCCATATGGGGCCAGCTGATAGTTTGGCCCCATTTCAGGGGCCTGATCATTTCTATAGCAGGCCCGGATGGGCATCCAGAAAGGGCAAGTTGAGCCATTGGCCAGCACATAAACTGGGCGGGAAAGGGGACGATGATAGCCCACGTGCCCCCTGCTCGCCCCGGATACGATTTATGTGTCGGTGCTGGCTATCAAACAACATGGCAGGACACGCCACCCTACCTGACCATACTGTCAAGTACTGACCATACTGCCAAGTACTGACCATGGTGCATAGTAGGGGTATGGTGCCACTACAGGGGCAATGTCAAACCCCTACTGGTCATAGACCAGGCCATACCCTCACTTCAAGGCTCTTTCTCTCAAGTCCAGCTTTAAAACAACACCCCCTCCTCAATTCATACCTAGCTGAATAGAGCTAATACTCATGGTAATATCTACCAGTAAGTACTAGTATGGAGCAAATGGCTGATATTCAAGTACTTCAATGATCTTTGGTAGGCTATAGATATTTGTATCTATGTTATCTAAAGTACCATTGTCGCTGTGCCACTCTCAATGCCTCTATAGACGACACCTTGGTACTCTCTGCTACAGAGCATCTCCCCGAGGAACCTGTTGCCACTGTGACACTCACCCCCCCCCATACACACACGATGCTGGCCTACTTATAGAGTACCTGCGGGACCCAGGTGATCCGCCTGATTGCACTATGCATAGCAAAACGCTTTACGGCCCACCCGCCATTCAATTTGGGCAGGATGATATTTGTGTAAGGCCCCCACAGTGGGACTGAAAGGGAGTTGAGGACTGAGGGATTGAAAGCAATGCTTGTTTAGACATTATATTTGGGGCTGGTTTCCTACCTGGACATATTCAGGCTTTTAGTCCCTTGTCTATTCCCTTATACACACGAAACTACTAGACAGGTCCTAAGATGTCTTATTGGTTTGTTCTTTTTTTTTTATTATGAGAGTCTTCTCCAATCTTCTCTCCTTAAACAAATAGACCATTTCACCCACTCTTTCGTCAATTACATCCGTACCTCAAGTTTCCTCTCTGTCACTTGGCTTCTGACAGGATATTAGGGATTTCGGCCTAATTTTCCACCTAAATATACACCAATTCCCTAATGTCGTATCGTTGTAACCATTGCTGTTCGCCCATAGTCCCAGCCACCCCCTTCCCCCAAGCTCTCAGCCACCTTACAGGGCTAATGTTTTCCTATTCTGGCCAACAATCAATTACCAGCTAGTGACAGTAAATAAGGCAGGACGGAGTGCGGCAAATGGGACTCTGTGTGGGTGGGAGAAGGCTTGGTGCTGGTGGGAAGGGGTGATAGCCGGATGGAATAATTACCAAATTGGATTGCAAAGAGTCATGCAGTGATGAATTAGAAGATGCTATCAATGGCCATGTGTGTGTCAATGTCTATGTGTGTGTGTGTGTGTGTGTGTGTGTGTGTGTGTGTGTGTGTGTGTGTCATGTGTGTCTGTGTGTGTCATCTATACATGTGTGTGTCATCATTGTGTGTATGATATGTACCATGTGTCTGTGGCTGATTTCAAAGGTGGCCCGGTTAGCACTGGCACCATGCACGTTCCCTCATAACGCCTCTATTGAGGCGGCCGTCAAGCTGCCTTGTAGTCTAGACAGCCTCAAGTCCCTGGAGTATGCTCCTTATCACCAGCCTCCCTCCCTTCCTCCTTCTCAGCCTCCTCTCCTCCACACTCCCCCACAAATCCCCATCCCCTCCCTACCATGACCTGGCTGAAGGTCTAGTGGTGTGTGCAGTCCTCTCTCCAGGCAGTGGAAGCGGACAGGACAAGTAGGGGGGCTTTGTGAGGGGTAAAAGGACCCGGTCACCAGGCCGGGTCGGCGGCAGAGAAGGCCGACCGCCTCCCGGACTGGTCCCCGGGGATCCCAAGCCACTCCCCCGGGATCCCTTCCACCAGCAGCCGGGGATTTATACGACTTACCCACCTCAGAACCCCCCTGATTCTCAGTTGGGGGCAACAGCCAGGTGGAAATTGTGTTAGGGAAACAGGTGGGAGGCAAGGGTAGTGGTAGTAGCGGGAGGGGGTTCCTCCACACTCTAAATGACCTCCTTATCTGGGTTAATTAGATAAACCTCCAGTGAACAAACGCCCTACTTCTCTCCCCAAGTAGCCTCCCCCACCTTGCACCACACACAGACAGGCTGGTAGTGCCTGCCAGTCTTATTTCATATCAATGTGTGCGATTTAATCACAGGTCCCCAGTGTTGTTATTGAATTATGTTAGCCATCTCCATTTCCCTGTTTCCATATACTACTTACACCCATGAACCCCTAGTTCAGGACGCTTGAGCCGCGATAGTGTCTATAGCCTTTCGCCGTACCTCTTCATAGGGCATCTCCAACCGTGAAAGCATCAACACATTACAACACAGAGAGGGGCAATCCAGGGTAAACTATGGCGGTCGTGTTGCGTTGACAGGAGTTGACTTCATTAGTCAATAGCAGTGTGAAACGGCTACATGCACAGGCATAAATGTCGCATCAGGATTCCCCCTCTCACTCACCCCCTCCTTTCATACCCACATACTCCTGGCACACACAGGGACTATAGTTTATAGGGTGCACTGCAGGGCTGGGTAGCGACAGCTTCCACTCATTATTATAATAACAAAGAAGATCAAGGAAATTACTGCAGAATCACCCCACCACCAAGCCTTCACCCTCTCCGTACTGAGTGAGTTAGGGCCTCACAGGGTGGGTGATGGGGAGGGGAGGATGGCATTCACAATATAATCCACTGGAGGTGGGGTTATGAGTGTTACGTCAGGTGGGGATCAACACCCTTCTAGTTTAATCAATTGGATCCTGACTGGATCTGAATCAACTATGCCAGGCAATGTGGAGTGGGGTAGGGGGTGAAATTTGCCCTTTTTAGCTACTGTATCTAGTGTTGGAAGCAATATCTGTGTTAGAGGTGGAACACCCAGTATATGGGAGTGTGCTATGGGGCAGAAATTGGAAACTGAGACAGAGATATAAAGAGGTGTAGAGATATACATAGAGAGGGGAGGTGATGGGCAGGAGAAAAGGAGAGCACTGTGTACACTATGAGCATCCTCCAGTACAGCCAACCCCAGGGTTCCTCCTGCAGGGTGAGTGGGAGGCAGGGACAGGAGGAGGAGGAAGGAGGAGAATAAAGGTTGTAAGGTACAGGAGGAACAAGGCTGCACAAATAGATATATGGGACGTGAGGCGGTAAGTGGGTCAGTCACGGAGAGGTGAGCTGGAGGAAGGGGTGGGGAGGGAGGTCCCCAGTACTGACAGGCACTGACAAATGACACGTTCCTGCACAGAGACGCCTTAATAAATGCGTCTAGCCTAACGAATGATAAATAAATAATTACTGAGCTGCAGCATTGTCACACGTTAAACCAACCCCCTCCCACTGCCTCCCATTCACTCATTAGACTGAACAGGAAAGGGGAATAGCTTCAAAGACCCCACTCATCCCATCATATTATAGGAGCAATAACTTGCTTATCAAAATTGTATGGACTATCTATCGTTTTGTACCTGCTAATTTTCTACTGAGCTCGCTGAGTGGAATATCATATTGGTTTTAGATGAATCATGTCATTTATATTGACTACATTATATGGACTGCTATGATTTGGGGATCCAGAATCCCAATATAGCGCACGTCACTGTTAAAAGCATGCATGTGTGGAGAAGAAGACGTTGACAACCCTGTCAGGCTTGAGTCAGGCTCAAGTGAGGCCTGTCTTTCGGTCTGCCCCCACCCACAACCTCACAAGGCCTCCACATGCAGGAACAAGTCGGGAGCAGGGCCTCCCATATTTACGCTTGTTACGTCGTGCACTGGAGCAAGCATTATCAGAAGCCTCCACCCGCGGGAAACAAGCACAATCCATTTCCATGCGCCGCTGAACGTGTGATAGACCCATCAACGGGACCCCTCCGTTTGACCCCTGACCCCTGGGGTCAATGGGTCAGAGGGAGTGGGGCTAGGTGAAGACAGAGTGTAGGGGGCCGTCTGGTGGTTGGGTATGTGGAGAACGAGGGTGTAAAGGGTTAGGCCGATCTATAGGCCTGTCAAAGGGCATTAGGCCTTGTTAGGCCCAAGATGGATAGGCCTGGGGTATATGCTGAGCCTGAGGGAATTGGGTGTTGACTGATAAAAGTAGGGGTCTGACAGGCTTCATCTAACAGGTATGTGGGGTCTATTAACCACCCCACCCCTACCCTTATTAGACATAATCAACAACATACTGAGATGAACATACAGGGCTGGAGGCTGAGGAAGGAGGGATATCCCTGTCCTCCCAATTCCACAACATGTGGCCGGCCCCCACTTACTCAATATATTACCAAATTAATGCGCCGAAACAAATGAAAGTATAATACAATTTGGCAACGATCGGCCTCACCAGTGGCAATTATTCACCTCGGACAGGGGGAGGGAAGGAGTGATGATTAGAAGAGGGAAAATTGAATATAACGCAATGATATTTTGATTGTGTTGGTAATTGTTGCCATGGATTTCTCTCACCCCTCCTGCCCTCACCCACTGCAGCATCTGGTCTCCAGGATTAATTCTGCTAGATCAACAGTGCCATGTTGATCCTCATAATTTCAATTCAGATTTTTTTATCTGGCCTTTATAATTTGCCATTGGACAGCATGTCTGCTGTTTCCTGGAGCTATACCCATTTATCTGCATCAGAAGTGACCGGGGCACTACGGCCTAGTTTGAGGGGGGCCGTGGTTAGGAATTAGGGGATCTTTTGTGGTCGCATAAATATTTCATTGGGACACGATTGGGGGCTGGACGGGTAGGATGGATAGATGTGGGAGTGGGGTGTAACTGGGGGTAGACTGACATGGTTGGGGTGAGTAGGGTGAGGGATGCCTTTCTGTAGATGACTCAAGCCATGCATGATGCAGCCATCTGTTCTCCAATATCCTCTTGCAGGACTTACCAGCATTGCCTCCTCTCAGTACCACCCCAGCCTTCCAATAACAACCAGAGCTACCTCTACAAACCACCACTACAGTCCATACCAGATACCAGTCCCTTCTCCTCCTGTGCGTGATCCTAACCATCAGCCTGGAGGGCCAGGATTCATCGCTGGCATCTCCTTCATTTCTTTATCATTGTCGGCGCTAATAAAATCCCCTCCTTGCGCCAACTACATGTTAAATTCATAACCCAACCTCCCCCACTGCCTGCCCCTAGACCACTAGCACCAGGAGGGAGGTCTGCCGCTGCCCTCCAGGCGGCTTCCTCCAGTAGGTTATTTTATCAAAGGCAATCATCGGGCTGCTTGTCACTTCCACTTGGTGATATCGTCCACTTGCCGCGTCCTTATGTTCCTACCCCAGTCTGGCTCTGGTCTAAGTCACCATCCCCTCCTCCTCTCTCACCACCCAACCCCCACACGTCTCCCGCCTCTCTCCTGGGTATTCTGCTACTGGAGGAGGCCAATAGACACCTCCAATATCTGTGATATACCCCCTACAAGGTTAGATCTCCAGGGGCCATATGTTGGGGGAATCACAAAGGCGTGTGTTAGCATAGCGTGGGTGTATACATATCTATACATTCCCCTCACAATACAATGTATACAGATTTAGAATCAGGTGTGGTGGGGCACCAGCATTGCGAACGTAAATCAGCAATGAAAAAGACACCCATAGTTTTCACGTTTTATGCTTTCACATTCTCAATAAGACAAGATGAATACAGCATGCAGTACTGAAAATATGTAGCACATACTATCATAGAGCACAGGCTTTTTGGCTTCTTCTAAATAGGTCAATTGTGAGCTATAGCATCTACCCATGCCGAGATTGCCCCATCCCTGTAGACCTGTCTCCCTCCCATAGCAGTTGTAATGTGGGCTAACTTCAATGCCATAGTAAATCGGCAGCATTTCACGGCCAGCCACAAGGTTATACAACCACAAGGACACACTACACACAACACAGAGCCGAGTAAAAGCTGACACAGGCGCCGCTCTGTGAGCTGCTCCCTCTGATGGTGAGCAGCTCCGCCGTGAGCAGCTCTTGTATCGCTCACTGCTCTGACCTATTATGGCGGTCCCAGGTGGGACCGGGTGACTCCTGTATTCCAGTCTCATCCATTATTGAGCACCTTCCCATTGAGGCGAGCAGCTCCCTCGTAACGTTTTGTAGGTAAACATTGCCTAGCGAGCAGCTCACTGTGGCTAGTCGTACTACTCCTGCTCTCCATGTCCTCCTGTGGGGACTGCTGTGTGAGTCTGGGGAGGAGCAGGAGGAGGCTGTGGTGAGGAGGTGTCAGGTTGGAGACATCTCCTATCCCACCCTGGAGGAGTTGTTTGGGTGTGGGTTTCACCTGACGGGAGGGGATCACCTCCAGGGCCGGTAAGGAGGGATTAAGGCGGCGCCGAGTGAGGGGGGAGGCGCGGGGTGGAGGGGGTTAATGTGGCTACATGCTAGAGAGGGAGGTAGGGGTCTCAGGTCTAATGGAGGGTCTGATGGTGAAACAAAAGGGTGGCTGATAATGAAAACAAATGATTCATCTTGTATTGTACCCCAGTACACCACTACCATGTTAGATTCATCATCCCCTCCCCCCTCCCTAACCCCATCCCCTCTTCAGCCACTGTGAGGTTAGATCTACATGCTCATTGACACGAGTCGTCGTTAATAATTAACAGGTGCTTGATTAGGCGAGTTATTACATTGGACAGGTACAGCCAAATTACTTCCACCGGCCTCCACTCTGCATTATTAGAATTTTGCATGACATTGTGTGCGGATATGGGCTACAACCCCCACCTGCTGCCTCCCTTGTACCGCCTGCCTCCACCAACCTGCAAAACAGTTCCCATTTTTAAGCTGTCCACTGAGGGTTTACAGGGTTTTAACCTGGAGATCTACAGACATAGTAATGCAATTGTTAAATTGATGATATATACAAAAGTGTCACATTGTGTATTTACAAACCATTTTATGTGAACTATTTGAACTATCGATCATTATCACCAAAGCCCATCGGTATAATGGCTATAAGTATGTACATGTATACGTACCTGTATGCATGCTGCTCGCATACACGTATATTTCCAATATGGATGATGATTCTGTGAGTATATTCAACATACATACAGTGACATCCAATAGTATACATAACCTCAACCTATACACCCAAAGTAATGAATAGACTGTGGAAGTTTAATCTTCATAATTTGGTAAAGGTCACTTCTAATTAGTCTATTGTATCTGTATATGTATGATATGTGTGATGAGCCCATATGGCTTCAATAATGAATAACCTATAATGGTAGTTAGCAGCCTGCTCCAGCTATGCAATTGCAGCAGGCGTCCTGCTAATGCTGGCAGCCTGCTTTCATACCTTCCTCCTGTGGCCAGAGACTGGGAGGTGTCGTGACCTACTTTGTCAATTCTCTGGAGGCCGGCGGCGCCGGGACATACGGGTCAGTAGTAGCATGTGGTCCCCTGGAGCGGGATCATAATCTAAGACCTCTCAGGGCCCTTCTTTCTCACCACCCCTCCCCTGCTCCCCCACTCTGACACTGCTAGACGCTGTGGTCGTGCCTCTAGGCTGTAATAATAACGCCCCGCGTGTAAGGTGCCCATCGCCTACTGTAATAAGTAGGTTTACTGGGGTCTGGTGCAGGGATAATTTGTAGGTTGTGGGTTAATAACCAGAGGCGCTTGTCCTAGCCCTCCCCACCCCGCCCTCCCACCCACCCCAAAACCCTACACAGACTGTAGGCATCCAATCTACCACCAGTGCCGATCTTTATGGTGTCCGACGGGAGCCGACTGTGGGCTTTGTAGACGTGGTGTTGACGGCTCATGTGGGAGAAGAGGCCGATGTAGGGACACCATCAAACCCCGGTATCTCTTGTCTCCAAGCTCTCCCCTCCTCTCACTATAATCAGGCCCTCCTGACCTAATCCCACCCTGTCTAGCGTATATACATGGGAAGGCGGCCAATGCATCCTCCACCAGTCCCCCTGGAGGAATTATTCTGCAATGCCTAGAGCCTCTCTGGAGGAGGAGTTGTCGACGTGGAAGTAGGTTAACATCTCCCTGGGCGGCAACGTCTGGGAATTAGCCCCGACCTGCCTACTACTTCTCCAACTGCTCAGCATTGACTCGGGGTGTAGGAGTAGTATGGGGAAGGTCCTATGGGATGAGCAGCTCATGGGTTGGGGAGGGTGAGGGTTACAAAGTAGGTTAAATAGATCCACTGGGATTTAGACTTTGCCTACTGTTTGCGCATAGACTATTAGGGTGTTTGTGGCTGTAAGTAGTATAGGGCATTGTAGGTTAGCGTAGGGAGATATGGAGACAATATATATGAGCAGCCCATGGCTTGATAGTAAGTTGAATATAGATATGTGTGCTCACACCGAGCTGCTCTCTATATACCAACTCCCATTGGGACACAATCAGAGAGCACAAAGCCCATTAGGAAGCCATTACAATTAACATCAATTCCCTCAGCCCATCACTATACTACTATACCACCTGTGCAGTACCAAGCCATTACCAGACTGACCCCCAGTGGGACTCCCTGTCTATGCCTATTGTAGTAGCAGTGTGAGGTGTGGACACTGTGTTAGATACAGACCCAGGAGGACTCAGTCCATCTCCCTGCTCACAGGCTGGAGGAGGAGTACAGATGGGTGCGTTGATCCGTAAAGTCGGCGCTTTATTAGCGGCCCTTGCCGGCGCCGGTCAGTTAGTATAGGGCGCGGCCAGGGCGCCAACCCAGAGTGGATTAGTCTCTGCTGCAAGGCTCATTGTGGTCGCCTAATGGCCATAGAAGCCGCCGCCCCCTCTGCTAATGGTGACCAATGGCTATCGGTCAGCCGCTGCAGGGAGAGAGGAGCAGGTCTGTGTTGCTGAGGCAGGCCGGCGGTCACTCCATCAGAGGCCGGGAGGAGGGGCGGGTCAGCAGGCCGTACTAGACACGGAGTGACCATGACCAGCCTGGGGTGGATGGTGGAGAGGAGTGGTCAGTGACCCCCACCCCCTCCCACACACACACACACACACACACACACACACGTTCAATAGCTGACCGGCAGTACCGGGTGAATTCTGTTACATGGCATTAGCTGATTTGACCCCCGAGCCTCTATTGCCATGACCTACTTCAGACAGCCCACACTCTAATTTAGAAACAAACCCAAACTAGATGGCTGATTTTCACAGCTGATCCATCTGGAAATCCTAGATGAATAATAATCAACATCGTCTTCTATCTTGATTATTGAGAATAAGGTACAGAATAGTCAAATGTTTTCCCCTGTATTCATTTTGATATCATTCTGACCCATTTTGCACAATACCCTAAGATCTATTCTGCGTACAAAGGCCCATTTCCTAAGCCGTAACATGTATACATAGATCACATCGTGGGTATCCTATCAGCAGCACCCATCCTGTATTATAGAGTAGGGAGCATACACCTACCATTCAATCCTTACAGCATCAAATATAGACTAACGCCTGTACAATGCACACCTACTATGGACTTAATTAGTAACAGGAGGAGATGGTGGGGTCCCTGGAGGACTGTAGATGTATGGTATGTGTCTGTGGGGAATTAGGGCCTGGTACAGGGCGACACTGTCCTATACGACTAACATGTCACACCACTGGTGCAGCATTAACCCTTGTACTTCCATAGTGCAAAGTCACACTTCAGTATAGTTCATAGATGCCTTCTTTGTTATTTCCCAGAGGGAATAACACCCTTAGGTGTAACACTGCTATATATATATATATATATATATATATATATATATATATATATATATATATATATATTTCTGATTTTTTCGCATATTGTATCAGGACAGATTGTAATTGTCATGTGTGATTCCACTCATTAATGCCCTAAGAAGAATATCATTTTATAATCTACATACATTTTTGAAGTTCTTTTAAATTCAGCAATTATTAGTTAGAGGTTATATTATACATGCACCCCTAGAGATAAATATACAAAGATCAGAGAGCAGTAGGTGAGATGACCAGACCACAGGTTGGGTGGGGTGGTATCATGGTAGGTAGCACCAGGAGGAGCTTCCTCCAGGTTGTTCCAGCAGCAAGTTAGGCACGCACCACCCTGGAGGCATCCATCACGGCTCGTGTTGACAGGAGACTCCGGGCGCGGCCAGATCTAATAACACCCTGATCAGCCGCCTCACCCTGCTCCAACAGCCAATACACCCCCACCTCCAGGGTCTGCCAGGAGAGCCTGCCCTCCACCCTCATAGTTACCGCAGACAGCTAGTACTTATAGCACTCAAACCACCACTCTCTGTTCTATATGGCTAATGGTCTACAGGTCTGAAGGTGTATAAGGTGGGATTAGTGGATGTGGGGTGGGGAGGGAGCCTCCAGGGTGGCTCATCCCTGAGCTATCTCAGATACATGGCTATGTCGTTAGGGCAGGTGATATGTACACTGAATAGGGCCTGGTGCCTGTGTTGGTGTACATCATTGGTGTGCTTCCATCAGATTCGGGTCAATGTACAGCAAACCAGTGACCAATGTATATCACCGGGCCTGACCCTTTTTATTTTCTCTATATACTACTTACAGCAAGTACCACCCAGGTTTTGAAGCCTAGCTTGTACATATTGAAGGGTTTTGTACTTTGTAGTCTGTGTGGGTAAAGGGAGAGGGAGTAGTGGGGGTGCATGCTGACCACGTCCTAACCCTGCCCAGTGGTCAGTGCCAGCAGTCTACACTCCCCTCCCCCAACCCTCCCAGGCCCTGTCAAACATGTCTGCACCCATCAGTGGCCACCGTGGATTAGTTGACAATTTTCAATGGGCTGCCCAGGCCATGGCTCATGCGATCCTTGCCTGTGTAGAAGGTAGGGCTGGAGTGAAGCTGGGGGTGATGGAGGAAGTGGGGGGGGGTAGAGCTAGGCTGGCAGTGGTCAACCTTCATCCCTGCCACACATCCATAACAGACGATAGCTTAATGGCCTCAGCCTGGAGGCCCTACCTCCTCCAGCGTTGATAAGGCGAATAAAGGTAGCTCTACACATCAACATTGCGCCGAGACTGATGTGTCTATTTAATGCCATCTGTCAACTGTAGTTAAGTGCTCTTTCGCAATTATGTCAGATGTCTTTTTATTTCAGGGTTCTAGTGTACAATACCATATAGGGGACAGGTGTGTAGGACAATGGGTATTCCTAGTTGGAAGCAGTTCTAATTGTATGACGACTTGACATTTTGTTTGATTGAATAGGAGCCAGGAGCAGTTACTGCTGGTAGCATAGTATTATGTATCATATTAACAATGCAATGATAGAGATCCCATTCCCCCAAATAAAACTATAATGTGGCAGAACAAATGACAGTGGTACTATTGCCTTTACAGTGGTCACCGCTACCAAACTCCTTTACGTAGAGGGTGAGTACACAGACCCAAAGTGTCCTCCATTTAACCTCTGAAGGATGGTGAGAGTGTGAAAGGACCGTGTGTGAAAGGGACCCTGTGAAAGGATACAGCTTAAGAAAACAAAGATACTGCATTGTACAATAGCAGAAATATCGTTGTAACAAAGATGAAAATGTTCAAATTGTAGTTAGTGGCATGACATCTGTTTGAATTGATTGATTATGCCCTATGTTCCCTTAGCATAAGGTTAGATTATTATCATTTGATCCGTAGGGATCTAAGACCCATTCTCCTCTCCCCCACCCCCATGCACTGACCGGCCTGCGTACACTGGCCCTTGAGTGAGTAAGAGTGAACTGCCTCGTTGCGAGATAAAAATCTCTGCTGTTTATAGCGGACATGGCGAAGGAGGCAGAAGCCGGATGAGGACCAATGTGTCAGAGCAGCAAGGTCATCGATGAGTCCTCCCCTGTGTGATAACAAACGGCTCCATACCTTCCTCTACTCCAGCCCTCCTCCAGGGAGTCCATCTGGCTGGCGGCGGTCTATTCCTCACACCTCTCCATGGTGACGGCCGCCATTTGTTAAAGCAGGCCACCTAGCGGAGAGAAATCGAACCACGCAAAATGTCGTCTGCTGCTATGCACGGGGTTCTATCTCTTGTACCCAAGGGGATAGGTTTCCGGGAAAAGGTGGAGAGGGAGGAGAGAAAGGCACTGGGACGCGTTGCTATGGCCACATCGGGTTATCCAGGGCGCAACCTGGAGACCGGTCATTCATAACCCCGACCTGACGTCTCCCGGAGGAAAAGTGGGGCCGAGGACCTGGTTGTGTAGGCATAGATGCAGCTGTGGTATGAATGACAACTGACAGCGAGAAATGGACTTGGAGAGGGTGACGGTTATGGGTGTAGAAAGAGAGAAAGAGAAAGAGAGAGAGAAAAAAAAGAGAGAGAGAGAGAGGGTACAGAGATACATGGGCAGATAAACAGACAAAGACAGGCAAACAAAGAAGAGAGAGATTCAGAGAGAGAGAGAGAGAGAGAGAGAGAGAGAGAGAGAGAGAGAGAGAGAGAGAGAGAGAGAATGATAAAACCAGTTGAAATAAAGAAGTATGGATCTCTCATCAGAGCAGCTCATACAGCTGAGTCTGTGAGTTACTCTGCGCAACTAACAGAGACAACAAGCCTGCATTCTGTGCTGTCCCTGCTCCTTGTCCATGAAATAGACTCCACGTGTTCCTGTCTCTGGGGACAGCTCCCCTACCCCTGCCCCCTCCCTCTGCAAGTCCCCCTCGCACCTACCCAGCCTCCCTCCCTTCCAGCATCAGCCTTCCCTCTCACCTATCACTCACACCATACAACAATGGCTTCACGTCTTGGCACTCTCCTCGGTGTGTTAGTTGAGAGGCATAAAGATGGGGAGAGAGGGAATGGTGAATTGTCGGAGGGATTAAGAGATGAGGTTTTGGCTGTATGGCTGCATTCACATATTTAAGTCAAATAGATATGCTGACCTCTATATTTTACCTTCTCATAAAGATGCTTCCTTTCTCATTCTGCATACGGGTATGTGATTTATCCACTCCCTAATGCATGTCTCTTCAAAGGAATCCAATGTGAGGGTCAGACCTTAAAGGACTCATAATTTATGTCTGGGTAGGAGCAGCAGTGGGGGGTTGGGGGCTACCACCACAAGAGAGAGGCCACAAGAGGAATGGGGCCAGGCGTGGCTTAATTTTCTGGTTAAAATGTAGTGATGATTTCTGGATGGTATAATGTGTCCCAGAGGAGACGGAGGGGGCGGGTCGGACCCTAGTTTGCCTGCCTATGCCAGTGACGGCGGCGCTAATAATTTATGTGTGCACCTATGTTTTATGAATATGCTACCCTTCGATCGATATCTCTTCGCTGCAGCCAAGCCCTTTTCTAGTCCTCCCACTCCTGCCACTAACTTGTTCCTTATTCTAGTGAGCGTCTTGGAGCAGGCACTGCTAACTATGTGCTGACTGGAGGAGAGGGGGGGGGGGTGAAAGAAGAGGAATGATAAAGGATGTAGGACTGCTTGAAGGTTTGTGTTGGGAGGAGGGCACCACCCACTGGCCAGCATGCCTTGAGTCCGTGCCAAATGCTACTTCATATAAATACCCACGGCCCATCTCCCCTGATCCCCACTTCTGATACCCCCAGTCCGCCGTGGGTTTATCTTAAAGGCTGCAACAAATTACCACCCCTCCTCACCCATCTCGTTCCCACACAGTACAGCCCAACCCCATAGGATACAGCATAACCCCTGTGCCCTTAATCTGATATAATAAACCCAATTAGATATACCCATATATACCAAATCTATCCTGAAGAACACTTTAGTATGATTGCTAAGATTGAGAATAGTCATGTCATTCGGATACTTTGGTCGTGGGAATAAATCTCCCCAAAGATTCCACCTAATAGGGAGTAAAACGTGTGTGTATCCATATTGGGTCATGTATCGCTGCGCACATTTCTCATCGGAAGGCTATCTCGTCGGAAAAGGGAGTATCAGTGGTGTGGCGGAAGTGGTGCTTGATCTCAATGAAAGTAGTTCATCCGCCGTGTCAGAGCGCGGAGTGATCTCTGTGTGTAGACCCTGGAGATCATTTAGATCCTTCATTATCGCCCAGCCCTGGAGGGCAGCCAAAAGCCCAGCCGCCAACAGTGGTGCTGACATTGATGGCTGCTCTAATGGGGCGAGGGTACATTTAGTGATTAGGGAGACTGACTGTTGGTCTGATGCTGTAGCCTGCCTGTTAATTCTAGATCTATAGTAAAATCAAATATTGAATGGCTGTATAAGGGGGCACTAGATACAGTTAACTTATCTGGAATAATTGACGCATTTTATCGCATTGCTTCTCGAATTCTGCCCACTTTTCATTTTGGCCAATATCAATTCCTTTGATAACATCAATCAGTTAGTACATCTTAGTTTTCCATGGCCTTCATTTTCTCTTAAAGTGAAGTCTCTTAAGTTATCGTGGACAGAACCAGTACATAGATCTACTGCCCCTTAGTCCCCCACTCGACAACGATTTACGGTCCTCTGCTCTTTGTCTCATTCACCACTCTGCTTGGCGTTTCCGACCACGTTCTGTTCAATGAAATGTAAAAGCGAAAACAAATTGTCCATTTCGTCTGCTCTTCCAGCAGGCCGTGAGTAAATTGGCGCGCTGCCGCCACAGCGAGGCCCCAACTCAGACAACAACC
This sequence comes from Acholoe squamosa, assembly GCA_949317995.1. NCBI lineage: Eukaryota > Metazoa > Annelida > Polychaeta > Phyllodocida > Polynoidae > Acholoe > Acholoe squamosa. Next base: position 63,331,710 of record OX439043.1, read on the forward strand.
GGAAACGACCGATATATATCGCCGCGCGTTCTCAGCGCGCATGCGCAGCATTGTAAGTAGCGCGTCAAACGCTGGCCCAATATCGTCTGACTGTCAGACAGCAGAGGACAAAATGGACTCACTGATAACTTTTGTAATGCGTTCTAAACAAACGCGTCAACAGTCTTTTAGCACATTTAAATCCGTGAAAATCAGAACCTTTGTATTTTATTACCTAAAAGTGTGCTAACAACACTTAATGCTGGAATGATGTTTATGACGTTCGATCTAGAAAAAACATTATTGCTGGGAAGATTTACTGAAGATATGCTTGGGCAGATTTAGAAGTATTTAAATACATTGCTAGGGTTGTTTCCTTTATTCCTTTTTTTTTGTCGCTGACACAAATCATTGACAATCCTTCCCATTCCGTCTTCACCTTTTCACCACCATCGAAACTGTCCCCATCTCCCTATTAAAAACTTAAGTCAACTTAATTTTCTTTGATAGAGATGTGGCCAGCACGACAGAGTAGAAATAGATAGTCAGCTTGGTCTCTTTTCATCCCCGAGACTTCAAAGAAATATGTTCCTCCAGTCTTCTCTCTGTCATCGGTCAAAACTCCGCATACACATGGATATAGAGGAGGGCAGGTGTTGAAGGGGTAGTGGACGTGGAATGTAGTGGAGGGGTATAGAGTTTGAAAAACAAGACGCGTTTTAATCTACACCATGTGGCGTCCCGTCCGCCATTATCGGCCACCGACCTGTCGAAGAGAAACACTCGCCGCATCATATTGCCGCTAGATGTCGCGTCGCACGTCAATCATCCAATCAGAGAGCGGCTCGTCTTTAGAGGTCTCAACCCACAAAAAACACGGTGTATTCCATAAGCTGGTCTGTGAGCTGCTCTATCTATGGCGGAATGTGCCAGGGAGAGACTCACACTCTAGCCTCCACCTCCCATACTGCTCTTTGCATCTTTATTGGCTCATATCGCCAAGGACAGTGTTTTAATTGAAAACACAGCCCCACCCTTGAGTTATCGTGTGTTATCTGGATATCGGCGACATGACTGACACATCAACTTGCCGCTTTACCACCAGGGGGCTAGGGAGGCACTGGGATGGGGGGGGGGGGGTACACGAGGGCAGAAGGGGTACATTACATGATCATGCCAGGCTATAGATTGAGCAATCACCCTACCCCTACAACACTGGCGTTGGTCGGTTGCCATGGCAACTGGGATTAATGTAAATAATCCAGGCATCAAAGTGGACACGATAAGCGATACCTGCGATATGTTAACTATTCAGATAACGGTCAGATGTATTAATTGGCCACTTTCCCCTTTATTAATGAGCCCACATACAGGTACTCCCAAGGGCATTCGGAGATGCTGTTAGGCCTAGAAGTCTATAATCCAATCTAATGTAGTGTGAGAAACAATAATAGTTCCCACGCATGTCCTAGCCTTATAAATAATCAAGGCTATGGTGATGTAATATCACACCACCATTCATATAGCATTATACTATGATAATCTCTCACTTTGTAACTACAGTAAAGACTGGGTAAGTTTAGGTGACAGAGAAATAAGATATTTTGACCGTTATAACATCCAAGGCCATTTTCTAACACTGACAGACTGAGTCTTGTTGACATAAATTACACACAGTATGGTCTGTGGGGGTGCATACTGTATAAATACACGCGGGTTCCCTGCACGTCTCTGTCTGTTCATATTAACACTGCACCATCAAGGACCATCGCCTCTCCCCACACCTTTACAGTCAGACAGCACGCTATATGCCCCCTCTCTCCCCCTCTGCACAACTCAATGTGAAAAGTGTAATGAGAGTTGTCAGAAATAACCTGCACACTTGTCCAAACACCCAGTCCCGTTATGAAGGGCCTCGTAACAGCGGGAAGCCAGAGAGGCAGGAATGGGATGGTTAACCATCAAAGGGGCCGGGTACAGAGGGAGCGGGGAGGGAGGAGTGGCGGGAGGTGGTCAGAAAATATACAGTTGTGACATTGGGGAAAAAAATGTATACAAATAGATCTAGACTAAGTCTTACATTGGTGTCGCACTGACTTGGTTCTCTGTGTTATACTACGTTCTCTGCCCTTCCGCGTTAAACGCTAGGTGCATTTTATTAACACTTTAAAATGATTATTTCATTGCTCTAGAAGTAATACAAGTACATACTATTATAAGGCAGATTGGTTAACCCCTACCGCCTCATATCCACGTCTAGCCATGGTCACTGGTCAGTGCATGGCGTAGGAAGGGGTGGACGTAAACACACACGTCACAACTAATCAGCATGACGTGTCAATGACGATGACGGCGTCCCTACTGTTACCATGGCTACCTAGAATTCGGCCTGCATACGTTGAAATGGATTGGGGGTGGTGGAGGGTGAATGGTTGTTCTGCATGTTTATTATTAGTGGCATTGTGTAGCTGACAATCGTCAGTAGCCACAATTACAACATGCAATTTTAATGGGGCAATAAAAGAAACGCTTGCATTCCTGACGCTAGTTGTAACACATGTTCCTGTATTTTCTATTTTATCAAGTGAGGGGACTAGATTGGATACTAATTGGTTTTCACCAATCTTCTGAGCTTGATCTTTTATGAGTTCAATCTGTCAAAATCTCAAGAGTAAGGGGAAGAATTTGGGTGCAGTGGAAATATCCTTCAAATCTCCCATTCAGCAATACAGTTATTTCCATGTGGAGGAGCCCCTTCCCCAGCATGTTACCATTCCTGCTGGCCTCCTGCCTCGGCTTTCCTGTCGGCACCTCCAGTCGGGCGTGCTACCCCTAACCTATTACGTTTCAGAGGTCGTATCGGGGGCGTGGGTCCACCCACCAGTCTGGTCAGGAGGTTGAGGGCCAGCAGGGTAGGGACCAGTAGACAGGCAATCAACCCTGGGTTTGGGGCTGGATATGGCTGAGTAAAAAGGGGTATTTGTTGAAGGGGGGGAGGGGTGATTTACAGTGTTTTGTGATAATGTATAACATAACACCTTGAAAACGAATGTGTAAGAAATATTATTCTATAACCATTGGTTTAAACACTGGACAATATATTTCAAGGCTCTGATTGTCCCAGCTCTTTGCACTCCTCCCCCATACTCACAGATAGCCTGACATTTGTGTTGTCCTTATTTACACAGTCTGTGAGCTGCTCTGACCCCAAACAGGAGGAGCTGCTCAATCCTATCCCTCGCTCAGACAGCCAACATCAAAGCATTGCTGCCCCTGAGCTGCTCCCCCCTCACCAGACCTGCTCCCACACAGACCAGTTCCTTCCAGAAACCAAGCTAATTCAGCCCTTTGAAAACCAAACCTGTCCATCTCTCTCCACCTTCTCTCCCTGCAATATCATAACTACCATCTGTTGAGGTCTGTAGTGGTGGATTAGGGATGTGGGATGGAGATGGTGCTGAAAGGTGTATTCAGTAAAAGTGAGGGTTGTGTACACCTTCACGTTTGTACCTGGGAGAGACGGCACCCCTGTATATCAATAACTCAGCTCATACCAATTTCCAGGACATGGTAGTATCATGGTCTGATAATTTGTCGATGGGTAGGGATAACTATAAACATAAACAGTTCAGTAATACCACATAGAGTGATGAACCAAAAAAGTACATGACTTTTAGCAGAGAGGGTATTTCTCCAAAAAAACAAAAACAAAAAATAACTAGCGTTATGGTCAGTAGCAAAGCCCTTCCCCTACATGCTATATACCACAAAATGTATCCAGTAATCATGTGAGCTGCTCACACTGACCTCGTTATGTACAATTACCAGCCTGTTGTAACCGACACCCCACCTACATACACAGCTCTACGTGCCAGGCCTGTTTATCTTACTTAATTAATTCCTGATCAACCCCCCAGATACCATGTCACCCTATCAGGCTCCCTCTCAGCAGGCAGGCTGTATCAATAGCCAACTCCCAACTGCTAACCCTGAATTACCTAAATTGTATTCTACTTTACTGACCAGTATGGGTGGTTGGTTGTTTAGGAGTGTGAGCCCAAGGCCTGCTTTCTGGTTGCTGTAGTTTATATAGGGAGCTGTTACTCTAGTTCAAATAATCACCACTAGAGGGAAGTGTCAGAAGACTTGTTGTGTTTACTGGTTACAAATAGAGTCTGTTTACATCTAACATGAGTAAGGTCTATTCTCTGTAACTTAGCATAGAAAACCTTTGCTAACAAAATCCAATAAGTGTATGATCAGTAAAATCACTTTTGATTTCACCATTGCGAATGCATTATCCTAATTTGTAACCTCTTCTTGGTCACTCAGTGCCTTCATAACAATATAGTGGTTTCAATGTATCTAATGTGTATATTTTCTCTTATTTTGTAGGTAAGTGTCACAGTTCAACTTTAGACCATACGGTGAACATATCGAGTATGGTAAGCTTTTCTGTTTTTTATTTGTTGTGAGTGGATATCACAGAAGAGGACATCTAGTGATATAGGGACCCAAAGAAGATAACATTTGTATTTAGGTTTGATCTTTGGTCGATCCAAGTGGCCATGCACCCCTTAAGTATCTCCCTCCCCACCAATTCTAGATTCATTTATACTCCTTACAGTTTCACCCCATACACTTTATTCCCCTAGAACCTCCTTCGGTGCCTACAGCAGAGTGTGGCCTCCAGGTCCTTGGTACTGGGGTGTGAAAGATGAGGCCGTGAAAATACCATTACGGCCCGGGGCCTATCGAGCACACGCCACTGACAGTCCAATTACCGATAAGAAGTTTCTAATTTTCCAACAAAACCCTCCCTTCTCTATTAATTCGTACTTTTCGCTCTACTCGTGCTCTCTAGTCCCCACTTTCACCCCTCTCCTGCCCTCCCCCCCTTTCCCTACCCTACTGCTCTGCTGGCCTGAGGGCAGAAGTAGGGGTGGGGAACTGTATCAGCATCGCCTCATCCTCCTCTCCTTTGCCCCCACATCAACCCCAACCTAGTCTACCCTGGAGCAGGAGATCAACAGACTATGTCTGTCCTCCAGGGGCTCCCTCCCTTATATAGTATCCTTGTCACTGCTCCTCCAGTGTCTGGTGGTTTGGTATAGTGTTGATAAGACCTACGTTTAATATCTGGACAGTGCCAGGACATGGTATATAGGACCCACCTAGAAGTGGGATAAGGTATCGATTAAGTTCATGTAGCACAGATAATGTTTTTTTTTGCCATTACTACGCCATTGTGGAGTCATACACAGACTCAAAAAAATCATTGGTCGGCTATAATGAGTTTTGAGTTTTAACAAGTTTATTGGCAGAAATCATACATGTACGTTTTTCAGATCGGCCAAAACACGGCAACAGGAAAGAAATAGTGTAGCGCTCAATCAGGTTGTACAAAGTTACATCAGGCAGGCATCATTATGGGTGTAGATCATTACGATATTACTAAAGACATAACTAAAGCCTCTTAGGGGCTGTATGTATCACCATGATTTGCACAAGTCGATTATCCGCAGGCAGCATGTATATTACATCTTTCAAAAATAATTGCGTAGTCTATCAAGTGACGGTTATACACCAAATACATTCAGATTTTGTTCATGAATTCTTTCTTACTGCCTATCTGCTGAGTATTTGCATCCAATTTGTCCCAAAGGACACATCCCCTGTACAGTGGTGACTTATCATACGTCAAACACCTAGATCTGGATACTTTTAACTGTTTTTTAACATTGCCGTGCAAGTTCCTGGCAGGGAGTTTGACACAGTTTGGATCACAAGAAACATCATACATCATAGATAATAAGTTCTTATCACGTCTAACCTTTAGCATTTTCATGTAAGTTCTAACATGGAGATCGTATATAGATATATCCCGAGTATTAAAGATTCGAAGACATAACCGTAGGCAATGATTCTGCATAAGTTGTAAGCGGCCAACACTGGATTTTGGACCACTTTCATGTAGAAAACTTGCATGTTCCAGTACAGGTAGAACCATTTGTTTGTATAAAGTCAGACACAGCTTATTATCGACAAATTTCCTTAACTGTCTTAATTGGTACATCTTGTGGCGGAAACTAGATATTATTTTTTCGTTGTTTCTCCGAAAATTAAGACCACGATCAATGATAACACCAAGGTAATTGAATTCATCAACCACTTCAAGGCGCTTACCATCCAGTTCAGCACTCATTATACTCAAATTGTGTCTGGCATTAAGTAAATCACTTGCACACCATAACAACTTTGTTTTTTCATTATTGATAGTAAGCTTGAACAATTTACACCATTTACTGATACTATCCAGATCAGACTGTAATTTCCTTAGTACATGATTGGGGTCGGTATCATTGACATAGATAGTGAGATCATCGGCGTACAAACAGAATTTGCAGGATTTTATAACCGATACTATACTATCAATATATATTATAAATAATAACGGACCTAACACGGACCCTTGCGGGACGCCACACGTTACAGCCTCTTCAACAGATACACGCCCATTGGCAGTAGCATATTGCTTTCTGTCCTTAAGATAAGAATTAAACCAGGATACACACTGTACAGATAAATGCAAATTCCTAAGTCTTCCTAGGAGGAGGGAGTGGTCGACCGTATCAAAAGCCTTTCTCAGATCTAGGAAGACTACAGCCGAGCACGATAATGTAATAGGTGACAATTTATCTATCTTCTCTGCATCTATATTTATAAAAAGCCCTTTACTGGAAGCATATTGTGTGCATAATAATATATCTATGTACATGTATATAAGCAGACAGACATGTTTCTTGGCACACATCCACAACCCTATGCGGTTCTAACCCTTACAGCAGTCAGCAAGTCAGTGGGCGATAATAAGGCATCTTCATTAGCACATCCCTACTTATGTCAAGGAGCACAGGTCAGCAAGTGAGTGGTGACGACGTCTTGGGTGATAAGTTAGCTGACGTGACGGCTCCATCCCGCCTTACCCTATCCCTCCTGCTCCCCTTCCTCCTCCTGCACCCCTCAGGGCTCAGTCTCCAGGCCGCCAGGCGTGGCATGCAGGGCGGCTGGCTGAGGCAGATAGCAGCCAATTAGTATCCAGACATGTCCCTTCTTTGTGCTGTAAGACAGGCTGGTGGATGGGAGGATGGAATGGATGGAAGGTGGGGAGTGAGGTACTTACAGACTCAATCAGACTACATGGTGCCACCCTGACAGGATTGGACAGACATGAGTATTGTAAATTGCAAATATTACATTAAAATATCACATTAAAGCCTAATATAATGGTACAGCTTTGGCGAGATACCTTGTATTTCCTATCGAGTTGATGGTGAACTGTTACCATTAATTTTGACAAATATTCAGATATGTAGATTCGAAACTCCAGGTAGGGCAAAAAAAAGGTGTGTTTCCAGTTACATGAGCTGCAATGCTAGGGTCGGTAGATCGGATTTTTTTTATTATTATTATTATTTTTTTTTTTTTTTGGGGGGGAGGGTGGGAGAGGAGTCTTCCCCCTGTTCAATATAGGCATGTTACATATCAAACGAAACATAATTTCAAGGTGAATCTGAGAGGATATGTGGCCACAATAGACTGTCAATATACAATGTATAAGGGAGTGGTAGTTATTTATCAACAGGGTGGGTGGTGGGTTTGAGGGGGGCGTAAAACTTTTGGACCCCTCCTAAGGGGGGCGTAAAAATCTTCATTCCCTAACCTATAAGGCAACATGGGATACAAATAAAAAGTGTATTATGAATACTGGCATATTGATAGAGATCTTTCCGAAAAGTGGTCTGCCATCTTTGTACCTCTATTGGTGTTGTGACTATGGTCCTGTTAAAAAAAATAAAAATAAACTGTTTTGCTAGGATCGGTCGGGTAACTGGAAACAAACCTTATTTTCTGGCCTAGGACCGGGCTTTTCCATTTTGGCTTTCACCTTTTCTCCCACGAAGAGTACTGTCATAGAGTCCTTACCTATATAGCAATGTTATGACATCACAGACCATGCGGGGTCCAGGCTCATCCCAACCTTCTCTCCCCCAACCTGTATATATAGACGTTATCACAGCAGGGAAGGTAGCCAGCATTTCACCCATGGCTTCACTCTTGTAACCAGGTAACCTCTACCCCTTAGTTCTGTACCTCCACATCAGTCCCTCCCCATACCCCCAACTGACTCACTCAGCTCTGAAAGATCACCCCTCAATAGGTAAACAGCAGGGGGAGTTAGTTGTCCCTCCAGGCATTGTCCCATGTCTGTTAACCCTGTAAAGACAGCATAGTGCATTGGTTATCATGAGCCTAATCCCAGCCCTGCATTCATGCAAAGTCCTCACCTTTAAGGGCTGGTACACCCCATAGGATCGGCATGATGCGCCAATGCAGTGCTGGCAAATTGACTCTCCAGCATTACATTGCTGCATCATGAAAACAAAGGAATTCATAGACCTGGAGGCACATAAAGGGTTAATTCTCCAACAGACTGTCACCACGCGCGATTTGCCCTGCGAAATTTCAGTTTGTTCCTTGACAGACAGCTCAAGCCGAAGCCGTTTAAAATGTAAATGAGAAGAGGGAGTGGGAGGGCGTCTTTTGGGTGGAGTTTGATGTAAGAACACGTAACATGTCCACGGTAATTGTTAAGTACGTAAGTTGGCTGTGCCTTGATAAAGATGGTCGGCACAGGAGTGAGTCGATGTAAGTGAGAGTGTGTTGTGAGTGCAAAGGTAATCAGTGTCTAGATAAGGGGGTATAGAGGCAGGTGAAGCAGGTGAATCAACAGGACAGTACGGTGTGGAGGCACACTGAGACCTGATTAAGTGCCACTGGTGTGTGTCTTTGTAACCTAGCTGTATGCTGGAACAAGGAGCTTCAATGTCTGTGTTCCAATTCAGACCCCTGTGTATCCAGGAGATGTGGTTCTCCTAGGTTTATGTAAAGAGGGAGTCCAGCAGGAGGGATCTTTATAAGATTGCCATCTATAGAGAGTCCAAATAAGGTCCATTTGTGTAAGTAGTATATGAAGATGTCACTTTGTTTTGGTTTTATCATTGCTTGAAACACTCTGTTCCCAAATATACCAACGACTACTTATGGATATACGCTCATGTCATAACCAGATCACGACTGGAGACCAGTTAGGCATGTCGCCAGGTGTTAAAATCACTGCCAATGTATGACCAATATAAAAATCGTCTGCTCATATTGCCGCATCGTCACGGCTCACTGCATCTTGCTTACCGCGCCTACAGCGCCATCCCCCAGGAGACTTGAGAACCAGCGGACCAGGGGACCGATGCAGAGGGGGATATCCCCAAGGGAATCCCCGCCTGGTGCCTGGCGTTAAAGTTTTAAGGGGACAGTTAAGGTAGCCTTGTTGTTGGGCTGATTACAGGTGGGGGAGGTAAATGTTTGATGTAGGTGGCGCCCCCTGGGACGCTGCCTCCTCTAGCGCCTGCCAAATCTCTTTATCATGTGCTATCATTCCCGCCATCCCCACGGGGATTCCGCCTGTGTCCCACGGGGTCCTCTCCACTGTCCCCTATTGAGCACTGCTCACAGGTTGAACGTCCGTGTCCAATATTTACCGGTGAGCACATTAATACAGGTAGTTACGTGTACCTGCCTATAGTAGGGACAACCACCTGTGGCTCTCTATGGGACTGAATGGCATTATATTTGTGATACAAGAGAACTGGGGAATTCTATCACCATCACAAGTAGATAGTTATCTTTTGATACTTTTCCATATGATAGAATCTGATCGTTGATGATTTGCCATGCAATCGTGACTGAAATCGTATTCAATAAAGCTACTTGGATTGTTCTCCCCAAACTAAGTTATGCTATAATTATAAGTTTGTTCCATGATTTGATGAGTGGAGATATACATCGTTCATAGTTATCGAAATAGAGCTACACGACTCTCTCCTATAATTCTACCCCTACAAAGTACTAGGAGGTAGGTCTAGTTGCTAGTGGAAGTGCAGGTCCGCGTCACCGCACTGGCTGAATAGGTCGGTAAATAATTGATAAGCAGTCAACAACGCCACCCCAGATGAATTATCCCGCCCACCACTCCACCACTCTAATAAACCTTAATCTTGGAGACCCAGTGCTGGTGGTGAACGCAGGATTAATCTGGTCCATAGTGGGGTTAGCTTTGTAGTTTACATGTAAAGATAAGATAGCATTAGGGTAGTGATGTATGGACGGGTGTATGTCACCTTGTGATAAATGGTACCACTGAAGTGTAGGCTCTATTGAGTGGATGGGGGTGAGGGGAACTTATCATATATATTATTGAACCACAGGAAAAAAGCATCATATATTCCCAATGTCATAGAGCTATATACTTTAACCTCCTGCATGCATCCTCCTCATCCCCAAGAGAATGTTTTTTGTTGTTGTTTTTTTCATTTGTTCACAAAAGGCACGGTTCACATATATCGTGCCTACAATTAAAACACCCGCCGGAAGTAAAATGAATCATTGAATGTCTTGGCGCCATCTTTTGGGTTATTTGTTTTGCATAGGAACCACGTCAAGAAACTCCACACACTCAGCTGTAGTAGAGGTGGTGGAAACTGTTGTTGTAGACAAACTTCATTTACAGTGAAATACGTCAAACAAGGACGTACCCTGTCCTTTAATCACGACGACAAGTTCGAACCAACATGTCGGCGTGTTTTTTCCATTTGTCTCCTGCCCGAGCTAAGCTGCACAGAGAGAATAAACAGAGTCACAAACGGAGTCTGGGGTATAAAAAGGGAGTCAATGCTTCCCTGACTCCCTTCTCAGGTTATCTGACTCCCTTTTTTATTCAGAGTCACAAGATCCTGACTCCCCTTTGACAATGTCTGAGAGAGTCAGAGGTAAATAAGGGAGTCATGGGTGAGCTGGACTCCCAAAGGGAGTCAGGGTAAGCTAGAGGGAGTCAAGCAAATGATTTCCACTAGGTGGAGGCACTATCTCCAAAGAGGATTTATCTGGATGCACTAATCTTTGTTTTTTTGGAAATAAGACAATGGAATTTACATCATAAAAAAATCAATTATCATAGGATCAATACATACCCTCCAAATAAGATACATTAGAATAATACAAACTACTTGATATATGGGCTATTTAATCACATTAAAAAGCCTTAGACACCCATTTTGTACCGATATCAGAAAGCTAAAGCCAAAATGAGTCAACTGCTTTGTCATGTCAACTAATGTACCTTGAGTATCCCTGCTGTGTCTTTCATCATGCAAAGCACAAGTGTACAAGATGAAGTTTGACTGGCAGTACACTTGATATCTAGAGGCTATGGACTAGATATAACTGTTATTTAGAATAATTATACCTTCTCGAAAGGGAGTCAATGATTGGCCAGACTCCCTTTTGGAAGGGAGTCAAAGGTGACCTGGACTCTCTTTTGGAGTAAAGGGGAGTCAATTTGAAGGCAAAACCTGGACTCCCTTAAGAGAGTCAGTTGACTCCCTTTCATCAGAAAGGGGAGTCAATCTGAAGGCAAGCCTGGACTCTCCTTTTGACTCCCTTTATTTTCTCTGTGTGCCTCCTCGACTACACCCGGCCCGACAACAGAGCCGACCCAAATCCCACGGATTTTTGGCGCCAAATAGAAAGGTGCGAAATGTCGTCAGGGGGAAGTTCGCCCAGGGACCGCCAGGTGTCTCCCTGGGGTGAGCGATAATCAGGGACAAAGCCCTGTGCTGGCTTCCAGAGGGCGCTACGAGCAGGGGGAGAGGTGGGAGTCAAGGTGAGAGTGGGGAGAGGGGGACAAAATGTCATGAAATGTACATGAAAACGCTGGAGGACGGGGTGGGGCAGAGAAAGGCGGTGGGTGTCAGGGGGTGACAGGCGGTGGGTCTCCAGGGGGAGCAGGCAGGCGGCTGGTCCTCCTGGTGACGGATGGGTCGACGGTGCTGAGCGTCGGAGCGCTGTACCCCGTGACGTGTTTCTCCAGGGGGGCCGGAAGTGCAATATGTGTGAAGGCCTAGGTCCCCAGGGAGGTAGGTCGGGCTGTACAGGGGGTGGGGCCATCACCATCATTGTTCCCCGGTAAGCTGGAGCAGCTCACTCTAACCGAATAAAACATCACCTGCTCACATCTATCTGCTCACCGAGCACCTCGTGAGCTGATCCATTTTTACCGTCGTCTTCTCACACAGAGCTTAGCCCGCCACGCATACCATGAATTTAGCTGGCCATGGGATGATTTATTCTATCGACACGGCAGGAAACTATACAACCTTTCACTGTATCTCTTTATCTCTTGGTGTTCCTATCGGCTTTCTCTAAGTCATTCCAAGCAGAGAGGTTATATTATGACCTCCAAATATTCTCTATTATTTTAACAAACCATCTATTCCACGTGTTAGTAGCCCACACCTAAATAACGAACTGCACCTTTCAAATACCGATGTACAAACTTGACAAACCACCTGTATACCATTTCTCAGCTGACAGCTCACAATTATAATAACAGACCAAAACGATACATAAAAAAAGACGCAAGCAGCAAACCATAAAAATGACAGCACGAGAGGAGGGGAAGCCTGGAGGGGAAGGAATGTGAATGGAGAAGTTGGTGGAGGGGGGGGGGTCAGTTTTAAGCTTGTCAGCTGGTCAGTGAGGGGTCTGGGGGCGGCTTCAGTGGCCGAGGCTGATGTTTATAACGTCTCTCCATTAGGCCGAGTCGGTGTGAGCACACCCTGCTACACTATTGATGCATTATTGAGCAGCTCTCCATTTGGCCACCAGGGGGCGGTCCCCCTGGGAACAGGAGGGCAGGTGAGCAGGGACAGGGGAGGGGTTACCTGGCCATCTGACCACTGACCAGCAAATACCCGGATCAAGCCTCACGTGGTGTGCCGGATGAGAGCCCTGCCGATAGGGGGAGGCAGTATCGATGAGACGCGGTGGTAGTGACGTCACAGGTCACGTGTGTGTGACGTGTGTCGTGACGTAGGCATGGCGACATCGACGTTACCTGTGACAAAGAACTGTTCATGGAGAGAGAGAGAAGAGGGGTAGGGTGAAGGAGAGGAAGACAGATAGATCTATGTAGATAGGCTCACAAATAGCGAGGAAAGGGTAGTGAAGCAGCGGGCTTGGAGCAGGAAGGGGTTAATAGGTCAAGGTGGGGCGCACATCTTCCGTTGTCGGGACCTACTCCTGCTGCCACCTGTCGGAGCGGATCAGAGGCAGCATCCTTCTCCAGCAGGTGGGAGTGGGTGGGACCCAGGAGGACGGCAGGGCAGCACCCGGGCCGACCTGGGGCTTGCTAGGGCAGCAGGGGAGGCCCGCAGAGACCGGCGGTTAGACCGGGGTCTGTGTTAAGGAGGCCGGTGAAGGAGGAGTCCTCCTGGTGCTATAGTGGTATATTGTAGTTACAGGAGGAGGATGGAGCTTCTCCTGTTGGTGTACATACCACAGTGGTTACTGCCATGGAGGACCGCTACCCTCACCTCCGCCCCATATAACGCCGCCCCACCGGGGCCCTTCTCATCGTGTTTCCCTTACTTCCTGTGTGTTGGTACTAGGGCACTAACCCCCTCCCTCCGGTGTCTGCCCTGGAGAGAGAGTCAGGGGGTGATAATAATGATGTAGTCGCGGCGCGGTTTCCGCCACTGCCGATCCTGATGTGCCCTCAGAGACACTTGATTACAGGAGGCGGAAGGGGTCGGCCATGACCAGGTACACACTCCTCCAGGGTCTCCTCCCACTCACCCCTGTACCTCTGTACACATACCTACTCAGAGAACGACTCCATCAGCACCCCTTTAGCCAGTGATGACCCTATGCGGTCGATACTGAAACATGCATTTTCGAAGGGTCGGTATGATGCTCCAATGCAGTGTCAGAGTAACAGCATTGCATTGGTGCATCATGACGACCAAGTAGCAGGACCTTGAAGGCATCAAGTTGCCTTTAAAGGGTTAACACGGTGTTCTCCGGTCCCTCCCACCCTGATACAACCTGTTGCTGGGTCCCTGCGCGCCAATTTATAAACACATCTTGTCCGCTAAAAACGCGTCCCCAATGTCGGCTCAGGGGAGGTACTGTTCTCCTCCAGTCATGCTCTGTCTTTCTCTTGGCTAGACTTTCACAGTGTCTGTGTTGTTGTGTCCCAGGTGGACGTTTTAGAATCTTCCTCATTAGACACAACATGGGCCAAGTTATATACTGACCTGCTAAACATCCCCATCTTTATATACTACTCACACTCCGAAACAATGTTCTATGTATTTATATACAGTGTAGGCCAGAACATATTGGCTTTGTGTGACTAGGGCAATGCTTGTAGGAGGTATGTGAATGTAGGGTCAGTCCATATACACAGAGTTAACACAGACCAACCCCACATACCGCCACCCTCCTCCATGGAGCCTTTGATCCTCAGGTCAAGCTCCCCTCCCCGCCCACCCCTACCAACACGGCCAGGGCTCCATTACCTCTCAATTTCTGCCAGTGTAAAGGTATTAAAAAGATCAATGGAAAATGGATGCCTACAGAAAGGATCTTTCATGTCTAAATTTATTGGAGTAAAACATGGAGGGTAGGGGGGATGAAAGGGCTGGCCGTGGCTGAGCGATGGTCCCCAGGGGGCCCCGGCTGGACTGCGGCCGCCATCGGCCGTGAGGATACATTTGGCCGGCGGCCGTTGGCGGCCCACGGCAGCGCCGTACTAATTTAATGATTCCCTTCTAATAAAGCAGGCTATGTTATTTCAGAGGCACCAGTCCTGCTTCCATGTACACGGCCAGTGCACTTTACAGCAAGCATTTTACTGTTGTGATACTCTGCCAACTAGGCACGGTCAGCCAAGGGGAGGGTGGATGTTGGCTGAGGTATTTGGAGGGAGAGGTATTTGGCATGCAAATTAACCCTTACCATTGAACAAAAATAAATGTCCGCTCATCTTATTCTATTCCAATTCTACACACAATGAAATTACCCTCTATTTGGAAAGGATTTGAAAAGGAAAACCAAACTTTTAAAAACTGCTAAGCAAAATTACATTCTAGTAGGCCCTGGATTCCAGAGAAGAAAACTACCCAGCGCAAGCTAAGTGGCAAATATTGCTATTTCTGCTCTCCTTAAGCGGGGTGGAGAACATATGCAGCAGGCGCAGGAGCAGGGACCATTACCATTCCGCACACACCCAAACAAGGCCCTTAGAAGGTCGCCGGACGCAGAACCATGACCATATATCACCCTTCCTCTTGTACTAACTTCCGCGTCTATCAAACCAGGGTAAAAGGGGTAAACAGGCCGTTTGGAATTCCCTCCCTTAAAAAGATTCTTCCCCTTGACGTATAGCATCACCGGGCCTTCTGTATATAGTACCCGGGCTGTCCTCCAGGGGTAGGATACCCGGGAGGCATTTGTCTCTCCCGGTGTCAACCCCAACCCCACCTTCCATCTCTAGGATGTATCATTGTAAGGGTGAAGGTGTGTAATTACACATAAACCCTCACTGCTCATTTCTGCCCTCCTGGACTATTGCCCTGAACATCGACCCCTCCAGGGTCTCTGATCTTGTGGGATTGGTGAGAAAAGACGAGAGGTGTGAGACCTCTGGGGGATTAGCAGGTGAGGTATAACTATAAGGGTCCACTTCTCACTCCTTTTCCCCATGTGGCTTCCAGTATGGCTTCCTTCACATAGTGGCTTCCTCTCCCACTGCTCTCATGGTTTTATCCTCTCCATACAGATCCTTTGTACTGGGTTTATATAATGAAATAGCTGAGGCTTCTCTCTCTAATATAGATCTAAATTAGGATCTACTACTTTAGTTGATTTAAGCAGATTTGGTAAGGGACTGAAGGGGAAAATGTAGGTGCATACTGTCCTACTTCAGATGTTGAGTCAATCATTACTGGTCTTTTATTTCAATTGGCCGCTACAGGCAGATGTGTAATCACTCAAGACTAACCTAACACAAATTGCATTATCACGTAGTTTAGCTCCTTTTACAAATTTCTTCTCGCTCTGGTTTCCAAATTAGCTAGGCAGTGCCTATCTAAATCAATCATACGCAGGGCCTATTTGTCCCATCTGCTATCGTTTGCCGCCAGTTTGGCCTGTGGGGTTTTCTTTTCCGCTGCTGATGCGGCTGCTGCCGGGTCTGGAGAATGGTATGATTAACGACAAAACACTGTAACAATGCTTTGGCCGGCGGGTGGTGGAGGGTGAGTGCAGGGAATGGATGGTGAGTTGAGAAGGGAGAATGGAGACTAGCAGGAGGGCCTGGAGTGTTGGTAATGACGTATGTCAACGGCTGCCAACCTATCTCGTTATCTGGAAACCAGGCCTTTTTCCTGTCTATTATTTTTCCAGCTCTGTTCACCAGCCTAGCATCTATCAGTTAAGTATGGTCGTGCTAAGCCCTTAAGTTACTCAGAGTTAAGTATGCTTAGGCGGGGACAAGACGGCTTTAGGGTGAGGGGGTGGAAATGCTTAGTTGGGATTCTTGGCAAATGAGCCTATCAATCACAGGGGCAGGGTGGGAGGGGGAGGGGAAGGGGAGTACAATGGTCCTGGGCTTGGGGTAATGTTCTTAATTCTGTAGGATTCAGGTGATTACACTTGGCATGTTAATATGGCAATATGTGTGGGTAATATGCCTGGTGGACGGGGAGGCACTGTCAGGTGTCTCCCAGGCTGTCACTTCTGTTTGGGGAGTCACTCACACTGACAGACTCAGTGCCTGGTACTGTGAGTAGCTCATATATACCATCAACTGCTCTCTTCTGCTCATTGCGAGTCATATTGAGATAGCGTATCATAAGTCATAATGAAAAAGACAATGCTGTCATCATCTTTCCCCAGCATTCTGCTTCTACCTAATCTGGCCTCGCCCTATATTCAGCAGGTCCCATGAGCAGATGTCACCAGTTCCTCTCCAATTCAAACTAAACCAGATCAGTAGTGACATTTTACTGAAAAATGGAATTCTAGAGAAGGTAAAAAAGGATTGAATGTCACAAAAGCACGCAGGGCCACTCATCAATTTACCGGTAATCTGGTTAGTCCAAGGTCGTAGCGCCAACTGAGTCATGGGTTGAAGGTAATCGTCCTAAAAAGGCCAACTAAGCAGCCAACCAACAGATGCTAGGGTGGAGGCAGGTGCCGGGGGCACCCCCCCCCCCAGTCCCGGCCCCCCGCCCTACAGGTGCCCAAGCCTAAATTCTGGGGGCTGTACATAACCCTGACGACCCGGTTAATGTAAATTGCTGGGCGGTATGGCTTTTATCCCACCCGCCTGGGGTGACTTCTGTTGGCCTGACGTGGTCTTCCCTCTACAATTAGAACTGTGTTCAAGTTTTAAAATGATGATTGGTTAATATGATAATGGTGAGCGGTGACCCTGAATAGGGGCCTCTGGGGGAAGGTTGGGTATTAAGTACTGAGGTTGTGTCCCATCGGGGTTGTAGTACCTTGACTTGTGGCTTAGTGTAATCAATACTTGTTTCGCCCCATAGGATTTTGACCTAGTTATGCATACATGATAAAAGATCTACATACAGTAGTTATACCACGACTTGTTAGGTCTTGCTGCAACATGTAATTCCCAGGTATAGAACATTATGATTTACATACAGTAGTTATACCACCACTTGTTAGGTCTTGCTGCAACATGTAATTCCCAGGTATAGAACATTATGATTTACATACAGTAGTTATACCACGACTTGTTAGGTCTTGCTGCAACATGTAATTCCCAGGTATAGAACATTATGATTTACATACAGTAGTTATACCACGACTTGTTAGGTCTTACTGCAACATGTAATTCCCAGGTATAGAACATTATGATTTACATACAGTAGTTATACCACGACTTGTTAGGTCTTGCTGCAACATGTAATTCCCAGGTATAGAACATTATGATTTACATACAGTAGTTATACCACGACCTGTTAGGTCTTGCTGCAACATGTAATTCCCAGGTATAGAACATTATGATTTACATACAGTAGTTATACCACAACTTGTTAGGTCTTGCTGCAACATGTAATTCCCAGGTATAGAACATACTTGGTGGTGCTTAAATCTTAAGTATGATATTGATTTTCGTGAGTATTTCCATCCTTTATTACATGAGTAGAGGCTTACAAAGAAAAAGTTTGGAGCACTAGCTTTAAACCTTAACCCCATATCTCCCTATTCTCAATCACCACTCCGTTATAGCCTACATCTATTTGTGAGGTGCATTCTTTCACTGTTTATACTTTTATCAATTATCCCCTATGCTAGCTACATCCCCAGCCCTTCATGATATCCCTCCTCCCATAGCTGGGTTGTTCCCCTCCTCCCCATCCCGCTGAACTGGATCCCATTGTCCTTCCCTCCTTGTCCTATCACATATTCATATCAGCCATGCTCTCGGTCGGCTACACGGCTCCAGACAATTTAATCACGCAGATAGAATCTTGCATATGCATGATATAGCCTTATAAAATTGAAACACCATCTGCTATTTGCATTTCACATTGCTGATATCGAGCCGTCACAGCAGCAATGCATTGTGCACCCACCTTCCACTTTTAGCTCCAAACCTTTCCATCTCTCAACACTGTCTCTCCATTCTCAATTCACACCTCTGGAATTATTTCCATTTGTTTTGATGGCTGACAGAGACAAAAGCATGCTCGTATGCCAGACCAGGCATGGGATGCAAATGATGGTCTCTTATTTGCATTGGAGATTTTCCTCGTGTCATCCCTTCAGATTCATTTAAAGAATTAATTTCACTGGCGTGTTGATAAGGTTTTCTAATAGCGTGGACACAGTTATGGGACATCTGGCAATGGTACTGATATTTAGCAATATTGCCTTTAGACAATTTCTTCCATTTTTTATACCCTGAGAGTTCTCGACAAAACTCTGAAAGTGAGAGGGAAGAATTCCACAGCTTAAGATATATAGACTTACCTATCATATCTGAATTAAGGGATTATAGTAATAAAGAGTTATATCATGTGTAGTTATGATCAAGATGCTGGTATTATCGTCCAGATAGGTGCCAAAGGTCATCAATTTCTAGTTTCTCCAACCTCTACTTTACAGTCAACTTGACCAGTTTTAATCCATGGTTGGAGCAACTTTGGACAGTAGATTCCCTCTCCTACAAAGCCTCAATAAAAATGCAAACTAGGATCAATTACAAGTCCTTTGTTTCCTGTTGTGTTGACCGAACAGACCCGAGGTCCACCGACGACTGCCGACGACAGGCGGGGGCGTTGGTTGCAGGTTCTACCGCCAGATGGCCATTCGGACGTGCGGGGGGCAGACTATAGGGGGCGCTGTGACATCAAGGTCGGGGATGACAATAGGGGGAGGGAGGGGGTGTGTGGGACTGTGACAGTCTAACACTCCTATCCAGGCCTTACAGTGAAACATCATAGATGCCTATCACCTTGCACATGCACCATCTCCATACACACATTGTCACTGTGACACTCGACCCTACCCATGTCCTATTCACTCTCAAAGCACATGTTTCCTTTCTGCCTCCCACCCAGGACAGCTGTGGTTTAGTGGTGGGAACCTCCACTATGCCATAGCTTGATCCCCATGTTGCCATTCTTGGTATTCTCTGCAAATTGACCTCTGTACAGGGTGACTGACAAATTTCTGCTTCTTACTAATACTGCATATTTATACCCTATTCTTTCTATCAGATGCGTGTATTACAGAAAGTTATGTGGGGAGGATATATGGCCAATTATAACAGAAAGGACCTAAACTCAATAATTCATAGCAAGGGCACTGATTGAAAACAGAGTTTCCTTATAGTGTTTGCACCTTTGCTCTTTTCTATTCTAGAAAAGCACCTATTGCAAATTTGCTTAAAGTCCTCCGCATCCTGCAATGCCTTTCTTCTTCTACATGTTAAATTCACTTCACGCACGATGATGGCCCCATTGTGGGGAGTCAGGGGGTGAGGGGTATTGAAAATGTGTGTGTGGTGAGGATGAGTTGAGGGAGGGGAGGGGTGTTAGAACTAGAGGAGGGAGGGGTTTTTACAGAGTTCAAACAAAAGATCCCGTCCTTATGCTGAGTGGTGGTTGTGTTTATATAACCGAGAGGAAGCTGTTCATTAGATTATCAACGAAGGGGGATAACAGTTTCAAAGTACTGGGCAAATACATCAACATTTAAGCAGTGTGACTGGGCCTACTATAATCGTATTGCCTTCTCATCTACTCAGTTATTGTAGCATTTTCCCCCGAGGCTGCCATACGTGATGGGTGCTCATGAAGAGCTATCCACACCGCTCGTAGCGCCCTCTATAGTGAAGCAATGGTGACTTACCTCGCAGTATACAGCCTGTGTTTACAGTTTACCAACAGACTGAGGATATATCCCGGGGGATATAATACTGTAGATGGCTCTGAATATAAGTTCTCTTTATGTTTATGACATTTATCTATACCGAATAAGTGAATTCTGAGTTGTATGACTACCGTAATAATCACTTATTTCCCATGGAATTCATTTCTAACAAATTGTATGAATAGATTACGGTTGATAAGGAGATAGAAATAGACCGTCAGACTCACCTTCACCCTAATAGGCCTAACCATCGATCCCTACTGTACAGACAACATAGACTTGTTGTTCAACAACTCTACAAGCTAAAGCCTTTATTTCCGGCTGGGTGCATGGGGACCACTGGAGTGGGACAATGGTTGGGGTGGGTAGGGTGGTGTTGGCTACTCCTGACGACCTAATGGGCGTGAGGGTATCGTGCCACGATCTCCCACCGGTCACTCAGACTAAATCACTAATCGGATGACCACTGGTCACCAGAGGAGAGGACGCATCAGGCCGGCCCCCAGGAGTACCTTTGTCCACTGGAGGGTCCTGTACAATGGGGATTATGGGTGTAGGTATTGGTGTTGAGTAGGCTAGACCATAGACCATAGACCAGACACCCAGTATTTAGTGGAATTGTACAACTCTAGTTACATAATGACCATCATTTATTTAGTGTAACACCTAAGCCTGCACAGACATGTTGTTGCTAATGGTCTATAATACACTTTAACCCATTGTCGTCTGCTTTTCAACAGTCACTCTGGGTGGGCGATAATTTGAGGAAATGCGTCACATTGCTCGGTTGGCAACATGAGTGTTGTTATGAAAATCACAAAATGGCCACTGTTTTGTTATCATTATTCAATTCTTCTCACATTGCGAGGCACCCGCCAACTCTCACACGCTCTCGCTAGTTACGTGATCTTCGCGAGCTGGCGCGTGCGCAGTGAAAATAATGACAGTGGCTTTTGTCGCGTCGAACAATGGCGACCCGCCGGCTGCATTGATTAGAAATAATTAACTGTTAGGCGGGGATGGGGGCCGAGGTCAACTGATTAAATGGTAATTGGCTCATAAGACATCACGTCGCGGTGCTGGTTCCCGGCGGCCACCTCTGACACGCGGCCACCGTGAAGCAGACGACATTTATACTGGTGTTTGTTTATTAGTCTGAGGCTAAGCGATGATACATTAGGGAACTCCTCAATACATGCACACTTTCACAGTTTTCTTTTTCTTTATGAACCTACCTTTAAGTGACTCCTTCCGCCACCGCTCCCCCCTGCCCATGCACTCATCTCGCCCTGAGGATGGAGGAGGCAAATCGGGCCAATTTCCCGGGCAGGGGTAGTTGACGTGGCGACCAGAGCGCGCCGCGGGGTCCTTCCGGGCGGGAAATTTCTCCCGGAAGTCGTGGCGAGGAGGGGCGGGTGGCGAGGTAGCGACAGGAGCGAGTTAACGAATAGCAACGATGATGAATGGGACGCCGTAAATAATGGAGGCTAGGTGGGGGGGGGGTAGTGGGGGGTTAGGGTGCGATCAAACGTCGGGCAGGCACGGTGATAACCACAGACGACATTTGAAGCGTCCCCTACATTGGATGGACACGGGAAGGGGTCGCATTGTCTGGTCGCCATAAAGGAAGTCAGCCGACGCACGGGGCGTCCCATTGTAACCGACGGGTGGTCCATTCTCTACCCGTTACAACGCGGCCTCTGTAAGCAAGATAAGGCCAATGATTTTTCAGCCGGACGCGTGTTGTGCCCACCGCTCGCCGCGCCACCTCGCGACGCTATTATAAGCCGTGTGGGTTGGCGGCAGAATTGAAATGTTTTATGTCACCCCCTCCCTGCTCCTCAACACTCTCTCTCTCTCTCCCCCCTCTCCTCTCTCATTTGAGGGTGCATCTGCTGGGTTTATCTGTCAGGCGAACTTCATAAATCTCCTCTCTTCCTCGTCACACACTCACCAGCCTGGAGACAATGTTTCTGAAAAATCAGGTCGATTTTCAAAATTGAATATAACCATGGCTCAAAGAGAAAATCTAAAAGAACTCACAGTAACCCTCCACCCCCCAGTAACAATGACAAACATTGCAGTCATTGCCAGTTCTCGGAGTTTAGTGTTAACCCTGCCTGTCCCAAACCCCCTAATCCCTACTACTATCTCCCATATACTAAGTATACTTATACTACTAGGCCCATAACCATGATCATTGCTGGGCCCCTAAGGGCAACCTACTCATACCCTGCCTTAGCCAGTCCCCTTACCCTACTTGAATCTTACACTGGTGCTCCTGTGGACTCTATACCCCCTACCTGCGCCGGTATGAAATAACAATGTTAGGGCCCCTCGATAGGGTTACCTGCAGCCCCAGGGACAGACCTGTCTCCTGTCCAATTTGGATATTGGCATAGGATGGAGTGGCCGGTGCTGGTAGGGCATACTGACCCCCACCCTTCTACT
This sequence comes from Acholoe squamosa, assembly GCA_949317995.1. Classification (NCBI taxonomy): domain Eukaryota; kingdom Metazoa; phylum Annelida; class Polychaeta; order Phyllodocida; family Polynoidae; genus Acholoe; species Acholoe squamosa. The sequence goes on from OX439043.1 coordinate 63,354,507, forward strand.
TCTGCTGCCCTCTGATAGCCAGGATAGACGTTATTAGATTGGGGCAGGCACAGGCCGTCTGTGTACGCATGCGCGCGTGCATGCGCAGTCCAGACAGGGGCCACGTGCGCCATATGCGCCACCTGACCCGTCCGGCCGAATACCATCAATCTAAGTCACCCGCCAAACCCGACAGTCACTGCACTCTACCTCTGTTGGAGCTTTCAGGGAAGGGGAGTGGAGCAACCAGAAAAAAGGGAAAGGTTTTATTAATGGCATTTACCTGCGCACACCAGGCTTTTATGGTGAGAAATTATGGCATTTACATTAGGTTTAGTTTGATAGTGCACATGTAGAGCATTAAGATCAGTAACCTTGTGATTCTATGGACAAAGATCTAACTCATGATAGGATCATACAATTAGGAATGTACACAATAGGAAGGCCACTTATACAAGTATACCATTGTTATATACTATACGCACATATAAACACATGGATGTGTTTGTATAAGGTCAGGGACTCCAGGGACCAAAGGAAAGGGGGCAGGGGTAAGGCCCCACACCCCCACCCATTTCTGGATCAAGTGCCCCCTCCCCCCCGGGGACCCTGCCGACTCAAGCCTCCTCTCTGGGCGCCGAGACAAAGTCAACAGGGGATTTGCCGCGGGATGAACGGCAACTCGCATTATGGAATTAAATGAAAACAAGAGCGGCTAATCTTGTAATATCTCTAATGGTCTCGGTAATACTATAAACGCCGCGCATGATCCGTGTGTAAAACAGTCAATACGGCCTCACTGCTGCTCTCTGGACGGTCAGCATGGGGAGCTGCTCTCTGAGCTGCTCTAAACCTGTCACATTTGGCTCTATAACTCCCTTCTTCCTTCTGCTCTTTTCACTTGAGCAATGCCTTCATTCCTCTCAGACTCACTCCATTCCCTTTCCTCCCAACCTCCTTACTTTACTGTCCATTCCCTCATCCACACACTGTTTTCTACTTTCCACTCTCTCATTGTCTTCCTTCCCTGTCCTCATCCTTAATGCCATACTTAGATACCACTACTATCTCGCCTTGTCTCGGTTTCCATGGTAGGGATGAGCTGGAGGAGCTGAGTTGGGATGGAGGCCGCCAGAGTCTCAATTAGTAAATTACAGAATAATGCTGCCAATGATGGTTAATTTTTTGGAGTGTGTTGTTGGAGGGGTGGGTGGTGGGTGGTTGGGGCTGATGCTGAGTTGGTTTGCGTGACGACTGCCCCGAGGCTCTGTTGTCGTTGCGCGCATGCCTGTGGCTGCGTTTCCGGTGACGCCTGCGCAGTGGTGATAAAGCCAAGTAGGCAGTAATCAATGACTTATTGGATAATAATAACAACCCAATAAATGTAATGCACGCACCATGCATGCAATGTGTGGTAGGGGAAGCCAGGGATGCACGCAGGCATCTACATGTAACAGAAAGGGGAAGGATGACTGAGATTTGAAGGAGAGGAATCAGAGTAGAAAGTCTCCTAGATAGTTGTCACTTTGAATACATTACCGTATATCACAATATGCGTTTCCCCTCTGTCCACCTGTCTATATGGGCCTGGTTTTTATCTCATAGTCACGTCTGTATAGGACAGCCATGTAGTGTGCTGGGTTGCGTGAGTAGAAACTGCTTGGTGACAGTGCCTCTGTGACACTGTGTGAGTGCATGTGTTGGGGGTGGGTTTGGATCCTGGTGTGTGTGTGGGGGGGGGGGGGGTGAGGCGGTGTGTGACGAGCTAATTAGTCATGCTGACGAGGTGTTAAGGCCCACCACCCCCCGTCTCCGTGTTAATCATCTGTGACGGCGCCCGGCCCATTGTTCCCGGGATCCAGCCTCCGGTCGTCAGCAAACACCCCCCCCCCCCCCCGCAACTCATACACAGTTTACACTCTTCACTGTTTGCCCACCCCAGCCTCTCTAGGTCTCCCCCACTGTGTCCCATTCAAACCCTTATCAGTGCTATAAAACGTTCACAATAGTCCATTGGGTGTTGGCTGGATAAATGGTGGCACATGTCTTACAATGGCAATGTTGATAGTTCACTCTATTCAATTCTGTGCTAACGTTAACAATGTATTTTTGATACCCTTGGTACATTCTATCATGAACTGCGCTGAGTCAAGTGTATCTGTTTGATTACAGTGATTGTATGGTGAGAATAGTTGTAGATGGGTAGAGAGTTGGACGATAGAAAGATAATTTAAGTACCTTGAGTCACTTACAGAGTGACAAAGCAGGGCCGAGCAACTCATTACTAATAAGAGCAGCTCAGAATAGGTCAGCAATAGTAAATGCTCTTAATGTAGCTTACATTGGTCATGATCATAGCATTCCAAGCCATGCTCCCATGCTTAAAGAAGTCATTTCACGGGGCATCTCTCAGTGTTTCTACATCAAAAGCACATTCAGAATTCAGCCTCCCTACAACATTCCTCTTTCTGACTCTGTAAGAGCCATTAAGATCCTCTTCCCCTCTCTAATCAATGCACATCTGTCTGCCTAATGTCCTTTACCGTTTCCCCTCCAGTACACATCAGCATAATGCTGCATACTCCTCCACTGCATCACCAGGCAAACAGATGGAGACCAGAGTGAAATAAAAGGCAGAAAAAGAAGTGCAGATAGAGATGGGGAATGTGGTGGTATAAGGGAGAGACTGTGGAGATTGTGGACTAGGAGCAGTGGCGCGTGGACCAGTGAGCAGTGAATGCTGATTGGAATTGAGCAGTACCTGTTGTTGGGGGCAGGATAAGTATCCCTTTCTACTCCTGCTGCTGGTGAGCAATATCTGAGCTGCTCGTTGGGAGCGGATAGTGAGTGGGTGATAAAATCAGCAGTACAGCTCCGATCAGGCCGGACCAGGCCCCAATTCCCTCCAGACCTGTTGCTACAGTAGTGGTTCTAGAGTTGGGGGAGGGCGTTTGGAGGTGGAATTGGGGCGGGGGCTGGAGGAGAGAAATCGATGGGTGCGCTCACGCCGTGGAGAACAAATGTAGATATTTAGGCCCCAATTCACTCTAGTGTGAATAGCACTGGAGGATGCTTAACAGGGGTCCTCCAGGGAGGGACGTTTACAGAGGTGGCCCGCCCCAATACTGGCCGACCAACCATGCTTTCCTCCCTTGGGGTGGGAGGGCTTGGTGTGAGGGGTGGCCTGGGAAACAATAATGGCAAACATGTAGTTTTTGATCCATGATCCAGGAGGGTGGTTTGCCTTAATGAAACCAGACACATTCCATGCAGAGTTCCAACCAATACCCTTAACCATTGGTTCATACAAAGTGACACCCCCACATTCAAACACTGACTCTCATTCGGGCCTCTCATTCACCCACACTTGAAATATGGCACATGTAAATGCTCTTGGATAAAGCCACATACAGAAGACTACCAAGGTTATCACTTAGGGGTTGTTCAATACAGACTCAGATCAGATACCAGAGGCAGTGCAGCAGGAAAGGGAAAAGGTAGAGGGTGGAGCTTAGCTAAATGAAGTGGATTTATAAACTAATAAGGCCTGGAGGACAGGAGCTCGGCTGCCTGGAGGCTGGAAGGCAGCGGGAGGATGGAGGGGGAGGTGGTGCTGGCTCCAGGTCCTGATTACCCGGGGTAAAGTTCATTAGGGGCAGGGCCCAGGGATCGATATTTAGCGGGCAGTCAGTGGTCAAGTGGTCAGTTTTTGGACAGGACTGGACATCCCATCTCCACAGCCAGTCCGTGGCAAATGGATAACAGGGCTGACCAGGCTGACCAGTCCTCCCCTCTGCTCTCCACTTCCAACCCCTCTCATTCCTGCCGTCATGGCTGGGCATAGGTCATCCGCTGGCTGGTCTGGAAGCATCCCGTCCCTATTTTCCAATTATTGTTCTCTATCTGGTTCTGCCACTCAGTACTATGACTCCAAAAGAAATAACCTTTCATATGTGATTACCCCTGCCACCTACAGCCACCGACCCACACTCACCTATACAGCTGTGAAGGCCTTATAATGAGCATGACTTCAGTAGCCAACCATGCAGTTCAAAGCTTTCTGAATAGTTCATTAGGGGTTGGCAGGTATAGACGTAGCTTTTGTTATAATGCAATGTACAAAATTACTGCTATGACAACAGAACTACAACACAGCTGTGTTTCCACCACTAGTCATCCTCAATCGCCTGAGATCACACAACTACTTCCAGCTAAGTCCACCACCCTTCCCTCACCCAACGCACACCTTAACACGATATGCATTCATATGAAAATGTAATACCATTTACTGGGAAGGTTGGCAATGTAGCATGAGGGGATGGCAGGCCATCCTCCCTCCCCCTGGCTTTATTTACCTATTATCAGTCGCCATGTACACATGCCGGCCATTGTCACTGCTCCCTGTCTAATAGTTTCAACATTTCCCATCAAATATATTAAGCCGCACGTGTAGTTTCATCTCAAACAATTTACCCCCGCCGCCAGAGGTCGCCCTGATCGAGTGGAGGTGCTCCAATATTGACATTGAAGGAGGTGCTCTGAGCTGCTCAGTGAACTGCTCCTGGCTGATGGTGAAATATCAGGGGGAGGGCGGATTTATAGGGCTAGATGAGATCAGGGTGTCACCCTCACTCCTCCCATGGGGAGTAGCTCAATAGAGTGGGGGGGGGGCAGGGACAAGGATGTTTTATTATACTGCTCACTGGGTGAGAGCTGGTTTATCATTATGAAGAGCAGTTTATATGAGGTGTGACAGTTACTGGTATTATCCCCAAGATGCATTGATTATGTAAGTCCTTCCTTATTTAACATTTCTGGTCTGGTTGTCTATGATCTATAGTATGGCAGGGGTGGCCATGGCTTGGTTATAGAGTTAGGGACAATCACCCATGGAGTGAATGAAGAAGGGCTTGACAAAGAAAATGCCTTTTGGCATCATGTATTCTCAGGCAGAGGGAGCAGCAGATTGGGAGGCGATAACCCATCTAGAGGAGCTCCCCACCCTAGTACCACCACCCTCATATCGATATAAGAGCGGCATAAACGCGGGGGAGGAGGAAGAGCATGTCCCTGCCTGCAGACCGTGATAAGTGGGGCCTCGGGCCGTATTAAACCTTATCGCCTTCTGCTTCCATTACTGCTTGTTTCTTCCGCATTTGCTCACAATCGCTTGCCGTCTTGCTCTCACGTGCTCGGCGTGAACGTGTGTGAGGCGTTATGAAATTGCTCAGATATGAAATTACGGCTAACTCTATGCTGCGGAGCACACAAGTGTGAGCAAATGGTGGGGTGGGCAGAAAGGGATCAGCTCAGCGGTAGGCTACACACGCACGCGAGCAGCTGAGACCTGCTCCCCGGTTACCCAGTCACTTGCTCATGCTGCCTGGGGGTGGCAGCAGGGGGAGAGGAGGGAAGAGGGCATGAAGCTTTTATTATTGTGATTGCCCACACATCTGATTAACACAGTTTGGATCTCTCACGTCCCACTGTTTTTAGATCCTTGTAGGGGATTTGGGTTCTGAATAGTGGCTAGCTGTGGTTGCTATTTATAACTCAGATTAACCCTACTAGCTCCCAATAACAAGGATTCTAATAGAGCAATTTGTAAATTAATTTCCAATTAGGATTTAAAGACTGCCCTTTTTAAACGTTATTCATCAGACTAGAGACTATATGTGATGCTCAAATCCATATAGGAATGACCCCTAAGCCATTTGAGAAATTATAATATTTAGCTCCAAAATCACTAGTGTCCTCTCGCATAAGGAACCTAGCAATCTCCAGCCACACATCATCAATTCACCAGATACAATGGAAATGGTGGTCTGCTCAGAATAAAGGCCCGTCTATTGGAATGATAAATGCCTGATTTCCAGCTGTTCTCATCCAGGCCTGCCTCCCTGGTGGTTACTAACCAGCCTGGTGGTGGTGGCTAGCAGGAGGAGGAGGTATCAGGATAGAGGCAGGGTATGGAGGAAGGCCAGGTTTGGGGTCACCCAAGGGTGGATATAATCACATTTGGAGGTGCATTCCCCTGGTGGCTGTCCCCTGCATGCCGTGTGCTGTTCTCTGTTATCCCCAGAGGCGGGACATGAGGCCCGGGAGATGCTCCCTGTTTTTCCTGTGTTTGAGCTGCTCCCTGCCACAGTCAAAGCAGGAATGGTGAGCTACTCACCAACTGGGTGAGGTAAGATGATTTTTATCAGTGGCTACACACCAATACAGCAGGGGTATGAAATGTAAAATAATGACCATTCACTCCATAATATTGACCCATTGGACTGAATCTGCATTGTAGCATATCTCTTATAATATAACCTAGACAAACAATGCTCCACTACACAACAAATAATGTCAGTCCCTGAGGTACGGAGCAGTTCGGTGAGCAGTTATAGTGTCCCTCCTGGCCACCAGGTGTCAGTAGCTGCTCGTAATGTGTCAAGAGGAGTCAAGGACTCAGCTGGGAGACTGATAACACTTAACCAGTGACTGGAGAGTGTTTTCTGGTTGCTTTTATGGTGCCCTTTACCCTGGGCCTGGCAAGAGTCCGTGACAAGCTTCACAGGCTGTTGGCCACGTTACGTAGTGAAATCCGCCCCCTTCTGCCAATCACAGCTGAAACTGTCGGGGGAAAATGACGATTTGAAGTGCCTGCTATCCCCACAGCTTGTTTACAATTGAATTAAATTGCGATGGCGCGATTGAAATGAGAATTAAGCGAGTGGGAGTCGTCTTTGATGCAACAAAAACAAAAAAACACAAACAAGCCAACTGCCTTCTGATTACACCTCGATAATTGACTGGGAAAATGTTGCATCTGTGTAGACCACAAATCAACAAATAGTCTCGTCTAATCGAATCAGGTGCAGTTGAATCCGAGCCCTCCCCGAGGAGATTTCAAGGGGGATATTTTCCTATAAAGTGGACTACATTCTGCCTTGAACGCCTGAGGAGAGTGGGTTGCCTCCTGGGAGTGTTTGTTTCGATTAGAATCCGAAAGGTGTCGCTTTACGCTGTGCGCGCATCTCGATAGGCCAGAAAGAGGCTCTGCGGGATGAGCGTCTCGTGAGCGTCTCATGGGCGCCGCCATCTTGTCTGCGCATGTGCCACATGTAGCAGAATGGTATCTGTGTTCTGGCCACTTGTGTGAGTTTTTAGTCACTGAAATCGCTTTGAGAAATAGGGAAAAACAAAAATAGATTAAAACACCACTTTTTTCTGTAAACCAATAAGAGTCTCATGGGATACTTCATGAACGTCTTCCAACCACGTAGCGCTGAATACCAATTCTCTCCTTACAAACTACACAGCCATTTGCTGCCTTTGATGGTAAACACCTGTCGCTTGGTGTATATCGGCCCTTTGACCACACATGTCTATAGTGGATCCATACCCCCTCCCACCCCTCACAGTGTGGTGAGGTGGTGACATGTACGGGAACGAGGCTGGGTCGGGTTCCTACAGCTGCCGCGTCCCGCCAGACGGCGTTACGGTCGTGTTACGGACGCCGCCAGTTGTCACAGACGTCTTAGGGTTACACCATTATCCACATCCATATAAGTCTAATCCAAATCATAGAAGGTCTTTAATGCCAATATGATTTCATGTTAATGCTAGAATATGGTTAATATACAGTAATAGACTTACAGTGTCCCAAAACGTATATGATTTGGGAGATATGAAGCTGAATTTCCACTTTTAAAAAGCAGCCAACATTTTGAGATTCAGGAAGTGAGACGACATTTAATCTGGACGCAGCAGCTCGGTTTGCGTTTGTGGTGATTGGCAGGGCGGCTAGTGGTGGTGGTGATCCTAGTAGTGGTGGTGGTGTATGGTTCACTCCTGCCCCCACTCCCCACTTGTGAGTCTTTACTGACAGACACAGACGCCCCCTACCTGTCAGTCGGCACACTGACCAGTGGCCACATCAACCATTTAAATATTTCAAACACGGCGTGGGATGTTTGTGAGGTTTGTCAACACCTGCCTATGGTCAAGGCATTCACAGCCTCTCGCCCCTGTCTCCTCAATGTAAATATAGTGTTGATTGGGCTCTTAAGGAGGCATAAATAGACCATCTTCTGTCAGTGGATCACTTTAAGCCGCAGAGCCCTGCTTTAACACTTAGCATAATGATGCTAGATAAGGACACTTTAAGCAATGCATACCTCTTTTAGAGGAGGGCTCAAGTCCGGGGCCCAAGTGTGAATATCTAGTATAATGGAAATGCGAGGAATAGGCTTCACAATATGAGAAATGGCATAGGTTTCCATGGGTAGAAAAAGGGCAGTAAATCCAGAATAGAATCCAGCGTTCTCTACTGGGGGCACTTTGTTGATTCTAGGTGAGCTAGACCCCCAGAGGCCCTTCCCCTAGGACCCATCCTCAGTATGGTGATGGCCCCAGCCCAGGGCCAGTCAGAGGGCCGTGAGGGGCCCTCCAGGACCTAACCCCTCTCTCCACTGATACCCCCATCCCCTAACCCACACACCCATACCTATAACCTCTGATCCCTCGCTACTATAGACCCCATACTAAAAGCACTGTGCAAAAGGGCATGGAGTGTAGATAGGAATAAGTATTAGCATCCAGCCATGTAGTATCAGACCTTTGCCCCTCTGCCTCCTCCCCTCCAGGGCAGAACCCCCCTCACTCTGTCCCCTCCAGGGACCTAGCCAGTGGCCGTTATCACCAGGAAGGGTAGGAGTCGTGCAGGGCGGGCGGTCAGATCCCGGTGGACTGGCCCCGTCCGCCCGCCCCGAGTTGCTGACCAGGGAGGTGACCCCGGATCAATGTGCTGTTCAGTGAGCGGCTCTAAAAGTAGGTCGGTCTGAGGGGAGCTGTTCTATATACGGCATCAGTGGACTGCCAATAATTCAGTCTTTGTGAAAACACGCCGGACATCAGCTATAGCTATAGCAAAAAAGCTCCAGGTCCAGCAGAAACCAGCTGACTGCCGGACCAAATAACCGTTTTTACGGCTTTCCAATCAGACCATTATTAAGTTTTCTATTGAGTAAAACAAAACTCTAATATTTTGTGAACTTTTACTTGGATATTTATAAATCCCAATGAGTTAAATGATAAAAATAGAATGCATATATATTTGTTTTATGATATTTCCCCGACAACAATAATTGTTTGGAGGTACTCTTTATGTTCCGGTCCTTCCAAAATTGAACCGGGCCTGCAGAATTAAAAATCTGCAGGACCGAATGTCCTCATGGTGAAAAACTTCTTACAAAGACTGCCAATATCACTCACTCATAGGGCATATTTTGAAGATATTTTACCTCTAGGATCTCCCTGTATGTTTTTAATCTGATTTATTCTTATACTTTTAATATCAGTGCCTCTACATTTTGGATATATTGATATCTTAATCTCTCTCTGTATGTTTTGCACAGTCTATATAGACAGTTGATGTATGCCTCTATTTTTCATGCCCCCTTTCTGTTTATCATCGTATACATACTGAGCATGCTAATGGAGCCTGGATCTGGGGAATGCTGTTTACATTATATACCTGAGGGAATAGAGGAGAATACGCTCATACACCGAGCCCAAGTCTGGGAATGTGTTGATACATAACAGCAGTGCCAACACCACTTTTTATACCAAGTCATTTTTAGATCCCTCTGGGAGCAGGAGATCCCTTCATTCAGATACTAGCATATGTTGGGATAACAGTTAGACTTGTTTTATGCTTTTCACAAATAGGAATGTTGACATGTTCCCATTGGATTCATACACTTGATATCCACCACTGGTTGAGTTATGAAGGCTTGGGTAATCCTATGAGTTATCAGAGTCCATGGGGAATCTATTCACATTGACCGTGATATAGTTACTCCAGGAGGGGTGAAGGGATGAGTAGAAGACATGTCTGAAGCCTCCAGGGTCTCTATAATCTCCTGAAGGCATTCATATCTGCTACAACAGCAACAGATACCTCAGCTATATGTTCCAAGCCAGGTGTATCCTGGATAATACCAGATCTAAACCAGATACTAGTCCATCTCCACTCCATCCTCCCAAACCCTCCCCTTCCGCTCTCATCCCTGAGGACGTGTTATCAGAGACGGGAGAACTACCCCAACATGTCCGTGACATATGATTTGAATCAGGCCCTACCTTTGGTAGCCCTGCTTCCAGCTGCTGTAGGCTGTCAGTCCACTAGGAGCATGTCTGATACTGTGGGAGCAGCTCAGGAGCAGGCTGAGAGAAACTTTGAGAACAGGATGTTGGATCATGAACAGGCTAATGGTTGAAAGCTATAGGAAAAGCAGCAGGTCTAGGCATGTTTGAGGAGCCAAAAGCAATTTCATCTTCTTTTCTTAAAAATAAAGATTCCTGCTTATAACACCATTCTTACTAAATATCTGAGCAGTTTATGAAACAAATTTAAGCAGTTGACATAAACAATTCATGTTATAATCAGCTCGTTGAGTAGGTGCCCTTGGTGGTAGTGACCATAGTATAGTAGACATGTTGTGAGAAGGCTTACTGGTGTCAATCCCCCCACCCAATGATAATTCCCAAATCCCCTTACTGCTTTATTGGGCTACTTCCTGTGGAGCCATGACACTGGGCCTAGCAGGCAATAACAACAGCAGTGGCCACACTGCCACTTAAGTACAGCGCACGCCATAGCTGCCCCTTCCAACTATATACCACCAATTCTTATAGTTGTTGGGCCCTATACCTCCACCCTCTCACACATATTCTCCCATGCCTTATCTGGCCATTCCCTTACCCCATCCTCTCCACTTACCCACATCTGTCAAAAAAAAAAAAAAAGAGAAACCCCCTGAGCTGCTCCCCAGCTCTGAGTGGCAGGGCTGGTTGAGCAGGTTAACCCCCATCATCACCCCCTTCTCCCTCCTCTCTTCCTGCTGATATTTTCCCAGTAAACCGAGCCGCGTTCATTTCTGACTGCAGCTTGCCGGGTGAAAGGTCATATTTAATGGGTGGTCATTACTTCTAGTGCCCGTGTCGGGGAGGCAGCCTAGATCAGCAGTCAGCGGGCGGGAGCTGCTGCTGCAGGTCCGGGGTAGATGAGAGGGGACAGACTCAGGGTGTCGGCACGAACGCCTGCCGTGCGCCTCCCGGGCCCTAAGCCGGATCAGGCCGGGGGATTATTGCTCCAGGGCGGGCTGGGAGGGGCCTAAGCCGATCCCGGGGTTATTAAGGGTTGGCAGTACAAGACGCGCCACGCGGCCGGAATAAGACGCCAATTGGCCTTCAGCCCCCTCCCCTAAACCACTACATCCCCCTGCCTCAATTATTGCCTTCTTGCCTTTCTATTTCTACTGGTAATTAGTATTTCCCAATTACAATGCCTTTGGTAGTTACTGGTTCTATAATCCAGATAACTGACAACTTTCAACCCCACCCCATTCGCCCTAAATTACTCTGACAGAAAGAAAAAGTTAAATCAATAAACCTTCAGGAACAGAATCACCCCTCCCCCTCCCAACCAAATGAAGTCTAATCGTTACATCAGTGATAAAGGCAATCAACTAAAACACAACAATGCTTGGAGATGATGGTACAACTAACAGATATTTTATCTTCCCCTAAATAGCTAGATCAGACAAAATCCACAATGACCATTATTATGATGGTCATCATACACCCTTTATAACCTAGGCACACACTTTCCCACTGCCTATTACACAACCTATTATCCCTCCCATTCCCCTCCAGTACCTGATTAAGTACACACTTCCCTCCAGGGTCCTACCCACCTCCTCCAGCAGCCGGTTAGATTAGCATCTCTACACCAGGTGTCGGCACTATCTGGCACCACGTCTGCTCCAGGTGAAGAGCTGCTCCTCCAGGGACGGACGAGCAGCTCACGGCACCATCACATATATCTATGTGGTACCCCAACTCACTCACTCCATGCTGAATTCATAACGCCTGGGGAGGGGGGGGGGTGGGAGGTAAGAGGGGAAGGGGGAGGGAGGGGGAGAGATAACGTAGCATTAGGGAGTTGAGCATTAATCAAACACTCATGATATGAAGGTCGATGTAAAGAACAATGGCGAGTAGAGGGATGAAAGCGAGGTGTAAGAATGTAAGCAGGCAAGGGAGGAGAATGATACCAGCGGGTCATGCTTGTAATTAACTTGTAATTCTGCCGACATCCTCATGGCTGGGCTCCCAATTACCAGGGTGGGAGGGAGGCAGGTGGGGGAAGCCCTGCTCCAGTAGGTAGCGGCCTACAGACCTCCCTCTCTGGGCGCTAGTTGAGCCCCACGCGGCGCCAACACACAGGAGGAATGGACCCAGGAGGATTTGCAGGGCGCAGCCCGAGGTGGCAGGGCTTTTACCCCCTGGATATGTATAGCTCTTACCCCCAGGAGGGCCCTCCATGGTTTGTTGTGGGATTAGCAACAGGCGGCCTCACACCTCCCCCCCCACCTCCACATCTCTATTTCTCCAGTACGGTATGCATCTATGAGGCAGGAGGACTGGGGTGTTGGGGTAGTTTTCCCACTGGAGGCGTCCAACACGGCTTGCTAAGCGGCCCCTTGTGATGGTCACACAAACCCAGTTAGGAGGAAGACTAAGAGGCGGTCCCTCCGGAGGGGATTGGACGAGACCCGGGAGCATGCAGGTCCCGTCCCAGGTGGCTGCTGTGTCTGTTGTTAAGTGTGGTACCAAGAAGGCGCCGCCCGCTGCAAACACCACCGGTACTATACTACTACCATCTATACTACTTACAACTATGTGCCAGACAGTTCCTGTTAAAAGTTCCACACTCACGGTTTCCCGTATGATTATACGACTGCATGTCCATACAGTTATTAACTAACAGATGTAAGATTAATCCATCCTTGCCTCAGAAATCTTGCCTCATACTAGCTACTCATACGCACTGCCCATCTATTTGTTTAGGTGAATAGAGGTCCGGTGACAAATATATATATATATATATATATATATATATATATATATATATATATATATATTTATATATCCCCACCCCTTCCTCTTTCCTCTCACTTCCCAATGCTCCCGTGGTACTAGAGCCGTCCCAAACCCTGCCCTAATTGAATGAGTGTTTTTGCTGTGGCTGGGGACAATGCCCATCTATTTTTGATGTGTGAGCAGCTCTGGGGCGAGCAGCTCCTGGCCGTAGACGCGGATTAAGGCCGACATTGTTTACAATATAATTAGCCCTCGTGTGATGCATGTACTCAGGTTTCTACAGAAAACCTCCCCTTACCTTTGTTTTATACTTAAGGACACACTAGAACACATACATCTAACTTCAAGCTCAGGCAGTTTTTGGATTTTTATTGGTTGCAAACTACTGTTTTGCCTTTACTTTTCCTAAAATAAGATGTTTTGAACGAGAGCAACCGTTTCTTTGATAAATGTATTGTAATCTTAGAGAGCATGTGTTGATAGAAGGGAGTATAGGCGAACTGTTCTTTTCTTTAAATGAGGATACTTTGCATTGTCCTCGAACCTGTAAGTTAAAATGAACTTATACATACACGTGCACTTTTTTTTCTATCAACTTCGCACATTCTATCCTCTTTTAAAGTTCACACCACTTGGCTTGGGTGAATGGTTAGGTAAAGATCAGATGATGTCCAAATGCCATTTAAAGAGTATACCATATATCCCCGTGAAATAATGATTATCTCTGAGTTACCCAAGAGAGATAGGTAAGATAAGGCCCTTTACACGACCTGCTCACAATACCCCTATAGAGCTACAGGGTCAAGGTCAGCCATTGCTGCCCTCCCTCATAGCTCCAAGATACAAGATAGCAAGGCAGGGGTCAAGAGGGAGATGACCCTTGTGTGCAGCAATATCGGATACTTTGTTATATACACATTTCTTTACATTGTCATGACTGTCTCTCGTATACTACACCCCTGTACTTCTGTGCTCTACAATTGCAACTAAACCCTTTATACCCTGTCAAACCCCAGTCGCCACCAGGCAATGACCTCAGGTTGTGAGGTTGGTTGGAGAGGGTTAAAGATAGGAAGGGGGAGGGTTGAGGGCTTGGGGTGTTTGCGGCCAGTGGACTAAGGATCCACTTGTGCCGATTGACAAGTGGAATTGAGAGCGACCCCGGCCAGAGGTAGTTGATTGTGACCTGACAACGGAGCAGGGCCATTAGACCTTCTTCCAGGGCGGTGGGACCGTGGAGAGGTCGGAACCCAGGTCGGCTTGCCGCCACCCCGGCTGCCCAGTCCCATTTCGCCCGGCGCCCTAGGCCGGGACCTGAGGTCAGCATAGGGCGGCTCTCACCCTACCCCCTCCCTCCTCCCCATACTCTCTCTCAGCCTCCTCAGCCCTGCCCGCGGCCACGTTTGATAGCCCAATTTGCATCAGTAACTTCCCATTATTTTTCCTTTGCCGCGGCGAAATTGGATGACACATCCGTCCCATGGAGAGGAGAGATTAAATAACCGTGGTGAAATGTCAGCCTGACGGGTGGTGTCGGAGGGGTGTGAGGGGGTGAGGAGTGGTCAGTAGAGGACAGTGGTCAGTAGGGTATCAGGCTAAAGGTCATAGCAGTAGCAGCATAGGGACCCAAGGACAGTCCTAGCGACCTTCCCACCAATGACCAGTGGTCATCATAGCGTTAGTAGTATATGGACCTATCCACTAATGGTTACCATAGTGTTAGTCTACCACAGTCAGATGTTAGTAGTATATGGACCTATCCACCCATGGTCACCATAGCGTTAGTCTACCATCGTCAGTAGGATATGAAAAGTTACCACGGTCGCAGGCCTTGATAACTTGAAAAACTGAACTCATGGGGGCTGTATACCAACCTGGACTCAGTCAGCGATAGCTACAATACAACCAGGTCACGATGGTGTGGCTGGCTAGATCCTAAGCAGAAGTTGGAATATCCTGGTCCTTCCCACCGAGAACGTAGACAGGCCAGGACCTCTGGTATCCTCTCTTTGGGATTCTATAGTTCCCTGATTGTATATAATGATGGGCATGTGTTGTGTGGGTGTTCGGGGGGGGCGCTATAGACAGCATAGATCTCAATAATCGATAAAGCGGGGTGAGGTAGGTCTGCGAAAGGGAGGAATGGTGATCAGAGGGTGGAAGGACAGGTGGGGGGGGCTGAGGCCATAAGATGTTGCAAAAGGAGGATAGAGGAGACGGCAGAGGAGAACAAGGCAATAGAAGGACATCCCATGGAGAGAGATGGAGGGGGAGAATGGACATTCAAGCAGGGACAGGGCGCATTCCGATTCAATTTCCCGTCGGGTCGGGAGATGGGCCGGCGACGCGGCACACCGACGACGGCGCATCATAAGTGTTTGCCGGCTTTGTCCCAGGGTTATCAAGATTTCATTGCGGCACAGGGAGGTGCACGCTTTAGTGTACCGCGGGGGGCGATCGGGCCACGCGCCAGGGAGATTGTGGCCTCCCCTCCTCACGCTGCCCCTCCTGGTGTGCTGATGGAGGAATTAGACTAGGTCGGCAGGAGGAAGGGGGAGGGATGGTACCTTAGATACCCCCTCTGTGGCCCCTGCCTCCTTCATTCCCATCCCCCACAGCTCTACCCTACACCCACCCACCATATCAAGCCCTATCTCCCACCCCACCACCCCTTACCCTGCCTAAGCCATCAGAGGGACAATGGAAGAGCCTGCAGTCAGTCAGACGTATGAGACAGGCATGCCACATACAGGCCTCCATCACCCTCCTTGACCATTCCAAAAGGCCCTACTTACCCCTCCTCCTCCTGGCGAGCTCCACACTGGAGAATGGCACCATCTGTGCATCTCCAGGGCCAACCAACCATCCTAACCCTTTTTATTTTGAATGTTTGGTAGTTTTATTTCTTCACCCTTTTTTCCCTTTGGGCAATTTCCTTTTTTGCTGGCCTCCAATTTCTTCTCAGTGTCCAAGCCCCTCCCCAGTTTTATCGCCTAATGCTGCAGACTGCGGGATTATCTGTTCCACTCCCACAGACCTGCATCAAAAAGCCCCTCATTGTCACTCCAGGGTCCACCATCATTACCAAGCTAACCTCTCCAAATTCCACTCATTTTACTTTCTCCATCGCCCACCTGCTCCTTGGCCCTCATTCCACATTGTCCCGACCTTACAACTGAAACCTTCCTCCAATCCTTTAACCAGTGGACTAAGTATCTCTTATACATGTGACACGGGCACTTTAAGTCCCACAAGTTACTGTTGTGTTTATCTATATGTAGGACAGGGTGGTTAAGCGAGTCTGCAAATTGCACAAGTAGAAGTGGCTTTTGAATGCAGGGCAACAGGAGCTTACCAATTAATAAACTTTATCAAAACGCCACTAATTATTTAAGCACCGTGGAGGGACTGGGTGGGTGGGTGGATGATTGGTCTGGAGAGGACGGGGGGAGGGTAAGAGGAGATCATGGTAATCAGAGGTGACATCCTTTGGTTATGATCCCAGAAAGAAACCCCTATCCCCAGATCCCATGTTTCAGGCCTGGTCCCAGCCCAGTTAGTAGTAGGGACCCTGGCCATCACTTGAAGAGGTAGGAGAGGGGGTAAGGGGCAGGACAGCATGTAATAGGCCCCCATGTGATTACTAATGAGCCCAGGAGGGGCGGCCGCGGCACCACCATTAATTATTAGTAGCAGCGCTTTGCAACATGTTTGGTGGGATCCATTTTTACCTCGTCATCAACCTCCTCCCGCCCTCCTCCCTCATTGACTCCTAATTTGTCCGCCAGGGGTCTCAGGTGGTTTCACTGTCAAGGATGGGATGTAGGGGGTAGGGGTACTATATAGACATCAAGGGAATAAATTCCAGATAGGAACCTCGCATGATATCAGACCAGGAAGATAAGCAACAGTCCTGTTGGCATAAACTATATTGATAAGAGACCTAGAAGGGGGCATACTGAAATGGTTTGTATTCATAATTGAAGATGCAGTTAAACCTGTCTATTCAAATTAAACTATGGCCTAAAGCAGACCTTTGGCATCTGCCCCATAACTTCTGTACCACCATACACAACAAATTAAGCCTTAAGTACCTCCATGTCCTGGTCAGGTGTCTTATGAGGTCAGCCACCCTCTGTACCCTACCCATAGAGTAGTGTCTTCTGGCCCTCAGGGCTTCACCTGGAGGAGGCAGCTCCAGCCATTAAAGCGGCAGGAGATTGGGGACCTGTTGCTGTGCTTACTCCAGGGGCATTGGTCCCAAACGGCCTCCAGGCAGGGCCTTAATCTTGACAGGCATGAAATAATGTCCGGCGCCTGCCTCTTCAGCTCTGTCATCTTTATTGGGATTTAGGCGATCATTGGCAACACTAGAAATGTTCTATATCTGAGTGTGTGCCATGGGCGCGTGGCTTCCCATTGATTTGGGGAGGTGTATGGTGTCATAGTGGAAGGGTAGGGACAGGAGGGTGAGGGGATAAACTGCGGCACGATTACTACAGCCCGACACATCACTCTCCATAAAGTGCAGTCAGGCGGAGGGGGCAGCCAGAGGCTCGGACACCTTCATGTGGCTTTATTGCACATGCCTGGCCTTCGTCCTGACAACTCTAAGGGCACTCTACCCAACCTTAGAGCCTGGACCTTCCTATTTCTCTCCTCTTTCTCCACTGTATGGGTCAGTGTCCTTGAGCATGGCCATTGTTTTCTACTCATTCCAGCAGTGGGTATCCATTTTCGAAGGATTTACTCATGCCTTAATTTCCCATGTCATTGCTCTAAAAGAGAACTCGCATGGTATCTAGTTGTTTGCGTGTTTGGTACTAATGGTGGTGTGTATGTCACACTATCTACCTATACAGATGCCATGTCAGGCTGGTTTGTGTCTTTAATTCTCCTTGTTTAACCTACAGGAGGAATTACCCCACCCCCACCCTCCCTCATGTCTGCTTGCTGCTCGGCAGGCGATGCCTAATCGCAGTGGGAGTTCTCAATCTGACTTCTATTGGCTACTATTTGATAAAGACACTCGCTCGGCGATTTGCTCCCACTGTTCATCTCAAGGGAATGCACATAACCTGGTTTCCTCGCCCCACGTTGTGCCTTTTAGCCCTAGGCTGGCTGGTATAGGACGTGGGAAGGTAGTTACAAAGGGTGTAGATACACTGTGTGCGGCTGTAGGTTTCTCCTCTCATTTATCTCTACATCAGACAGTCAATTGTCACCATGACTGCCCCCTTGTTAACTGCTCCCTTTGGCACTTATTGATCACCTCCCTCATGTAGACAGTTATCTACTTCTCCAGTATAGCTATGAAGCCTTGAATATCTTTAAATGTTTTATAAATGAATATCATTAATATATTTATTAAACCTCTGTTTCCCTCTTGTATTTTTCAGATTTTTCCTCAAATTCTTCATGAAGTGCAACCAGAATTGTCTAAAAAATGCAGGCAACCCACGTGACATGAGACGTTTTCAGGTAAGTTCTTGTCAATTCACTTAGTTTCTCGTGACCTCTCGTGTGCACCCAGTGTCCCATTTGCCCACCGGAAGCAATGGCAAAACGCCCCGGATGTGTGTTGAGTGTGTGGTTAAGTGTGTGGATTGGGGTATGAATACATGAGTGGCAGGTGAGGGTGGGATATGAGTGGTCCGGGAGGGGGTTAGGGCTAGAAGCAGGTAGGCTGGGTGGGTGAGTGGGTGGGGGTGGGGGTGGGGGCTCGAGGTGGGTGGTAGTAGTTGGTTAAAAGGGGGTGTCAGTTGACAAGGGATGCCCCCCGTCGTCCTTTATCTAGCACCCAACAACCATGATACCTTCCTCCTGACCCAATGGGACTCCTCACTATCTCTAAGAACTAGAAACACAATTAGAAAAAAGAGGTTGTCCTAGGTTGGTATCCCTCAGCAAGCCCACAGGGGCTTGTGTGGTGAAGTCCCAACGCGATCCGCTGCTTAATTTCGTTCTTCAATTATTTTACACCAATCAGCAAATCGAGTGCATGTACGATTAGATTGTTGGGTTTCGGCAGTTAATTTATTTTCGCCGACGACCCGTGACTGGCGGGTAGCGTTTCCGGTGCTCGCCGACCCCTGTCGCCCTTGCCGCTTATCACGCTAACATGGCCGCGCCGCGCGACGCGCTTGGGTAGTCATGGAGACCACGCGCATGGGCAGTGCGTGCCGGCGGGCGGCTCTGTTCCGTGCTGATAGCGCTCGTAGGGGAGCAGCTCGACTTGTGATAAATCACATCAAATAGGGCGCCGACACAGCGCGCTCCCCCTGCTTATCAAACGTCGCAAAAGTAATTGAAATAAGGCTGCCTTATAATAGAAGTCGTAGCCGTCCTCGGGGAGGTTATGTTATGTTGTGTTGACGTCGTGTTTATACAAATAACGTAGAAAATAGCTGCTAGCTCTCAACTGGGTCAGCTGGCTCCTTGTTTTCCATGGGGGCTACCTTTGATGGCAAAAAGAATCCAGGGCGCGAAATTAAGCCGACCACGAACCTCCAGGGTGGCCATGGAGAGTGTTGAGGGGTGGCCGAAAGGGCGCTGGAGGCGTGGACGCTTGAGCGGAAGTATCCTTCCCGTCCCAGGGGATGACTTCCGGTTTCAGCGGTGAGAAGCCACCAGAGGTCGCCGCCCTGAGGTGGGTTAGGGGCAGAGGCCGCTATGTTGACAAGAAACTGAGTAGGGCTTCAGCTGCTTCACTGTAGATTATCACTTACTATAGGGTTCTACATTTCACAATACTTGTTCCACTTTTCTCTGTCCCCCTTCTCTCTTTCTGTCTATCTGCCCCTCTGTCTTTGTCTTTACTTCCCTGATCTTGTGTCCCAATACTGCCTTATCATCTTATCATCATCATCTGTCCTTTACTCTATCTTATCAGGATTCCAACCTCGCACCACTCAATTACCTTGTACCCCAACCCCATAATGCACCTTATTATTTCTCCCAAAAACGGGAGCCTGCGGTCACTGCATGGGACGAGAACCCTTAGAAAGGCGGTGTAGACCGGAAGGCGGTGCAGCCCAGGGGCGGGGCGGGTGGTGTGGGTCCCGGGATGGTCGTTGGCTTGTCGCCGGCTATCACTTAAACGCTGCTTTGTTCCGCCGGGCTATGATGGGCGCGCTGAGAAATGCCCAACGCCGGCGGCGGAGACCAATGAGTCCCTGAGGCGCGGCTTCTCACCAGGCGCGCGGCCCGCGTCCACCCCGCCGCCCTCGGACCGCTCATTAGCGATAACTTAGTTGATACCTTGTCTAGCGATTTATGACGGAGGCTTGTCTGGAGAGGGGAAGGGGTATAGGAGATAGGTAGCGGGTCCAGGAGGAGATGTAGGGTGCTGGAGGAAGGTGTAAAGGTCGATGAACAGCTCTGATGAGGTACGAGTAGCTGTGAGTTAATTAGAGCAAATCTGGTGTCCTCACTGCAAATCAAAATCTGGGCTTTAGATAGTCCTGAGAACTGATACTTTTGGACATAACGGTTCCAATGAAGCATATGGCCGAACACATTATCTTAGAATGCCAAAAAGTCAATATCAACATACTGATAAGTCGAATAATAAGATAAAAGCATTCTTTGGAAATATTCACAAACTATCCCTTCACTTGCCATACACTAAGGACGGTTTCCATATACTTCTACCTTATACTACTCACACCAGTACACAACTCGCCATACTTAACATACTACTAGTATACAAAACTCTCCCATGCTGATCACATAACATTTCTCTTTCTTTATCAGGTTGCCATTTCAACGACGGTATGTGTAGACGGCCCCCTTCTGGCAGTTTCAGACAACATGTTTGTACACAATAACTCCAAACATGGCCGCCGGGCGCGCCGTCTGGACCCCACCGAAGGAGGTAGGTTAACTTTTACACTTCTACTACTTTATTATAGCAAGTCCATATTCTCTATATTTCTCTTTCCCTTTTTCCATAACTCTTAATCTGGGCCGTGCAGTTAATTTAGATGGCGTATACAGCTTGCCTACCTTTGGCTTATACCTTATTATAACACCTTTGAAATGACTATAAAGAAGGCAAAAACAATGACAATCAGGGTTTCCTGATAGGCAGAGAATGATGCACATAGGATAGCATGAGAATTTGGGTGATAGATTGGTTAGCTCTTTGATGGGTACACTATAGTTGAAATTGAGCAGCTCATGGAGGGAGGCAGACAACAGGCAGGTACCAGGTAGGTCCCTGGTTGCCGCCTGGTCTGGAGCAGCTCTTGTTGATGGTAGCAGTGACCCAGTTTGAGCTGCTCGGTCCTCTAACGCGGCTTTATACTCCACAACACGCGGGGCAGGAGGCTGAGGGGGTCCCGGGCCTCAGGGAGTAGGAATCTCGGGAGACTGCAGCGGTACCGACCCGCTCCACTGACAGCCCCCACCCCCTCATCCCAACATCCACAACCCCACTACACGGCACCCCTCAATGAAATATGACAGCCGTGTTTTGACTCCCGCGTCACTCTGACAGCCACCACAATCCGCCTCTGACTCAATGGGAATGAGTCAAGCGGCGGTCGCTGGTGGCGCTGTTGTCACCGATTGCACGTGACGGGTCGGGGACATAGAGGTGACAGGGCGCCAGTCTAACCTTGGACGTAGGATTGGCAGGGCACCAGTCTAAATTGGGACTTGTGACTTTTAGGTCCATTTTGAGGAGAATCCTGATTCGCTATTGATTCCAATCCTTTATCCATATACCTGCAAGCAATGATACTGATACTTTGGGATTAGGATAAACAAGCTGTATTTATTCAGAACGCCACGCATGTATAAAGTGAATTTATAAAGGGTATGGAATGATTAACAGTTTCCATTGCTTCTATCCCATGCCTGGTGGTTTGAGATCCGTTGCCGTGAGACCTGAACGTCAATGAACGCGCGACAGTCACGTGGCTGAGCAGATGGCGTCCGTCACGCCATGTTCTGCCGCCAGGTGGCTTGTTAGCATTTGCCTTCCCCTGCTCTACCTAGACGTTCACTCACACACTATCAATGTACCCACCCATGTATTCACACAGTAATATAGAATATGCTTATCTCAAAGAGTCACTAGCTCTTATATATCAGACATAGGGGGTTTTGCTATCTGAAAGATGATACTTATAAGGCAACAATGTAGGGGGTTCGGGATTTGATTTCTTTGCTGCAAATAGGAAATTTCAAGAGACAATACAGACAAAAGGGATCCTATGGAGATGTCAATGTTTTTTTGTTTTGTCTTCAAACTCCATAATGTGCATACCAATGAGACTTGTGTTTTGGTAATCAGGCAGCATGGCACAGGTCGGACAGCAGGGGTGGGCAGCGTGAGGGGAGCTGCTCTTACCCTTATACCCCACCATGTCACCCTCAGCGAGCAGAACATGAACAGGAGATTAAATCAGGGTCGGGAGGGCTCCTTATTGCTATGATTTATTCAGGCTTATTTAGGAGCTGGTTTCATCTTGGGAGGCATTGAGGTTTGCACCCTGTGACATTCTGACACTTTGATCAGTTTGAGTTAATGATCTCCCCTGCTAATGACATGCAAGTTATATGCACAATAAACACAGGGGCCGACCCCTGAGCTACCCCCCATCGCTCTTGTGTTCCCTTAGTGAGTTACTCACTGACATGATAGTGTTAAGCAGCACAGATAGGCAATGTCCCTACATGAGTCAAGCTGAGCAGGTGGGTGGGCAGATCTTGTACTAGGGGCTACAAACCACTGTGTCCTCACTCAGTTGGTTAGTCCAGATACAGAGCAGTTCACCTTATCTATATAGAGGCCTGCTCTCCCTATTCCTCCTTTTGGGGGATCTTATGGATCGAGGGGTACTTGATGAAGCCCTGGTAACCAGCCAGAGATGAACTGTCTGATACCCCTCCTGCTCATCCCCACTGCATTAGTCTCCACCCCACCCCTTCCACATATTCCCCTCCTACCCCCATTCAGCCTACTCATTTCAGCAGGCAGGCTTACAGTGTCCCTTCACATACAGTGGTATCAGTCCAAGCTCCTCTCTCCTACTTCCTCCCTCTCCTTTCCCTGTTATCGGCGTGGCCCCATTGATACGACCAGCTTTGTTTTCGCCCAGTCCTGGTCTTTCTCCGGCCGCAGACTAAATCCAATTCCACCCTTCTCTCTTATCTGGGCGGTGCTAATCGTACATGCCGTGGCCGCCATCAGACCCCCATACCACCTCCCCCCAAACCTTACTACCCACATACCTGATGGCTAAGGTTTTCACCCTGCTCCTGCACCCATCAGGGCGAATAGACCTCATACCAACCCCTACACCCCCACACACCATCCATGCGGCCAGTGGTCGGTGGGCGAGGCTGGTGGGTCCTGAGCTGAATCGCCAATTGGAAGTATATCTACGACCTGATCCAACAGGCCCCCGCTGAATAGGAAATCAGCCTTATGGAGAAGGCAGCAGGCACTGGATACACCCTGGAGAAGTAGATTTGTGAGAGGGTATTTATGGGTGGGTGGTGCACTGGGTGCGTAAAAGAGGGGGGAGAAGTTCTGGACTCCTCAAAGGGGAAAATACAATAATGTAGGAAGGATAGGGATAAATGTAAGTGCCATATGGATGGCAAGGCATACTAGTAAGAGAGGGATAGCAGGAGAAACTGAAGCAAGAATGTTTCTTACGTGGGTTATAAGGCTCTGGAAAACCGATCAAATGAAAACCATTTGAAGTAGTGGAACTCATCAAAGGAGAAGAGGAATTTCTATGAATAGTAAGCTATTGAGCGGATTCATGACAGAAGCACAGAGTGAGGGGTAGCAGTAAAAGAAAGCTGGTGTGTGGCGGGAAGGGGTTGGGTGGTTTGAGATGTGAGACAGGACTGGAATCTGCCTACAGATATCCACCCAGGGATCTGGTGGCTATCAGCGCCTGGCAGCCCCATCCTGGGCCTCCTCCACGGCATGCACAGACACAGACCACCCCAGCCATACCCCACCCCTCATTGCCTGCATGGTATCCAGTATTCTCAGAGATCCAAGATCAAAGTACCGCCAGTGGGTACCATCAGTGAACAAACCACCAACACCACATCGCTATCTATATATGTACACCGACCCTTAACTCAAGTATACTGGAGAGACAGACAGAATTATAACGACTAGTATTGTCAGTCTCTGGATTCTTTGCCTTCCCTGATGTTGTGTGTGAAACGCTTGCTTAAAAAGAACATAATATCTTTAGAGAGCATGTCTTTCATTTTGAGTCAACAGAGGTCCCATGAGTGAAAGGCTATAATCTTCATATTTAGATACATAGATCCACAGACATCTACTCTAGACCAGCATACCCACCCCCCCCCCCCCTCCACCCCATCACCAACCACACACACACAGAGGGACATTTATACTGCCCTGTCACGCCCTCTGGTGGGCGGGTCTCGTATTACCCTGGCCTCATTAGGCCCTGATCAGTGCTGATCGTCCTGATTATAATAAGAATGGCGGCGCACAGACAGAGTGGGGTAGAAAAGGGTGTTAGGAGGAGGCAGGGGTAGGGGGTTGTGCCAGCTGTCTAGGATCAGACCAGAGTACCCCGCCCACACCCATCTGGGGGCTCTCCTGGGGACATCTGGATCCATGAGTGCTATATTGTAGGCTAATATACCTAATTATAACCTATAATCTAGACTACTCACTTCTTAAAACATGTGGCACTTGCTGCTCATATTATTTATCAAATGTCCATTTTATAAAACGGAGAGTTAGACAGACACTTGACCAGTGAAAACTTTTGTTTTAAAGATAAGAGAAAACACAAAATTTAATAGAAACTCAGCTATTTGGAATTTATGTTTACATAACTCTAAAATATGTTTTTCACGATCTGGTTTGGGAAAGAATAAACAGAAGGAAAGAGAGAAACAATTCAAACTGGCTCACAGGTTTTGACCTTCAGAAAAGATAACAGATATGTGACGCCTGCATGTTTATCAGACCGTGTGGGGTAAAATCCAGGTTTACACAAGGCACATTTGATATTTGACGCCACCCGGAATCAGAGACGTATTTCCATTCACCCCATTCACCCGCCGCCGTTGTCTATTTATCGGAGACGGTGGCGCCGCGCGGCGGCTTTCCGCGGCAATCTGCCTCTGTTGACAGTCAGCTAGTTAGGGCGGCAGGGCGAACTCTAACCCACAAACCAACGCCCGCTACTGAGAGGATAATTGAAAAAGTATCAAATATAACAGAAATAGACAGTTCCAGTGACAAGAGGTGTGGCACCGCCTCCAAAAGACGCCACGCGACCGCCGGCCGCGCGAGCAGACGACAATGGGGGAAGCGCGCACTTTTCTGGGAATGGCAATAATGCCCTTATTATCGCTCATATTGGTAAATAGAATAATGGGCACTAGGCGACTTAAAGATCAATGGCAACCTGATCACCACTAATCCCCGCGCCATAACAAGCCGATCCCCTTGTCGCCAATCCCTCAATGAAATAGTCATAATTCTGTCTTTGTCTCGTAGCGTCTGACAAATGTAGGATCAACAGGGCCTGGGGGGGAGGGGCAGAGTGTTTTGATGTTCTGCCGCCAGCTTAGAGCTGGAGCTGAGCCGAGATGGAGTAATATTGCGTATAAATAGCTTGTTGTCAGTGGTATTAGAGGTATGCCACACCTTACTAGGAGTCTCCATTTCACTTGATGTTAGTCGGTATTGTTACATGCAAGGCTGAAGGTAGAAAGGGTGGTAATTCTCTGAAGAAACACTGGCTATTATTGCTGTATGATCGCTTGGTGGTTGGCTCTATAATGTAGCCCTACAATAAGGAATTGTGATGACTTATCCATATCCATTACCTACCATTGTAGATTGACCATGTGGTACGGGGCCAATTAGAAGAAAGCTCATATAGAGTTTGGAATCCTTATTAGGGGGTGTGGATGGGGGGTCCCCCATGTCACATGTCAATTTTAAGAAATGGTTATGTCACATGTCACTTAAATCCCCATGTCCCATGTCACCTCTAAGAACCTCTCATGTCACATGTCGATTTTAAGAAATGGTTATGTCACATGTCACTTAAATCCCCATGTCCCATGTCACCTCTAAGAACCTCTCATGTCACATGTCGTTTTTAAGAAATTGCCATGTCACCATGTCAAATTTAGTGGTCCACACCCATTTATTACCCATGAGTACATACTACGTGTACTACAGAGCGATATGAAGCAGTGTAACAGAGGGCTGCCAAGCAGTAAAGAGGCCATCCTGTGTAAGGTGTAGCCCTTCCACCTACCATACTACCACACTCCTACCCAGGGGCCAACAGGGGCTTGTTCCCAACTACCAGGGGTCGCGTTTTACACGCTCCTGCCGCCCAGGTGGCGCTAGCGATCTGTTTATACCCTAATGGGAATTAGACCCTCAGAGACCCAGGAGGAGGTGAGGAGAGGGGTGAGGGGCAGTGTTGGGGCCATGGCAGGACGGTGGGCAGGCTGCGGCGCCGGCCGGCCGTAATGTAATGGCCACCATAACAGAGTACTTGCCGGAGCTAGCGCCGCGGCCGCTGGCCCCTCGTGAATCTTTAACCAGAGCACCTACACCCCCGACCCTCATGTTCTATCCCTCTCTCTGCCTCTGCCCTTTATGGACTAGCTAGGATTAGAATGATTCCGTATTGGCCATTGCCCTGGACATTGCTGTCTGATGTATAATTTTCTGACCCTAATAATGCCCCCCCCCCCCATCCCAGCATTCCCCCTCTCCTTCCCATCTGTATACTCCTTATACCAGAAACACATATAGAGGGAAGCTGCGGGAGGAAAGGCCCTCCCCCCACCCCCAACTCCTCCACTGGCCACACGACCGGTCGTGTATGTGGAGAACTCCTGACTGGGAGGGTGGGGGTGCAGGAGTGGGGAAAGGGCAGGACGGGTGCGGGGGGGGGGGGTACACCAAGCTGTACTGTATGAATCACCGAGCAGTTGCCGCAACGACTCGTACCCACTCATACCGACTCATACTGCCAGATATTGGAGATATAAACACTGTACCAAGATCTGGTAGAACCTCTAGCAGTGCAGGTGATACAGACCAAAGGTATTCAGTAGAGGGATTGGCGGAGTCGCGGGAAATAGTTGAAGTGATTACACTCTGACATTCAATTTTATAGACACATAATGGTGCCTGCAAAGAGTGAGGACTTTGAATTGATGGCTAAATTCTATTCTCATTAAGACTGTAGATTACATTTAGGCATTGTCAAAATGAGTGTTTACCACAGGTATTCATTGTCTAGGCTTAATTTTATATTCTTCAAGACCTCTGTCCTTAGGGATGTGTCTATCTGTTTGCTATACAGGAGGAAGCACTCCAGGGCGGGCCGGGAGGTGTTCTGACACTATGTGGGTGTCTGGACCCTGTCAGGGAGGGCAGGGTGTCACAGAAGGGTGTGGATGAGGGAGAAGAGGTCCTCTTATTCCTGTCACGTATGACAGGTCCTGCCCCCTCCCACCTTCACCAGCACCCACCTCTCACTGCAGCCACACGCCAACTTTCAGTATGACAGATATAACCAGCGACACCGGAAACCCGCCCGCGTCTGACCCCGTGACCGCCTCAAGGCACGAAGGGAAGCCTTCTCTCTGGGCTGCGTTCCAATCTAACCACCCCTCCCTAACTCCCACCCACCACGTCCATCTACTCACTCCCATCATTCCTCTCCTGCATTATCTCTGCGCTCCACAAAATGCCCGCGACACCGCCAAGTGCCTGCGTAACGTCCGGTGTCGCACGGAAAAATCGCAGGTGTCAAATTCTGGTTGACGCGGGGGGCCGAAGCGGTAGTCCCCTGAGGGAGGGGGTGGGAGGGTGGAAGGTGGAAGGTGATCAGGCCGGGAGTGGTGACCGGGAGAGACTAGGCCTCCAGGGTTTAACAGCCAGCCTCACAAACATCTCCTGCAGTAGGGGAAGAGCCACCAAGTGGCAGACGACAACCAGGCAAATAGGACAAAGGAATAAAATGTCGTCTGCTCGCTAAAACATCGTCTGCTCACCACTTGGCACCATTTACAGGCTTTTTACTTGTCTGTATCTCGCCATGGTTAGCCATTAGGTGGTTGTAACTTAGATTATTGGCGAGGGTTCATTCTGCTTACTCCTTAATTGAAGAAGACTACAAATGGCACCAGAGAGTGAGTCCAAATGTCTGCTGCTGTACTTCTGAGTCACATTCAGTGCTAAGACCAGCACCAGCTTGTTAAAGGAATGAATTTAATGACCCCTTTCTTTTCAAAATGAAAATACAGTACTTTCCATTCGTTACGCAGTTATGCCATTGAAATAAGCCAGAGAAGAATCCATGGTAAAAAGAGCCGAAAGAAAATACACGATCCAAACGTGTTAGGCCTTCTTTCAGCAATTGTGAGAGAAAGCCAAAGCACCATAAACGAATTTCATTGTTTGCCGAGTCAGATGTCCCTTGGCTTTTTAGTTCTACGACCAGTCCACCATGTTTTTGTTGTAAAAGAAGGAAAACCTCGTCCAAAAGGATTATCACGAGACTTTGTCCCGTGAGTCTCGTCTTACGCGTGATTCTCGGCCGTCAAACGGGACGTCAACAGCAGCGGCTGATGGAAGCTGTAACTGGAGAAGCTAATCAGAAGGCGCCCGACTCCTTTTGTGTGAACTTGCTATTACCCCGCTTGAGTCGCAGGTTAAGATTACCAGTAATCCACAGTATTGATTCCTCCTCCCTCTGCGTCCTCCCCTCCACCCCAACCCTCCAGTCACCCTTCCCTTGTCCTTTCTACCCCTCACCCCCCCCCCTCCATCTTTCCAATTAAAATCCTGTTGAATCAATCGGGAGAGGACCTACATGTCCACACAAGGCTGGTGATAGTGGACATTATGTATAGTAAAAACATAACGATCTAGTAATACCTGAGATTAAATGTGGAAACTATAACTAGGAAGTTGCCATTAGTCTGGGCACAAAAAGAATGAGGTAATAATCATAAAGATAACAGGAGATATCAGACTGCATGGAAGCAAGTCTCTTGTATAGACACACACACACATGGGGAGTGAGTGAGTGAGTGAGTAATAGATGTTTAACGCCATTTCGACAGCTAAGGTCATATTCATGACGAGAACTACATTGCACAATTTCACAGAGGAATGTGTCAGTGCCCGCACATATGTGCACCACACACATCCTGAGGGGATAGGAAAGAGGAGAAATAGACCCTTGTAATGGGCTAGGGAGGCCCGACACATGGAGAGAGATGCCTGATTGGGTAAATATGGATGTAGAATACAAGGATGTGTCCTCCTCTGTCTCCTATATTCCAAGGCAGGGGAGTCGCTCAGAGCCACTCGCCCACACTCAAATAGTTTCATGCAGAGGCATGGCGTTATTTAATCAAGAGCATTTGGCGGCGCGAGCAGTGATACTGGGGGATCAACAAGAGGCGAGCGGGCGAAATGAAACAGGATCCCCTCACGCTGATCAAATATTCCTCCCGCAAGTGAAACCATTTTAAGGTAAACACTGGGGTAGGGACACAGGAGCCTGGCCGACTAACAGTGGTTAAATGGGGCAGAGGGAGGCGGTGAACGCCGGCCTTTTCTCTAAATGGATTTGTTCTCGCGTCTATTTCGCTCCAAGTCAGGTTCTGACAAGACAGGCTACGGTTTCACTCCAAATAAAGCTGCTACTCTTTTAAAAGAATACACATGAGAGGACAGGGAGTTTGGGAATTAAATGCTCACTCTGGGTTAGTTAAACTTTGCCCCTCTCAGAATCAGCTGTTCTCCTCTCTAAATGAAGCTGTGCGTTAACCAGTCCATGCAGCCTTTGTCGTTATCTCATGCCTCTCTTTCAAAATGTCATTTCTCTCAAAGTGCATAATTTCAAAATTTTAAAAGAAGAAAATTCCGACGATTCTGTTGCATTGCATGAAACTTTATGGGCCGATGCTTTACTCTCCATGCTCTAATGCTTTTATTAGTGACTTGCAATTTTATACAGATTTGATCTACCCTATGAACTTATTACGTATTTGTATTGGATTTCTACTCTTTATACTGTAAAACAATAAATGTATAATGTTACAAACTAAACAATTAATAACATAATAGTCTTAAATTGTAAAGAGAAATTTCTAAGAACATTTACCAGCAATCTGATATACTTTATAATCTAAAACAATATGTACAAGTCAATTTCTTCATTTCTAACAAATCTACTCTTTTTACACCCCTTTAAACCTACCTATATTATAAACCCCTCTACCTTCCTCATTGGTTTTGCCGCTGCTGCTGCCGCCGCTCTTTTCATTGTTCTGCCATTGTTTGCATGTTTTGGATTGATCATTAAAGACGGGCCTCCTGGTCTGACACCAGGCTTTCTCTGCGCAGCTACTCCCACCATCAAGGCCATCTGTCCTAGTGAGGGCTGGACGACAGGGGGCACCACCGTCATCATCATAGGAGACAACTTCTTCGACGGTCTACAAGTCGTCTTCGGCACCATGCTCGTCTGGAGTGAAGTAAGCAGAATTGTTTATTTTCCATCATTTTAATGATACAAGTCATTTTGACGTTGATAAGAAAATTTGCCTTACTTTTTTTCTCTCCTTATTCTATGAACATTATGTATCCCTGGGTGTTAGGAGTATGTGCTAATTTAGTGCTACTATGAGAAAATGCGTAGTTGGTAGTAAATGGCTATGGTTTATAGATTATGAATTTTATAAAATGTTAAGTCATAATTTCCTATTATTACACTTCCTTGTGCTGATCTGGAAATCCGACCCTGAGCTCACTCGGGAATTGGGATTAATTACTTTAATAGGAGTGAAATATGCCGACTACTTAGTTGGAAATCCACTTCAATGCTATTTCAACTTTTCCCTCTCAGATTCCAACTATTTAATGATAGACATTATCAGAATTAGAGAAATCAATTC
The DNA here is from genome assembly GCA_949317995.1 of Acholoe squamosa. Classification (NCBI taxonomy): domain Eukaryota; kingdom Metazoa; phylum Annelida; class Polychaeta; order Phyllodocida; family Polynoidae; genus Acholoe; species Acholoe squamosa. The sequence goes on from OX439043.1 coordinate 63,385,392, forward strand.
GGTGGAAAGTTTGAGACGCCTGAAATTCTCAACATGCATATCTAATTAATTGATATGCAAATCTGCTAAACCAAATCGGGATTTCCTGGATTAGAATCTTGAAATAAGTGAAAGAACAGAAAATAAGGGGATAATAATCTCAAAGTCTAAGCTTTGAGAGAAGTTAGCTGAAAAGTTAAGTTTGAACCATCTGGAAATGAGAGAGATGCCATAAAGAGGCTTGTAATGTGAAAGACAATACGGACTATTAGCGTTGTGAGCTCCTGGGGAGAGTCTACTAACAAAGGTGATTTTTGAGAGAGTGGAGGCGATAAAGTATCTTGTGGGGCTGAGAGTAAGAGAGCCTCGAACGGAGAGAGATATCATCAGAGGGCCTGGACGGGAGATTATCTCCACGCCCAAAGCCGTATTATCATTTAATGCAATCACTCGTAAATGCTCCCTCCTTTTAAATCGGCCGTGTGTGCTCTGAATGAGAATGACTCTGGTATTGGGGGCCTCATTCTCACCCTGAGCGACTCCAGTAGCAGTTGTGAGTTGGTTGTATGGGGGCTTCTTCAGGCCTATATCATTCAGCAAGGCTGTACTTGAACAATGCAATAGACCTATGCTCACCATTCCCTTGAGCCTTATAATATGAACACTTCAAGTACAAGCTTCAGTTCTATTTGGTATCATAATGCCTGGGAGATGTCATCCTTGTATATAGATTAATATAGTTTTAAACAGTGAGGCAGATCATGCCCTGTTTGATTCAACTTCTCCACACCAGCTGTCTACCTAGACAGCCACCCAGCTAGAAAGGAGGACGGCTGAGGGTGGGATTAAGCAACCCGAGAGTCCACCCAACAAGACAGCCTTTGATCTAGGAGACACCGGGGTGTCGGCACCGTGTGGGCCGCGTGTGGGGGAGGGGATGGATGGGGCAGGGAGGGACGGAGAGGGGACAGGTCGGGAGATAGATAGGGCAAGTTTCATGTCACAAGTGGAGATATTTTGTTTGTTTTGTTATTCAAATGTAGCATGAAGTGCGGGTGTGGCAGAGGGAAGGATGTAGAAGGGATTTAGTTCGAGGTCACTACACGACCTAAATTACTATATTACTCCATTCAATGTTTGAATCGACATGAAAAGTATACATAGCTGTAGAAAGTGCATTTTATCATTCTTCAGATTACTGGTTTGTCACATGGACACTAGGTTAGCTTATACTGCTCCATCATTTACCTTCTAGCACTAGTCTCCCACATCATAACGCGACATTTGGTACAGCCATCTGGTGGGCATTGAGGGAAACCTCCTCTAGTCTCCATATCAGAGACGGGCCACGTGACTTTAGAAGTAATCCCTATTGGTTAACACGTGCGGCGCCCTTAGCAACCCTAACTCTCACTAATACATGCTGCTATGGGAACCAAACACTCCAATCCCTCCATAAATGTACAATACATAGGAAAGAATCCGGAAATTCACGTTAATCTATGTACATTAGACATATGACATGAATTCAAAATGATCGTCACCGCTGCAGCCTGCTGCAAGTGGTAATTTCTATATACTACTTATAAAAGTTTCCAGGACGTAGCCTACTTTTGCATATACTACTTACAACTGTACTTGCGGTGTTCGCCATGTGGTGGCCCTGCTACTGCCTTTTTATAATATCATTGCAGACTGGGCGATGCTACGAGGGTATATATGTAAGGGGGAGTTTTTAAGTGTGGCGTGGGCAGGGGTGTGGATATTGTTGGGTTACGGTGGTTGGGAGAGGGAGACGCTGGTACCCAGATCACGTAGGGGTGATAGTCGTTTCCCTGGGAGCGGCCACTTCTTACTTCCCTTGTCATCAACCCTAGGGATCTATACCCAACCCCCGCTTGCCCCACCCGACCCCAGCCCACACATCCGTCCTGCCTTGGTTACCTCGTCGCCTTGACCTCCTCTCACTAACCCCTCCTCGCCATAATTTTCAGCTCTCGAAACCCTATCATATATTCTAGAGTTCAACCATTTCATGACTCTGTCTGCAGAGATACCACAAAATGATCAAATCTTTTTGTTCACCGGTCGCCATGTCAAGTGTAGCAGTGTTAATAAACAACAGTATGAGTAGTATATGGAAATGGGGATTTTACTCAGGTATATATTTTGTAAGTAGTATATAGTTTATAAGATGTAATATTCTTTTCCATTTCCCCATATGCCACCCTTCTCCCGGTGCGCCCACTGCCAGCCTTTCCCGGCTCTCGGGCCTCCTCCCTGGCGGGCAAGGCCCCTAAGCCGATGGTATTAGTCCGGGCGGCGTAATTGAACGCGTCCAAATACGGATGGTGTGGTGGGGCTATATTGGGGAAGTCAGCTTAATGCCAACTATGGACTGGAATCAGGGGTCGGGGAGGTGGGTGGGGAGGCTTGGGCCACCATAATGTTTCACCTTCCTAGTCCAAGGCCTTTAGTCAATAGGAACGGTCTTATGGAATGTGGGATAAAACTACCGTGATGGGAGCTGTGGGATAGGTTGCAAGGCATCTATGTACATGTATAGAGTAGTGTCCAGTGGCGGATTTAGACGGGGGCGCCCTCCCCCTTTTCCCAGTACTTAAGAGTTTACAAAAAGTTGCTCAGAAATAGGGGGTGTGCCCCCTCCTTTAGGGCCTCGCCCCCTCCTTTTCAAAATCCTGGATCCGCGACTGGTTTCAGAAGGGGTTTACCAAAGGACGTGGCCCAATTTAACTGATGAAAAACATAGAAAATGGATATGGGTTTAGAGACTGGGTATTGATTATTATAGACATGGCTGGAAATTATAGGTGAGTTCCAGTTTAAATGACAATGAGCTAGTAGCTGAAAGAGGTAGGTGAGTAGTAGGTAGCCTACTTATAGAGCTACTCCTACCATGGAGCAGTTAAATACTTCTCCCATGCCGACTCCTCCAGCACACAGGGCGGCAGTTTTGTGGGGTCGTTACAAAACAATGGAGTTTCATTCAAACAGCGTCCTCCAGGTACTAGAAGTGATATAAAATATTCACAGGGCAGGGGCGTGACAGGTTTACCTCACACCTACTGGAGGATATCAGAGACACATTTACCTCCTCTAGTGTCTTACCTCTAAGCTCTATTTCAACTATATACTACCCTGAAAACGGGGAAACGAATTATATGGTATATGTAGGCATTGCAGGATGAAGCTATAATCTTAATCTGAAAAATCAAAAAAGGTTTAATAATAGCCTGACCGCCCACTTTTTTAAGATTCAAATATTTGAATATATGATAATAATAACGTCGAATAAGTAAGAACCATATTCTGACTTCTGACTACCCCTTTGCTATTGTGGAGCTGGCAATGCTTTGGTGTTGGGAATGGATGGTGTGGGTAGCGCTAGGAAAGGGGGAACTCTGCCCTCCCCCACTACTATCTGGGACACGCACCGGGGGAGTTGGCTCGTTCTCGGCCAGGCAGTATTGTGGGCGGCGGAACGGGGGAGGGGCGACAGGGGACCTCCCCCTATCCAAGTCCTAAACTAGACGGACTGGGCCGCAGCGGCAAGGGGTGGGAGGGAGATGGGTTGGGTATAGGACCAAGGAGATGGGATTTGAGAGTCCCTCGACAGACAACACAATACCACAAGCCGATGCTATAATATAAGGTCCCCCTGGTCCCTTCCACGTTTTTAACCCCCTCCATTCCAGCATACATGTTCCGGCACTGAGATTAACTCCCATCTATGACTCAGCAGAAGGAGAGCCTTTTTTTGTGCAAGAAAAAGGTCGCTTTATATGAAAACTAATACATTTCTCCTGCATATATGTAATTACAGTTTCTTTTATTGTCGTTATCAATATCATTCATCAGGCATATTCATAATTGCCTCGCCATCTTAGTTTTCCCTTATTAATCACTTTAATTATATCTCAGGTGGAAGAACAATTCAAATCGATCTGATTAGTAATATTGTGATACAGTATAAAACACCCCTGGAAGAAGTAAAACATGCTTGGTTAGGTCTGTAAAAAATGTTATTAGATTACAACCTGAGGGGTTGAAGTGTGTTGTACACTGGTAGAATTGACTATGGTGGAAGATACGGCTCCAATTACATGATGTCTGACAGTCCAACGGCCCCAGGGTGTGGGACGGGAAGCTGACTGGTTCTTTTAAAGTGGAATTGTTATCCCCTTGATTAACATATATGATTAAGTTCACTAGCCGCAGCTGAGAAAGGGATATGCCTGCATAGTAATAATTATTACTTTGTTTTTATATTTTTCTCAAGTTTCTTGGTATCAAATATAACTCCTAGGGCAGAAGTACAAAAAAAAACAGCCCATCCATTGGGAGTGTGTCAATCCCGTACGTTCAGCATGATACATAAATGCAGCCCTGGTGGGTAGACTTACCAGTGATGCATCATGACGACACACAAGGCATCCAAGCAGTAGACAACCCCTTAAGGGTTAAACATTCCTATCTAACCTTCTGTGTTACTTTGTGTACTTACAGCTCATCACGTCTCATGCTATCAGGGTACAGACTCCGCCCAGGCACATCCCAGGTGTGGTGGAGGTGACGTTATCCTACAAGTCCAAACAGTTCTGTAAGGGGGCGCCAGGCCGCTTTGTTTACACAGGTTAGTTGGTGACCACTTACAATATCCTCCTTCTCTTGTATTACCGATATTTAAGTAGTACTACTGTCACTGTTAGATGTGCCACATAGTTTATGGTGCATTATGAACATTGGTATTATGAACAAGATGAATTCTGCCCTAGAGAACTTCCTCACAACAGCTGCATTCATGCATCATGCTGACCCCACGGGGAAGTATCAACCCCATAGGGTCGGCATGATGCACCAATGAAGCACTAGAGGTGTTTATGTAAAGGACTATGTTTTGTATTTTGTGAATTGGATCTTTGCGATTGTAACTAAAAAGAGACATATTCAAATCTCCCGATCATGGCATTTTTGAAGTATAAACCTACCTTAACATGGAATTAGGGAGTAGTTTGGATTCTACTTTAAAGCACGTTTAAAACTCATCCACGCCCTGTTCATCTTGTGCTGTAATTTTACTGCGTAATATCAATTTTTGTAACCGAGGTTTTGAGGGTTTAAAAAGATTCCATGTTTCGCTGAAAACATCAAAGGACCCGGCGGATTAACACATAAAAATCTCAGATAGGGTCGGATTTTGAACCAATTTTAATTTCACTCATCACAATTTCCATCTCTGGTTTTGAGCCAGGGCGTCTCTTTAAATTCTGCAAAAACTGGAGACAGAGACTGACGATTAAATTGCAGCTGGGCCTGTTGAAACTGTGATGGTGACATGGCAATTGTGATTATATGAGAATGGGAGAGCCAGGGTGGTCTTGGGTAAAGGCCCCCCCTTCCCTCCCCACCTCCTACGGCATGCTTTACAAGGCAGGTGTGTGTGTGGGGGGGGGGGTAGACTGATCTATCGGCAACCTTTTCCCCTGACGCGGATTCAATTCTGAGCGTGAAATTCGCGAGAAGAAATTCTCTTTGCCGAGTGATTAATATTGTTCATCAATTATTGACGGCAAGTATTGAGGGGGGAGGGAATGGAGAGGGGGTGCCCCCGACATCGTCTTCTTTGGTCTCGGCGTCGTAAACAAATATAAACACGAGATATTCTCGTCGCTCCAAGTCCCAGAGGGGCCCCTCACGCCGCTACTGCTGGTTTTAATTTGACTTTTTATTTCCTCAATTTCAACTCGGATTCAATTTAACCGTCGGCCACTGCGGCGTCCTGTGTAAGGTACATCCGGAGAACAGGATGTTGGCGGACATTTTGAGAGAAAAAAAAATAGAGAGGGAGAAAAGGATTGCCGACTGTTGTGGGTGGTATAGCAGGGTTAGAGACGGGTGGAGAGGCTTGTAATAAGAGCTGCACGCCTGAATATAGCCAGTGATACTACATCCATTTAAGCTGTATAGAGGAGTAGAGTTTGAACTTTACAAGAAGCTAGAGACAGAATTCAAAGATCTTTTATGCTTTACCGAAACAAAAAGAAGAATCAGGTCCCTCTCTGAAGATCCTTTTTACCTTTATCTAACATTTCCTCAACCATTCTTTATATCAAAAGGTCCTACTATACCCATCGATACCAAATATAACTGAATTGCTGCCTTCCCGGCAGTATTTCTCTAGACCAGGGTTATCCTAAATACAGACTTCTACTTTTCAGCTTTGACAGAACCCACGATAGACTACGGCTTCCAGCGGTTAATGAAACTAGTACCCCGGCACCCCGGAGACCCAGAGAGATTGCCCAAGGTGAGTAGCCAAAGAGCAAACTCTACTGATTATTACAAAATACAACATTTAATTGATACCAATATAGAGAGGATTAGCAGAACATTGCTTTACTGGTAAGTACAAGAAAGCGCACCCCATGGCTTCAGATAACTAACGAGTACCTATTATCAGACAATGAGGGTCAAAACAATGACAGATAGGATGACACTTAGATTGTAAGTGAGAGTGAGAGAAGTGGAGGAGTGGGGAGTTAAGGAGGGGGTTGTGTCCTGGTCACCTGGCCTTCATTTGTATGCAGTCCTCCCGGTGAGCAATAAGGCTGTGATCGGTGATGGCCAGTGTAAAAGTCAGGGTCACTTCTCTCACTGACCTCCATAGTAAATAATGTACCCAGACTGCAGGTACTCATACAGAGGATAGGGGGTCAGTCCATCACAGGTCACTCCATGGGAAGCCCTGGAGGGGATAAGGACGAGGGGAGGGCGAGGGGGTTAGGGTTAAAAGCCACAGCTTAAGTATAGTAAGGGCATTAGTGAACAGTGCCATGGTGTGTTCATGTAGCTGTAGGTCTACTTTGCTGTACCAGAATTTGGCCTCTTTGAATGCCATGTGAATTACCTGCTACTCATTGTATCCCAGAATCAGACTATACCAAGTGCATTCATAGTCAGTATAGGCTATAGTCAGTTCTACATTATACCACATTAAGTAGTTATTCCTCCGTGACTTAATGGAATGCCCCACCCTACCCCAACCACCCAGCCCCAAACACAGCATGGCCTTTACATCAGTGCCCTGGGGGTAGAGATGGAGACAGGGGAGGTGGCGGGGGGGGGGGGTGCAGGGGAACCATCTTTATCACCATTAGATGACCGACCGACCAGTGGGGGGACATGTCAGATCAACCCCTCCCCTCCCCCTCCCCACACCAGATTATGTCATTTGCCAGGGGCATCAAAGCGTGGGCAGTGTCTGTGAAGAGCATAATCACAGCCCTGCGTAATCCCTGCACCAGGGTGGGATCAAAAACCAGTCTCGGCACGTCGATATGGCCAACTGAAGCCGCACCCATGTCCCTGTCACATTACAATGCTTTTGGACATCACTCCTCATGGGACGGGTGTGCTGCTCACTGGTCCAGTGATGTGGGATGTTGATCAGATCTTCTGTGTATTTTTTTCAACAATGTTTTTGGCGTTTTTTTCCTGTGGTGAATGTGTAAAATAAAGAGTGGGTAAAATGGATGGTTCGGAGGATGGTGGTGAGAACAAAAAGGAGTCAGGCCCCTGGCTGTTGTCATTGTAAATAAGCTGACAAAGTCCATTTTAACAGACTACTGGTGGTCTGTAATACACCACAGACAAATGGGACCATTCTCACAAAACAGGAACTAAAAGAAATTGCATCTGGTTCATTGTTTTAATTTAGCTATAGTAATAAACACACATTTTCGAACATAAAGCGGCAGAATCACCAGTAATCTTAACCATATTTTAGACAAATAAAAATGTTCAGATACCTGGCAGAATAAAGGCAGTGAGCACTAGAACTAACCCAGACTGTAACCCTCTGTAAGAGGAGCAGCTCATGCGAGCTGCTCAAGGCGACATGTCTGATGAAGTACCTAATACCACCTTTGAAATATTACAAGCGTATTAGTTAGAGGGCGGCGGGCGCCGACTCATAAGGCGAGCTACTTCATATGAAATCATTGCCGTCTAATGGTCCCAGAGGTGGAGGCGATCCGTCGCCAACTCAGCCTCATTAATATAATCCACCGACCACCATGTCGCAGGGAGAGGGACCCTTCAAACAGGCCTGGATCGCTGGTAGGGGAGCATGGCGGGGAGATGCTGGGAGTTTTAGAAATGGTACAGGGACAAAATGGAAATATGAGGGATAGAGGGGGAAGAAGGGGAGGGGTATAAGACTGCTGGGGAAAGGGACAAGCAAAGGGGATAGGGACAGGGAATCCAGGGATGGAGAAAGCACGGAGGATGGGGGGAAAGGAGGGGGGTTCCTACAGGCCCCCAGTCCTACCATCTCCCTGCGTTATGAACACCTCCCATAGGGACCCTCGCTCACCGCCCCCAAAGAAAGACCATTAAGAATGCATGGCTGAATGAGGAGATGAACGGGAGGGGTCTGGTACAGGTGTACATGCCCCCCTTCCCTCCCTCCCTCCTGCCAGCATCCCACCCCCTCTTTATTAACTTCCCCTGCATTACTGGGTCAGTACCAATTGTCTCAGATGTCCTATGATAAATTGTGCACCTAACACAAATTATATTTTTGAGCGTGTGGTCGGGGTTCTGGCCGCTGTGGTAATGAGCATAATTAGGGATGTCTCCTTAGTCAATAACTTAATCAATTCCACCTCCTCCTTCCCTGTGTTACATGGCCTCCATCCAGGAGGTGACCCTGGAGGTATAGGACATTATTCAGAAAGTAGATTTCTGAGGCTTCATTTAGTGGGGGGGGGGCTGGTCAGCTTTTAACTTTGAGAGAAGATGATGGGAGCTAAGGCATTTGTCTCGCACTAATTGCTGTTAGGTATTACCAAGGGGGTGCTGGAGTAGCGAGAGGGGAATAAACATCTCCTTATAATCTAAAACATCTGCCTGTCTGAGATTCCATTACCAAGCCGTGGTCTAACTTACAATACCTTAATAATTCAACACCACTAAGCGTCCTTTGTCTTCTTCCTCCATGGTAGCATCCCAGTGCCTTAACATTCGTGGGAGGGCTTCTAACAAAAGAAATTCTCAAACTTATTTCCGAAGGAGTTTCTATAAAAGTTGCTTAATTATTAAAGCAGTTCGAAATGCATCGCTTATTGAGACATTGTTTGTAATGAAAGGGAAATTCAATCCATCAATTTTCTATTTCAAATTCACTTCAAGTTGAAAGGAGTTCTTTACAACCTCGTCCATAAAGAATCATAAAAAGCCTTGTCATAAAAAGGGCTTCCTCTGTGGTGGTTATTCTTTCTGTGTCTGTATTTTAATACAAACACATGTCATCTGTCTTTTGTTGTTGGAGGGGACGGTATGAATGTAAAACAGGATGTCTTTCCGAAAACATCAAATAAGAATTTATTTGTCCTTTGAAGAGATCCAACTCAGTTGCTTTGGGGTATGTCTTTATAACAATTGAAAAGCAAAAGCCCAGATGGAGGCCTGATGGAATGATTTCTTGATATCTGGGATATGCTCCACCCAATGACTTAGCAGAAGAAGACATTGCTACTGTACATTTGTATGCAGTTATCGTTATCACTGTGTTCCTAGGCAGCTACCCTGTAATCCTTTAGATGTTTGACTTATACTATGTATCCTCTTTTCCTCCACAGGAGATCATCTTGAAGAGGGCTGCCGACCTTGCCGAAGCTTTATACAGTATGCCGCGTAACCCCAACCAATTGTCGCTTCCTGCACCCCGCTCCCCAGCCATGAACAACAGTGGCTTCAACTCTTACACAGGCCAGCTGGCAGTCAGTGTGCAGGATACGGCCAATGGGCAATGGGAAGAAGGTTGGTCCCATCGCTATCCGACCTTCACCTTCTAAGTAATGTGAATTAGTAGAGAACATGAGAGTTTCTTCCTCACTCACTGAGCACACTACACACTGAGCACCCCCTCCCCATACACCCGCAGTCAGGACTGAGTTGTATACATGAGTATGTATACACAGACTTTATATAAGCACACTGCATGGGGAGCAGCTCATGTGGGGCTGGAGCTGCTCAATGTGAGCAGATATGAGCTAATCAAAGACTATACATAACACAAGGACCGAGCCGCTCCGCTATATGTATAATAATAAATAATACTGGTCCCTTCACGTCACTTTGATGTACAAAGTGACAGGCCACATCACTTTTGTCAACTGCTACGTTTCATTCTTACTTCAATGCTATTCACTTACCTACCACAATTTACTGATTATTTCTTTGTTTCATTTTTTTTCACATTTTATGTACATTAATATTGATACTATGATAGTGCCCTCCTCGATGTTTCATTGGTGAATAATGAGTATATGAACATATACATGTTTTCATGGAAGGAATAGACTTTGTACTATATAATATAGCATAAAATGCGTGTCTTTTTGAATTTCTAATAATGTGATTATAATTTATGTAAGTGTATGATTCAGAAAGAACACGCTATTAAATCATCAATGAAATGAGGGCTTTTACTCCAATCAAATGGCAGAATGACTAACAAACATTCCCAATTTCGTATTGGTATGGGTTTTTACATTATACATATATAAATATAACTGCCCAAAATGCTATACAACTATTATTATAATTATCATCATTAACATGTCTGTATCTAGTATAACTTGTCAAGATATCAGATAACGATATCTTCTTCTAAGATAAGGTAGCTTGCGATGCATGAACTTTTGTCCTCGATACCAAGAGTATGAATGTTGAAGATTTTTATGTAATAAATGTGTGAAAATGTGAAATCAAATTTTTATGTCTACATGTGTCATTAATCCATATGCACGAGCCTATATGCACACCTCCTGTTTCAAATTTGAGGAAAGGTCAAGAAAAAAAACCAATAAGGAGCTATACAGGGTCGATACCTAATGTACAAAATCAAAATGTAAGATAAATGATATTGTCCATCTACAACTGTTAATTGGCCTTTTGCTATCCCAAAAGCAAAGTCTTGCCTTTCCATCTCAAGGTGCATGTAGGCTCTTGCAATGGTTACAGTGTTAATTTGGGTATAGTTAAAGATGAGTGACCATCAAGGCCACTATGCATTATGGTGCTTGCTGAATCATTCTCAATCATCAAAGAAAACAAGAATCTATGCTGGCCATGAAGGAACTCATTCATTTAGGCAGGCACATATTATCCTGTGATGTTCAGGGCATTTCCATATCTCTTAATTTATCACCATTAGAACATCTATAAATGGCCATAGGCTCGTCAGCAAGGAAACAAGACCTTATCTTTTCCCATATCATCTTGCCGCATCTTTATCATAGATTTTACAAACCGCATAACTCTTGGTGCATCTTTCTTCCAACTGTTGGCAAAGCCCGACCCTCCCTATTCCCCTTTTCCCCTATTTTTATCCCAATAACTAACCATATGTAGCTAGTAACCGCTTTGCCTGCCATGCTTATGTAGAACTTAGTATGCTTTGCCTTCTTGTAAAAAGTAAATTGGGATTTCCCTATCGTCTTGAATATGGATAGACCCCCACGCTACTCATGGTTTTGGAGAAACTATAAAAAGTAATCATTATAGTCCTTGTCCTGTAGACTCAAGAGAATCAAGAGAAGCTGCCACATAGGCGATCAAGTCTATGACAGATCCACAGCGTAAATGGAGAACCCAAAAGACACGCCTTTATCCCAAACAAGAGAAATCAGAGAGCAGCAAAGAGTGTACAAAATATATCCACATAGAGGAAGCATAGACCTAACATAAGGATCAAAATTGAGATATTCCCAAGAAGTGTATTGCCAGGCACTCCTCTTTAGAGAAAATGGGCAATAGGAGCATATATCCAAAAAGCACTGACACAATCATCTTTCAGTATACCCAAATTAAGGCTAACATAATGTGACACTCAGACATAAGTAAAGACTCACTCAGATGCTGAATAGCATTATCTCAGTCTAGACTCCCAACTACTGTGTTTCGCTGCTTTCATGGGGCCCTGTGAGTACCCTTTCAATGGTACTTTATTCTAAATCTCAGGCTATGGAAACAGAGCAGTTGGGGTTGAAAACTGAGCTGAGTGGGTCCTCTCTAAGCTATTCTGCTCCAAAACAACTCTGATCAGTGCTTGCCCTTGGCCCCATCTTGTAGGTTACACACGAAACCAGAGCTCTAGCGTGTCGCCAAGAGGCTACGGATCCAACGGCTCCACGCCGCACAGTAGCAACGGCAGCAGCTACGGCTCAACTACGGCGGCCGTGAACGGCTACGGAGCATCCTCATCCCTCAGCATGGCTATGACTCCGGCCTCCAATGATTTCCTCTCTGGACCTGGCACTAGTGAGCACTATATTAATTCCTCCTAATCCTTCTGCCCTTTTGGGGATTGCTGAACGTCAGTAGCAGTGTTCTGTTGGCCCCCACTCCTCACTCTCTCTGCTGCCACTGTCTGCTAATACACTCCTGGCTAACCTTGTGTTTGTTGCTGTAGTATGCGGTGGTTGTTATGTCAAATTAACCCTTTAAGGACTTCATAAATTCATCAGGCTGAACCTTTGGAAATGTGTCAAGCCTTCAGAGAGGGCATGGGACATGAAACATCCCCTGGTGAGCAGCCACAACAGAGCTGGCTTAATGTCTGGTGCATTATGGGGGCTTTAAATGGTTAAGAGATTCCCACCGTGATTGTAGTAATGATATAGACCATGCACCCTCTGCACACTCCTCTCACTCCCTATTGTCTAGAACCACTAGAATCCCAGCACTTACCCATGCACCACATAAATGCAGAAAACTACTATAGTTAAGAAAAAGGTTCTCCACAAGACACCTTATGTAGTAAAGCAAATGGAGCTTATCTTTAAAATTTACCATGCTATCAAGAAAACAACAAACACACATCTTCAGAAGGATATAAACCGATTTCTGTGATTTAGATGGTTTTGCAGGAGAGTGTACTCAAATGCACAATTACCTAGTGAAGAATGATTTTACTATTTAGGCCAGACAAAGTTGTGGAAAGGTACATTGAATGAATTGACCAAGCACCTTCCATGCAGTCATACTAGAGACTCGGTAGCTTTCTGGCAATGCCAAGATATAGGGTACAGTTCAAAATTATTTTTGGTAATAAGGAAGTACTCTCTCCACCCTAGATAAAAATACTTTTATTTTCTTCAGGCACATACACTACAGGGACTAACGCTTATTTAGTAGAATGTAACAAGCATACAGTAGTGAATGGAGCAAGGTCATCTTGCTGAACATACCTATAGCATCATTTTAGACTAAGGGAGAGTGATTCCCTTTCTATAGAACTAAGTTCCTTCTACATTTGTCCATAAATAGGAATTAAATATAGAATTCTTATTTTTATCATTTAATATCCCTTTATGTTTTGTTAAAGGTCCATTAAGCTTTATGTTGTTGACCCCCTGCATGCCGGTCATGTTTTCTTTTCATGAGTATTAAGGCTATTGCAACAATCATTATTCATTTGGTAATTAGTAAATAAGAACCCATTAAAAAAAGAATCATATGTTATGATATTGGTGGCATACTATGACCTGTAACCCAACATCCCCATCACTATTATCAATTATTACTGCTATGAGTACGATGTTCATTATTGTATTATTGGCCATCTTTTCCAAAAGATTTTCAGACATGTTCTACTACATTTTGAATTTACCCAAATAACTTTCGCTTCCCCATTACAAGGACAAAAGAGATGTAAATCATCAAAATCACTAGCACATTTATTGAAGCTATTTTATTTTCTCAGTATTAGATTTTGATTTGACCCTTTTGGTCCTTTCCTTTCTTCTCTGGTACAGTTGCCCCTTCTCACTCACCCTCGCTCCCAGCAGGTGGCAGTCAAGGCAGCATGTACACGTCGTCAAACGCGTCCAGCCAACAACATGGCCTCTTCAGCTTCTCCCCGGCCAATATGATCTCTGCTGTAAAACAGAAAAGTGCGTTTGCTCCTGTGGTGCGGCAGAACACAGCCAGCCCCACATCGACACATGGGGTGGCGGCAGGAGGGATGTGCGGCATGGGAGGACTACAAGGTGGGTGGGCCCACCCCATCATTAATGTCAGCAACCACTACTAACTCTACTACCACTACCCTGTTGCTGCTGCTACTGCTACTACTACTACTAATACAGCTTACGGATGGCCCTACCTGTGGCTACTAAGCACTACTAACAATGAATATACTGTGTAAATACTATACATATGGACACTGAATACCCTGCCTGTCAACCTACCTCTCCTGAACTTTGATCCATGATCCAACCCATCTGCTATTGATTCCAAAATGGACAAATCATGTGACCAAGTGGATACACTAGAAATATATGGTATGTGTGATTGAGAGATTGTATTGGATTTGTAAATAGAGATAAAACAAACAAAAATACAGAGATCAGCGGCAGCTAGGCTATCACAAATAGAAAGCATGCCTTCAGCTATTTACAAAGAATTCAATATCAAAATTACTGAAACTTGTGAAGTTCTGTGCTGCTGCAGATGTTGCTGCACTTAAACTTACTGCAAAGGCAGAGTGCTCACATCTATTGTTTAGAACCTTGGCCAGCCACTACTCCAGCTACTTCTACTGCTACATTTAGTACCGTGGAGAACTGTCCTAGTCCCAGGTGCACAGCAATGACAACTCCAGTGTTCTATCCCCCAAGGAGTCTCCTTTACTCCTGGGCTCTAATCTTGTCCTAATACTACCCATCCTGCTGCTAACACATGGCTCCTCTCTCCACATATCTCACAAGCCTCTGATAAGACTTTAACATATTAACTCATCTGTCCTGCCCCAGTGATACACGGGAGTATCTGTTATCTAGCCATTACAATACCTGTAACTTTCTGTAAATACATGGTTAAAGAATTCAAAGGTACCGGCAATCAGTGACTGTATATAGTGTTGCAATTTCCTTGAATACATAACCATGGCGTATAACGTGCTAAATATAACAAATGTCTAGGGAGGACTATAACCACTTTGTAGTGTGCTTCATCAGGTAAATAGAGTTGGGTTAATTCCTTTTTTCAATCATTATGTAAGGACAGGGTCAGAGGTTTCATGTCACTAGATGAGAATTGTGTCTCCACTCTGTCACCTCCCTTTAATTCTGGCCCCTCAGGTTGCCCCAATGTCACAGCACAACAAAGCGTCAGGCGTCTAGCACCATCAATTGATCATGAAATTGATTAAGCAAATTCAAGGCCGGCACAAATTGGTCGTATGATGGCAGGGAAAGAAGCGGAATCAATTTAGGGAATGAAATTTAGCATGAAACGCTATCCAATTGCCCCAAATTGCTGGTCGAATCGTTATCCAACGGCCAGCAATGAGGCAGGGAGCTTAGAAGAGGAAATTGGATTTATCTGCTACTTGTGGACGGGTGCAGGCCTTATGCATTCATTATCCCAACTAATGTTTCCACGGCTTTGTCGCTAACAATTTGATTGCCGCCCTGGCTTTGGAATGCTAATACAGGTACCGATGTCAGAGGTTAAAAAAAGAGCTAACAGTCAAGAGACAGAGGACAAGTGGTACTTGCAGTTAGACATACAATCAATTCTGCCTTGGGGAAAAGGGTAAAAAAGACTGCAGTAAGCCTGCTCAGTTCTGGTAAATGCAATAGAAGGAGGGGGTAATACATGGGAGCGTTGTCACTGAATAGTGGAAAGCATTGCTTAAGATTATGTAAAATGTTGACTGACGCAGCACCTTACCCATTGTACCTCCGCATGAGAGTTGCATCAGGTCGCCAACTCATTCATGGTGTGGTTAAAAGTAGTCCCTCTATCTTATAAGGTCAAAGTGTATGATCATGTTATAGGTCAAGTGTAGGTCAAATGTAGGTCAGGTCAGGTGGACATGTAGACGCTGGAGGAGAAGGTGGGATTGAAAGTGGGGGGGGGGGGGCAATGTGAAGATGGTAATTAGTAGGGCTGGAACAGGGGCCCACCCTGGGGAACATGACTCACACAGTGGCTCACGTGGCCTCCCACTATATTATAGACTATATATATAGTCCAATACAACTAGTCTCTGTATAAATATGATATAATCATAGCACCTAGCCAGCCTTTATACCCATCTTGATCCAAGCATTGTTCACTGAAGGAAAGGGTAAAATTTGGTGTTTTTTTTTTATTGATGGGTAACATACCTGCCCATGTAGATTATTTTTTACCCAGAGCCACCAAAAATTGCACCAATGTGCAGCATAGTATCATTATAGCAATTTACTAATAAGTACATCTCAGGGGTTTACTCCACACCACCCCCGACCTTGCTTATTGTTACCTCCCCCTCCCCTCCCCTTCCCCCCCCCCTTAAATTCAGGGCAGTCTGAGAACGTGACTTCCCTGTGGGCACAAGGCGTTGATCGACAAATGTTCACAATTGGTCGATCAACGTTGATCAAGCAGTTGTCAACATTGATTCAACGTTCTGTGCTCCTTGAGTCTGAACCCATCTTCTCACCTTGTGCCCAGCATCCACCAGGGTAGGGGGTGGGTGGGGGGGGGGGGGTTGGCCGACCAGCGGGATCCTCACATTAGGTCGCTGGGCAGGGATCGCAATTTCCCGAGTCGTAATGAAGAGTGCCCATTAGCCGGACGGGGAGACAATTGTGGGCGGGGCCTAAATGTGAGTGACAGCTGCCTTGACTTCTGATGAGGCACGGCAGCGTCTGATAGCAGCCGGAACAGGAAAGAGCTGACGATAGTGGAGAGTGGGCCCAAAGTTTGACTTCCACTTTGACTTCCGGTTCTGTTTTTACCAAAGCTGCTAATCCTCTGTTGGATCTGGATTCTTTGTGCTGTCAGCATGCCACTTCTACCCACTTCTTCTGCCTCCAGTTCGCCCTGTCTGACTTTGGGCTCTAGCCTTGTCTTGTACTTGGTTGTGCTTGCGTTACCTGATTGTGCTGTCGCTGATTTAGGTAATCATTCTTTAATCATTCCAAAAGTAAACTCATCCCTCTCCAATATGACCTCCTTATTATATCCATCTTCAAATATGTCATGCAAAAAGGTTTATCTTACTCTTTTTGCCTTTACAGTTGTGTTGCCACAATACACCTCCCCACCCCTAACTAGCGGCCATTTTCTCTGCTCTCCCCAACACCTGGTTTCAAGTCACAACAGACGGCGTTGCTTTCAGCGGTTTCCGGCGCCGTAAAAATGCGCGAGGCCTGCGGCTACGTCTCGCGTTATCTCGCGTTATTGAGGGGAATCGGTCCGTTTAAGGCCGGTGAAATCGAATTAGTCGGGAGTTGGCCCAGGTGCAGACAGGGCGTCCTCTGACAAGGCCGCCCGGAGCAGACGCACCACCAAAGTACTCCTGTTACTGACTGTGCATTCATTCATCACTCCCATGCACAGCATTCTTTAGGCCCACCACTAATTCGTTTTGCCTTATGTAGAGCCCTGTAGGGTGTCCTGTACTTGTTCTTCTACAATTTAGTTATTCTCCTTGTTTATCTCAGTCTGATAAATACTCACATCTATAGATGGTTTTCCTCCTCTGATATTCTGCTAAAACCCTTCCTGTTTTGGCACATGGGAAGATTATATTCCCACATTGTAAGAATCCTGCTGTGTTTTCCTTTCTTGGAATGAAACCCAAATCATTCAGGCGTCTATTAACCCATGTAAAACTAGTTCTTCTGCTGTCATACAGCAGGATCTTGTCCTTTCAAAATGCCCTACCAGCCTCCCCCATGACCCTACAATATACAAACACAGAAAAACGCCCAGAAATCTTTGTGCAGTGTGTCTATTTCCCTTTTAGGGGATTCTCATCTGAACATTACATGAATATCTTCCACTAAAAGGAAATACCATGTTACCCTTATACAAATAAAGACACATAATGGGGAATGGTATAGACACTGGTATGAATGAGTGAGACCATAGACTAGACATTTATAAGAGGATCTGCTCCTCACTAGCTCATGTCACTGAGCCCGTGTAACTGATGACGCCATATGACGTAGGAGCTCGTCTATAGGAAACTGGGAGTAACTCTTCTTCCTGGTCTCTAAGGTAATCAGGGGATCCTTCTAATGAGGCACTGATATTCCACAGAATCAGGTTCCCCTTGATTGTAATCTATCAAAATTACTCCCGCGCCTGCGCACTGCACCTGTCCTTTATTTATGTGCAATTCGAGAGACGCCATGCGAGCGTCTCCGGCCATTCGAACACGGAGAGACGTGCAACTGTGTAAATGGAATTGTCAAAGCACATAAGAAGGTCTTAAGAATAAACTGGAAAAAGAGGAGAAGCTAGGTCTATGTCTTATAGCAATGGGAGCTGGGACTGTTGTTTTCTTACATGTTTTTGTGTGGAGAGAGTGTTTCTGTTTTTAGCTTTTAGTTTGGTTTTGTCGTCTGCCAGCTGAGTCGGTCTTGGGAAAATAGCGGGAAGAATTAAAACCTTTCTCCACCCATGCAATGCAGAAGTGTTGGGTTTCAGATAAAGAAAATCCTATCTGTGAGATACTTTTATAAGCAGTGTGTGTGAGTGTAAGGTGTCCCAGCTTAACCCTGAGAAATAACAATATGCATGGTTACTTAACATGCTTTTCTGACACACTGTTTAGCAGTTTGGCTTGCCTTTTGAAAATGATCCCCAAGTTCTAATTTGCACATGGCACTAGCATGCATCCTTGCTTTAAATAAAGATCATAGTCATGCACTAGCCACCCCAGTTACCCCTACCTTCACTATAAAAGAGCACCAATGACACACACGTGTCATTACAATGAATTAAAGCATGAATGTATACTGTTGTCTGATATGAAATATTCCAACAACATATCCTGCAAATGGTAGCAAAACTTCTTTGATAAAATATCATCTTTTTAGAGTGAAGTCATTATTCTTGCAATCGGTCTATTAACCTTGGTTTTTGGATGTTTCTTTTACTATTGCAGGATTGGGAAGTTATAATAGCGCCTTTACCAGTATGCCCCCCTTTGGCTTCAATACCTGCAGCGCACAGTCCTATGGCAATCCCCTTCTGACGTCCAAGTGATAATCACTGTAATCTGTCTGTAATCTATAATCTATAATCACTCCTCCAGGTCGGTACAGTGTTCATACCCACGCTAATCACCTGTTTAAATAATCAAAGTCACAATTATTATGACATATCGAAATGTAATGAGGACAATCATGAGTGTCATGAGCATTTTAGAATTTCATAATGTAAAGGGTACTTTCTATAATGTTCCTAAAGTGACCAAAGTGTTTAATGTATTTCTCCTGTGATTTTAATTGCTAAATTTCAATGTGATAGTTGAAGATGAATGTATGTTATATTATTAAAGGATATGAGATCATTCTGTGTTGAGTGAATATGTAGTAAATTTGGAAAGTGAGGAATGACCTGTATCTCAGTGAAGTACATGTTACCTGTATTATATTACTTAACTCAATTTGTTATATTTCCTTATCAAACAATGTTTAGTAATTTAAAGAACCTAGCATGCTAATCAAGGTTAGAGAGGCAGCAGAAGAAGGGCCAAATTAATTGAGCATTTTCGTGAATAAAGCAGCCCATTTTCTATGTTTTACTTTATTGTGAATATTAAGAGTGAATACAGTGTATATGGAAGCCCACTAACGTGATCTTTGCAATAAAACGGTCCAAAATTCAAGAGTGTGTCAAATGCCATGCATCACAGCAAAACTCTTGCCAAACAATGAAATCTTGTGTCACTCAGAGGTGCGAAGATACACGATCAACTAAGATAGATGATTTTTATTAAGTTTAAATATACATTTTCATGCCCTATGTTAAGTAAGTCTCTATTCAAATTTCTATAAAAAGAAATGGGTGGGACAGAAAGGAACAGGGTGTGTGTTGCTGCAACCGTATGCATGTTGTGTACAGATATACTCACAACTGTTCTTCTAAGTGGGAGCCCGAAATGAAAATACAATTATAGGAATATGAACTAAACTTTCATGGTTCCCATATAAATGGATGACTGCATAAAAGGCAGATTTGGGTTTAAGAACATTGTACATTTGTGATTCATTTTAAGATAACAAACCCTAATAATCCAGTCGCCCATTGACATTCTCTCTGCCTGCCCACGATGGGTGGCATAATCCTGTGTATTGTGTATTGAATTTTGTATAATAAGTATGACAACATGGGTTACAATAGGGGGAAATGGCCTCTTTTATTCTGCATAATTATATAATGCCTGTCCCTCATTGACACACCATATTATCCTTTGTATCACTTTTTTTTCAATGACTGAGTGTTGTAAATAGATGTCCCATTCCATTCTTCTTCAAGCATACACAACGCCAATTAAAAACTATCATCTACTTAAATCGTCTTTGTATATAAAATCATAACGTCCCCTTCTATGTCCTGTTGATACGCTATAACAAATAGGAAATACCACTGTGGTAAACATAATCAATAATTCAAAATGATTGACCAATTATGGGTTATTTCAGTTATGGCACCCTGCTTTTCATATAAGTTAACACTCGCCTACTTTAATGCTGCTATAAATACCAAAATGGGTGTATGATAAAAAAGCAGATTTTACCATTTTGGTAACAATTTGATGAACTAGCTTTTGACATTGATACAGAGATGTTGGAGGGTGCACAACATACTAGTAGTCTAAATAGCAGAACTAGTTTTGCAGGAAGCAATGTAGGAGGACCTTCGTGACTGGCTGAGATGTGGAAGTAGTAAGTGCAGTCTCCTAGAAATGTCCCTGAAATGACAGGCTAGCTTGGGAAGGAGAGGTATGTGTGTGTGTGTGTGGGGGGGAGGGGGGTCAGAGGATGGGATGATGGGAGATGGGGGTGGGCAGGGGGGGGGGTGGCGTCGTATTAGGCGGCAGATGGGCGTCCATTTGCCGCTTAATGCTATGACGGGCCGCGCTCACTTCCGACGGTGGCCATAACCCTCTACTGTTAACTCTCTCTGTAAACCTACTCCCCCTTCAGTCATGGATAGCTGTCCTACATACACATTTATAATATAGTTATTCTCTCTAGCACATACCTTACAGGGTAGATCTTTAGAGGGATTTCTGTAGTACAAACACTGCCCCCTGAAGATATGAAATTATAGGTTTTGCGCAGGTTTCTTCGTTCATTTGTGTTCATAATTGCATATGTCGAGTACAGATCTATTATCAATAAGAATAAGATCCGCCCATGTCATTTCATTTTTATGTTAAACACCTTTCTGGTGTTGTTTTGGTGCTAATTCCACACGATAAACACGCTCTGACCGCTTTTGATGGGAAACTCGGGGAAGGCAGAGTTAAATTGTCGTCTGGTGTCGTAGAGGACGCGGCGTCCCGTCCCTAGAGACGCAGGATCCATTCCCGACCGGGGAGTTGTGGTTATCTTCATTTCCACTCTTGTAATTTCTGAGTTTTCTGCTTCCCGAATCTCCTTTGGCATACCGTGCTATTATTGAATGTCGCTGTAGTTCCGGCCAGCGGAGCGTCAGTAGTGGGTTTATAAAGTGTGAAAGTGCCCTGTAAAATATAGCCTTTCTCAGGGTCTAGAATTATCATTTCAGTCATTTGTAAGACCCTCTTGGCCTTTCAAGTCTGCATATATCCCACAGAAATTGTTTGCATATCTCAATACCCGAGCTTATGTCATTAAAACACATGCTGCGCCATTTTCTCCTCTACAATTCTTCTGTGCATATTCTGTAAATTGTGTATGTTACCTATATATGTAAACTATGTCCCCATCTTTTATATATAGTATCCCTACAGTTGTGCTATTTTAATCAACGCTCCTTTTCCTCTTGGAAACGTCTGTGAACAAAGGACCTGAGCCTCACTGTGGGCTTGATGCTGTAATAAATGAGCTTTTAAACAATTCTACCTTTCTTCATGAGCAGGGGAGGACTCTAATGGAATTGTAAATTATCAATCAATCACATAGGATGATGGTTATAAAAGTATGACGCCACTGACAAAGTGTGTGACCATGAGGTATGCATTTTATATGAAGTGAGGAGACAATGATGACCCTTGTAAACCTATATTATTTTTTGTATATTTGAATAGGTTTGTACATAGTTAAAACACGGGCTTTGATGGTATCACTGGAAGATACCGATGAAACGCTAATGGGTATATATGTGAAAATTTGTAAAATGAGTTGGTATTAATGGTTTTGATATATCAAGTCAATGTATCTAACGAAATCACTTAAGAATTACCTATGTTCGCCAATTGTGAAATGTGGTTTTGTATACATGTATGATATGTACTACCTCTGTTGCGCTGGTACTGGAATTGGTAAAGGTGTTGTATAAATAAATAAATAAATAAACAAATAAATAAATAAGCTATGAAATGTCTATATTGTTGATTTTAGTGAAATGGCCAGGTCACACTATGTCCTAATTACTCTATTTCATGATGTTTACTGTTCTGTTGTAACCTCAATTTTGTAGCTTCTTAATGAGAGAGTGGATGAATAGGGATGCCATATTTTCTACATACACAAACTACCTACATAAGCAGCAGAAAGGATACAAATTGTACAGAGAAAATCCTACCATTACTATTCAAACAAGACCTCTGTGTCTTCATGTGTAAAATGAATTGCATGTGACCTTTTGCGATCTTCACATTGTATACTTAAACAAAGCGGATTCTATCCACTTTGTCCTACTGGGATGTTTTGCATGAGAAAATGAACCAGTGTATGAAAGGATATATATTGAAGAGAACATTGTCCGAAATTGTACAATGATTAATGAATGTCTACGTTTTCTTGAAAATAAAGCATTCTATAAACAAGTTTGAGTCTGATATTGTTTTCTTTTGGTACCAATTATAGAGGAAATGTGACATTGACAAATCAGGAAAGAACACACACACACACACCAGAGGCTGTATGCTTATTCGTAGGTTGACCCTGCTGTCCTTGATACCCTGCGGGCACCCTGGGCAGACAGGGCAGCCCATTAATCGGCATACAGCCTCTGTGTTTGCCACACTCCTTGTGCTTTTGGTTAGTATGTAGGCAGTGGGTACTGTGTAAGTAGTATATATGGACAGTGTGAAGTGTGTGTGAGTAGTATATGGACAGTGAGTAGTATATGGACAGTGGTTAGTGTGTAAGTAGTATATGAACACTGGGTAGTGTGTAAGTATTATAATGGAGAGTTGGTAGTGTGTAAGTAGTATATGGACAGTGGGTAGTATATGGACAGTGGGTAGTGTGTAAGTAGTATATGGACAGTGGGTAGTGTGTAAGTAGTATATGGACAGTGGGTAGTATATGGACAGTGGGTAGTGTGTAAGTAGTATATGGACAGTGGGTAGTGTGTAAGTAGTATATGGACAGTGGGTAGTGTGTAAGTAGTATATGGACAGTGGGTAGTATATGGACAGTGGGTTGTGTGTAAGTAGTATATAGACAGTTAATAGTGTGTAAGTAGTATATGGAGAGTTGGTAGTGTGTAAGTAGTATATGGACAGTGGGTAGTGTGTAAGTAGTATATGGACAGTGGGTAGTGTGTAAGTAGTATATGGACAGTGGGTAGTGTGTAAGTAGTATATGGACAGTGGGTAGTGTGTAAGTAGTATATGGACAGTGGGTAGTGTGTAAGTAGTATATAGACAGTGGGTAGTGTGTAAGTAGTATATATGGACAGTGGGTAGTGTGTAAGTAGTATATAGACAGTTGGTAGTGTGTAAGTAGTATAATGGAGAGTTGGTAGTGTGTAAGTAGTATATGGACAGTGGGTAGTGTGTAAGTAGTATATGGACAGTGGGTAGTATATGGACAGTGGGTAGTGTGTAAGTAGTATATGGACAGTGGGTAGTGTGTAAGTAGTATATGGACAGTGGGTAGTGTGTAAGTAGTATATGGACAGTGGGTAGTATATGGACAGTGGGTTGTGTGTAAGTAGTATATAGACAGTTAATAGTGTGTAAGTAGTATATAGACAGTTGGTAGTGTGTAAGTAGTATATGAACAGTGGGTAGTGTGTAAGTAGTATATGGACAGTGGGTAGTGTGTAAGTAGTATATAGACAGTTGGTAGTGTGTAAGTAGTATATGGACAGTGGGTAGTGTGTAAGTAGTATATGGACAGTGGGTAGTGTGTAAGTAGTATATAGACAGTTGGTAGTGTGTAAGTAGTATAATGGAGAGTTGGCAGTGTGTAAGTAGTATATGGACAGTGGGTAGTGTGTAAGTAGTATATGAACAGTGGGTAGTGTGTAAGTAGTATATGGACAGTGGGTAGTGTGTAAGTAGTATATAGACAGTTGGTAGTGTGTAAGTAGTATAATGGAGAGTTGGTAGTGTGTAAGTAGTATATGGACAGTGGGTAGTGTGTAAGTAGTATATAGACAGTTGGTAGTGTGTAAGTAGTATATGGACAGTGGGTAGTGTGTAAGTAGTATATGGACAGTGGGTAGTGTGTAAGTAGTATATGGACAGTGGGTAGTGTGTAAGTAGTATATGGACAGTGGGTAGTGTGTAAGTAGTATATGGACAGTGGGTAGTATATGGACAGTGGGTAGTGTGTGAGTAGTATAATGGAGAGTTGGTAGTGTGTAAGTAGTATATGGACAGTGGGTTGTGTGTAAGTAGTATATGGACAGTTGGTAGTGTGTAAGTAGTATATGGACAGTGGGTAGTGTGTAAGTAGTATATAGACAGTTGGTAGTGTGTAAGTAGTATATATGGACAGTTGATAGTGTGTGAGTAGTATATGGACAGTGGGTAGTGTGTAAGTAGTATATGGACAGTGGGTAGTGTGTAAGTAGTATATGGACAGTGGGTAGTGTGTAAGTAGTATATGGACAGTGGGTAGTATATGGACAGTGGGTAGTGTGTGAGTAGTATAATGGAGAGTTGGTAGTGTGTAAGTAGTATATGGACAGTGGGTAGTGTGTAAGTAGTATATGGACAGTGGGTTGTGTGTAAGTAGTATATGGACAGTGGGTTGTGTGTAAGTAGTATATGGACAGTGGGTAGTGTGTAAGTAGTATATGGACAGTGGGTAGTATATGGACAGTGGGTTGTGTGTAAGTAGTATATAGACAGTTGGTAGTGTGTAAGTAGTATATAGACAGTTGGTAGTGTGTAAGTAGTATATGGACAGTGGGTAGTGTGTAAGTAGTATATGGACAGTGGGTAGTGTGTAAGTAGTATATGGACAGTGGGTAGTGTGTAAGTAGTATATGGACAGTGGGTAGTATATGGACAGTTGGTAGTGTGTAAGTAGTATATAGACAGTTGGTAGTGTGTAAGTAGTATATAGACAGTTGGTAGTGCGTAAGTAGTATAATGGAGAGTTGGTAGTGTGTAAGTAGTATATGGACAGTGGGTAGTGTGTAAGTAGTATATGGACAGTGGGTAGTGTGTAAGTAGTATATGGACAGTGGGTAGTGTGTAAGTAGTATATGGACAGTGGGTAGTGTGTAAGTAGTATATGGACAGTTGGTAGTGTGTAAGTAGTATATGGACAGTGGGTAGTGTGTAAGTAGTATATGGACAGTGGGTAGTGTGTAAGTAGTATATGGACAGTGGGTAGTGTGTAAGTAGTATATGGACAGTGGGTAGTGTGTAAGTAGTATATGGACTGTGGGTAGTATATGGACAGTGGGTTGTGTGTAAGTAGTATATGGACAGTGGGTAGTGTGTAAGTAGTATATGAACAGTGGGTAGTGTGTAAGTAGTATATGGACAGTGGGTAGTGTGTAAGTAATATATAGAATCTTTGAACTCTGCGCAAGTTGGTCTAAAGCTGGCAGGCAGATTTTGGGATTGAAACTTTGCACCTCTACCTCTTACCCATTTTACCCAATCTTCTAATTTCCTGGGCTGAGTCATTGGCATTTCCATCAATATGACAAGGAAGAGTGCGAGAAGAAGCTTGGATCGAACAATCATATTCCCAAGAAATTATCATCTGCATGTATTTTCTCTGTATTTTGCTAATTTGGTTTTTTAGTACTATATTAGCACTCCGTAAGTAGTAATAGGTGGTGGAGATCTGATAATTCATTGTGTAAACATGACATGTGGACAGCAGGCTTTGTATAAGTAGTATAATGAAAAGTGGGCCTTACGTGAGTATTATGTGAAATGTGAGCTTTGTGTAAGTAGTACATTGAAAGGAGGATGGGTCAGTAGGAGTATGAAGGGTAAGTCAATCCTAGACTCATGTTTACAGTATTTAGGTACCCCACATTACAGACATAATCACATCATCTAAGGAGCACACAATACACCGTGTGACCTACAAACAGCTCCAGGAGCACATAAAGCCAGACACTACATAAGTACATGTATATATACCCTACCAGTGTGTGTATAATGCTGTACCCCTACCGTCTGGCTGCAGGCCCCAGTCCTCCTGGGCCCGTCCCCTAAGTAAAATTAGCTCTGTCTGTTGGACGCTCCCCCTGTGGCCGCAGCACCACCGCCCGTGGCCAGAGGCGAGAAGCAGAGAAGCATTGCAATTTGACAAGTTAGTCGGAGGATGAGGCAAGGAGGTGGGAAGTAAAAATGGAAATTGGTGATCAGCAGAATTACAGAGAGAAATGGGAAAAATTAGTCAGGCAGGGATAAGACGGGAAACTACATTCATAATGTGTATGACATTTCTCAGTCAGTAATATGGCTGTTGCTTGATTGCCAACAGAAAAATAAGAAACCATTGTCCAGAGGTAAGACAACGGTAAGGCACAAGGATAACCACAGTGTGGGGAGGAGGTAATTCGAGGGGAGAAAATCCAGGAAAGGTTAGTTCATACACCACAGTCTGCCAGAAATTTGACAGGACGACATGGGGCAGTATGAGTATAACGATGACCAGGCCGGTCTGGTTTGATGAGCAACAGGCGCAGGAGGACAGGAATGAGAGGAGGAAGAGCAGGCGGCGGCCGGACAAACACCAGGAGGAGTGAGGTAGAGCGGCCACCACGTGGAGGAGAGCGGCTGACGCGGCTGGAGAATGAGAAGACGCGGGGAGGAGGCGCGGTCAGACAGTGGGAGATAATACGGCAGTGGGAGGCACATCGATGGTGCTGACCGTCTTTATCTTAGCTGTGCTACTTCTGATGTCCGTTTATATATAGGTATATCCATACCACGTCTACTCACGTCTCAAAGCTCCTCTGTCCTTCTCTCAAGCACACAGAAATACCAAGCCCAAGTACACATGGTGATCGTCCTGACTGGGGCTGTTTCACTGGTGCAGGGCCTTATCGCAGTACACTTAGTACACCAGTGAACCCATCAAACACGGCAATAGGCAGGTTTTATAATAGAGAGTTTAAAGATTTGCCTACTTGTAACGTGTACGGCAACGTCTAGCCTACTATTTCGTATCATTCTACACGTACACGTTGCTATACAAGTCATGATCTTAAACTCTCTATTACCCATGGTCCTGTTCCACGCTGGAGTGCACATATGCACAGAAACACACGGGGTTTTCCATCACCACTAGGACCCCAAGTAATGCCCTAACACCACTGTTATATGAGACTAGTCAACACATCTTTCATTAAAATAGACAACACTTTATTCATATTGTTCTCCTGGAGGGGTGCACCCCCACCTCCCACCACGCCATTCATAGGTTGTTGGTCCAAACACGGCAACAGTTCGTTAGTGGTGTGACTTAGAGCCCTAGCACTGCCTCCCAGCCCCACACAGCCTCCCCCCCCCCCACGGACCCTACTTTGTAAGCGCTTACCCCGTCTTGATTACACCACACCGCACCACACCACCTGGTGGCCTGGCTGCAAACCACAGCGGACCCCGACCTTACACTTCCGCTGGGACGTGATCGTGGCTCCAACTTTGTGGTGTGAGTTCCGATCGTTACCGCTAAGGTGGCGTTGCCAGTTCCGACGCTGCTTTTTGGCTCCTGGGCTACTGCGGGGCCTTTCATTAGAGCTGCACGGGGTCCCCGGGGGCACTAGTGGCGCCCTCTTGTAGAGGGGTACTAAGAGCCTGCCGTATGTGGGCAACAAGCGTCCAGTGGTTGGCATCAAAGAGGGGGCTGGCATTTAGTGCAGTTTGGCTGTGTATGGTGGTGGGGTGTATAAAAGAGCATACCAAAAGAAACTGGTCTTAACACACTTTCACTCAATAACCTTCAGCACCAAAGAGTCTCTCCAACCTGCCCCGAGTTCACTACTACAGAAACATAGCTAACTGACTTAGTGAATTGGACTCTATGTATGACCATTTTCTGCCTCACCTTCTTCTGTAGCTGAAGTAGAAATATCTCCAAGACTTATTAAAACGCCTGATTTAAGCCCACTTCCTCCCTCTGTCTGTCTGTATGTCTGTCTCTCCCTGCCTCTCTGTCTCTCTCTGTCTGTCTGTCTCTCTGTGTGTGTCTCTCTCTGTCTCTGTCTGTCTGTCTGTCTCTGTCTCTCTCTGTCTCTCTCTCTCTGTCTCTCTCTCTCTGTCTCTCTCTCTCTCTCTGTCTCGCTCTCTCTCCATTTATTATTACAGACATGAAATCATTGTAAATCACAAGAAAATGTGTTGATTAGCATCTTACACACTCAAAAAGATATCGTAGAAGCTCATTATTGTTGGCTACACCAGTCCTTGTAGACAAGGAGAATAATAATATGACATCATCTTCAAGGCTTGACCGCATCGTACCAAAACCCAGGGAACACACCACTAAACAACAACATACCACCAGACACCGTTATTAACCATAACATCGCTACAAAATCATTAACCCTCTTCCCATATCCCTAAATCTTCTGCTCCCCTCTCTTACTACTACACACCACATATTTAGGCGCGGTCCCCTCCTACCTTAGCATTATCATGGCTAAACGAAGCATGCTATTCCAATTAACAGTTTTATCATGGTCATGTCGACTAGGGGTAATTAGGGCTCCCCTGTGCCCCATACGGCCTACTTAACCATAATTAATACTCCCTGTATGAGGAGCGTCATGGATGGACGGTACGTCATGATGTATGACGCCAACTACGTCATGTTCCGCTCACCAGGCAAAGCCGTCTGTTACGTCAGACGGAACGACGTACGACGTGACGACCACGCCTAGTTGTGATAATGTGTTTTATTTTGGGACACATGCATTTGCTAACGATCTGCGGTTGGTCATTCATCAACCTTTATTTTGTTTCGTTTTCCTTCATTACGGTCTCAATGAAATATAAGCTCTTCCTTTACTTTCCTTTGTCAGGTTATCATTTATACTTGTTGGATATTGATTCACCTGATTCATTAAAATTAAACCTCATCCATTGTATCTCATCGTACTTTTCTATACCTTCAGTGCCTGTAAGTAGGCGGTTGGCCAGGAGGGATCCAGCACACTTTGGTGGTCATGTTTGACATCTCCATATAATTAGTCTCAAAACAGGTAGGCGTTGGATCTAATTACCTAGAACTACCAAATGTATCACGAATAGTGCCATTCAAATACATCCCCTAAAACACAAGTATCGCCCCCCTCTCCCCCATTCAAACACATCATGTTCCCCCTCTCCCAACCATCCATCGCACTTCCTATGCCATACTCCCAGTGCCATTTACATGGTCATGTCAGAGTCTAGATGACCGAGCGAATTCACCCCCTGCACACTACCCACAATCCATCTGGTGAGGCTAACTTCCCGTTGACGTGACTGGGCCCATGAGTGGGCGGGTAGGACGCAGCCAGGTTAAAACGGACGTCTCCCTTGGGACCTCTCGAGGCTTAATTAAAATTCCCTCCTCGTTTGAAATTCAAAAAAGCCAGGCCCATTACACAATTTACGTTAAGCGCACGGCATCAACACAACAGAATATTGATTGTCCTATTGTGTCCAGACCAGGAGGCATGTTAGCCAGGGCATCTTCATTTGTGGAAAGTCAAAGTGAATATCAGATCCAATCCACAAAAAAATACACTAACCCTCACATCTCAATATAGGACATACAAAATGCCGATATGAATATGACCAGCAAACTGGTATAATCCTAATTGGCCCCAGGTGAAATTCAAAGGGCCAAACAAATTTAGGCAATAGGGACGAGGATTTGGAGATGATTTCTTTTGTTGCCTCTTCCGTCTGTGTGTGTCAATTATTGCCAATGGTGCTAACGAGGTCTCAGTAGTGTTGTATACTTCTCTACGAGCCATATCCAGCCTCCCCTGGCTGCCCTTGACACTGAGCATTCTAGATAATTATTCCGGCATCAGTGGCCATTTAGTGGACCACTAATCCTGAGACACCTCATTAGAGTGGCATTTGAATTCTAACACTTTTGCAGCTGGCTATTAGGACGGTACGTCAAGGCACGTCATTTGAATATGCATCCTAGAATGAGAGGGAATTAGCCCGAGGCTGCACATAACTTGTGCATCACGATCCCCCTGCAAAGGATCATTAAGGGTGAGGAGTCAGAGAAACTGAGGTGTCTATCCCCCGTCTTCTGTTATAAAAAAAAACAATGAAACAGAATGAGACAGAGACAGAGGCAGACAGGCATATAGAAGCAGTGTTGCACAGATTATTCCTCGTCTCGTGCTTTCACGTGTGTGCGTGATCACAAGATAGAACTGCGAAATGTCTCCAGAAATGGACCTCTGGCAAAAATGTAACCATTGTTTTAGTGGTGGGGGTTGAAATATATATGGACTAGAATAGGTTTAAATACATCTAATTCCATGGAGCCTCACGTGGACGTTGGTAATAGGTTCAAGTATCACCTTGACGAGCTGCTCATCAAGGACATGGGACATACTGCAGGATGAAGGGGTGGAATTAATAAGAGTCTACCGATAACAAGTGCATGACTATATATATCAAGATGTCCATCTTCCAGAGCATCAATTTTCCAGAATTGACGTGAGAAGGATGTGTGTTGTTGGTGCTTGTTACACAACTATATGCTACTTAGAGCAAGGAGATCTTACTCAAATAGAGCAGAGATAGACTTCATAGTTATACTAAATGGATTCAGTAATACCCCATTATCATTTTGATTATTAACTGTGTTGTGATGTAGAAATGTGATGGGAGTGCAAATAATCCATGCATTTTCTCTCAACCATTTGTTTAGTGGTCCATCAACCAAAAATGTACAATCCATTAATTTTTACAGAAGCCTTTAAACAAATTTATAAAATAAGTAAATGAATTGCCACATCACTGTTTATCCTATTTTTTGGTCAGTGTAAATTTGCACAATAACACAGCAATATCCTCTGTAATAATTACTATGCCACCGCCAGTGGTGACACAATTATGGTTAGAGGGGAGGCTCCAAACCATGGGCGTCTGCCAAAGGTGAAACCTTGCAGAAAAAAGGCTATATAGGTTTGGAGACATTCCGCAGTAATATGAATAATGCAATTGCCAATAATGAGTGCCAACCCTGCCCGGCCCTCCTCAACTCCGTTTGACAGCATGCCAAATTGGTCCAACCGCTCCCACGGCCTCCTGGGCATAGCTTCAAACTTAAATTACAAAAACAAGCATCGGGCTTTGATAGATATTTCCCTCCTAATTCATTATTCATAACTGAGTGCAGATCATATTTCGGCCAGGGCGGCCTATTGGTTAGGTGTGTCGACAAGGTATAGAGCAGGGGAATAAAGGAGAGGTGGTTTCTTTCACTCATAAAAAGGTGGTTGTATCCAGAATGCTTGCTGTGAATCACATTAACCCTTTATACCTTAACCAATTGCAGAAAAAATGCTTCATTTCCTCAAGATTTCATCGATTTTGGCCAAAAATCGGTCCTTTTTTTGCCCTTCACCGCAGTTTAAACCTTTGTAAAATATTATCTATCGCTCATATGGTGATAAGAACTTTACTTTTAAGTTTGGCTGAACAGTATAAAAAGGGAATGGCAACTTTTGTTCATTTTTCCTTACTGATATATCTACTGTTGTCATGCCATCATGGTGAAAATCGCCAGAAATTCGGCCGTCAACGACCGTTTTGAGGAGACTAGACATGGCCTTTTGTGGCCGTTTTAAGGTCTAAAGAGTTAAGGGGGGGGGCCTGAGGTGGTATACATCTGTATCTGGAGATCAGGTTATAATGGGAGGCCTTAGCTGATACATTCAGGATTGCGATGAGGTAGGGTGCTTAATAAGAGATAGGTATTATTGGAAGGAAAGAAGGAAGGATGGTAGGGAGGGGAGTGATGGGAAATGAAGGACTCAAGTGGATGAGGGAAGGACAGAAGGAAGGGAGGAGGCAAAGAAGGAAGAGGGGGGACGAGGGGAGTACGGATAAATGGGGGACGATATAAGCTATATGGACTTACAAGTTATTAATGAGGAAGGGAAAGATATCTGAAGAGAGTAAGTGAAGGAGAAATGAAAAAGAGAGCAAATGGTTCAGAGTTGATAGGAGGCATGGGGGACACTGACTATTTTATAGTAGGTAGTAGGTACCAGCTGCAAAACTAAAGCCCTCTCCTCTTTTTTGTGCTATTTGATAGCCCCCTGTAAAGCAGAATACTTTGACTACTTTTATAGGCTCCTGTTGTCAAGAGGTCAGATGACAGCCCCTCTTCCAAGACATTCTCCAATTTAAAATGAGGTCCTCTGGTGGTAATATTCAGGAATTCAGAATCTACAGGCCTGCAATGAAATACTTAGGTCTTTTGATTATTTATATTACCATTTGTAGCAGATATCCACAGCCCCCTGATTTTAGATTTTCGTTTCATCCACATCCCCCTTTTTCCTTTCAGACAGGTTAACAGCCACCCCAGGTAAAAAGGAACGTTAAGTAAAGGTTGATTAACATTCACTTATGGTTAGTTGGACTAACATTAATTTTGTCCAAAAACATTTATTCAGTGTTGGTTTGGGTCCACGAAATGGAGTTAAGCTGAACAATCTTTGAACGTTTTTTTTTTCTACTCGGAAATGACGTTAATTTAACGTTAAGTTGTCTGAGTAGCCCCCATTCCACAGAGAAAGGGGGAGGGAATGTGGAGAGAGAGAGAGAGAGAGAGAGAGAGAGAGAGAGAGAGAGAGAGAGAGAGAGAGAGAGCCATTTACTGTTAGATATGTTCAGCGAGTGAGGCAGAAGGGAGAGAGGGAGACGAATAGAGAGGTAGAGGGAAGGGAAGGAAAAAAAGGAAGGAGGCTAGTGTGAATAAATGGAGGAAGGGAATATATATAGAATGTAAAGGATAGGATCTGCAGGGAGAGGGATGGTCATGGAACATAGTCATATGATGTCATGTTGGACAGACCCATTCATTGAGATGATACTGATTAAATTTGGGGAAGACAAGAAGTAAGGAGCAATGGATGACAGGGGCAATAGTGAGGGAAAGGAAAGCAATCAAACAAGTGGGCCCATCATAGAATAATAACAACTGGGAGATTGAGGTCTGGAAAAGAACGCACAGCAAGCAAGTAAGGGTGTAGGGGTGAATGCTACAGGTGATATAACATTCATGGAATTACTCACTATCTGACGGCCATGCCTGTATTGGATTATCTGAGTGGCGGCAAAATGTCGTCTGCAAATTGGAAGGCGGCCATTGACCTGCGCGTTCCCGCTCTCATGTCGGCCTAACAGGGTTAAGGGAAAACACATTACTGTCAGTGGGAGCTGCACTATCGTAATGTATATATTTCCCCCTATTTCTGCCAATGCATATTTACCACTACTGTCTGTAGATTGGGGATACATATTCATTGTACTGCAAAGGGTAAAAAAATTAGGTCGATGACAAAACGATCTGAACATGGCACTCCTTTACGGAGCATACTTAATTGAACTCTTTAAAAGAAAAGACCACCCTATTTTCATGATTGCACCAGAGAAGCCTGCTCTCTGCCCTTATGGTTACAGATGAGGTGCAGACTATGACAGAATCTTTTTATTCATTATAAAGATTACCAAAAGAGGCCATCGCGAAAATAGGGTGGTCTTTTCTTCAAGTTGTTTATACTTCGGAATTAAGATCATCACAAATGGTAGTCAATGCACTTAAAGGATCATCAGAATTCTACATTTTCACAATACAGCATGTAATATCACCATTTGCATTAACATGAGTTGATATTGGCAGCGTGCATGATGGTTCCTATAATTCTGCTCTGATATATCCACTGGCAAATGCTATTGGTGTAGATGCCCTCTGCTTTAAATATAAAGTGTTTTATTCTGAACCTATTTCAGATATAATTGCTACAACTAATTATGATTGCGTTGTGTATGTTACCAAGAACTTTATCTCCTGCTGGGGACAATAGATCTTTAGCAGACTCTCTGGTCTAGTTCCACCATCTGCCACTACCAATGGGTGGCGTGCTGTCCCGGCCTCAGGGAACGCTGAAAACTCCAGTTCCTTGCAGCTAAATAAGTTTGTCTGCCAAAAAAACGCCTTCATACACAAAATAAACGACCATGCTTCCTCATCTTCTTTTTAAGAATAATGCCCTTTTTCCTGTCATCATTATCCTTCACATCAACCATGGATCAATTATGAAAAACGGGATCTTTTCTTTTGTACCCTTTTCCTCCTCCTTCCCGTGTCTTCCTCCTTCTTTCCTGAGCCACAAACGGATCATGCCGCGTTGTTTTGGGGAGGTTTTTAGGTGAATAAAAAAGGTGAAATGCCCAGAGAAAGTGTGTGCCATGATCCTTTAATACCATCAGCGGCTCACAATGCGACATGAGAAGTGAACATTGACTTACATTTTACTATGATTAAAACTGGCATGGCTCTCAC
Organism: Acholoe squamosa; assembly: GCA_949317995.1. Taxonomy (NCBI): domain Eukaryota; kingdom Metazoa; phylum Annelida; class Polychaeta; order Phyllodocida; family Polynoidae; genus Acholoe; species Acholoe squamosa. The sequence goes on from OX439043.1 coordinate 63,420,149, forward strand.
TCACCCCGCCGTTTGGTGGTTGATGTTGGGTTGGCGTGAGTTTGGGGGAGACTGCGTGCTGGAGGGATAGATGTGGTCATGGGCTGATGGTTTTTATTTTTGGGATAGTGAAATGGATCGGGGTGGGGTGAGGGGGGGGGGTAATCAACGGTGTTTCCTTGGGCCGCACGCAGACAGGAGGGAGCTGAGAGATAGCCAATACATGACTGGAGTATCGGTGGCTCTTGAATCATTGAGGAACGCTGCGTCTGTTTTTACTTCACATCTACGACACTAGGTGGCCTGCCTGCATAGTCAGCTCAGATGGCATTGTAAACTGGGTAGGCTACACACATTTTACTGATAGTATATGATACTTAATGTAAGACAGTTAAAGAAATTCTGATGAATTATATACAATCTAAAAAAATCTATGATCAACTAAACCAATTGTCATCCACCTTAAAGTCTTAAGACGTTAACCATTATTTGACTGTGCCTGACGGCATATACATTCAAATTCTCTTGTCCTCAATAGGCTAAATAAATAGCTATGATAGGCACACCGATACCTGACTTTAGAACTTGATTGTATATGATATACATTCAAGAGAGAACAAATCAAAAGTACATTCCTCTTCTTGTGTACGGTATTATGTAATAGGTAGTAATTATTGATTTAATGGACTAGGAAGAGGATTTACCCAATATGATGTTACCTTAGTATCTTTACCTCATATTGAACAGGTAAAACACAAATCTATGTGGTGTTAAAGATAGACCTATAGCTGAATGAGAGCATAGTGATAAAAATAGTAATAATCCTCTTTAAAATGGGCAACCTTTATACAACGTACATCCTTTAAATCGTAGGACTGCTTGTGAGTAAAATGTAAATTAAGAAGTCTGCCCCATTCGTCCCCCCTACACCTGTCAGGAGGCGCAGTCAGCTACATAGTAAATACTCCAAGTCCCTGTGTTCAAAGTGGCGTGAACAGGATTGCTGATTTCTCCCTCCTCCCCATCCCAGATGTCAGTTCGTTAGGCACATTGTCACCCCTCACACTACCAACATCTCACCTCCCATTCTCTCCTACCAGCACGGGTCACTGGGACTTGTTGTCAACCAATCAAACGCTCGTTTACATCTGTGCTCGGCGGCCATCATTAACACTTGTATACAGGCATACAGTAGCGCCACATTGCCCCTGGTGGTAGAAGTGCTCATTAGGAAGTGTAAGGCACGTGGCTAGGGGCGCCTTGGGGAGGTCCTCCCAGGGAGAATTGTACAGACTTAATGAATGACTGTTGTCGTGTATATAGCCCACTTTACACACACTACTGCCTCTTATTCTAACACTACCCCGCCCATAACACACAACTGACAACTGGTGGTAAGCTACATCCGGGCCTCCAGCTGTCACTCCCCTGTCCCTGGCTTATAAAATGTGTAAATACCAGAAATAGTGGTATTCAATAAAACAGGCAGCGTTAATGGCAATCAGGAATGACTATAGGTATTGTGGACACTTTTACCTGTTATCAAACCAGTAGGTAATGAATGATTAGGCCCTTTAATTAGCCCTTGCTCTTGTAATTTTCATTCCCTTTGACTACATCAATTCAGACATCTGCGATTTCTCTTTCATGGGTTAATATAAACCGAACAGAAAGTCTGACACAAGTCTAATTGACAGTACTGATCATGCAAGAAGGGATGTTCATGTTTTCAATGGTAGAAAAAAGAATTTCCACCGGTGACCATGCAGCTGTGTCTGCATTGGAGAAACACGTTATATGTTTTAAGAAATCCTGGTGCTAATTCCCAATGTGTGACAACGGCGAAAAGTGGGAATGAACCAGTGGGAGATGTCATATATGCACTTAGGCCATGGATAGAAGGGAAAAACTGAATCCCCAGAATCTTTCCTCCAGATTCACGGAACCCCCCTCCTCATATCCCTCCTCCCCATCACCAGCACAATACCAGCACCACACCGGAAAGTCGCTAATTCAGGTCGCACAGGTCGGCCGGATCGTATTTCGACGAGGAGACTGCTCTCAGAGCAATTATGGAGATTCAATTATGAGCAGCTCGTCTCATTTGGGACCATTGCCACCGTCCGCCTGAGCTGCTCCTGCCGTACCAGGGCACTATAGTGCCGTGTGTGTGGCACCCTCTGTAGTGACTAGTGGTGGAGGTTTGACACCTTTCGGTGGCAAGAAAAGCAGGTAACAAAGTGCTGTGGTGTTTGTGGTTTGACAGAGGCGTCCAGTTCGTTACCTGGCTGCTGTGGGGTTTATTCACCTGTGTGTGTGTGTGGGGGGGGGGAGGGCGGTCTGGTGTTAATTTACCTGTTTGAGACACCTGCACCTGGGTACGCACTGGGACGCACACCTGGGGGCCTCCGTATTAATGAGCAGGATGAGTCTTTAAAAAGGATTCGAAACCAAAGATGTAGCGCAAGGATGTCTGGAGAGTTCAGTCTTTGGTAGAAGACGCTCCAAGTCTTCCAGTACATGTATATTCAGTTATCCTTAATGTATAGTCATTCCGTTTATCCTAAGTGTCCTATCTTGCACTTAAGTATGCGAAATCCCTGAGGGAAAAAAACTGGTAATTTCATATGTATCCAAATACAATATTGTTATGATTTGGGAAGCAGTATGGCGTTTTGAATTCTAGAAATTACATATATCTAGAGCAGTCCTCAGCTACTCACGTCATGCAGATGACGCAAGCGCCATAAGGATGGCAAATCTAAACACTTTAAAAGCATGTCATTGTGACGTCACATACGTCATGATCACGTCAGACACGTCATGGTGGCGTCACAGAGGATGGCTGTCAGAGTAGACATGGCGTCTCTTGTAGCTTTTTACAGCTCTCGCCCAGGACGGATGAAACCCAACACGGCCTACAATTGCATTATTCTACAGGGAGCGGGACCCTTGTACCGATCTCCACTCGCCTGGTGACGGTCTAGCAGGGTGTGGAGAGCAGCTCACCAGGAGCAGCTCAGGTTACTGCCAATTATAAGGTACCCCCTAATTAGGGAAAGCTACATGCTCATCATGCCGTGGTCTAGTGTGGATGAAGTGGCCAGACTGGATATCGCATGGAGATGAACAGTTATTATTTATCTTTATTTTCATTGGATATCTCTCTGGCGTGGACCAAATTATATGTATACATAAAAAAGTGGAAACCAATTACCTCATGGTGGAGGGGGGTATAAATACTATAAATCACCATTCTGTTTAACCCAATGATAGCAAATATGAAATATAAAAACACAACAAAACACGACGTAGCCCGATGGCCTTTCAGTGACCCCCGATATTTCTGATGTCAGTGCTTCGCTGACTCTCTCCAGACCTTTATTTGGCATCCACTGATAAGACGATGTAATTATGCATGCTCGTATTCTCCATGTCACCATGTGTCTACTCTAGAATGATTGCATAGTTATTTCTGTATTCCTGTGGGATAGTCCTCTCATGATTATATATAATGCCTTTTTGTCTATTTGAGCGTGAAATTTTTCTTGTTTATTTTTTTTCTTGTTCGGTGTTTGGCTGACCTGAAAAGCGTATGTACATGATTTTTGCCAGATAAAAACTTGTTAAACTCAAACTCAAACTCTATGTACCTTTGTTCTGTGTCCAGTCCTCCGTCCTCCTCCCTGAATTAGGCTCTCTTTTCTCATTTGTATCCCCTTTTATATGTATCTCTCTTTCTCTTTCTCTCTCTCTCGCGTTCTCTCTCTCTCTCTCTCTCTCTCTATCCCTCCAGGCTCTCTCTTCCCCTCCCTCCTCTTCTCTATTTTTTCTACTGTATTTCTGCCACCGCTCCCCCTCCCTCTCCCTTTTATGTCTGGCATCCCTACCATCGGGACACCAGGGATTTATTAGGACAGGAATAAAGTTGCCCCTGTCCCTGGAGTAACGTTTCTATCCGTCAGTTTCCCCTCCTCAAACCGCCCCCAAGTCTTAGTTCTTTCTCCTCCGTCGGACAAATTGGACCCATACGTTTGACATCCGGTCGGCCATGATGGATCAGCGCATGCGTAAATGTCACTTCCGTTTGCGCACGACCCACAACGAGGAGCACGGCGCCGCGCATACGCACTAATCATGGATAGGGCAATCTATGACAGGAGACGGAGAGTGGCGAGTGGAGTTAAGCGAATTAAGAGTTAATAGATTAAAATGAGAGGGCTCTGTCTGAAATTATACATTAAAACGCCACAGAGCCAATTTAGCTCAGCGCCACGACCTCTGACTTTGTGCATTCTGGCTGAAAATGGCGGCTGGACCCTTGGGACTCATGGATACTGGCCCAATAAGAACTGTCAAAACACAAACACATTTCTACCAGAGGTGAAGAGGGCTTTTATAATGTATGCAGCTGATCAGTGGATTAATACAGAAAGGGGAGCGAGGTACTCAATAGTTGTGTTTAATCTCCTCTTATAGAGTGAGAGCTGCTCAAACACGACAAGTTAGAGCAGTGTTTGCCGTGTTGTCGTATGTGGTTTCTGTATGGACGAGTCGGGGAGCGGGAGGGCTGGCTGGTGGCCCATTAAAGGAGATTGGCTGGAATTGGGAAAGTGGGCGATAATTTGATAATTGCCCCCACGGCTGAAATATCACTTTTCCCTAAATTGATTTTGTGTTTGCTGAGTCCGGACGTCACAAGGCACCACTGGGTGCCGTCTGTATGTTTCTGTTTGCACCTTCCTATCTACATTTCCGAGTTTCTGTCCCTCTGATTCCATACATTAGACATATTGTCGTAGTGGGTTTATGATAAAGGGCCAAATCAAGTTACAATGATATAGCTCTAGATTTTATAATGGTAAACGTAGGACAGCTTTTCCCTCGTTACACAATTGACAGTAATAAGGCATAGAAAAGCAGGTTGGTATTATCAATCTCCAGGTGAGTGAGTGAGTGAGTGAGTGAGTGAGTGAGTGAGTAATAGAGGTTTAACGCCATTTCGTCAGCTAAGGTCATATTCATGGCGAGAACTACATTACACAATTTCACAGAGGAATGTGTCAGTGCCCGCGCATATGTGCACCACACACATCCTGAGGGGATAGGAAAGAGGAGAAATAGACCCTTTTAAGTGGGCTAGGGAGGCCCGATCAATCTCCAGGTCTATGGTGTGAGGCTCTACTTATAACTTGAGTTATTCAGCTATAGACATACCGTAGTACCTGTTCTACATGTATATGGTACGGCTTATACAAGAGGATGCATGGGCAACACAGGAGGCCATTTGTTAAGGTACTACGACTGCATACGATCACTATGATTTGACAGCCTAAAAGTTGTTGCCAGTGATCGTAGGTAATGCCCTGTGACTGCTCAGTACGATCAGCACTATTTATGCAGCAATCACATAATGTTTGGTAGGGCAGTCTTAGTGCTGCAGGTGCGACATGACCAATGCTATTGGACTGTATTGTCACTAAAGTAAGGGTCCCCACTACGTTTGAAAGTGAGCAGTCATAGCACAGAGAGAAGAACACTGATCGCTTTGATGCATACTGCACAGGTCACAATTTGTCTCCTACATGATGTGTATGAAGGCATGTCGAAAGAGGTTGACGCTCTCATATTTGGTTCGTCAACTCCACTTGACATGCGTAATGAAGACATGTCACATATTCCTGATCCATGTACCTGAGTGCTAGGTAATACTGTGAGACAATTATGTAAGGGCCAAGAGCAGTCAATAGCTATGTACCAATGGTTCAATCAAGGCAGGCCTATAACAGAGGCCAGGGGATATCATAGTCCCACAGACCTGCAACAACAAGGCACTTTTTCCTATCTACAGAACTTCTACTTGACTGAGGACCTCTATGCAGTCCATAAGACAAGGGCATGGAGGTGCATGGCAATGCCATATTTCTCCATGTACTGTAGATACTGAGATTATAGATTGTGGGTTAGCATACTATATTTTGGTATTTTCACTGACTCACACATAAGGTGTCTCACCTCTCCTGTTGAAGAATTCAGGATTGTGGGTATCTATTTTGATGTTCAATAACAAAAGCAAATTTAACAATGAAATAGAATTACCTACCATTCATTGATAGTATTTACAAGTCTTAGTGATCTATTCTTCATGAAAACAAAATGACACAGGTACATCAAATGCCTCAAGTGTTGGTAGTATCTCTTGGTAGTGATTATTCCTGAAATCAAAATGGTTGTTTGCCCCATCTACTGGAATATCCTAGAACAATTATGTATGTCAAACCATCATACGTCAAGTGCCTTCGACGTGGCCGTGAACCTAGTCAACTCACAGATGACATGGCATTTTAAGGCATGTCAGATCATATGAGGATTACTGTGTGCTACAGTTGCCATGGTGACATATGTGCACATGTCCCAATGACATGTGCTCTCTGTGTCAAATCAAGTTGACATAGGTATACATGTCACTTTGTCAGGAAGACTTTTTTCAGTGAGCCTGTTAGGAAATGGCCTCCAGAGGATCGGCCAAAGTTAATGTGTACCTTATGTGCGAGGTTTTAGAACTAAGGAAAAGTTCCAAAATTGCGTGTAAAAGGTTCCTCCTGTGCAATATTTCAATACATGCCTGAAGTTGTTCTAAACGATGAAACTAGAATGTAATTTGCTCTCTATATGGACAGTACTCAAACGGTCAGGACAAGTTGTTTCTAGGGAATTAGGATTTTACTACGGCCATAGCCATGACAATTTCAGTGACAGATATTGATTTGATTTTTATTGAACAAACAACTAGGCGGTTTGCACCACGAATTTTCATCTGATGTGTACAAAAATTGAGAAGAAAAAAAAAAGAAAAAAGATTCAACATATATACTACAAGGGTATGTAATCGCCTGTGTAGCATTTTGCACTGATGTTTATAAAAAAAAAGAAAAAGAAAATCATCCTAAAGTATGGTAGCATTTGTTGGTCTTATATTGAGTATCACAACAAAAGGAAGTGATAGCTGGTCACTTAGACCAAAGCGGTTGTTTCATCAAATGCCTGTATAGAGGGCAGATAACAAGGATTATGAGAAGAGAACATGTCTATAGAAGATGAATTTAGGCCGTGGGGCAGTGCTGATGCACTATACCTTTAACCAGTCCAGCATTATGTTCAGTAGCGCTTTACACTATACAACAGCGGAGAACTTATTATTGGGGCAGTGCTCATGAACTAGACCTAATAAGTTAGTCATTGTGGCTGAGAGATGTCCATGAGGAAAAGAACTTCTTGTCCTTTGATGTCTGGGGTTAATATGAGCAGTGCTAATACTCTGGACTTACATATTTATAATTGGCAGCAGTGCTTATCAAGCGGACAAAGGTTGTGAATAATAAGTAGTTAAATGAATCAATAAATAATAAATGAATAGATAGATAGAAGGCCACCGCCATGCTATGCAGAGAACAATGCTGATGCACTGGACTTGCTTGTCAGTGGTGTGACCAGTGAGGCTAGGCATAGTTATTTAAACTAACTGGCTTTTTGCATCAGTAAAATCAATTTTACTTAATGTGTTCTTAAAACCTTCTTTCTTTTCTAACTTTTGGGTTTGATGGTCTAAAGAGATCCAGAGGATTAAGCCTCGAAGCAGTGGGGATTTTTAGCTTAATTTTAAGGTTGCCTCTAGCCACTATTTCCAATGGTATCAGTTGTATTTTCTTTATTTTGTGAAAGCTTTTACATGAGCATTAGTAATTGTATGTCCCTGCGCCTAGCAAGAGTGTCTATTTTACAAGCTCTGTGGAGATCAACCTCAGAGATCTCCATGGATATTGACCAGGAGCCTGCATCCCCCCTCTCCACCTGCAGGCCCCTACTTAAGAGTTTATTTGACTCTTTTGATCCTCAAATTAAGCAATAACTGGGGCTATATAAGGGATGTGCCCCCTTTATTAGACCCTGTGGCAGGTAGAGACACTATGTAAATTTTACAATGGGGCATGCCAAGTAGTATAGGAAATTTATATTTAACTCTGGTTAAGCCAAATGTGTAGGAAACGCACCTACTTCATGTTCTATTTTCATGGTCGTATACAGTGGTATATGTATTGTAGATTTCACCATGGTCACATCAGGTAATATAGAAATTTAGATTTCACTAAGGTCACGCCATGTAGTATAGAAAAACGTACTCTTACTGCGGGCATTTCAAGAAGTAAAGGCAATGGAGATCTTGCTATGGTCACACCAAGTAGTCTAGGAAATGCATTTTTCTTGTTAGGTAACTAGTAGATAAATGAAATGTTGATTTTTCTACAGTCATGACAAGTATAGATTAGGAAGTGTACATTTCTAAGATCCAAGTAGTAAAAAAATTTAGATTTTTCTATGTCCAGTAGTACAAGAAATGTAGACGTTTCTATGGCCATGCCGAGTAGTATAGGGATTTTAGATTTTAATATATGGCCAGTAGTAGAGGAAACATAGATTTTGCTGGTCGTGACAATTATTATAGGAAAAGTAGATTTGCTAAGGCCATGCCAAGTAGTATAGGAAATGTAGATTTGTGATTGCCATGTCAAGAAGCATAGGAAACGTGGATTTTGGTATGGCCATGCCAATTAAGTAGTATAGGAAATGTAAATTTCGTATGGCTATGCCAAAAAGTATTCACATGCAATAAAGAACGATATGTACATGTATGGTAATACAAAATAACATGTTTGGATTCTGCATATAGCATTGTTCTTTGTGCGTATAAACAGTACCAAGAGTAGCTCACTTGGCAGTAACTCAGTGAAGGAGTAGCTCAGTGAGGAGTAGACCGAGGGGTAGGAACTCAGCGCTTCTCTATGGTCATAAAACCCGGACAGAGACCCCACCCCTCCCCCTCACACACACAAACCCCAGCCTGTTAACATGTCCAAGTGCAGAGTCTTGTCACCACTATTTCTTCCTTTTACCCCCCACTCTACCCCTACTTCACTCCCTAACCCCAGCACCTGCAATTCCACCCCTCACCCAATCTTACCCCCAGAGCACAAACGAGGGGCAATTGAGAGATAGCGGGGCCGTGGGCGTGCTGAGAGTAACCTCACCGCGGGTGAATTATTTCATTTAGTTTCCCTGAAGAAATCTGGCGGCTTGGCAGGGCCCGGAGACTGTATGATAAATTTCCCTTCCCGCCCTGCCCCGCGGCTCAACAGGTCCTAGTGGTGGAGCCTCCTGGTGGTCATCCATCAAACTACAAATGGAGGAAATGAGTATTTACTTTTGGCCAATTTATGCGGCGGAGGAATACTCTGTGGGCTACCCCGCCTGATGCAGTAGTCTTGTGGACTAATCTGGCCGATTGATAAAATATATCGGAGCAGAAGCGAAATGGGAAGGGAGTGGGGGCAGGGGGAATTATTACTCCACAACTCCCAGAACTCCGTGCGAGTTGGCCTCGGCCATCAGCCAGTCCTACTTGCAGATATTGCTCCGCGCATATGGGACTTTGACGTCACAGAATATAGTACCCCGAGCCCACCTCCATTTCTTCCTGTTCTGGGTCCTCTTTCTTACCCCCTCCCGCACCCTCCTACATCCCGTGGTGGTATCAGCCCAGCACCGATCGGCATATGGCGGGAGCCTGATCGGCGACAAGAGGCGGACCACAGGGACGCATTCCACTTCCTACATCCACCGACGAGGCACGTCTTCCTCACTACCGTGTTCTTTGTTGAGTTTCATTAAATGGCAATAGACGCTCATAATTATTATGACATTCGCTCTGTGTCTGCCGGTCTCTGTCTTTGTCCGCTCTCTCTCGGACTCTCCCTCCCACACATTCCTCTCTCTGCCCCCCCTCTCTCTCTAGCTCACCCGAAAAAGAATTTGTGTGCCTATACTGTTGCAGATTTGAATTGATTGATATAGACGAATGCAATAAAACAAATCTTTGGCTGTTATCTAGCTGGGTGGGTGATGTTTGAGTTAAACAATTTTTATTGGCAGAAAACCATCATACATCTAAGCTTTTCAGGTCAGCCAAGTAACAAATATCAACTGTAAAAAAGGTCTTTCCAAGATGGAGAAAACTCTCAAAGCATCAATAGGATTACAATACAGGGTATAGTTATAGTTAGACAATCTATCTAAATTCACATATGCCAGATAAATCAATGTGAGATACTGGTGCCCTTGAATCACAGTTTATGTTAACTATTTTGTGACCTTAGATGTGCCATGCCATGGATACACGTTTTTGTCTATCAGCATGGTCGATAATACTGGATCATATATAATCAGAATACAATCTGATAAACAAATCAGCCTAGGTAAGTGTCTATACACAAGAGTAGAACTGTTAGGCCTATTCTTCTAGACCAAACCGCTTTATCCCCCTCCCCCCCCCACTCCCACTTTACCCTACCCATCCCATCGTGCTCTGATGATAACCGAGGCTGATAAAACCTAAGAGCAGACGACAATTCCTGGTGTGGCGGGAAACTCCTCCCTGTAGATACTTATCGTGGACGAGTGAATAATTGCCGCCTTCCCACACTAGGCGCCTTGGGTGGTCCTACCAGGCGGCCTGGGAGGCACAGAAGGATGGGGGGGGGGCAGTGGACAAAGTGGGGTTTCGGCACGGTCATTTTTATCACTACGACTGTCTTACTCAGCAATTACTAGTACTGCCGATACCCATCTCTGCCCTGTTTCCCCTCCTCCCGTCCTTCCTCCCACCCCACCCCAATCCTCCGTTATCATTCAGGCCGCGTAGAGACTAATTCTCAACGCCTATTAAGTGCAAGGGAATTAATTTGCTGCACTATGTCCATGTGTCATTCCGCCACCCGCGGACTCTCTAGCGGAGTGATCCGGGTGGTGAGGGGGACTTCCGGCGGGTCAGAGGGCGCATGCGCGGTCCCTGTGATGATATCACTATGCCTTTGTCTCGGGGTTCATAAATACTCGACCCCAGGCCGTATGGACAAGGGTTTGTAAATATTCGGGGGTGGGGTGGGGGCTATTCTTTTTTTTTGTGTGGTGGACAAAGGGGGTGGAACCAACGTAGACTCAACCTAATAATAAATGGGATTCATCAATTTCGGTAAAAAAGAACACTTATTAACATCGGAGCCTTTTAGAGGGGAGAAAAAGAAAACTTGCAGAAGGAAGGCATTATTTTCTGCTTGTTCACATTGGTTTAAGTTATTGTCTGGACCCGTCCTATGAGAATTTGATAGTTATTCCCATAGGGCCTCAGATATGGACCCCAAAGGGGGATTTAAAAGGGTAGGACATTAATAAATAGCCTTAGTAAACTGCAGTTCATGTGCTCTTACATGGCGGCCATTCTCAAACAGAAACATTATGGAGATTATATCACCTAGCACCGCCCACCCAAGATACATTGATTGTTGGTAGTAGATTATAAATGTCCAAAGTATGGATGTGTTTGGCTCCAATTTCCTGATACAAGATAGGACGGCAAAGATGATTTATGGCTCGTCAATGCAGACGGCTCCTCTTTGATATGCATAAACACAGGGATATAGCATATATCTGGCGTCGTTTGTGTTAAAATGTGAGTTTGATAAGGGGTAAGGAAGGCATAGACTGGTTTTATTCTTGGAAATATAATATGCTGTTGTATAATTCTATGAGGCTGAAGATGTCATACTCATCAACCAAGTAAGTTCCAATCTCCTCAGATATTCAGAATCGGTAATATGACGTTTATTATGTACATACAACAGTAGTAACATTGGTATCATGTCTATGTTAATTTATCCTTAGTGTTTTTGTTCGCTCCTGAGAAAAGCCAACATCTCCATATACTACTTCCACTAAGTCGGCCTGGAACACCAAGCGCTATGTTTGGTGTTAATGTATGTATGCTCGTGTTGCTTAAACTTATCTAGACTATTTTATCAGTAGAAATGGATCTAGAGGGACGATGGAAGATTCGACACAGAATTTCTGAAGCGATATTCCAAAATATCTGAAGCAAGCCCCCCCCTACTACATTGGATCAAAATATGCAGTAGTTCCTTAGGGCGGGGGTCCATTAGTTATTGGTACACTATCTTAATTTATCTGTATGCAATATTTTAAAGTTGTGACACCTCATGCTACTCTCCTAATTAATATAACCACATATCACTTGTACATATGCAATTACAATTACGAGAATATGCTCCCCTGACTTCAGGATCCATGATGGTCTAACACTCTCCTTTCCATTCCTTCTCCCACCTCTGGGACCAGCACACATAGGCTGGTATCTCCCTCTACTCTGCTGTACCTAGAAAAACTCCCTTCTCTCCTCACTGAACGCCAACAAAGAAGAAACAACCAGCCCACCCACCTGAGAGTTATTTTTCATGTCTTTAATCAACATTTACCAGCCTCTCCATATAACACCCAACCATTGTGAAGTTGCCCAGTTCCCTGAACTGTAGTCTCCACTGCCTCCTCCAGCCTTCCCACCCCCAGACCCAACCAGGGGACTACAAAACGGCCCAGGAGCCTCCTCCCTGCTGAATAGTCTTCTTATTCCCCACAGCCCTGGAGGTAATCAGCAAGGTAGGCCTCCAGCACGGCCCAGCAGGTGTTAGGGGACCCTAGCACCTCCTGGCTTCTCACATAGGGTGCCAGCAGAGGCAAGGCTGTGTAAAGAACAGGTAATTACATGTAATTTTGATAGAGCACTGACTCTGTCACCTTGCCAGGGTGGTGGCTGCCTGTCAGGTCTCTAAGTCCTTAAAATGGAAAGGATCCATTCATGGTGGCGTTTTTATGTGGTTTTATTGGTTCCCATTCAAGGAGGTTGCTCAGGCAGGGATCAAAGTGGAATGGGTGTTATTGGTATGAAGGCTTTGGATGAAGAAAGAAGGGCCAGATCATGCAATGAGGGTATTCAGATTGTTCAGTGCCTTCAGAATTAACTTTTAAGAGCTTTCCTGATCAAACACCTGTAAAGTTTTGTGTCCGGTATTCCCAACTAATAAACCTGCAAAGTTTAACTAATTAAACTACGGTAGAAAGGAAACGATATTTAGGAAAACTGATAGAGGAAATCTCATTGAAAGGGCCTTTGCTCCTAACCTCTTGCTTACAACATGCACTATGGCACCAGAGTCCTTTTATTGGTTTCTGCTTATGATTAAACCTAAAATCTATGATAACCCATATTACCATGTAGATCTATCCTATTTGTACCGTTATAAAGTATGCCTATTCATCACAACGTGAGGAAATATTGAACAGTTGGTATCTGATATAGGCCCAGTCTTACTCCATGGCTGGATCCACAAGAGTGACCATTGGTCATGGTCAGTGAAGCATGTCTATAGTGACCAGGCCCTGTTCGGGTGTGTACTAAGATTGAGGGGTGACTAACCTGCCTGACTTCTATCCCAATACCCCCATCCTGAGTAGGGATGTGCGTGGAGCAGCAGGGGTGGAGGGATAGAGCTAATTACCCCTATGACCACCGTTATACATATCATATTATGATAGAAGATGGCTGGGTATTGCCTTCTAGCATCTTACTACCTATTACATTCACACAAAGGACCTTCAAATGCCAATCCCCCGTCACACCTTTGTCTTAGAAGGGTCAAACACTTGAGGTCCTCTATCTTCTTTCTTAACTGTGAGACAGATACACTATATGGTAATAATTAGACCCTCTCTCTGATATAGAATATATGTGACAATTGATATCTTTATAAATCATATGAATTTGGGGGGATGGTTTTGTAATAGGACAGGCCTACTCAGTGAAACAGATAAACATGTATCAATGTGGCACCTCTAATATTCTCAGAATATACATGTAGATGCCAAGGTAAAAGGAATCTCTTGTTTATCCGTATATTTTACATTGTCTGGATATAGTCTATGAATACAACACCATTCATCATTAATTTGTACATCTTCAGGAATGAAAGTAGATGGCATTTAATCAGAATTAACTTTTATCACCGTTTGCCAAATGTTGGATAGTACCTCCTCTACTAAAAACCTTGCGTGATCCTTAAAATATTATCTTGATCTTATCTCCACATAGACAACTAATCAGTAGAAATGTAGTGGATGGAGAGTAGGGGTGAAGGGCTGGAGGGGTCGGAGGGTGGGCGAGAGCCAAAACACTCATCAGTGTCACATGGAAATCCACTGGTGATGGGAGTAGCTCATCAACCAGCACTCAGATAGTGGTTAGACATGATGAGCAGCTCATAGTGACGGACATTTACTGATCAAGGTCAACCAGGGAGGTGCACAGGGAGGTATAACTCATACAGAACAAGTGTAAGGGAGGTGCTCATAGGGAGAATGATGTAGGGGGGATGAGAGGGAATCTTTTGTAGGGGAGTGAAATGTACTTGTAGGAAAGGGGTGTGAGAGGTACTCATAGGGAATCTGGTGTTGGGGTGAGAGATGCTTATAGGGAATCTGGTGTTGAGGGGGGGGGGTGCTTAGCCCTATATAGAGAAGGGGTGTGAGGGGTGCTCATATGGAATCTGGTGTTGGAGGTGAAAGGTGCCGATAGGGAGGGAATTTGTGTAGGTGAGTGACAGCTACTCATATGGGACGTGGTGTGAGAGAGGGAGAGTACATTGTACTCTCTGTCAACGTCTACACAGAGAAACAATATTGAAAAAAATGGGTCTACCGCTATCTTATTACAAGTTGTAGGTTTCTCTCGTGGACGTATCTATAATCTATTATTTCTACACGTATCCACTGTCCAAATGTGTTCTAGGTTAAGGATTTCAGGTAACACCCCTTCTCTATATAGGGCTAAGCATGCCAAATGCAAAACAATGTGTATGCAGGAACAAAGTACATGTACTTCTTCTCTAGTTAAGATGTCTTGAGACAGCCTTGGAAGGGTCTCATTACAAAATCGTAAAGAGAAAATCATAATTGTAACAAATTCTCAACTAAATGAGTACATTGAATATATAGCCTATATGCAAACCAATATTTAGCAGGCTTTGAATACAAATTTTATAATTTCAGATAATTATAACATTGTGAGCAGCTCCAATAAGCTCATAGAGCAGTATGGAGCAGCTCCTCCCACCACCATTCATGGCTCATAGAACAGGTATTTTAGTCATAACAATGTTTGCGCAGTGTTGCCGGCCCCTACTCACTAATCAGCCAGCCCTTGCCGATTACTTCTCAATTATTCATATTCATGTTGATATAATTCCCGCTCTCACGCACAGCTGCCAGGTAATCAATGATTGTTGAGTGGTGTTGGCCAGCATGACTTACACGCGTTTTCATGTTGGACACCGTGGGTATGCGTGTGTGACCGGCAGGGCAGGGCCAGGGCCTGGCAGCAGACCAAAGGTAATTTGGGAACCGCCAACAACTGTGGCTGCTACTAAACAATAGGATAAAAAAGAAAAATGAAATTGTAGATGAGCCGGTGATAAAAGAGATGGTGATGAAAAGACAAAAAAAAAGCTTAGAGATTCCAGGAATTGCCCCTTTTTTTGTGGTATTGGTATTTGGGAATGAAGTGAAATGGAGTTAAGTGTAATGAGTGATCATTGATGCCCCCCATTATTCTGTTTGTGGCGTGCCATAGTCTGATTTACCCTATTATTACACTACCTGATTGGACTGTCTTGTTTAACCAGCACTTGGCGATGGAGATGGGCTGAGGGCAGAGAAAAATAAAAAGTAATTTGTCAGATAAACAGAAGAAATGATATCTTATGATTTGATCCAAGGGCTCAGGGTGGGAAAAGCGGGAGGGGGAGTAGGGTGCGTGGATTATAAAAACGCTCAACGCTAAGGGTGATAAGATATTACTGTTGCTGGCACGGCGTCACTTTAATCAATTTCATTCTTTGGTAAGGGGGGGGGGGTGGATATAAAAAAACAGGAGAAAAAATAAAAGCCACCAAGGCACTAAAGTCATCTGTCAAGGAGGCGGTGAGGATGTGTTATTATATAACCCCGGAGTTAATTAACACGGTGACGTCACAGCAACAAGGTGGGTGGCTAATTGAGCCTTCCTTATCTCACTTCTGGAGAGTTCTCATGGTGCAGGTCGCCAGGGGTCGCGGCGGCAGATCGTCACTGTTACGTGGGAACAGATAGAGACATTACTTTTATAATATGCTCGTCCTCCGCCAAGCCTAACCTCCCATGAACCAATTACCCGCTATCGCCGCCACAGATGGGCCGTATTTGGATTTAATTTGCTCAGCGTCCGATAAAGACGCCACACACCGACGACGCAGGGAACCAACTAACTCGCATATGCGCAGAAGGTCGTGTGGTTCCATACCGGAAGTAGAGGGTCACTGGATAACATCCAGCGGAAACGTCGTCGAGCGTAAGTCCTAGGGGAGGGAGGGGTAATGCATGATGCGTTGTAACGGTTTCGTATTGTGCGGTAAATTAAGCGGGTGATATACGGTGACTTTTCCGCCATCTCGCCTTGCCGCCTTCCGGCTTGTTCCCCAAGGAGGTTCTGTAATAACTGCTTCTGTATATACAGGTATTGTAAGCAGGTTATATAGAAGTGCCTTAAAGTAGAAGTCTTATTGTTATGGAGATTAACAGAGGATAGGAGGGAAGTGCAATAAAGGAAAAGCAGAACAGGAATAAATGTCAAACTTCATAACGATAAAGTTACCTTTTGAAGACAAGCTCACATTTCAAGCTATGTCAACCACATTTTTAAACAAACCTTCACTGAGCCTCGTAGACCAACTAGCCTATTGCAAGCTGTGAGATCTAAGCTACCGGATAATAAGAAAAATATGACATATCAGAGACCTGTTTCATAAGCATTCTTTATTTAAGATCAATCTTTCCACTCTATGAGTGACCACTTAAGATCAGTCATTTGGAAACGACTACTAGTGTTTCAGAACAAGCTGTCACTCGTATCGGAACTTAAGATTGGTCCTTTAGAAACAGCTGTCAGTTGTACATGGGGGCAGTAATCAAGATCAGTTGTAAGGTTACTCACAGGCCAATTATCCAGCTAGTAAGATCAATCAACCATGTGCAGAACATGCCTCTACTTTGTAATTTCACAATAGAAAAAGGTATTATAAAAGGGCATTATTTTGATATATTCTTGACATCATGGATTAAAAATATGTGGGATTCCACTTTATATTGATATGATCTTTTTCATTTATGTGTACCCGTAACCTTCCATATAAATAAGCTACTTTCTGTTGGGCATAAGTCACTCTTACATTGACTCTTTACTCATGAGCTTCACTTCCCATTTCCTTTTGAAACACCTCCTACTAAGTGTGAGCTATGGCGATATGACCAATGAACCCAATGATTGATCTTAACACCACCTTACAAGTATCTTGCTCATAAGTGTACGTCACTCGTATATGGCCCTTGTGAAACAGGTCTCGGGCCTACTGCAAATATGCCTTACTAGTAGAATCTTAGCCTTTAGCATGGAAGAAGCTACTACAGAAGTTTAATGTAGAATAGATTCCAAAGAAGAGAGGCTGAATCGTCTACTCTATGGAAATGCCACGTCATACACATCGTTTTCTTTACTCTATGGAAAATGAAAGGATTGATGTCTTGGATTAGGTAAGAAGTACTGTCTTATATTTGTTTCATTACCACAGTTCATTACACCTCCAGTTCTTGGTGATAAATTGATAAAAACATGGAAGATGCCATGTGCCTGGCGCTAATACCACTCTTCATATACTTCTAACACTTGATTCCTAAATCACCTCGTGCCGCATAATCTGCAAACTCACGATTCAATCGACTTTGTTCTAATTAGTTCACATGACCAACTTTTCGCCTCCACTCGAGCCACTCAGCGAGTAATTAATCAATTCACTCATAAAAACTTCTCACGTACGCTTCATGTTCGCATGTAACAGTCCGTGATCCACAGTTTTGTTTACTTTGTTGTTACCAGGCCCCCAGGACGCATGCGCAACCAGCAATGGTGCCCCCAGCGGCGTCCGTCAAAACTATTTGTAACAAATTGTCAATGTGACGATTACGGCTTGGGTATAGATATTGAGAAGTAAATGTACAATTTGGCTGATTGGGATTTATCCTTTGTGGGTTTGTTCTTTCATGTGACATTTAATATGTCGATTTGAACTTTTCAAGAACTAATCTAAATTGGTCTCTTCTGTGTTTCTTCCTGAACTCAACTTAAGCTAGGCCTACCACGCGAGCATTTGATAATCAATTAATGAATATAATCTAAGGATAATTACAGACTGAGAAGAAGATGAAATAGCAAATACAACATTTTATAACCAGAGGATTATGAAACTCTGCAATGGGAGTTTTGAATTAAAGAGACATCAAGCAAAGATGTGGGTTAGCATAACAGTATATGTGACATGTACTGGGAATAAAGACCTTAATGCACCCTGCACTAAGGGCCCTTTTCGCAGATCCTGTCACATATAATGTCGAAAATGGTTAGGCCAAAGAGAGAGACGGATGGAAGAAAGATAGACAAATGTAAAGAATGATGGGAGCCTAAGAGATAGCACTCGGGAAAATATACATAAACGAATGTGAGATAGTAGTTACGATGATTAATACAACATATTGATTCTAATCAAATGATTTAGGAGGTAAGATATCAGCTTTAGAAGAGAAGGTAGGGTATTGATCACAAGGCCAGACAGCGGTCATGTTCTCATCCTCAGGTCAGGTACCTCTTCTGTTTGATCAGGGGTGAACCACATTGTGACAGGATAAAATCAATGGCCCATCTTACATCTGCTAATGTAGGGATCCAAAAGTCTTTTCAACTGTCTTGTCTAGTTGCAACAGAAACCTTTGTTGCATGCTTTAGTCGAGAACACAAAGGCATACAAAGAAATGGGAAGCTAAAAAGAAGTCGCACAAAGAAAGCACTACTGTACAGCTTTTAGTTACTGGAGATGTAGCTTTTTAAAAGGAAAAGGGTAACTGGCGTCTTTTGTATCTTTTTTTTCTTTCCGTTATCTTTTTTTATTATTACCTTTCAACACTTAACACTATAACAAAAGTTTTCAGAAGAGCCCATCTTGACTTGGCAATAAAAGAAAACCCACAGAACTATTGACTGTGTAAATGCATGAATGCGACAGCCAAGGAAGTTCCTGAAAACTTACTGGTATGTGCACAAAAAAACTTATCCAAATCCCTGAGCATCTAATGAGGTTTTCTGAAATGCCCCATACATACCCCAAATAAAAATGTTACTGGGTGTTTCTTGATGGTTTTACTGTTCCCCCTGAGAATATAGGCCATGCATAAGTCTGGGCCATAAGCTGGTGTTCACTTTTTATTTTCATAAAATACAGAGTTTGAGGCTTCCACTAGATGCTATTTATACCCTCTGTACAAGATTAACAGAAGTTTTGTTAAATTTCTTTAAACTCAAAGTGGTACCTGTATTAAATAAGGAAGCTGGAGGTGTGATGGTTATGATGTTGGCCTGGATAGACCTCTGTCAGCAGCTCACAAGGGGTCCCAGTTATGACAAGTGTGAGGCCGACCCCTGCAGCCCTCCAGCCCGTGTCCATCTTGGCACTTAATAAGGCTGGGCCGACTAGGGGAGAACAGCACTGACCGCCCAGACCCTCCCAAGGCCCCCAGCCCCTGACCCCAGCCCAAATAGGGAGCGCGGCCTGCACCCCCGGGGGCCGGGACTGGACAGGTCAGCGTCCCAGGGGTCACATTATGTAAATGCCTCGGTCAGCGGCCCCTCACCCCGCCCCCTGCCCTTGCAGCATCATTAGAAGGCCTTGTCATTGTTGTCCAGCCCCTGCCACCTGCGACCGGACTCCTGGTAATAGATGTATTGTTTTAGTGGCTTATTATATGGTTAGGGCCTCTACAGTCGGCAAGCGGCACTGGGGGGATGACCTTAGACACGGCCATCTTCTTTTTCTCTCTCCCTACCCCCTCCCTCCCCGACAACTCGGTTTTTATCTGGTCTCAAAGGTCGTAGTGCCTTTCCACCAGGGCACCCCCTGCACTCCTGCAAATGTCAAAATCTTTGATCTACGCTAATTTGGTTTTCGCCTGCCCTCTTCTCTGGCTGCCGAAGTGAGGCATCATGGGCCTTTTGACCAGGAATATCATATTGAATGGAGAGGGCGTCGGCTTTTGACAGCTGTTTCTATGAGGTAATAGTGTTGGGGAAACTTCTGTGTAAAGGCTCTTACAGGTGACTAATAACAGGCATGCAGATGTTTTATTGCTGGCATAACTTAGTCCGGAATAGGCAGAAACATCTGATGTATTAGGATCTATATCACACCCTCACTCACCTTTTTTTTCCTTTTAGTCAGTTCTTTTATGAATATATGCATAGCCAGAGATAAGATAAGTCATAGCTCTGTGCCTATAACCCCTTGTTTTTCTGACTTTCTTGAGAAAATGACAGTCCAACTTGAAATTGCGATTTAATAGTGCTCTATACTGTCAGCACAGTGTTACATATATCATGTTGGCCCAGCAAAAGAAAATATGTCTCATTCAAAGAGTTGCGAGAATAACCACTTAAAGTTGATCCACAGTTTCCTTCACAGCCTCCAGCCTTTCCCAACCAAACACACCCTGTACTCCTAAACCACATCCATCTTCAAAAGACACATAAATCCGTGTGTTCGCCCAAACTTGCTCTTGCTCCTTTTCCACCTCCTCACCCAGCACCCCCTAACCCTAACCACAACTGGCCATTCATCCCGGCTGTCTGCATTGACGTTTATACGTCTCGGTGAGAATATTTATAAGGGCTTATATTACAGGAGTGAGCAGGTCGCGAGCAGTTCCCGGTGATCTATAACATGGAGCAGCTCGGTGAGGGCGCCCCCAACCATTGATTAGGTCACCCAGTGGCTATTTCTTCACCCCTAAACTCACCGCCCCCTCCTCCGTCCTGGAGACATGGCCTTCACTTGGTCACTTCTCTCAGCCCACTTTTCATTACTGTTCGACCCTTTCTATAACCCTCTTGTAATTATGTTTTCTTTTGTGGGTAGAATTCAGTGTTTCTTCCATATTTATTATTTACTTAATGCCGCCACATGCCTCAGGTCATTAAACTGCTGCAGACAAAAGTTTTATGTTATGTTTTATTTACCATTCTATGAACTGGTTGTATACATGTAACCGATAATGATGGGCTTATAAATGTCATCTACACACGCCATGCTTTTTGATTAATTACAGATGTGTTACAAAGTTAAGTGTACTCCTACATGTAGGATAGGATTAACCTACCAACATCACAATCAATACACTGCAAAAATGGTGTTTAGACTTTAAACATGTTTAGGTCTAAACACGTTTAAAACCTAAACATATAGGTCAGTTAGGTGTCTCATCGACTACACATTTAAGAAATGAACACTTTTATTCTAACTACATAAACATGTATGCTAAACATGTTTAGATGTTTAGAGTTGAGACAGTTGAATAATAGGTGTTTAGATTTAAACATCAATATATTTAGATACTTGGATGTTGAATCCACACCAGGTAGCAGCACTACCTTTGACTGGACTATCTGCACACAGTTATAATCAATTGTTGTGACAAATGTCCCCAAATCCCATGTTTATCATGGTTTCATTTCATAGAATGTCATGTGAATAGAAAGGGCAATAGAAAATGACTAGATTCACCTCATGCCACCATCATTACCATAAAATAATCAATAAACTCCATGACTGACACCTATTTGATGTTATTCTGGAATACATAAGGCAATGTCCTTCCTGCCAAGCTGTTGTACTTTCTCAAGTCTCTCATTCTGATGCAGTGTGTAATAAATGTACACATATATAGCTGTGGCTGACATCTTTGGAGACTTTGACAAGTAAATACCTGCTGATGTCCCCCCCCCCCAGTAAATGATAAAACAAACAAAATATATCTCTGTTTTTAATGCATACATGTCTGCAAACCTTAACTCTCCATCAAATCATTTAAACATCTAAACACAAAAATTCATAAACACCTAAACACAAAAATTCATAAACACCTAAACATAAAGTTTTAACCTAAACACCTACATTTCTAAACACTTGAGCTAAGCACATTGTTTGGCTAAACATGTTTAGGAAATTAATGTGATTACAAAAACGTTGCAAGAATATGTTTAGAATTGTGTTTAGGATCTAAACACCATTTTTGCAGTGTACACAACATGTTTTTGACCTACATATGACATGTATTCATTAAATAGTACAACAATTATCAAGCCCCAGGAAAGGGTGTTGGACTCACCAGGCCTGTATTGGTATTTTCAGAACAGACTAAACAAACTTGCAGGAAGAAATGTAAAATGAGCAGCTCAAAAAGAGGACGAGTTTCTCTGTGTAATACATATATAATTGTTTTAGGTTGATGTTTGGGCCAGCTGTCCTAGTTTTCAGAGTCTGATTAATTAATGCCCAATTCGTTAATTGTTCTACTAGGGCGTGGAGAGGGGAGCAAGGAGGGGGGGGGGGGGTGATCGTGTACGGTAAGGATGAGCGTGCTGGAGAAGTGTGTTTAAAATTTAACAGGCGACAGAGCGAGTCGGCCCACGCCAGACCCTGTCCAGTTACCTAAATCTACTCTGAACTGTTCCCCTTCATAGAAATTCCATATTTAGGTGCCTATTGTAAAAACAGGATTACTTTTGTTTGAGATCAAAACCCTTTTTTTGTGGGACATTTTTCCTGGGATAGTGTGTGTAGCCACTGGGGTTCTATACGTTTGCCTAATGACCGTTTGGCAAGGTTATTTGAAGTAATTTTAGTTTTTTTTTTCTTTTCTTTCAGACCTCACGTCAGGTGGCGGTATTCGCAGAGGAATGATGCTAAAAAATGTAGCCGGATTGGAGTGAACTGGTGGCTTGTTCCGCATGTTCCAACATGCAAATGCTACCAGGAAATTCAACCATGTTTAATTTACAGTCAAAATTGATTTTTGATCATATATGTCAATAATGTTTAACTCTTTAAGGACAGAACAAAAATAGTGGTCCTGGCCATGGGGACGGCCTCTGAAAAAGTTAGAGTTCCTAGAGGATGAGCGTATTTTCAAATCCTATGCAAATCCTATATAATGGGTGTTGACTATAGTCGACGCTAGGCCTACCATGGTGTCGACTATAGTCGATGCTAGCCCTCAATTAAAGGAGGATGATACCAGGATGCAACAGCTTGTATATCTTTAGATTTTTCTCCAGATCAATTTTTCTCCAGATCAATTTGACGTATGCCACATGAGATATTCTTGAAAAACTATCGTAAATACTAGGCAGGAGTCTACTTCATAATGCATTGTTTAAGAGTTCTAATATTTACCCTGTTACCTAAATGCCTTCAAAGTGTGTCAGAATTTTGAATTGGGCATCACCAGTATCTCCACTCAATAACCACACACCCTATTATCTCCTTGTAAAACCCTCCATACGGATAGCAACAGGGAAAACCACACAAGACCTACTACAGTATCACTTTTCATAGTAATGTACATGTATGTATATTATAACATAAATTTTCATCAGGCAAAATATCATTACGTAACGCTTGAGCTGTCCTATTTGACTGATGTTCAAAGACCTATCTGTTCAAATAGAACCACTGTAATGTGATTTTGATAACTTGCTTCCAACCCTAGAATTTTAGCCCCATTCTATCTATAAGACATGCCTTTCGTCTTAGATTTCACAACAATAGTCCCACGACACCCACTCATTCTCCCACCCACACCCCACTAATGACACTTGGGTGGGTGACACACCCTAACCAATGGATGTCCAGCGGCCAATTTCCCATTTCCTGGGTCCCATTCCCGTGCGTGAAAAGCACTGTCCTTCACATTTCTTCACAGCATGAAATATTGATTATTTCCAATGAAACACCCAGCATAGCTCCCAGGCATTTTGGGTCAATAGATTAGAATATCAAAAGACGCTTCATCTATTATTTAGGGGGTGGGGAAGGAGGAGGACCTTCCCCTTTCCTACCGCCAGCAATAGGCCTACTGCTCTCCCCTCTCCCTCCTATAGTATTGCTGCGTCAAAGGTGGCGAATGGGCCTTTTGCCGAAGGGTGGATACCACACAAATAAAGTAAATCAAGGGAAAGGAGGGGAACTACCACAGGTGGGAAGGACATGTGAATAATTCAGACACTTATACTAAGTGAGAATTGGCCACATAACACAATATTGGCCAGCAATGCCTCCGGTCGTCTCCCTACATTAAGGCATTTTGTTACTGGGGTGGTGGGGGGAGAAGGGTATCAAAGTTTTATCAGGATATCGGCACCCCTATCCCGCAGCCGCCGCACCAATCAGGATTGGACGAGATCCAGTTTACTGCAGAGGATCACAGGCGCTGCGACACCGGAACTGGTGTCGAGGTCAGATGTTTATCTCCCGTAGGTTTGTCACATCTGTTATTAGAGTCATGGATTAGGGTGCAACCGTCAGCTGCGACGACAGCCAAGGAGATACGACATCAACCGATTCCCTTTCCTTTTAATCTTGCTACATCATGCAAGTTAATTTGAATCGTCCTTGTCCTCAGTAACTTACATTTTACCCTCACCCTAATCACAAATGTCTTAAATGCAACGCTACATGGATGGTTAGTGTCCTACTCCCCATAATGTTGACGTTCCCTGAGGCTCAGCCTGAGGCTGAGGTGCATTTCACTTTATTTCGTGGGTATTAAGCTTAGTCATCAATTGTTAGCCCGGACACTTATATTCGGGTCTAAACCATTCTGAGCAATTTTAAATGAGTAGAAAGATGCGTGTACATAAAAATATATGTAGGATATTCATTGAACCACGACATGGAGGGGGTTGGGTCAAAAGTGCATCCTATGTCCTAGTGTACATGTATCAACTGTTGCTGTCGATGGGCATATATATAGGACTTTAGAGGAAATACCTGGGTGTGTCGTGGATTGTTGCATCAACTGTAGTTCTCAGCCTATAGAATTACTGAAAAAGCTTTGTGAAGGTCTACAAATGCCCAAAAATCACTTCCTGTATAAGCACTGGTTATTATGGATTCCTCTACCTAATCCTCGCTGCGGAGCGAATAATAAGGCAGATACTAACAAAAAGAAAGAGAAAGAGGAGGATGCCATTATCTAAAGGCAAGAAATAGAGTAGGCAAAAGGAAAACAGCAAAACAGAAGGGGGGTGGTAGGAAAGGAGAGGAAAGGGTTAGGGCCAAGGTAATAGCAGCGGACACCTATTTTCTCCAAGCGACAAATTGCCGACCGGGCCGCGGGTCAAACGGAACTGGCATTACTGATGCATTCTGGGACCGCGGCGCTGGCATCATGGGACTTCCGGTGAAAGTGGGTGACGGCGCGCGGCGGGCGCGTCTTATTGCGACACATTCGTCTCGGCACCGGTCGGTAGATGGCGACACTGTCCGCCATATAAAAGTAGTGGTGGAGATTGTAGGTGAATCTTCTGAGGATTGGTCCAAACCCGGTTATGCCACCTCCCTCACCTCCCCTACCACCCCATCCCCCTCCTGGACACTCCAAGACCAATCCCAATTTCATGGCCCGTCCCATGCTCATTTTGTTACGTCGGCAACAATATTCTCAGCTATGCCGACAAATGAGGGACACTTTCTCACTGCGTGGTCAGGCTTGGCACTGAAGAAATGGGGTTAGGATCTAAATTTGGGATTGGATGGAGAAGGAATAATAAAATCAGTCAAGAGAAAGTGGCTGCTCTGAAAACTGATTTGCCGAAGGTTGAGGTTCGTCTATAAATAACAAGTCTAGAGGGGATTTTCCCTCAGTGGATCATTCTTTTCATCTGGGAGTTTCTTGATAAGGATGTATGCAAATGGCTTTATGACAGAATATATAACATACCATTATATCAATATGTAAATGTTGAATATGTGTATAACATACTGGTTTATGCATACTCAACTCTTGCATTCCAACGGCCATTCTCTGCAGCATATATATCACGAAGTGGACATGGGCAGACGCAAAAGTTGGACACGTATACAACCAGTGAGTGGTCACTGTCAGGACGGAGAGGTAAAAATGAGACAAATGGTTGCCAATAGAGCTATCAGTGGGACTTGGTGTGGTCTGGTGGTGGGTAAGACAGTTCCAGTGAGTGTGTGTGTGGAGTGGGGGTGGTATATTGTCACCGTGCATACTCCATTACTCACCGTCAGACACATGACAGACAACACGGTCTCTGATCTCCAAATGTACATCCAAGTAGCTGCCTGGCTAAGTCAGTTACACTCCCCATGTAAAGTTTTATCTTTTTGTAACTATTTTGAGAAAAGTGGTGACCCTTATATCCACAGCATCTGGGTACAAATCATGGTCAGATAGTCCTACATAGACATAGGTGATCGTAATGCACATTATTATATATGCAATACAACACTCAAGTACATTTCTATAGTAAAAAAATATGCACCCCTCGTAGAAATACAGCCTCTGTACGCAACTACAGAGGCGTACGTGGAAAAGCAGTGGCGTACGTGGAAAAGCAGTGGCGTACATGGAAAAGCAGTGGCGTACAGATTTTTACGGGCATTGCGCGGGTCGGCCCGAGCGACACTAAGTGTATTTGACGAAGTATGCCCCCTAAATAATGAAAAAAACACCATTTTATTCACCTTTTCTTAGCCCGTCTTCCTCGATTCCCATCCAATCGCCGCCATGTTGGTTTTGCATCCCGCAGTGTCGTAATGGCGGTAGAATAAAATATAAGTTTTTCGTTGAAATTGAATAAAATTCTTGTCTTAATTCTTTTTATATTAATAAATCAAACATAATTAAACCATTTAAACAGCCTAATAAATTCATTTTCAACGAAAAACTTCTATTTTATTCAAGCTCCATTACGACACTGCGGGACGCGCGGACGACTTACGGCATTCATACGACCATGGTCGTAATGACGGTAGAATAAAATATAAGTTTTTCGTTGAAATTGAATAAAATTCTTGTCTTAATCCTTTTTATATTAATAAATCAAACATAATTAAACCATTTAAACAGCCTAATAAATTCATTTTCAATGAAAACTTCTATTTTATTCAAGCTTCATTACGATACTGGAGGACGCGCGGACGACTTATGGCATCGAAAACCGTGAAGAAGCCAAGATGGCGACTTTCTGTTTTAGAGCAAAGTAGATTTACAGGTAAATAAATGTACTTGAGTGTTGTATTGCATATATAATAAATTAAAAACTGATGCTCATGGAATACGCAACGGATCCACTCGTGGTATCTGCTTCTTGTACGCACACTCCATTCAGTTTTTAGTTATTATTTTATGTGAATAACTTCTTCCCGTAGAGATAGCATTGCGCCGTCGATCGCCACACCCCCAGTGGCGTAACGTGTGTCGATCCACCACAGCGGCAGATCCACCACTGCAGCCTCGTTCTGGGTGCATGTAAACATTCAAAATGGCGGACCGCCGCTCGTACGGGGGACTACGGTAACGGATTTTGCTAATTTTCAGTTAATTAGACACTCTAAAAACATAAAATAAATATAGAACTAAACTCCCCTGGTGTCCTCGGTGGCTGATCCACCCCTCGGGGGGGTCTCCCCCTCGTGGTGGATCGGCCACCTCGTACACCACGGTCGTTTAGTTCTATCTATGTACCGTGCGTCCACCACTAGCCAACATTAAAATATTTGAAAACTCTCATCTCCCCTTCCTTTGTCCTCTGAGGCCCCGGGACCATGGAGCAGACTCTGGACATACATTTTGTTCCCCGATTAGGTGGAGATGGTCTGGGGTTGGGCTAATTTGTGAGGGAGGTATCAAGGGAGGGTGGGTGCAGACAGGAGTTGGGGCATGTTGATATAGAGGGGAGAGGGGGTAATACATAGTGGGACCTAGAGTGGCCACTTTTGCCAGTACCTTAGCCACCCCTGCTGGCCCTGCGCACTACTGGTCAGCGTCTGGCATCTTAGGTACCGACAAGTATGCTTATTTAACATAGAGAAATCTAAAAAAACTAACAACGAGTGCAAAAAGGATTAACTATGTCCGCATATAATGTACAAAAGCATCGAACTTTAATACGATTAGTTCTGTTCACACTTTGCCCCCCCCCCCAAAGAAACGGGCTACTTACTTTCTACGTCAATGTGTTAGGCGCTCTTGAATTGCCGTGGTTATTTAAATAACGATATGGGAGTTCTTCTTAGCAAAACTCACATGAGAAACAGTTCATTTGGTAAAAAGGAACAGAGTTAACCAGGGGCGTAGGAAAGGGAGGGGCAGGGGGGTCTGCACCCCCCCCCAATCATGAAGGAGGTGGGGCCTGAGTATATCTGGGCCTCCCCCCCCAAAAATTTGCCAAGAATTCATAATAAATTGAACAAGAAGCCTCTGTTAACTTAATATTTGGGCAGATTCCTATAGTGATATTATCTTTAAAAGTCTAGGTGGATAAACTAAGGACTAAATTAATATATATAGGGATAGCAGTATGAACATATACAAATGAACTCGGTAGGGGCAGAAAAGAGACACCACGTGTGAGAGTTATTTGAATGATGGGACCAATACCAAAATTCTTCTGAAAACCCACACGGAGTGCTGGCTTTTGCATATTGACATCAGGTGATTTGTTATAGATAGTTATTGACCACAGTGAAACTAAGAAATAGTACGAGGTTGGACTAACAACATGTATATAACTGTAGTAGAGTATGGCTAGTATATATCAAGATCAGCCTCTCCCCACCCAGACTCCCACCCCGTGGAGTGGGTGGTTTGGTGGTGTACAGGTCAGTGGTATAGGGGAGTGTTGATAAGACAACAGATTAATGCCCGCCCCTCCTGCTGATAAGGCCTGCAGGCGGGCTGATCGGTCCTGCCTCCAGGGTGTTAACTCCCAGGGCTATTGTATGAGCACAAACAGGAGGGTAGGAATGTATGTGTACAATACACTTGTAAATAGCATAGTGGACTTATATATAACTTTTGTATACTTTATCGTGTGCTGATACTTAACAAATTGAAAGGGCCTGATGCATGTCCCACTTTTCTTCTACTACTATACACTGCCAGCCCAGCGCACCAGTTTTACAGCGGATAGTTTATTCTACGGTACTACAGGGGGAGTTGATGTTAGTACAAACCCATTGACTTGATTGGGGTTGTAGTGTATGTGCTATGGCGGTATGAGCTGCCTATGCCCATTTACAATTCGGGCTTAGAGTGTACGTCCGTGATATTGGTTAATTATTGGTATGACCTGAGGCGATGCCAGCATTATGTATACTACTATCCCGTTTGAAGCTACTGAGATTACTGTTACCATAAGTGTTACAATTACAGCATGCACTTAGTTGTTTAAATTCTTTGTTTTCCTAAAGATAGTTAAATGTCCAATATGTCAATCATAGAAATATGGATGACGAACCATTGTATGCTTGTATTAAGGATTTAAGCCAAATACCGACCTTTCAGAATAGGCTGGAGATGTTTAACCAAACAAATAGAATATCATTGATTCTAATATCCACTTGATGATGAGCGAAAGTTGAGCCTGGCATGGGAGGAAACTTTCACCTCTTGTGACCTAAGGTCAACACACTGACCTCTTAATCAGGACTAGATAGCTGTCGTGGACAATGGCCCACCTGCACCATAGTCTGCCTATCAGCTATCAAATTTAACCAGCTACATCAAATTTACGGGTCGCATTCTTTACCCCTTGGCAGCCTATTCTCTTGGGCCATGAAGAATTGTGATAGAATACTCAACGGGGCTTATTGTGTGTTTACATGTTTGGTCATTTTCTTTAATTCATGTGGCACAATAAATGTAAAGGCACCAATTCAAAGTGGTAGTACCCTTTTTGTTTGTTTACGAGGTATAGGTATGAAATGTGACTGTCATGACACCTTTTCTGTCGTGTGTCATTCACGTCTCTTTCAATCTCGCCGCTAGGTAGCACATTTTTGGTAAAGTCCAGGACTAAAATCCCTTATGGCGGTGAAGCCCTTATGGTTGTGTATTATCTCTTCCAATGTAGAGCATCACTCGCCTCTTCTCCCATCCCTCTACACCCCATCACTCTTAACAAACCTGCTTCCGGCAATCTCTGGTTACTCTGGCCTGGTTAGCTCATCTTTATTTAAGGTTAACAGGGGGTAGAGCTGATAAGAACATGGGTTATCTGTGTCAGTTGGACAGAGGCCTCATCTGTGCCTGTAGGTAGCGGCGGAGTAGGGTTTCAAAAGGGAATGAGGGGAAGAATAGAATACTGAATGTCAATCATACTTTTCGACTATTTACACTTGTGTTCTGTGTTTAGAATGGGATTAGTTAAACCAGTTTTTCCTCCAAAGATCCACTTTGACGGTGTTAACACCCAGGTGTTTACAGAAGCACCGAAAGCTATGCCATTTAATCTTATTGCATCTTCTTCTTGGAAATACTTCTTATGGAACTTGTTAAGTGTATACCCTACAGTAAATTCTACACTATCCACCAAGCCCGGTGTCTAAATCATATTTTGCAAATTCTCAAGTGAGCATTTGAAAATATCTGAAAATAAAATGAAAAACTTTGTCTCTTACTTATTTAAACAAAGTCGAGGAGCGCTGTCTCTGTTTGCAGAAGAGTGACTAACTCCACTGCCCCCCCCCCTTTCAAACGGAGTGAACGCCCAGCTTATCAGCGAAATAATCAGTCCAAAAGTGGCATCATTTTATTTCAACTTTGCAGGCGTGAGGTCCCAAAGTGCATTGCCGCCATATCAGGGCTGACTATTACACGAGACACCACCCCTCCCCCCTCCCACCCCAAGCCTGCTCGCCAGCGGCCAATTTGATGAGATAAATTTAGTTGCAAATTGAAATGTGACTCTCCCCTCTCCCCTGGGCCATCTTTTGTATTGAGTTCTATCTCTCATTCGGGCTTCCTTTGTTAGTATAGCAATTGGGTAAACTTTAAAAGAAAGCCGCCGCCGCTTATCAGGCAAAACCTTCCTTCCTAGGCAACTGGCTCTTTTAATTGAAACTCATAATTGGCCTATTATTGAAGGACCCGTTCTCATGGCTGCCGCACCGAAATATTGAATATAAATGCATACGTTGGGAATTGTGTGCCCGAGCTTTGTTTTCTTCTTCTCGTCGACTCTCGCAGAATGTCACGTGACTGGGCGATGTGAATCACGCTGACTAGATATGGCGTCTCCGAGACATGCCCGGATGTAGAATACATCGATTTTCCCGCCAAACTAGGTTTGTCTGCTCATACAAAATCACAAATATGATGATATTGGTTGGCCATAGTAAATTAGAGAATTTAAGTTCTAGAGACTTCATTGTGGGACCCATCGTATCAGTAGGCATATTACTGGTCTATGTGTTTTCAATGCTAAGTCACAGCTGTTATGTTCCCCCGGTGCTTTTGTGCTTATTAAAAAAACATTGTCAATACTTAAGACTGGCTTTAATACCCCATTACCCCCGGCGCTTAATTGGAGATTGGCATATTTTATTTGAGACCTGGTGCTTAAACGGGCGACTACCAGCACGTGAGAGTGACAGTTGATGTGAACCCACGCAACGCGGATGTGAGTAGTATATGGGTATTATATGGAACTGTGATGCAGATTTGCCGGGAAAAAATGATCACTTCCATGTACTACTTACACTCATGTACATGTAGACATATATGGTGTTTGAGCAGTAACTAACACGTGCCTCCTCCCCACGATAAAATCATATATACCTTGTTTTCTCTGGTGTAAGGTAGTCCCAACTTGAGCCACAATATTCTTTATTTTACAAATACCCTGTATGTATACAATACAGGTATGGACCTAGGAGCCTGCTGGCACTCAGGCACCGACCGCTGCTGGCCTGGCCTCTCCCTCCCCGTCCTACGACCTAAGTCTATAAGAGGCACATTAGTAAATATACTTTTAGCTTAGCAGCCACTCGGCAGCAGCTATGACGACTGGCCTTATGCTCCGGGAACAGCCCTGCCCTTACCTCTACCCCCCTCCCCTGGGGGGTGTTGAGGCGATACCCCCCTGGACCACCTTTTGACTCCGGCCTCCACTATAGCCCTGCCGCACGCCCCGGCTGGAGACCCTGTCGCCCCGGGAGCGGCCCGCCACACTCCCGTGCCCTGCTGGGGGAGATCCCATGCCCCCTGGTTCCATATGTAAATAGATAAGTAAGTGGATCACAGGGTTCATGTAGATCTAGTTACATGAAGCATGCCCAGATTTTTGCATTTGAAGTTGTCTTAACACTGAGGTCACCTTACTCACTCCTAGAGTCGCCTCCCTACCTCTATAGCAACCTGCCCCCTGTTTCTCTTGTCCTATAGATAACATATTGACATTACATGTTTACATTATCATGTATCCTTGGCATCTTCTTTGCCCTCTTAAATCCCCCCTTTCTGCATAGCTAGGAATGTATAACAGAACATAAGTTGGTAGGAGGACGGAGCCAGCAATATGCTGCATAGATATGAGTGGTCTATAGAGAATTGGCTCCTCTTGCCTCATTGTCGAGTCGGACACGTATATATTTTTTGCGCTTGGAATAAATCGTCTCTGATATTGGTAGCTTCAAGTAAACCACATCACAAATGTACTTTGGCTATCTAGAGCTCTGAATCTTCTTATTGTAACGAACGTGCTAAATATCATTTTGGCTGTGCACAATACATACATGTTTGTATGTAACCACTGTTGCCCCCCCCCCAATTAAGTGTAACTATGGACTCTATTTCACACCTTTCTTTCATACTACTTTTCCTCCATAATACCACCCCCGCCGCCGCCCCCGGCAACACTTTGGCTTCAATAGCGCCATCTCTGCCCTGTCGCACCCCCATGTCGCCCTCGTGTCGCACCCCCTGTGTCGCGGGGTTGGTGACGTTTTGTGTTTAGTATAAATAACCCCTCCCCTGCCCTGGGGGCAAGTTATGGCATCCTCCTACTGGGGAGGGTCCCTTCTCCAGAAGTTGTGACCCCCGCGGCCACGTGGCTGGCTGCCCTCTCTGAAACCATGCCCTTTGTGGGGCCTAATTGTCTCCTGCCGGTTGTCAATTATAGGGCCAATTTGGCGCATGCGCTCACCGAGGGCGGGGTCCCGGTGCGCGCGCACCTGTCGGGCTATTCGGAATTTCCGGAAGTTACCCTCCAACTAAACTGTTGGCGGTTTGTAACGCTTCCTGGCTTCCGGCAGAGGTTTACTTTTGGTCGGATGTTGAATGATAGCAGGCTAAATAGAGATGCAAACTTTGAACATGTCTGAGTAAAAATTGTATGCATGTGTGCACATATTATGTATAAAGGGCTTAAAAAGCAAATGCCCCTAAACACTTCATGAATATCTTCTTCAGTGTTATCAGTAAGAAACCATCACCAATGGTAAGAAAAAAAACCACGTCTTGTACGTTTCGGCAACCCCGTCCCCTTTATAAAAAAAAAAAAAACACGTTTTTATGACATCATTTGTGGTGATAATTAAAACACTTTGACCTCAATGATACCTAATAAATATGGTAATTATTCCACTCGGACGCCCATAGCAGATGCCAGCTCACAATGCGCATGACAGGGCTTTATGCCAACGTCCTGGCCTCCCTGATACATCAAAAGTGAACCCTGTAGACACGGACGCGCTCCGCACCAAACGGAAGTCCTGCAGTTCTGCAGTGAATGGCGACGAAACCCCCCATTGGCGAAGAGTTTGGGGACGCTGGGGGTCCTGGGCTTTGAGTGGGGATCCTTTGGCTGTTCAGCAAGGCATGGCATGATAACGCACACGGTTTGGTTTTCTATAATACAGAGAGACCCCCTCAGAGATGGTCCTGGTATGGGTGACCATATGGCAAGGCCCTCTAGCCCTCCTCTCTGTGTCTGTCCTGAACCCCCCCCCCTGGCTGTATGAGAGGGAGGGGGAACAAAGCTGTAGTGACAACTGTACCATGAGGCTGTCATCCTCATCTCTCCTCAATAAGGCTATCCCTCCTATAACCACCCCTCCTCGCCCCCTGCTCCTCCCCTGTACACACCACACCTTACACAGCACAGGACCCCTCCATTTCCACATTGTCCTACATCAAACCCCCAGCAGTGCCCAAACTTTGAGGAATAGCACTTCATACTCAACCTCCTAAAACCAGAAAGAGTGTCACTTATAAATATACGATAGTTTACCTTCACTGATACCCTTGTCTCACCCCACCACCCACGTAGCACACTCCCTGCTGTCCCTCCTAGGACCCTCCATCCTCCCTTACCCCACACATCACCCCCCCCACACACACACACACACACATCACCACCACCACCAAGCCCTTAGTCCATAGCCACACAGCACACCCCTCCCTCCTACCCCGACCAGACAATCCCCTTGTATACAACAATTAAATGAAATTAAAGAAATAGCACGTGCAGCTAACCACAGGGTGTGGGTGAAACAAGAGACAGGTACAGCCCCACCCACCACACCCCTACACATATTACAAAGCTATCCAAAATCATTAAAGCGCACCAAGGTGATGTTTAAGGGGGAGGGCACACAGCAGCCATAGGCAGGGGTGTGTGGATGTCACAACGCCAGGGGCGCTGATATACGGCGCCTGTATCTGAGTTCTATCCAGCTTAACGACTTAATAACGACCTAATAATGACACCAGGGCTAATTATTCCAGTCGCGAGCAAACACCAAAAACAATGGCAGGACTAGGTAGCAGGGGTAACAATAGAGGTAGTGGGTGAGATGATACCCCTGGCTGGAGGGTAG
Organism: Acholoe squamosa; assembly: GCA_949317995.1. Lineage (NCBI taxonomy): Eukaryota > Metazoa > Annelida > Polychaeta > Phyllodocida > Polynoidae > Acholoe > Acholoe squamosa. The sequence goes on from OX439043.1 coordinate 63,454,912, forward strand.
GGATTTTGTTCATGGCACGTGTGACCAGATGGGTTGAAAGGCTGCGGTCAAAAAGTAAAGATTGACGGTTTGTTAATACAACAAGGTGATAGGAGTTATGTTTATTCTGCTGTTGACAGAGTTTCTGGTAATGTTGTAACAATGAGAATACTGAATATAGAATGAGATAGGATATGGAGCTTTTGGCAAGTAGGGTACAGATTACAGAACTTTGGGTATACATTGTAGTCTTGGACATAAAGCCAAAAGACTGAAACGTTAAATGAGACAATAGCACTGCAGTTCTATATCATAAATGCAAAGTATTGATATATACCGTTTTAATAGCATGTTTGGCAATAACCCAGACCTGTTCTTAATTTTCGATTAGATATATTGTGTACATAAATAAACACCACTGTAGCACGAAAGAATATATTGAGATTATCTTCAGTCAAGTATAGGGCCTATGTGCATTTAGCAACACATTGTTAAAATACCAGGAAATCTGTGTTGGCCTGTATTGGTGAAAATAAAGTGGGTGCAAAACGGAGTAGCCGAGATAAATCATACATATAGCCACATGACCTTCGCTGTGACCTGAGGCTGGTGCAGAGAATTACACTCCTTCCGCCGGGTGAGAAACAGAAGCCGCTGCATTTCCCTGATGTATCGCTCTCGTTCCAACTTCATATTTCATACACAAACCACTAGGGGGTGCGGAGGAGGGGCAGGAGACTTCCGGTAAAACTGCCAAATTGTCCCGCAGAGGACGCTCCGCCTCGCGAGCCTCGTTTCGCCTATAACTTCAGGCAGCCGATTCACGCCTTTAAAAAAAACACGGGACTATAACCGATCTCACAAATTCTAGCCGCCGGCGAGAAACACGTAGATCTACTTCCGGTCAGCTAATGAAGAACCTTTAGGGCGGCCATTAGGCTGCTTTATGTAGAGGTGTCACAAGTTATCAAGGACGTGTCTCCGGTCAGAAATGCGCAATTGCTGCGTCCCTCCGGCAGCCATGTTGGCCAGCCCGTGATGGCCCTTGTGTGGACCCCGTGTGCCCCGCAAACGCTCGTTTGGCCAATAAGGCGATACACGGAGGGCAGATAGCGCTGGGTAGCGAGCACCAGTGGGGACCATTCTGACCGGGCAGGGCAGAAGCCGAGCAGCTCCCCATAGGTTAGGAGCAACTCAGGCCTTTCATGAACAATTACGGCAACCATTCAATGAAGCTATATGCCGTATGTCGGCCGTGAATAGTTATTTGTCCCGCCACACGGTCCCAAACGCTCCCAAACCCTGCAGACAGACGCCTCACATCGACTTTTCTCCGTCTGCCATTGCCAAGATGTTAAGAGGGCTGAATGTGAGTCTGCTGCAGCTATTGTGGCACTACAGCCTTATTATCAGGGGTTACATGCAGACTAATATTCACAGTGATGTCAATGTTACCGTATTCATTCTGTTGGCCTACATTATGTCCACAATATAAATGTCACGCGCAAAATCGGAATTGGCACGATTCCGGAATTGCCCCTGTCTGATTTTGTGCTTTTTCGGAATTGCCCACTCTTGGGTTGCGCAGTTTGAGAATAATTATTTGAATGGAATATGAATTATAATAATGTATAAAGCCTTACAGATGGATGAACCCTAAAACATTATGGATAACTGTATCTAAAAGAATGATAGGTAAAGTCTACTTGGAGCAGGGCAGGTTTCTTAGCCTGTTATAGCTTCTATTCTCACAGCTTCATTTACACCTACGATTAGGTGCAAGATGCATTGGATAAACCCTGTAAGGGCCATTAATCATTAGGGTTGGGTAACAATAAGATGAAATAGGATTATCAATTTTGTATCGTTATATTAACTTAATTCATGACTATAATCATCCATACTCAAATATTCCGAAACTGCGCAGATTCCCACACTGCGCATAATATAACATAAATATTACCGTTCTCTCTGCCTATAGGATTATACATAAACAAATGTACATGCATACAGTTGAACTCAGCGGCGTGCTGGGGCATTACATATCAAACGTATGTACTAGTTTTTAAACACTTTTGAGATACTATAACTTAGGCACTGAGCCTCGGTTTGGGTAGCAATTCTGGTAGGCCCCTACCCCGCTGTGGTACCGACGCAGCTCCGCCGTTGGTCCATGCACTGACCGTTTACCCCAGGTAGACTGACTGAAGTTCATTAGTAGTCTATACCTCAGGTAGACAAAACAGCTGACTTATCAGAATCCAGTTACGCCTTCAGCAGCAGGTTTGTTGGCCTGATTGTGAATCTGGCTAATTTTTTATTTATATCAGCCTGTCTACCCCAGGTAGACAAGGGGGACTTCTCTACCTAGGGTAGACATCCCTTATCTACCTCAGGTAGACAAGATAGGCCCTACACCTTCTCTACCTGAGATAGACAAGGGGGTTCTACCTCAGATAGACAATGAAATACTTATTTACCTCAGGTAGACTAGCAACCACATGTCTACCTGAGGTAGACAACTGCGTATCTACCTCAGGTAAACTCCAAACTGCTGATGAAACACTTCTGGAAACCCTAACACTTTTAGGATATTCACCCTTTTGAGCTTGACAATCCACGTATCATCTCTGGGGTGGTATAGCATGTTATACCCCAGGTTTTGAAGAATTAAAAGGCCCCACACACACATATAGATCTCTTGAGTGATACATGTAATGACACTCCACCTTACCCCACACCACTCACCCTCACCATGGCAGATGGGCACAACAGTCTGTGGCCGGCGGACATTAAAATTTCCATGTCCATTAGGTCTTGGTCGTAGAGCATTAAGCAGCCAAGCTGGATCCATTAAGGTTAGACTGAGGGAGGGTCAATAAACCATTAGGACTCCAACTTCTGTCACCCCATCACCCACTCCAACCTGTCACCCTGGGGAATTCAAAACTGCACTTGGATTAGGGCTTCTCCCTTTTTGGAATTCCGCTTTGTATGGCATGATATAATTATATGCTATCATATATCATACATGAGCAGTGCATACACATGTTTTTGTAATAATCGTGTTCCTTTGGTATACATGTAGTGCAGGTATATAGAAAAGCATTTAGCTCTGCATACTGGTGAACATAATATAACAGAGGCGTAGACAGCAAACCTTTATAAGGGGGTCGGCCCCATGAGGGACTTCACCCCAACCACCTTGAATCACTGGATGGAGCACGCTTAGCCCACCCTTAAAAATATGCCCGTTTCCTGTCCAGAGGGTGGGATTTTTCAGACCAATGAGGGAGGGAGGGAATTTTTTTTATTTGTTATGAAAAGCGTAAGCAGGAATGGGGTGAATTTGCAATTAAGTTCTAAGATTTGGTGATTGGAAACCTACATTCTTGTGCTGATGGATGAAAAAAAATATATTCAGAACTCAGGAAAAGATTTTCCCATTCTCACAAAAACATCCACCAGGCCTCTGGACAGGAAACAAACATATTTTAAGGGTGGCCTTACAAATACACAGGCCTACGTGGGATTCACATAGAAAAGTAGCCTTTGGTGACTTTTATTTCTAATTTGAGACACAGCCCGCGATTTATTTTCCTATCTCACCCCCATATATTTCTTATCTATGAGGTACAGACATTTGCTGATATTGCCAGTCACACCGATGTTTTCTACATGGTCTTAAGCAGGTTTTGAGAGGGTCCAGACATACCAAGCCCCCTCCTCTGTGACTGAGGGAGTACAGAACTCCCTGACCACCATTTTCTACGCCCCTGAGAAATGATTTGTTTCAGTTGCTTATACATAGAAAAATGCTCACATAATGACTGGTTCTTTGTTTTCATGTTATATAGGGAAGGTTCAACAATAACGTCACTGCTTATGGGGTGGGGGAGGGGGTATTTGGGTTCCGGTGACAAGGCTATAATATTATATGGTCCATATATAAAAACAGTGATAAGGGGGGGGGGGTGGGTCCTGAGAAATTCCAAAAAAAAACAGTGACATATATATAATTGTTGAATGCTCCCTTATACAAGTACTTCAAAATCAGAATGTTAAATCTTATAAACTGCATCGCCACCCATACTACATGTATAAAGGCAATGGTCCTTTTTCATTCCACCATTTGACGTACATAGTCTCATAAAAAAAAAATAGAGTGCTTTGAAAATGAAAGTACGTGCACTGCATGCTTCAACTCTTTTATATTCTGCACCAAATTTCCCTCGCCCTGTCTCAGCATTATATATGTCTGTTTAATACTCGCACATGATCCATTGACTTGATGACACTAATGCTCTCAGAGAGCCCTCGTGATGTGATGATGTGGCCAAATGTGACCTCACCGACTCCATTGGCTTGCAACTAAGGCCTATCAACATGCCTAATAACCCTTACCCCTCCCTCATCTCCTAACCCCTGTCTCTCCATCCCACATCCAGCTGTCCGAAGGGCAAGTTGACTTGGCTTATAATGGGCGGCATTTAGACGGCGGGACACGGCCACAGTCAGACCGTTAGTCTGGGTATAGTACGGAGCAGCTCAGCATGAATGTGCTACAAAGTGAGCAGCTCAGGATGGATTGCTCGTCAAATTCTAGCAATGGAACCGTGCAAATCCTATCTATGACCTGAGCGCGTTTTCAGTGCATATTTCCTCTTTGCAATGTTCAATCCTATCTCCAACACTAAACAATGAAGGGTCGTTGGGATCTTCTGGGTGAGAAGCATGGAGTCAAAACGCAGGAGGGAATATTAAGCCATAAACTATAAGCCATAGCTTTTTATATATCCCCAGTGATCAATTGCTTATCAATAAGTAAGTAAGACACTGATACCAGGGAGATCATACCATGGTACTTTGTTTTATTATCTGACAGCAAGCCCAGCAGTATGCTCACTGGTTCTATACAGGTGACATATGGTTCATCAAACCAGGCCCATTTGTCAATATAATTCCGGTATCTATGCCTTAATCAATGTCAGCCTCCAGAAGATGAATGATGAAGGGGTGGAGGTATCTATCTGGTGACTGTCCGCTGGTCTGCTTATGGCTGGACATTAGTCAGAATAAGTTCACATGTCATTACCCATGGCCAGGCTTCAGGGGTGAAGGGTCAGCCCTAACTTTGCCATCCACTGACCCTACACTAATGTTTGGTCATACTGGACATTGCTGGGCAGTATAGTGGACAGGGATGGTCAGCAATGCCCTCATCTGTCCCATGGACACACCTCCTACCCCTCCCCCTAGCAGATAGCTTAAAAAACTGCCCTCATCCCCAGACCCTCCCCAGATCTCCTCCCACCCCACTTAGTTATGGACCACCAGCAACGACTTTTCAACTCCCCACCCTCTTTATATGTGTCTTCCTGGCCAAACATAAAGACCAAGCCAAGTTTATAGAACTCCATGAGCTGTATCAGCTTTCTTTATGCTGGCTGACTTGAAAAAGCCTCCATGCTGAGTCTTTGTATGATTTGTTGATACAATTTTTCAACCCAACTAATGGTAAAATACAAAGATGAACAATTCTTTGCTCGTCATCACCTACCTTACATTGTGTTTAAATCAAAATAAAAAGAGGAGGGAAACAACAGCAACACAATAACAGACAAATATGGTAGTATCACCTCCACCAAAAATAATATTTGATTTGGCCTTATTATCTAACTTGCACCATACTGACTGGCTTCTGTCTGCCCCCTTTCCATCCATACAAGAACACGAACCCCACACACTGACCAATGGTCAACACCCCCTTCCCCCATCCCCTCCCACCCAGAGGTCGCACGTGCCGGGATGGGTGAACAAAGGGCAGCGATAATAGGGGTTAATTGAAAATCTGTTAAACGAGCTCAGAACTGACGTAGTGCAGTGGGTCCTAGCCGTTATCAGAGAGGATACCCCTGACCACCCCTCATCCACCCTCCCCCCCGTGTGTACTGGTCAGTGTGTGAGCTAGGGGAGGTATACATCATTTCACACCCCATTAAGGGACACGTGGACACCTTGATGAGTGGACAGTAGGGGGGACAATAGTGGACACGTGTCCTCTGCTCTCAGATAGGGGGGGGGGGGCAAAAAATGTCACCCCTTTTGAGCGAAAAAGCCTGCACGGTACTAAAACGGTACTAAAGAACAAAAGGGTGGACGGGAAAATTTCAGACCCCTCGGGGGGGGGGGGCACAGAAAATAATTTGCTGCATGCAAGCAGCATTTCCCCACCACCACCCCCATTGTAGGAAAAAATTACCACTCCCTAAGAAGGGTCTAGGAGTTATCTTAATGCTGTTCCAGCAACCTCTAACTTCATTCTCTGATCGATGTTAACACTTTGATTCTTATTTAGGTACGACAAATGTCAATGGGGAAATTGAAGTTACCTGCCAAGTTCTTTTTCTATTCTACTAGGACTCGTGCGATCATTTTAAATAAGTGACTTTGCTAAAGATAACTATAGCAGTAGCCAAACTGGATAAAATTAGCCCTATAATCTGAAAGAAGTAGCCTACTTGACGCAGTGGTTAAGTTTAAACAGATAAGCTTTTTCTGGACTTTTAAAAGTAGGACCAGGGCCCAGGTGCTCTAGGCCTCTGGTAAGTGGTATTAAAATTCGGCGCTTAGTTCGGGAGGGGGTGCGCAGACAACAATCAAACCAACAGCAGTCAATCGGAAAAAACTGAAAATGGGATTGACTGCGGCTGGTGTCGATTGTTCTGTCTTTAATTAATCACCAGGGGATGAGGCTGGGAGACGGCACAGGTATGAACTTGTCAATCAAAACAACTCTTAGGCTCCGCCTACTTCTGTCCTTCTGGCTGCAGACGCTGGGAACAATGCCGCACACTTCCGGTCTACCCTGGCCCTCTGGGGACGCCTGTGTAGGAGCCTATACCGACATAGCGGGATACATTGAACAATGAGATAATTCCCTTCATTCACTGCAAGCTTTTTATGGTGCATAACACAGCTGGTACCCAGAATGCTGGCTCTTATCAGTCCTTACCTCACAAGGGACCAGATCAAGCAATGGTGATCCGTTGAGAGAGAGAGAGAGAGAGAGAGAGAGAGAGAGAGAGAGAGAGAGAGAGAGAGAGAGAGAGAGAGAGAGAGAGAGAGAGATATTCGACTGTATGCTATGCTTCTTCCGGCAGCATCTCATGTCAGTCATTGTCGTCGTCATTGACGTATTTCCGTTCCAGCAAATGCTTTTCTGAATTCTTGGAAATGATAATGGGCCAATACTGAGCTAGGTTCCCCTGACGTAAAATTAATAGGGCTACAGTTACACTGTAAAAAAGGAGCTTAGGTTTTAAACATGTTGAGCTGTAAACATGTTTAAAGTCTAAACATATTGAATATGTAGGTGTACTCTTAGCAATATGTTTAGGTTTTAAACACATTTATCCTAAATGCCTAAACACCTATGCTAAACATGTTTAGATGTTTAGCATTGAAACAGTCTGAAGTTTAGGTGTTTAGGATTTTATCATGTATATGTTTAAGTGTTTAGGTATGAAAGACACACTAGATGGCAGCTCTGTGCTTAAACAAACTTTCTAAAAGGAGTTATACTCTCTTCTCATCTAAAATATGCTAAAGGTCCTTTGTAAATCATTATTGAGGAATTTCATATAAAAGAACACCAGTACAATAATTTACCATGATGAATTGGTCATTTAGATCCTACAACATTTGGATCAATGAGGATTGTTACCCCTAGACACCTTAACTCTGCAGTCCAAATATAGATAAGGCTATATCCATTCAGTCACGCTATTGTACTATACATGGGGTTACTCTCTATCATGGATAATGGATGTGATGATATTCCTTGAGAGTACCTATGATGAACCTACTATAAAAATAGTTAAGTCCAGGCCTTAGGCCTATGTGTGATTGAGTCCTATATGTTCTATGTCCAATGCCCTTTTAGGGTTAATAATTTTACTGCTGCTCTGTGGCCCTTAAGGGGTTAATGACCACTGGTGCATGCAGGCTCGAAGAAATACCTTAATCCCCTATTGTTCTTAGCTGCTGACCTGTGACCACCCCAGAACGGAGGCTATTCTCTGTCTCTAAGGTGCAAACGCTAGCTGTACCATCTACATGGCCTATGGGCTACCATCAACTATATTATATACCAAAAACATATACACCAATACCAATGTGTACAGAGACGGAGTATGGGCCGAATTTCCCTCTTTGTTCCTATGTCTGTCAGAATCTCTCTTTGTTTCAATGTGATTTTGTGCAGTGGTCTATGTATATGTATAAGTATGTGATTGACGTCTAGTCAATCACATAATAAAGGAGGATAATTGAGATGATCTACCAAAGTTCAACATCTATGTATATCATAACTAAACACAATAGCATAATGCTAAACACCTTGACCTTGACACATCTAAGCATGTCATACCTAAACACATGGGCAAACCTAAGCATTTATGTAAACATAGTAAACGCTTTACAAACCTAAAATCAGATCTAAACACATGGAAATCTAAGCACAAAGGCTAATCACATTATGAGGCTAAATATGTTTAGGTTCACAAAGCGTGTTAAAAAACGGGACAGGAAAATGTTTAGCAAGTGCTTAAAATCTAACCACCTTTTTTTTACAGTGTACATGCCATTTCTCATATTTTGTGGCTGACTCTCGGGACCACCGGACAAACTGTACCGAAACTAGAAACATCCTAACCCACAAAGACTAACAGAAGGCAGGAGTACCATTCGTGTGAATAGGTCACCCGCTTCTCCCTAGTTGGTGAATTAAAAATGAATCGGTGGGTTTACAGATAACGAATTAACGACACGGCATGAGCTATGCGTTCATTTTTTTTAATGAATTAAAATATCGACGTTTGTGGTAGCCACCCAGTGGAGGCGAAACGACAAAGAAAAGTGTGGGGAATGGGGTGTAAAATTTGGTTATTTTCTATATAATCTGTAGGGCTATCCTGAAAAATCGTGGGGCATGCATCGCCTATACAGGGTTGCACCCCCACGGCTCCGCTGTCACCGTTTATGGAAAGTGGAATTGGGGGTAGGCGACTGCGGTAAGTTGTTACCAAAAAAAACCTTCAGTCTTCATTTCTACGTGCATTATTTGTACTACTGTTGCCCAGAACCCACCAAGTTAACTATCATCATATAGCAGCCTCCTACATAATAAGCTTTTCCATGATTTTGGAAAGGAGGGGGCGCGGCTCAAAAAGAGGGGACTTGCCCCCTAATTTTGAGTAAATTCTGAGGTTGAAAACATGCAGTGGTAACCTAGGCACTAGAACATAAAGAAATGGGCCATAGTTTTTTTTCAGCTCCCATCCCCGATTTCTGTGCAGAATTTTGTGTCAGCATCCTATGGTAGTGAATCAGGCATATATGCGACTAACCCGGTAATAAGTAAAAGACGCTAGTCCCTACCTGATAGCATCAAAATGTTGAGAGGCTGGTCAGCTTCCCCGCCGATCTGATCGAGTACCTCTAACGTAAACACTTACCTACAAGATAAAAAGAACGTGATGATATATAATTATTTTCCCATATCAATGGCCAGATCCCTATAAAATCGACACTTCGCATTTTGGGCTTAGTGGTACGGACATGGGCTTTTTCTTAAAAAAAAAAAAGCGACACAGGGATGATACAAATTTTGGAGCGTAGAGCAAACGTCAGACTTGGCTCTGCATCATTTTATGTAATTTCTGGCAAATACTGACTAAGTGCTGTCATTAACGCTGGCCCAATGGCAAACATCCTGTGATTTCAGGCCCGGATTTCTCTTAAAACCTAATTGCTTGCCCCGTAGATTTTCTTACCAGAAATTACTATTGAGACCTACCTTAATTTTAGAAGGCGTGGACAAACCCGGCCATGGCTGGTGAAACCTTCGGCTGTATAAAGCTACCTGTGGAGTCAAATATTCGGACTATTAATGTGCGGTACTGATGACTATTTTGATACCACAGATTTGAAGTGGAAACTGATCGTTTTAGGGCGCCATAGCAAAAATGCTCTTGCATTCACAAAAATGTTCTTTCAGCTGCCTTTCCAAACCTTGGATCCGCCACAGATTCGGATGCTAGATAATATCGGGAGGCTAAAGATATACCTGAAAATCCATCCAATAGAACTAAAGTTACATCTTTTCAAAAACATACAGGAAACTTTAGGAAAGAATCTTTTTCATGATCCCTTTTGTGGAAGCAAGAATTTTTGTTCTAAAATGATGATTAAGATATCCCTCCCACATTTACTCAAAATTTTCAAATCAGTTGTGCATATCATTTAAACACTTAGCAATCTCTTGATTTCTAAAGCTCCTCTGTGGTGATATTTGAGTTGAGCTATGATAGTGCAAGTGTAGACATTCTCCAAATTCTTTATATTGTCGATAAGTTACATACATAACAAAACATATGATCTACTAGTATCGAATGAGGAACGCAATATTAGGATGTTAAGCCTAACCAGCCTGACCAGGCTGGGTTTGAAGGTCTTTGGCGTATGCCTTGCTGACACCTAGTGATTATTTTACGAACCACTCTAATCTCGCCGTGAGGGCCATCTAGGGAGCAGTCTCAGCCTCATAGGTGTCCTACACATAAATGTTCCCAATGAGGAGAGTGAGTGAGTAATAGATGTTTAACGCCATTTCGACAGCTAAGGTCATTTTCATGGCGAGAAAGACATTACACATGTTCACAGAGGAATGTTTTGGTGCCTGCGTATATGTGCACCACACACATCCGAGGGGATAGGAAAGGAAAGAGGAGAAATAGACCCTTTTAAGTGGGCTAGGAAAGCCCTCCCAATGAGGGGTTCGGATTCAGTATAAATCGGTTATTTTACGTCATTTCGACAGTTAAGGTTATGTTGGCATTCATATCGTGGAAGCTATATACAGTAGACATAAATCTATTGTTGATATTTTTATGAATGTCATAAGTGCAGCGGACACACAGAGGGGAGAGAAAAGAGAAGATAGGGAAGTCTTTGGGTGATTTTGGTTTAATGCCCAGAGCTATTCTGAGCATTAACATATGATCAGGGGAAAAGGGTATGCCTATGAGGCTGAGGTTCGAGTGAGTGAGTAATAGTTGTTTAACGCCATTTCGAAAGCTAAGGTCATATTCATGGCGAGAACTACATTACACAAAGTCACAGAGAAATGTGTTGGTGCCCACGCATATGTGCACCACACACTTCATGAGGGTATAGGTCACATAGCCATTATCAGCTGAGGGCCGCCATTAGACCCCGACGGCACTATGACTAACACCTTCAGCCCCCGACTCCGCAGTATATGCCAGGGATGCCTCCCATTGGTCAATAATACAATAGCCATGTGCCGTATAGGAAAGAGGAGATTTAGACCCTTTTAAGTGGGCTAGGGAGGCCCGGGCTGAGGTTCGTAATTGCTTTTTACTAGACTTTAATGTATCGAAAAAGAAATGTTGATCTTAACAGGGTTGAATATTGAAAACAATATAGCTTTAAGCAAGTGAAAAACCCGTGCAAGAACAACGTTTTGAATTTATAGGCTGAATTAGAAATGTCACGCATACCCTTTTCCCCTGAAAATTCGACCAAAGTAGGCCATATTCAAAAGGTAAAAATGTTGTTTGGTTATTCATAACAAGAACATTTTTACAGAAATACAATGTAGAATGATTACCAATATTGGGGAATTTTCTAGATTAAATATTATGTATCCCATGTCATGCACTCTTTACATGCTTTTCCCTAAAGTTCAGGGCTCTTCGATACATTGATTTATATTTTTACGCTTACTATAATGAAGATGGTATTGCTGGAAAGCCTTTATCTTGTGCATAAAGCGATATAGCATAACCTTACAGACAGAGACACAGACAGACCGACAGGCCGACTTGAAAGATCCTGAAAGAGACAGACAGACAGACTGGAGAGAGACACAGAGAAATCCAACCAGATTATTCACGTGAAAACGACCACCAATAGGGGCAAATGTAGTCACTGGGTGCGACTCAGTTAAGGACTGAGTCGCTGGGACTGGCATACCTAAATCTTTCAGGTGTTCTAGAAACGGCAAGTTTCTAAGAATAACATTTGACAGAAATAAATCCCCAACAATCAGCTTATGGTATTGACAAGAGTACCACCTTAGTTTTGCTGTCTGTGAGTGGGAAGAGCGTCTTTTGTTGGAAACTTTTAGATCGCACCCTTTTCCAAGAGTTGGCACATGCCGTGTGGGTTGCAACAGGTAGCTATCAGCAGGTGCATTTTCTGCCAGACAGGAAGTCAATCTCCACTCTCCAAGCAGATTCTCATGAATAACATTATTTCATGAATAACACCTCTGTTGTGAGACCTGAAACCACATCCAACATGGCCGACCGTGGCAGCTAAACTTGATATGAAGGCTAACAGATTTGCGAGAACCAAATAATCTGGGCCCCCGTATTAAAGGTTTCTCACAAAATGGCAACAAACATGTCTTAGGAAGCCATCTTTAAGAGGAAATTGACATACAAAAATTATGTCCTACAATTCCAGCCACCTGACAAAAGAGCCCTATGCAGGAAGCCTGACTCTCCCGTCAGGTAAGAGTCAGCGCCCGCCGGACAAGGGCAAATGCTGCTTCCTTACCTCCTAATCCCAGCATCTGATCATTCTATAGATATATGAGGTATATATTTCATCATGTCACGTGAAGACACATGTTTCCTTCCCAGAATTGCCACCCAAGTAGCAGTGACCTTGACGTATGTTCTGTGAGCACAACTGCCCTCTTTTTATACAGCAGGTTATTTAGAAATCAAGGCAGAGGCATATAGGTACTCGTAAAGTTAGGTTTGGGTTCCTGTGTCGTCTCTACTGAGGCGTGACGCATTTGCAATAACTGCCAATCAATTAAACGATTGCTCTTTGATTATTCTGCTAATGACTGTAGCACTAAAAGGCCTCACATACATAAGAACACTGAAAAAAATCCCGAAGTCATAGCCTACTATTTTAATACGGGTGTGCAGCTAAGGGAGTGATCATTTTTTAACAACAGGGGGGGGGGCGGTGGGTTTGAGGGGGGGTCAGAATTTTTTCAACCCCTTGACCGGGGGGGTCAGAATTTTTTCAATACCTCTGATGGGGGGGGGGGTCAAAATAATTTCACCTGTTTTCAGTGGAAAACCCCGCGCGTTACTATAGGCTAAAAGGGGACGTCCGCGCGCGATTTTTGTCCCTTATGGGGGGGGTAGAAAAAATTTTACCCCCTCAAGAGGGGGGCTCGAAATTTTTTTCGCGCATCCACGCGCAAACCCACCAGCCCCCCCTGTTGTTAAAAAATGATCACTCCCTAAACCCGCAACAACCCCTACCTTTGCTATGGTTCTCTTTCGCGGGGTTTTTCGTCAGGACACCTTTGACACAAGGGTCTTATGCTTGGCTCAAAATATTCCAAAGTGACCTTGTTTGGCGAAAAACACGAACTTAGTTCGTGCTATTTTCATAAAATTTGGTGCGGTACAATTCTCATAAGTATATATGCAAGTGTCGACTCCATGAAATATTTCTGCATCGTATTCCCTGAGGTAGGACTGGAGCATCCCACAAAGCCATATGGCATATCGCTTTACTTTTCATGGTTTTAAAGACATAAAACAAGGAAGTTCTTCTGCAGTTTGTTAACATCATTAAAATGCCACGTGACCTGGCCAAGGAATACGGGAATGCCGTATTCCATGGCCCCATGTGATACAGAGCTTGGTTAAACCTATGAAACTGTGGTATCTACCATGAAATAATTTGAAATTCTCCATGTATATATACACCGGGGTATACACCGGGGTATTTTACTGAAAGTTGACCTTGCTCGGGACATTTTGGTCAAAAGCTGGACCCCTTGCATGGACCTCTTTGTTCAAAAAGTAGCCTACCTTTGCCAGCCGCACATAACTGCGCCTCGTGTGATAACCCTCAGTGCTGACCAATTCTCGTGCACCTTTGTATATGTATCTACTCATGTACCAACAGAGTTATCTGTTAACACACCAAACCCCACTGTTTCCAAAGTTGTGCCTCCACAATCTCCGAGACCCACACGTGAGAGACGCAATCCAGGCTGGATGACTGATTTTGTGACTTAGTGAGAAACTATACTATATTTGTGACAAGTGACTTGTGGTTATCTGATCATATTGAACATTGAGAGAACTGACAAAGTGAATTTGAGTTAAAAGTGTATTTCATATTTCAGGTTATATATATGATCAAAGAGACTCAACACTAAGTGGTTTTATTATCATATCATGTTTATTCATATCAAACAGTAAAAATGTTTTATCTCATGTATGGTTTCAACAAATAACAAGGGGAGGAATGTCGTGTTCACATACGCGGGAAAGTACGCGCAGTGGCGCCGTCTAGGTACGCGGTTGTAATCTATTGTAAGTAAGACAACTTTTAGGGAAATACAGGGACTTCCGGGATGACGGGAAACCAATAAGCACGTGTTTCTATTCGTTCTTGATTAAGCTTCAGCAAACTCCACACTTCAGCATTGCAAAATTGGCAAAAAGGACGTCATTTATGGATGGCCCCTAAGATAGCCTAGGTTCCAGCAAAGGGGAGTGCTCATTTTTCAACAACCTGCAAACAGCCTGACCTACAGAAGTCTTGTATTAAAAGAGATGTTTGAGTTAGTGCCCTTTGTTTATTTATAGACCAAATGTCATGTTCAGTGGCTTGGGTAGGTAGGTTCTAAGCCTATACAGGCCGGGGTACAAGCCTATCGCCTGCCATTTTTACTTTTTAGCACTCCCCGGGACAAGGGGCGGGACCCGGGGGGGGGGCACTTCAATTTTTTTTTTATACAGGTGTGTGGCTGAACCCATGACAACCCTTACCCTTGCTAGGGCACTCGTTAGCGGGGGTTTTTCTTCGAAAGCTACCCTTGCTAGGGCACTTTTGACTTAACAATCCTAGATTTATTTCAAAATGTCTTAAATTTACACTGATTGGGGAGATGACTGAATTTGGTTCATGCTATTTTTATGAAAACTGTGCTGATCCCAATGAAAATTTCGAAATTTCCTGCTTTAATCGGGGTATGGGGCTGTGTACAAATGACGTCATGCATTTTTGGACCATTTTTGACCCCCCCTCCCCCCTTGTCATGTTTCGTCATACAACACTTGACCCCCCCTCAGCATGACGTCATGCAGAGAGATACCCCCCCCCCTTAAAGTGCATGAATAGTGAAGGCCTATAGGCTATAAACAAATTAAAATGGTTCAAAGGTACATATAGTGGGTGTGAATTGGCAATAAAGGATAAGATACATGAAAAGTGAAAAAAAGAACTAGCACTGATCAACAAATGAACAGAGAAACATGCCAAACACTGCCAGCTTATATAATGTATGGGTCCCTATATGCAGGATGTACCATTCCCATGCCTTATAGTTATACACGGAGTACTATGGTAGTGATCATACACAAGTATTTCCTGTCACAAAAGGGCTTAAAAACTGTCTAGATCAATAGTCCCATACAGTTAATAATCTGCCTTCTTTGCAGCAAAAGTTGTACACTTGTCAGCAAAGAGAAAATCGAGAACAGTTATTATTAAGGATCATATAGTTCAAGAGCTTGAATGTATTGATATATTGAATGTATTGATTTAATCTGTAACTTGAACCATATACAAGTGTAGGCCTACTAGAAATAGGTTTCAGGCAGAAGACTCTGAATTTAGTGAGAGGCCTAATAGAAAAAAAAATCTCAGAAAGCATCACAAATTCTCAGGAGACCATCGATTGCAATCATAGTTCCAATTTATGATCTTACAAAGCAAACGAGTCACCTCAGCATTTTACTGTAGAATCTGCAAATAAGGTCAGTCCGTTAGAGTTCCATTCAGACATAGATGTGGAGAGTAAGTCTGGGGGGAGGGGTATTTTAGATGCATCATTTGAGATCCTGAGGGCAGCAGTGGCCCTTTTCAAAAAGGGTTAATTAAATTGGTATAGGTAGGATAGAGTAGTAGTGCCCCCTTATAGTGGCCTGGACATCACCTTTATTTTACACTGACATTGATGGCAGTGACACACATTGAGTGAGATGTCTGAGGAATGCATGCATGTAGGGCCTATAGGTAATGAATTTATGTCAGATGAATGCATTAAACTTCCCTACCTTTACAAATCTTTTTACAAAAGTTTTTGTTCTTGCCAAAACCAAAGCATATTGTGATTTCTTGATGATATGATGTCATGCAGCCCATGACCCCCCCTCCCCCCCTTGTCATGCTTGGTCATGGCAAGTGGGACCCCCCCTCCCCCCCTCCTGCATGACGTCATTTGTACACAGCCCCTATTTTGCTGAAAGTTGACCCTTGCTAGGGACATTTGTGGCTGAAACAGGAGGCTTGCTAGGGACTTTTCCTTGAAAAGGTACCCTTGTCAGCCGCACATAATTACCGGTATGTGTAAACATTACATAGAGAGTGCGCCACCCCCGGGGGGGGGGGGGAGGCGCGAAACCCGGATCGAAACTGAAAGAAAACGCAAGTGGTACGCTTCAATCTTTATTTAATAGATGTCGCCACCACCGCATCCAGTGCTGCCCCCTCGTGGACATTTCTAGATCTCCTTGACCTTTACCTTAAAGTAAACAGGCTCATGGTGATCGCGTTGTGTTCAGTCATAAAACGGGTCGTCGCCTTTGCGAGACCTTCCCTTTCTCCTCTCCAGCAGAAACATTGTTCTATCAGAATGAGTAGCACAGACATCTATGAGGTTGGGAAGAAGGCAGCAGCTTCGGCAGCCGTTGACGAGTTGGTGAAGGTAAGGAAAACTGCTTCTGTTTTTGCTCTCAGACTCAGTTGTTGGCAGTGGCCACTGACTGACTCGCAGAGTCGCACTGGCACGTGCTCAGTCTAGTGCCGTGGTGCCTAATCCAAAACCTAGGGCTAGGCTATTTTAGATCTACCTAGGGACTGGTTTTGACTGGATTCTGTCAAAAAACCGGGAAAGAAACATAAACAACATGATCATATCCTGCCAATTTCTACCATAACTTTTGGTACCGGTATAATATTTGTTAGCTTTTTATAATAGACTATATAGAGTACGTGAGGTTACTGGAACGATGGTCCCAAGGAACGATGATCCCACGGGAACGATGATCCCATTTTCTCCTCCCCAGGAACGATGATCCCATCTTAAGGAACCATGATCCCACATTAGAATATCTCTCATTGCTTATATTTACTGACCCATCTGCACTAGTATTCCATGATTTGTTAGTGATTTACGCATGGAAATTGATAGAAATGATGAATAATAATGATTAAATGCCCAGAAATGTCTGAAAAGGATTTTTCCACACTGCAGGCTACTTCTCTAGGCTACTTACATACCCTACACAGTAATATCCAATTTTTAATGATTTGTTGGTGATTTATGCATAGAAATAGATAGAAATGATGAATATTACTAAAATGCAAAAAAAAAAAAAATGTCTGAAATTGTCTGTACCTATAGAACTAGATCTATCATTGGAGTGATTTTTTTTCGTAATTATTTTACATACCCCGGTAGAAGTAATTATTTTGTATAGATCAATATTTATTTTTTACTTATATTTCTTTTGATTACTGGGGATACATATCATTTACATGGATTCATAGGGTTTCATGGATTAACAGACAAACTGTGAGTACTTTACCTACACACACATTAGCATATTTTCACTCTCAAATTCTTCCTAGATTTCATGGAAAACTCTTCATCTAAATACCACTTTGTCAATTAGATGTTCAGAGATAAAATACAAACACAATATAGCCATATTTGAAAAGTGGGGCCATCATTTCGTTAAGATGGGATCATGGTTCCTCAAAAGCTGGGATCATCGTTCTGGGATCATCGTTCCTTGGGATCATCGTTCATGTATTCGTACGTGAGGTCGTAGTCGGCAAGTACCGTAACGGTTAGCTAGAAATCTAAACTTTAGGGATCCACTGGCGCGAGTTTCTTGCGACTTGCACTCATGCATGTTTTCTCGCAGAAGACGTTCCAGCAGTGGATCTGCTGCTGGGAGAACATTCATGCGACGTTGGAGCGGCGTGCGACAACATTTGCAAAAATCAAAATAATTTGATTTTTGCGAATGCTCTGCGAGGAGACATGCACGAGTACAATTTGCAACAAACTTGCAGCAGTGGATCCCTAGCTAGAGTTTAGAGAATCTCATGTTTGCCAGTGGGTGGCTGCATGTGTATCTGCTCAAAGACCGCACTTTTTCGGCCATTAATACTTACAATTTCTTAAAATTTTGAAGATCCCTGCAAGGGGAAATATGTTAGCTATGCGCTCATCGATTTTTGAAACCGGATGGCTTATAATAAATATTCTAGAGCACATTTCCTGCACACACCTCTTGTCATTCTGCCACCTTCCCAGCTGAGCGGGAGAATGGTGGAGGTATAAATAGACTTGAAAGTAGGTTAGAACTCTATGCTTTTGTCCCTCCTCCCTGAAGAGTTCTTCACCCATCTGTAATCATCCAGTTTTCTAAACTCTCACGTCGGCCACAGAGATGAGAGTTTAGATTTCTAAGCTACGTACCGGTATTAATATTGCACATAGGCCCAGTATACCGAGTAGTCCTGACTGACTCTCAGTAACGGGCTTCCCTAGCCCACTTAAAAGGGTCTATATCTTCTCTTTCCTATCCCCTCAGGATGTGTGTGGTGCACATATGCGCTGGCACTGACACATTCCTCTGTTAAATTATCAACCTGTAAAGCACGGGATAGCCACTTAGTGCCGCTAAAGTGCTGTAAAACACAAATCAATCAATCAATGACTCTCAGTAATAGTATGGACTCAAATTCTCTCATTAAGTCAATGGGTATTCAATGACTCTGTCACTGCTGATTCCACTTCCAGGATTCCTAGCTTAGAAATCTAAACTCTCATCTCTGTACAGAGATGAGAGTTTAGATTTATTTAAAGACTAAGCTATTTAAGCGTTCATTATTTATGGCAGGAGGGGTGAGAATCTCGTTCGACAAATACCTGAAAATGAAGCGTCCCCCCCCCCATGTGAATATCCCAAAATGAACCGCCTCCGCAACAGAAATACCCAAAAATGAATTGCCCCCCCCATGTGAATACCGGTACCCCAAAATGCAGTGCCTCCCCCCATTGTGAATTCCCCCAAAATAAAGCACCGCCCCCACTCATTACCGCTCACTATAAAACACTAAAATTGATTCCCTCAGTAGAAATATCCTAAAATCACTCTTCCCCTTAGCACATGAAATAGCACTTTACTGTGCTAAGGGATTTTCCTTTGAACAACAACAGTGGATGCCATTGTAAGTCCCTCTATATTCTACTTCATCGGACATACTAAAAAAAAATCTGCCCCCCCCCCCTGCTCAAGGGGTCAAAACTATAGAGCCAAAAAGCGTGTGCGAATGCGCCCTTTTAACCTATTCTGATGTAGCAGGTTATCCCATTGGCGTGGCCATTGCTGGAGCTTGTTACCAGCGAGTTCTACAGATAAGACCTACCAGGTTGGTACCAGTTGGCCCCCGAGAGGACTGCAGTGAACAGTTGGGATCATCTAATTGGCTAATAATTAAACCTGCTAAGTCTTTATAGTAACGCGTGGGCTTTTTCGCTGAAAACAGGTGAAATTGTTTTGACCCCCTGGTCAAGGGGTCGAAAAAAATTCTTAAAAATGATCACTCCCTTAGCCCTCTGTATCCTGACAATACATACTTGTGAGCAGGAAAGGGGAAAGAGACATCCATGCGGGGGTATATGGATGATCATTTCTGTTTGTGTACTCACACTTTTGAATTAAAAATCTGCAAATTTAAGTACACACGAAAATGTCTTTTTTACCTTTTCCACGAAAATTCATACACATGAAAATATCTACATTTACAGTAGATATTCTGAATTTGGGAGAATGCTATAAGTTGCACCTGATGCCTGATAAGGTTCCGATTGCCTAATAAAGTCTATACACCGCTTTCAGCGCACATACCCTAATTAGTGCACACCCCCTCTTTTAGACTAGGAATTACTGTGAAACCCTGTTCATAAGCGGACCAGAGTCATAGGCCAGGGCTAGAGTTTGGGAAAATATCTTGAGCTGATTTCGGGTTGAAATTTCAAGAGGTTTAGAAAAACTATAATTTATAGCAATAAAACTTGGTCATAAGCTGGGGGAGACTTTGGGAGAAAATGATTTAGAAGATGATTTTGCTTGAAAATAGGAAAGAAATCTGGCATATGACAAATTCCAGTGCTCTAGAATAAAATATCCCCTGGCACGAATGTCCTAAAATGAAGCGCCCCCCCCCCCTACATGAATATCCAAAAATGAAGTGCCTCCCCCACAGAAATACCCTAAAATAAAGTGCCTCCCCCTCGCAAATGTCCCAAAATAAGCTGCCCCCCCCCCTCGAAATCATCACCCCCCCCCTGCCATAAATAACGAACGCTCCCTTATAAAGGATTCCAAGAACCACGTGGGTCACTATCTTTCTTGTCTTCAGCGTAATATTCAGGGAGCCCATTGGCCCAGGATCCGCGCTGGCTTGGGTTATTTGAGACGCCCAAATGTCTGTTCATTGGCTTCGCGAATGCAATTTTACAATGCAAGGGCACCAGACGGGTAAAATCGACAAGGGAACAAGTCCACTTCTTAAAATCGATAAGGGACATGGGGTTGGGTGACAAGGGACAAAACCACTTCTTAATATCGACAAGGGGACAAAGCCACTTCTTAAAAATCAACAAGGGACACAGGACCCTGCTGTCTAGGGCCCCGGGTCTAGAGCCCTATTGCAATTTGTTAAATTTCAGTTGAAGCTGAATCATGTAATTTGATCATTTGTTCTCCTTGGCAGGGTTGCCACGGGTCAGGAAAATTCTTTTTTATTTCAGGGTCAGGAAAAAGTCAGTACCGGTATTTGGCATGAAGAGGTCAGGCCATACCAAATTAATTAGTTGGTCTATGGATTTCCCGCATCATATTTTCAGAAATACAATTTTTTTTTTTTTTTTTAATTTTTTTTTGTCTATGGATTGCGCCTGCACTATTTTCTGCAAAAATCAGATTTTTTTTTTTTTGAGGCCATGATTTTTGAACAAACAATCGTTACAATTGCAGATACTGTAATCTCCCGCGTATAAGGCGCGTCTTATACACAAATCAGATCGTGACTGGGTCTTATACGCGGGAGGGTAATTGCCTTGAGTTGGTGGTGCGCCTTATACGTGGGGTACCTCCACTTTCCAAACCAGAGTGACGAATTTTATCTCACCTCGTGCCTTCCTTGCGGCCGACACTCAAGGGTGAGAGGTCCCGCGGGTTGTATCCACACCGAAGTGAGATTACCCTTGTGGCGTTGCATGCCCGGACCCTAGTCTAATGGGGAGGGGGGATGATGGTGACCGCATCTATGGGAAGGTAGAAATCACGCCCCTACACATTTACCGAGGCAATGGTTCTTTAACATCCGTCACTACATAGGCATAGTGAGAGATGGACAGGCCTGTTTCAAGTCATTTGTCTGCCATGACCGCCGAGAGACTTTCCAGCACAGCCTAGCCAGAGCAGGGAGGAACTCAAACGACACCTTACGGCGACGTTTGGAACCACCACTATGCCCCGGCCGGGCCGGGAACCGAACCCACGACCTTACGGCCTGTGAGCGGACGCGCTACCGACTGCGCCACGCCTCCCGACTAAAAACCAGAAAGATGTACACAGAGTCATGTATTTTCTTTCACCAAAGAAAAGGTGTAGTCTAACCCATGGTGCTCTAAATACCCTTAAACTGCTGAATGAAACATGTCATTCTGCTGACCATAAAAGTGTTCGGAAATATGTGTACACCCCACTCACTGAGAGCTTTGTTAATTTCACTATTGACCTTTTAATCAAGAGAATCCATGCAGCATTATAATCAATAATCCTGCCATAGTGTGTGCTGCCACCTGATGTTATTCTAGGAATCTCCCTCTAGGAATCTACCATAATCTCCCTGGTATAAGGCGCAGCCCGCGTATAAGGCGCACCTAGAGTTTTGGAAAATTCTCAAAAAAGTGAAAAATTCATAACTTTGGTTCTACTGAATGAATTTTCAAAATTCAAAGACCTATGTGCAACCTAGGCCCCATGGACCCCCCTGGACCCCCATATATCCTATTATGGCTAAGGGGGCATGTAACATATCAAAAGAAAGGTCTTGGAGTCCCCCTTGTGGATGCAATGAGAACTAATACCCCTGTATAAGACACGCCTTATACGCGGGAGATTACGGTATGTTGAAATCATATATACCGTAAATCCCCGGTCATAAGCCGGATTTTTCTATTTTGGGCCCAAACCGGCTTCTAAATTTTTCCCAAAGTCCCCCCCCGGCTTATGACCATTTTTTTTTTACTATAGAATAAAGAGAAAATGGAAAAAATTTGACACCAAAACCGGCTTATAGGATTTCCCTGAACTCACCCCCCGGCTTATGACCGGGGCCGGCTTATGACCGGGGATTTACGGTACCTTGGTAAGATCTTCCCTTTCATCCTGGGGTGCACCTTCTACGGGAAACACACCCCAGTAGTAAGGGGTGCGCCTTATATGGGGGTTTCTCAAAATACCAATTCCTGGGAAATCTTTGGTTATCAAAAAAGAAAAAAAGAAAAAATCACCCTCTCCACATCTGTGATGTGCAGAATCCATTGACAAAAAGAAAAAAATCAAAAAAAAAAAATTTCGCCCTCCCTCTCCATTTTTTCAAAATGAAAATCCATAGACCAATTTTTTTAATTTGGTGTGGCCTCAGGACATTTTAGGATTTTGGAAAAGTCAGGAAAAAGTCAGGATTTTGCATGAGCCAAGCAGAGTTCTCCTCTATTTCTTGGTGAAGCTGCTTGAGCCTAAGAGAAATTCAGGTTGACATAGTTAAGGACTCTCTAATGCCCCAAAATAGACCTTGTGATTTTTAAATTTTCTTGGAGCATGTGCTAGATGATACATCTCATTGGCACTCTTCTCTCTGGTAAAGTTGTCCTCAAACCATTGTTTAGCCCTTAACCTGCATCCAAAATAGGATATTCTAGTTGGTTATTATGGGTTGATTTAGCAAAGTAGTAAAGATCCTAAACTTAGTAGATTGTTTCCAAGAATTCAATGCGCCGAATTCAAGACCCAGCTCTTATAAATGAAGTCCTGGTGAACATGCTGCTCAAAGAGGAAGGGAGGGTATGAATAAGACGGATTTCTTTAGAGATGCCACCCTTCCTTACTTTTCAGGAATTCCGAATTTTTGGCTTGCATTCCTATAGGTATTTCCTATTGGGAGTTGAGAAAATTAGGATTTCCGAATTTTTGGTGACTAGTGAGTGGCATCCCTGAGTCTTAACAGTTTTCTAAGTTTTCAAGATTATCCATGGTCGATCTTGTGATTCATCCAGATCCCATATGATCTCATTTTGACATTTATTTAGGGAATAATGCACGGGGCATGGCTGTGGGAGTGCTCTAGATGGTATTGAGACATTGAGGTGTCTCAGTACAGTCTAGAGCACTCCTACAGCCATGACCAAGTGTATTATTCCCGTTATAATACTGAAAAATGACCCATCAGCCGCCTGACAACACATGATAATCAATTTTGAAGTCTAAAGGTGAGATGAAGTTAACCTCCCTTGCCAGGAGTGCATTATCCATCTAGATAATGCACAGTAAATCAGCCAATCAGAATGCAGCATTCAGGATAATGCACTCTGACTTCGCCCAGCAGCGTTATAAGTGGTGATCATGGGGGTCTGGTAAAATTCTAAACAGCCGGTATTAGACATCTTCAAAAAACACCAGAAGCACACATTTGGCCTCTACCGTAATCTCTCACATATAAGACGCGTTTATAGGTGAGGTTTTTGTTCTCCCTTCTTTTGATATTTTACTCTCACCCTAAGTCATAATATGACCTATACAAAGGTTTTTTTTGCATTTTCAAAATCCATTCAGTAAAACAAAAGTTGTGAAATTTTCATTGTTTTTTACTGTTTTTTAAAAGTCAAAGTGTGTCCTATAGGCAAGATGCGCGTTTTACGGGGGAGATTACGGTAATTTGAAAAATTTCTTGGACCACCTTGAATTCACAAGCTCCTAGCTCCTTTTCAAACAAGGTGAGGTTATGTTTTACAGCCTCAATTTTTTCCCCTCTGGAGTTTGCAGACATGAGAATTGCACCAGAATGTATCAAATATCCTCTGGAATTAAAGATTTTCCTGGGATAAACCTCCTATACTAACTGTTTCAATGGGCTTGCACATTTAGTGCACTTCACATTTAGCCACATCCCATAGCTAAGATGTGTCCCCCTCCTTCTCAAAAGGGGATGGGGTGGTGGGGTGGACAGCTATTAAATCATCTTTGGAGTGGGGACCTTCATGTGAGGGCATGGAGGAGCAGAATAACTTCATTGGGAGTCCATGAAGGAGTAATTCTCCTTCCATTCTACCAGTGGGCATACCAGATTCGTAAAAGGCGACAAACTTGGGGTTTCTTGTGTTATGGGGTCAGCATGAGGGCAGCTGGTGTCCATATGCACGGGCCCGGGTCTACATGCTTGTCTTTTGCCATGGGATTCCCCCTCAGTGAACCACGTCTGAGTGATCAAAGGCCATGGTTTGTCTGGCCCTGCCTATGGGTCCAGGCAAATAAAAGAACACTTGCTATCCTTCGAAAAGAGTAGGGGAATGAAGCCCCGGTAGCGGTTTTCCCCCTCACCCCTCCTCATAGATTCGGTCATTCATCTCATAGATTCGATCATTCATAGATTCGGTCACTACTGTGTCGGGCAAGCAGCATATACATACTTGTCCAAAAAGAAAAGAAAGGACTTCATGTCCCAAATCGAATGTCTGAGTTCCTCGATGGCCCCGGACGTAAAACTAAACAAACAAATCTTGTATTTCTTCAAGTCTGAGGTGCAGCTTATAACTTCTAAAGTTGGGGGCTGTGGATTATACATTAGTCAGGCTTAGGCACAAAAGTCTACAGTACCATAGGGGGCTGATGCCCCCCCTAACTTTCCTGTTGGGGGGGGGGGCAAGACTGTTTTTGCCTCCCCTCAACTTTTTGCAGAAAATTATGACATTTCAGGGCAATACCAATGTCAATTTATGGGGCCTACAATTAAAATTCAATACAGGATCCAATTATGATTGTAGAACTCCCCAAAATGCCCCATTATTTTATCCTGAAAATTTCAAAATTTTCCCTGGCAGGAGAGATATAAAATATGTGGGATGTATGAGGCTAAGATCCACATAATCAATAGGCCTTGACAGAAAGATAAGCAAAGTCCCTTGGTAGATCTAGGGCAACAGAGGGAAATTGTGTTAGAGTTGCTTGAAAATGACCATATATGATGTCTAGATTTTCATCGCTTTTTATATTTTGTTGGGATCCTCTACGGGAATCTCCTGACATTAGGCCTGATCCTTTAGGTCTATAGATAGGAGGGGGTAATTCATCAGGGCACTCAAAATGCGTCTTCTTTCCTAAAAATGCACCAGAATGCACGTCTGTGGCCCCTCAAATTTCAAAATTTTCTGGGGACCCCCCACTCTCCATTGTCACAACTATGGACCCAATATGTCAAAAATGCTGTATTTTTTGGGTGGGGGTGGGTTCACAGGCGACTACCCACCTTTCCCCCCCCCCCCCAAACCATCATATGGTTCTGCCGCCCCTTATAAAACTCTGCAAATGGGCTGCAAATAAGCCACACCCTGAATTTAGGAGATTGCTAGAAGCTGCACCTGAAGCCTGAGATTATTCCTTAGTTACCATTTCATGTATACTTAAAACCCCTCGTATAAGCCACACACTGAGTTTAGGAACATCCTATAAGCCATACTAAGGGCCTGAAATGGTCTATAAGCCACCGCTTATATGTGGGTTTTTTTTGTAGTTACAATCTTTTTAGGGGTTGTCTTGTTGTCTTAATGTCACCAATGCAGAAATGTAGATGTGAAATGCTGATTTTCCGTAAATTTCCTTGGATAAATAAGCTGGAGTTTATACAATAACCAGCTTAAAGATGTGGCTTATGAAGTCCATCTGTGCTCAGGGTAAGCCTTATATGAGGGGTTTTGACACTAGAGGACAGAACTGATGCGCCTACATTTAATGCCCAGATGCATCTTTGAGAAAAAGCTCAAAGCTCAGGGTGCTGCCTATATGACCAAATTTGCAGTATACATCAAAATGTTAATATAATCCCCATGATGACATGAGGGGGTCAGGGAAAAAAACAACAATAGTCAGGATAAAGTCAGGAAAAAGTCAGTATTTTTGATGACCCAACAAGTGTGGCAACCCTGCTTGGGCTTGGCAATGTGGTATATGTGTGAACCGTCATTTCTATGTACCATACTTTTAAGTCGGTTCATTTGAACTTACCGTAATCTCCCGCGTATAAGATGCAGTGCGTGTATAAGACGCACCTAGAGTTTTGGAAAATTCTCAAAAAAAAATTAAAAATTCATAACTTTGGTTCTACTGAGTGAATTTTCAAAATTTAAAAACCTGTGTGTAGCTTTGGCCCCCTGGACCCCCCCCCCCCCCTGCGCCCCCTTATGCCCTTATGACCATTATGGCATGTAACATATCAAAAGAAAGGTCTTGGTGTCCCCCTTGTGGATCCAAGGAGAACTAAAACCCCTCGTATAAGACACGTCTTATACGCGGGAGATTACGGTAGTCCAAGGACACAAGTAGACCACTGTGTCCTTGAAGGATACAAGCAGACCACAGTGCCTTTGAAGGATAGAAGGAGACTAGTGTGTCCTTGAAGGATCATAATGAGACCACTGTAACATTTAAAGATACAAGCAGACCACTGTAACCTTTAAGGATACAAGCAGACCACTGTAACCTTTAAGGATACAAGCAGACCACTGTAACCTTTAAGGATACAAGCAGACCACTGTGTCCTTGAAGGATACAAGCAAACCACTGTGTCCTTGAAGGATACAAGCAGACCCAGGGCTCGACAAATCAGTTTGGAGACACTGTGCCCACTGGGCACAAGGGCAAAAAAATGTTGTGCCCAGAAGACAAGCTCTGTGCCCAGCATCTTTGCTTTCTATACTCAAAACTAGATGGTGGCATTAAAGTGCTAATTATGTGATTGCCAGTGCAGAACCAGTTAGAAAGTTTTATCTAATAAATAAGGATGATGATAGGCACAAATGCACTCGGGAATTGTGTTGCAGTATAGTGGAATAAGCATAAACCAAGTCAATAAACAAAGGATAATACCACTTGGACATCTGTGCCCATTGGGCACAACTTGAAATTTTTTCTGTGCCCAGTGAATTTTTGGGTCTCGGGCATTGGGCACAGGGATTTGTCGAGCCCTGAGACCAATGTGTCCTTGAAGGATACAAGCAGACCACTGCATCCTTGAAGGATACAAGCAGACCACTGTGTCCTTGAAGGATACAAGCAGACCATTGTGTCATTGAAGGATACAAGCAGACCACTGCATCCTCGAAGAATACAAGGAGACCACTGTGTCCTCCAAGGACACAAGCAGACCACTCAGTCCTTGAAGGATACAAGCAGACCACTGCATCCTTGAAGGATACAAGCAGACCACTGTGTCCTTGAAGGATACAAGCAGACCATTGTGTCATTGAAGGATACAAGCAGACCACTGCATCCTTGAAGAATACAAGGAGACCACTGTGTCCTCCAAGGACACAAGCAAACCACTCCGTCCTTGAAGGATACAAGCAGACCACAGTGCCTTTGAAGGATAGAAGGAGACTAGTGTGTCCTTGAAGGATCACAATGAGACCACTGTGTCCTTTAACTTGAACGATACAAGCAGACCACTGCCACTGCATATTTGAAGCAGACCACTGCATCCTTGAAGGTGTAGGGGTTTGTTCCCTCCCCGGGTGCGTTGAGCCTCCAGAGGCCAGCTCACTTGGTGGTCACTCCCCCTATGTATACCATACCAATCCAGAGGTAGGTGGAAGGTGGAAATGTCAGATGGGCCATGTTGGTGACAGGGTATGTCAGGCCAGGGGTTTCTCGAGTCCCGGTTTCTCCAAGAGACATTTTCGCCGACCTCTACACTGGTGGAGAAACCGAGCATCCTAACTCAATCACGGATTGAAGGTATGGGAACCCCGTATCTTAACGCAATCATGGATTGAGGACTCGGGAATTGGGCCGATATGATACAGATGACGCTTCGACCAATCCGGTTATTATACCGGTACATCCACTGGGAAGTCAGGAGTGCCCCAACACTGCTTAATAAAGCCTTAATTTCCAGGTAACTGGTTTGAGGGGAATGCCGGGTGCTAGTGGATGGTGGTTGAAGCTGATGGGGAGGAGTGTAGGGGCAGTAATTCCCCATACCTGGTGGAGATACCGAGTGGTCCCGCCTCGTGAGGGGGATCTCTAGAGAGCTCAGTACCAGGTAATCACTGCCCCCTAGTGTGTGTATCATACCAATCCAGGTGTAGTTGGAAGGTAGAGAATGTCAGGCCAGGGGAAGTAGCTCAGGGGTAGAGCTTCCGCTTCGAAGTTGGAGGGTCACGGGTTCGAGTGCCGGTTTCTCCATGACATTTTCTGCTGACCTCTACAAAGGTTACAAGCACACCACTGTATCCTTGAAGGATACAAGCAGACCACTATGTCCTTGAAGGATACAAGCAGACCAATGTGTCCTTGAAGGATACAAGCAGACCAATGTGTCCTTGAAGTATACAAATATATCCTTGAAGGGCACAAGCAGTTCAATTGCTAAAAGCTAAAAAACATGGTTTGAATTCAAATGTTTGTATCTAAAACGTTTAAAAATGTTTTTTTAACATTCTAAATGGTAATGTTTGTATCTAGAACATTTTAAAATCGAACACTGCTTCCTGGAAGAACACCGAGCAGACCACCATAAATATAGCACTGACTCAGGAGTGGACCTGTTCCCAAGCCGACCACATACATGCTGACATCAGTGATTTCCGGCTCTGGTTTTGTACCAGACTTGTTCTTGGCATGTCAAACAGTCTGAAATTCTGGTACCTACACGATCTCGCGAAAGATTCTGTGGACAGAACTAACATAGCCATGCACATACAATGAACATGAAACCTCGTTATACTTCTAGAATACATGCTGCAGTGGTCAGCTTGTATCCTTCAAGGACACAATAGTCTCCTTGTGTTCCTTAGATAAGCAGTAGTTTGCTAGTGTGCTTGAAGGGCATGTTGGTCTTCTCCTATATGGGGCTGTGTAGATGTTTGTCATGTTTGTTGCCCATTTTGCAATGCTGAGGGTATATGGAAAATTAATTTTGTCATGCCGGGCCTAACCCCCCTCACCCCTCCTGCATGATTTCATTTGTACACAGCCCCTATCCACAGACGGGCTGGTCTGCTTGTACCCTTTAAGGACACAGTGGTCTGCTTGTATCCTTCCAGGATACAGTGGTCTGCTTGGTCTGCTTGTATCCTTCAAGGACACAATGGTCTGCTTGTGTCCTTGGAGGACACAGTGGTCTGCTTGTCTCCTTCAAGGACACAGTGGTCTGCTTGTGTCCTTGGAAGACACAGTGATCTGCTTGTGTCCTTCAAGGACACATTGGTCTGCTTGTGTCCTTCAAGGATGCAGTGGTCTACTTGTGTCCTTCAAGGACACAGTGGTCTGCTTCAAGGACATAATACGGATTGGCGGGAAAAAAATTGCACCTTAGGAGGTAGCCCCCCAAAAATATGACCATTCTCACCACTACCCCTGTTAACAATTGATAAGCAGTCTCCAACACGGGTAGCTTTATCACTATGTGGGCCGATTCATATATTGCCAGCTGGCAGGGCTTTGATGAATTAAAGTTACCACGAACCCCCACTAAGGAATGATTGGGCAAAATGCCCCCCCATTAGAAAAAGAAACTGTTTTGATGTGCCACAATGAGTATTTGATTCTGCCATGTTTAATTTTAACCCCAGAGTGTAAATGTTGGGTTTCAGCTCCAAAGCAAAGAGCACAGGAGCTATTTTCTTTAAAAATGCCCCCCCCCCTACATTCATCAAGCCCCCCACCTGGCAATAAATGAGTCGGCCCTATTATAAAGAGAATGGTACCGGTAATTTTTCATCAATGGGGGGGGGGGCGTCAGTAGTTTGGGGGGGGGGGAAATTCCAGACGCCTCATTGGGGAACAAGAAAAATGGCCCCCCTTTTAGCGTAAAAACCTTCATGGTTCTGTAGGGGAACATGATTTCCCGTGCCTGGATGGCCGACCCGCAGGGGCGGTCACCGGGTAGTCACATGTTCCCTATCAGTATCACACCGATCCAGGCGTAGGTGGAAGGTAGAGAACGTCAGGTCAGGGGAAGTAGCTCAGAGGTAGAGCTTCCGCTTCGAGGCTGGAGGGTCCCGGGTTCGAGTCCCGGTTTCTCCAAAGACGTTTTCTGCTGACCCCTACACTTCTATGGAACGGAAGGGCTGGTGCATGGGTGGGGGCCTTTTTTTTATGGAGGCTTGAACATCCACCAACCCCCCTGTTGTTAAAAAATGACCACCCCCTAGAAAAGGGGGGGGGCAGGGTATTTTGCCCAGAGGGGTCTGAAATTTTTGTTTTCCCCCTCTCCCATAACCCTCCCCCCCCCCCACATCCTCCCTTATCTAATGCCACTCCTAAAGTGCATGTAGCTCACAGATCCTTGTATCCTCTAAGGATGCAATGACTCAGGCTGCCATGTGCAGCTACTGAAGCAGAAGCCAACTTCTGATTGGTCAGTTGGTTGTATCCTTCGGGGAGACTATATAATGAGCGGTGCTGTGTCCTTCAGAGACACAGAAAGCTGACCATCGACCCCGCTGCTAAACCCCCTGTAGGGCAGATGGCTTGTAAAATGTAAGGTATATTTTATAGCCATGAATAGCTGAGGCAACGGTGATTATCGTCAACTGAAATACATTTTCAAAAGAAATTCTTCTTAACCCTTTTAGGGCCGCAAATGCAGAAGTGACCAATGCAGTGCTGGTGGGACTGCTCGCCAGCACTTAATTGGTGCATCATGCCAACCCTCTGGTACTGTAGGTTCAGCATTATGCATGAATGCAGCCCTGTCGAGTTACTCACCAGGGCTGCATTCATGTATCATGACGTCCAATGGGCATAAGGGACCTAATCCAAGAGAGAGAAAAGAAAGCCTCCATTAAAATCGACAATCATGTGACATTTGGTAGAGTGACAAATATATGATATCATAGATAGTAAACCTTCAAACCCCAGAAAGTGTATGAGACAAGTAGGCCCAGTAGCGTCAACATGTCATGACTTGCAGAAATAAAAGTCACGCTCCAAAGACAAAGTAGGACGAATTACAGAGGTGTACACATAGATACCGTCAGACTGGTTCTGATAAAAAAAAAGAAGAAAACCCCCACCTTCTATTACCTTTCTACCGGTAATGTTTGCATCGTATACTTGAACCAAAGGCGTTTTACACCTTTAATATAGGAGTCATAGTCATGTGAGGGCATTTGACACTATAGAACAGTACAATGTACATGTACTAAACTGTCAATTTACTAGTACCTACAGACGCTGCCATATTACAATGGTAACCCGATGAAATTATCTCAGATGTAGAATGATAAAGGATAACACGAGACAAAAAAGATCAGTGCAAGCTCTGATGTTGAACAGAGAAGTATGAGGATCTGCTTTGTAAAGGCTTTTTTATGTTTTAGTACCATGGACATTTAAATACGTGTGACCCCGCACCCAATGACCCTAACACCCCTAGGCCCATTTGCCCTGTCATTACAAAGAGGGTTCTGTTGTGAATGCACCAATGGGGGCTTTTTGTAAGTCTGCTGATACCATCTGAAATATGGCTGTTAAAAATAGGAGCGGCTGGACTAGATGACAAAGAATTCCTCTCTATACTACCGTAAAACCTCAGCGTTGCATATAAGGCGCGGCTTATACCCACGGATAGTGCCCGGTGCGCCTTTAAGTAGCAGCCAAAGTTCGGGGTGTGCCTTAAAGGCGAGGCTGTTGATATATACTCAATGAGTATAAATGTGTGCAAATCACAGCATATGTGCACCATATAGGATTCCCTCAAGTTAGTGGAGTGTGACTTATATGCGGGGTATTAGGCTAAACACTGAGGGGTCTGGTTTATAAAGACCTGAATTTACTGGTGACAGTGAGGCCCCTTAGTGCTACTCCGCTCCTCCTCCATTACCTTACATTGGCGGGGGTGAAAGAAAGAAAATTGACCTGCGATACAAGACCATCTACTGGTAGTTAAAAGAATAACAGGTCAAGAGCATGATGATAAGCATACTATAGACTTGATATCAATGTTTACTTTAAGCTCTGTACTGTATGTGTAGCCTTATGATAATACTGATAGCTAATCTGTATACATATACTGACAGATTAAAGTAGTGAATAAATGGTATCCAGGGCTTACAAAGAGACAATGCGTATTACTGAAACACCTTGTGTATAGGGTAAGTCCCCCCTGACTCGACCATCTGTTGGTAAGCGACCATGCTTCCATCATATGGTCACCCTAGACTATCTTCTTTCAGATGAAATAGATGTACCTGATTATTAAACTATCATGGTTTAACCTTCCATAGGTCCAAAGTATCAGCCATAAATTGGGAAAATAACGTGATGGAAGGGCGGGTGGTCAAAATAAGGTACCAACATGCTTAGTGGTCGAATCAGGGGCGACTTATCCTATAAAGTCCCTACTGTGCCTCATAAGATTAGCCAAAGTTATACGATTCTGAACTCAGGATATGTCTTATATATATGCGAGGTCCGCATTGATATGCAGTAATGTGGTAGATACCCCCTACGCTAGGCAGCCATTGCATTGCTACATTGGTTGGAATCTGTATTTTGTAGCCAATCCACTACTAAAACGTATGTCTAATAAGGCATCAATCTTCTGCCTCTCGTCCTGTCGTCCCCTATCACTTGACCCTATTTCTCCAACCCCCTTCGCTGCTAACAACCCCCCTCCCACCGCCACCTCTGTCTTTTCCTTCCCCTACCTCCACCTTGATTATCAGAGGTGGTCGGCGGGGGGGGGGGGGAGGCAGAGTCAAGAAAATTTCGTCTAGAGGGAACAGCCAGGGTTCAGTATTTGATTCCCTATAGTTAAGAGTCTAACCAAGGCCCATTTTCCGGGGGGGGGGGGACATGTGCCAGGCCACCCCCTGGATCCGCCCCTGAGTGTCTTATCCCAGTCCTGCTGGTATTGCTTTCCTCTCTATTCTACCTTTAATGAACGGTATCACTCTACCTATCCATATTGAAGGGAATCAACATTGAAGAGACATTCAGACGGTTGGACACAGTAGATGGTCTCTCATACAGCCCTCCCCCCCTCACCAAGTCTCTCTCATGTTGGTATCTGATATCCCCCTCTGTGCAGCGACTACAGGCGGTACCGTAAATCCCCTCATATGAGCTGCACCCTGAGTTAGGAATAAACCACACCTGTGGCTGGAAAATTGGAAGTTAAGTTCTCTTCTATAGTTTCAAATCCCCTCATATAAGCAGCACCGTGATCTCATGACAATTCTATAAGCCGCACGTATAAGCTGATTCTCATATAAACGGCGGCTTCTACAAGGTGATGGAGGTACTTGTCATGTTGAAGACTGCTGAATAAGTCATGTGTAAACAGGTCTGTGTAATAGCTCTCTGGCCTGATCGATAATGTCGACTGTAGACAGATCGTCTTTCTTAGCTCTTTTTGTAAAGGCTTTAGATCTATCTCTAGTTGTGGAAGTATGTTCCCCTTTTTCTCAGTAAGAGGTACATTTATAGACTTGTGTGTGCT
Source organism: Acholoe squamosa (assembly GCA_949317995.1). Classification (NCBI taxonomy): domain Eukaryota; kingdom Metazoa; phylum Annelida; class Polychaeta; order Phyllodocida; family Polynoidae; genus Acholoe; species Acholoe squamosa. Next base: position 63,488,836 of record OX439043.1, read on the forward strand.
TGTGAATAGCTATATATCGTTCATATACCTCTGCTTTGCCACAATCATGTACGAATGACTGATTTTTTATATGTTGAAAATCATGCGTTTAATATTTAGTGCCGGTAAGTAGGAAAGGCTTCTAATGAAATAAGAATTTGTTGAGTTGTATTCTAATAATCATCTGCTCTTATCTGGTGATGAAAAATTGAATTACCCTACAGACCTTTGTTCATTAACGAATGATCTCATTTTTGTTATTTCAATCAGCTTTTCATAACCCCATCCGCAAAAGGCGTAGCTTAACAAGCTCTCAGTAGAAGATTGAATTTTGTAAATCTGTCTATTCATAATAGAAAAGTAATCATTGTTGTTTTGAATTATTGGTAAAGAAATTCCAAAGAAAAAAAATGTTTTTTTCTTCCTGTGGAGAACCCTGCCTTATCAGCGTAGATATGGATAGCAAGGCCCTGGTATGATGCCTAATCAGGTGAGACATATAGTTACTGTGTGTGTGTGTATTACACCTCACACGGTGCACCTGTGACCTGCTCATTATACACAGGCTGCCTGCCATGTGCCTGGAGTAGGAATGAGCTGCTCAGTGTAGACTGTAAGGCATCGAATCTATGTCATATCAACCCTGGTATGATCAGTGTATAGATGGATATTAAGGTGCCATATGATTTCTGTGTCATGTTAGCCCTGGTATGGTGCCTTCTCATTGTAGGTATACACAGTAAGGTGCCTCAAGGTTTTAATCAGCAAAAAGCTTTGAAATTAAAATTGAATTGTAGCGTACATTTTCTTTAATTATGAGGATGTATGGTACATTGTAAATGTGAAGGCACCCCAAGTGCTTATAGTAACAGACATCAGCCCCTTTACATTAGTCGATGTGTTCATGTGAAGATAGTCACGAACAGATCTTTGATACCTGGCATGGTTAACAAACCAGACAAGGAAAATGGGGCCTGCTTCATGTTATCAGTGGGTGTGGCAGGCCAAAGAAGCCTGCTAGTTCTATAGCGAGGATTCTGGAGGCCCTGTATGCGCATCCATAGTGCCAATCATATCGTGAGAGTCATATGGACCCCGGGATTCTGAGTTATTTAGGATTACTCTACAGTCCTGATATTTGTCTTGGTATTCAGGGATGTAAGTCTTCAAGTTTTATCAGGATTTCCTGATTTCTGAAGATTTTGAATGACATATCTTTTCCTTATACAAGTGCTAAGGAGGGCTGTTTGGGAAAAAAAGAAGACTTTTATATCAAGTAAATCTATGGCTTCCTGATTTTTGCCCATGCCTGACTTACATCTCTGGGTATTGTGATGTTCCATAGATACGATGTATTTCATTTGATGGTCTAATGGCCTAGTCATCTATACACAGTTAGCAGGACCCCTTGTAGGCGTCGCCATTGCTTGATCTAGTATCTGGTTGCATCCTAAAGATTCCAGTGAACAGAAAGAATTATCTCTTTGGTTGATTATACGGCTGAGTATATACCCCGCTAGCCGCTTACAGTGGAGGGAGGGCCTTACACGTGCAGTATAACGATCATTTGGAATGTAACTGATTCATGAGCACAACTCCCAGGCTGAAACAAGCAACTTCCAGCACCAATCTTGAAACCAAACATGTTGCTATCATATTAGGACATAATAGTCAATTTGTGAGTCTGAGACTACTTAATTGGGGACTAGAAAGAAAAGGAAAGAGGGAAATACACATTAGACTAAAACAAGAAGTATACAATACTGTATGATTCTGTTTTTGCAGGATAACCAAGTTCTTGGAATTGGCAGTGGGTCGACTATCGTGTATGCAGTGCAACAAATAGGTAAGGTTCTGATTTTATCAAATTAAATAAATGATTGTTCTAGCAATGCAGGGTGTCTATGTAATGACCCACAGACCTCCATTATGCAGGTCTGTGATGGAACCAATAGATTGTGTATAGATAAGTGCAGGTTAACCCTTCAAAGGCCGCTGATGCAGGAGTGCATCATGCCCATTGGTAGTCATGATGCACCAATGAAGTGCTGGCAAGACTGCTCGCCAGCACTTCATTGTAGCATCATGCAGACCCTCCGGGAGTATATGTATTAACCCTGTAGGGTCGGCATGATGCCCCAATGAAGTGCTGGCGAGACTGCTCGCCAGCAGTTCATTGGTGCACCATGACGACCAATGGGCATGATGCATTAATGCATCAGCGGCCTTTATACCAGTAAATTACTCATCAATGCCAAATACATGTACCAGCCATCTGATGATAGATGTGTTATATTATCTTACAGCCGAGCGGGTGAAGAAGGAAAACTTGAAGTTGATATGTGTCCCCACATCATTCCAGGTACTGATATAATCCTCCTTTGCTATACATACATGTATGTGTGCTTAAAGATAACTTAAGTTATGAATAAGGTTATGACATATCTTGATAATGTTCAACACATATACACAGCCGTGCAAAGAAACACTCTGTTTTGGGTCCAATTTTATCAACTTACAATACGCTTCAAAATGATGGCTGCACATTGGCAGTGGAATCATATATCGGGCAATAACAAAGTATCACAATGTTCCATACTCGTATTACAATACGAAAATTACAATGTAGCACATTTCCATTTAGAGCTTAAAACGCTTGTGATTTTGTATATCAAACAATCTAGACTTGAATTATCATATTGTTCTCAAAGTGTGGCTCCTCACCCTGTCCTCTATGAACTTGGTGTAATCTATTCCAGTATCACTTCAGTATGATTGCCATGATACTCCACATATGATATGCACTCTGAATTGAAGGAAATCAAATGTTAGGTTATGTTATATGAATTAGGAATATGAGTAAATATTGTTAAATTTGGCAGTTTCATATTTTGCCACCAGGTGCCTTTTGAGTAGATTGTGTCTATTCCCTTTAAAGAGTCTACATCTCCTCTGACACATTCATTAGACCCGAGGTTCGACCTCGGGTCTACTACTGTACACGTTTTCGCCGAAGGTTTTTGCAGAAAAGGGTAGAAAGACCTTGAGTTGACCATTGTGAAATGCTTTAGAGTGAGTGAGTAATTTCAATGGTATTGTATACATATTGTGCACACATTTATGTTAAGTTGACCCTTGTAAATTATCATGGATTACTGTAATCTCCCGCGTAGAAGGCGCAGCTCGCGTAGAAGGCACACCACCAACTCAGAGAAGGCCTTTTGACGTAGAAGGCGCACCTACCTCTTCTGGATCGATTTCTGGAAAAACCCGCGTAGAAGGCACCCCCCCAACTCACAGGGGGGGCTGTTTCGCGTAGAAGGAGCCCCCCTCCCCACCCCCATCCCCCCTTATTGTACACCTCCCGGTCTGCCGCGGTGCTGGCTCTATGAGTTCAAGCTGTCATCGGCACATGGGGGCCTTATCCCCGACGAGCGCGTCAACACCTCCCCGTCTGCCGCGGTGCTGGCTCTATGAGTTCAAGCTGTCATCGGCGCATGGTGGGCCTTATCCCCGGCAAGCGCGTCGACACCTCCCGGTCTGCCGCGGTGCTGGCTCTATGAGTTCAAGCTGTCATCGGCACACTGTCGGCATGTTATGAACTCATAATTAATATTGAGATGTTGGAAAAACCCGTGTATAAGGCGCACCCCCAACTCAAGGCAATTACCCTCCCGCGTATAAGACCCATGAACGATCTGATTTGCGTATAAGACGTGCCTTCTACGCGGGAGATTACGGTAATTTATAAATCATGATTAGTATTTTATAATATTACTATGAAATAATTTGTAAATTGTATTGGTACTGTATATAGTGTAGGACGATTTATGGTAAGTCTACCCACAGGCATATATACGCAGTGAGTAGCACGGCTCACTGCCTCTTTGATAGCCTGTATATAGCCGAAACTGGATGCGGTTTGGGGCTGGTATAAACGCGGTCAGTAGCACGGTCCATTGCCTCTTTGAATATGTGTATATAACCCTTCATGGATGGCATGATGCATTTATGCTCAGTTAACCCTTTATGGATGTCACAATGCATTGATGCACAGTTAACCCTTTATGAATGACATGATGCATTGATGCACATTTAACCCTTCATGGATGGCATGATGCATTGATGTGGAGTTAACCCTTTATGGATGGCATGATGCATTGATGCACAGTTAACCCTTTATGGATGGCATGATGCATTGATGCACAGTTATTCTTTTATAGGAATTCTGATTTTTTTATTTTCATTCCTATAGGTATTTCCTATTGTAAATTGAGAAAAGTAGGAGGATTTCAGAATTTTTGGGGATCAGTGAGTGGCATCCCTGCACAATGTATTGATGCACATAGAACCCTTTATGGATGACATGATGCATTGATGTGCAGTTAACCCTTTATGGATGGCATGATGCATTGATGCCCATTTAACCCATCATGGATAACATGATGCATTGATGCACATTTAACCCTTCATGGATGGTGTCATACTAGTAATTGTGCATGATCAAGTTGTCATATGAGAAATATCATATGACTAGTGGTGTATGGAGTAAATACATCAAGCTCTCATAAATAGTGTTATTTCCAGTTATCACTGGTTTATTCAGCTTTAGGCAACATGTAAGAAATATCAATCACACAGTAGTTAGTATGTAGGTAATTTGTACATACAGTAAATATACAATAGTTCATAGAGTATAATGTTCTGTTCCACTCCACCTGTGAGGTAATAATAATACAATGTCCAGCATAGTTCTAGGTGGGTTCCCACACCTAGCTCCTGGCCTGCTGCTTAGAGGAATAATGTAATAATGAATAACTTTACCCTCTGGTGGATGTCTTGAGGAAGATAGCCTCTGGCCACTAATGATGGAAACCAATGCCTGTCTAGCATAGTTTCACCATAGTGCAGTGGTATAGCAGGTAGCAGGAGATGACTGGAGATGTTACCTCTGGAGTGGTTCTTGGTGTTCTGATTTCTAGGAGGTGCAGCCAGGCTATTTGTACCAAATCTTGGCATTGCACCTCAGACTGACTGGGGCCAGTGGCATCTGCCTAACTCTGCAATTGTTTGAGGGGGGTCTTTCATGTGTCACAGGGTGCACAAAGGACCCCCATGGACGCCGCTATGTCCCCCATTGTCCTGGTCGGTTCTGTAACTTCAGACCCTCATATCTCGGAAGTTTACGCTGCTATAACCGCCATTTTGCGCATGCGCGGACTTGAATATGCCAAGTTACTAATGCCTGCTTGCCGGGCGCGTAACTCGCGCTGGTTCGTCTGTAGCGCATTCGGAGGTCGAATCAGTCTCCACGGCGTAACTTCCTTAATAATAGGAGTTCCGCCTTGATCTTGGGCTCATTTTGACCGTCTAATTATGGGCTTTCCATAAATGCTTTGATATTTGACCTAGGTCGCTCAGGAGCGACGCTAGAGCGACCGGAAGGTTATGGCGTCGTGACTTATGTAAGCTATTGTTCAGTGTTTGGGTGCTCAGACACCCATGACGGCGTCAGCGGTGCCCAGGCACCCCTAACGGCCGTTTGCATTCACTTACAAGTTATTATATAGTGCCCTGGGTGATGTAACTTGTGTATATTTGATATAGCTGGTGTGCAGTGGAGCATGAACGCTCTTATACAAAGTTTGAGCGCTCTTATAGCTCTTAGAACCAACCTATGTATTTATACAATACATTGTTTGATCAATACAATAATATGTCACAATTTATGAGATAATAAAGTGGTATATGATAATGGCATGATGCATTGATGTGGAGTTAACCCTTTATGGATGGCATGATGCATTCTAAGCAAATATGTCAGTAATAATACACTATTTGTTAGCAATTAGTCAATACATGTTAGTAATTGCTCATTATTTGTCTGCAGTTCGTCAGCATGTGTCAGCAATCACTCACTATTTGTCAATATCTGATTAAATATTGAAAATTGCATTAAAAACTCGGGTCTTTTAGGTCTTAGACCTAACCTGCTCCATCTTTTGTGAAATTGTGTAATGTAGTTTTCTCGCTGTCGAAATGGCTCACTCTCCATCTCTCTCCAGGCGCGTAAGTTGATACTGGACCACGGGCTGGTGTTGTCTGACCTGGAGCGTAATCCTGTGGTGAGTAAAGACTCTCCTTATCTGGTGAGTACAACACATGGCTAGTGCTAAGTAGGGATAAGGTGTTACCCATGTTCTCCAGTTGTGGTTTTAATGTGTCTCAAGAAAATATGTGTAAGTATAATCAGTATTATTAAACGAGGCAAGGGCATTTGACACCACCTTTCTGACCCCTTAGCCGAGTTTCTTATGATTACCAAGTTTCAGTTGCTATTTTGGCTTCTAGCAGATTACATGCACCACCAAAAAACTATTCCATTAGACAGCATATGCCCTATCACATCCTTTAAAGAACCCATGAGTCATATTTCTACTTACATGAATTTCTTTTGATAAATGATATAAAAAACATTTCATGGGGTATGCTTTTTAGCGCGGCGACTAGTGAGTACTACTTGTGAGATGAGTAGACTAGTGTATGGTTCACAGTCGCCACGGTGTAAGGGATAGGGAGGCCTTGCAATCTATTTTTGTTTGTGGCTCCTCTGCTATGGACTATTCCTGCTCACTATTCTAATGTAATAACAACAGTGTGTGTACTTTACTTATCAGTGAAGGAATTTTCAGAATATATCTCATACTTTTGATTTTATTCGCAGATAAGACATTTCATCATTTGGAGCCCTATGGCAGATTAGCATTAGAGCATTTTAAGATTCAGAAATGCATCCCTGTAGCCTTTGTTTTATCTCAGTGGGTTATGGTACAATTGGATCATATTTTCTGTATTTGAACAAAGTATTCACTGTCAAAGATCTCTATGGAGAAATCAGTGCTAAAGTGTGTGTTGCCATATGTGCATTTTTGTAAATCAGAGGATGTTGAAGTGTAAGGCCACCTTGTGGAACTGCTACATTCTTTTCTATGTAAAATCTTTAGTTTACATTGAAATAATAATGTTTCTACTATTGGTGATGAAAGATTAATTTGATTACTCCTTTCATTATATACATGATTTTGTGGAACACTGAAAACATGTATGTACACCGAGGTACTTGCACTGTGCTCCCCCTCTACAGAGAGGTGGAGTGATCTGGCCGGTTTGCTGACCACTGGCCCGTGACGAGGTACAGACTATTACAAGTGATTGGCAGTTTGGTGTGTGTGTGTGGGGGGGGGCGGGGAGGCAGAGCAGGCTCCTGGCAATCTGAGACAGTGTACACTCATAATGACACACCTGTTGACTATGGCATTGAACATTGAATAAGACAGGTCCCTGTGTTAGCTGAGTGAGGTGCATGCAGAATGGACAGTCTACAGACTATTAGTACTTAGCTGCAGTGGGTAATTCAGGTTGAATTTGTCCTATATACTACCAAAATCCCAGATGATAGTAAGCCCTATCTGTCTCACCAACTGAAACTAGACACAAGATTACAAGTTGCCGCGCCATGTCTCACAGGACTATTCTCTACTATTGTATTAAAATCTACAACACTATGGTTTATCTTATATTGAGATTCCAAGAATTCGCATAGACCATCAAAACCTGTCATTTAGACCTATTTCCGTTACAACTGAACCCCCAAAAATTAGTCATATAGTGAGACAAAAAGTAAGACAAAGCTATCCATGTAATAGAATTTACATTTAAGGTGTACTTTGATGGCTGTGATATAGTAATTACTGTTGGGTCTTTTTCCTATGGAGAAATGCATGGGATTTAGGGCTCTTTTTACCCTAAATAAAAGGGTGATCAAACTGTCTTTAACCCCACTTATAGACAGATTTCAGATTTTTTAGTAGAGGAAGGCATAGAGTAGGTATGGGGGCAGTGCGCGCCATGGTTATCTGGGCAAATATCTTTTGATATAGTGGATTTTGAAGGCCTTCCAATTTGGTTTATTGGTAGGTTTAATTCCAAGATTCTTTCTTAGAAAAAGCATTAGGCTAACTGATCACTACCATGTGTGGAGGGGTTGGGCCTGGGCCTTGGCCAGTGATCCCCGGCCCAACCCCGACAACTTACCCCTCCCCACCGTGGCCCCCTCCCCCATACACACACATACATAGGCTCCTACATTCAACTTTCTGGCTGTTTTGGGTCAATAGAACGAATGTTCCAATTGATCGTAAAATCGGAACAAAATCGGAAAATCGAGACCAAAAATCGTGATAATCAGAATCGACAAAAATGGGATGTCAATGACATCCCTACATGCATACTTTGTGGGAATGAGAGAAAAAAAAAAAAAACAATACATAACTTTTAGTTCTAATCGAGAGATTTGCGAAATTCAAAGACCTGTGGTCATCTCCGAGCTTCTCCCATCCAATTGGTAAAATAGGGTGGGGGAATATTATAGAAAAATCTCACTTCGCTTTTGCTGCTTCTAAAGGTCTACCCTCGCGTATAATGTGTGCCTTATACGCGAGGTATCACACGTACAGTAAAACTTGGTTACAACGAACTAGTTGTTACAGGCTCAAAAAATTCGTTGTAAGCAAGTTCAGCACTTTGGAAAGGTTTAATGATTCTTCAGTTAGCTTTACATGTATATCCAGCTAACAGAAATACACATATGTTATTTCACTGTGAAAAGTATGTCTTAATTTTGTCTGTAGGCCCTACAAAAGGAACATAAAGAAAAATCCTGAACATTTCAAAATCTTTATATATTCAATTTTGGGTATACATATATATGTAAACTTAAGTAAAAAATATATCTAAGGACATCTACCCCCACCCCAGTGTACGAGCAGTGGCCGAGATCTAAGAGGTGTTAAGGCCTGTTTAAGGACATCTACCCCCTTCCACCCCGTCACCTGTAGCAGTGGCCGAGATCTAAGTGGTGTTAAGGCCTGTTTAAGGACATCTACCCCCTCCCCCTGTCACCTGTAGCAGTGGCAGAGATCTAAAATGTGTTAAAGCCTGTTTAAGGACATCTATACCTCATCTGGGGACATGAACACAAGTTATATTGATATAAATAAATCATTTAGTGCATATTTTCCCAATTTGGGGGTCAAAATTAATTCGTTATAAACAGGTTTATGCCTAAAGTACTTTGTTATAACCATGTTTTTCTACTATAGAAATGTATAAGAGAGGTTTGTGACTAAGCATTTTTGTTTGTTATATCCAAATTTCGTTATAAGGGAGTTTGTTATAACCAAGTTTCACTGTACTAGTATTAAACCACCCTGTGTATCTGTGTTCCAGCTGGACCTGGTGATTGACGGAGCAGATGAAGTGGATCTGGACTTGAACCTCATCAAGGGTGGCGGAGGATGCCTTACACAAGAGAAAATTGTTGCCTCCTGCGCTCGACAATTGGCCATCGTTGCCGACTCACGGTAGGCACAAAAATCTCGTTTTATAATTGAGAATGGCTCTCACCCAGAGCATTCCTAAGTGTTTACAAATAAGATTCAGTAAAAGAAATTTATGCAAAATATGGAAGTGTAATTATAACAGCAATGGAGTGGGGTAAATACTGCAAGCAATATGGATGACATTATACAATGAAAAATAACCCCTTTTTTTCTAAATTACATTTTGTTTTATTCTATGAAGAATCTGCAACTCTGTAATCAGTAATGATGATTTAAAAGTATGATTCAAACTGTTAGATCTTTCTTTGGGGATGTTATTTGTCAGAATTTTCTCAGTTTGACATACCTTAGGTTTAAAAGAAGTTCCTGACAAATTTCTAAATGTATTTTCAGAATTTTTCATTTACCCTGACTTGCGTCCCTGATTCTTACTGTTTGTTTTCTACTTCTTCTATAATTGGGTTATCAGTAAGGAGTCAGAGTGCCTTGGTTCAACGTGGAACAAAGGAGTGCCAATTGAGGTATTGCCACTCGCCTACCAACCTGTCCTCCTCAAGATCAAGAACATGCTCGGAGGAAATCCTGTACTTAGAATGGCCAAGAGCAAAGCTGTAAGTTACCATAATGATACCTGTCGTGATAACAATTTCCAATTTGTAGCAAATAATTACCCTGTAGCTCAGATTCTTTTTTTTTTTTTTTAATTTGGGATCACTATCAGCTCTCATTGGCTCAGGGTGACCTGATCCTATAGAACCGGGTCCAAAGGCCAATTTAAGACAAAAGGAGGCCTGTCATTAAATCCACAATTCAAGGGCAAAGCAGTGTAAAAGGGTAAAAAACAAACCATCCAATGCCAAGGACTGATATGATGAGTGAACAATGGTGAGACATAAAGTATCATATCTAGTGTTTCTTTGTATATTGTTATTGTATACCATGGGGGTGAAGATGGTCGTGTATAGTCCTACAGAAGTGAGTGTTGCAATGTGTGTTCGTCGACTTCGGATCCCATAGAGAGCCATTGTGAAGAGCTGGGTGAGACGCCTTCAGCGTCACGCTTCTGTGTAAAGGGTTGTGTGTGGACAAAGGCAGAATAAAAAGCCCAGTGTTCCGGACAATGATTCACTATAGCACCAGGATATGTTTCTGGCTGATTAAGATCTAAAAGTTCTGCTGATTGCGAATTTCCATGTTGCCAATTTTCCTAAGTAAGTTAAAGACGCGTGCCAAGATATTGGATTTTCACTCATTATTTTATGGATTTGGACCCTGTTGTTAGCCAACCATCAGCGGTAGCGACAAAAAAAAAAAACACCCAAAAATGACACCATTGGATTTTTTGTTTTCTGTTGTGGGGAGGTTAAATATAATTTGGTTGCACCTCTTTAGTCAAGGACCCTGATGGCTTGTCGGCAACCACAAGTTTACACAACAAGCCCATGACACCTATCAGCTCGTTTAGTTTAGTTAGTTAGATACTACTTGAATGTACACCTTTAATTAAGGAAGGTAATAGGTGGTTAATTATATTCAGTTTTAGGCAAGGTCAGTGTAAACACTTAAATTGCTGAACGTTAGGAGTGTCATTGATATATGCCACATCGAGACTTCCTGATATACAAAGTTGCAGTTTTCGAGTCAATGAAATCTATTAAATTAACATAACAACTAGTTCCTCAGATACATAGGATAAAGGCTTCCAAAAATCGGAAAGTTTTTTGTTAATATTACTATGGGAACAAGGGTTACCGTAATCTCCCGCGTAGAAGACGTGTCCTCTACGCCAAACAAAATGCTGGGGGGTCTTATAGGATTTTCTGAAGTTGGGGGTGCGTCTTATACGAGGGGTAATTTTACTAAAGAAATGTACTGAATTTACAAAATTGGTACCTTAGAGGTGCGTCTTATACGCGAAAATGCATGTGCTGAGTTTGGGGTGCGTCTTATATGCGCAGCGCGTCTTCTACGCGGGAGATTACGGTAGTGTCTATTCTATTGTTTAGGTGTATATTTAAGTGCAAAAAATATCTTTACTTTTACTTGTGTTCTGTAATAAAACCTTATCATTTCTTTATGTGCCTGGTTTTACTATTCATCAGCTCTCAATCAGCTGCTCTCAATTTACCGTTTAGGAAAATTTACCATTTGGATAAAACTCAGTTTCTGTCGCTCTATTTCTATAGGGGCCAGTTGTAACAGACAATGGTAATTTCATCATTGACTGGATATTCGAGGGTGACAAAACTGGGGATTGGCCAGATATCAACCAGAGAATCAAAATGATTCCAGGTAGGTCACTCTATTTGTACCAATGTCCATATTTATAGTGAAAAAAATACCGGGGTAAGAACATCAAGTCAGAAAAATAAAACATATCCTAAAAGGTGTTGAGTTTATGTGGTTTTACAGGGTTCCCACTCTTCAGTTAAAAGTCAATTAAAACAATTTTTCTTTTAAAGTTCAGTTTAAGATATTTCAAGGAAAAATCTGTTAAAAGAAACATTTTAACTAATTTAAGTTACTCGGGAATGGATGAATCCTTTCTATGACTTCGATAAATTATCCTCTTTTCAGTTAATCAAAAGTCAGTTAAAACTGCATCCGATAAATAGTAGGAACCCTGAATTATTTAGTGTAATTAAAACATTTTCCTTTTGTTTAAAAGGCGTATTGGAAACAGGCCTGTTCATCAACATGGCAATAAAGGCGTACTTCGGGAACATTGATGGCACGATTTCCACACGGCTCCCCCGAAAGAATTGTGCGAATGGTGATATCTCCCCGAGAGGTCATTAAGTACACGACTCCCTACCCCACTTCATGACTAGATGTTGGGTAGGACGAAGGGAGAAGACCTTACCCATGGAAAGGCAGCCTGACCGTCACCGACACAGAACCCAGAACCTGGCAAACGGTATGTCCCGACATGTTGTGATAGATCTCTCCTTATTTTCATGGATAACAGGATAGTCAGGACTTAATAGATACACTCACTGATATTGTTATGGGTTTATGTTAGTGAGTAAATGATGTAAACGATGTGTAATAGTGGTTGAAAAGTACTGTACCTGTGCTATCATAATGTCGCATAGATGTAAACCGACCTATCAATGGGTACTGACTCAGCGATAAAGTGACTGTATACCGGTAGTATAACACTGCAGACCAGGGTTGGGTTTGTAGTCATTGATGTCACCTAAGACTTACTTTGATTAGTGAGTTGACTAAGATTGTGACATATTTACATATTTGTCAGTATCAGAAATACTGTGCATAGTCATAGTAACGGTATCATTAAGATTTCTAATCCTGAGTACGTACTGCAAGTATTACTAGATTTCTGGTACTAAAGCTGTGTATGTGACATTAAAAGCCAAATCAGGCCCACAAGTTTTTTTGAAAAGATTAATCTAATGAAAGTATTAATCTGAAATATGACCGAAATCTTTTCGATTGCTGCAACCAGGGACCAACAAATTGGTACAAGATATATTTTTCATTTACTTTTATGCAGTCAAACGAGCCATTTATCAGCCAATCGTCAGGGACTGATACGCAAAGACTATGAAGATATGATTATACATGTATATGCAAGGGATATGACTACCGTCCACTTGCCAATTGCAATTGCACAAAGAAATTTAAAAACAAAAGCTGATCGTAAGATGTAGAGTTATTAGCTACTTAATGTATATCATGAAAAGAAATGTGCATATGGTTATGCTTGTGCAGCAAAGCACTTACTGAAAAATCACAAGATATTTGTATCAAGGGACCAATGAGGTTGTTAGTCCAAGATATTTAGCTTTATAACTAAAAACTTTAACGAAATGCATGTTCAGATTTTCACTATTGTTTCAAGTTTAAAGGTGCTTGACCCTTGGCAAAGGCAACTACCAAAGACAAACATTTTATACAAAGGGCTAACAAAAAGGGTGTGTTTTAGGTAACATAACTTTTTTCTTCTAAATTTGATATAAAACTACCAAGTGCCGGAAAAACAATTGGCAAAATAGTCTTCAAAAACTTTTCTTCTCCCTAAGTATAATTCGTTTCGATATGCACAGTCATGTTACCAAAAATACACTGCTTTTGGAAGATTGACCTTCATGATATTTCAATTGGAACTGAAACGAGTATGAAAATACTGTGGCGAATCATGTCGAAGGACCATTTTGGATCTTATTGCGTGTGGTATACAATAATAATTGACATAACGCTTTAGATCGTCCGTCCTGTATGTTACACTTACAATTCTATATACCAGTGTCTATTTTTCATGTAAATTGCTCTATCTTCTCTCTTCTGGTTCAGGGAAGTAAGGATCGTGATTCTGTATTCGACCTATATAAATGCTGCCACTATCAATATGTATGAAAAGAAAATGTATTATTTTCAAGTGTGAAAAAGGTGATGTAAGAGAAAATATATTCTAAAGCTACTCTAAGAGACTAAGTCGTATAAAAACACTTATGTTTGCACCCGTAATACAGTTGTTTCTAACCAAAGGTACATTTAGGACGGGTATATACTGAGATTTTTGGGACCTTATTACCTACATTAGTTTATATGCCAATTGTGTATATACGACTAAAATAATGAGTAATTCGCTATATGTAGAAGAGACAATTTGAAACGTGCCAAGATGAAAGACTGCAGGGTGGAGAACGCTGCTATATATGACGTGTTGTACTAAATGAAGCTTTAAGGTACAAGTCTGCACAATTGATGGCTATGTAAAAAGAAATATTGTTTTAAGACGTGTTACAATGTTATTAACTGCCACTAAATCAGAGATTAACCTTTGAAAAGTGTTTTTGAAGATACTAAAGTGAGCGTTTATTATTTAACAGTATTGTGTGAAGTTGTTTAACCCCATCAAGGAGTAACGGTTGGGAATACAAAATTATATACTGTGGGATTTAAGGGTACACACTTGAGAAAGAAGAAAGAAAAAAAGACAAAAACAACAACAACAACAACAACAACAACAACAACAACAACAACAAATCGCCATACTCCTTTTTCGATGGGATAATAAACACTCCTTTAGATTGTATCGAATGTGTCGGTGTTCAATGTATTTGACCTTGGCGATAGGATTTAATTCTATGCCCCCAGACAAGTTCAGTTGGTTAATGTCAGCATGTAAGACATTCCTTACTGACTATCACCCTGTCTCTGCTGTGTGTAGTGAGACTGTTTAATGTGAAAGGCTGATCTATAGTCAAGTTGTCTTCAATTAGGCGTACTTAGGAAGAAACATTCCGCTAAGGCTACATAAAATTGATAGTCAGCTTTGAGGACACCGCCCGCATCCCTTAAAATCGGCCGCATGTACTCTTTTATCATCATTCTACAAAAAAGAATAGCCCAAAAAATCTGCACCCTTTGCAAAAATTACAAAAAATTATATCACAAAAGCCTCACTCCATTGTGATACTTCTACTTGATCGGGCTTCCCTAGCCCACTTAAAAGGGTCTATTTCTCCTCTTTTCTATCCCCTCAGGATGTGTGTGGTGCAGAAATGTGCAGGCACTGATACATTCCATTGTGTAATGTAGTTCTCGCCATGAATATGACCTTAGCTGTCGAAATGGCGTTTAACTTCTATTTCTCACTCACTCACTTGATCAATTTTTACGATTTAAACAGTTTTGGAAACCTGAAAATGTGTGCTTTCTCATCCTAAGATTTCCAGATTGATCATTTGAATAGTTGAAAAATGATAGGGTGAATAGGAAACATAATTTCCAGGGTAATGGAGGGGGGGGGGCACAACAGCATAGACAAGAAAAGATTTGTGTCTATCAGGACATATGTGTGCTGAGATTGCATAGACTACAGTTGAGACATAACCATCATTTGAAACAGCTCTCAAAAAGACTCTTACAAAAGGGCTAGCTCTTTGTATAGATACCTGGAGTGATTTGCTGAATAAAAGTGGTCCTGATGAAGAACTTAACAGGTCAAAACGTTGAATCATGGAAATCTACTTGGCCTATTTGTTTTCAATTCCACCAGCAGTATAGACCCATAGAGGGTTATTGGAATATTCATTTCAATTGATTTTATGCTCTACAACACAGCATTTCAAGGAGCAGAAAAGTCTAAATATCTGAATTGTGTCTGTAGACCATATCACTTTGTATAAAATGATAAAGAAAAATAATAAAAATAAAAAGCTGCTTCCCTCATTGTTTCAAGTAAGGGGAAAAAGAAAAGGTTACTTCCCTCACTGCCGAAATATTATATAACAAATAAAATAAGAAGCCTCCCTCCCTCACCGTACTATTTCAAAAATTGTCCACAAAGCTGATTACCAATTTTCTGCAGCCTAAAGTAGACCGTGCATTGGGCACACCTTCGTCATTTACTAGAGACTGGTGTAAAAACCACCTTGAACAGGACAGATCTCATACTTTCATGTTATATAACCATTATTCATTTGAATGCAAGAAGAGTTTTGTTAACATGTTAGACTGTTGGATAAAGCAGAGATGTCAGACCTTCAGAGGTCCGTCTATTTTCAGAGGTTCAAACTTTCCCAAAAAATTATACATCTCAGAGGCTTATTCCATCTTGTGGTCATAATATGGATAGAGAGAATTACATTGATCATAGATACCCTTATAACCTATCCTTTCTACTTCTAGTGAGCCTAAGGCTGAGCATAATCATGCCTTGTGCTGCCCTCTAGCCTTTTCTAGACAAAAAACCTTTCAGAGATCAGAGGATCTCTGAAATCTCATTTCAGAGGACATGAATCTTAGCTGGCTGCTGATTGGCTGAAATCATTATTTATTGTTTTTAATTGTATTTCTATGTTCATCCGTTCTAGGGATGGTCTTTATAATTTTGAGTGAAGGGAACAGGTTGAAATGAAGACGAGATGGGTGCTTTTAGCATAATATATTGGGGGAATGAGTGCTTTGCTAAGACCCAAAAATTCCCAGAGGTTGAGCCCATTACCAACTGACATCTCTGATAAAGCAAAATTAGTGCTTTATCTGTAGGAGTTATCCCTTATCAAAGCCGAGCATTATTGTTGCAAGTTGAAGTTAAATGGAGTTCATGGATTCACAATCACATGCAGAGACGATAGAATACTGCATTTACTAAAACATAAATTACTCGCCACTTGAGTTGAGCATTAGCTGCTTTGACAGTTTTGAATATGAGCGAATACGTGGGCCAGTTATATCTGTAACAAGAAACCAAGAGATGTAATGCTAATCGTCAGTATTTGAGTTTGGTCTATTTTCAGCTTTCATGAAGAAAAAAAAATTTATAACCTTTTTTTTCATGGCAAGGTCGCCATTTCTCCCTTTCAGGTTTTTAAAAGACCTGCTTGCTTGAAACTGTATACCCGGTAACCCACTCTTATAAGCTGTTTGATTTGCCCACCCTCAGTTCCTTTCTTACAATTTTGAATGCCTACTGCTGGGTCTATCATTCTTATCTTTTAACCCTTTCAGGGCTACATAGTGCCTCAACATACTTCTTGCCCTTTGGATTTCCTGATGCATGAATCTGGTTAATTCACTTTTTTTTAATGGACAGCATGATGCACCTATGCAGTATAGATAAGTTAAGCACCCTTCAATTCACATCCTCAACTGCTGCTTTTCACAAGTATTACTACGCCATGCAAATCTTATATTTTGCAGTCTTCGCTCATTCTGTAGCGCGCTAGCATTTCTTATGTGAATCTGTCGTTTATATATAGCTTTAACAAAGACATTGATGAATCTAGTTTTTAGTTGTCTTGGTAAAATGCCTTACGATTCATGTTCACCATATAAAAATCAGTGGACACAAAGACTGGAGATGTAGAAAGGCCACATTGAAAGGTGATGTCAAGTAAAAGGCGTCATCTTTTTTCTCGTACGAATAATGTAAAAAATACCTCCTGTACTACTCACTAGGAGTAATTTGTGCCATATACAGACATGTCAGAGTTTCAGATGCCTGCAACATTTCAGATGTTTGAGGTTGATAATTTAGTAAGAATTTTAGATGATTATTTCATAGTTTTCCTTATTGGTAAAGGTGTGCCCTATCCCAAAGCATCCATTTTTAGGTGTTTTGTTGAGATACATAGGGTATAAACCCCATTTATGAGTCCCCCAAAATAATCTTCAGATGTTTGGCCAATACTGAACTGACATGTTTGCATATATCCATATTACTTCAAAACTACGAACCAGATTGAGATATCCAATGGTTCTTTTGATGTAAGAGCATACTGTGTGTATTGTACACGATTTAACCTTCTCTTCACTTTTTCAATAGGCGTAAAATGGCCAAGAAAATATGCAACAGTAACAAATGCATTTTGGGACAGATTTATTGGGGGGGGGGGGGGGAAATCTCCTTTGAGTAGGCCTGAAATGCATGTGTTGAACCGTTTTAAGTCTTCCTGAACGTCTCATGAGATATTATAGATATGAGACTCAAATATTAGGTGTAGAAAAACCATGTTCTGTTAATGTGTATATTTCAGAAATTCTCTTATTGTCGTTAGCAATCGAAATTGTTGGGGAAAAAATGAAAATAAATATATTCTTGAAAATTAACTTTGGTCTTTGTCAAATATTTATAATAGCTTATGTATTTACAAATGGCTTGATGGAATGTACCCTAAAACCCCATGTATAAGCTTCACCTGCATATAAGCCACATCCTGACTTTATGGATTTCTTTCATAAGCAATTGATTTTTAAATTCAAAGATTAATGGGGCCCTGAGAGCTACCCAGACCCCGACCCCGACCCTAGATTGGAACTAGCGTTGATAAGGTGCTACATCTAACTATCCCTGCATCCTCTTTACTGAAATGGTTAATGAGCCGCTGCTTATACATACCGCCATGGATATGACCCAGAGATGCCACTCACTGGTTAACAAAATCCAGGAAAACTGGACTTGAGACACATTTCCCCAGGAATCTAACATGATTTAATACAGAAATCTTAGAATCAAAAACCAGGAATTCCTGGTAAACCAGGAAACGTGGCACCTCTGTATGACCCTAGCTGTCGAAATGGCGTAAAACATCCACTTACCTACCTATACATAGGGTCATTAAGATTTGGATCGTTAATTAAAGTTTGCCTAATAATAAGAACAATGCCCTATGTGTATTTTATACTGCTTTATTTTCCATATTCAATCTTAAAGCAGTGTATATGCTTTTATTTCAATGTAGTTTTAAAAGCCAACTATATTTTCCCCAATATATATATATATATATATATATATATATATATATATATATATATATATATATATATATATATATATATAAATATACATCAGTTTTCTTTCACCTTTAGGGGTATAACATAATTTGAATCTATATATGTAATAGTACATAACGGTGTATCACAGAATTTGTCTAGTTCGTAGTTCAGTTAACGTTCACATGTAAGGGTGTAGTCCTTATGTCTGGTGCACGTCGATGGTGAGGTCCACCTTGGTCATGTTGGTCGGTACGCTCATACCGCCACCACGCAAACCAGACAGGAAGACCTGCGGACGTGGCACGTTGGTGTAGTTGTCCCGAAGTGTCTGTGTGGCATTTTCCCTGAAAAACAAGAGACACAGATTGTAGATGTTGGCTATTTCAGATGAGAAGTAAGTAATTCATGATTTATCTCACAGGAAAACCTAACTCTGGTTTGATATAAAAGCATGATTATGATGACTAGAATGTAACTATCAAAGCATAGAGTACTCTAACTCTAACTCATTAATATGAAACATATTTGTATAGTCAGTATAAACAGCACATACTTAGGTAGGTAAACCTGGGCTGCGTTGTCTCGTCGCATGTTGCTTAGCACCGTCTGCGCTGAGTGTGTTATCTTTGTTCGCAAGTTTGCCTAAATGGAAGTAGAAACATGAAATGTTAATGACCAAAAAATAAAAAGATAAAAAATAAAAAGAAACATAATTACTGTTATATATCCGAGGTGTTCATAAAGAAAGGAGATGAATATATCATATTTGAATGCTTCATCTTAAACATTTTTTTTTGCTCACCCAAATCTAAGTTTTTCTGTTTTAAGCAAATGTAATTTTTTTTTTAAGTGCAAGGTATGGACATTTCCTGCATGAATCGTCAAAAGATAGAACAAATCTTACAAGTTTGAGCGCCTTCCTCCTAAGCTCCCACTCATTCCACTCGTAGGACTTGACAATGTTAGACTCCATAAAGTGTGTGTCCGTCTGCGTCCCACTGTCACATTTTGTCACTGGCTTCTCGATCATCTTACCAGGCTCCTTGCTCTGCAAGAGTTAATTTCTTTCTTTCACCAAACCTTTACAATATTCGTAGCTGTTTAAAATTTAGGATCAGTCTAAACAGTATTATATACCTAGAAATGACGATATTCTGGGTAAGAATCACATCTACCGGCCATAATATTAGGATAGGGAGATATCTCTATGTATACTTTAAGTCTATTTTTGATCATATGATTTTGTTTAGTTCTTGGTATATAACCCCTTCATTCTCTTGTCTGCAGTAAGGCAGATAGCTGCTCACCTGTGAATAAGGTGTAATGGATGCAAACTGTGTGTGAAGTTCCAATAACTGGATGAGCTCTGGACTCCGCTTGGCTGCCTCCGCAACCAGTCGGACATACCTGAAGTTAAAATTAGGCTTAAAATGGAGGTTTACGCTGTATATATGTGGTTGTTTATAAATGATTACAAATCTGACATTGAGCTATTTGTATTGACCACATTTTTTATTTCTCAAAAGATTAGAGGAAACAGTGGGGGATATATTTTTAAGGTCCTTTTCATATGTGGCAATACAGTTTACTGTAGGTTTTCCCAATTTTGAAGGTGGGATTTTTCTTCTTTTTTTTTTTTTTGCCGACCAAAACGAGCTTTACCCCATTTGTGGTATGAATACTGCATCATTTTCAATGTACTCACTCTGCTGCATTGACAGCAAATTCTTCTGCCGCTGTTTTTGATGAAAAGGCGTAGTAGTGTTCCTTATATCGTAAGACGCCTATCTCGGGGTTTGCAGGCAACATGAGGCGGTCATAGTTGACTAATGCCCAACCACAGTAACCCTGCAATGTATAAGGAACATAGGCTGAAAAATCTTATTACAGAAGATGGTATTGTAGATAAGTCAAGTTTCAAGTTTTAACATTTTTATTTATACTAGACTCAGCAGAGAACGACTTCCAGATCCTATCTTTGGCAAGATTCAAATTCTAGAGGTTTTGTTCAATTATTTTTTCGTTTAAATGGACTAGGACTCTAAGATAGTTCCTCGCGTTATGTTCTAACACCACTGGCCCAGGGGGAGAAAGTAATGAGATAGAAAACACCCCTAAATATATAATATGGATTTGTCATTTCTATTCTTATTTATCAGTTATGAATCTGTATGATTTGCAAAGGTTTTTGTGTAATTTTGTATATAATGTGTGTATCATACTTACCCTATATTGTAATGGTAACTTGTTGAAATTTTTCGTAGTTTCTGGGTAGAGCCAGTCAAATGTTTTGAGGTCCTCTTTTTTATTGTCGACCCTGTTCTCATGCCCCAGCGTCTGAAAATCAAGAGTTCAAAAGAATGATATATGATGTACCAAAACTGATTGATAAAAAATATCATAGTAAAAGACTACTGTCCATGGCGGCTAAACAAAATCTCTATATTAGAAACAGAAATGTGTATCATGAGGTTATTCAGAATTATAAAACGGCATGTTACCTGAGAAATCCTTTGCTCGTCAGTCAGGACAGTGACACCCTCCAGTTGTGGAGCTAGGATGTCTTCAGTGAAGATCTCAGTGTGTCCCTGTTAACAAGAAACCTCCTGGTTAGTGGGAGTATCAGGTAATGTAGTTTATTACATTTCTATATTAAAAGGATAGAATTCAACTGTGAACCAGTGGTCGTTTGAATTGTACAGGGTTTACTTGGCACAATCCTGAGTAACATATTCATTCTAATAAGCACACAAGTGCAGAAATTTAATTGTTAGATGCTCAAAACACCAATACAAAATTAATTCTAATAAGTGCACTGCTAACGCCTAAAGATTGTGGTTTTTGCCCTCAAAATCGTTGTTTTTGGCCTCTAAATCTCTGTTATTGCACTGCATTTTAATAATTTCAGGTCCCTAAAGGTGGGGTGTGCGCTTATTAGAGCATGTGCGCTTATTAGAATGAATACGGTATTAAACCAGGTAGTCGATTAAGTCTTTTAGGGGAGAAGCTGAAGCCTTATTATCAAAGGACTCATTTTTCCTATTGTTAATGATTGCATGTATGCATTTGCAAAATCTTAATTTCTCACTAAAAAAATAAAATCATTTTCAGGTCAAACAATGAGTTGTTCATTGTTGAGTGTGTACTGCTCACTTACCCGTGTGTATGGCTCAAGGCTGACCAGGATGTTGCTGAGTACACTGAGTAGCACCATCTCATCCTGAAAACCAGACCAGATCTGTGCCAGGTGGATGAACTGAGGGTAGACCTGTGCGGTGGGTACGGCCGTCTTGGACTGTACGGTAGCCTGGAGCTGCTCCATACGAGACGCCAACTGTGACTCGAGCAGCTCAACCTGCTGTGCACAGCTGATAACATCATGCTGTAAATAACACATATTACTTTAAGTTTTAACCTGTAGCTAACAGATTAGATGAAGCTAGGTCTGCTTAACACTAACTGCTAAAGGGATACTTCTCACTAGCGGATCCAGAATTTGGAAAAGGAGGGGGCCCAGTCCAAAAGGAGGAGGGGGGGCACACCCTCTATTTTTTAGCAAATTTTAGGGTCCAAAATATGCAATTAAACTCTCAAGTACTTGCAAAAAGGAGGGGGTGCGCCCCAAGTCTAAATCCACCACTGGTCGCCTTATCTATGATCTTCGACATGTAATTCAATAACATTTGCATATCACTGATATTGCCATCTAAATTTGATTTCTCAATCCTTTTTTTCCCAGTCTAACCAGCTGGTTTATATTATCTCTCTTTTTCTTTCGTTCTCTAAGTTGGTATAACTATATACAATTCTACACAAACTGCATAATTAAATTCTCCAGCTGATAAACTCACAAGGATGATGCGTAGGAAGGCCTCATGTTGGCGGGTGTTGATAAGCGACTCCTTCATAAGCTGCATCGTGGTGGCGTCCACTTCCTTAAGGTGAGACATCATCTCTAGTAGAGCTGAGGTAGGGAATATAGAGAAAAAAACTTTATAGCATTGATTTATAGCAATTAAATTTCAACAAGAAATGCCGTTGTGACCGCGTAAAAAAACGCCTCCCGCTGTTATTTTGTATTGTGAGACCTCATCACATGGGGCAAATGCAATCATCATAGCGCACTCCCGTACTGCTTCGCGGTACCGCCGCTACGCGGCGTGGGAGGCGCTAAAAAAGCCTTGTCCTGCTCTCCAATTTCTATTGATTGAAGTGCTGGTTCCAATGCTGTCGGCCGGGCAAATTTGTGCTAATCCAACCTATTTATTTTATACTTCTGCAACACATGCCAGTATTATAAATTATCAGATTTGCAAAAAATTGGCCCGACCGATGGCAGTGGAACCAATACTTAAGGGGGATAATATTATTAAACTTACATCCCTGATTATTAAGGTTAGATTGTGTTTATGATATAAATGCCAAAGTTGCATAACTTACTTGTGTATCGGTACGCCATTCCGCAAGTTTGTTGAATCTCAGCATCGACATTCTGAGTTGTGGCTGGTACAGCTTCATTCAAGATAGCTGGCACTGTTAAAGTTACAGATAATATATTTAATGTAGATCAACACCTAAATCATTCTCACAAACACTCACTGGTACATCTGTCCTGCCTAGGGATTATTTGGAATCAGTAGAAAATATTGCCATTTTATACTAAATGAAGTGTTCTAAGATTATTTGACTTTATTTCTTCAGTTTGGTCATTTACATAGAGTACCTGGGAGATTTTGGAAGTATTTCTAAACTTTTGAATATTTGCAATATTGTTTCAAAGTTTATAGTAGACTTACAGTCATCAATGCCTTCACCACCCTTGCCACATTCCTTATTGAAGAGGCGGATGCCGGTGACAATCATTGTGAGCTCCTGAAGTTGTCGTTCCTTATCACGCTTCACAAGAGACATAAAGGTACCCAGCTCTGTCTGTGGGAATACGCTCTGAAGGGCAGCTATGTAGAGCAAAGGAGATTTACATTTAAATGTTAATTTTACAAATGTTACAGAGCATCGATTTTCTGTTCGAATTTACTTCTCTTTTTTTCTTTATGTTTGCTTTATTCCAATTCCTGTATGAAGGTGTGAAAAGGATCCTGTAGAAAAAGATTGCTCAAATGATTAAATTAAAAAATGTCAATTCAAATTAGACCACCCCCTGTTGATAAATATTGACCACTCCCTAAGGTCAATTGTCAAAACCTGTGATTTCTTACCAGTAGCCTCTCGAACAACAGCAATGTCAGTCGGACTACCCAATCCAGATCTGAGAAGGACAGCCGACACAATTTTACGGTACAAACTCTCTAGTTCTTCCCGTGTGCGAGCACGGCTATCAGTGATTTCACGGATAACTGGCTGCAAGCGAGACTCCAATACACGTCTGTGCTCCTCCAAAAAGTCATCTGCAAAGGTCAATATAGATTGAGTTAGCGCTACAATAATACCACTTTCATTTTACAGTATTGATTCAAGATTCAGAATCCATAGAGCATCAACCAAACTAGTGACTGGTAAGGTCCCTACATGATTGGGGATCGACTCAAATTCAATTAAAGTAATTCAAATTTTTAATTGATTTAATCAATGTTCGTCTGAAGTAGAGTCAGAGTGGAAAGGGAAAAAGCTAAACCCTTACTTCTTGTGGTGTAGTTCATGTCGAAGTACACCTGCATTTTGACGGTGTCGAGTGCAGGGGACCGTGAGTCGAGTAGTCGATCTACACAAATCTACAACAGGAACAGGTTTCAGCATTTTGAATAATTTTTTTTTTATTGAAACGTCATAACCTTGCTAGGGATATGTTTTTCCGCTACAATATGTTGTTGCCCTCTCATAACATTGGCATAGTTCATCGGGGTGTGTGTGTAGTAACACATTATAGGTTGTGGTAAACAATTTCATGAGCATAGCAGCCTTGCATACAATCATTTAGTCAATCATAACATAATCATATTGGTACAGTAGTTTGTTAGATCAATTTGAGGATTGTAAGATAATTGTTATATTCAATTCCATTTTGGTTCATAATTTATGATTCACAGCATTGAAAGTTGCACTTTGATATCATATCAATAATGAGATATACATTCATAGCATTTCTTATGTACGATACAATAGTTATTACATGATTGAGTTAGTGGATAATTATTGACAATGTTTGTGAACATTTGGGTTTGCCATTGTTCTATTTCTTTCATTATGTACGGTAGTACTCACTTTTATAAGTTTCTGGACATCTTCCTTTGTTAGAGTTCTGTCCACATTGAACTCATTTGCAGGATCCAAAACGACAGCTTTCACCTGTAATTATACATGTAGTAGAAAAAATGATTTTCAAATGTAGAAAAAACATGCATTTGAGGTGGAGTAGAACCTCGCATATAAGTCACACCTATGTATAAGCTAAACCCTGGCGGTTTAAGTAAGCTCTATTCTTGGGAGCAGCAGTGGCGTCATAGCAACCAGCGCAGCCCTGCTTATCTGCCTACTGATAAGAATCCTCATGAAGGGTTATTTTATATAGGAAATGTACTAGAAAAAGGGGTTAAAACCCTTATCAGAAAAGATCTAGACATCCCACAGGAAAATGCATTACAAAACCTGAAAGATATTAAAAATCTGCACCACATACTTGATGCACTTTTTTCTAATCCCAATATTAGAAAAGAAAAACAGCAAAAAGGATACTTTTTCTAGTACATTGCCTATATAATTTGACCCTTTGTCAGGTCTCTAGCAACCAGGGTTCTGCTCCCGAGAATGCCGTACACGGGGCTAGAAAATTACCGCTTTAACACTGCAATATACACAGAAAATCCCTATTTAAGCAACACTGTGCCCTTTGAAACAACATATAAGCTGCAGTGGGTCTCTCCCTCTCTTTTCTAATCTTGAAATATGGTACAGACTTCAGTACATTGGGCCAACCTTAAAAATAGGTTCGTTTCCTGTCCAGAGGCCTAGTGGATTTTTTTTTTTTGTTAGAATGGGAAATTTTTTTCCTGAGTTCTGATAAAAAACACTTTTTTGTCCATCAGCATAAGCATAGGTTTCCGATCACTAAATCGTAGAACGTGATGGCAAATTTATGCCGTCCCCGCTTACGATGTCCATGACATACAAAAATAATTTCCTAAAAAATATTTTGTTTTTCTCCATCCCTCATGGGTCTGAAAAATCCCACACTCTAGACAGGAAACAGACGAATTTTTAAGGATGGCCTTGGCCAAAAAATTATGCACTTTTTACTCACCATAAACGCAACAAGGGTCTCAGAGACAGCCTGGCCTTTGCTGACACATTCCTGGGCAATTTCCCTAATGATGTTTTTTATCACGCTTTCTGCTTGAGCTCGTGACATGTTGCTTCTCGTTTTCTTCTCTCACCTATATGGATTAAAGGGAGGGTATAAATATTTATTGGTGCAAACAATTTACATACCTTATGACCATCCAAGGTTTGATTTCTGTGGCGTGGATGATAAAACTTTGATAATCAGTGCCACTTGCATTGCAATAACAATACTCAATTTTGATCAAATTCAAAGTTCCGATGTATGTTAAATAGGCAACTGTTAAGATTTTAGCTCATGCTTATGGATTGGTTTGTAAATATATGTTAAAAAAGAGCAGGCATACAGCCTGTAAGGTATGACCTGTACTACACTACAGCTAGGCACTTACCTAGTTTTTCAAAACTATATACTATGTATTCTATTTGTATACCATTGGATAGATCACAAGAAAACAAGTGGATTTGCTTTTTGAATGAAGTCTCTTTCTTAATTTAAAGTGACATTATGACCGTCCAAAGACCACAAAATGACCCTAATATTCTGCCAAAATAACCCATACTTAAGAGTTTAATCAGGATTCAAATTTTGTGATCATGCTGACTTTGGTCAGAAATGCCTGGAACACTTAAATCACTGTTTCTCAAAAGATATTGACACTAGGAACTTGAAATAAAAAGTAGAGGAAAGGTCCTTAAGGGGTGGTTCTGATGACCTATGGCCTGACCTTGATCAAGGTCACGGTCGATTTAAGGTCAAAGGTCAAATTTATTAATTTTTTGTAAATGGGTTAACATTTGTTGAGATTTAGCAAGATGATCGAATGATTTAATCAATGATTAGTTGACCTTTTTCAATATTTGACCAAGAAGGTCAAGTTGACCTATTGAAGGTCAAGGTCAAAGGGACATTTTGTGTCCTTCCTTCCATATTTAAGGGAGTCTACTGATGTCCTCTCAGTCAGATAGGTCTTGGCCTAGGCCCGGGCTAGGGAAATGTCCACCTGACTAGAATGATCTCACCCAGTCCCAAGGAGGAATCATCTGACTGGACCCCTCCCCCACTCTGTCACTGATGTTCAAACATCAAAGGAAAGCCCTCCTAGTCAGTCAGAGAGAAGTCCTGGTAGTCAGTCCTACAGTAGAGGCCACCTCCAGGTGGTCCCTCCAGTGGTGGGCCTATAGGTGTGGTGCAGTGGGGGAGGTGTTAGAGCTAATCTCTCACTCCCCCTCACAGAGCAAATAGGTCATGATTTTGTAGTTACTTAGAAAACATAGTGCTGCCTATTAGAAAAAAGAAAACTAGACATTTTCTAAACCTTATTTAACCAGGGAATATGTGAGTACCATTTTTAAATATGTGAGATGTATATTTCACACAATAAAAAGCTTCTGAAGTTAAGTTTCAACTTCACCTGGGGGAAACATATTTTTTTACTTCCCAAACTATTGAACAAGTACATGCATATTAAAGCCCTCTTCAAGGCCGTTAAAATGATACCCTAATTGTCCAGATCCACCAGTAAACAGCTTCAGAATCAATAAGTTAAGATGGATCACCCTGAAGAGCCCCCACTTTTGCTTTATCACACTGTGGGCGTCCGCCCAGGGCAGAGCCGCCCACGGGAGTTATGTCAGTGCCTACTACAGCCTGTTTATCCTCTTTGGCAAAATTTGCAGTGTTTTGAAATTGACTACCCGGTACAGTGATAGTCAAAAGTCTTTCAGAGGGACAGACTACGGTAGTCTTTATTCTTTACAGGTGATACACTTTTATTTTTATACAGTCAATTGAGTGATAGCTCAATTGCTAACAAAACAGCGAGTTTAACTTTAGTGCTGGTGTTCACTTCCAAACTCTAGCCAACATTGCTTGAGTACTATACTAACGTGTACTCAGAAACAACAACCTATCATTGAGGCCGTAGCAGGGCTATTCCAAACTTTAAAAAAAAATGGCAAAATATGGTATACCGGTAGTATCATGGTTGCAATCCCAAGCCTTGGGATTGCAACCATGATACTACTTGGGCCAAGGGGAATACACATTGGTCCAGTGACTGGACATTGAAATGATTACATTAAGCAATACATGTAGACCAAATAAAGTAGGTATCAATTATTACTGATATGGTGAAACCAGGAACCCCTACTTAGCAATCTTATCACCATTTAAAAGTTAATTCAATATCCTTTTTTGATGGACCGTCCCTGAGGCTGAGCCTGAAGACAGAAGTCTGAACTGTTCAGTGAACAATCACTGCACCTCCCACTTACTTCTTAAGACCGAACACCCAAAAGAGTGACAGTGTCTTGTAAAAACTTACTTCAGTTAACTAAACTACATACTTTTGGTACCATATAGCACTATACTAACCTAGTTATTACTTGATTTCTCCTCAATCCACTGCTTATTTTTCTCCCACATCCACCATGTTGTTTGGCTTGACAACGACCTAGCGGAAGTTGATCTCTGGGAAAAATACTTCCGGTTCAAAACAAGCATGGCGGACTCTGACGCAAGTTGCGTTGGTGTCAGCGATGTAAGTGACATATCTGGCCTTATTCCAGATGAAACACTTGGTTTATACTTATATAAAAAGGGTAATGTGTCCAGGGAACCCGACAATGTCACTATTTCAGAAGGAACTGATGGAGAGAGTGAAGAACGGGTGCCTGAAACTTTGAGTGCTGCAAGTTTCGCGGACTGTGGTGGAACGTCTGCTTCAGAAAATGTGCCCAATGACCGCCCATCACAAGATCAAACAAATCTCACAGCTGCGGATGAGGGACACGTCAGCAGAGATGAAAAGCCACATTCCGAGGCTGGTGAGAACGAGTTTTAAACCAAATCCATGAAAAAACATACGACTTCAATATTCATTGTCAGGCTCTTGTTTTTACTAGAAAATAGACTAGAATTTATACTAGTCTAGGGTAGGGAGTATGTCACTATGTGGTCATCATTTTTTTCAACGGGGGGGGGGGGGGGGGGGGGTTTAGTGCGGACCCGCAAAATTTTTTTAACCCCCTTGGTCGCAGTCAATTTTTTTTGCGCCCCTCCCACGCCTCTGGCTCTGACGCGGAGAATTTTTGCGCCTCTCCTTGAACTAGATCTATAGTATCATGTGGGCATTTTTTTGCTAAAAAGAGGGTAAATTTTTTTTAGCCCCCCCCCCTCAAGAGGGGTCAACATTTTTTTAGGCCCCCCCTTGCCGGCTTCTCAAAATGCGTCCTATTTTGGTTTTGAGTCCTATTTGGGCAACAGCCAACAGGTCACAGCATACTAAGGTTGGGGGAACTCTCTCTGACAGACAGAACGTTATCTATGGAGTACCCCAGGGCTCTGTGCTCGGGCCTTTACTTCTTTTTTTTTCATAAACAGTCTTTTAAATTCGCCAAATCACTCTCACATCAAAATGTATGCAGATTCCATTTGTCATCTACTCCTCTCACTCTACCCCCGCTCTTGCTCTACAACACCTACAGATAGACTTGGATAAATTAACCAAGCCCAAGGACTGAAAATAAGGGCCTCACCATTAATGCCAATAAAACTAAGTTTGCCAATGCCTGGTACTGTGCGGGCAGCTAGTTTCACCGCTGCCCCCCCCCCCAGACCTACCGGTAATTAATGGTCAACCAATCACTCTAGTTAAATCCTTCACCTATCTTGGTGCTGCCATTGATAGATGTCTGACTTTTGAAGACCATGAGAAGCTCATTCGCAATGCTACTAACTTCCTCTGTTTTAAGCTTGGCAAAATCAGATCCAGTATATCTGCTGATACTGCCACTAAAATTTTTAAACAAGCTATCCTTCCCAAATTTGATTACTGCTCTTTTCAACTTGACTCTGCTACTCAGAAGTGGCAAGACAAAATTGGTAGAATCCAAAATAGATGTTTAAGAACCTGCCTCAAAGTCCAAATTAGAGGCAACTGTCAGTCTCCATGAAAAATGTTCCACCCCACTCCCTTCTCAAAGAAGAGAAGAACTACTCGCCTCTTTATTCTATAACATGTCCAAAGGGCTTACTCTTCCCCCTGCCCCGAGGACTAGGAACAACTTTCTCCCTACGGCCCTCCCTACCTTTCTTCTGGTGTGACCTAATACTGAATTCTATAAGAAAAAAACCCTCATTATCGGGGAGCTAGAAGCTGGAATAATCTACAACCCCCCCCCCCCCCATATATATACGTATGTGTGCAACCAAACCCTCCTTTAAACGGCAGCTTATAAGACATCTTGGGACATATTTAAAGAAACCCAGAACCAAAAAGAAAAAGAAAAGAAATAATTAAGTTTATTCATTGTACCTATTTATTCAATGTTTATTATTTCGCTGCATACTCACACATTTATAGCTGCACTTGTCCCACCTAACTTATGCAACCGGCTCAATCTGGTTTGCTGCAACTCACCTCAGCTCAATGTGAGATTTGCCTTTCATGTGAATATCATCTTCATCCAATAAATCCCCCTAAGATTCCAGTCTGTTTTTCACAGCGAAACACAGTGATTAATGCCACATACTTCTTGCCTCGAAAACTGTTGTCAGAAAATCATGACAATAAACATGTTATGAGTGATAACAGAAAAAAAGGCCAAGGGAATAAACATACCTGCAAACTCCTCAGTTTTCTCAGTTTTTTTTCAAGATCCACCAGGCTCAATCTTGTGATTCATCCAGATCCAATGAGATCTCATTTTAACATTTATATAGGGGGGTGGTCTTAGTAAAATGCTAAATTGAGAGTAACAAACATCTTCAAATACCACCTTAATACATCTATTTGGCCTCTAGATTTACAAAATTCCTTGGGCCCCTAGGGGGAAACCCCCCAGACCCCCCTATATTCACTTTCTCCTGCCTCATTTTCAAAAGAAAGAACGGTGGATTTTGCATGCTCAGTTTTTTTCTTGCCTCGACTTTGCAGGTATGAATAAAGTCTCTTAATTTCCAACAGAAAAGCTTGCGCACTACTACAGTAGTACATGTACTATAGATCAAAGAGGGAGGTGAACATTTTCCTGTGCCTCCGGGAAGGGGGGGGGGGGCTCAGCGTGAAAACTCACCACCACCACTCCCCCCTCCCCGTAGAAAAGTAATGACCATTCTCTTTGTAAGATAACAGTATCTTTAGGTTTCGTCATCAGGTTTTAAATAGCAGGATAGGAGAGTCATGAAACGCATCTCCCAACACTGAAACAGCTGTCTAGTGGAAGGCCCTCCAGCCCAGGACTCTCAATCACGTACCCGGTAAACTGCTGTCTCACTTTCCAAATGTCTTGATTGATTTCAGAAAAGGTTGAAAGTACCTCACTCTTTTCCTACCTTTATGCTGAGCTGACAAGAGGCTACCTACTTGAACATGATGAAGCAAAGCTGACTGAAAAAAGAGAGAGAATATACACATTTATGAAAATTCCCAGAGAGCTTGAAAAGGTAAAGTTGTCCTTTTATCTCAGATAGGTGGAGAAATATATTCCAAATCTTTTGGAGGAATGGCATCCCTAGCACTTTACCATTTTAGTTTATTCTCAATATTTCAAATAGTGAAGCACTATGTGTGAAAGATTGCGGTATGAAAGCCATTACTGTAATACATGTACATGTACCTTGCTTATTAACTCGAAAAGCGAGTTATAAGGAGACACCCTGGGGCCCTGCACTTTCAGTCATTTTGGTGGTGCGAATAAGTTTCAAAATAGATGGAAATTTTATATTTAAGAGGCAGTATTACTTAATGAATTTGTAGTGCCATTTAAAGGAGATGTAGGGGTCTTGCAGGAAAAGGTATTTCATTACCAAGTTTTGTAAATTTTGAGAAATTGTCAATATTGTACAGATTCAGTTGGTTGGCAGCCATAAGATGCATTTTGCCTCCAATGGTGAAGGTATATGATGTTGATCCATGTATCAACTTTCCCCCCTTTTCTTTTTGCAATGTGGTGCGAGTAGCGCAGTTTTGGCGGGAAATATGCCAATAGTGGCTTGGTGGTGCAAATAACCTAGGTCAGGGAATGCCTTTTTTAGGTTTGAAAAGTTTTATTGTCTGATCATAATTTAACAAAAGTGGTAATATTAGACAATTATGTGAGACCCTGGTTATACAATTTTTACAAGATCATTGTTTATCCAATTCAATGACAAATGGCAAATCAAAGAAAAATGAAATGATGAGACATACAGTGAGGAAAAACAATAAATAAATAGATACAATAATAATATATACAAAAGTTATAAACTACCGTAATCTCCCGCGTATAAGGCGCGTCTTATACGCAAATCAGATCGTGACTGGGTCTTATACGCGGGAGTGTAATTGCCTTGAGTTTGGGGTGCGCCTTATAGGGGGGTAATTTTACTATAGAACAGTACTAAATTAACAAAAATCTGCCCTTAGAGGTGTGCCTTATATGTGGGATTGCATTCTCTTAGTTGGGGGTGCGCCTTATACGCGAGCTTCGCCTTATACGCGGGAGATTACGGTATATACAGAAGATATTAGACCACATTTGCAGCATACACTCAACCGAGTATATAGGAAAATAAAGTATAGAAGGGGATGAATGTATCATATGGTACACCAGTTTTATAGTTAAATCCACAAATTTACAGGAGACAAGGAGAAATTAAATAAAGGTGGAGTCCAAGCAAACAGCTCCCTTATTCACATGTCGAGTCTCATGGCACTTACAGTCACAGTTTTAAACTTTAAAACTAAACATTTAAATAAAGCACTAAGGTGGAGTCAAGGTCAACAGCTCCCTAGTGCTAACACAATCCATGCAATAGCTTCTAGTCACTCTCTATTTGAATGGGTCTAGACCCCTAAATTCGACAGGGTGACATGGCCATTTCTTAAAATCGACATGTGACATGGAGCTTAGTGACAAGGACATGGAGAATGAAAAAGTTAGTGACATGAGACATGACCTTTCCTTAAAATCGACATGTGACATGGAGCTTAGTGACAGAGACATGGGGAAATAGGAATTTAGTGACATGTGACATGGCCCTTTCTTAAAATCGACATGTGACATGGGGACCCCCCATCTAGACCCCCATTTGAGGCTTACTTAGATCTTTTGTTAACCTTACCCTATGTTTGAAATTTAATTTATTCTCCGATAGCTGAACTGCGGCCCTTAGGTTGTCCCATAGGTGGACCCCTCTATATAGAGGTGAGTTATTATATATACGGGATTCCTCGCCCTTGGAGTCTTGAACTTCACCTTGGTTTCCGAACGTAGGCCAGGTCTTAAGACCACGTAATCAATGCACTCAGGCCTCTTGGACATCTTGTACATATAGCTCAGCTACAATTCTTGACGCCATCGCCACAGATTCGGTATTTAAGACTTAGAGTACATTTCTTGACTCCATGGCGTCCCCTGTAAAGGACGGCATGACAGTCAAAGGGAGTGCTGATGCAACAGGATGAGTGCACAATCACAGTCTTTTCACTTTTCAAGTTATCAGCAATTTGCATTGCTGCATTATATTTAGGCCCAGCCGAAGTTGAAGAGAAAACTATAATTTAGTATAAGGCGCCATAGGACCTGATCTGCCCCTATAAGGCACACCAGTTCTTTTAAGTGAAAAGGGCAAAAATGTAGTATTTGGTCAGGGAGAATTGTCTCTGTAATTGCTCAAGTCTATAAAAACTTCGACTTGAATTCGTTTAAGTGTAAGTCTTCAATGTAACCTCCCAAACGAAGCACCAGTAACCAATATATTTCATTTCTATTTTCCATTGCAGTTCATGTTTTATGGGTTCTTTCAATGTGCAGATGCCTTCCTGTACATATTTACATTCCTGCCGGTTCGTTTTATCATGGCTTTCACGAAACTCTGTGTGAAAGGATGCTTGTCTTCTTGGTAAGTCTACACGCCTTCTCTTTCTCTGAATAATGTCATTGAATTTAACCATCCGTACAATATGATGGTGAAATGATCGATGTTTCATTTGTTGTAGTACATTATGGAAGTTTCTTGAAAGTTATCTTTTCCACATTCAAATATATTTGGCACACTAGTATCTATATCTGCAGAGGTAAGCCCTGCACTTTTGCGGGTTCAGATACAATAATTGTGTATTTATGTCCAGGTCATAAGTGTATAAATTACCTCAAAGTACCACTAAGGTCATACAATAAATTGATGGTTGTCGAACGCGACCGACATTAGCCAAAGGTGGTCAAAAATCGAAAAGTGTCCACCCATATTTTCTCTCTAGCATCCCGAGAAAATCTGTTTTCCATGTTGACCATATCACCACAAAAAAAAAAAGAAGAAAAACGTCAGATCAATATAAACACACTGTACTGTGACAGGGTTTGCATGCTGGACGATCACAGGTAAGTTGAGTGGAATGTGACTGCTTTTAGTTGGCAGTATTAAGGTATGCCATGTCATGATAACGTCTGTTTTATAGGATTCTAATACAAGAAATACTACGTACACACAGACTTTTAAGTGCACATAGCGTAGAATCACACAATACAATTTCAGTATGTACGATACTATTTCCCCAATTATTTTACCTCTTTACTCACGATATGATATGTGGCCTTCGTACTGAACATATCACAAGGCTTGACATTTAGCAGAACTGGTCATACTCTATCGTATATTTCCGTGGTTACAAATAATGATATTCCTATGTGGAACAATGATTGACTTTATTAGGGAGACCACATACATTTGTCAGTACCCGAAAATCGAGATTTTCTCTTCAGCATTTAAAAAAGAAAAAAGAAGCATTTTAATTGAAGAACATCTCTTAAACCCTCAGATGTGAAGCACATTTTTTTCATAATTTACCTTGGAATGTGCACCTGGTGTTTAAGTACTTGTGTGATCATACCACTTCTGTGTACTAGACAATTTTCTGAGTGATAAGCCAAACATAATATGTTTTACCAACTTAATACCGGTATATCATATCCGGTAATTAAAATATACGACAATAAATAAGTGATAATTCACATCAGACATTTTCTGCAGATGGACCTGAATCATTGTCTTCACAGTCCCCACATTACAAACCCTGGATTAAAGTACCCCATAGGCATTAGTGCATTATGCCAATTTTCCATGAACGTGAACTTTCATAGATTCACTCGCCCGAGTTGCATTCATTGTGCCAACCATAAAAAGTCCCTACACGTCCAGAGTGTCGGCATAATAGAATTTGACGACCCCCCCTCCCCCAACACACACACTGTGAGATACTCATGTCAATATTAAGTGGAGTGCATAAACGCATAACTTTGAACCTTAACCTAATGCAATGACCACAATTTACCGATTTCACCGACACTCCATTGGTGCATCATATTGACTGCTTTATAGTGTATCTACTGATTAGATTTGCTTGATGCATGGGAGCAGCTGTGATGAGTCACTCGCTAGGGCTACATGAATGCAAAATTAAGACAAAATGACATAGTGAATTATTATACATAAACACTACACAACCCGTCACTGCATGATATCTATTTTTTATGCCTTTTATCGTTATTAGAGGCTTTGTAGTAAGTACATGTACTTCTCAGTCATGTTTGTAGGAAAAGATGTCTTTCATTACATATCAGCTTCTGTGCTTTTAGTACCAGTATAATCGGTAGGGCTTACATTTCGGATAGCTTAATGATATGTGAGGTGCTGTATGTGGCTCATTTGTGGTAGCAGAGGTATGGTAGAAGTATATCTAGAACTACACGAGGTTGACTATTCCAGGGTCCCCACTGCACATAGAATATAATGAAAATGGCAAAAACAGGGACTTCTAAAATTTTGCCAAAACACAGAGAAAAAAAGGAGAATTAACACACGGGGAAAAGCATTTGGTGGAAACATAAAATCTGTAAAAGTAATACTAAGAATCAAATTATAATTCATGCGTTAGTACACCAAGCAGCATTTCAGACTTCACTCGTTAAAGTAACAAATATCTCTGTGTTTGTTGTAGCATGCGGAGTGGTGAACAGCGTATCCTGGAGGCGGCCCAGATCTGTGACCTGTTGAAGGGCTTTGTGCTGGTAGCGTGCTGTATCATGATGAACTATGTGGACGTGTCCATGATGTACCACCTTATCAGGGGCCAGGCCATCATTAAACTCTACCTCTTCTACAACATGCTAGAGGTATGTGGCATTGTGTATGTGTCAGTGTATTATCTTATAAGTAATCTCTGCTTTCTATGTTTGGAGACTTGTAGTTGATGCAGTGGTAAAATGTATTATTCTTTAAAAAGAAAATAATAATCAAAATAAATAGTACCAGTACACATATATTTTACCATTAAACTGATCTATTTTTCTTCTGTAGGTAGCAGACCGGCTGTTTTCATCGTTCGGTCAGGACATCCTGGACTCGTTATTCTGGACAGCGACTGAGCCACGTGGCAGGAAGAGGGAACACTTTGGCATTATCCCGCACGTCATACTAGCCGTCATCTATGTCTGTATCCTTAGACTACAATGTAATAGGGACGAAATTATGTCCTGTCTTGTGATTAATCAAGATTGTTTGATAATCCCCTCCTCCTTCGTACTGGGTGCAAAAGTTGAAGGCTACCCATGGCACTTATGATGCTGACACCTTTGTATTCTCGGGAGCAGAACCCTGGTTGCTAGGGACCAGGCAAAGGGTCAAATTATATAGGCAATGTACTAGAAAAAGCAGACTTTTTGCTGTTTTCTTGTCCGATATTGGAACTAGAAAATAAAACATCAAGTATGCGATGCAAATTATGAATACCCTTCTGATTTTGGAATGCATTTTGCTGTACGATGCCTAGATCTGTTTGATAGGGGTTTTAACACCCTTTTCTAGTAAATTTCCTATTTAATTTAACCCTTCATGAGGATTGTTATCAGTAGGGAGATAAGCCTGATAAGGGCCGCGCTGATTGCTATGACGTCACTGCTGCTTCCTAGAATGCCCAGGAACAGTATGTTAATCCTGTAAGCTGGCCCCACCTCGACCACTACCGTGAGTCGTCTCTGGCTTACACAGATTTTAGGAAAAAATAGTTCCGGCCGCTGAGTGCTGAAGTCATAACATGTAGGCAGGTACCGTGCATAGCAATATTTCCCACCAAATGGACACTTAAAATGCGTAAACGCGAGAGAGGCATTCCCTACAATGTTTCTCACAGTGGGTTTAGTAATCCTGTAGACATTCAAGGGTTATCTGCTATTAGATTACTTGTCCTTGACATGCTCCCAGTTCTTCATGCAGTTCTCGTGCTGTTCCAGGCTACAACACTTAATGTGGCATTCAATTCACACAACAAAGCCCTACTTACCATTATGATGTCCAACAACGTAAGTACCACACTACCCGGTATATATGTTTAGAACCTACCTTCTATTGAATAAGAGTTTTGAAAGATTTCAAACGAAAAGAAGTGTTGCTAGTAGACTCGCTGTAGAAGGATTTGAAAGATCAGCACTGAAATTTAATTTTAGTCCAATGCCGTTTCCTAGATTGATAAAAATATCTGTTAACAGTAATTTGATTGTTTGAACGATTGAATGATTTATTAGCGATAAATCAAAATTTTGGGGACCATTAAACTCTCGGATATTAAGAGACAACACGTTGAATATGATCAGATGTTGCAAACAGTGTATATATGATTTGTTTTTCCTTTTCAGTTTGTGGAGCTAAAAGGGAGTGTGTTTAAGAAGTTTGAGAGGACTAACCTGTTCCAGATGTCGTGTAGTGACGTACGTGAAAGGTTCCATCTCATTGTGTTGCTCGCCATCGTGTGTGTACGCAATCTGACTGAGTTCTCATGGGACATGGGTGAGCATATGTACCAACTATGGTAATTCTTTGTCTCATAGTCCATTGAAGTATTCTATCTGCTACCGATAAGTTCACTGGGCACTTTAGACTACAGGGATGAAAGAGTTCAAGGTTTTCCTTGATTTCAAGGATTTTTTTTCACTCACTTAAGAAAAATAAGTTTTCTTGAAAATCCTCTGAAAACAGGATAAAGGAGTCACAAATTACCTCCAGAGGTTGCATACATGGACACAGTCAGGTCCCACAACACTGTATACAGTGGCAGCATGCCAGTATTTAGTTCAAGGTTTTCAAGGATTCTCAAGTTTTTCCTTGAAAACTTTCCCCTCTATATTGGTGTTTGTTCCACTCTTCAGTGTAGTCTTAGCAGCAAGCTATAGTTCCTATGCTAGAAGAGTGTCGGATAGTATACCCCTTTTCTGCGCGTTATGCTTTCACCATGTAACTATATTGGTCATATATTCCCTGCACCATTTGACCTATCTGCATACATTTAACATTGTACTTGGACCAAAGGTCGTGTTGTGCAAAAGCACCACTACCAGGTGGTGCATATTTTGGGTATGCTATCCGAACAAGACCTTAGAAAACAGCTATACAGTAGCATTCTGAAGGGATCCTAGGTCATACTCTGCAAAAGGGCCATACTGTGCACATTTTGGGTATAGTATCTGAATAACATCTTGAAAAACAGCTTTTCCTGCTATTTGAGGACAAACTACATGCTTATACAACCCCTACTGCACCCCCCCCCCCCAACCACACAAACCCTGTAACACACTTATGGATGGGACTGGAGGGCATATACAGTGTATTTAAAGTTGTTTCCTTTTTCAAGGTTTTTTGTCATTGTTGACTTTCATCCCTGAGACTAGTACGTAAGAGTTTAACTGCCTGTTAAAACCGTTTTGTATTTTAGTTTGAAAAAGGCCCAAAAGAAGGGGGCGCTTATTACCACGAGGGGCAGGGCCTGGGGCAGTCGTTACATATGTTGAATATGTTATGCCTACTGCACCCTCTTGTAAAAGTTTGTAATCGTTCTGTATAGCAGACGACATTTAACCACATACTATGTTTCTTTCAGACCATCTGTTTGTCCTGGTGCCGGACGTGGTACTCGTCCTGTTTGCTGAGGTCGTAGTAGACTGGGTCAAACACGCCTTCATTACCAAATTCAATGAAATTTCATTTGAGGTGAGTGTATTACTTTTACTATTGTATAGGTCTATTTCCTTCATGATTTTCCAATAAATGTGGTCAGTGTGCATCTTTGCCCACCAGGTCTAGTATATTTTTGGGGCTATACGACTTAGCGGGATCAATTGTCAGCCAATGAAATAATTCCAACTATTCACTGCAGGCCTTTCGGAGGGCAGGTGGTACCCATCTAATAACTGTTATCAGTGATATCCGCTGGTACCCAGCTTTAGCAATGGCCGTGTCCATGGGACAATTCACTACCTCAGTATACGCAATTAAAGACACTACATCAGCATACTTGAATCATGTATATCATATTAACTTAATGCATGTTTTATATCGGCAAAAGCTTAAAAGTATTACCGGTATCTAATTGATATGAACTGTAAGTCGCTGCCATTCCCATAAATCTATTCACACATTTAATATGTTCATTTCAGGTCTACCATGAGTACACCGTCAGTATAGCCTATGACATGTCATTAAGTCGTCAAAAAGATGTGAGTATCAAAATAAATGAACATTTCTGCACACCTCTTTAGCACTGACGAACTTTACCAATAATTATCATAATCAAGCATTATGAGATGAGCCTAAGGGTGCATATGTATTTTATTATTTTTGAATGAAAATAAGAATTCTGTTTACATGCAGGCATTTGCTGACCATGTGGATGTGGTGTCGCGACGTATGGGATTCATTCCGCTTCCGCTGGCCACGGTACTAGTGCGTGTAATCACGCAGTCTCTGCGCATCACACTATGGTTTGATATCCTGCTAGCTGTTCTCTTCTACTTCTGGTAAGTCCCTGATTGACAACATGTTTTTGTTACAGTCAACATAATGAAGTATCGCAGAAAGTCATACAAAATTTCTCTTTCCTGACGATATAGCCTAAAAGACAACTCATTTCTTCGATATATATAACAATGTCACGTTTTTCAGTTGCATCTATTGCGCTTCATCTTCCAGACAGAAAGTATTTACACTATAGATTTAAATTTAACACATTGAATGGTATATATACTGAAGCGCAATATATGTAACTGAAAAACGTGACATTGTACAAGTAATGAGTTACATAATAAAAAATAGTTGAGAGAGATTTAACCAGTGAACCATATTGTTGGACTGAATCTCCAGACACAGCCATATCTAGTACCAGCCAGTGGATATTTGTATATGCCATAGTTTACAAACTCAGAATTATACTTACCATGGTAGAGAATAAATGTCATTTAGCCTTCCAAACTTGAGTCTCTTAGAAACATCCCATAGTAAAACCATTCCAAAAATATTGGGTGTAAGCGGGATTGGAGCTGGTTCTGGCGACATGCACTGATAAGCTGATAAGATGGCATGTCCCTGGATAACATCCACTTCCAGGGACAAGGTACCCATCATGACAGTGTCTTATCAGTGTGTTTTGCCACCTTTGGTATAATCAGTGAAATTCAAAATGGTGGACCCACTAGGCATAGGTCTAGGCTCCTATTGAAAGAAAAACAATATATGTATATTGATTTTTGAACAAATCTTCGGGGTTTTCCCTGATTTCAGGGATTTTCAAGTTCCAACGACCTGTTCATTCCTACTAAGAACCTGCATGGCATGGGTTCCAATCTATGTATAGCACATCGGGGATTTTTGTGGCCTGTGAGGCATGGGTTCCAATCTATGTATAGCACATCGGGGATTTTTGTGGCCTGTGACTTTCAGCACTGAACAATTCTCTTCCAGCTTGGTGACACTCAAAGTGCTCAACAGTATTCTCCTCCTGGGCCGGGGTGTGAAACTCATCAACGCTAACAAGGAGGTAAAGCAGGCCAACAAGAAACAGAAGGCTACAAATTCTGCACCTAGTTCCCCCGCTAAGGACGCCGCAAAGTGGAAGCGGAGTAAGAGTCTGGGGGAAGACATGAACCTTACATCCATGATGGGTAGTGTGCGCCAACGGAGTGGTGCCGAGCTAGCATCACAACCCTCGCTCACACCAAAACCTCTCTTTTCTAATAGCACAGTCAGCCTGGCCTCGGTCGGACTGAATGAAGATTTTGTCAAAGACAATACGGGAGATGGTGCACCTTTGTCAGTGGCTGGGACAGAGATGAGGAAAAGACCACCGCCCAAGCCATTACATGAGGTGGACCGATATACTATGTGTAGCAATAGGATTATTTAGCTGTTTTATAATTATGATTAAATGGGTGGGGTGTTTTCAAGATATATGGGTCAGAAAAGGGGAGCTAAGTATGTTGGTGCTTTGTGTCTGATGTTCAGTAAGAAATTCTATATAGTGTGTATGAAGTACACTGAAGGTGTACCAAATGTAAGAAAATATTGTAACAATAAAAGGCTTTAAATGTGATGTTAAAAAAGCTGAATATCGACACATTTTGTGGATGTAAACTTGT
The DNA here is from genome assembly GCA_949317995.1 of Acholoe squamosa. Classification (NCBI taxonomy): domain Eukaryota; kingdom Metazoa; phylum Annelida; class Polychaeta; order Phyllodocida; family Polynoidae; genus Acholoe; species Acholoe squamosa. Next base: position 63,530,202 of record OX439043.1, read on the forward strand.
GAATATCGACACATTGTGTAGATGTAAACTTGTGAATATTTACACATTGTGTGGATGTAAACTTGTATTCATATTAGAACACATAATCAAATATGTTGAAATCTGTGGAGACATGATTCGTGTAATGATACTTCATGAGATGTGTAGCCGCCTTAGCATGTATGATATAGATCGAAGTTGAGATGTACGAATTATGTCAAAATGATTTATCATTGACAGTATTGTGATAAAGTATTTGTATGGACCTTGTAAACAACTGGGGCATATTGTGATAAACAGATAAGTGCTCGGTAAACATTAGGAGTCAGGGAGTATCTATTATAACATTTTATCTTGTGTTATCTTGCTTCAGTCGCATTCAGTGAGGGTGAGCAGTACTACCGTAATCTCTCGCGTATAAGATGCGTCCTCTACGCCAAACAAAATGCTGGTGCGTCTTATAGCTTACTCTCAAGTTGGGGGTGCGTCTTATACGAGGGGTAATTTTACTATAGAAATGTACTGAATTTACAAAATTGGTACCTAAGAGGTGCGTCTTATACGCGAAAATGCTTTTGCTGAGTTTGGAGTGCGTCCTATACGTGCAGCGCGTCTTCTACGCGGGAGAATACGGTAGTTGTATTTTGAAGTTAACCCTCTATAAAGCGACACAGAGCACATATATTTTTTTTTGTGTCCATTTGTAATCATGATTGCAGTCTTGGGAAATTGGCATAGGGCCTTAAAGCATTATGCTGCATTCTAAAGTTAAGAATAAGGTTGTTTCAGTGAGTTCGATGTTATTTGCCCAACACAGATAATTCAGGGTTCCCACTAGTTATGGGTTATGCTTTTAACTGACTTTTACCTCACATTTATCAAATTTTAAATAACCAAATATTGGATGATTTGCGGGCCTCACAAAAAAAAGATTAAACCACTCTCGAGAGAGATAGTGTTTTGGAAAAGAAAAATGGAAATTTGCTCGAATTCTTGACAATCGCCCCCCCCCCAAGTAGTCAAAATGCCATTTTTAACTGACCTATTCCCAAAATATCCTGTTAACTGACCTTTAAATAAAAGTAGAGTGGGAACCCTGCAGGTCAGTTGTAGGGGTGGTCGCTGTATTGTAGCTTCCGCCAGATCTGGACTTAAATTTCTGATCATTGAACTTCTCTTAATCGGCATTCCAGTTGTTTCTTTTGTATGAATATTGATCTCCCAATCCTTTTCATTTGTACATTTATTGACTTAATACCAATAGTGACGGTGGTCAATTCATAGTAGACGCTCTTTACAAATGATCTCAAATATATCATCGGTGCCTTCATGAAGCTTCTTCTGGGAGATTGATGGTTTTTCATAGCACTGCATGACTTGCTGTATTGGGGCATCTCCTTGTAAATTGCGTACGATTTTAACTTAGTGCTATAGATGTATCTGAGATTTTCTCCTGCTTTTACATAAATTTATGCCTTTTTTCCTAATGGCAATCGTTGTTGAACAGTTAATCATTTTATTTATATGTGAAAAAGGAGCTGTCCAAAAGCAAACAAATTAGTGAATTTATAACAACAGTAGATGTTTAACCAATCGTTCTCATATTTTGCGTCACTGGCCTGTGTTCTGTAGTACCTCCCGTATAAGACGCATCAGGAGTTGAGGAAAGGGCACACCTGGGGGTGTTTTTGACTAAGTTTATTACTACCGATAATCTAATGTAGTTTTATCCTGCCTGTGAGACGCACACCCTATATTGAGAAGTTCTATAAGGCTGCATAAAATTGAATTTTAGTTTTGCGTTGTCGCGAGTACCAAACTTTACTTTGTCTGAATGCTGACAATAAAAAAGTTTAAAACTTCTTAATAGTTTCGCACCAAGTGTACCTTTGTGCTCAAAAACCCTCCGTTGCAAAATATTTATATAAATAATTGACCTTGCTAGCATTCCTGTAAAAGTTGTGCACTAATGTTGTTGCTATGGAGTACGGCTATGGAGACTAAATGGGACATCTCCAGGTATTATATAAATGAATATAATCACTGGAAGTGTTGATATTGTATGAATAAATCTACTTCAGGATTTTTCATTATCTGTTGTACTAGTGTTGTTACTGCATCTGGATGTACAGGCTGAGATTGCGAGAAGAATACTTGATTGGTATTCACAACTAGGTTCCCCCAAAATTTCTATCGACATGGGGGGGGGGGCATTCTTTGTATGAGTGTTCTATAGGGATTCAGGACACTTGGTATTGACCTTGGTGTGACAAAGAGGAAGAGATATCAATTACTCTCCATAGAATTAATGTTTTCATATAGAAAGAAACACATACATTAGATATCACCTACGGGAGGCATCAAGCATAAATGGAGGCAAAAGAAAACTGATATCTATATACACAATTTATTTGTTGCATACACGTATCATACACACGTAGGAAATCATCCCCCCCCCCCACTATTCAGACAATTGCTATCTCAACCATACATTTGATTAGCAACTTTCAAGAATATTGCCTTTATTAAATTGAGAAACTATTGATTTTCTATCTGTTTTGAGCTTTTATCCTGCGGTTGCTCAAATCGTCGGATAGTTTCTGCCTCTTTGGTTTCTGCTACCGTGCTTCCATCCGCTAGTTCAACATAACGGTTTCCGTCTTTATCAATGGCATAGTTATAACTGACACGCATGTTCAGCGCCTTCTCAATCTCTGCTTCCAGGTTGTTGGGGTCAATGAAATACTTAGACTGTTTCTGGAAGAAATGTTGAGTTATATTAAAATTACTTGCATTTCTAAACTGGGGAACTTCAGGGATGCCACTCACTGGTCAATGAAAATTCGGAAATCATCCTCATTTTCGGGACCCCCAATAGGAAATGTCTACAGGAAATGGAATTTCAAAATTCGGAATCCCTAAAAAGTTAGGAAAAGTGGCCTCCCTGGAACTTACAATTCGTACTTACGTACAGTATTCAAACAATACATTTATTGCAAAAGTGGCAAAAGTGGCTTAATCCCGTTTTAGAGATAAGTGCTCCGTTGATAAAACAGAAAGTTACGTTTGATTGGATATTACATGTACTTATTGCTGCATTCTTTTCGAATCAATTACAGGAAAATAGCTGATACTACTGATGATTTTCCACAATATATAGAATACAGTTTGCTTGAAAAAATATCTGAAATTTATTTCTAATAGTACCTCATAGTTTAATGGTGCCCCAAAAATGGATATTGTTGGCACTTTTCTAGATTCAAATAGCAAAAAAGAACAAAAAAAAAAACGTGGTGTGCACTTTTAAGAGTATGTGTGGAACAAAATCATTTTCGTCACCCCCAAAAATCACCCTTACACAATACAAAGACTAGAATTATTGATAGAAAAAGGAGGTGGAAGTCATAGTTACAATTTCCTCTTGAACGAGTTGCTGGGCCTGCATAAGTTGAGTCAGTTTCTTCTCTTCAATTGCCGCTAGATCAGCTAACCGCTTTTCCTCAAGTAGTCGTTCTTCTTTAGCTTGTCTGACTTCCCTGATAGTATAAAGAGAAACCGAACGGTAACTCTCGAAGAACAAATGCATGAGTTACACTGAAAGGATAGCTTAGATACCATAGATTTACATAGCATTGAGTTAAATGTAGCACATTATACTCGCCTGATATTCGGTTCAGTAAAACAGCCATTACAATGCTTTAGCACCACCATACAACCCTGTGAGGCTGTGTATATGCCCTTTTGAGATTCCCAGACGCATGATACTTTCTTGCCTCCTCGTGCGGACAAAATTGAGTTCCGGAATCACTCTCCCAGCAGAGTTGTGGGGTCTCATAAAGGGGAATATGTATGCAGGATCTGCAGGAGAGTGCACTGAACTGGGACTTTAGGTGTGGATTCCTCTTATGGTGAATTTCTATAAAACTGGGCAAATTTGAAAAGATGGATGCCTTTATTAACTAGATTTAAACCAGGGAAAGGATAATTAAAGACAATCGCTACCGGGTACACAGAAGCAACCTGGTGGCAGACATCAGAACTCATCAGATTTACTACCGTATTTTAATGATTTTTCTCACTCTAACTGGACCACTTTACCTGGACATATTTTTTTCAGTTCATTTCTGATCACTATAGATACATCTAAGATATTTATTTGCCATTTGAATTCCCATAGGATCCTATAGTTAAGGGAAAAATGATATTTTTGAAAAATTCACAACTTTTTCATTTTAACCGTGACCCGCAATTTTTCTTTTTTTTTTAAATGTTTCTATGGATGTCCTTTATTTATTCAGAGAGTCTTGTAGATAAATCAATAGAAGATCCTTCACTATGATGCAAAATGTAAAAAAATATTTTCCCCATTAATTTCTATAGTTAAGGCATTTCCAATTAAGTGGTCATAAAATGAAAATAAGCACTGTGACACAGATTTTTTTTTTGCATTTTCCTATTCTTTATATATCAAACTACTACTATCCAGAGTTATTTGAGATTATTAATAGAAGATCTAACATTTGTCAGCCTGTAGCGTTTGTCTTTAAAACTGATAATGGAACTACAGAAGCTCAAAGTAGACTTGGCAAAGAGGAGCAGGGACGGAATTCCAAAAAAGGAACGCAAGGAGGTGAGAAAGTGCCGTGCTTAAAGGACCTTAGCTTATACGCAAATGGGGTTTTACAGTATTACGGGTCCCTCTTCCTCCCCCCCCCCCCCCGACAAGGCTGTTATTTCCAGAATTTCTGAAGATCATATTTTTTTTTGTCCTAAGGTTGTAAGTCACATTATATCTTACCTGATTTGTGCAGTATTTTTGTTCCAGTCTGCATTAACCTGTATAAGCTGGGCCCATTCCGCTTCCTCTTTGTCTGTCAGTACCTTGGAGGATTTGGCTGCTTCTTTGGCTTGAACTTCCACTTTGAAATATTCCCTGTTAAAGTAAAGTACCGGTAGATATAAATGCACTGCCAACTTTTACCCATTACATGTACTGCCAATGATTTCTTAAAAGTAGGTATAAGCTTAGTTTCACTCATCTTTGATTGTTCGGCAGATTGAACAGGGCCAGTCTGCAGTCACCTTTAAAGGAGCTCTAAATCGGCTACGTCCGCCACAGTGCTAACGTCGGGGGACCTAGTTCCTCGATTCAGAGCGTTTTTAAAAGTTCAATACGCAGGATGTGCCTTATACGCCAGAAAGTATGTATCGGGTATGGTACCAGTACTACTGGGTCACCCTCCTCAGGGAGCGGTCATTATTTATGAACATGGGGTAGTGGGTTTGAGGGAGGGGTGGGGGGCGTAGGTTTTGACCCATCTTGAAGGGGTGTGTAAAAATGTAGCCTCTTTTTAGCAAAAGAACTCCCGCGTGACTATAGATCAAAGAGGGGCTTAAAAATCTTGACGGCGTATGCATCGGATGAGACGAGAATAACTCATAGTGGCATGTGGCTGACTCTGTTCGGCCAGGACTGGTTTTGTCGTTACTTCCTTGTCGTCAGTCTTCACTTTTGAAGTTGCTGGCCACAGATTCACACCTTTTACACAAATCAGGAAAAATTTAATACTTTTATTGGTGTTTTAACTGTACATGTACTTGGTTTTTCACATATTACTATCTTGTAATAAAGCCGGTATCTGTGTCAATATTTGCCAATTATGTCTCCGACTTCCTTCATTTATCACCATTTACATCTCACACACTGTAAGTATTTTACATCAGTCATGTTAAGAAAACTAGAGAGTATAATTATCTGTGATAACTCGATAATAGTCATAGATTTCTTAGTATCACCGCAACCCAGTAAATGAGCTTATCACGCCTGCAGCACAGGGGGGTGGGAGAAAATTGTGACCCTCAAAGGGGTGGGGAGGGGGTAACAAATTTCTGTGTATCTGCACGAAAATTCACCACCCCCATGACCATGTTGATAAATATAATGACCACTCCTTTGTGCTTTTGCTATTGCCAGTATCGGTTAAGGGAGTGGTCATTATTCATCAACAACGGGGGGGGGGAGTGAGTTTGGTGGATCGTAAAAAAATCAGACCCCTCCTGAGTTAGGTGTTAAGAATTTTGACCCCTCTTGAGGGGAGGGGCTAAAAATTTTACCCTCTTTTTAGCAAAAAAAAGCATGTCTACTACAATAGGTCAAAGAGGCGCAGAAATTCTCTGTGCCTCCGGTGTGGAAGGTAGGCGCAAAAAATTTTGGTCGACGGGAAATCATAGAAAATTTTCGCACAGCTGCGCAAAAACCCAACAATTGAACATCCCCCTCATTGATAGATAATGACCACTTCCTAAGGGAGTGTTCAATTTTTAACAACGGGGGGGGGGGGGGGGGTTGGTGAGTTAGAGGGGGGGGGCGAAAAATATTTTGACAGCTCTTGAGGGGGGGAGGGCGTAAAATTTTTAGACCCTTCATGATGAGGCGCGAATTGCCGCGAATACCCACATTTGAGTGGGGACAATTTCTCAATATCTTACTTGTGGAAGGACAAATTTCATTTTTAATTAATTCTACAATGCATCAGAATGCACCATGTTTTTTTCTCTGAAATTTCAGAATTTTTCAGAGGAATCATACTTCCAACAAGATTGTATAAGTGACCCCTCTCACAGATGGCTCATGCATACATGCAAACTCCTCAGTTTTTGTTTTTTTTCTCTCAGTTTTTCTAAGATCTGTCAGGGGTCAGTCAATCTGTGGCCAGATATCATTTTACCATTTATATGGGGGGGTCTTAGAATGATTTGGATACGAGTGCATCAGCCACCCTCAAAAAGCACCATTTGAATTCTCAAAATTCAAAATCTTCCTGAGGGAGATACTTCTAATTAATTCCACAATACATCAGAATGCACTGTTTTTTTCTCTCTAAAATTTCAGAATTTTTTCGGAGGAATCATACTTCCAACAAGGTTGTATAAGTGACCCCTGTCACAGATGGCTCATGCATACATGCAAACTCCTGAGTTTTTGTGTTTTTTTTTCTCAGTTTTTCTAAGATCTGTCAAGGTCAATCTTTGGCCAGATATCATTTTACCATTTATATGGGAGGTGGTCTTAGAATGAATTGGATATGAGAGTATCAGCCACCCTCAAAAAGCACCAAAATGCACCATTTGACTTCTTAATATTCCAAATTTACCCGGGGGAGATACCCCCAGACCCCCTAATTTTAACCTATTAACGGCAAGTCCAAGAAAAATGCTTTCACTCTTAAGAACTCGATTTTTTTCCACCTCTGAAATTTGCATATGTGTCATGGCCTGTTCTCTCGCTAGCCTTTTCCCCCATCTCCCCTTCCCCTAACCTTTCCCCAAATCTCTCCTCTTATCTGGAGTGGGCCTAACAAGACATACCTAAACTGACACGAATAGCCCGACCCGGATGGCCTGACCTGGAAACACCCACCTGTACTACTCCTGGACAAATCCACCTGGACAGACTCACCCTGACTGGACTGACCTGGACCAGACAGACCCTACCTGGACTGCCCCCCTAGACTGACCCTGGATGGACCCACCCTGACAGACTTGGACCAAACTGACCTGGACAGGACAGACCCAGATCAAATGGCCTCAAACTAAATGGACCTGGACTGAACCTACTACAACAGACCAGAGTCCAGAGCCCGTGACACAAAAATATCTCCCTGCACACAAGTTAATTTTCAAGTTGTGCCCAGTGGACTTAACTGCCAATCCAGACTTTTACAGAGAATTAAAGGGCTGGGCACAAAACATTTCCCTGCGAGACATTGATTTCTCATTGTGCCCAGTGGACACAATGATTCAGAACTGATTTGTCAAGCCCTAACAGACACAGTCAAGACTGTACAATAATGGGACCCGGACCAGACCGGACAGACTCAGATGGATCCAGACTAAACAGAACCAGACCATACAGACCCATACCAAATGGACTTTACCTGGATAAAAACAGAGTGGCCAGACCTGAACCGGATGGACCAAACCTAAATGCACCTACCTGTACAAGACAAACCCACACCCGACCCAACCCTGACCAGACCAGACCAGACGCCCATCCCTGACCCCAATCACCCCACTCAGGGTCAGGTGGGGTGTGTGTCCCCTGCACCATCCAGTCATACCTCAGTTTTTTCCAAGACCTTCTTCCATTATCAATTTTGTGATTTATCCAAATCCAATGAGACTTTTTTTCATTTCACCATTACATGGGGAAGGGTGTCTTCGTAAAATATTCATCTTTTGGTATCAGATATCCTTGGAATGCACCAGGGGGTAACATTTGGTTTCTGGATATTCAAAATTTTTGAACCCCCATTTGATTCTTATTCTCTATCACACCAACAATAAAAAAACATGCCTCAAAGTTTTAAACATTTTCTTGGAAAGCAGTATGCACATACATAAAGTCGGTTTGGCCATTTGCTCACAAATTGACCTCAAAATGCATGATATGATGTCTAAATTTTCCAAATTTCCCTGGGGAACAACTTTGCAGAGTGTACTTTACAGCAATCTTCTTGTGTCAAGGGTTCAAATTTGCCATTAGGATAGCAAGATATCCACCATACATGAAGGGGTCAGACATTATCAGAAACCCAAACCCCCAACCCATGTAATGGTAAAGTTTTTGATTTAAAGGTTTGCAGTGCTTTGGTTACCCCATCCCCCACCCAAACAACATTTCCAAAAATTTATTTCTGACATGAAAATTCTTTACAGTTTGCAGTCCACCAAGGTCAATCTTGTGATTCATCCGGATCCAATGAGATCCCATTCTAATATTTTGTATGGGGAAGGGGGTCTAGATGGCGGGGGGGGGTCCCCATGTCGCATGTCAATTTTAAGAAAAGGTCATCTCATATGTCATTAAATTTCTAATTCCCCATGTACTTGTCACTAGGCTCCATGTCACATGTCGATTTGAAGAAAAGGCCATGTCCCATGTCACTATTTTTTTACTTCCCCATGTCCCTATCACTTAGCGCCATGTCACATGTTGATTTTAAGAAAAGGCCATGTCACACTGTCGATTTTAGTAGAATTTTGAACAGAAGGTATCAGAAAACCTCAAAAACCACCAGAATGCATAAATTTAAGCTCTAGATTTGCAAAATCGTTTGGCCGGGGCAGGGGATGCTCCCTAGACAACTCTATATTTAGCTTGTCCTGGATCCCTTTCAAACAAAAGAGATGAGCTGAAGTTGTGTGTGACTCACACTGCAGCTACTGATGGAATCGGTTCTGAGTATTGGAACCCCCTTTTCGATTTCTTGCATTCCAATAGATGATAATAACTCTCATACTTCAGTAAAACAATACAATTGAGTGTGATATGGTGCTGTACAATGTGGTGCAACACAACTCAATGTTGGGGGGGTGCAAATTTTTTTGACCCCATCTGAGGGGGGGGGGTGCGAAAAATATTTTGCCACCTCTCAAGGAGGGGGGGGGGCGAAATATTTTCAGGGGTCAAAACGAAAACTCACCAACCCCCCGTCGCTAAAAAATGAACACTCCCTAAGCAAATAAAATGAACTCACATAAGAGCCTTGGATGCCGTCTTGTATTTTCTGTAGCGGTCTGCTAATTCTTGCTGTTCCTCAGGATCCTTGGGGGTAGGTTTCCTAACATAATAAATCTTACTGGCATTTTTAGGTGCCCATCTCCTCTTTCTCCAGCGAACTAACTGAATTATTGGTCCATTGCTTGGAGTCTCAAGGTTCCCAACTAGTCGGTTACCTAGAGCTGTAAACCCTACACGAGAAAACATTTCTTAAACTATAATATTATGAAGATGAAATAAAATAGAAATCCCTCTGACACACGTGAAGGTGAAGGTGACACTTTAGTTCAATTTTCAATCACTACGGGGTGCCTCGACACCACTTCCGGAATAATCAAACATGGCTGCGCCCATGCCAACTTGTGCACTGACAAATATTTCACAACATTTGGTGTTTATTTCAGTGTTTGGTGGCTTGCTTCTCAAATAACGACATGGACGGGTCGAGCAGAGCAACGATCTTCGGATCCGTAATTGCCATAGCTGGTAAGTAATGAAAAATGACGATAGCATGTTTTGTTTTGCACCGTCCCGATTCCGTGTCACTGTCAGTGTCAGTGACACTGTGTCAGTCAGGCGTGTGTCACAGATACCCAGCTAACTGGGCCCTAGATATGTTCATTCAGAGGCCCAGCAATTGATGTCCACTGAAACCAAGTCCCATGGGTTTGAGGGCAGTTTGTGGCCAAATGATGCCTGTGTGCATTAATTAAAGTAGACCCCTGTCTTGTTTTGACCTTTATGAAGCTGTCCTACTTACTGTGATAATTTATAATTGTCAATATATCCTCCCTGTGGGTTGGAATTGATCACACATGTCTCAAATGTCAACAAAACATCTCATCCAACAAGTTGGGTTTGAACTTCCTGTCCCTAGATGGTCCCTAGGTGGCAGGCCTTTACAGTTCATATTTTACTCACCAGAGGGACCTTGTGTCCCTCCCACCTGTACCACCCCAAAGACAACAGTCAGACTGACCAGGAACCAGCACTTGCCACCTTGCCCAACATGTCTGACTGAGTTCTAGATATCAGGTTACAAAAAGCAAAGGCATGGCATATGATGTTACATTTCAAAACAATACACAACAAGTAGGTAGGTCTTAGAGTTAAGATATCAAAGACCATCCCCACATAAGACTAGGGACCCAGTGTTTATTGGGGGCTTGGGAAACTACTCTGAAAGTTCCACCACCACAACACCAGTGCCATCGCTCCTTTTAGCGATGGTTCCGTCTATGTCACAGAGTGACAGACTGACACATGTATGTGCCTGCCAAATATCTTTTCCATCCTCCCCTTAGAAGGGCCTCAACTATTTTGCTACCCCTTTTTACCAGTATATTTAACTTGGAAAGTTTACTTTTCCAAGTTTTCAGAGACAAGTGGGGGGGGGGGGGCATGGTCACATGATGGTGAAAATTAAAGGGGCCCTGGCACTGCAAATTAACAACATGGGTACCAATTCAAACAGTGATCATAAAATCACGGGGACCAGCGGAAAAATCACGGCGCCCTGATTGGTCAAAAAGTGGTCACGTGACATTTTAATGCGGGCGTGCATTACGGTGCCAAGGCCCCTTTAAGAACTCAAAGTGGCCTCTTTTGAGATCATATGGGACTGTCACTTTACCCTCAAATAACATCAAAATGATAAGATATGAGAGAAAATGAAACATGTCATGAGGTACTGTACATATTCAGGATCATAGGTTTGTAATTGTTACCTGTTATCTGGTCCTTATCTTTCTGATATGAAGGTTTTAAAAAAGTAGGTACCGTAAAATAGGGATACTTTGTCCCTTAACTCTTCCTTTACTGATTACGCATTTATGCGTAGTTAGGGCCGATTTTGGCCGATTTTTGACCGATTTTGAGTACCCTATAGCTTCCTCAAAATCCATTGAAACTCTTCGATTTTTTTTGTTGACCCTAGCTTGAGTTGGGTTCTCCACAGAGTCCAAATGGCTAGTCTCTATCTCTCAAACTTTTTGCTTGGCAGTTTTATAAACTTGAGACAAAATCTTAAATTTTACAAAAGTTTTCCATGGATTTAATCAATATGTAGGCTAAAAATCATGAATAATGTCAAATAATATTATTTTTTTTTTGTGAAAATTGACTTTGTACATTTTTTCATGCTCAACAAAATGGCATGGGAATTTTTAGTGTATTTTGATGCATTATTGGCCATTTTGGCTGGTTACCATGGCAACAGACATGAAAAAATGCCAATTTTGCATGGTTTTGGTTGCCATGGGAACCAAAAAAGAATGTTTTCCAAAATTCATTACCTGCCAAAATTCCAACAAAAGTTAATATCAACTACAATATGCACTTTATATCATTGCAATTGATAAGGGAGTGCTAAGATTTGCAATTTGAAGTTTACTCATAAGATCAACCTTTCTCATCATAACACCACTTTTATGATGATATATCTCAGTAATTAAACTAGATAGAGAAAACTTGGGTGTTGTTCTATCTGACTGATTAGCCTAGCTTAACTGATCACCATTTCCCTTCTAATTTGAATATTAACAAAATTCCAAAGGTTTTTGAGAGATTATATTATAAATTAAACACCCTAAATTTGTTCTGAAATTCTCTGGTAAATGAAGAGTTAAGGGGGTAACTTTAGCCCAGTCACAGAAAAATGTTGTTTTGATCTCGATATTACAATTAAGGATATTTTTCATATCTAGGTTACTTTTATCAAAAAGCCTATCAACTAAGCTACAATTTTTGCCTAAATAGAATTTTGAAAGTGATAATTATCTTTAGATATAAGGCAATGAGTAGAGGCTAAAATTTTCACCGATTTTTGGTGTGTCCGGAAATTGCGTATGGATCAACCAGTAATATTCAAGAATGAGTGTTGGTTTTAACCAACAATTAATTGTCATACTAGTAATTGTGCATGATCAAGTTGTCATATGAGAAATATCATATGACTAGTGGTATATAGTGAGTAAGAATATCAAGCTCTTATTTGGTCTTATTTCCAGTTATCACTGGTTTATTCAGCTTTAGGCAGACATGTAGGAATATCAATCACACACATGTTAATATGCAGGTAATTTCCACACACAGCAAATATACAATTGTCTATAAAGTATAATGTTCTGTTCCACTCCACCTGTGAGATGATAATAATAATGATAATGATAATGATAATAATAATAATAATAGGTGGGTTCCCACACCTAGCTCCTGACCTGCTGCTTAGAGGGATAATATAAATGTGTAACTTTACCCTCTGGTAGTTGACTGGTGGAAGATAGCCTCTGGCCACTAGAGGGAATAGTCCTATGCCTGTCTGGCATAGTCTAACCCAGCATAGTGCAGAGCTATAGCAGGTAGCAGGAGAGTTGACTGGAGATGTTACCTCAGTGGTGGTTCTGGCGATTCTGCCTTCTAGAGGGAGTTGCCAGGGGTATAAGTACCATTTCCTGGCTTGGCCCCTCAGACTGACTGGAGCCAGTGGCATCTGCCTAACTCTGTGGTTGTTTGAGGGGGATCTTTCATGTGTCACTGGGAGCACAAAGTACCCCCTTGGACGCCGCCATGTCCCCCATTGTCTCGGTCGGTATGGCATCTTCAGACCCTCATATCTCAGTCGTTTACGCAGCTACTGCCTTCATATTGCGCATGCTCATAGTTGAATATGTCAAGTTACCACTGCCCCCTTTCCGGGCGCGTAACTCGCGCTGGTTCATCTGTAGCGCATTCGGAGGTAGAAACCGTCCCGATTGCATAACTTCCTTAATAATGGGAGCACGGCCTTGATCTTGGGTTCATTTTGACCGTCTAATTATGACCTTTACATAAATGCTTTCATATTTGGCCTAGGTCACTCAGGAGCGACGCTAGAGCGACCGGAAGGTTATGGCGTCGTTACTTATGTAACCTATTGTTCAGTCTTGGGGTGCTCAGACACCCATGACGGCGTCAGCGGTGCCCAGGCACCCGTGATGGCCGGTTGCATTCACTTACAAGTTATTATATTGTTCACTGGACCATGAGGTCGGTCTGCTTTGACCATTAGATCATTATATTGTGCAGTGGACCATGAGGTCGGTCCTTTTGGCGATGTAACTTATGTATATTTGACATAGCTTGTGTTCAGTGGAGCATGAACGCTCTCCTAGAATGTCTGAACGCTCTCCTAGACATTCTATGTATTAATTTCTTATCTATTCTTTGATTAATACAGTAATATGTTAAGATAATTGGAATAATAAAATGGTATATGATATAATCAACCTAAAGGCATCTCAAATCAAGTGTACTATATTCATTTAGCCCAAGAAGGATTTTATTAATTTCACATTTTCTGTAAAATTATAATTTCTCTAAAAAAATTGGGGTTACTTTGGCCCTTGGGGGTAACTTTGGCCCGCCACTACTAAATGCCTCTCATTTTAGTTCAAATAGTCATATTTTTCACAATTTTTGTTACATGCAATATTTTAGACTATCCATGAGTTTTCTTCACCTTTGATGAAAAATACCTGAATTGAATCCTTTCTAAGAATGCTTTTTATATTGAGAAAGTTTTTAGGGGTAACTTTGACCTAATATTTGGTTGTAAAAAGATAAGAAATATACTACCATAAAAAATCCCTTTGGGGCCAAAGTTGTCCCGAAGTAAGGGTAACTTTGCCCCAACTTTGCCCCAAGCAGTTAAACATTATGACATTGCAAGTGTGTGTGACTTTGATACAAACATAGCGGATATTAAAGAAATTCTAATAATATGGTACAACATAGGGAGAAAAAGATGAATCCATGCAAATAGAGGCCTAATAACAATGATTTAAAATGATATGAGAAAAATTTGTGCGGATAGGACAACATAAGCTTACCTAGTCGATTTACGGCAAAATCCAAAATGGCGGGCGCTCGCAATACATATGGAGTACTTTTCTTCTTTGTGTTCTGTATTGCTGTCACTATAGTGCCAAAATGGCCAGACCTGTACTTTCCAAGTTACTTGAGAGTTCAATCGCTTCAACCCTTATCTATATTACCTAGCAGGGTTATTTTCTAAAAGATAACCATTAGAAATTGCTAAAAATCCAGAATGAAAATCACAATACATGTTAACTCTTTCTCCTATAGCTGCTGTTGCAGGGTGCACTGCATATTTCACATGGAGACGCAGGGGCCTTCCACCAGCCCGGAAGCTGCGACACAGCGACAAGGCGCGCTTCAGGGTGGATCGTCACATGGTGAAGGTGGTGAGCTCATGTGAGGACTGGGAAGATGTACGACCCAAAGTGGAAGCTGACCTCAGTGTGCTTAAGGTATCTACTGATACTATGATATCCTATCCTAATATCCTATCTATTTGGCCCCTCATAATCATAGTATTATACTCTTGATGACACTGTTAGACAAATTTATTCTGATGATCATATCAAGGGCAGGGGGTGTCTAAGAATTGTAAATGAAAACATAAGGGCTTCGGTCCCAAAAATGATTTTATGATACATGTATATTCTTTCTATGTCAACTTGAGTATGTAGATGCATATGTTCCTGACAGTTGTGGCAATGTCACGAAGGTGTTACCTCTGGCTCTGTTCATCACACCTATGTTGTGTTTTTGACACGGTGCGGGAGAGGGGTGTGCAAAAAAATCTGAAAGCCTTTGAGGGGGGCATAAAAAAACTGTGCACCCGCATAAAACTCGTCCCCCTCCCTGTTGTTAAATAATGACCACTCTCTAAGAAGTTGATGTACAAGGCAGACTTGGAGACATTGATACATGAGTGTGTTTGTGTTTGTATAGGTGCTGGGTATGGACTGTGAGTGGGTGGGTACAAACCCGATAGCCCTGATCCAGCTTGCTACGCACACCGGGCTCTGTGTATTGATCAGGATACAACTCTTAGCATCAGTTCCCGACTCGCTCAAGTCTATTCTCAATGACAAAGGGTAAAATTATTTCACATTCTGATTCAAATTTCTCCACCAAGGTTTAGCTTATCAATATTTTTCACTGTGAATAATGATCTAGATTTGTTCATGCATCTCTTAATCTTAGAAGATAGTTTTACACATTGTTCATTGCAAAAGAAAAGGGACAAATGTTATACATTTTGTAGGCATTTATGACATAAGGTTTTCTCAGAATTATTTATTCTTAAAGAGATAAAATTCCTGGATTCTAAATAAAACATGTTACACACTTTCAGGATTCTAAAACTGGGAGTGGCTATTTACGATGATGCACATAGACTTCACAAAGACCACGGTCTATGTGTGCGGGGTTGTGTTGACCTCCGATACCTCGCAGTGCGAAGTACCAAGTATGAATATGGGTAAGTATAAAAGCTTTTTGTTATCGCTAACTTTGGGGTTGCATGTACCCGATAATACATGCCAATAATAGCTCTGGTGCATAATTTTTGTTGTAGTTGTTTTTCTAATTTAAAAAAAATCCATTGATTTTAACTGCTTATAGGCAGCGTATTACGGTATACTGATTATGATATGAACGATAGATATAAATCATAGAGACTTCAACAATATTTGTTGTTAAGAATTAAGGCTCATTCATGATACATGTAATGATCTTTGAAAACATAGTACATGTAGCAACTTTTCTATTATGAACCCCTTATTTGGTTTTAGAAACTTTGGCTTGAAAGATCTTGCGTTAGGAATATTGGGCCAGATATTAGAGAAGAGTACACACATCAGGTGCAGCGACTGGCAAGCTAAACAACTAACAATTGAGCAGGTGAGTGGGGGGGGGGGCTGCCAGTACACGTATACTGATTGATGTCATTACTGGGGTATCCAAAGTTGACGAATCTTTAAGATAATACAAAACTTAACTTTATGTAGACAATAATAATGTTTCCAAGAACAAAGTGTTATAATAAAAGACTTTATAATTATACTTACACATGTATTGCAGCTCTGTGCTTGGCATATTGACAATTGCACGAGAACCGATGAGGAAAAAGTTGAGAGATAAATAAATTAAATAATGTCCTTTTCAGATACAATATGCTGCAGGGGATGCTCTTGTGGCTATCGACATTTTCACAAAGTTGCTCTATGACAAATTGACACCCGAGTCAGGTCCTCACACGGAGCGCGATGTCCGGCAGAAAGCGTTATCTATCTGTCAGGGCATTGTTGATGTCAAGTTCTCACTCAAGTCATCCGGAATCAAGGTGAGATGAGAGATCAGGGACATTGTGATATTTTCTGAATCTTTTCTTCGAGGGACCCGATGAAGGCCCTAATGTAGTGGTTTGATATATAGAGAAAATACTTCAACTTTGTCATTCTGAATGACATCTCAGTTAGCCTATTGACTATGCTTATTATGTGATTGACTAGACGTCAATCACATACTTATATATACATAGACCGCGGCACAAAACCACATTGAAACAAAGAGGAATTCTGACAGACATAGGAACAAACAGGGAAATTTGGCCCATACTCTGTCTCTGTACACATTGGTATTGGTGTATAAGTTTTGGTATATAATAGCTATATAATATAGTTGAAGGTAGCCCATAGGCCATGTAGATGGTGCAGCTAGCATTTACACCTCAGAGACAGACAATAGTCTCTGTCCTGGGGTGGTCAGAGGTCAGCAGCTAAGAACAATAGGGGATTAAGGTATTTCTTCAAGCCTGCATGCACCAGTGGTCATTAACCCCTCAGTGCCACATAGCAGCAGTAAAATGATTAACTCTACAAGGGCATTGAACATAGAACACAGGATTCAATCACACATAGGCCTAAGGCCTAGACTTAACCATTTTTGATAAGTTTATTAGATAATTATCCCACATAGCTTTTTAAAGATACCTTAGGTTGAGCAACTGTACTCCACACAAATATCGGTAGTTTGATCCATATGCTTCTGCGGGCTTCCCTAGCCCACTTAAAAGGGTCTATATCTCTTCTTTCCTCAGCCCTCAGGATGTGTGTGGTGCACATATGCACGGGCACTTACACATTCCTCTTCTAAATTGTGTAATGTCGTTCTCGCCATCAATATGACATTAGCTGTCGAAATTGCGTTAAACATCTATTACTCACTCACTCACTTCATATGCTTCTGAACTTGACCAAATACAAATAGAATAAGACACAAGACAGGTAATGAATTTATAAAACAAAGTTATAGAAATACCTATTTCCGAGTATTTGGTTGTTACTCCTGTTTCAATTATTTTAGCAACGGATGGGTGGTGGTAAGCGGCCAAAGGACCTATTCAAGCCGGTGAGTCGGTCCTACACGGCGCGTAATAAACCTCTGTATCACAACTGTCAGCTTTGGGCACCGGACGGACAACTATTGTGTACATGTGATGTGAAGAAGGCCATGTGGTATGTGGAGAAGGGTCTTGGAAGTAAGTAACACATTGACTCTTTGTTTTAATGTGTTTGAAATATACCGAATATTAAATCTATAATAACTATAGTATAATAGTTTTGATAAATTTTTCCTATCGAATATTATATAATAGTCCTCAAATATTAGTATATAATAACTTAAGTATAATAGTTTTAATAATTTTTTCCTATCGAATATTATATAATAATCTTGAAATATTAGTTAAGAATTTACTACAGCACTGCTGTACATATCTCAAAAGTTTTTAAAGATTAGAATCTCAAATACCCCCCCCCCCCCCGTAATCATAAAAGAAAATCCTTGAAATCAAGATATCTGAAATCCTTAAACATGTGCATCCTCGTTTTTGTTGTTGTTTTTTTTAGTAGTAGCAGCCCTGTCGAAATCGTATATCCTCCTTATATTTCTAGATATCCTCTTTATATTGCTTCATATTTTTCCTATAAACATTATGAGATGTGATAAGCTGCGATTTAAAGACCATTTCAAACCTTGGTGTGGGGAGGCAGATCGTGGGAGGGTGGTGTCCCCAACACCTAAAGCTTTTTGAATTTTTAAGATCTATTTATTCGAACAATTTTAGAATTCGTTGCTAAATCCTCAAACTCTGGTGCGGCGCATATGTGGGGGTTTAGGGGACATTTTGATTGCTTCAATTAGTAATGATCACCCATAGGCCTACTCTCAACCTTGATTACTTACAGCTGATTTGCTTTCATAACTTTACAGCTAAGGTGCGCGATGACCCGCTGACCGTGCAGTTAAAGTTTGAACCCTCGGGTCGCCCATTGTCAGAGGCTACAAACTACTATCTACAAGACAAAAAGAACCAATGTGTGGTCTGTGGTCACCCCGACTCATACACCCGGAAAAATATTGTACCACACGAATACCGCAAGTCAGTACCACTTCCTTGTCTATCCTGATTACCAAGTTGCATGTTCACATTAGAAATGAGAGAGGGGTATTTTATTATCTTCCACTTGCTTCAGGGGTATAAAATGGAGACTCTTGATATATGGGCTGGTAATAAGACATCATTGTTTTATAAGTTTTCTTCACTTTACTTGACCTTAGATAAACATAGTACATGTACTATGTTTAATCAAGTTCATTATTGTGCGCCTACCCCAGAGGTTAGCACACATTTTAACTAAAAGGGACCTTGCGCTGTTGATATATGCATATCCCTACTCTAAGTACACCCATACAGGGTTCCCACAGGTCAGGGAAAATCAAGGAAAGTCAGGGAAAATAAAGTGGTGTAATGGTTGGTATTCCCGAAGGTGTTAGTTTCGGCTAGAAATAAAGACGAACATAGTAACTACGGTTCAGAGGCAACAAATAGTTAGGTTTCTTGTCACAAAGCTAAGGTGTTTCCGAAGGGTAGGTTCAGACAGGTGGGTCACCAAGAGTAAGTTCAACAGGTACTAGAGGGAGGTCTGAGCGTACCAGACACTCGCAATCAGATTCCTCAACCGACTGTCCAGCTCGTGCCTTTATAGGTCGCAAGCAGGGTGGCGACATGGAGTGGTGTAGTATGGAAGCTAGGAGAGAGGTGCTGCCACCTCTCGACAAGCATAACCATCACCTACTCAAGCCAACCATCACTCGTAACGCCGGTCAGCCTACAAGACATTCAACTAGTATGTAAACCGTGCCCCTACAGTAGTCAGGGAAAGTTAAGGAATTTTACAAAATGTTACCACGAATCAGGGAATCAAGTCTCCCCTGAGGGCATTCAAATATCTTTCCAGCGATGGTAATTTTATTTTTGAAAGTAAGGTTTTGATTTACTATTGATAACTTGAAATAAAATTAGTAATTTTTGTTTTAAATTAGAACCTTGGTATAGATTTACAGTTAAATGTTGGTATTTCATATTTGGTGGTGACATAATTTGGTCAGGGAAAGTCAGGGAATTTCAATCTTAGATTCTTGTGGGAACCATGCAATAACCTTAACTCTGTAACCCTCAGTTTGCAACAATCGCTATCGGTGCTGTGATTCCAAATCTGAGTTACGCGCACTCGTAGATGTAAAACTTTATGTATCATCTTTCTGTAGAATCTATTCCCACCATCATAGATATCATTTAAAACCCAAAAGCTTTATATGCTCGTGTATGTAATACAATTAAATGCCCCTAATAACGAGCTCATAAATCTGATGTATATATTTTCTCCCTATAGGCATTTTCCAGCAGTGTTGAAGGACCATAAGTCTCATGATGTAGTACTTATGTGTCTCAGTTGTCATCAGCGGAGTTCTCAGCTTGATGCAGAATTGCGAACTTACCTTGAATCTAAGTGTGATGCCCCAATCGGATCGTCTAAACACCAGAAATATCTGAATGACCAAGCTCTAGTCAAAGTTAAATCAGCAAGCAGGTATGTGAGCATTTCGTATTTTTCCTCTTGGGTACAATTTACAGGCTATAACTGTGGTGTAGAAAAAGATCCAGATCTGTGTTCTGATCAAAGCTAATTCGTAGTAATAAGTTTCATGTCTACCAAAACCAGTCGGATCCCTGCCCGCACCCACCACCCCATCTCCAATCTACAAGGCATGGCCCTTATGATATGTTCCTCTCAAGATATAGGACTGCATCTTTTCTTCTTTTCTTTCGAGCTAACACCATAACAATATGTTTAGGGAGTGGGTTTTTTTTTATCAAGGGGGGGGGGGGGTTGGTCCCCCCCCTCGGAGGGGTCTGAAATGTTCCCTCCCCCTGAAAATGCCCCCCCGCCCCTCCACTTTTATTCTTTAGTGGTGCGCTGGCGTTTTCGCTCAAAAGGAGTGACATTTGTTTTTGCCCCCCCCCCCCCCCAAAGAGGAGTCTGAAATTGTTTTGCCCCACCCCCTGTTGTTAAAAAATGACCACTCCATTACTAAATGCAAAATACATGTTTTATAGAGCGTTACTCCATGGGAAGAACATCCCTGAGGCACGTCGTCAGCAGCTGGAGATTGTTATTAAGGAGTATTACCAGATAGACGAGGTCAGCACCGACGTGTTAACGGAAGGAAGCAAACTGGACACAAAGTAGGTCACCCAAATAGTGAATCTTTTCTAAAACCCTGAAAGAATATTAGATAAATTAAATGTCAGTTGATAATTAAGCTACGATATAGATTAGAAAGAATAAAATTCCCCACTTAAAGCTGCATAATCACACGGTGCCTTGGATGTAAGCTAGATCTAGACCTTTGGAATAGGCTATAAGCCACACCTATATTTCACTTTATAAGCTGTGTCGGCTTATATATGGCGTTTTACAGGCATGCAATATCAAATCTAACATGAAATCTTTAACAATCACCTTTCAGGCTACTCAATGATGGTTTCTCGTGCCACGGTGAGAAGGTTGTAGCGTACATGAGAGAACACGAAGGTCTCTTTAAATTTGAAAAAATGTGGCGGCAACACTTCCTTGACAAGATGGTACCTCAATTCCTGCCACCACTCTGGTCTGTCGATCACAGCGACGAGCGGCTTAAATCACTTGACCTTGGTCTCCCTTCTACTTTTCAAGCATCACAATCAGAAACATGAAAGGGAAAGGTATCTGTCTTGGATCTCCAATATATTCAACGTGGGTTTATTGTTGGGTTATAAGGTATTAACTGGGAATAACTTGTAATTTCGAGTATGGTGGACAAAAATAGATAATCAGAGTTACGTCATAATGAAATTCTCTCACGATTTAGAGTCAGAATGATTCATGTGATTCCTACATCTTATGGATGTGTTTTGTCTTTGGATGTACAGTCAATATCGTACATATACTGTGATTGAATCACATGTGTGATATTGTACCCTTTTTCCATTCCATTCATAAAGATAGTTGTTATATATTGTGCAGAAAAATAGAAAACATACTATGTATAACCCATACACTAACCATATTTTGGGGTGAGTCCTCTCAGTTTTGTGATAGCCAGTTTTAATATAAATCAAACTCAATAGAAATCGATTGCTGAGATTAGGTGCTCAAATCAGACATGACCCCTTGTTTCCAATCTGCTTAGAGATTCATGTCTCATTGTAGTGTGCTATTATCTAAGAACCCGAATATTCCTCATGTCATTTCCTTAGCATGATATCTCACACAACATATTGGTGTTCGCTGTTTCTGAAAGAGGCAAGTTGATAAAACTGTTAGCCGTAGTTGTAACATAGTTTTTCTGAATTCTGGCTGGTTTCCAGCTTTCCTCAGTTCGACCTACGGTTTATATGTTTACTCGGTTTTGTCATATTTCACAATGAATTCAGAAATCCTATGTGTAACTTAGGTATTTTGATAAACCCTTTGTTACAAATAACTCTGTAAGCAATGAGAGAAATGTGGAGATGATGGCGAGGTTATTAACATTCCACGCTCAACTATGTTGAATAAATACCCGATGCCAGACTCTGGACACAGTGTCCCAAAAATGATAGATTAAACACATTTTTTTTTGAGCGCGAAGCATTTTTCATGTGTTCCAGAATTAATGAAACGAGAGTACATGATGAACTTTCTGAGTTATTTTAGACTGACAACAGTATCTTCTGTGTTGATCTTAACACCTTGAGGTCAGGTTCATTGGCTTTATTCCTATATACAGCAGTGCCATGTAAAACATTGTTACACTCCTCCATGATACCATCGCATTGGGCTGATGCACGTTCAAAATTATTGGGTGGGATGAAGCATTCATTCAGTGAAGAATTCCTTCCTGGCACTGTATTGGTATGATGATGCCGATAACTACATGAGATGCCTTGAGGTATTATGCTGCCCTTAATGTATTAAGTGCTAGAATTAGATACACCAGCTTTAAACGTTGGTTCCAGTGCTGGGTGAATTTTTCACTAATTCAACGGTTTATGATATATCAAAAGTATAGAAAAAAAATCGGTGACCGGGTCGGTTTAGTGCTAATCCAACCGGGTTACGCTTGTGGAACCAGTGCTTAAGGGCTGGTTCCACTGGGTCGGTCAGGTCTGCCCCATTTTCTGGTAATCCAACGATTTTTCCTCATAGATTTGCTATATTAAATTCGGTTGGATTAGCCGAAAATGTACCCGCCTGGTGCAGTGGAGCCAGTCCTTAATGAGTCTCTGACAATCTTACATACAACACCTGTCATGCCTTATACTCCACAGCTACAATCCCATGTACACATATGTGATGCAGATTATGTTTAACTGTAGGTTATTGCTGTAATGTTTCATTATACAGTGTAGCAATACTAGCATAGATCTACTGGAGTAAGATCCAATGTTTTCTGGTAATGGTCATTGCCTAAAATTGGGTTGTAGTTTGCTGATGTAAATCACATCAGTAAATGTACATCATGTCGCCACTCCATCAGTCATTGGTATGCCACAACCATGTATATGGGAGCCAAGCTTCTACTTTATCTCTTATTATCTGCTATAGCCTACTTCACAGGATTCCTGGCTGAAGGGTTGTAAAAGACTTTTAAAATGCATTATAGACAAAACAGTATTTATATCAATATAAATGTACAACTCTATATAGTTTTTGACTACACTGGTGTGTGTGGGGTAACTATGTAGATAGGTAACAAGCTACTGGTATAGACCATTTTCGGTATATCTATTTGTACCAACATTACTCTTAATCATATGAACAGCATTACGATTTCCCTACATTTTAATGTTCTATTTTACTTCTTCATCTGAGATTTTGCCAGTGCACTTGTAGCATGTTGTCATTAATGTATTGCAAGCTGGTGTGTGATATAGTTTCAGTTTAAACAGGGATGAAAGCATTCAAGTTCTTCCTAAATGTCAAAGATTTACTTTGGTGCATTGTCACCCCCTTCTCAACCAAAATGCTCACATAGTACTTTAGGACAAAGTGGGCTAGGGGCAAAATATTTCAGACCCCTCCCTACGGAAGGACCAGGAATATTCCCACCACCCATTCCCTGTTGTTAAAAATTGACCTCTTCCTTACTCACCGGCAGTTGTGATTCATGCTGAACCTACAGGATGGTCCATGAATGCATCTTTTGCCTGTGTTGGTATTTAGTCATGAATCATGATTACCAAAAGAGTGTTTTACATTAATGAGTTATAGACTACCGTATTCCTTATGAGAGTTCTCCCTTTGAACTTTAATTGCATTTCCACATTTTTTAATTGGTTAACTTTCATCCCTGTTAAAGCCATCACTGGAGTTCACATCTAGCTGTACAATGTTGTGCTTGTTTTCTTCTACATTCTTTCACGTAACGAAATACCGTAGTTGCCGGGGTCTCAAATAAGCACCAGTCTCGAATAAGCGCCGGGGGTATAGGGTATTGAAGTCAATCTTAAGCACTGAAAACAGTATTCAAATAAGCGCCTGTCTCAAATAAGGCCCGATGGTATAGATGTATTGAAAATAATGAGCGTCCGGGCGCTGAAATGGGCCATTACGGTATACGGCTCAATCTTCAGCATTTAGAGGCAGAAGTGCTTACCCTTTACTCAGTTGTACAGGATGCAATGATGCTCAAATATCAACACATCCTGATTCATGCTGATTTGTTCTTGATTTATTCTCAAGAAATTCTGCAACGTCCCATAAATCTGCAGCATTGTCTGTGTTATATTAACGCTAATACAGGGGATGTAAAATCATCTCAGCTATTTTGTAGACATTCTCATTTATTGAAAGTTAATCAATTATGCTGTATTGACAACCTTATACTTAAAAGAATGCTAAAGTGCTCAATTTACTGGCACCGGAGACTTTCTATAACGAACAGAGTCACGCTTTAATATAGGATAAAACCTTGATTTTGTGAGATAAAAAATTGATTTTGGGAGATTTGAAGATGATAATATTTAGTTGCCTTAAGGGGATGGGATTCATTGAGGTTGTAAGATTTCAAAATGTGACACTTGGTATGGGAGTCATTCATATCAAGGTGTTCCAGAGGCAATTACGCTCTTCACATTTTATGTGATATCAATATATCATGATTGGTCAGCAGCGCTGATAGTCCCAGAGAGATTTATTCATTCAGAGGATAATTTCATTATTCATTTCTCGTGCCATTGTAAATACTATTTATTAGTGCCCCATATCAATAGTTTAGTTTGGCAATGGCTTAGAAGCATTTCACATTTTTTGCATACTTAATAATACCTAGCCTATTCAACTGAGTATACATACTCTTGTCCACTTTGTCAAAATTTAGAGTTCACCCTTTGAGCTACATTAAAGAAATGAAAGACACTTTAAAACAGGTTAAAACCCCTAAACCTATGACATTTTGAAGTCTTTTTTTTTTGGAATCTTACAGGATATATGCTATGATATTAAAACATTGTGGGACAGACAATGTAGGTAGTATTATTATATGTATCAGTTATAGCAGCATACCACTAGGTAATACTATAGTTCTACATGACTTGTGCAAAGAGGTTATCTATAATTGTCATTTTTCTTTCATGTGAATACTGGGAAAAGATATGGCTATAATAGTTTCTTAACAGTACAATACCATAGACGGGTAGGTCTTGTTTACCTCTGTCTCCATATAAGCTTTTATGTAAATGGTTTCACATATTGATTTATGGATGATTATAACATGTATGAGAATAAAAGCTCTAAAAGAAACTGTTAGGAACTAAAAAATGCTTGTTATGGTAGCATATTCTCTCTGTTTTTCATGTATAAATTGCCCGCCATGGATATGACCCTAGCTGTCGAAATGGCGTAAAACAACTACTTACCTACCTTACCTACCCAACTTTTACAGTTCGTCTTTAGCAACATTGTAAGAAGGCTTACATAGATTACCATCATAGAAAATGATATTTTGTCAAACTCAATGTATGAAATTATGCCACTGCTGGTATTAAACATAAGTTAAGAAATGTGATATTTTTACTTATGTAACTATTAAAAAAAAACACAACTAAGTGACCGCACCTGGCATAATAAGTGTAAAGCCTCAATTTACAGATTGACATAAATAAATAGTTTTCTACGATAATGGAGATCTGTTTTGTTTTTTTCTCGTGTAAAATAGTTTCATGTACAAATTATGATGATGTTCATATCTGTTCTTATTGTCATGCACGGCATAAGGCCATCTATGATAAAATTGATAATAAGATTTTGATAGATGCATATATCATGGTGCCAAGTAAACAGTGGTTCCTACAACTCGTCTTGTGTATCTATTATAGAACAATAGATGTATTAATGAATGAATACCACTCAAGGGCAGTGCAATGTACTTCACATCAATGGTATTCAAAAGTCACCTACCCTGGCAATTGTCGATATTTTTTTTCATAAACCTTGTGGGACATGACTGTCTTCTCCCTAGTGAAACATGATAGTAACTGGCACTCTTGAGTACTGTAGTTTCAGCCTTGTTATGCTAGGGCGATGACATATATTATTGTAGTGTTACTACCAATACCGCGACCGTAAATTCCCTCGTATAAGCCATGGCTTATACCAGAACCTAACATATTTGCAGCTATAAGGCCCTCCTGTACTCAGGGTGCGGGTTAGATGAGGGGTTCTTACACCATAGAACAGTATTATACTGGCAATTTTCAGGCCCCAGATGGGGCTTTTGGTCTCCCCTCATACTCAGCGTGCGGCTTATACTAGAGATGCGGCTTATACGAGGGAATTTACGGTAGTAGCACTCCCTCAGTTTGAAAAGCTATTGAGACCACATACAAGGAATATCATGGTTTATAGCAAGAAATGCTATTAAAATTGTGTACTAAAATGTACTGCCAACCTTGATGGAAGAGATACAGCTGTCAAACTTCAAATGTAATCTTTCTGTAACATAGACATAAACATTTGTTTCATCAAGTCCTGATGTTAAAGGGAGGCTAGCACGGACGCCTATCAATATGGGTACCTACAGAAAGATCATTCATAAATTCCCGGGAACAAATGAAGAAATTGCAGCACCCTGATTGGTCAAGGGATGGTCACATGACTTGCTAAGATAGCATGCTAGAAGCACTTTAAGAAATCAACAAAGAGTAAACACCAATTAATTGCCGACCTACAAACAATGAGTTGTGCAGGCCTGGCGCATCTTTGACTGTGTAATCAGTCATATCACATGTCAGATGTTGTCAGGCCCGATTGGATATGTTACTGAATGAGAGCAAGGGTTAACTGCAGACATCTTATCTAGAATGAGTCGGTTGATTGGTTTGAGGCATTTTTGGACAGGTTTTATTTAAAGAAGGCTCCACATTGACAAATCTGATATTCTAAAAACCTGCAGGGCAGAAATAAAGAGTCAGGAATTTCATTCAGCCAAGACACTATTAGATACCTCTCGTGGAGTAGTCTTTCAAAGATGCATTTACCTGGTCACTGTTAGATTAAGCTGACAATAAAAGTGAATGCCATGTGTAGTCTTTGACATTTCAGACATCCTAAAAGTTTGCAGGGAAAACAGTATCAGGTTGATGTTTAGTGAAAAAAAAACAGGAAAGGATATGCTTTCCCCATCTCCAGCCTTTTGTCTCAGACAAAAGTTTGGAGATGTAAAACCACATCCACTGCCTGTGAATTAATTGTAGGCACTGTAGTTGACCAAGGTTCTGCAAACATCTTGTCCAGTTCTTTTCATTAAACATCAACTTGACAAGGCTTTCCTCTAGATATGGCAGACAAAATGATCACATGCTCTCTGGTATTTGATAATGATAATGAATCATGAAGTTAGCAATATGGTGGATACTGAGTATCAGTCCCAAGCACTGGCTCTGCCAATCATTATGGAGTATTAACCCCCAGAGATAACACAAGAGGGAAAGGGGATGAATAAAATCTAATCAAAGGCTGAAACAACATACAATATGTAGTGGGGAGACTAGCTCACCAGACAGCTGCATGACAGTCGCTCGGCAGGTGGTCTCACGTTTGGGGGAAAGCTCCACTGGAATGCTGCACGAGAGGCAGCGTCTCGGCGGAGAGTTGTATATAAGGAACGAATTGTCCTTCGAGGGTCAGATCCAGTCGACAGGCCGAGGCGAGCAGACATTCCTAGTTTCCCCAGGGGTAATAGGAGACAAGATACCAGTCCAAGACGGGCTCTTAGATGGTGTGGCCAAGAGTGCTAGGCAATAAAAAGTCACAATCATATTTTACTTGCCAGGTTGAGTTCTTCGATCATCTATCATCGGTCGGAAAGTTACAAATACTAGGCCGCTTATTGAATGTGTTGGGTGTAATGGTAAGGGCTAGACACTCTTGTCTGGGTCTCTTTGTTTCACAATATTAGGTAGTCCTACTGTCCATGCACGAACCTATGGACAGTGGTGCCACCTAGTACAGCAAAGATGACAGTGAATTTCAATTTCAGGAGCTTGGCTCCCACTCTTTGATGTACTTTGCAATAGAGGATGTTATGTGTATATTTCAAATGATTTGCAAAATGGTAATGTAATTGAGTTCACAATTTTGCTCCCAAATGCATTTTACAATACATAATTATTTTTTACCAGAGAATTCAGCAAACTCAAATATCAGGATGAAGCAGATCCCCCTATATCTTAGATTCGCAGGGAACCTATTTAATTGGAAATACTTACAGTACCTCCGATTTTCCATTCCCCAAAATATGCTTCTTTATCCAGCAAGACTTTTTCATAGATCATTTTAGTGTTATTTATATAATGACAAATATTTCTACAGATATTTTCTCTCTCAGACTTCTTTAAAGTACCCCACATAGGACAGTACTTTGTGCATTGACTATTTGGATTTTGCCTGTAGGAAAACAATGGTTTTTTAGAACCAGTGTGCTAGACGGGAAAGCATACAGTCCATTGCAGTCTATGAAAAATCACCATGCCATTCTGTATGCTTGATTTTAATATATGTGGTGTTATCCACTGTCTGATTAGTTCTGATAAGATGATAGATGTGCAAGCAGAAATTAGAAACCTGTTCAAGAACCATCTGAAAATGACGAACTTTCCTTTTAAAGTTCTCTCCCTCCTGGACCACCTGGTCAGTGAATGTTTTGTTGAAATGTTCATAAACAAGGCAATCTGCAGGCATCCACTGACACAGTCTCCTGTATACATCAATATTTACAGGCTTTCTTACATATTTCTGGACTCTCAAGCTAACATATAGGACCTCTATGAATGACATACCCAGCCTCCTTCTGAATAATATCAGAGACTCATCAAAGTACTCATTTATTCCCACCAAAAAAAGCCTCTCTAGTTCTTTTATATGTTTTTGTAAATCATGCTTCATTGGATTGATCATATTGCTAATGAGGTTGCGAACGGTCTCCAATTTGCTCTTGTTCTTCTCATACCATCGGTGGTCATTTAAATGAAACAGAAAGGATTCTACAACATGATTTTCATTGAGCTTGAGGAGCTTTACCAATGAAAAGAATCTCAGCTAACTATTCAATCATGTCGCTGGGTTACGAAACAGGGTCACATACGTTATTGGTTGATGTAAGACCTTCTCTATAGAACTGGGAGAGAAGTAGACATGGTCAACAATCAAATTGTATTTTCTGCTACTATTGCTGTTAAAGGGGGGGGGGGGGTTAGAAGGTCCACAATATTGTCCCGGCTCCTAAATTACTGGCTGATTTTTGTATGTAGCATACCTTAGATTGCCTGTAATTGCAAATCGGGATAAAAATATTCTCAAGTACAGTTGAACCTGTTTTGGGGATCCTTAAGGAGAAAATGTTCTTAGGTCTTGATTTAGCTGGATCCTTTAAGTTAATATGCATGTGCAACCCATCTTTAAAGCCAAGTGTCACGTATGTTGTGTGTCATAACATGTTACAATATGGTTATAGTGTGACCTTCAGTTACCACTCTATAATTATAGTCATTACCACAGTTTAACCCTGGATGAATATGTATAATTATACTACAGTAACACCAGTCATGTAGACAATACAAAGATTATAAAAGCATGTAGATCTACTCACCGAAATATCGCCATTGTGTATTGTATGATAGAGATGGGCTTCCTTATGCCTGCTAATTCCTTTTTACCTCTCCAGCTAGCCTGCCTGTAAGTACATGTATATGAAGGAGAGTTAAATTCTTGTCAGCATCCCATCCCAGGGCATCCAGCACATCAGGTTTATGGATGATGTGTGAGACCTACTGAATATATCATTATAGGGATTAACATTCAGTCTGACCATTTCAGAATATTTTATACAGTCTACCCCAGTCTTTCCTTGCAATTCCTTGCCTATTATAGTCATAGATAGTGTTATTATCCTGCATAGATAAAGCACTAGTGTATTCCACATGAGTTGCTAATTTCTGCGTTATCATGAAGAGTGACCTAACGTCTCGCAACAATTGAGTTAAAATAACTACTTTCTTCGAATTTTCTGTAATCACATCATGGAAAATAATTCTTTCTGATATATTTGATTAATTAATCTTATTACTGCAACCCTTTGAGGGCGCCCGGCTAATGCATTACTTAATGCATCATGCCCATTGGTCACCATGATGCATGAATCCAGCCCTGGCTGGGGCCTCAAGGGAAAGTCATCCCATAGAATTAAGATAAATGTACAGTGGTATACATGTTACTTTTGAAGACATACCCTATATCTTTTTACATGGTTACTTCAGATGTGGGTGGAGATTGCCTTGTCTCGAGATTTTCTCTGTCATCATCATCATGAATATGTAAATTAGAAAATTATTCTACCGTTTTGATTTTGTTTCCCTAGGTCAGAGATGTTAGTCTGGCAAATACCATGGTAGTGAGTCCATAATACATGTCATCAATATAATAGCTTATTACCTACCGTTAATTATGATATTGTCATGCATTCAAAATAGTCCTGCCACAACACACCCTTTTTAGTCTATTTGATATCATTTAGATATTCTGTAAGTATTCCCCTAATGTAAAATCAAAAATGTTAATAGTATATAGTTACAAACAGGAAGTGACCTAGTTTTGAAACAGGAAGTATCCATATATGGGCATGTGACCTACTTTCTCGAGCTCTGATTGGCTGAGAGCTAATTTATGTTAATTCATGCAAATTTATGCATGACCTCTTAAATTTAAAATGGCGGACAGCAGACATGACCTAGTTTTGAAACCAGAAGTGTTCATATATGGGCATGTGACCTACTTTCTCTAGCTCTGATTGGCTGAGAGATAATTAATGTAAATTTATACAAAACATGACCTAGTTTTCTCTTTGTGCATGCGCAGAGATAGGTTAAATTCAAAATGGTGGACAGCAGACAACGTTTGACATACGTTGTCAACGACTTTGTGCATGTGTAGAGAGAGTTTAAATCCAAAATGGCGGATAGTATGTTAGGGAGCGTTCATTATTAACAACAGGGGGTATGTAGGTAGGTAGGTAGGTAAGGGGGTAGGTAGGAGTAGGGTAGGGTAGGTAGGTAGGGGGTGTGTTATACATGTGTGTGTGTGCCCCCCATCCTCTTATTACTTAAGGGGTGCCCCCCTCCCCATAGCCTACCCTACCTTACCCCACCTACCTACCCACCCCCTGTTGTTAATAATGAATGCTTTCTAACATTTGTTCGCCATTTCTTTCCCCAGTTAGTGAAATTAAAAGGGTTTGCTCCCCTTTTTTGATTATGAGGTGAGCTCCTCAAAGTTGCTGCTACTGCTGCCGATGCGCACTGGACACTGAGTGAGTAAGTGGACCGTGTGAGAGTGCAACTTTGTGGCTACAGTTAGGTTGTGTTATTATTTAAACTCCATCAATAAGTTGATATCCCTTACTCCATACATTCTCCTTTGCTTACCCTACACTATTTTACCTACTTACCTACTTTTAACCTAGTTACCTTTAAAACATAGTTAGGTCCTTTTCCCCAGTACCCCATTTAAACTGACCATCGAGTTGGCACTGTGAGCATTGATGGTGCAAGGTTTACTCACTGCTTAGCTAATAATGACTCCTGCTTCATAGCGGGCGCGCCAAACTTTTTGTCTCCATGGACGATGTGCTACATCAGCAGGCAGGAGTGTAATTAAAACCTGCTTAGAATCCGGGTCTTGCTTTCTCAGTAAATCCATGGACTTTTTCTTAAAACCAACTTTTTTTCCAAGTCAGTGAAATTAAAGGGGCTTACTTCCCTTCTTGGCTACCATTGCCTTCCTGACTTATGATGAGGTAAGCTCCTCAGTGTTGCTGCTGCTGCTGCTGTCGACGTGCGCTGGACACTGAGTGGGCAGTGTGTGAGTGTATCACCCCATGCACCCAGGTTTTACCCTTTTCCCTGTCCTCCATCCCAAACAAGTTGATGTCCCTTACTTCCTGCTTCCTCCTTTACTTATCCTACCCTATTTTACATACCTAGCTACTTTAGTCTAGTTTACCTTTAAATCTTAGTTAGGTTCTTTTCCCCAGTATGTTTTACTCCACTTAAACTGACCACTGAGTTGACACTGTGAGCATTGATGGTACAAGATTTACTCACTGCTTAACTCATCAAAATGTTCCCATCAGCATTTTAAAAACTAGTAGTTCACAACCACCCTGTTTGCATGCTACACCACCACCATTGCCCACTGTCCTCCAGGATCAAAAGACAAATTTGGATTTCAACCTCACCTTTTGTACCACTCATCATAACATTCTCCCACCACAACAACAACCACAACAACAACCACTGGACACTGGTCCTACAACACCCCTTTTTCCCTCCCTCCCCTTAACCAACCACATGATTGACCAGGTGTAAATGTGTTGACTTTCACTTACTCATGATAACACTCTCTTTACCACACCGTTGAAAAAATAAACCCCTCCATTTTGCACATCACCACGTACAAATTAGCTGTTTACACGCTGTTTACATGTTACAAGGTGTTCACGACCATCTGTGCTACATGCTCCAAAAGATCAAAAGACAGCGGCACATCTGACTAGTGAGCTGCTTACACTGTATTGAAATGTGAGCAGCTGATGGGTTGGTTACAGACCAAGGGTGGATAAAGACCAAAGGGACTGTGCTTTAAGGTGGCAGTTTGATGGAGGGAGACTCCCTGGGTATTATCTAGGTCGATATAGCACACCCTTATTATTATTCCCCTAGTGATATTGCGTGTGTGATTTAGGTGAAGTTTCTATTTTTGCCTGTAAATATTCAAGATGATGAAACATAATGGAGTAAAGTTAGAAAACTTCACCTACCAATTGACATTGAATGTCACCTTTATGATAGCTGTGGTTTACCTATATTATTGTACGGTAGCAAAGTCTAGGGCTTCTCTATAATCCCACAACTTGAAGTGTTTGACTCTTAAACATATCGCAGTCATTGAGGTAATTAATTGAGATATCATAGATAAAGTCCCATTGGTCACCAGGATTGGTGGTGTTATGAAAATCAGACCAGTCAACATCATATAACTATTCCAACATGTCAGGCTTGTCATAGCTCATATATGACCTACCAGTGAATGACCTGACTTCATTTGGTTTCTTTCTACAAGCCATAATGGGATAGTGGTCAGCGATAAGACAGCAGAGAGGCTTGCAAACACCTATGATATTACAACTTGTTATAATATGATCAATACGAGTACCCCCATTACCTGTTTCACTAGGTGTAGTGATGTCATCACAAAGGCGTTTTAGGCCGAATTCCCTACAGATGTCAAATACTTCCTTGGAGGCATGACTGTTTCTGTCCCTTGTGTTAATATTGAGATCACCTACCAGCCATAACTCAAATTTGACTCAATCTGCACGGCTCATTATCTCTCTTAGTTTTTTTTAATGAATGTATCTACGTCTTTGTTAGGTGGCCTGTATGTGTTAAGAATTAATAGATTCTATAGGTAGGCTTTTCTATTTGTAATGCTTGTATTTCTATACAGTCATGCATTAGCTGCAGATCACGCATGATTGTACAATACGGACTGAAGTACTCATTAACATAAGTTAATAGTCCTCCTCCTGTTCTTGCAGTGTGGTCTAGTCTGTAAAAAGTTGTGTCAGCCAAGTGTCCTATCCTTGTCACAAGAACACCAGGCTTCGCTGATACAGAGTATATCACAGTCTAAACTCAATTTTATCTCCAAGAGTTTTTTCTTACTCAAGCTATTTGCATTACTAGTAATAATTTTGACACCTTTAAGGCTGTCTATATAGTGCTGATTATTAACCAAATTGAGCCTCCTGGGATCTTGATTCATTTGTATAGTAGGGGGAAATACACCGTGAGTTGTGTCACCAGGGGTATAATAGACAGCAGCGGAGGGAGAGAACTCGACCTAGGTCAATGCCCAAGGAAAGGGGAGGGGGGTTTCGAGTCTCTAACAATGGTGTAGGGGCTCCGCAACCTCGCAACATTATGGGAATTACCAGGATGCATGTGTAATCGACGGAGGAAGGTGGGGCAATTCCTAGTGAAACAGGCAATGTGCTAACCATATACTCATGGCTTATCCTAATAAACAATAAGCGCTAGTAGCTTCAATGAGTTGAAGGGAATGCATGGGTTATAGTTTCTTCCAGGCCAATTTTATCGAAAATAGAACTACTGTTCAGGTCCCTGTGCTGGATTAGTGCTAGGACATGTTTCTGTCAGTCAATTCAGTGAATTTTTATGAATTTGACCAGACTAGATAATTCATTGTCAATTAGGCAAAAAGTTGTTCTAGTACCCGTTACATAATGCAACCCTTTGTCACGGTACATATTTACTCCCATAACATCCCTACTAAAGGGAGTAGACATGATCTAGAGCTCAAATGGCTAACCCCATAACGAAGGTATGTTTTACCTTGTTGATCCACAAATTTGACCATTTTTACTCATATTCCTAATTTATATAACATCACCCTTCTTTAAAAACATACATTGGTATTCTACTCATTCCTATCACTGGATTTCATATTTCCTGTACCCATAGACTCCTATTTTAAAGGAATTAGAAATAGTTTTAGTTTATTCAGGAAGATTTCATTTTGTTTCTGATCTTCTGCTTCTTTGCTTAAAAATGATTTTTATGATCCTAGATATCAAAACATCCAAAGCTTCAATGGTTGAGGGAATAAATACCAAAATGTTGAAAATTATTTTTTAAAAAACATCAAAACATTTGACTCATATTTTCAATCAATCTTTTGTCTCCTGTTCCTTTCCTAGCACATCGAAAACGGCAAAAGTAGTTCCTATTCCAAAATCTGGGGATGATAGAATCATTAGTAATTATAGGCCCATTTCTTTACTAGCACTACCAAAAGAACACAAATTTCAAAAGACAGTAGTCCTAAGTCCTATTGTCCTACATGTAGGATGGTAAGCAATCCCTCATATCTCTGGACACTGTGCAGATAAAGGTCCAAAATTTTGAACAGGGCATATTTGGTCATATATTAGTCTACTTATCAATTCTTAAAAATTGCCACTTTAGGGTTATCTGGGTTAAGAACCAAATGAAAACTGTAGCTTATCGTCGTTATCAGCTTGCAAAAGTTTCGAGATTTTTGAGTTAAATATATATAAAGTGTATATTTTTCCTATCTTTGATTACAGAGACATTCTATACATGAATGGCAATGTTAATATGCTAGACAAGCTTCAAAGATTACAGAATCGTGCTGTTAAAATATGCATGAAAGTTAACAAAAGAACTTCTACTGAATTCATTCACTCTAAATGCACAATAAATTTCTTATGTGACAGAAGAATGCATCATCTTAAGATCGAAGGCTTTAAAAGATCTAGAAATCCCAATAATTTAAGAAAAGTCAATGTTGTTTTACGTTATAATAAAGGCCCTTTATTAAATAATTATATTCCAAAATGTGAATCATATAAGAAAAGTTTACATTACCGATCTTCTATCGCTTGGAATGATATTGATTTAAATACAAGAAACATTGCTACTCTATATGATTTCAAAAAGGTGCTTAAATATGAGTTGAAAGAACTCATCCCTTCAAAGAAAGACATTACATAATTCAATTTCTATATCTTCAATTTTAATTTTTCACTATAAATTCATTATATATTTATAAACTCCTGGACAATTTAATACTCATGACTGTAACACTGGTACAACTTATATCAATATATATTTCATTAATGTCTTTAATATATTACATTATAATGCTGAGATTTTATCCTGAGTATAACATTGCAACTAAGATTTTACATATAACGCAAAATGCACTTGTTTTGTATTACCTTTTTTTTTTGTCTTGTCCTTTATAATTTTCTTTTCTTTGTCTCTGTCTTTGTAAAGATGTAAATATATAGTTGTAAAGTAATATAGAATTTATTTAAGTATTTATATTTCAATATTCATATAAGAAATGATATAATGATTGTACATAATTCAGGTGGCCAACTAAAACTGATTATACATTGAGCGGCAGCCCTTTTGTTCATATTGACCATTAATTTATACCACATCAAAGAATGTATGTATATAGACAGTTTTTATGCACTAATAATTGTATGAGGTTTGGTTAAGAAATTGCCAGAAGATGTTTTCTATGGAATTAAATGTAGAATGTAAATCTATCATTTATTTGCACTACATCCATGCTCATTTGATATACACATATTAACCTACCCAACCTATAGATTAGGGAACTATATATTCTCATAGGCAGCCATAATTAAGACTGCCAAACCTTCTCACCCTCCGGTGGAAAAAAACAGACACCATGGTTTTATGCATTCTTTATGTTACCTAACCCTTTAACTGCCGACCTCAAAAAGGTCATTTGGGAGTTAACTGCCGCCCTATGCCATAGGGCAGCAGAATGGGCATTTTATGCTGCCCCAAAGTAGCAGAAAAGGAGTATGAAAAAATGCACTGACTATGGGGATTTACACCTTTCTGACCACTATACATGTGTAGTGGAGTCAAAACCTGAAAATTAGCTGTAATTTCTTGTGGTTCATTAAAGGGAACCCCTCAAGGGAGCTTAAGTCTGACATAATACTGTAGAGGTCGGCGGAAAACGTCCTGGAGAAACCGGGAGTCGAACCCAGGACCCTCCAACCTGCAGGCGGAAGCTCTACCGCTGAGCTACTTCCCCGTCTGACATTATCTACCTTCCACCTACATCTGGATCGGTATGATACACAAGGGGGGCAGCTTATACCGGCTGACCAGCCCCTGAGGGCTGGTGCAACCAGTGCCCCTACACTCCTCCCTACCAGATTCAATCTAGGGTTCAGTACCCTATAGGTACCAGATACCCGGGACTAGTACTGAGTTGTGCACAACCACCAAGTCTCCTCCTAGCACTAGCAAATTGAGTCGTCATTCGTGTCATACCAGCCCAGGTGCCGAGTTCTCGTAGTCCCCCCTTGCAGGGCAGGACCAACTCGGTTTCTCCACCAGTGTAGAGGTTGGCGGAAAATATCCGAGCTACTTCCCCGTCTGACATTCTCTACCTTCCACCTACATCTGGATCGGTATGATACACGAGGGGGGCAGCCTATACCAGCTTACCAGCCCCTGAGGGCTGGTGCAACCGGAACGGGGCAGATGGCCTACCACCATGGACTTACAGCCAGAGCTGTCCCCTACAATACCAACATGATGATGAACCAAACACAAGCAGTTTCCCATACTGCTGTACTGCTACCGCTGGGCACCCCACTGATGCTGCTGTGCTGAGGCAGCAGTGACAGTTCAGGGTAATTGTAGATGCTGCCTGAGGGCAGCACCAGCCCCTTAAAGTTGGTCAACTTTGAACCAGCTGGATTGTATCTACTCCCTTTAATGTGGTGTACTCCCATGAAAGAACACCCATCATGCAGTTTTCGGGGCATATGAATTTTGTATTTTCAAAGGGTATTCATTAGGCCACAATCCAAGGTCTGTTTTCATTAGGCCACAAGCCAAGGGCCATTACCTGAGCAAGCTTGCACTCCAGCAACTAGAGCAAGATCACACACCATGTGGTGCACATGGCTAGGGTGCGCCTAATGAATATCCCTCAGGCCGGTAGGTTTTCCAAGGGCCAAACTATCAAATCATGTATGGACCCCTGATCAAAATTCCTTTTTTGAAGAATTTTAGAAAATTTGGATAACTATGCATCTAGAAATTTATCAATTTCTTCCGGGTATAACTATGTCTCAATATGTAACTGTAATCAGGGTGTAGGTGAAAGTCTGTATATCAACCCTTTTAGGGCAGAGCAAAGATGATTGCCCTGACCATGGGGACAGCTTCTGAAATAGTATAGTTCCCAGAGGACAAGCCTATTTTCAATTCCTATACAAATCCTAATGGACATCGCCTATAGTCGATGCTAGGCCCATCATCATGTTGACTATTGTCAATGCTAGGCCTACCATGGTGTCAACTTGAAGTCGATGCTAGGCCTTAATGGGTTAAGTGCACCCACACTGTGAGAAAATAAATAAAAAACCACATAGCTTCTTTTCTTATTTATGGAATTTTTTTTCAATCAAAGAACCTATGATGATGTCTGAGCTTTCCCCATCCAAATTTACAGTGGGCCTTCCCCCCCCCCTCAAAAAAAAAGAAAGAAAGGAGAGGAAAAAAGAGAGGAAGCGGGGGAAAAAGAGAAAACAGGGAGCTTGCGATGCTCGGGGCCACACACGGTACCTCATCAGCTTTCATCATGTCTTGGGCCCCCCTTCTAGACAATCCTTGATCTGGCACTGAACTTACCATTGCACAGGGACGGGGAGAGTATTAGGTATATAAACTAATTAAGCTATATCAATTAGGGCCACCCAGGATCCATTCTCACATACAAGCCACACCCTTTATGTGGGGTTTTAGGGTACTACATGAGTTTTAATCTAGTAGGTTAATGTGTGTATATCAAATGAGCATGGATGTAGTGCAAATAAATGATAGATTTACATTCTTATAAACATATATAGGCTTAGATACTGAATGACTACTTTTTATCTGGATATTTCATCCATTTTCTTTTGCACTGCATATATATCATCACATCAAAGGG
This sequence comes from Acholoe squamosa, assembly GCA_949317995.1. Lineage (NCBI taxonomy): Eukaryota > Metazoa > Annelida > Polychaeta > Phyllodocida > Polynoidae > Acholoe > Acholoe squamosa. The sequence continues at coordinate 63,569,115 of OX439043.1, forward strand.
CTTTAACTCTTCTTTTACCAAGGTGTTTTTGGCTTAAAATCGGTCTCTATGTGCTCTCATTATCTTTCAAATACTGTTTAAATCATGTTGATATTCCTACTAGAAGAGTAATGAGTGTCCATGGTAGGCATATAGACAAAAGTCGAGGGAATCCTGATTGTCTGTATCTATTCTGATAAGGCAGTGACAACACAGCATGCATATCCTATAAAATGATGATTTCATCAAACTTCAAATAATGATATTTTAGGACTCCCTCTATCAATTTACATGAAATAAAAAACACATGATAGATTTTTTTTATATTAATTTTAGAATTTTAAAGTTACATGGTCACATGTTACATGTTTTATTTGGTTACCATGACAACCAAATCTATGTAAAATCGCTACTTTCAGTGTATCTGTTGCCATGGTAACCATCTTTTTCTTCATGAAGAACTGCCCAAAATAGGTTTTCATGAGAAAAATGAAATTATAAATTTTACATTTTTTATGATATTTTGCCATAAATACTCATTAGAATTGGCCCAAACCTTTCTTAATTCTCTACCATGTTTAGCAGCTCACCATATCTCAGCAAAAGATAGTAGAGACTAATGGTTTGAGATGTGTAGAGACCACATACCATACAGCCATATCTGAGAAAGTCGATTTTATTGAAAATTGAGGGAGAGAGAAGGTACCAAAAATCGGCCAAAAAACGGCGATTTACTTGTAAAAAAAGGGCGTTCGGTAAAAAAAAGAGCTAAAAAGTGCCACCTTTATCAATCAGATTAGACAAGCTGTCATCTGTAGGGCTTCACCTTCAGCTCCTTCTCGGTCCAACTGCATGCACCTTAAAGACAAATGATATATACATCAGTTATTGGTATCTTAAGAATAGGTTAAGTGCTAACTCAATTTGATAGGCTCACAAATGAGAGTATTACAGTGGCTATTGACACAATGAATTGTGACCTTCAAAATCATTGAATGTTAACCATATACGATATATTCTATATTGTGTGGAGAACTCCTTACATTGGCTGATGATTGTAAAAGCTTCAACATGTTATGATATTGTTGGCCAATAAACTTGTTTAAAACTCAGACTCATTAATTAGCTATAGAAGTTTAGTAGGAAAAACAACAACTAGCCCACATACATGATTTAAATACTTGCTACCCTGATTGGACACTAATGTGATAGATGCTACTATTGATATTATAAACACCTGCAGCTCGCCTATGAGATGGGAATATAGAATAAATTGGGCTATATTGAGTCAAATGGACAAAGATTGGCAAATTTGTTTAAAACAAGTCAATATGAGAGTATTAGGTCAAAAATGGGTAAGATTGGCCACAGATGGAGGACAGTGGACCACACCAGATCAAAAGATGTAAAATTGGCCCAAGTTTGGCTATTTGACTTAACATTAACCTGAATTGGCTAACACTTTAAGGGCTGGTGCTGCACTCAGGCAGCATTTAGAATGCCCCTGAAGTGCTGCTGCTGCCTCAGGGCAGCATCAGTGGGCTGCCCAGGGGCAGCAATACCACATTGCTGGCATCCCTATATCACAAAATGCTGTAATTATTTACCAATATAACAGTGTCTCTACATGAATATACATGTATACTCATTAGACCCCATCTCACCAATCCCATGCATTTGGTAAATATGGGCTTTTTCCACTTTGGAGCTTAGAACAAATTCCCAATTATATGTTATCTAGGATTTTTTGTCTTATTATAACGTGATGGGTTATATCTCCTGGAATATGTATAGTTTACCCCACTTAAGTCATATATTTTAGTCACCATATTGGTTGGAACATGCAAGGAAGGGGCAAAATGGCAGGTTTTAATTCTAAATTCTCCTACAAAATAAATATTAAGCATTGGGGGTGGATAATTTTGTGTTTAGTTATGAGACAAATCTTGTGGGCAATGAAAAACCCAGCTACAGTGGTGAAAGGGCTAAATAAATGAAGACAGCACAGCAAAAACTACAAAACATCAATATGTCAACCTTTGTCCGGGTATGTTTGTTTTTGCTTAATATTCTGCTTTATTCCATCCCCAACAAAGTTTGTCAAAATTACATTTTTATGTTGTCATTCATTACCCAGACAATGGTTGACATTGTCAACCTTTGTCTGGACAAAGGTTGACATGACAAAACTTGGCCTATCTTTGTATCCCATGACTAAAACTGACCCCAAACAATTTTGTACAATAGGTTATGGTGTATTCTATCTATAACCATCAATCAAAGCCCTAATCCCCACAGATAATTAGTCAAAATTACCACTTATGTTATCCAGACAACGGTTGACAATGTGTCAACTGTTGTCTGAATAAAAGTTGACATTACAAAACATGCTCTAGCTTTGTTTCTTATTGCCAAAATCCACCCCAAACTGTTTTTTGCAATGGGTTATGGTGTATTCTATATGTAACCATTAAATATAAACCCAATTCTTACAGAAAGCTTTTCAAAATTGTGGTTGTTATATTGTCAACCTTTGTCCGGACAAAGGTTGAAATTAATAAACCTGCTTTATTTTTTTTTTTATTTCATGTCTTAACTCATTCCAAAAATGTTTTATAGGATTAGCAGAATTACCATTTTTGTTCTGTCAACCTTTGTCCGGACAAAGGTTGACAAGGGGGTTTAACATGGCTTAACTTTGTACTTAATGGCAGAAACCTACCCAAATTTGTTCTATGGTATAAGTAACAGTATATTTCATCATTTAGCATGAAATATTCATCCTTACCCACAATACCCACACAATATTTGATAAAATTGTTGTTCTGTATCGTCAACCGCTGTCTGGACAACAGTTGACACATGAATCTTAGTCCAGTTTTGTATTTTATGGTTCTACCCCACCAAAATTGTTTTATATAATGGACAACAGCAAAAATGCATGCATCCCTACATAAAAACTATCAGAATCCCTGTGTTTGGGCTGTCAACCTTTGTCCGGACAAATGTTGACATGAAGACAACAAACCAACTTGCAATGGTTACTATGGCAACAGTGTATATTTAAGAAAAATCGCCCATGCACTAGTAACCACCCACACCCCTGGTTTACCTACAAAGAGGGAAATTATTCTATGGCAACATTTTTGTGGGACCCCCACCCACCCCAAACGCATCACTTTCATGAAATCTGGTCATTAGAAAAGTGCGAATTTCTATAGTTAATGCATTTTAAAGCAGTTAACTCCCAAATGGCATTTTTAAGGGCCAGCAGTTAAAGGGTTAAGATGGCCCCTAGGTGGGTACATTTGGTCAAAACAAGTCAATATGGGTCAAAATAGGTCAAATAGGTCAAAAAGTTGGTCAACTTGGCAAGTATTGGGCAATGTTGAGTCTGATGGACCAATATGGGCAAATTTGCTCAAATAAGTCATTATGAGAAATTACTTCAAAGGTGGATCAAGTGCCTATATACTTTAGCATCATAAAAAAATAATCAACAAAATCTTGGATGGCTGACGGTAGTGGAATACCTGCTAAAGATGGGGTATTTTGGGCCCAATAGAGTCAGATAGACCCAAGTTAAGGACAAGGGCTCTAGGTGGCCCAAAAATAAATTGACAATGGATTTCCTTGTAACTTGAAATATGTGTTCTTTACATAATGTGTCATTGGAATATGAAATAAAAGGTTGGGGTAGCAACACTACTTTCTGTGGTACTGACCATCATTTGTAGGACCCTTTAACATCGATTTCAATGAGCCAATATCTAGCCAATTAGGTTTTTGGAGGGATTTATGTGAATATTTCGAAAAACTATACAAACAATTTCTTTAAAGGACTACAATTATGTTAATTGATGTATGCGAATCAAGATGGTTCCAATGCTACTTTTTGCACAAGGTGTGTGCGAATGTAAGGGGGGTAGGCCTTTACTGCATAAGCCTATGGATAACAGTCTGAGGGGGTGAATGGGGTGTTCATAGTATTTTGGAAAGATTTCTTCAAGCCTAGTAAAAATATTCATTTATATCACTAGACTTAACTTTTGAACTAATAATGATAAAAGCTTGCTTCAAAAAATGCCAGAGTGAGTGAGTGAGTAATAGATGTTTAACACCATTACGACAGCTAAGGTCATATTCATGGCGAGAACTACATTACACAATTTCACAGAGGAATGTGTCAGTGACCATGCGTATGTGCACCACACACATCCCGTGGGATTGGGAAGAGGAGATATAGACCCTTTTAAGTCTGCTAGGGAAGCCCTGTTTGCATCTAGATAATAAAGGTGATGAATTATATTACTAACTAGTGGAGGACTCCCTTACATACCAAATATTCGTAGCATATTTCATAAAACCTCCCTCAGAAGCCAACCCCCTAACCTGAGGGAATTACATGAGCTGAATTTTGACTGAATCAAAACCACTTTTAACGAAACCTTCCTCAAAAGCCTACCCCAACTTTACAAGAATTCTATAAGGTAAATTTGGGAACAAATCTGAATTTTTGGGTGGCCACTGAGTGAACTTAATGGTGATTTTTATATAATTTCTTGACCCTTGACCTGATGATCAGGAAGAGTGTTTGAAGTCAACCTGCTGCAGTGTTCTTCATTGCCAGCTATTGGAGTGGTCATTTTTGAACATCAGTATTAAGGTTGGGTTTAGAGTGTGACCTGCAGTTGATACCTAGCACAGATCTCACATATTCAAACTTATACAAGCAAAGTTTAAAAGGGGAGAGTGTGAAGCAAACCTTTGAGCAGACTAATTAGAGTTAACCTTTAGACCTTAAAACGGCAAAAAAAACAGCTGTTCTTGTTTGATACTGTTTAGTCAGAGAGTACAAATCTTGTTATCATCTTCATTTTACAAAGGTTTAAAATATGATAAGGTTTGAGAAAAGGGCCGATTTTTGGGCAAAACTTTGAGGAAATAAAACCATAGTGTTGTAGATTTTAATACAATAGTAGAGAAGAGTCCTGTGAGACATGGCGCGGCGACTTGTGATCTGGTGTCTAGTTTCAGTTAGTGAGACTGATAGATAGGGCATACTATCATCTGGGCTTTTGGTAGTATATAGCACAAATTCAACCTGAACTACCCACTGCAGCTAAGTACTAATAGCCTGTAGACTGTCCATTCTGCATGCACCTCACTCAGCTGTCACAGGGACCTGTCTTATTCAATGTTCAATGCCATAGTCAACAGGTGTGTCATTATGAGTGTACACTGTCTCAGATCGCCAGGAGCCTGCTCTGCCTCAACCCCCCTCCCCCCACACACACACCCCAACTGCCAATCACCTTGTAATAGGTCTGTACCTCGTCACGGGCCAGTGGTCAGCAAACCGGCCAGATCACTCCACCTCTCTGTAGAGGGGGAGCACAGTGTAAGTACCTCTGTGTACATACATGTTTTCAGTGTTCCACAAAATCGTTCATATAATGAAAGGAGTAATTAAATTAATGTTTCATCACCAATAGCAGACACATATTCTGAGAAAGCACTATTTCAATGTAAACTAAAAATTTTACACAGAAAAGAATGTAGCAGTTCCACAAGGTGTCCTTACACTTCAACCTCCTCTGTTTAATAAAAATGCACATATGGCAACACACACTTTATCACTGATTTCTCCATAGAGATCTTTAACAGTGAATACTTTGTTCAAATACAGAAAATATGATCCAATTGTACCATAACCCACTGAGATGAAACCTGTACTACATATATATAGTAGTTTCACAACGAACAATTCTAAAACAAAGGCTACAGAGATGCATTTCTGGTAAAAAGTCATAGACGGTTTGCATATGACGAATTTGGAGGTATTCCAGCCCCTACTATTCGAATTTTAGTTTCCCCCTCTATTTCTTTGGCTCAAAGTGTCAGGCTGGATGAGATCTTCATGTTACATATGGGTTTTGATGGTCACATATGCATATTTTGGGCTCCAGGGGGGTAAAATGTGCCCAAAATAACAAAAATTGTCTGGGCAAAATTGTGTCTAGGAGAATGACATTTGAGTTACAAGCCATGTTGAGGGCTTAATTTCCTACAGAAACAATCTTCATACCTCCATTAAAATCTCAGGTCCAGACTATTTTGACATGTAGATTAAGAAAATCACATTATCATTTATGTCAGATGTGTCCTTGCTATTGTAAAAGAAGCATACTTATAAGAATTCTTTTTCTGGGCACATGTCTAGGCGAATGACATGTATGGCACCATATGCACACTTTCTATGATTTGTGACCTTCTAAAACCTTAAAATGCTCTAATGCTAATCTGCCATAGGGCTCAAAATGATGAAATGTCTTATCTGCAAATAAAATCAAAAGTATTCCTTCACTGATAAGTAAAGTACACGCACTGTTGTTATAACATTAGAATAGTGAGCAGGAATAATCCATAACAGAGGAACCACAAAAAAAATAGATTGCAAGGCCTCCCTATCCCTTACACTGTGGCGACTGTGAACCATACACTCGTCTACTCATCTCACGAGTACTCACTAGTCGCTGCGCTAATGAAACACTATTTTATGCTATTCTGTAGAGCCTAAAGGATTTGTGAAAGCTAGGATAGGTGTATACAAGTGGATAAAGGTGAAGGTTATGAGGGCTATAAATGAAGTATGTCAGCGGAGTCACTCCTTCTTTCTCTAGGCAGAAGCAAACCCTCTGATTCAAAGCTATTGTCATGGGTGAAGGACTTGAGAATTTGGGACCCATTTTGTGGAAAAGTGCCAAATAATGCTCATCAAGGGGGAGTATTAACCCAGAAGTCAAAAATTATTATCTATGGACATATTACACTATATATAGGCCTGAAAATACCATGCTGCTGCACACAAATGGATGGCCCAGACTGAAGTTTGCTCTGTCTATTGTAATGTTTGCATCTTAGGTAAAAGATGGATATACTATATGTCCCTACCCTTTCAGAGTTGGCCAAACAGCACTCCTACTCATGACCGCTGTAGGGGTCACACCCAGGGCCCATGTTGGGCCCAGTTAGGACCCCTTTTCCTCGAAGTCATGTTTGCACATAGTATCCAAATCAGTGGGAGTGCCCCCCCCAGGAAAAGTGTGTCCAAGGCCTGATCTTAGGCAACTACCTTACCCCAACCACTACCACCACCCTGCTAAATATAGCATACTCCACACATTTCTGACTGATACTCTCTCCCCAACTCATGGCTCTCTGCATATCATTGAGTTGAGTGCATATAGGTGGGTCCTATTATAGTGGTTGTATGCCAGCTGGATATCTCACAAGCCAAAAGTCGGATGTACTGGCCTGCTCATTGCATTAATGAACTGCTATGTTCATTTAAATAATGCTATAGAGCAGACCAAGTTTTATTGATTTTTCAAAGGAAAGTCACAAATGAAACAGTACAATAACTTCATGGATCTTGACAAATGTCAATATGAACACAATCAGGAGATGGAAAAATAGGGACTGGCAATATTCACTCAATAGGTTATTAACATAGAAAGTACAGACAAACAAATTAAAAGCAAAAAGAGATAGATAGTAAATAATATGTCATACATAGAGATTTGTGTGTCTACACATTATTTCAGTACATCATGATTACAGCTAAATACACCTTGTCTTTAGTTTAAATAAGTGATAATTAGAGTTGGTGGTATATGCTGTTATATATGCATATGGGAACATCAGCAATATCAATATGGATGTAAACATGAAAAAGGATATGAATGTGAGTATGAATATGAATATGAAGCGGCGCAGTTTCCACACCTGCTTCTCATTATCAATTATAACCCAATTTCAGGTTCAACCTTATATTTTCTATCTTCATCACACCCTCTTTGAATTTTACCTTTGTCGAAGCTTTCTGAATCGCCTCAGGTAGAGTATTCCAGAGAGCCACCCCTGTGTACCATGCCGATCTTTTATAGTGTCTAGTAATAACCCTAGGTAGTTCAAAAACAATCTTTTTTTAGACCTTGTATTATAAGATTGTGGTCTATTTAACACAGTCTTTGATTTCTTATACATTAAGCATAAGAAAAGCATGTCAAATCTTTTCTCTAACACTGGAACCTTACAAATTTCATGCAACTCCTTCACACTATACCGTCTAATATTGCATTTCAGACAAACTCTAAGAGCTCTATTTTGCAGTCGTTGTAATGCCGCAAGACTATCCTCATTACAACTAGTACTTATAAATGAACAATATTCTATAATTGGTCTGATTGTACAACAGTATATCTTTACACTTTGCTCTTGTGTTAAAAACTTTCTTAACTTAGCAAACCTAAATAGTTTATTGCATACATTTCTTTTAATAATTTTAATCTGTTTATCAAAACTAAGTTTACTGTCAATATGTAAACCTAGATATGGAAAGAAGGTGACAGTTTGCACAGTGCTGCCATTGAAATCTATAGTGGAATCCGGACATCTTTTTAATTTATGAGCACAACAAAACCACATAAATTTTGTTTTAGTTGGATTTACTGTTAGTCTGTTTTCGATAACCCAATGCTTAAAGTTAATTACATCTTCATTCAAATTCTCATTAACCAAGTCTACATCTTTGTTAGAACTATAAATCACAATGTCATCAGCATACAGTTTAATCTTGCATTTTTTTAAGACCTTAACAACATTATCAATATATAGGACAAACAAGAAGGGACCTCTAACTGATCCTTGAGGGACACCGTAATCAATATCTTGGTTTGAGGACAATTTATTACCATAGCTAGTTCGTTGTTTTCTATTTTCCAGGTAACTTTTAAACCATAGAAAATTAGATTTACTCAAACCAAGTTTACTGAGTTTAATTAGCAATTTTAAATGTAATACACTGTCAAATGCTTTAGTGAAGTCTATAAATAGAGCCCCTGTTATCAGACCATTGTTTCTACATTCATAAAGCTCATTAACAAAGTGAAAAGTGGCATCACCAGTACCTGTCCCTTTTTTGAAACCATATTGGTTTTCACAAAAAGTACCATTTTTCTTCATACTTTCACATAAGTAATAATACATAATTTTCTCAATGACTTTAGACGGCATTGGTAGTATTGATATGGGTCGCCAATTTTTTACCATTGCTAAATCCCCATCCTTAGGTAATGGTCTTACAACTGCCATTGCCCAACATTTTGGGATAATACCCCTGTCCAAACTAATTTGTATCAGATGAGTGAATTGATTTATCAACAACAATAATGCACAATGTAGTATATCTCCCCTTATTCCATCTATGCCTGATGACTTATTTTTATCAATTTCCTTTAGAGCAAAATGGACATCCCACTTATTAACCTTAATATTCTGATCTAAGAAGTTTTCATTTGCAAATAGTTCATCTATATCTAGATTATTATCCACAAGATATTGATCAGTTCCAACAGCAGCAATTTGCAGATCCTTACCAATATTACAAAAATAGTCATTTACATATTCACAAACATCATCAGAAGTTACATCAGCACTAGTTATATGATGTCTCATGTCCCTGGATACACAATAGAATTCAAATTTTTAAACAAGTCACTTATGTGTTTCCAGATTTTTTTGGGATTACCATAGCATACTTGCAACTTTTGCACGACACCACCAATTTGAATTGCTTTAATTTTCTTTCTAATTTTTCTTCGACAATCCTTTATGGCTTGCTTTTCCTGAACACTTTTATTGGCACTATAGAGACGTAACCATTCTTCTCTTTCAAATACTAAATCCATAACTTCATCATCAATCCATGATCTCCTACTTTTTTTAATGTATCGTTCAACAAGAGGGTGAAAAGTGTCCAAATACTCAATTAACGGAGTCAATAACATATCCCATAATATATCAGGATCATCAGTAATATCATAATAGGGTTTCCAGTCACATGATTCTAAACAATCTCTAAATCTGTCTTCATTAAAGTTTCTATAATCTCTTCCTCTATACTTAGTGCTAACATAACTGATATTCTCATGTCCTCTACAACCAAAAACTGGGAGGTGATCAGAAATTAGGGCAGAGACCGTACTTGCATTAGTTACATCTAAAGACTGAGCTGGAGAGTGGCATGCAGTTTACAAACCCCTAACTAGACCAGGATCAGTTCAGGCTTGAGCTAGAGTGCACTTAGAGTGTGCTGTACAGGGGTATACTGTCACAGGTCATACAGTGGACACAGTGCTGGTCTACTGGGGAGGGAGGGGGCTAACTGCCTCTAACACCAGTGCTACTGACTACTGTGCCCCTGCAGTGTAAGGGCTATTTCTGAACACAGCTAGTGGCTACACAAGTATAACTGTTGCTACTATGCCCAAAGTGGTCAGTCCTATTGGTGTTTGGGAGTGGTCAGTAGGTATCAGAATGGGGGCTGGTGGGGGACAGGGAAGGGTGCATTTCCATTTAACACATAGTTCCTTAGGGCCAGTTCTTGAATAAGATCTCATCTCAAACAATGGCCAGGAGTGGTGGGGGTGCTAAAACAAATCTATAAGCACATTACCACAGAGTCAGTTATCCCTACCAATACAGAATCTGATTGAGACTGCATGTTACATTTTGCCAAGGTTTGTTGTTTCTTCTGACAGCTATGTCTAGTTCAGCTTGTAATCTTTAACCATACCAGGGCCACTCATGTATTAATGCATCATGCCCATCGGTTGTCATGATGCACCAATGAAGTGCTGGTGTGACTGCTCATCAGTTCTTCATTGGAGCATCATGCTGAACCTCCGGAAGTTTATTGAGTAACCCTGTAAGGTCTGCATGATGCCCCATGAAGTACTGGCAGGCAGTATCACCAGCAGTTCATACACAGGCATGGACTGGTTACCAGATTTAGTCTGTGTAGGTGACTTTGCCAAAGTAACCCCTCACCTCCATAATCAAGGTCTGTGCATAGCAAATAAAGGCACCAGAGGGCAGCACTGTGCCCTTTAGTTTCTCACCTTTCTATAGCTGTCTGTCTCTCTCTCCCTCTCTCTCTCTCTCTCTCTCTCTCTCTCTCTCTCTCTCTCTCTCTCTCTCTCTTGGAATGGACATTTACATTCAGGCAGAGGCACCTGGTGGAGTATGACAAATACACTTTATGCTGCAGATGTAAGTTGGGGTCAATAAATCTCACTAGATGGCTCTCTGGTGAAATCTCTGGGGTGTAGGTCCTGGGACTGACTGCTCACAGATTCACCAGTCAGTCCTGGGATTCTATGTGACTTAGTTCTAGGGAAGACCTACATTACTGTGGCATTCAGAATGTGCAACGACTCATGTGTCCAGAGTAGGATAGAGTGAGATGCTGTTGGCGTGTTGTCCTGGGGAGGAGGCGGGGGGGGGGTACATCACTCACTGGGGGGTCTGAGATTTGCACCATTTAGGTAGGATACGTGCTAAAAAAATAAAAGTAAAAAATGCATCTATTAGTTTTTACTCTAGAATTCATTTATGTATGTGATAGTCTATGCTGTTCTAAATTAGGAATAAACATCCACTAATCACCCCAAATTAAGAGATGAGGATAAGAATCCCATTGATATGACAAGATTATATATCTATATAGAGGATTATGTTAATATAATCCTCCCTCTCCCTATCTATGAGCTGACCTTCAGACAGGAGAAAGTAAGGGGAGAGGGGTTGGGGGGTGGAGCCCTATGCCTGCGGTAGTTCTACAGACCGCAGATGCCCAGCGTATGGATTGACCAGAGTGTACGCCATGGTCATTAAGTCTATTTATCTTGCAAATGGTGCATATTTCCGCCCAAATGTTACTGACAGGTGTGTGCGGCTGTTAAATAATTGGGCTTATCCTGCAGTATCAGATATCAGTTGCGGATCCAGGGGGCGTTAAACTCTTAACTATAACGAGGTAGCAGATACACCAGGTCCGAGTTCCTCCAGCAGGCACCCAAATCTGGGGATATCGCCAGTAGGTGGTGGTCTACTAGAAGCCATGGTGGGTGCACTGAGAAGCACGAGTATAGTCACCAACTGCTCACCTGGGAGGTACATAGCTTAGAATTCTAAACTCTCACTTCTGTGGCTGCCATGAGAGTTTAGAAAATCTCACGTGCTGGAGTGGGTTGCGTCATGCGTATCTCGCTAAAGAACGCAGTTTTTCAGCCACTAATTGTTGGAATTTTTAAGAAATTTTAAGTTCCCTGGATAGCCTGACATGTTGGTTATACACTGATCGATTTTGAAAAGTGGATGGCTGATATTAAGTATTCTATAACAGATCTCCTGCAGACATCTCTTGTCACTCTGTCAGCTCCCCAGCTATGCGGGAACAACTGGAGGTGCCAAAAATTGCACTCCAGTAGGTCAGAACTCTCTGCTTTCTCTCCTCCACACTGGAGAGTTCCTCACCCACCAGGTTCCTCACCCACCAGGAAACAGCAGCTTTTCTAAACTCTCACGACGGCTACAGAGATGAGAGTTTAGGTTTCTAAGCTAGGAGATACAGGGGTGTGGAGCAAACTGCACACCCTACACTGACAGTCGCAGGTATGTGGACCAGTGTGTGTATCATATAAGTGGGAATATCTTTCATATAAATAAGTTTTATGTTATGAAATTCCACACAGATGTCAAGGGTCCATGATTTTTCTAGCCATGAGTAGCAGAATAAGACCTCCAAAGGGGGCTCCCAAGAAAACTCCCATAGGCTTAACACTGGGCCTCACTGAGAGAGACCCAACCTGCTTCTGCTGTCTGACCGGGAACCAGCTCATGCCTATACATGTGAGGGGTAACTCGGATGTTGTGTATTGTCCTATGGGTGCGGCCATTGCTGAAGCTGATTACCATCTCTTATCACTGAGAACAGCTATCAGATGGGTACCAATTCAATTGAATTCAATTTATTTTTTCACATCCTCATTTGAGGTGAAGGAAAGTAGAGAAGAGATTGGGTATTAGCCAACAGTTACAATGGCTTCACCGATGTAGCTATAAATGAGTACACTGTATTTAAACATTCATATCCTAATTTACCAGGATTGGCAAGGTTTCTTGGCTGTCTTCTTTTTTTACAAGTAATTGATGGACTGTTTGATTGTTTGCTTTTGACCTTTCTTCTTTTTACATGCAATGTTCTTCCCACTTTGAATTTCTCCATAATTCTAGCACAAAATTTGGAAAGGTTTGCAAGAGGAATGGGGTCTTTGCTGTTAAATAAGACTGCCATTGTCTCAGTGCTTGGATGGGATGGAACGTGGTCAGCAAGTAGGATTGAGCAGTCATGATCGAATGTACTACATTGGAAGATGTAGTGAAACTCATCCCCAATGTCATTGCTTATACATAGTGGGCACTTTCTGTCTGAATAACCCACTTTGTTATACCTTCCTGTGACAACTGGGAGACCATTTTTTCCACATCTAAATCTGCTCAAATTTATTCTTTTTTTTTTAGTATTAAGCTTAATTAGATATATCTCAAAGTTTAGTTCATCCTTAAAGATCCTATAATTATAGCAATGTCCAGAATCCATCACAGTACCATGCCAAGCCTGACATTCTATATCAATGAGTCTTCTTTTAATAGTCGCTTTTATATAGCTGTGCAACGTAACAAGAGCCTCCTCTCCAAAAATATTACCAAACCCACTTTTATTCAAGATATTTTGTATACTTGTGAGCCATTTTGACTTAAAGCCGCTGTTGCATTCTTTCTGCTTTATAATGCCATATAGTATGTGAGATATCTTATTTGTATTACCTGAGACAATCCTGTGCCAAAAAGTGACCATTCTCTGTTTTATGGTACAGTCTAATTTCTGACGACCTAGCTCACCTAGTGCCATACAGCTAGCTGTGACGGCATTTAATCTCAGAATGAACTTACAAAAGTAACTTTGCACCCTTTCAATTTCTTTTAGGTCTGAAAAGCCCCACACTTCACAACCTTATAACAGTATTGGCACAATGCAGGTATCAAAAAGGTGGCATTGGATGTCAATTGGCAGTTGAGGTTTCCTTGCCTTAGATAAACTGAACAGTGCTCTCTTTGCCTGCATGACTTGTTTCTTTATGGCCTGTGTGAACTTTCCATTGTAATTAAACTTAATCCCCAGGTAAACATAGCTGTATTGCACTTCCAGTTGTTCACTCTGGTATATCAACTTAAAGGCAGTTTTTTAACCTTGTCACATGAAAAAAGTATAACTTTGGTTTTTGCAGTATTTACTGTAAGCTTCCAATCCTGGCAGTAACTCTCTAAGATATTTAACATTTTTTGCAGATCTTTAGCCGACTCACTCAGCAAAATTGTATTGTCAGCGTACAAAAATACATAGATTTTGAAAAGTACTAGAAATTCAGGGTCTGTGCCCATGTAGGTAACACCATTACATTGATTTTAAAAGTGGCTTTTCAGATCGTTTAAGTAGATGGCAAAAAACAGAGGGGAAAGGTTCTCCCCTTGTCTTACACCTACATTGCAACTAAATTATTTAGACAAAGAGCTGTCCACTCAGACACAGGATTTTGCTGCCCTATACATATTTTTTATGACATTTAAAACCTTACCATTAACATTAGTATTGATAAGCTTCAACCATAATGATGACCTATCCACAGTGTCAAAAGCTTTTTGGTAGTCTACAAGGGCACAGTATAGCCTTCTTCCTCTGACAGGAATAAATCAAATATACAGTGTAAATTAAAAATGTGGTCTAGAGTGGAATAACCTTCTCTAAATCCAGCCTGTTCTACTCCAAGCAGATTGCACTTTCTAGATAAATACCCAGTCATGTGTTGAGAATCATCGTAAACAGTTTTCCCATACAACTGTCCAGACTATTAATGTCACCTTTATTCTTATGTATCGGCGTAATGACACCTACTGACCAGCTTTCTGGAACAATGCCTGTATCCAACACAAGATTAAAATAGGCACTGATAATGGCTAATAGACTGGGAGGGCTCTTTTTGATGAATTCATTAATAACTAGGTTGATCCCTCCAGCTTTACCATTTTTTAGTTTTTATATCACCACCTCTATTTCATTATTTGAAATTGGTTGGTTAAGTGATTCATTACTGGTAACAGGTATAGGGTTAGTGGGGTCGGTGCATAATGTACTATGTGTAGCTGCTACATGGGTACTTCTGTTACTGTATTTAGTTTTGCAAAGTGTGACTTGAAAAAGTTCAGTGAGATTTGACTAGTTTTATATGTAGCCCCTTCAAGATTATTTATAATTTTCCAATAGTCTTTAGGGCTTGTACTTTTCAAATTGCGTTTGTCATTGACTTTGTCATCATTTTACCTCCTGGTGCAGAAAGACGCTGCTGCTGGTTATTTTGACCTCAAATCATTGGATCCACCTCCTGTATTCATATTTGTTTCATCAACCGGAACCATCAGCTATTTCTACCTGGAGGGCATTTCTCAATAATGCTAATTAAAATTGTTAAGAATTGCCCTCCAGAAACTCACAGGGAGACGTCTCCTTTTCACAGTATTTGTGATACTTTAGCATCAGAAGAAATGCTATAACCAGCTAGCACTACACGTGTAATTTCCATCATTCTTACGTGAAAACTGATCGTTTTTACATAAAAAAAAACAACAACATTTGGATGACTTGTGCTAGCAGGGTAGAGGCTGCAGGACACTAATTATTTTCTCATTGTTGGCTTATATAGCATATGGGCGGAAATAAAATATTTGTGTGAATTTCTGGGCTAAGCCACTGTTATTTTCTTGTAGGCACACATTTTTCCCATTAATTTAGGGCCACGAGATGTGGTACAATGTAATTAACTTTTCCGCTATCAGCCGTAGAGTGTGGACATACCCAGATTTGGGGGTTTTGCAGCCTAAATAACCCTCAAATTGATTAATATACACCCTAAGGATTAATTTGATACCTGGTTTGCCTACCCACTGTCAGATTTCAGACCAGTAATCATTGTACAACACCCTTCAGTGTGGAGCTACAAAGTGTCTCCTGCTACCACCTCCCGTCAATTGGTGTTCTGCAACCTAAAGGCCTGGGTTGGAATCTTGGTGGTCAATGAAATAGCTTGGAAAGCTTTTATTCACTGGCACAGTAATGTCTTATCCAGAATCTTTTACTTTTATGCCCCTCAGGCCTCTCAAATCTCTCTGAGAATCAATTCTCAGAGCGGGGATCAGTCTGTGCGCTCTCCGTAGATTTCATCGATTTCTAGCATTGACATGGAGGTATGGTCCTTTCCCATAGAAAAAATGGTCACAGGGTCAGGAAATTTGACCTGCTGATAGCCAAGGGGCACCACATGAGGTGCTGAGTGTTATTCTCTCTCTAGGTGTTATAATTCACAGAAATATCTGGCTAAAATGTATGAAAAATCCTCGGAAATATAATGTTATAAAGGAATAAATTCAACAAAATGCATCTTAACTCCATGTGTAATGGCTTAGATGGCCCTATTTACACATTATTCAAGCTCCCCCATGTGAGGACAAAAATCTTTTACCAGATATGGTGAATACAAGGATATTTTATTAAGTGTCAGTAGACATTCATTGGCTGCATAGCTCGGGGAGAGAAAAATGATGTTTTCCCCCGATGCATGAAAAGGCCCCCATAGAGCACTGAGGACGATAGAAATAGATGGAAACAGCTGAGAATGTAAAATTCAGGTCATTTTGACCCTGAAAACCATAATTTTGGTCACCTGGCACCCCCAAGAGAGAAGTATCAGGCTTGCGGATTGACACCAGAATATTTCTCATAAACCTTTCCAAGGCCGAAACTCCGCTACTACGATTTTCGGTCATTTCTCACTAATTTTATTGATTCCCTTGCCCTTTCTCACCATAACATTGTCAAACTGACTTACCCTAAGCAAAATAAACACATTTTAGTGAAATTTGACAAACTTGGTAGAAGGCCCTATATAGCCTATAGAGGCTGCAGGACACTAATTATTTTCTCACTGTTGGCTTATATAGCATATGGGCGAAAATAAGATATTTGTGCAAATTTCTGGGCTCAGCCACTGTTATTTTCTTGTAGGCACACATTTTTCCCATTAATTTAGGGCCATGAGATGTGGTACAATGTAATTAACCTTTCCGCTCTCAGCCGTAGAGTATGGACATACTCAGATTTGGGGGTTTTGCAGTGAATGATTTCAATAAATTCTCTAATTAAATAGAGTGCAGCCCCCTCAACTTACCATCAAATATCAGCCTAAATAACCCTCAAATTGATTAATATACACCCTAAGGATTAATTTGATACCTGGTTTGCCAGATTTCAGACCAATAATTATTGTACAACACCCTTCAGTGCGGAGCTACAAAGTGTCTCCTGCTGCCACCTCCCATCAATCGGTGTTCTGCAACCTACATAGAATGTGTAAATGTGCTCAATCATTTAGTTGTAAATATCATAATTAATGTAAGAATGTTGACTCAAAATTACATGAGAGAAAACGTTTTATTGCGAATCTCTTGTCTTTTTTCATGTCATACACCTATACTCATACAGCTAACTCTTAGATTTATACATTTTGTATGCGTTCAGGAAGATTATCAAGAAAGGTGTATTGGTTGGTTGAATTTCCATGAAATGGGTGTTAATATTAGTGTATATATCATCTTTTGCATTCTGTATGAAAGCTATTCAGCCATTAATGCACATATTGTTCATTCAAATACTATTATATTCATTTTTATATGAATAATTTAATCAAGAATGATGGAGATACATGGCGAGTATCACTGTGATGAGCTTACCTGTTATAGTGCCAAGAAGCTTCAATAGATAGGAGGTGAAACTCAGAGCTTTACCTATGGACACAGTGTAACAGCCCCCCCCCCTCTACCCCCCCTTCAAAGTAGGCTCCCTTTTGTGTTCAGTATTGAGTCCTATGTAGGATAAGGGGGTTTATAGAGATGTCAGGAATCTTTATCAGAGTGATATCAAATGGAAACAAGGGGCCACCTATACCAGAAAATCCTGCTGAATCCAAAATTTGTGATCTTGATTCTCAAAATTTTACCAAAAGTACCTAAAAAGGAGGTTTGATGATGAGAATATTTTAAAAATGTACAAGAGTTATATTGGAAATGATTGGAACTTTTTATAGATGCAACATGCTAATCAAAGTCAATAGCTGAATCTACATATCCTAATGTGTGCCTATCTCAACCTGACAAGTACTCTACCTGTGTATGGCTCTGCCTCTCCCACATACTGCCTATCCCTTAGTCTACCTATCACTCATACTACCTATCCCTTGAAACATCTAGAGTTTAATTAGGTTTTCTCTCAAATGGCTTAAAGGATTAAAGTTTACCCTTCACCTTTGTACCTAATTTTCTCTGTACATTCTTACCATTAGTCTACCTATCCTCAATCTGCCTATCATTCACTTTACCTATCCCTCATGGTGACTATCCCCCAACTCTTCACATCCCTCATGTTTGACTGGCACATCTGTGATATTTCCTAGCACCAATGTATCTTTTGAATATGCTCACCTTACAAGGTACCCTCTGTACCTATCTCTTAAACTGTTTATTACCTATCCTCCTTGCTACCCATCCTCTTCAATACCTATCCCTCAAGCTCACTTTATAGCTTTACTACCTATCACAGCTTGATCAACTGGGATAGCTCACAACCAACCTTCATTTTGATCTCTTAGTCAACCTATCCCCTAAGGAACAAATTTAACAGTCTACCTCACACATACATCTACCTATCACTCATGCTATTTATCATTGAGGTTACCTATCCTTCAGGCTGCCTATCCTTCATGGTATATACCCCTTAGGTTTTTAACTTGTCAAGTGGGATAGCATGAACGATATGCAGCATGAAGGATAGGAAGAGGGGAATAAACAACATACATGTAGGATAGGAAGTTAGCTAGTCTAATGATAGCCATGGTGAGGCATTTTAGAAAAGCATGATAATTCAATGGGCTGAGGGATATGTAAGGTAAACATGAGTGATATGCAGACTTGAGGATAGGTACAATGAGGTATATTTCACAAGGTATAGACTATAAGAGCTACTATAAAGGTAGAAAGAATAGCATACAAGGTGAGAGATACATAGATAGCTGGTTAGGTAGGCAGAGGGCTATATACCATGAAGGATAGGCAGCCTGAAGGATAGGTAACCTCAAGGATATGTAGCATGAGTGATCAGTAGATGTATGCTTGAGGTAGACTTTTGGATTTGTTCTTTAGGGGATAGGTTGACTAAGATATCATAACAATGGTTGGATGTGAGCTATCGCAGCTGATCAAGCTGTGATAGGCAGGAAAGCTATAAATTGAGCTTGAGGGATAGGTATTGAAGAGGATGGGTAGCAAGGAGGATAGGTAATAAACAGTTTAAGAGATAGGTACAGAGGGTACCTTGTAAGGTGAGCATATTTAAAAGATACATTGGTGCTAGGTAATATCACAGATGTGCCAGTCAAATATGAGGGATGTGCAGATTTGGGGGATAGTCACCATGAGGGATAGGTAAAGTGAATGATAGGCAGATTGAGGATAGGTAGACTAATGGTAAGAATGTACAGAGAAAATTAGGTACAAAGGTGAGGGGTAAACTTTAATCCTTTAAGCCATGTGAGGGAAAACCTAATTAAACTCTAGATGTTTCAGGGGATAGGTAGAATGAGTGATAGGCAGACTAAGGGATAGGCAGTATGTGGGAGAGGTAGAGCCAATGCAAGCAGAGTACTTGTCAGGTTCGGATAGGCAAACATTGGGATATGTAGATTGAGGTACTGACTTTGATTAGCATGTTGCTTCTATAAAAAGTTCCAGTCATTTTCAATATAACTTTTGTACATTTTTAAAATATTCTCATCATCAAACCTCATTTTTAGGTACCTTTGGCCAAATTTTGAGAATCAAGACCACAAATTTTGGATTCAGCAGGATTTTTTGGTATAGGTGGCCCCTTGTTTCCATTTGATATCACTCTTATAAAGATTCCTGACATCTCCATAAACCCCCTTATCTTACATAGGACTCAATACTGAACACAAAAGGGAGCCTACTTTGAAGGGGGGGTAGAGGGGGGTGGCTTGCACTATAGGACTCTATGGAGTAACATATCCTAGGGAACCTATACTATTCTTGATAGTGCTGCCTCCTTGTATGAGACATTGCAATTAATTCAGAAACGTTTTTAAAAATAATGTCTGAATAACGTTTTATAAACAAACGTTTTCTCAAGACCATGTGGATACTTTATGTTGACACCCCCCTAAACTAACATCTTTCAGATAACATAGAATTACTAAATGATTGTATCTGATTAACCACAGTAGTTTAACCGTCCATAGGCCCCATACCAAGCGTCACCCATAAATTGTGAAAATAACATATGATGGAAGGGTGGTCCACTTAGGGTTTACCTCAAGGTTTACCAACATGCCTGGTGGTCGAGTCAGGGGCGCCCTAAAGGTTAGAAAATGCCTAAAATGTGGTGTATGCTTCATAACATTGCTACCTCTTGATAACTATTGGTTGTAGGTGGCTTAGACATGGGATTTACATGATTATTTAACTTGTAACTGGAATTGATACAACAGAGGAAAATACTTTAAATTGTTCCCTCAGATTTAGTCCTTTTAATACATTATGCTGTCACTTGCATTGGTTAAGGTCATATGTGCATAAAATGGAACAGTACCCTATGTTCAATAGCTAAAGGATCATAATATATGTTTACAATATCCCACAAGAGAAAGGACTGTTGTGATATTATATTGATAATTGAAGACATATTTAACCTATTTTGATATACAATATACCATACCTTTGTGACCAAAACAATGGCAGCTACGACAATGTGGATGAGCATAATTGATAAACAACCATGATAACAGAAACAACAGTAAGTACGTCAGATACATCTATGTAACTCTAGTGTTTTTCCTAAGAACATCAGATTCTAGGTCAGAAACTGTCACTAGTCATGATGCACTAAATATAGAACATTGATTTTACCTTTGATAATTTATTCCAGGTTAGCCACCTTCACTAGTCAAGCTGTACTAAATATAGAACATTGATTTTACCTTTAAAAATTGAATTCATAGTGTTATATAGAAACAACTTAATGTAGAAGCGGTTCAGACCCCCCCCCCCCCAGCTAATACATTTCCAGTGGGTTTGCATGATGTAACAACACACTTCTAGTAATTAGCCTTGTTTATATAATATTCTTTAATTGTTTTAATTTGACCATTACTTTTGATTGAATAATACAGTTACATTTACATTAGCCTCTATACGTGATTGCCAATATTGACACGATACTCAGTCAAGAGTTACATAAATCGTTTTATATCTGGACAGTGAGGGATCCAGGATTTTGAAAAGGAGGGGTCGCGACCAAAAAGGAGGGGGTGCACCCCCGATTTTGAGGATTTCCCTGGGTCCAAAATAATCAAATGAGCTATCACACTGAAAACCTGGAAGGTCTTAAACTCGGCAGTGGTGACGACTTTAGGTCCTCAGGTTGACAATACCTAAAACAATGATTGTAGGTGGTCAAAATGACGACTTTAGGTTGTCATACTGATGACCAAAGTCGTCTGAATACTGATGACTGTATGTCAAACTGACGCCTTAGGTCATCAGGATGACCTAAAGTTGTCATTTTGACCACCTTAAGTCCTTGTTTTAGGTATTGTCAACCTGACGACCTAAAGTCGTCACAGCTGACTAGTTTCAGATCTTCCAGGTTTTCAGTGTAACTACAGACAAAAAGGAGGGGCCCCTCGTCTAAATCCGCCACTGCCTGGAAATTGCTTACATTTCATGTCATCCAGTGGCATGTGTGTTGTAGTATATGAACCTAGAAAGGTTTGTGATACTCACCACAACTTTATTGAGTTAACCGTAGATCAAGCTGTCACTCTATAACACCTTCTGATTGCGATATTCTGATAGTCTCCATTATTGAATAGACATATGTATGATCCTAGGGACAGCATATTGCACAGAGTCTTGGTGTATAGGTCTAAAGTGTAAGGCAGTGTATGCTGGTGGGTCCATAGACAGCACTCAGTATGTATATACAATGGGTGCATGAGGCAACCCCTGGTGGTGATATGTATAACTATGGTACAACACAAGTAGTACTTACCATGTAGTGGCTGTCTATGGAATACAAGATAAATAAGGTTTATAGTGATGAGTGATATATGATAAAGTGATGTGACTATAATTAAGGATTTCAGTATATAACATGATATAAAGCCTTGATACAATTACATGTTATTATTTGCAACATGTCAGCAGAATTATCATGTCCATTCCTACCCTGATATTGTTAGAAAAAGTAACATCATGTATTTTATTTGCCGATACCAGTCTGTGTGATCATTTACTGTATCTCAGTTACTACGATGTGCAGCTGTCACAATGCCTATGAATATGTCTGAATGACATTATATATGTCATAAAGAAGTTGATCCACCTTTAGTTTCAATATATCATGCCACATTATGCACCCCTTGTATTCAATAGCGTGGCCATTTAGAGCTCCCTATTACAATACTATTTCCCTTTGTTCACATGTGACCGTGACCTTACTCAAGGTCATGAAACAAAACAAAATTAAAGCAATATGTCATAGTTGATTTCTAAACTCAAAGGTAAGTGCCAAAAATGAGAATCTAAGACCTCAGAGGTCAGTAAAAGAAAAATAGGATATTTTGTATTTTATATCAATTACAGCAATAGATGGAATTATCAAATAAATTAAGTGTCCAAACTATCTATTTCTCTCAGTCATCAGAGGTTACTATGTAGACTTCATTGTAGATGTAAAGTCATGCATATTTACACATAAATCCCTGAGCTACACAAACTGTTAGCAAGCACTTTTCTATTTATGTACACTTCTCTATGTTTGACCTTTGGTGAAATGACCTTATTTCAAATCAAGGTCAATCGAAATCCCCCTAAAGATGGTCCATATATGTAAGTATGCCCTTATAATGTGAATAGTCCCCACCTGTGATATATTGGCATTTGTGAGAGAATAGGTACATCCTGTCTTTATTCATTTTCAAACCAAATCATGACCTTTGACCTTAATTTTGACCTTGTTCCGACCTAGATACAAGAATACACACCCCAGATTCGAAATCTGCAATATGAAATTACCCAAATCAATGTATCATATCTTGTGCTGCTTTTAACACCAGGACATTTTGAAATATCAACATTTGAGCTGGCCGGCTCCCCAATTATTTACAAAGTGTCCCTTAGACACGGGCTATTGAGGTAGGCTTATAGGCAGTAGATAACCTGTATGAAGTCTAGTGAGATTCATATATGTTGAGATGGCTGTAGTGTTTTCGATCGTTAATATAATATTCCCACATAGAAAGCAGTTTTGTGTGCGAGAGAATCGAGGTTCGCCTGAAAACAAAAAAACAAAACGAATTCACCGTAGGCTACTCTGTCTCAGCCAAACTCCTAATGGATTTCTACTTTGGTCAAATCAATCAGCAGAAATGTCGAAATAATATAAATAACCATGTCTTAAATGTCGTTATTAAGGCCAAAATTGTACAATTAACTGGCACAAGATGCAATTAAAACTGCTTGTAAAATGTCTCCATTCAAATTAATGCATTAGTCATTAATGTCTTTACTCACCTACATCATAATTATGATATCAATTGCCTCTTTTCACACCTGTATGCTGGTTATTCCTCAGGTACAATATAATTGATATGCCGTGAGTGGAGCAATACGCATTAAATACCCTTATTAAGCATCAGATGGCTCCTTGTCATCTGCCAATGAGAACATTTTGGACGCAGTCTCTCTCCTGGTGCCACCGTTGGACCTTATCCAAATTTGGTGAGTCTGTCACTTTTCTTTTCTCATTACTTTGCCTAGTGCATTCTCGCATGATAAGCCCGTAGAAATGCACCACTTGATGGGCCAAGGGAATGAATAATGCAGTCTTGAAAGGTGCAGTATTAGTGATTGGCTTCACCGAAGTGCATTCCCGATTGACAGGAATGTGTGTGTATGCTCAAGATTATTTTGAGATGCTAAGCTCTGGCAATGTTTGTTGAGAATGTGAAAAGAATCTACAAACCTGTATATTATCTGCACAGGTGAAGTTTCAGCTCCACTGCCTCGACTAGATTTAGCACAGTTCACCAACAATCGTCTGACTGTGGAACAGGGCGGTCTACTTGATTCTCTATCATCTACATATTTATTGCATTTGGGACAGCAATGGAAAGACAACCAGGTAATTTGATTGATTGATTTTTATTGGAAGTAACACAATTGGTTCAACTGCCTGCACACTAACATAATCCAATCAACACACACACACAAAAAGAAAAAAATTAGAGTTCATTTCTTATGAACATTTAAAGAAACTAACCTAAATATTTATCAGTTCTTTATCACCTTTGATTTCTCTTTAGTAATGGCCTGTATAAGCGCCGGGTCTTTGAATGAGCACCAGACTTGAATAAAGGCGGGGCTTATGTAGCATTAAAATTGAATAATGCAATATAAACTAAGTCTTGCATAAGCACTGGTCTCGAATAAGGGACGCGGTAGAAGCATGTTGAAACATATGAGCGCAGAGGTGCTCGGCCAATTCGGTATGTTCTTATCCTTTGATGCTGGCAAGTACTTTCTAAATCTATTTCTTATATATATATATATGTATACGTGGTACCTTCCTGGCTTTAAATTCAACGTCAAATGATAAAAATGCCTTATGTAGATGACACTGCTATATACTACTCATATCCGAAGTTAGACGACAGCATATTAGAAAAAATGAGCTCTGATGCAGAAAGTCTGGCTAAATGGTGTCTGTAAAAATAAATTATCTCTAAATGTAGGAAAAACTAAAATAGTGAACTTTGGAACCAGTAATAAAGTCAAACATGCTCAAAAAACCCTTATCCTTATGTACCAGGTGCCAATTTCCTATACACCAACTTACAAATACCTAGGAATAACAATAGACCCAACACTGACTTTTTCCAAACATATTGACCTCCTGTGTAGATCTTGTCTCATTATTGTATGTCATGAGAAAGGAAAGGAAAAACATGCCTACTAAAACAGCCTGTGATGTACTAAAAATCATGATTCTACTGATTGTTGATTATGGAGACATCATTCTATGCTTCTGGTACAAAAACACAGCTGGCAAAAAATCAGATTATCATAAACAGTGCCTTAAGAACATGCAATGATACTCAGTGATATGTGTCAAACCAAACAATAGTTTGTATAAAAAATTCAAAATCTTACCTCTAGATTAAAGGCGCAAGTTACATTCCCTAAGTTTTGCACATTAAAGGACAAAACTCAAAAATATATTTAGATGAAAGACCTATTTTTACCAGAGCCCATGATGCTCCTCTGCCCAAATCATATACACCACGGTTGGTGAAGACACAAAAGAGCGTGCTATATCAGGGTCACTGTGGAATTGCCTAAATACTTAGGTAAGAGGACTATATGACCACAAAAAATTCATGACTGACATCAAAGATAGCTTCTATGATGGGCTGGAAAATCTCCCTTAGATAACAAATCAATCTTTAATAAAATCCAACAAGATGACAAAAGCAAATATACCCCAAGTTGGCAATAACATCAGCCAACAATGGCACCTGTTTCTACTCTCTACATCTATTTCTATATTAGTTGGTATATTTGAAAATATAGCTATAATAACACCTATCTACTCACCAGGCGATTATGTCGCTATCTAGTTACTAACAAACTAAGCCTAACTGAACCATGTTGTCCATGATAAGAATTATAGGCTTTTGATTAAGCCTTATTCATGTACAACTAAAACTGAATAAACATGTCAATTACCAATCATGAATCGAGGAGATAAAACCATCTACCTACAGAAGCGGTCAGAAGTTGGATCCATGACATTGGTAAATTCAGTGAATGAGGCTATACGGAAACCTGAGGTTAAGCCATCAGGGAAGGAAAAGATGTATATGGAATTAGATAAAATAGTGGAAGATTCCTCTCTAGGGGATACCTATCAGAAGATGGAGGTACTGGATTGGGAGAGACCTATGACTGCTAAACAGGTGAGGTCCTTCCTTGGTTTCTGTACCTACTACAGAGATTTCATCCCGGGATACTCCTGAGTGACCTTCCCTTTACAGAGTATTGCACACTGGACACCTGGAAGGGCAAGGGGGCCATTCCCATGGGAAAATGATCAGGATGAGTCTTTTAGGAAATTAAAAGCTCTATTTATGGATACCCCGGTCTTGAATTACCCAACCCCATCAGATCATTTCATATTGGATACGGATGCTAGTAATGATAGCATTGGAGCCGCACTATCTCAGGTCCAGGATGGTAGGAGGTTCCAATCACTTTTGCTAGCAATACCCTGAATAAGGCTCAAAGAAATTATTGCACTACTAAGAGAGAGTTACTGGCTGTGGTAGTGTATACTAAGAAATTTAAACACTTTTTATGGGGATCTGATTTCATCTTAAGAACTAACCATTCGTCTCTCTGATGGCTCCTTAATTTTAAGGATGCTGAAGGAATGATAGGCAGATGGTTAGCACATCTTTCAGAATTCGGGTTGGAACACAGCCAGACCCAACATAGTTCAGGAGCTAAACATACCAATGCGGATGCTCTGTCTAGGAGACCCATCAGGAAATGTGGCTGGGAGAATTGTGATGACTGTGGGCAACATGATGCAGTCATTGCTGACGTATGTATGCCGTATAGGGACCATCCAGGAACTTTGATAGAGTGGTCACCAGAGACCATTCATCAGTTTCAGAACAAGGACCCTATCACTAAGAAACTCCTGGAAACAGTTCCATCTGGAATCAAACATATTCGTCCTGCTATCAGTATGGAAAATAGGGAAATGTAAAGGTTTCTGGCACAATGGACCGAGCTGGAAGTCAAAGAAGGAATATTATGTAGATGGAAAATAAGTCCAACTAATAAGATTCTTCAGATTGTGATTCCTAGTGCAATGCGTAGGGATATTATGTATTATTGCCATGGTCATGTAACTAGTGGGCATTTCTGGAAAGACTTTCCAGGAGATACTGTTGGCCAGGTATGAGTGGGGACTTACTTAGGTAGATTGCTACTTGTCCTGATTGTTGTAAAAATAAAACTGGAGAAGGGATGGGAAAGAATCCCTTAGTTCAGGAATTATTTGGAGTAAGGTTATTATGTGAAATATACTCAGGTATTTCCCTTAAAAGATCACAAAGCTGTTACTTGTGGGGAAGCATTCATAAGGGGCTGGGTGTTGCAATTTGGGGTTCCCCTTATGGTACACAGTGATCAGGGAAGGGAATTTGAATCATCTCTATGGCAAGAGATGTGTGTATATCTTGCTATATGCAAGACTCATACTAATCCATATCGACTACAGTCGCATGGTTTAGTGGAAAGGTTCAATTGAACCTTGATACAAGTTTTGAAACCCTTAGTAAATAAGTATCAGGATGATTGGGATATTCAGTGTTATTTTTTTTTGGTGCATGCATATAACAGTACCATGCATGCTTCCACTAATTGTACTCCAAATATGCTAGTCTATGGTGAGGACATGATTATGCCAGCTGACCTGTATTTGGTGTTATTTGAATTAGTCCTGAAACCCCATGCACTATTATGTTTGTGGAATCGTTGAGGGACAATTTTAAGAAGGCTTATGAGCTTGTCAGGAATCAATTAGAAAAATCTGCGAGAAGGCAGAAAGTGGGATATGATACTGGGCTGAAGCCTAGGTTTCTCCAGGTAGGGGATCGAGTACTTTGATTCTATAAACCTTTGGATAGACTTAAGGCTGTTTCCTGTTGGGATGGCCACTACTCAACTACGAAGGGAACAGTTAAGGAAAAGAACGGTTGGAAACACCAACTTAGTAAGAAGGCTAAAGCCTTGGTTAAGAAGAAGGAAAAGGAGGAAAATAGAGACTTAAGAAGAAGAAGAAGGATAAGAAGGAGGAAGAAGAGGATAAGAAAGATGACGTTCCGGCTGAGTCCATGGACATTCCGCAAACAGATGAAAGAGCGAAACCTGAGGCTTCTGGCTCAGGAGAAACACCCGAGTCTGTTACCTGGGATTGGTCTACGGATATAGACCATCCCAAACCATATGATGACGAAGGTGCACTAACACCAGACGAAAGGAAAATATGGGATAATGTCAAAAGTGGATTCATGCATATGATTCCTAAATGTCTGGAGGAGTGCAAACGTAATACAAAGTACTACAGCTGTCCTCCGTTTATAAATGAGGATGGAGAGCAGGACTCCGAATTACTTTTACGTAAACTGGGTCGAGCAGACCATAGATAATCGGAATAAGGAATACTACGACTTCAATGCCTACTGTAAGATCAAGTGGGCCATTGATAGTTGGGATAAAGAAACAAATATGAAATGTCCGTTTATAATCTGTGCCCGTGGGAGTGATGAACCTCAAAAGTTCAGCTCACACATGAGATTTATCAGACATGTCGTTGAGGAGCACATGCATCACCACAACGATTACATGTGCTATATAAACAAGGGTAGGAATAGCTCTTTCTGTTCATGACTCTCAAGATTCTGTAAAAGCGAACTTGTACGACATCTCAAAGAAGAACATCAGGTTGGCATTAAGGCAGCTCTAAAAGCAGCGTTAGACCTGCATAAACTTCTGATTGATCGTTGGGATAACTGGAAGAAGGCAAACTTTAAAAGTTTGACTTCCAAGGTTTGGTAAGCTCTGTGAGGTTGAGACACATGCTAACTCCAAACTGGAGGCAGCATTCTACCTCAACTACACTTAAGATTAAGAATAACAAATGATCAGTTTGGTGAGATGAGGGAATACTCTTCGAGGGATCCAACGGCCAGCACCAGATCAGATTGCTCGGGATACACCCCTGGAAAAAGGTTCCCCCCTGTCTGGTTTGAGAGGTGCCCCTTCCCTACGTTTGATGCTACTAAGAATAGAGATAAGGACTTTCTTGGATTGGGACCATCTGGGCCCAAGAGTCAGACTCTGGACCAGAGAGGTAAGGATAAATCAACCGGAGGTGGGCGTGGCACACTTAAACCTGATACACCATCAGGAAGGCCTGGAGTTGGAGCAACCGATGGTGGTTCCCGATGTCCCCCTTCCACTATGGGTGTAGGTAGAGGAGCTACCATGTCTACTCCACAAGTAGATGTTCTGACTTCATCTGTAGGGTCTGGAAACCTGTCTGAAAACCCCAGATGTAGGAAGCATTCCAAAACTTCTGATCACTCTGAACATGAGCCTTTAGCAACTCGCATTCCACAAGTAATGGACCCGTCCAGGTATGACATAAGTAACGTTCCTCCGGAGAGCTTTCAGATTCAGCAGAGTTGTATGACTGCCTGGCAAAAACGCCATCATGCACTTTCCGTAGACTATCTCCAAGAAGTTGTAGAATATCTTGTGTACCTTACACAACAAGTCCAAGTGTTAGAAATTAATCGGATTGAAGCAGAGAAGAATGTGGAACATAAGGAAACAATTAGAAGCTCAAGACAGGGGTAGACACTAATGGCCCACAGTTTGGCCTGTGGGCCTGCAGCTTTCCCAAGAATTACCTTCCTGTGGGCCTGGGATGGCCCACATAAATTTACAGAGTGACATCTATACTCATATGTCAACTAAAAGTTGACATATGAGTATAGGCTTGTTATATATCATTGTAAAGAGAAAATCAGTAGGAATCTATCCATCCATGTTAGGTTATATTGTGAATTTATTAAAGATACCTATAATTTCTCTTTTAAAAAATATAGTGGCTCTTCTGGGCCCACAGTTTTAGCTCCGGGCCCATAGATTTGTAAAGCTATTGGCCTGGGTGGCCAATGGCTGGAAAGGTTAGGGTCTACCCCTGTCAAGAAATATAAGGATTTACTGTGGTAGCTGTAACCAGTGGGATCCTGATTGCTGCTAAGCCGAACAACCTGAGATAATGGACATACATTACCTGGACTTTACAGGCCGAACTCACTGTCTTGATTAATGCGGGACTGTCATCTGACATGCAGCTACTACTTCTACTATTATTACTATGAACATTCTGGATATTCCATCCATTGTGTGATGCCATACGTGACACAGATCTACATCTTATGAACTCTAAAAGGTCCCGAGAGGCCCTGAGTCATTATTGTTTCCGGATCATAACAGCCCAGGCACCGAGTAACAAACTGTACTTACTGGAGGATTTTACGTCTTCAGGATCATCAAGAAGACTTTCCGGGTGATATGAACAAATTTATTATCATTCCATATGAAAGTTAGACACATTTGTCAAGTATCCTACTACCCTGGTAGGTTACTAATAGCTTTAAAATATGTATCTGGCACATTGTTAAGTCCAGATTTACTACACCATTTGTGTTCATGGTTAACAGTTTTTCCGGTGCTATAAATATATAAATACCTAAAGTTTGTTAATATATATATCAGACTCAAATCTGTACATTCGTATCAAAATGTAAATATTATTAAATTATTGTAGTCTGTACTATTTTCTAAAAGAAATAGGTATTTGTAAAATAACATTCATCCCTAACTATGGTTGAAACAAATGGTAATATAGAAATATTGGTATTCTAGTATATTGATTTTAACAGTTGCACTTTAAGGACATTCCTGTCCTGGTTAATAACTATAAAGTTATTCCAAGTTAATAATGAGGTATATGGAATGACAATATCTGTCTTCCACTATTACTGTATAGGTCATCATGAATGATTCTTATGTGTAGATGTATAAAATTTAGTGAATACTACCAATAACACAACATCCTAAATGGTGTATTCTCACATATTTACTATACTACAATATGTATATATCTTAAATACTTCTATACACTATTAACTTTGAGTCAGGCAACTTGTCAGCTAGCCTTGCATCCTGTGTTTAATATATTATTGTTGTAAATACTATAACTTAGTTACTACCCGTGATGTAACACCTTGTAATAGTCTTGGTGGGGGTAGTGTAGGGGCACGGTTTAGTATTAGCATCTATGGCTTACAAGTTGACTGTTTTCCGAGTGGGGTGTGCTTTCTAAGTTGGGGCTGGTTACGCCTGGTGGGTGGTGGCAGCACTGTCCCCCAGGCTTCCTGGCTTAAACAAGAGGGGTTGCCACCCAACCCCTGTGGCTATATAATAGTCGGGTCCGAAGCTAGTGGGGCAGAATCCTCCCGGATTCTGTATGTACACCTTAAGACCTCACTGACTCCGAAACCTTACCTGGTAGTCATTAGTAAGAACTATACGAACAGTGATACAACCACTCGGAATGCCTTTATCTCCCTGTATGTTAGGATACAGGGAGATAAAGGCATAAACTTGTTGCCTTCTGAACTGGATATCCTTGTATTCGTGATCCTTTCCAAACAGTTGCAAACCAATCTAAGATCGAACCATTACAATATCTTTATCTGCGGAATAATGAGATATGCAATGCATTAAAGGTATCTTTATTTGCGTATTAATTGGAAATGCAATGCACCCTTTAGCCTATCCTGATAAAGTAATGTGGGATAGCTGCTTAATTTGACTGAGAATTTCGTTGTAAACTACATTTACCCTTCTCTGTGTTAATTCAGGGTTTTCCTTTTTTTTTACTATAGCCTTTCTGAAACAAAAATCTATCATTAGCTAATTTTATTGTGAGAGTCCTCCTTAAGCCTATATCATCAGAAAACCATAGTAGACGCGAGCCACTCAAATTGGTCTGCTAGGTCACAGTTACTGTGGCTATTCAAATTAATATCATTATCATTAATTTCAATCTAACAGCATTCTTCTGGTGACATCTTAAACAATTTAACCTAGGGTTGATATTAGTACTGTGGTGTAATAGACGGACAGGTCTTCTTGTGATTTGTACCTGTAAAACTGAAGAACAATGAGAAGCCCACTGGAGCCAGGGGCATATCTCCTTGAGGACCTGACCTCAAGCTCCAGAATAAATATTACATGAAAAAATTAAAATTGCTCTTCCAGCATGATATCAATGAGTGACACTTACCAGAAGTCTCAAAACATTCACACCAACCATCATTTTGATACTAAGGGCAAAATATTTTGTTGCAATTCAAACCTGATTTGAATATTCAACATAGTCTTACCTCTTACATTTATTCACACTGTTACATTTTTATGATCATTTTAAGGTGGGTTGCGGGGATTGAATCTAAGATCCTAGATTTTCGCAATTTTTCTTTCACAGGCAGCTAGAATCATGTAGAATCAAAATAGGAAAAGGAAAGTAGGGGGTCCTGCCCTACCTTTTTTTTATATTGAATTAAAATATTTCAATTTTCACCTAAAAATTTGATGAAAATTCCTCAGGTTTGAGAATCTTTTTTTTCCTGTCAATAACCATCAAACAAAAAATAGATATGATGAATGTTCTAGTACTCATAATTATCATGAATGTTCTAGTATTACTGTTTTAACATAGGTTTTAACATAGGTTTTGGCCATTTGAACTAACAAAGTAATTGAAAAATTAACTAAAATCCATATTTGAAGCATTGCGTGATAAAACCCTCATATGCATTTTTACTGGCCAAAAATGGAGCTATTCTGATAAATATATCCTATATCCACTATGGGTTCATTTTCAATGGCATCGACCCACCTTCAAAGGGTGTTTATATATTTTCTGTCCCTTCTTATTCATGTCTTCTGCACACATACTGGGACACATTTCAAACCATGAGTATAACCTTAGTTGTTGGAATGGTGTCAAACAACTGGTACATAATCATATATTTGTGATACGTAATTCAATTCTAGATACACATGATGTGATGACTACAGAACAAACAGTGGGTATGACGAACACTTCAAATGACATCCAAATTGAGCAAAGCATGAAGATGGCAATATCACACATCAAATTCTCAACAGTGACAGCCATCTGCGGGACATTCATCCTCATTGCAAATGGAATCCTGCTCCTCACTCTTCTTCGTTTCAAGTCCAACCACCTCAAACATTCTACGCGGTACTTTCTTTTGCACAAGACCTTTGGTTACTGGATTCTAGGTTTGCTGCTGGTTTGCTTGCCATATGTACCACTGAAGCATTGCACCTACTTCATTCTGACTTCAAATATATTTGTCCGAACCATTATCTGGGGAATGTTCTTTTTATGCCTTGACAGCTTTATTACCATCATACGACCTTATACCCACAGATCTGTTATGACCAGGGGCTGTGCCAAATCTCTCCTATTTCTTCTCTTTTTGACACATATAATATACTTCCTCATGTACTCCCTTTTTGGGTCTGACCCTCCTCTTGAGGGTGCATACTGTTCTACAGATGACAGCCCTTATGGGCCTGTAGCCATGCTTGTTCATATGTCTTTAAGTGTCATAATCATCTCCACCGTCCTGGTAATGCAAGTGTATATGGTCATTAAGTTGTGGAAAAGGTCAGGTTCGGTTATGCCCCAGAATCATAGCCATGGGGTGTCACCCTCTGCATCCCCTGCTGTTTCCAATCAACCCCAAATGATTCATGCCATTGCTGTTCCCACTGTTACTACCGTTGCCACTGATGTTGCTTCTCACCCCTATGCTATCGGTGTTTCAGCTCAATCCTCAGTGACCAATGCCATTGATGTTGCCCCTAAGCCCCCAGTGACCCATGGTATTGGTGTTGCCCCTCAACCCCAAGTGGCCCATGCCATCGATGTGGCCACTAAAGCCCCAATGGTCCATGATATTGGTATTGCCACTGAACCCCCAGTGACACATAGATTTAGTGTTCCAACTCAATCCCAAGTTACCCATGCTAAGGGTATTGCCACTCACTGCCCCATAAACAAAGCCATTAGTGTTGTTACTCAACACCCTGTCACCCATGTCACCTGTGTTGGAACTGAATCCCCAGTGGCTCATTCCATTGGTGTTACCACTCAAGCCTCAGTGACGCATGCCTTCTCAGTTGCCACTCAAGCTCCAATGACTCATGGCATTGGTGTTGGAGCTCAACTCCTTCTGGCACCTGCTATCTGTGTAGAACCCGCATTTGGCCATGCCATCACTGCTGTTCAACCTACTCAGCCCAATCCTTCAAAAAGTAAGATGAAGAAGCCGCGCACGCGTCTGGAGTGTCTGGTTCAACTGCTAGTTGTCTCTGGCATCTGCACCAGTCTCTGCTGGCTACCCTCACTTCTGGCCAACATTTTCTACTTATCAGGACTGCTAACCCTTGATAAATTGACACTTACAAGGATGAGGGGTTATCTTGTTATCTTTCATACAGTTGATGGTGTTCTCCAGCCCTGTATTGCCATCCTGATGAGCCAGGAGCTGAGATCAGCTGTTAAGAAGATAATATGTGACCGGATCTGCGAAAAGGGCCCTTGGTGCATGTGCATTAAGGTCCCTATTCCCGGTACATGTCACATATGTAAGTGTGGTTGAGCAGATTCTTAGATGAGGACATTTTGATTAATTAAGATGGGTTTTGGCTTATTGAAAATCCCGCTCTCCTGATAAAAACGTCAGCATCCTTTTCCAACAATTCCCAACATGCTAGATCTGGAGCTATTCCAGTTGTACAAGAAGTATCTTGTACAACTAAATTACAGCCTAATTGTACAGCGCGCTTTTACTGTCACCAGTCATACCTCCATAGATGTCAGTGTCTTTTCCCAGTCATCCTGTGCACAGTAGAGCCCATTTGGTACGATCAGCCTCTACAACTGGAGGCTGATCGTACTACAAAGTTTAGTGTCTGTTTCTACCCAGATAAAATCGAACCTACCTCTCTTAGTCTGAAGTTAGCTAAAATGATTTTGCCCAGATTTCACAAGCTACCTTTCCAAGGCCTGCTGCTCTTTACATAGGTGGAGCTTTAACACAAACGAATATGAATGTACTGTACCAACCAGCTATTTTCAAGCCAAAGGTGTAGCCTTTAGCCTAGGTGTCAATTATAAGTGGGATTTCATGGCAGTTCCTTTATTTTGATTGAAATGCTTAGTGTAAACTCCACATTTAATGGGGTTTAGACACCCACAACAGAGCCTCTCCATTTAGGACGCATGTTCACTGTCTCACATCATTTTCATTTACCTCCCCTGAGGTTGCTCTGGGTTTATCACAAGGTCACAGATCCAACATTGAGAATAATCTTTTTAATGAGTGTTTTGTAATATACACAGGTCAGGTGTTTTTATTCTTCTTCCT
Organism: Acholoe squamosa; assembly: GCA_949317995.1. Taxonomy (NCBI): domain Eukaryota; kingdom Metazoa; phylum Annelida; class Polychaeta; order Phyllodocida; family Polynoidae; genus Acholoe; species Acholoe squamosa. Next base: position 63,604,355 of record OX439043.1, read on the forward strand.
TGCTCCTGCAATAATTTATAAAACTATTATGTTTTTTTTTCGTTAAATGGTACGTCAGGTTGAATTGTAAAAGCCTGGTGATCACCATTATTTTGACATCCAAAGGCTTTTCCATGGTATAGCCTATGCCTACCAGAAAAGTCCTCATGCAACCACACTGCCACCTGGTGTAAAGAAGACAACTATCCCTTAGACAACACTAGATGTACTACCCTTAGTCAAAGTGACTGATTTTCTCCCTTGGCTAAGTCTAGTCAGCTTGCCTGAATAGGTTAGTCAATAATACTAACATGTTAGTTAGATGTTAGTCATATGTTGGGTGTTTTGCCTAATGTTGAGTGTTTTACCAAAGTTGAATAATATTTACTAACCTTCTTGTGTGTGTAGTCACACCATGTTGAGAAATTCAGTCCAGTGTTAACCCCAGGGGCACTGATACCATTGCAGAATTAAATCGATCTCTGCTTGATAACATCCTGACAGACAATTAGCCATGTCCACAATGTTGCCAGTTACCATTTTGCTCAGCAGGTGGCAGCATAAATATCTCTTGTCCAACCACAATACTGCACCAGCAAAAGACATTGCAATAGTAGACTTATAATGCATATCCTACACACCTTTCGTGACACATAATAAGTTATCATAGTGCATTAATACGCGGTGTCTGCATACTATTTTACGTTTTAGATTTGTCATTTTTACTAGATAAAATTAACGACAAATCTGCATTGTGTATTAGTTGGAAAAATTACCGTAATCCCCCGCGCATAAGGTGCGTGTTATATGCTAATCAAATGCCCCCTTGCACTTTATAGGATGTACCCAAAGGCTACGTTTACTATAGAGAAGTTCTAAACCTTCAAAATTCAGACCCTAGGTGTGCCTTATAGCTTTCTCTTCAACTCAGGGTGAGTCTTATAGGTGGCACAAATTAGGGAGTAAGCCCCGAAGGTTATGTATCTAATCTGTGTAGGTGGGATGCGCCTTATACATGGGAGATTACTATACAGGTTTTATATACACCAATTTTAAGTCAACAACCAATCTGATTGACAGTGAGTGAATACAATTGTTTAGTACATTCAATAGGTTTGTAGGGGCCGGCATCACCTTATATATAGGCCTTTATCTCACGATTCTGGCCTCTACAGTGCCTTTTTGGTCATAACCCCAGTTCCTTATCCAGCAATAACCGTGTACCGGGCCTTGTGCGTTATGGAAAATCAATGGATTCTTATTTATTTCGAAAAAATGGATACAAAATGTAGGCGAACACCTACTAGAGATCATATATTTGGTGGTGTTAGAAGAACAGGGCTTGACATGCTTGGATTCTACCCGAAAAATGTGTGTAAAGGTGGAGGTATGTCGGACAGAGTGACAACATGGCCACGACGGCTTGGCAAACCGTGCAGATAGCATGCACTTAGAAAATGTCTTCTCCTTCATTAAATACAGGGTTATACGGTAAGAAATTAATACAAAATGGAGAAGAATGTGAGATAAACACCTTAATGTATGTTATGGGAACGCACTCGTGGATTTACTATGCCTTTAATGTATGTTATGGGAACGCACAAGTGGATTTACGGGTTAATAATCCACAACCCCGAAGGGGGAGTGGATTATTAACCCGTAAATCCACTCGTGCGTTCCCATAACATACATTAAACGCATAATATATACTAGTACAGGTCGTTCGAGAGATGTTTTCCTATGATGCTTGTTCCTTCCAGTTCAGATAGCCATTGCTTTGTTGATACCAAGTTGACCTGCACTCGTATATATATATATATATATATATATATATATATATATATATATATATATATATATATATATATAGGCCATCCGAAGAGGTGGATTTGGGGCTTTGCTCAACCCAAACTGTCATTCTGTGTTTGGTTCTTATAGCCCTAAGTGAGCCAAAGAGCCACCAGTAATACAAACTGCTACAGGTGTAATTATTAACTAATCCACATCGTACCTGTTGACTGTGTGATAAATTTGTAGATCTACTAGATGTATTCAGTATCCAATCAACATTGTACATTGACAGGATGTTAACTTCATTTGCTAGATATGTATCGGCAAGTGATTTGTATTCAACATTGACACTATGCTATGTTACTCTTCTCACTAGGTGTGGTCAAAACCCAGGGGTCAATATCATAACCAAACTGAATTGTACAATGACTAGAAAATGTTCAATATATACTCTAGAATCTGATTTGTGTAGTGACTGTAGATTTGTACAGTGACTGTAGAAAATGTTTATTTTATTTACCAGAATCTGAATTGTACAGTCAGAGTAGAAGAAGTACACTATATTTACTTTTTGTATGTCAAAAGAGTAAAACTGAATATCTACAATAGCATTAGTTATAGCATTAACCTATCCCTACTGTCCACAATTAGTATAACATCCTATCTGTAATTATTCATTAGATGTAATAGTTACTAATCTGAATTGTGCATTACAGTCATGTGACACGATCTGCGAAAAGGGCCCTTAGTGCAGGGGGGAATAAGGACCTCTTTCCCAGTACATGTCATTTTGCAGTATGATTGAATCAGTAAAAAATCTGCCGGAATAAATGATTTCCTCTTTTACTTTTCATAGCAACCAAAATAATCCCAGTGGGCACAGAACGTTGGATCAATGTTGATCAACCATGATCAAGGTTATTTCAATGTTGATTCAACGTTCTGTGCCCACTGGTTTACAATGACAGTCTATAGTCTGAACACAAATTTGTTATTATTGCAATGGCAGCAAAATTATCTAGGAGAATCTTTGCTCAAGGCAATCCATTTTAAAACCTGTGACCTAAACTGTTAAAAGCTTTCTCCCCCTTGGGGGCATGTTTGCCCTCATCTGGGTGTTGATATTTTAAGTTACCTTTATCCTCCTATTAGATGTGAATATTTAGAGTTGTTAATCATTTTTGTCTAGCCTTGATAAATAAAAAGGAATTTAAATACAAACTTCATCCCATTATCATTTCCATAATCTTTTACATTAATTTTCCTGTTATCATTCTTTTCTTTATCTCTCTTTTTTAGAGGAAATTCAACCATTATAATTTTATATGAGTATATCACTTCAGGGGGGCGTTTATGCCCATGGTCACTCTACAATTCATTCATGTTAAGTTTAAATATTTTGGCAGATTTATTACATAAATCGTGGGGCGTTTTCATATTATGGGGCACCAGTAATGATATAATGGAGGCCTACTGGTTTCAAACTTAACTGGTCATTCAAACGAATCAATGTTCACTTCTGATGCCTAGTCTACTCAGTCTAAACCTTCCTGTTTTAGTCCCGTGACTCCATCCTTTTGGAGTTCATATCGGCAAAACGTTCAACTGGGCAGAAAAAGTTTCCTTTTAACAATGGAAGTATAATGCATTCGTGTTTTAAGTTTTACTAACGTTTGAAAAGAAACGTCCTGTTTTAGTCCCGTAACCCCATCCCTTTGGAGTTCATATCGACAAAACGTTCAACTGGGCAGAAAAAAAAGTTTTCTTTTAACATTGATGATATATGCATTCGGGGCTTTAAAGTTTTACTAACATTTGAAAAGAAACGTCAAAAGTCGTTTCTTGATGTACTCATGTAACATGTTTTTCTTCTATGTTAAAAAAACTAGGTTAAAGGAAACTAATTCAGGGGCGTAGGAAGCAAATTTTTATTGGGGGGGGGCTAGGGTCTCGGTTGGGGGGGGCTAGGGTCTCGGTTGGGGGGGGGGCTGCTATATTTTTATATAGGCTTATATAGGGAACCTCCTCATTATTGGGGGGTCCCAGCCCCCCTGGCCCCCCCTTTACCTAGGCCCCTGTAATTCAACAGTTAAAATGTAGCTAATAAATGTTTTCAGATCATAGAAAAAGCTTTGGAAAACCGTTGTCTCTTTTTTTTTTTAACTCAACTTCTCATAACGTTATTAAACGTTTGTTTGTTATTTTTTACGTAGGGAGCAAGTAAACCACAGGCAAAGTCACGGCAATGGATCTGTATAGCAACTGTCAAATTTACCTAGACCTCCTTATCAGTCACATTTTTACCACATAGGCCTTTAAAGATTTAGTGCACTGTAGTGGAAACTTTTAGACATCCAAGCCACTTGTGCTGCGACCTACTGCATTCTATATACCTATTTATATACCTATGAATAGTGAAATTTATTACTAATGTGTATTTGGCTCGTCTCGTTTGAATCACTCACCAAAGAGTGACATGTAAAAAGGAACAATATTTTATCCCAGCACTGAGACATTCCTTAACCCTTTAGGGGCACCTGTGGATCAGTGTGTCATGCTCATTGGGCAGCGTGACACATTAATTAAGTGCTTGTGAATCTTCTTACAGGCATTACATTGGGGCAGCATGCTGACGTTTCAAAAGTGTATCGATCCCAGAGGGTCGGTATGATCCTAGTGAGTTATATAACATCTAAACAAAGAGTTTTGGGAATCACGCTCATATGAGGCCCTTTTAAAATCAAGAATGATACAATATATTAGAGTGGGGTTTGTTTCCCTCGCTCAAACGACGATGTCCCATGTCACTAGGCCCCAAATTTCCCATGTGGCCCTGTCATTTTAGTTTTTTTTAATTGTTTGCAGTAGCCAATGTTGATACAGCTATCCTTACTGACAACATAGAGTTTACCGAACATCATAGTCATAGGCCCTAATTGAAAGTGCTGATCAAATCTTAATTAATAGATGTTTTTTGTTTGTTAAAAAATACCATATTACCTTCTTCCGGCTGAAGGTTCAACACCTATGTAATTATAATAGCTTATTATCTCGTTTCTTAGATAATATCTCCCCCTTAGGCTAAGGCAGATGGATGTTATTCCAATTGAAAGAGAAAGTACTTAGGGTAAGGCAGATGGATGTTATTCCAATTGAAAGAGAAAGTACTTAGGGTAAGGCAGATGGATGTTATTCCAATTGAAAGAGAAAGTACTTAGGGTAAGGCAGATGGATGTTATTCCAATTGAAAGAGAAAGTACTTAGGGTAAGGCAGATGGATGTTATTCCAATTGAAAGAGAAAGTACTTAGGGTAAGGCAGATGTATGTTATTCCAATTGAAATAGAAAGTACTTAGGGTAAGGCAGATGTATGTTATTCCAATTGAAAGAGAAAGTACTTGGGCTAAGGCAGATGTATGTTATTCCAATTGAAAGAGAAAGTACTTAGGGTAAGGCAGATGTATGTTATTCCAATTGAAAGAGAAAGTACTTAGGGTAAGGCAGATGGATGTTATTCCAATAGAAAGAGAAAGTACTTAGGGTAAGGCAGATGTATGTTATTCCAATTGAAAGAGAAAGTACTTAGGGTAAGGCAGATGGATGTTATTCCAATAGAAAGAGAAAGTACTTAGGGTAAGGCAGATGTATGTTATTCCAATTGAAAGAGAAAGTACTTAGGCTAAGGCAGATGTATGTTATTCCAATTGAAAGAGAAAGTACTTAGGGTAAGGCAGATGGATGTTATTCCAATTGAAAGAGAAAGTACTTAGGGTAAGGCAGATGGATGTTATTCCAATTGAAAGAGAAAGTACTTAGGGTAAGGCAGATGGATGTTATTCCAATTGAAGGAGAAAGTACTTAGGGTAGGTTCACATAAAGACGTCCACATACCTTGAAACGTCCACCCAACAGAATCGTCCTTGATATTGGTTTGGGTGCTTGATTAACCTTACCAGCTGGTTGATGAAATGCTCATCAAAATTTTAGCTTAAGCCGTGTGTCCACAGGGCATCAAAAATTGTGACGACAAAACCCAGTGATTTTGTTGAACGATAAAACCACTTTTGTCGTCAGTTCTGTCATACTAGTGATTGGCATGATCAAGTTGTCATATGAGAAATATCATAAGACTAGTGGTATATAGTGTAAATACATCAGGCTCATATAAATAGTGTTATTTCCAGTTGTCACTGGTTTATTCAGCTTTAGGCAACATGTAAGAAATATCAATCATACAGTAGTTAGTATGTAGGTAATTTGTACATACAGTAAACATACAGTAATTTATAAAGTACAATGTTCAGTTCCACTCCACCTGTGAGGTAATAATAATACAATGTCCAGCATAGTTCTAGGTGGGTTCCCACACCTAGCTCCTGACCTGCTGCTTAGAGGAATAATGTAATAATAAATAACTTTACCCTCTGGTGGAAGTCTTGAAGGAGATAGCCCCTGGCCACTAATGATAGAAACCAATGCCTGTCTAGCATAGTTTCACCATAGTGCAGTGGTATAGCAGGTAGCAGGAGATGACTGGAGATGTTACCTCTAGAGCGGTTCTTGGTGATCTGTCCTCCTGGAGGTGCAGACAGGCTATTTGTAGCAAATCTTGGAAAAGCACCTCCAGACTGACTGGAGCCAGCAGCATCTGCCTAACTCTACAATTGTTTGAGGGGAGTCTTTCAAGTGTCACAGGGGGACAAAGGACCCCCATGGGCGCCGCTGTGTCCCCCATTGTCTTGGTCGGTTCTGCAACTTCAGACCCTCATATCTCGATCGTTTATGCGTTTATAACCGCCATTTTGCGCATGCGCGGAGTTGAATATGCCAAGTTTATAATGCCCGTTGGATAGGCGCGTAACTCCCGCCGGTTTGTCTGTAGGGAACTCGGAGCTCCTTTCAGTCTCCATGGCATAACTTCCTTAATAATGGGAGTTCCGCCTTGATCTTGGGCTCATTTTGACCGTCTAATTATGGGCTTTCCATAAATGCTTTGATATTTGACCTAGCTTGCTCAGGAGCGACGCTAGAGCGACCGGAAGGTTATGGCGTCGTGCTTATGTAACCCATTGTTCAGTCATTAGAGTGCTCAGACACTCATGACGGCGTCAGCGGTGCTCAGGCACCCGTGACGGCCGGTTGCATTCACTTACAAGTTATTAATTTGTGCATTGAACCATGAGGTCGCACACTGAGACCCTCATTTTTATTATATTGTGCAGTGAACCATTAGGTCGGAGCCTTTGATGTCAGAGAGAGTGTTTGTAAATGACCTGGCTGGTGTGCAGTGGGGCATGAACGCTCTTATACAAAGTTTGAGCGCTCTTATAGCTCTTAGAACCAACCTATGTATTAATTTCATAGATATCCTTTGATTAATACAAAATATGTTACGATTTATGGAATAATAAAATGGTATATCATAGAATACTCCCTCTCCCCCGAGAGAATGCGAAACTCCGTCATTTCGCCGAGGGAATGTACAATTTATACAATTTTTACCTTATTTTGGAGTTATATACTGTTTGTAAGAGGATTTGAAGTGATGGGGAGTGCTTCAAATGCAATTTTTGTGGTAGAGCTTTGTCAGTATAAACAATTTTCTCCTGGGTATAAGTACATTTCCGAGTTTCTATATCTTACCATACCTGAGCTTATTTGCTTATGTAACATCAATTTTGGGTACAGTTTTCCATTTTTATGTACAACATACAATTTGGCAAATAGTGTGCCATTTTGGCATTCAATGTTCAATTTAGCGTGCAAATTGAACATAAATGACAATTTTTAGTGTGCAAATTTACAATTTCGCGTGTAATTGCGTTCAATTGACAATTTCAGTATGCAAATATATAATTTTTGCGTGCATTTGGCAATTTAAGTGTGCAAATATATAATTTTCGCGTATATTTGGCAATTTTAGTGTGCAAATATATAATTTCGCGTACATTTGGCAATTTTAGTGTGCAAATATATAATTTCGCGTGCATTTGGCAATTTTAGTATGCAAATATATAGTTTCGCGTGTATTTGGCAATTTTTGGTGTACAAATATATAATTTTTGCGTACATTTGACAGTTTTAGTATGCCAATATATAATTCTGCGTTCAATTGATAGTTTCTGTATGTACATATATAATTTTGCATACAGCTTGGATACACATAGAAATGTTGATTTTCTAAAAATCTGACTTCAGTGTATGAATTGGGTACAGACATACAGTATAATGTGCAACATACAATTCAAATGTAAATTGGATACAACTTACAATCTAGTGTGCAAACATACAATTTTTGTGTGCAAATTGGGTACAAGCGTACAATCTGGTGTGCAAACATACAATTTTAGTGTGCAAATTGGGTACAAGCGTACAATCTGGTGTGCAAACATATAATTTTAGTGTGCAAATTGGGTACAAGCGTACAATCTGGTGTGCAAACATACAATTTTAGTGTGCAAATTGGGTACAAACGTACAATCTAGTTTACACTATACAATTTTTGGGATTTGAGACAAATTTTTCCGAGGGCCGGAAAAACAAAGTACTTTATGTACAATAGGCTTGTTTGTCTCTGAGTTACTCATTGATTTTGCTATATGGGTGTATTAATTGGCAATTTCGGCAGTGGGCCGCTGCTTAATTGACTTTTCCCTAGCCTTCTTGAGTATGTGTCCCTGGAAGAGATTATTTGGTGAGTATCTTAAGTAAACATGTTTTATGTCAACCATTTTCTCAACAATTTTTTTTTTTTTTTTTTTCATTCATTTTTCCAACAATTTTCTTGGGTACCTAAAGTGTGTTACTTTAAGTAAACCTTGGTATAGTATACAAGTGCTAGTGGGTACAAAAACTTGTTTTAGTTATCTACCTGCATTCATGTATATTAATGTTAGATTTGTACAATTTACAATTTGTAATTTGCAATTTCGCAATTCTGCGCGTACATGCGCGCATTAATCATCGACTTTGTGAGAATACCATAGATTTTCATATTATACATCAACAAGTGGCTGTGTATTTTTTTTTTCTAATACTTTGATAATTTCATTGACAGTGGAGGTGTGTCAGGAGTGAGATGTGAGTCTCCCCCTGGTGTGCTCATGCAGTGGTGGCACTTGAGGTGTTAGGTGCCAGATTCTGGCATGTGTCTGTGGCAGTGCCTAGCTTGGTGTCAGTGGACAGTTCAGGGTGGGGGGGTGTGTGTGTGTCCATTTAAGGAGTGTGTGGCTGGTATTGGAGTATCAGTTCCTCTCTGGAAATCACTGCTGTAGTACCATGGCCCATCTACAAGCTCTCTTTGCTTTGCCTGTCCCCCAGGTGATGGAGGTGGGGAGTCCAGTTAGGGCCCTGGTTGAGTCTAACCAGACCATCCATTATGGGTACATAGTGAGGAATTTCAAGGAGATCATTGAGCATGGTGATGTGATGGTCTGTAATTACTCCTGCCACTATTTCTTAGGCTCAGCCTTGCGTCGGGGGGCCACTGTGGCCCTTCTGACTAGGGCCTTGGGTAATATGGGTTTCTGGCCCATGGACTATAACTTAGGGCCGCGGGAGCGAGTGCTATGGGATTATCTGTTGGCGGCGTCCCTCCTCGATCTTGCGGCATCCGGGGATCCATCCACGGCTGCCGAGTATGGACTGGGGATGCTGGAGGCCCGGCTCGTTGAGTGGGAGCAGGATCACGGCCATATGTATGGCTCGGACTCGGACTCGGACTCTCCCATTGATGTTGAACCCGAGGATCTGTGGTAGGATCCCGACTGACTGAAACCTGGGGTGTAAAAACCCGCCATCCCAAAGGCCCTTTTCAGGGCCGGCAAATTGTCCGAAAAGTTCTGAATACTGTCTCTGATGTGTTGTCTCCTGGTGGTGGACTGGGGGCAGCCTAGGCTGTGGGCAGTCTAGGCTGTTTCCACAGTCACCGGGGAGGGCTGGTGGTTTAGAAAATTAGCAATAGTCTGCATGTTTGACCTTGCGGTCTCCTCCTGTTGTTCGTCAATAATTATATCTGTTGTATTTTCCAGTGCTGTCATGGTCACCGGGCTGGTGCCACAATCATTCTGGAGAAGCATGGAGTAGTACAGTCCTTTGTTTTTAAGGGCTGGTATAGTACTGAACCTAGTGCGCCAAGGTAGGTGTATCACCTGAGGGAGGTGATAAGCAAATTCTCCTCTCTGTGTTGTTATAACTGCTGGTCCATTCCAGGTAAATATAGCCTTAGGTAGTGGGAAGGTTTTAACCACTATATCCTTATAGGTAGGGGCAGCTGCTGACTTAATCTCATCAAATTCATGTGGTATTGGCCTCAAGGGTAGCGCGAAGTTTGAGTCTCCACAATATATTTTAAAATATATTGTGGGGTTTGTGCGCTTGGCCACATTTTTCTTCCCACAGTGTGTCTGTGCAAATTTCTTAAGGTACTTCATTATTCTGTAGGCTGAGTAGATGGTCAGGGTGAATAATATAGCAATTATCAGGGTGTGAGTTTCCTGAATCGTGAGGAAAGGGGTGTGAGTTTCCTCTGTAGGGGTTAATTTGGTAGGATTCTTATCTGGGAGCAATTTGTGTAGGGGCAGCTCGGTGACTAGTCTGAAGGCTTTGGCTGTAGGCAGGTAGGCTACAGTCCCTCCTAGTCTGTATAATTTAAGTAGTATGTATACTATAAAAATGTGAGCTGATATCCCTAGGATGAGTGCTAAGCTTTGGAAGATTGGATGCTCTGTAACTCGACGTAGGTATGATTCCTCGTAGCGCGTTTCCATTTCCTTATTAAGGTTGGAGGCATCTTTTAATACTGTTTTGGCAAAGGGCTCTAAATTTAGTTGAGTAATATCGTCCATGATTGGATTTTCCTGTAGTTTTTCTAAGGTTCTAGAAAGGTTTACTACTGGGAAATTTGGAAGATTCTCTCTTTCATCTGGTTTGGTTTCAGAAATTTTGTTAAGTGCTGCCATGAATGGTAAATTAATTGTCTTGAGAATGTAATGAAATGATAAGGTTGAGTTACAGGGCAACCTTGTGTTTGGAAGAGAAAATTCTCCTACACTGATCGTGCACCCACAGGGTACACCTATGATTGAGTAGGACTGGGCTTTTCGAGTTTCAGACGTTTTACCATGGCAGTTGATAAAGTAATGGGGTTCATTAGTAGTGACCAGATACTCATCTTCAGAAATGGAAATAGCATGGGTGGTAGGTGCTTGCAGTGGTGAAACTGTAAACTTGCAATGTTCCTTAATCTGTTGAGCCTGGTTAGTAAAAATGGCTACAGGGCATGTAGGCCTGTGTTTATAGATTCTACCATTTACATCTCTGCATACCTTTACTGTAGTACCTTCACATGCCTGCATATCTGCTGAGTCCAATTCGATAAATAATGATTCATCGTAAGATACTGCTAGAAACTCAGTCGTGGTTTGTAATTTGGTGACTCCTCTGGTGGGGGTCTCCTGTGTGTCTATAGGCATGGGTGATGTAATCATTTGGTACAGTTTGAAGGTTGAGGTGGTAGATTGAATTATAATGTCCAGATGAATATATATATGGTGAGCTGAGTAAGTGTATGAGGTCAGCTTCTGTGAATAATAGAAATCTAAGTCATTAATTGCGACTTGTGCTCCAGGGTGTGTGATCCTAAGTTTGTTATTAATGTCAATTAAGTATCTAGCAAGGTCTGAGGGTGGTACTATATCAGGGGTTAGGATTCCTGATGATAGCATCCTCAGGGCTGCATTTGTCCTTTGCAGTGATTGAACTGTATTCATTCTTGCTGCTATGATAATTAGTGCATCATTTAATACTTGCATTTTCTCCCTTTGAGTTTTCTCGTGCCTTGAATATGAGTCAAGTGACCTGGACATGTTAGAGGTCCACAGGTTGACGGTGTCACCTATGGTGTTGATTGTGCTGTCCAGTACCTTCTTATCTTGGATGTATGCTTTAACAAACTTATCTTGTCTGTCTGTGATCTTTTCAATGAGACTAGCTGCTTCCTGATCTTGTTTAGCAAATTTTCTTAGTATTTCATCTATGTTCTTGAGCTGTCCCATTACTTGGTTTACATCTTCTACTGTGGCTAGACCTAGCACACCGCGAAACAGGGGTGCTAGAAAACCCAGTATGGCCTCTCTTTTGGCCTTGTCCAATGTGTTTATGGGGTTGGATAGGAACAATTTGATGGAGGCTAGTGTTTCATTTATCTCCTTGTCTGCAATTTCCAGCAAGGTGTCTAGCTCCTTAGCTTGTTGGATAATTTGGCCAGAGGTATGATCTTGTAGAGTAGGAGTGGTCAAATGGAGTATTCTATCCCTTATGGATCCTTGGGTAACGGGTGCCCGAGGTATCTTGTAGGGGATAGCTAACAATAGTGTTGTGGTTGTATGTCCATTGACCAATGGTTGAGGGCTAGGTTTGAATACTACTCCTATGTTTTGTCTCACCACAGGTGTATAACCTGCAGTAAGTGGTTCTATAGTATATAATAACAGCATAGTTAGCAGTATGGGTGAAACTCTCAGTCTCCCCATGGTGCTTGTGTAAAGCAAGTTTGCTGTTTAAAGTCTTGTCAAATTTGTAGTGATTTGGTGCTGGTAAAGTCTAAGTGTATGGTGTAACACTTTAAATGAAGTGGTTCAAACTGTACCTTTGCAAGATTGAGCTGTCTTGGCAATATGTCCGGTGAGTCTATAGAGATTGACCAGTAAATGGTAAGGTCAGGTTGAAGGTGAAGTAGGTGTGTTCTTTATCCTAGTGCAGTCTCTCCTAATGGAGAAGTGGGCTGGCTAATTCCCAAGTGGGGTCCTGTAGACTTGTGTTCCAGACTGCAGCTGGATGAAGACTGATGGTGGGCTATGGTCCACAGTGCTTCTTATGTAGCCTACCCTACCCACATCCATTGTGGGCCTGGTATTGTTTCTCTGGAGCAGGTGCACCTAATCTCCAGTGTCTGCTACTGTGGGGGTCTATTGTGTAATCTGTGTACTGGTAATTAGCTCCTCCTGTCCTCCAGGACAGCCATTCATGACCGTCTAGACAGTTGTCTGAGGGTAGCTTATAAGGTCAATTGATCTCTATAGACTGCTGTGTTGGCATAGCGCGCTCTTTCATGTGGGGATTAGGCTTTAGACACTCCATTGTGTTACCCTTACTCTTCTTAGACTTCATGTCTGCTTTACTTGGGGGGTCCCAGTCTTTGACCCTTTCAGAGGCAATAACCTACTGATATATTTACAAATTTGATTGGCTTTATATACATATAAGTAATTCATTATCGGTCACACATGTCTTATGTGTGGATGAAGAGAATTTGTAATATATCTTGAAAATCTTATGTTCTTTTGGTATCTCAATCTTGTTTCTAATTTCTTGAAACTGCACCACACCTAGATGTCTTTCTTAGTATGTGATGTGCAGGCCTAGGCTTGATAGGGCCTATGCCTGTGGTTTCTCTTGTAAGGGTGATATCATTTTTGTTCCTTACAATTTTGCTGTAGTATTTGGCCTCATGTGGAATAAGCCTGTGTGCAAATTCATTGTTTCTGACAGCCATAACCTTTTTCAGTCTGTCTATGTGCACTGGTCTGGCCACCAATAGATTGGTGTCCAAGTTTTTGAGTTTGGCACTTGTCAAACTAGGTCTATCTACTACAACATATGGTCCCATAAAAAGGGGTTGAAGTTTCTTACACTCTGTGTTGGTCAGGATTCTTGGTATGTTAAGGTACACCATGTCGGTGACCTTGATTTCCTGTGGTGTAAGTTTCTTATCATATCTATCCTTCCTTTCCTTTTGTAGCTTGGCGACCCTTTCTATAGCTTTCCTCCTAGAGGTATCTTGATTTGTTATCATGTTAGCTACATGGTCTGCTACTGTGGATATGTCTTCCTGTATTCCCAGCCCTAAGTCCATTGGGGTGGCTGGGTTTCTTCCATGGAGTAGGAAGAAAGGGGTGAATCCTGTGGTTTGGGATTCAGTGTTGTTTAATGTAAAGGTTATGGGTTCAATAAATGAATCCCAATTGTTTTGGTGCTTTGAGCAGAATGCTCTGAGCGCTGTGCCTATGCTAGCATTGAATCTCTCTACAAGCCCATTTGATTGTGGCCTGTATGGTGAGGAGAATTTATGTTTGATCTTGAGGTGTTTAGTTAACTTTGTGAACTTTGCACCTGTATAACATGACCCATTGTCTGTTTGAAGAGTGGCTGGTGTTCCATGATGACAAATTATATTCTTGTAGAACTCTGCTGCTGTTGTCTCAGCTTTTAAGTCAGTAGTAGCCCAAGCTGTTGCATATCTGGTAGCATAATCTATGCAGACTTGTATATGTTTGTTTCCCCTGGCAGTTGTGGGAAGTGGTCCCACCGCGTCTAGGTTTAGGAACTTCATTGGTGAAGTCATGTACTCTCTCACTGTCATTGGTGTTTTGTGTGAGTGCACTTGCCTTTTTGCTGTGAGGCATGTGTGGCAGGTGGAAACATATTTTGTTGTGTCTGCTAGCATAGACTTCCAATATACCCTAGGTCGGAGTGCTGACAGCATCCTACTTGAACCAAGATGGCCGCCAGTAGGTGAGTCATGGAAATACTGTAGTGTACTTGTTACCCATTGCTGTGGTATAACAATTTGAAGTGGTACAGTATTGGTTTTTCTCCAATTTATGGGGCATATATGGACTAATGTACCATTTACCAAGGTGTATGTCTGGCCTTGGTTGATGATTCTATTTCCTTGTGCTTTTGGTGCAGGCAAGGTCCCATCCTCGAGATACTGTATGAGGGGCAATAGGTCCTTGTCTTTCCTTTGTTCCAAGCCAAGGTTTGTACCTGAGATGGATGTGTCGGGAATCTGATCCAGTAGTTGATTTATATCTAGCACATGTTGTTTTATTCTGTCTCTTTCTTTTTCTTTTTCATCGACTATTGGCCTATCTTGTGCCTTTTGTTGGGGTGTGTCACTCTTGTTTTGGTGTGTAGGCTCCTTTGGAGGGCCTATTCTCACCTTGGTGGGAGTGGCAACCCTTTTCTTTAAAGGCACAATTTGCTTTTTGTCATTCTTCTTTGTCTCAGAGTTCTTTGACTTAGTAGATGCAGTGTCTTTTGTGACATTTTTCCTGGCAGGTGGGGTTTTGGTAGGTTTGTTTCCTGTGACCTTTTTCTCATGTAGAATAGTTTGTGATTGTGTGGGGGGTTTTGGTGTGCCCTCCTGAATCATTTCTCTAGTCTTTGAGCGTGTGGTCATAGGACACAAATGGTTTGATGTTTCCTCTCCCTGCATTGATTCAAAGAATCTGACTGATTTGGAAGTTGCTTGAGTAATAGCATATATTGTGTCTTCTGAATCTTCATCGTCTGAGTCAGGTGGGGTGAAGGGTGGCTCCTTTGGAGTTGCCTTCAGCATCTGATTGAGTGATGAGAATTCAATAGGCTCGAAGTCATTATCTGGAAAGAGTTGTGAGTATTCTCTCTCACAGTGGCAAAACACATAGTGTGTAGATTGCTTCAAGATACCCCTAATGGGTGTCTCTGGCCTTTCAATGGTGTTGGGTGGATCATCCCTTTTGAATGGTACTTTCTTTGTTACTTTTGCAAACTTGGTTCTACTGGCTGCTCTAACTCTCCTTGGTGGGGGTGGAGGGTTAGTCATGGGTCCAGAATCTGGGTATTCTCTTCTAGACATAGCATCTGGTGGTATGTTATCATCACCTTTCACATGTTGGATGGTGAATGAAAATTGTTGTATGTCTAGAGCCCATCTGGCCCATCTATGTGTGAGTCCTGTATTGGTTAATAGTGGGATTAGGGCTGCATGGTCTGTGTATAATTGGAAGTGTCTAGTCTCTAGATAGTGTCTGAAGTGTAATACTCCATACACTACTCCCAGTAGTTCTCTCTATGTGGTATTGTAATTTCTCTCATGTTTGGAGAGGGTTCTACCTGCAAAGGCTACTGGTCTGAGCACTCCTTCATTATCTCTCTGTGAGAGTACAGCTCCTAAACTCACATTGGAAGCATCAGTTGCCAAACTGAACTCTTTCTCATAGTTTGGATATCTGAGAAGAGCATTGGTACAGAGGGCATGCTTTAATGTTTTGAAAGCATTATCTGCCTCTTCTGTCCAGACAAATGCTTTGAGATGTGTCTGTAGATCATACAATGGTCTAGCAATTTGGGCATAACCTTTGATAAACTTTTTGAAGTATTGGCATAGGCCTGTGAAGGATCTGACATTTTTGACTGATTTTGGTGTTGGGAAGGTTTTGATTGACTCCACCTTTGTGGGAGATGGTTGCAGTCCCATGGGTGTGACTCTCATTCCCAAGAAGTCTATTCTGTCTATGAAGTATTCACATTTTGATTTCTTCAGTTTGAGTTTACCAACTCTTAGGCTGTTGAACACATCTTCCAGGTCATGGAAGTGTTGTTCGATTGATGGTGATAATACCAATATGTCATCTAGGTATGGTAGGGCACATTTGTACTTGAGTTTGTTCAGAATTAATGTGACTAGATGGCAGAATCCCGCCGGTGCCGTCGCTAAACCCATCGGCATCCTTTCATAGACATATTTTTTGTCATTTGCTATGAATGCGGTTTTATGCTGATCCTCCTGTCTTATAGGAATTTGAAAAAATCCCTGTTGGGCATCTAGCTTACTGAATACTCTTGGTCTGAGTGACCCTATCATGTCTAGAGTGTCATCGGCCCGGGGTGTAGATAAGGCTTGATTTATCGTGTTTTGGTTCAAATAACGAAAATCTGTGACGAGCCTATGGCCTCCCGATGATTTTTGTACTAAAAAGGATCTGGAAGCCCAGGGGTCCTCGGCACATTCTCTCAGAATGCCCTGTTGTACTAGCCTTTCACACTCTTCCCCTATTGCGGCCTGTTTTTCTGGTGTTTGTCTATATGGTAGGAAATGACATGGTACTGCCTCAGGTTTTACATGTATTGAGTGTGTATACAGGTGTGTGGCACCAATGTCTCCATCTTTTCCTACAAATACATCATCATACTTGGTCAGCAGTGATCCTAATCTATCATGCTGATCTTTGGATGTGAGCACAGATTTTGGTGGAACATTCTCTTCCAATTCTGGCTCGAGGTCATGTGCCTCACTATGTATAGCAGCTATTTCAGAGAGTCTGATTGAGTTGGGTTCAGGGTCAGCATATGTGGACTCACAGTCTGAGTCTGTGTCACTGAATTGAGTTATATCCTCAGGCCGTATGGCTGAGATGGATTGATCAGTGTGTGGGGTTGTGTCTGCCACCTGTTGAGGTTTTTCTAAATCAGATTCCTTGACTTCCTGAAATAGAGCTATGATGGCACCCTTTTTGATTTTATGTGGGCGCCTGCTGGTGTTGAGTAACACTAGGGGATGTTTGTTATTTTCCCTGGGGGTTACTGCTGCCCTTTGAACTAGATATGGGGCATTGTTATTTCTTTGGAGGTTATCTACTACTCCAGTTTTGCCTTGCAGTGATTGAGTAGATGTGACCTTACCCAATACTGCAAGTTCAGAGAATGGAGGGATGGTAAAATCCCTCACTGCCCTAATGGGTTTGAGAATTTGTTCAGGATCAACATTAAATTCAATTTGAGATTTTGTAGTGCCTAAGAAATCTGTGCCGAGAACAACGGGCTGTGTGAGGTTGGGAATTACAGCAAATTGGTATTGGAATCTGACACCTTGGATTCTAAAGTTCAGCATAGCTGAATGTCTAACATGACACACCGATCCATCTGCCAAATGGATGTTGATTTTAGATTTCCTCAGTTGGATATGGAATCTCTTTTGGAGATCCATGAGGAATGATTGTCTGACACAGGTGATAGTAGCACCTGTATCAACCAGACATTGTACATCCGAAACATCATATAGATTTGCATTGATACAGCCATTTTGAAGAAGTACAATAGAAAGCTTGGTACTCTCACCTGTATCCTTTGATGATGAATCTGGTGGGGTGATGTGTATCACTGATGGACATCTCTGTCTGTTAGATGGTAGATTGGCACTAGCAATTGTCTCTGGTTGGATCGTTGTTAATCCTGATTGATTGTTTGTATTTGGGGTGTCACAGTGCACTGGCCCATCGGCACTGTGACATCCTAGTTTTCCTGGTTCTGTGGGGTGGTTGAGATGCTTGCCACCAGGAGCTTGGAGATTTGATCCATTACATGAGGTGGTATTTGGGGGTTACTTCGTTGGTTCCCCTGGTAACCTCTTGTATCAGGTTTGTAATCCTCCTGGCGTGAGTTGGAACCCTGGTTATATTGACCAGAGTTGCTGTATTGACCGGAGTTATTGGATCTCTGGTTGTTGTAGGCGCCATTGTTGTTGTAGGATCCACTGTTGTAGTTCCTATGTGGACTCTGGCTCCTACTGTTGGATCCTTGGTTATAGGATCCAGAGTTGTTTGAACCCTGGCTGTTGTTGTAGGATCCAGAGTTGTTGTAGGATCCAGAGTTGTAGTTCCTATGTGGACTCTGGCTCCTACTGTTGGATCCTTGATTATTATAGGATCTGCCATTACTTGGGGTTCTGTCTTTCCTATCACTGTATGAAGAGTTACCATTGATGGAGTTGGAAGAGCTGTTGTCTTTCCTACTGTTGTGACCCCCCCGGTTGTTGTTGTTGCCCCCTCTACCTCTACCTCTATTGGATTGGTAGTTGGGGTCATAGTTATTTCCTCTGTATCTACCGGTAGGGTCTCTTGATGCAACCTTAGCCTCCTGTTGCCTTACATGGGCACTAGACATTAGGTTAACATCTTCATCTGCACTAGTGCTGATTTCCTGGACCTTTTTCTTAGTAGGCTGTGGGTTGGACTCTGCATCCCTCACCTTCCTAGATCTCTCTTGGGTCTCAACCTCTAGGGCTAGGTCTAGGGCCTGGTCAAAAGAGTCTATTTTCTTGTTCTCAAGAGCTACAGAGATCCAGGGCCTCAAGCCTTGGGTGAATGCCTTGCTTAGGATTTCATCACTCTGGCGTTGGGCATTACACACTTTCCTGAGATGGCATGCATAGTCTAGGACAGGTTCATCTACCTTTTGTGCACGGAGTGCAGTCCTTGAGATTATATTGTCTCGAGTAGCAAAATACTCTTTTAATTTATTCACTACATTGGTCCATGTCAACATGTCAGGTGTGGCACTCTCCCTGAAGGATTCAAACCAAGCTAGTGCTTGTCCTTCGAGGTACTTGGGTAAATATGTTACCATGGTGTCACTGTCTGTTACTTTGTACTTATCCTTCAGATATTCTGGGAATTTGTGATCAATAAATAATGCTGTTGACATGAGTGGTGATGGGTGTGAAAAGGTTTTGGGTTTTGTTACCTCATGTAGCCTGATCTTTCTGTCATCCTGTTGTTTTCTGTCTATGAGTTTGGTCATGTTGGACACCATGGAGATTATGATGTCATCTTTGGATCCAGAGGCAGATGGTGTGACAACAGGTGTGATGGCAGGTGTGGGAGGTTGTGGGGTCTGGGATGATACCATCTTCATGAGATCTGCTATCTGTTGTTGTTGTCTCTCTAGGGACTTCTGCTGATCTTCCATGGCCTTCTGTTGAGCATCTATTGCTGCATTCCTCTCTGCCAGTTGTTGGTTGAGGATCCTCTCCCTTTCCTCCTGCTGGGACTTGTTGGTCTCTAGGGCAGTAACTGCATCTTGGATGGCCTTCTCATAGGCCCTTATCTTTTCAGCTGTCTGATTAGGTTGGGGGCCTTCATCGGTGTCCATGATGGAGGGTGTGGGGGAGGTGTCTCTGGAGGAGTGGCTGTCAAAGGCTGGAGCTGGGGTGGAGGATCTAGATGAGGGTGTGGATCCACCCCCTGAGGCAGATCCTTCTTCCCCTGAGGTAGATAGCGTGAGTTGGGCGTCCTGTAGAGATCCCTGGGAAATGTTGGATCCCTGAGAACTGGTTGTTCCCTGAGTAGACAGGGTGGGAGGTGTGGGGTCTACTGAGTGTGGGTCTGTTGTATTGGAGGCTGGTTTGCTTCCTGTGGGCCTCCTAGATCTAGGTGGGAGGGAGACCTCTTCAACAGGCCCCTGACTACGTAAGGTCTTTGTGTGTTGTTCTGCCAGCTTGACTGATAAGGCCTTGATGTGTGTGGTGGACCTCACTGACGTGTGGGAGACCTCACTGACGTGTGGGAGACCTCACTGACGTGTGGGAGACCTCACTGACGTGTGGGAGACCTCTCTGACGTGTGGGAGACCTCACTGACGTGTGGGAGACCTCACTGACGTGTGGGAGACCTCACTGACGTGTGGGAGACCTCACTGACGTGTGGGAGACCTCACTGACGTTTTGGGAGACCTCACTGACGTTTTGGGAGACCTCACTGATATATGGGAGATCTTACTGTTGTGTGAGAGATCTCATTGATGTGTGGGAGATCTCATTGATGTGTGTGGGATCTCACTGATGTGTGGGAGATCTCATTGATGTGTGGGAGATCTCACTGATGTGTGGGAGATCTCACTGATGTGTGGGAGATCTCACTGGTATGTGGGAGATCTCACTGGTATGTGGGAGATCTCACTGGTATGTGGGAGCTCTCACTGGTGACCTTGGTGGGCATGGTGTCAAGGTCAAGGTCACTGGGTGGGTGGAGTGGGTTTTACTGTGAGCATGATTGTTCTCAGTTGTGTTACCAGCTTTAATTTTTATGAGCCTGTGAGAGATGGGATCTTAGTAGGATGTTCTCCACCACTTTGTCATACTAGTGATTGGCATGATCAAGTTGTCATATGAGAAATATCATAAGACTAGTGGTATATAGTGTAAATACATCAGGCTCATATAAATAGTGTTATTTCCAGTTGTCACTGGTTTATTCAGCTTTAGGCAACATGTAAGAAATATCAATCATACAGTAGTTAGTATGTAGGTAATTTGTACATACAGTAAACATACAGTAATTTATAAAGTACAATGTTCAGTTCCACTCCACCTGTGAGGTAATAATAATACAATGTCCAGCATAGTTCTAGGTGGGTTCCCACACCTAGCTCCTGACCTGCTGCTTAGAGGAATAATGTAATAATAAATAACTTTACCCTCTGGTGGAAGTCTTGAAGGAGATAGCCCCTGGCCACTAATGATAGAAACCAATGCCTGTCTAGCATAGTTTCACCATAGTGCAGTGGTATAGCAGGTAGCAGGAGATGACTGGAGATGTTACCTCTAGAGCGGTTCTTGGTGATCTGTCCTCCTGGAGGTGCAGACAGGCTATTTGTAGCAAATCTTGGAAAAGCACCTCCAGACTGACTGGAGCCAGCAGCATCTGCCTAACTCTACAATTGTTTGAGGGGAGTCTTTCAAGTGTCACAGGGGGACAAAGGACCCCCATGGGCGCCGCTGTGTCCCCCATTGTCTTGGTCGGTTCTGCAACTTCAGACCCTCATATCTCGGTCGTTTATGCGTTTATAACCGCCATTTTGCGCATGCGCGGAGTTGAATATGCCAAGTTTATAATGCCCGTTGGATAGGCGCGTAACTCCCGCCGGTTTGTCTGTAGGGAACTCGGAGCTCCTTTCAGTCTCCATGGCATAACTTCCTTAATAATGGGAGTTCCGCCTTGATCTTGGGCTCATTTTGACCGTCTAATTATGGGCTTTCCATAAATGCTTTGATATTTGACCTAGCTTGCTCAGGAGCGACGCTAGAGCGACCGGAAGGTTATGGCGTCGTGCTTATGTAACCCATTGTTCAGTCATTAGAGTGCTCAGACACTCATGACGGCGTCAGCGGTGCTCAGGCACCCGTGACGGCCGGTTGCATTCACTTACAAGTTATTAATTTGTGCATTGAACCATGAGGTCGCACACTGAGACCCTCATTTTTATTATATTGTGCAGTGAACCATTAGGTCGGAGCCTTTGATGTCAGAGAGAGTGTTTGTAAATGACCTGGCTGGTGTGCAGTGGGGCATGAACGCTCTTATACAAAGTTTGAGCGCTCTTATAGCTCTTAGAGCCAACCTATGTATTAATTTCATAGATATCCTTTGATTAATACAAAATATGTTACGATTTATGGAATAATAAAATGGTATATCATAGTTCGTCTATGTTTATATATTAGTCTTTGATACCAATAGATAAAAGGGGATGCCTATGTTATAATAGCTATCTAGTAGTTTCTCAAACTGGGAGGGGGGGGGGTTCTTTAGTGGTCAGAGGGAGCTGCCCCCCCCCCAAACAACAGTACCCTGACCCCCCCCCCAGGGCCCCTGCTCCAGACATTCAGTCCATTTGACACCCAGCCACCCAACAGCTGCGACGGCAGTGCCCGGATTATTGCGACTTGACTGTATCTATGTATAAACCTAAAATTTGGCAGGTGTGCCGCCGAGTTGTGCAAAGATGACGGCCCTACTGTCCATGTATGAGCCTAGGTTTGGCAGGGGCACCACTAAGTTGTGCAAAGATGGCCGTGGGTATATCGTATGTAGCAATACAGTACTAATGATTAGACACTACATTGGTACATCATGATGAGCATGGGGCATGAATCTGGTAGCGTTATGTTGTTTACAAGAATGGACGGAGGTACTTCATGGAGCCCAAAAAGTGACCAAGACACTGCAAGTCATCATTTTGTGTAATCAATCGTGGTATCTGATTTTCTGTGTCTTGACTGATTAGTTCTCCAGGTGCACCCTTTTTGTTAATAAAGATTTAGGCCTTTAATCTTTTGTACATGCATGACGCAACAACTTTGGATGAATAATATCACTAATGTCAAGGGTGTAATTAGTAGCTAACTATATTACATGAACATGGTTCACATAAATAATGTCTCGCATAACTTCAATTTCTTAGGACCATATTTTGCATTTTTGCATTATGCCATTTATAGATGTGAAGGTGCAAAGATTTAACTCTGGCAAGTAGCCTCAGTAGTATAGTATGTATCGGAACGGGACTATAGCTAATCTAAGGATATTACTCACTGGGCATGCAGCCAATCAGAGGCCTCCCTTTTGGCGGGAAATTCAAAAATGGTCAGGTGACCTAAACCCCCTGTGGTGTGCCGCCAAAATGGTGCCCTCTGATTGGCTGGCTGTTTAGGTCATGTGACCTCTATTATGGAAATAAGGTCACATGATCCTAATTTGAATGGACAAATCAGAGGTCGTCATTTTGGTGGGGAATTTGAAAAATTTGGTGACGTGACTCTTTTTTTAAAAATTGGTGTGCCGCCAAAATGGAGACCTCTGATTGGTTGGCTGGCTGTCCACACGTCATACCGTCAGTCAGCTGTATGCAGCAAGCAAGTAGTTACGTGACCTTATTAGCATAACGAGGTGTGGTTTATTATGTAGATGAGGGTGTGACTCTAGTGAGATATTTTTTATATCAATAAAATACGGCAAGCTGAAAACTTGCCAAGAAAAAAAGGAAAAAAAAAAAAAAAATTTGGGGAGGGGGGCCTTTGGGGGAACCATTGGGTTGGGGGGCCTTGGTTGGGTGGGGCCCCTTTTTTTTTAGTAAACCCGCCCCTTGTCTAGGTTTTAGTAAAGGTAAAATTACATAAGGTAGTTAAATATTAAATAGAAATACAATAGAACCCACATATGGAGTAGTACACATTCCACTTTTTATTTGTTGTAATCTCATTTCATTTTTTTTTACATACAAACTATCTCGGTGTCTTATCTATACATGAATCGTGATTCATTGTGGATGGTCTTTGGTCGGTTCATATATGTTCTCCGTGGTGTCTGGTGTATATATGTTGTTTCTCATTTATCTACTGTGTCCTCCGACGTTACAGCGTTAGAAAACACAGAAGGTGCTTGTTCAAAAGTAAAAACTCCTCCATGCTTATTTCTGAAAAGCTGCAACTCGTTGTCCAGAAAGTTCAATTTCTTCAACATTGCCGTCAGCAAACTTTTGCTCTGTGGACTTAGATTCTTACTTTCCCAGGCCAACGGGCAGGTAGGAGAATATCTGAAATGCTCCACGGTGATGTTGTCACTTTCTAACCATGTGTGTATAGCGACTCCACATTGGTAGCATTGAACAAGGTCCTTACCTCTGATGTAAAAGAATCCGTGGGCGGGGTTTATTCCACATCTGTGAAAGAACGGGGTTTATTCCACATAATTGTGTCTAAAGTGTTGAGTCTCCTTGATAAATCGACAAAACGTACATACTTGACCATTCTCTTAGGTAGGTAGGTAGGAAGGTAACGTGGTGCGAGCAGTGACGACGGTGGTAGTAGCTGTGTCGAGTGTGGACGTATCAGTGGTAGGCGAGGTGGTAAATAAGACAGCAGAAACGTGACATAAGTGGTTTATATAGATGTGCTTAATCCCCTTTCCAGCTGCATACTCTCCATCTCCACCACCACATTCCTGTGTAGCGACTTAAGATGGGATTCCCATGGTGCACACCTCCGACTCCTTTATGTAAGTCACCATGCCCTTCCACAATTACTCTCAACGTATCATCTCTTTTTCTTTGTTTTCAAAGTGAAGCAATATATATCTCGCCACGTCAAACCTCCGCATGTCATCCATAAGCACTCGAATGAGCTGATGATGTGTACTGTCGGGTTTAGCTTGCCACATTTTCAACGCTTTTAAGGCGTGGAGAGACATATCTTGTTCCGGTTGTTGAGCAATTCTATTTAGCTTTTCAGACGTCAAACCTAAATACGTCCCCATATTTTTCCACTCCCTGAATAGAGATTCAGACATGGTGACAAAGTACCTCTCCATTAAAATCTGGTCGGGGTTGTTGTAATCCAATTTGTACGTCTTGAAAAAGCTCTGCGACTGAAGTAACAGATCTTGTCGATGAACACTCATGTAGGCGTGGTGGAGTTCTCCCCATCTGGCATGAGCCATTGTTTTAGACCACCAAGTTTGGAACATCTCCATACACATATCCTGCACCGTCTTGATAATGACCATCTGCAGACGCTCATAGACGATGTCCAAGTAGATTCCCAATTTCTTCCAAGATCCAATTAACAGTCTTCCTATATCATGAAGCAAATGATTTCACAAATGACATCCTGTACACTCACTTCACATACATCAGAGTCAGATACTCATCTCATCTGCAAAAACTTCAGAAATCACTTGATGAAGGTCGGTAGGCGAGCAGGTAGGCAGGCAGCCGGCAGGTAGGTGGTGTGGTGCTGGTAATGGTAAAGGTAGTGGCGGTAGGCGCGCTAGTCGTAGTGGTCAGCAGTGATATATCCTTTCAAAGAGAAATTGGGGTGCTTTATATAGGGTGATCTAAGCCTATTTCCAGCTGGATACTTACTGCCAGCTTTTCCTTTCTGTGTAGCGGCTTATCAGCATGAGACATTTTTGAATTTGTTAACATCAAACAGGAGGAAAGACACTGTGACAAGTGTATTTGGTGAAAATTAGGGTGATTGCTTTCATTCTGTGTAGTGACTTATCTTTTAGATCTGTTGACATAAAACAGGTGGAAAAGTACTGTGATAACTGTATTTTGGTGGGATTAAAGGGAGTTAAAACTGTGATAATAAGCTTAATCCACTTTACAGGTGTGAGGGAGGCTTGCTCGTTCAGAGATTCCTTAATTTTTTTTACTTCTCCTTTTGTTAACTGGGGGTGTGTAATTGCTACCGACTGCTCTTTTAAGTTTTCTAATCCTATTTAGATGAACTTTCATCTGGATCCTCCTATGGTTTGGTTTACCTGTGGAGGGCAGGAGAAATTAGATTTATAGACACCCTATCGAGTGAGGATCTCTGTGATAATAGGATTAGAGCTCTTTTCTAAAAAGCTATCAAAAGCTGACTTTGATCTTGCTGGAACTTTCTTTTTTTTCCACCTACCCTTTGATGATCTAAGAATGGAGTGAAGTTTTTTATCCGGATTCTCCTGTTGTTTATTTCCCCTGGGGAGAACAGGTGAAAATTGGATTTATAGGACTCCTACCGAGCGAGGGTGATTGCTTTCGTTCTGTGTAGTGACTTATCTTTTAGATCTGTTGACATAAAACAGGTGGAAAGGTACTGTGATAACTGTATTTTGGTGGGATTAAAGGGAGTTAAAACTGGGATAATTAGCTTAATCCACTTTACAGGTGTGAGGGAGGCTCACTCGTTCAGGTATCATGAGATTCCTTAATTTTTTTTCTTCTCCTTTTGTTAACAGGGGGTGTGTAATTGCTACCGACTACTCTTTTAAGTTTTCTAATCCTATTTAGATGAACTTTCATCTGGATCCTCCTATGGTTTGGTTTACCTGTGGAGGGCAGGTGAAATTAGATTTATAGACACCCTACCGAGTGAGAATCTCTGTGATAATAGGATTAGAGCTCTTTTCTAAAAAGCTATCAAAAGCTGACTTTGATCTTGCTGGAACTTTCTTTTTTTTCCACCTACCCTTTGATGATCTAAGAATGGAGTGAATTTTTTTATCTGGATTCTCCTATTGTTTATTTCCCCTGGGGAGAACAGGTGAAAATTGGATTTAAAGGACTCCTACCGAGCGAGGGTCTCTTCTGTTGTGACTACAGGATTAATCCTCTTTTCTAAGAAGAGATGTCAAAGCCACCTTTCATCTATTCAAACTGCACTAAGCGACTTATCTCCAGAGGGGTATATAAGGGAGAGAGAAAAATTTCATTCACTCACACTCTCTTTGCAACCCTCACCATGAGTAGAAGACCGTCTAAGCTACAGCTCTCAAGGAAGAAAAGGACCAACAAGACTTCATTGTCTTCTCCTGCTGCTGAAGATGCTACTACTGCAGTTGCTCCTGCTTACAATCCATATGGTGTAACAGGTGGTGGTGGTGTTACTGCTGGTGGTGGTGGTGCTGCTGCTGGTGCTGCTGGTGCTACTACTACTGCTGGTGCTGGTGCTGGTACTGCTGGTACTGGTACTGCTGCTGATAACGTCAGAGCTGCTGTTGACGGTCCTTACTGGACACCGATGTTTTATACCCCCGTTGCTGCTGCTGCTGCTGCTGCTGCTGATGCTACTACTACTGTTGATGCTGATGCTAACGCTGGAGAAGTCTGTGCTGGTGCAACTACAGCTGACATAGACACACACGATTGCACTCATACGGATTATTTGGAGACCTGCCACTTGGTAGAAACAGAGGAAGAGAAGGAGGAGGAGGTAGATACACTTATAGATAGCCCGTCTAGTCTTGGAGGTATTTCTTCACGAAAATGGAATGACATGACTGTATCATTAGAGCCAATGAGCTCTATTATTCATTGTTTTAATTAAATCAGGCATCTAATCAGCATAATGATTTAAATAATCAATTAAAAATGACCATCTCTTTCCATACATTTTGACATAGCTTTGGATCTAGAAATGGTATCTTCATATCTTCATACTTTTTTCAGCGTATGAAACTCCATGAATCATTCTATCAGTTGACATTATTTTTTTTTCTATTTGGAATATAATTTTGGTTGCCATGGCAACATATTTCTCTGAAAACCCTTATCAAGGCCTTGTTTGGATTCGAAACATTCCATTTACATTCCAAATATACAGGAAGTGCCAGGTAAAAGAGCGTTTTTGAGAAAACCACCTTTTTCTGTGTAAAAAAGTATATAAAAGGTATTTTTGTTCTATTTTCCCACATTTTTAGCCTTTGTAGCTTCCCTAGTGACCAAATCCAGTACTAAAAATCCCGCAGGCAGGGCCCTTTTCCCTCATCTGCCCACATATGTTTTATATGACGTAAATGTACATGTATATACTTTGTGTAGGTATGTTGCATATATTGGTGTACAGGAAAATAGATAGATAGCTAGATAGATAGAAAGAAAAATAGCTAGTTAGATAGATAAATGAAAAATATTGAAAAAAAAAACTCTCTTCACATATATAAGTAACTCAGTGAAAATGGATCATCATATCTGTGAAAAGTGTTTCAAAAAATTTAAAAGGGTGTACAATTACGATAGGCACATGGAAAAATGTAGGGTAATACCTAAATTTTGTCCTCTATGCGGCGAGGGAAATTGCAAAAATTCACCTGTCGACACGAATCTCTCGATGGAGTGACTATTCCTCCGATAATACACACTATACCAGAGGGTAAGGAAATGTTCACCAGGAATTGGCCTGCAATACAAACAGGAGTCAGGGCACAAGGGAGTCGCATGAGTGTAACAAACTTAAGACTACAAACCGGTGAGTTGAGTGACGCTGTAGATACTATCCGTCAGATTCACATCACGCAAAGATTCAGATACAAAGTGGGTTTGTCAAAAGGTTTAATTTTACAACACAGAGAAAACAGAAACAAGCTACGCTACTTCCGCGCCTCCCAAAACAACGCGTCTCTTTTACAACCCCTCCCCACCATAACTAATTCAGAAACTTTGGAAGAGCTTCTCTCCCTCATGGAAAACACGAATTGTTGCGTCAGTTCGATTCCACTGGGAATCCTAAAAACTTTCCAGGTTTGATCATCAGCAACTTACCCGCGTTAGAGAACTTGTTCGATATACAAATAGCGGTTTACACCACCCATAAAGTGAGGAGTCAGAACCTGAAAAACCGAGTTACCCTGATCAGACCAACTTCCAAAATATCGGCCGCCCGAGGTAAAGTCAACCTACACCTGTCCGCGACACACAGTTTGCATGTGTCCATCGTTACGGATTTCAATGAATACGCTGGCATCTACGAATGCCCCGAGTGTAAGTCGGCGTTCATGACTAATTTCTTACTTAAAAGACACAGAAACCAACTTTCCCCTTGCAGACAAGTCGCCGTGAAATACGTAGGTGGAATCTACCAAAATTCGAAAACGGTTTTCGAAGCACTAGCAGATTTTTCCATTTTTCCTCCCAACGGAAATTCAAAGATGAAGCTCTCCACCTAGAGGAGGTGTTCAGTCCTCCTGGCATCGACTTCAATGGAACTCTGACAAGACACTCTTTAGTTGAACTGAAGAAGAGACTTTTGAGATATCTCCGGCAAGTTCCGGTCGTAGGTTTCAACTCGGGGCGTTATGACTTAAATCTGATCAAAGTACAGCTTCACTCGTTCTCCTCCTCCAAAGAGCGAGAGAACGAAGAATTCAGCGTCATAAAGTAACCAATACCTGTCGATTTACACTTGACACATTGTTTTCTTGGACGTAGTAAACTATTTGGCAGCTGGTTATAACTACGCAAATTATCTACTAGCTTTCACCAGAAATCAGCACAAAGGACACTTCCTTACGAATGGATGACATCTACCAGGAAACTGGAAAACAGAACACTACCACCAAGATCTGCATTTGACTGCAAACTGACTGGAACCAAGATGTCTGAATCTGACTACGCTGAATGTGAAAAAGTTTGGTCCGAACAGAACATGCAAATTTCAGAGATAACTTGATCCACTACAACAACAAAGACATGAAACCCTTCATAGAGGCACTGAATAATCACGCTAAATTTTTCAGGGAGCGCAACATCGACATGTTCAAAGAAGGCATCTCCCTTCCAGGTTTGACTCTACGGTTCCTTTTTCAAACCACAGAGACCCCTTTCGTGACCTTCCACCAGTTCTACTGCCACCTCCACTCTTCGATCAAAAAAAATCTGGTCGGGGGCCCTTCCATAATCTTCCATAGATTTCATGAGAAGGATGCCACGCTGATAAGGGAACACAAGTACGACGAAGAAGCGAGAACGTGCAAACACATCCTAGGTGTAGACGCTAACTCTCTGTACTTGCGCTGCATGAGCGAAGCACACTGCACAGGTTATTACCTGGTGAGACAACCCGAGACCGAGTTCAAACCGAAAATTAGGCAAAGACACTCTAAGAGTGCTTCAGAGTGGTTGCGCTATGTGGAGCATGCCCACAGCGTTAAACTTCAACACGCTTTCAATGGTGGGAGGTATCTCTAGGTTGTCAAAAAATTCGCGTAGACGGTTTTCACCCGTCCTCTAACACCGTTTTCCAATTTCACGGGTGTTGGTTCCACGCTCATGAGTGCATACCGCTGTGCAGATATCCCTGTGCTTCAGACAGGGATGAGAAACGTGACAGAACAGCTAGAGTAAGCGCTTACTTAAAAGCTCGAGGTCACAAGTTGATCATCGTATGGGAGTGTGAATGGAGAAAAATGAAACACCAGGATCTGCATGTTATGGCGCCCGAACAACACTGGAAGATCGACTACTTGAAAGCGGCTGTCAGACTGTTACAAGTTGATGGGAAACCCCACGTAGGTAAAACAATTTGCAATAAAGAAAAACACACCACTGTGAAATACACTAGAGGTCGAACCTTCGAATTATTGACCGAATTCGTGACGGTTCAAAAGGGTACAGAGTTGAGCACAGATCTCTTTGAAGTCGAACTGCAACCAAAAACAGTCAGGAACTATCTTCCTATTCAAATAGGAGTTCACATTCGACTTTTTGGATAAATTTATCGATCGACGCGATTACGCTCTTTGTTAAATGGACACTGACAGTCTTTACATGGCTCTCAGTGGTGAATCGTTTGACCAACTCATGAAACCCGACATGAGAGAATCGTACTTTAGAGAGAAACGAAACTGGATTCCAACAGCAGTGTGCAATGACCACTTAGAGCTTTTCATAAAGATAAAAACCCAAGGCGTCAAAGAATGGATCCCCCTCGCTTGTTGTCAGAAACGATACGTTCACGATCAGAGAACTCCAGGTCTTTTCAAATCTGAGTGGGAGGGCGATGGAAAGTCTCAACTCTAAGACTTACATTTGCTAGGATAAAGACTCGATAGGTGAAAGAAAATCAAAGAATGGAGTGCGAAGGGTGTCATAAAAAAAAAACGTTCAAGAACCCAAAGACTTCTTGGATGGTCTTTTGAAATGAAAAACTATCCATGCTGTTAATACAAATTTTTAAGTAATAGAAAACAAAATGCACACTTACACGATAGAGAAAAAGGGACTGAGTTACTTATATGTGAAGCGTTGCGTACATTCTGACGGAGTGATGATGAGTGCTTTAGAGTTATGAAAATAATAAAAAAAATATAATAAAAAAAAAACTGTAAAGAAAAAAAATGTAGATGTAGATAAGCTGGTGAGATAATACCCTTTGTTGTTGTATTAACTTCATCTACTTTGTCCACCAACTTACCTTGTGTATCAGTGTTGAAAAAAAACCCCAAAAAAAACAAGACAATGTGTACTTGCGATCCCATTTTCACTTGGGTAATAATAGATGCATCAGATGTTTTGTTCTTTAAGGCTCCGTTGTTAAACCAAGGTGTTCATAAAGTGTTCGTTTCTAATGATGTATTTGATTCTTTGAGTGTGTGTTTCAAAGATGCATTTCAAAGAGTGGTTGGTAGCACCACAGAGCTATAGGAGTATATCAATTCCATAACAAGAACATGTGCTTTCGTCAAAAGCCGATATATGATAGAATCGATCAACACGTTGCTTTCTCTTTTGCAAGAGAGCTCAGACTTCTTGAGAAAAATGTGTCATTGTTCAAAGGGAACATTCGACTTTTTTTGTCAAAAGTGTGTCGACCGAATGTTGTGTAGCAAAGTTCCTTACCCCGGTGTACCAGCTGCTCAACTGAGAAGTTTCATGTCCAAACAAACTGAATGGAGTACCTGGTATAGTACTTCAGTGGATTTCACTTGTGATATCGATGAGATGTGGATGGGAAATATGGCTTACACCTATCCTTCATTTCAAGAGGGTACTTGCTCCAAATTTGTACACCAAGATTACACCATATACAGTCTGAATTATGACAAACAAAAGTTAAATGTGTACATCTCAAAGTGTGGGTTCTGTCATGTTCCTCTCCGATATTCGTCTATATTATGTAGAGAGTGTGAATTTGTATTTAGCAACTTGTAAATAATAAAGTGTAAATATTATTTATTAAAATAAAAAAAAAAATTTGTTTGTTATTTTTTATTTTTGCTAAACCAGGCCCTAGCCAAGGGCCGGGTTTACTAAAAAAAAGGGGCCCCAACCACCCAAGGCCCCCCATCCCAATGGTTCCCCCAAAGCCCCTCCCACCCAAAGGGCCCCCCTCCCCAAATATTTCCCTTTTTTTTCTTGGCAAGCTTTCAGCTTGCCTTTTTTTATTTATATAAAAAGCATCTCTCTATAGTCACACCCTCATCTACAAAATAAACCAAACCTCTTTATGCTAATAAGGTCACATAACTACTTGCTTGCTGCATACAGCTGACGGACGGTATGACGTGTGGACAGCCAGCCAACCAATCAGAGGTCTCAATTTTCTTTCCTTTTTTTTTGGCAAAAAATTTTAAAGAATAGAGTCACGTCACCAAATTTTTCGAATTTCCCACCAAAATGACAACCTCTAATTGATCCATTCAAATTAGGGTCATGTGACCTTATTTGCATAATAGAGGTCACATGACCTAAACAGCCAGCCAATCAGAGGGCACCATTTTGGCGGCACACCAGATGGGGTTTAGGTCACGTGACCATTTTTGAATTTCCCGCCAAAAGGGAGGGCTCTGATTGGTCCATTTTGGCACCACACCACGGGGGGTCTAGGTCATGTGATCCAACATTTGAATTTCCCACCAAAAGGGAGGCCTCTGATTGGCTGCATGCCCAGTGAGTAATATCCTTAGATTAGCTATAGTCCCGTTCCAATACATACTATACTACTAGCCTCTCCAGGGATGCATTCCAGAAATCTGGCCAGCTCTTTCACAGGGTTAGCATCGAGTAGGAATGCAGGCATGAGGAGTATAATAGAAGGCCTGTGGGGCATTTCAAAATAATGTCTTTTTGAAATGCTCTCCAAGACCAATAAATTCGACATGGTGACATGGCCATATCTTTAAATGGGGACATGGGTATTCAAGTGATATATGATATGATCATTTCTTAAAGGGGGAAGTTCGCTATAGCTGAACAAATAATAACTGACCCACAGCTCGCTGCTTATCATAATAGGACCTGCCTATATGTCACTCAACTCAATGATATGCAGAGAGCCATGGGTTGCGGAGAGAGTATAAGCCAGAATAGGTGGAGTATGCTATATTTAGCAGGGTGGTGGCACTGGTTAGGGTAAGGTAGTTGCCCAAGATCAGGCCTTGGACACACTTTTCCTGAGGGGGGACACTCCTGCATATTTTGATACCATGTGCAAACATGACTTCAAGGGAAAGGGGTCCTATCTGGGAACAATATGGGCCAAGTCTTTCACCTATGACAATGGCACTGAATCAGACGGTTTGCTTCTGCATAGAAAAACAAGGATTGACCCCCCTGACATACTTTATTTATAGCCAAAGTTTTTATGGTAGCAGTGCAGCACCAGGCTATATTTAGCTGCCACCTGAATGTTAGACCTAGCTGACCTCTTTGTCACAGTCTGGTTAACATGTATAGTCAAGGATCAGGGTGACCTTCAAAGTTCAAGTCAGCGGTGACCTTCAAAGTTCAAGTCAGCTATATTTAACAGGGTGGGGGCACTGGTCATGGAACGGCCTCAGACAAGGTCTTGGTCAGCATTCACCAAGGGTACAGTGAAACCTCCTAAATAGAAGTTTTTATTATTAGGAGGTTTTGCTAATAGGCACCAGATTATTTTGTCCTAGCTTTTTTCTGCAATAAGCTGACATTGTATTTAGTGGTCTACTTAGTCTGCTCTCTTCCATAAGGACACTTTGACTTTGGGAGGAAGTTGTATGAACCTAAAATGCTCCATATAACAAAATTCTATTGTATGTGCAAGTGGATATATTTAGCACAGATCTCACTTGCAAAGACTACCCCACTGACACCTG
This sequence comes from Acholoe squamosa, assembly GCA_949317995.1. Taxonomy (NCBI): domain Eukaryota; kingdom Metazoa; phylum Annelida; class Polychaeta; order Phyllodocida; family Polynoidae; genus Acholoe; species Acholoe squamosa. The sequence continues at coordinate 63,637,903 of OX439043.1, forward strand.
TGGGCACACACACATGCATGTTATATATATAGCCAGGGGTATGTGTAGCTTGCAGGTAAAACCCAACCTCATTCTACCAACTGATTTCTTGGGAGTGGTCATTACTAGGGCTGGATATATTTTCTTAAGTTATTGAGGTATTCACATCACAAGCCTCTTACTGAGCCTCCTCCCTCAAAACCTTAGCCTTTATCCACTTGTACACCCCTATCATGGCTTTCACAAACCCTTTAGGCTGTTAAAAATAGCATAAACTTGTGCTTTATTCCCTCAAAACTATGCCCAAAATAATTGGCCCTTTTCCACAAACCTCATCACATTTTAAATCTTAATAGAATGAAGATAATAACAAGATTTTTACTCGCTGACTAAACAGTATCAAACAAGAGCAGCTGCTTTTTGGCCACTTTAAGGTCTAAAGGGTTAAACTCTAATTAGTCTGCTCAAAGGTTTGCTTGCCATTCTCTCATTTTAAAGTTTATTGTATCACTTTGAATATGTGAGATCTGTGCTAGGTATCAACTGCAAGCCATACCCTAAACCCTCCCCTAATACTGATGTTCAAACATGACCACTCCAACAGCTGGCGATAAAGAACCCAGCTGCAGGTTGGCTCCAAACACTCTCCCTGATCATCAGGTCAATGTTTCTATGGGGTGCACAAGACACCCTTATTCTATAGATAAGCATATATACATTAGTCACCCTCACATTATTGAGGGCACATGAAAATAAAAGAAAATAATAATCAAGCAATTACTATACTGTCTCATAGAGTGTGTACTAGGTACATAACCTATTGAGAGCCAGCTCTCTGTACCTGCTATGTAACATGTGGCATCAATTAAAATGGTTTCTCCTCCCCCCACACATCGCACTGGAGAAATGATGTAAATAAATAAAGTTCCCTCAGTAGCCACCCAAAAAATTCAGAATTTCTTAGAAAGTGGGCATAGCCTTTTTAGGAAGGTTTTGAGTTCATTGCTTTTAGTTAAAAGTGGGTTTGATTTGGTCAAAATTCAGCTCAATTAATTCCCTCAGGTTAGGGGGTTGGCTTCTGAGGGATGTTTTATGAAATATGGTAGAAATATTTGGTATGTAAGGGAGTCTTCCTCTAGTAATGCATTTCATCACCTCTATTATCTAGAGGGAAACAAACAAACCCTCATTAGGTTTGAACAAAGGTATGAAAGATACCAAGATTAACAATATTCCTATTGCTTTTAGATTTATTCACATATCATAAACCTTATACCAATACTGTACAAAGGTGCAGTGAGGAAGTTTCTATGTATTGTGGAACAATCATTTATATTCCCACTTGCTAATTTTGACTGCATGTGTGTCTGTGTGTGTATGTCTGGTACTAGAATAGATGGGGCTGTGGGTGCCTCCACTCATCCATGACTGAAACTGCAAATTACACAATTCTAGCTCAGGTAGAAGGCAAACTTTAGATGGATGGTCAAGGGCCTCCCTAGTTCAGTTACGAACCCAGACAATAGCTTTTCTGGGTTCTGGTTTCGGTAATGGGCCGAAAATTGAGGAGCCTGTAAAGTGTGGCTGGTCCCCCTTTCAGTTTCCCTCTTTATACTGTTGGCATCTCCACATATAAATCTAGGTCTTGGTATTATCAAATAAATGTCTGGTACTACCTTGAATTACTGGCTGGTCAGAATCCAAGTTGAATGTATCACTTTCCTGACTTTTAAATCCACCACCATTTTATTTTGACTGGAGGTGCCACAGGGAGCATGTGCAAGGGGAAGTACCTAAGCTGGTTACTGCCAATACCCATTGCTTACAGTCTGAGTACCAAAGTTAGAGGTTTGTTGTGATATGATTTCTACTTCCAGTTCCTGGTGGTGGGAACTTTGAAAGCATTTCTGAAAATTTGCTCAAGGAACTAACCTGAAATTGCATTATTCATGGTAATTTTGTATTGTAGAACAATGGGGAATTTAGAGGATTGTTTCAGGATGTACATGTGAGTAAGGTTTTACCATCCCCGAGTTTGGAGAGTGTAAAGCTAAAAAAACATAGGCATTGTGACTTGTAGCTGTAAGGGAAACCAGACCTACGATACAGTGTACTCATAGGCCAAACAGGCCTAGGACATGGATGACCCTAGTTATACTTTGGAGACCTCTGTTGAATAATTCAAAATACCAATGCTACCAATATTCTTATTGTTATTAGCTACATACAACTACCAAAAAGTCCCCAGCAAAAGGTTCTGTTCAGTGTATATAGTCTGACTTTCTAAATATAGCTTGTTGTGTTTAGGTGTGTATGTTGCAGTAATCGATCAGGCTCTGTGTGCCTTTATTTATCCATGACCTCAGTTACAAAATATCACATGATTCTGCCCCCCTCCCTCTCAGGTTTGGCTGAGGCCCCACCCGCTATACTACAGAGACATCTGTTGTGTCATATTGGTACTGTAAGACTAGGTCCCAGTGGCACCAGGAGTCTCTCCCTTTAAAATTGATATTTCACAAGAGGACGCCCTATCCCAGTTCATCCTTCCCAGCTAGCAAAACTCGTAGTAAATCACATCATTTTTACATCTTGTGCTGATCCTCACATACATCATATTATCGCGCGAATTTTGTGGAACAAACCCATCGTATGTGCAAGACATTTTCACGTCACTATTAGATGTCTTTGCATGTATATATCATACATCAATATGATGTACTTGAAACTCATGAAAATGATATTAATCTTGACATGTAAGCTGACTATGGTTTATGTCATAAATAAGATGTTACTCATAGATGTAATTTCCACATCAGTGCAACTATGCAAATGTGACATGATATAAAGATGGCATCATTACATAAAAGATACTATTGAAATGGGAATAATGACCACAAATCATAGTCAGATAGGATACCTCAATGAGAGATATCCCAAGTCATAAGAACATTATGTCTATTAGATGCGAATATCGCATTATGCATGGACACTCTGCCCTGGATATGCATAAAAGACCTGTTTAGTGAAAGGTATTCACAGGTATTCTATATCCATAGAGAGGGCACTGCACACTTAACCTAGCCCAGAGGCCAGGGTGTGATGTCTACTTGATTGAATTTTTTTATCTCACCTCGTGCCTTCCTTGCAGCCGACACTCAAGGGTGAGAGGTCCCGCGGGTTGTATCCACACCGAAGTGAGATTACCCTTGTGGCGTTGTTGCCCAGACCCTAGTCTAATGGGGAGGGGGGATGATGGCGACCGAATCTATGGGAAGATAGAAAGCACGCCCCTACACATTTACCGGGGCAATGGTTCTTTAACATCCGTCACTACATAGGCATAGTGAGAGATGGACAGGCCTGTTTTAAGTCATTTGTCTGCCATGACCGCCGAGAGACTTTCCAGCACAGCCTAGCCAGAGCAGGGAGGAACTCAAATGACACCTTACGGCAACGTTTGGAACCACCACTGTGCTCCGGCCGGGCCGGGAACCGAACCCACGACCTTACGGCCCGTGAGCGGACGCGCTACCGACTGCGCCACGCCTCCCGGCTGTCTACTTGTAGTCAATATTGGTTCTTATATATTTTCTTAAGGCCTAAAAGAGGTGTTTATCATGTGCATTGTTTGTTTAGTCATTATTTCTCCTTTGAATGTCACAGAAACAACAGAGTAGATATTGAAGAAGATCTTTCTTTCAGTTTATTCCAATAACTGCAGGCGGTTGGTTCACTTTGATCCAACTATTTATTTGGAAATGTGGCAATGCAGATCAGGTAGTGAGTAAAGTCCTACATGATACACCTTGTGTCTGATACCAGAACTGTCTAGGGGATATAATCGTGACATATCACTGACGTCATATTCTTACAAGAATACAACAGCTTTGAATTCACATCATAATGACATAAATATCTCATGTAATTTTTACTATACTTGATTTATTCAATAAACAAGTATTTGTAGTATTGCTGGTAAAACATCATTTTTCTCAAGAGCATAGAAAACTGAAATAGATGTAATTCTGTAATTTCCCAAGTTTAACCAGATCAACATGTAATTTTGACATCACTCATGTGTCACTTTATTACATTGCAAAATAACTACTATGAGATGTATTATTTATATCAATTGATGCACATCTTTTTAACACTTCTAATATCATAGCATATTTATGATAGCATATGATGTGTATGATTGCACCAAATAAAGACATGATTATGACGTCAAATAGGACATGTCCTTTTTACATCCCATATAGGATGTATCATTTACATCGACATCTAGTAAATTCATCACGTAAAAATCTTTATTTCCTAATGACATAATTATGTGGTCGGTTTCACGTAATAACGTGAATATGACTGGTATTGGACGTCGTTTTTACATAAGGTGCTAGCTGGGTTATACATCAGGATACCTCTCTCTATCTCTCTCTCTCTCTCTCTCTCTCCCTTTCTCTCCATCTCCCCGACCTCTCACTTTCTCCATCTCTATCTCTCTCTCTACGTTCAATAATTATAGATCGATCTAGGTCTGTGCACAGATCCCATGAGTTACCGCATCCTGTACGTATAATTGGTGTTCCTCTATTCAAGGAGTTACCTTTTTCAAGCCAGCAAGGTGTACGTGATCAATGTCACAAACACCAAAAGGGCACTTAACCCTTGAAGGGCCTCACCATGCATTAATATATTCTGCCAAGTTGTTATCATGGGGAGTCTACCCAACAGGGCTCTCCTCATGCATCATGATGACTCATTGTTAGTGTATCAGCCCAATGAGGACATGATGCATCAATGAAGCCCAGAGCACTAGACTTAGAAGCATTGCATTATAGCATGACATTGAAAGGGCATCATGATTTAACACCTTATGTTGTCATTTAAGGGTCAATATTGATAGTATAAGGCAGGGCTAGAAACGTCTGCTATTTTTATACCTAATGAACTAATGAAGCCCAATGTATATATATATATATACATTGGGCTTCAATGGGGGCAACCACGTGGACGATTCATGACCATGCCCTGGATACTGTCCTTCTGATTTTTTTTTTGGTGATCTTTCCTTTGCAATTGGTGAAGGGTGCACAACAAGAATGTTCCTTGACGAAATTAGGAAAAATAGGATACTTAGAGATGAATGCGATGTTATATTGAACTGATCCCTAGGGCTAAATCAGGAGGTTAACCCAAATTGTTCAAGCATTGCACCCACTGCAATGTTAGCGTTTCACTCAATTTAGCTATATATGAGGAGCAATCTTTTCTTTTTTTTTGTGAATCGCTTTATTGCCAATATCATTAATGATCTTAATGACAACATTTTTGTCATAGAGTCTTAAAAATTGATAAGTAGACTAATATATGACCAAATATGCCCTGTTCAAAATTTCAAACCTTTATCTGCACCGTGTCCAGAGATATGAGATATTACTTACCGTCCTACATGTAGGACAGTAGGACTTAGGACTGCTGTCTTTTGAAATTTGTGTTCTTTTGGTTGCCATGGAAACCGCAATTCCTGCACTAGAGTACCGGAAACTGACAAATAAGCTTATATATGGCCATTTATGCCATACAGGAAATTTCAATGCTTTAGCTATAGCGGATCCAGAGATGAGCATCGTCCTACATGTAGGACAGTAGGACTTTGGGCATCTGTCTCCTATGAAAAGGTCCAAATCTTTACCAGAGGGTAATTTTCTAAGTGGTAGGTGTTTTGGGATATGTGTGTAATGTCATAAAAGTACCTAAGAATACCCGTATGGAGCATTTTTGGAAGCCTCGAGCCTAGAACTATAGGATGCAACATTTTACTTCCATATCTGTTAAGTTAACTTGCGGATATAGACCTCTTCCCATGATGTCACTTAGGTGTCCTACATGTAGGACAGTAGGGCTATCTGGGTTAATAAATAAGAATCCACCATATATCTTAGTTTAGAAAGCTTAAAGATTTTGTAGATCATCTTGCCGTATATATAATTAACAAATCTTTTTAATGTAAGATGCGAATCAATTGGCACACCAAGATACTTGTGGTGCAGTACAGACTGTAATTCTTGAGAACCAATATTTAGACTGAATTCATTGACGGAGTTTAACTTTTGTAAAGAACCAAACCACATACAGTGGGTCTTTTTACATTAATGGTCATGCAATTAATTATCACAGCACTTACTTAGAATGTTAAGATCAGATTCAACACATCTTTCTGCTAGCTTGAGACAGGCACTATTGGCATAAAGTACATTATTTTATGCAAAAATCTTCCCTTAGAGATAGCATTAGAGGGCTGACCGCCACACCCCGAGTGGCCGTTCCACTACTGCAGCCTCATTCTGGGGGCAGGTAAACAAACAAAATGGCAGACCGCCGCTCATACGGGGAGCTACAGTAACGGATTTTGTTAACTTTATTTAATTAAACCTTCTAAAAGCATAAAATAAATAGAGAACTAAACTCCCCTGATGTCCTCGGTGGCCGATGTACCCGTGGGGGGATGTCTCCCCCAAGGGCATGAGCCCTCGGGGGAGACATCCCCCTCGCGGTGGATCGGCCAACTTGTTCACCGCGGTCGTTTAGTTCTCCCTTTTTTTAAATTAGGTCATTAATGTTTAATCAGTGGCAGCGGAACTGGGGTAGGCAGGGGACACATGTCCCCCAACTGTCATGTTGGGGGGTGGCAAGACTATGTTTTTGTCCCCCCCAACTTTTTTCCAAAGATATTAGACATTTCAGCACAATACTACTGTCCTGTTATAGGACCTACAGTTTTAATAAAATACAGCATTCAATAATGCTCCTAGAACTCCCAAAAATGTTTCGTTTTACCTCTAAATTCTCTTTGCAATAGTACTAAGAAAGTATGGGGTCCCTGGCTGATTTATTAGATATTCACCCATGAAGCTTTCATAGGAGTATTTTACCATAATATGCATGGAATGTAATTAAAGAGTAGCTAATTTTCTGTATACTTAATCAAATTATTTTCATCAATCTTCAGCATCTAGAAATCATAATTTGAACATGTGATCCCAGGCATTTTTGCAATGTTTTTCCACATTGAAATAAAAATCATATAGAAATTTAACAGTCAGGTCTTATACTGCCCGTGCACCCTCCACAGAAGTTGACTCAGTGGTCTCATTGATATGACAGCAGGATTTGTGATCAGAAGAACATGAGTTCGCCCCTCACCCAAGCCAACCTGCTATAGTTTTTGGGAAGGCTTTCTCTATCTAGGAGGAATTACACATGCGCCGAAACATGCGCAGAGGACTTGTTTGGCAAGGTAGCCATCCACCTTAACAAAATTGTTATCAGCATACTACCTGATCTTGCGGGACCTACAAAGATAACTTTAGTAGATCTGGGGTAACAAAAAGAGGGATGTACCTCTTATTATTAATATTTCTAGTAATGTTCTTAGGGAGCATGCCCATTATAGCCCCCCCCCCCCCGCTGAGGTTTTAAAAATCAATACCTCTATATGAGAAGGAGGTTTTTTTACTCATAACCAAATATTAACAGAACCCATAGAAGGTGTCATCTATCATGAAAAAGCACCAGAATTCACCTTTTGGTCAATGAATTTTCAAAATTTTCCTGAGGGAATCTCATACTCATAACCAAATATAAGAGAACCTACAGATGACACCTATTTGGAGGTGACACCCTTCTTTCAGCACCACAACCATTAACCCAAATACACTTCATATTCCAATACAAATCAATATAAACAAAAATCAATGCCCCCTCCATTTGTTTGTCTTTCTCCTCTCTCCTTTTTTTTTGTTGGGATTGGTGGGGGGTGGGGAGTCATGGACCAATATCTGAACTTTGCCCGCCCAACATGTTGATGGTTCCGCCACCCCTGAATGTAAAAGATAAGCAGCAAAGGCCCTAACACAGAGCCTTGTGGCACACCAAAACATACACTTCTTTCCTCTGATATAATGTTGTCAACCTTCGTAGTTTATTTCCTATAAGACAAGCAAGCTTCAATCCACAAAAGAAATCTATAATTGAGACCAATGTTTGAGAGTTTTTGTAAAAAAATATCATGGTGAATGCTATCGAATGCTTTCCTCATATCGATGAATGTAGAAGCAGTAACATGACCTAAATCTCTAGAATTGAATAAATCACTGACAAAGCTTCACCTGTGCTACAGTTTTTATCTATATCCAAATTGAGATTCATGTAGTATATGCCTATCTTCAAGAAAATCACTTAAAAATATATGTGCCAACACCTCCTGCATTTTGCCAATAATTGATAAAATACTTACTGTAAACGTAGATATTTTCGTGTGTACAAATTTTCGCGAATTTGCTTTTAAATACATAATAGCTTGTATTTAAATTCATGAATTTCCGATTTTCTTTATCCCCAGCTTGCCTGGTGGAAGACTGTAAACCATGTGACAAATGTGACATTTCCAAATACTTGTACCTATGCATTATTTGTACCCTATTCGTAGTATTTGCAAATCCAAATAAATATACATTTCATCTGTAATATTATTGGTACACGTTTTAATAAAACATGTGATTTCTTTCGTGGGTTAGAATTTGGATTAACCCTTTTGTACCACTCCCCCAGTGTCAATACTATCCCCCCCTCCTTACCCTATCCACTTTTCACTTGAACCAGGGGATGAATTTCCGCGATGTACTTAAATTTGCGAATTTATAATTTCCGTGAAATTCGCAAAAATATGTACAGCGCGAAATAAAGTACGTTTACAGCATTGGTCTGACCATATTTTGGCAGTGGGGTAATACATGCACATGCCCAGCTGTGTAGGAACTTATTATTATCAAATGAGTGTTGAAATAAATGTTGTAGTTGCTGAATGATGCACTTAAAAACATCCTTAAAAATATTTGTTGATACATTTGCTATTACAGAGGGTTTGCTAATATCAAGGTGAGTGATTATTTTCTTAACAGTTTCAAATGACACTGATATATGAATATTGCTACCTTGATAAGTGTCTTGTTGTGGTCTAAAAAAAACTGTCTTTTCCTCATCTAAACCTTGCAATGATTTATTTTTCCAAATAAGTTTTGACCAACATTTACAAAGAAATCATTTATAAAATCAGGTGTACTTTCATAGCTAACATTCTTCTTCTTCTCTTCATTAAACAAATTTGGCATGTTAATTTCAGATTTCACTTTCAAAAAGCTGTTAATGTTTTTCCAGATTTTCTTTGTGATCCTTTTTATTTTCAGCAAGATTATCCTTGGACATATTTGATTTAGATTTTTTTTTCACAGTTAACGAAATTTAAAAATCTCAGACGTTTTGCTTCTTCAAAGTAAATGTTATTCCCTGTAACTCTATAGTGGATAAGGTTTTCCTTGCGTCTATTTTCCAAATCAAGAATTTCCTGATTAAACCAGTCATTACCATAGTCTTTGAACTGAATTTGCCTTAATGAACAGTACTTATCAAGGTAGTCCAAAATCAAAAAAATTATGTCAAGGATGAACTCCTATTAATCATCAGCTGTGGGTAACCTATATCCCAATTTGCATATAACAGTCTTTCAGCAAGATCATTAAAATTATAGTTTTTATAAGATCATCCAAATGTTTTTCTGACAAGAGTAGCTTATTTGTTTTTTGGGCAATTTTCCTCACTGGATAGACGGGAAGATGGTCAGAAATCAACTTATTTAAAACCCCTGACTCCATGATATGATCACTGTTGGTAAAAATATTATCAAGAGTAGATCCTGTAGCAACTTTGTATTTTTTTCTCTTTTTCAGCCGAGTATAATCTGATATGAAAGGTACTGCACCAAATGTTTTACATTTATTAACAATTTTCTTATAACATTCGTTGTCAGTTTTCTTAAAATTAATATTGAAGTCCCCACATATCCATATTTGGTGTTCAAATTTTCACCAACCAATTGCAAATGCTGACAAAATAGACCAATATCTGTCCCCGGCGGGCGGTATATTGTACAGATTAACATTTTTTTTGTGTTTGGGCTGTGATACATTAATGGCTAAACACAAGTTCTCGTTTGAGACTATAAGATGTTTGTTAACAGCACAGTATGGGGCAATTTCATTTGGAACCATGCACATGACCCCTCCCCCTTTTTGTGAGTCCTATCAAGTCTAAAACACATTTTCTCAGGCCAGTTTACCATTGAATCATCATGCTTCGCTTTTAGCCATGTTTCAGAAAAAAAGTTATTATGTCCCAATTTCCCAATAATTTATGGATTTCATGCTAAAATAGTTTCTGCAATTTAGAGGCATAATACCTAAACCTTTATAAGTTTTAACGTACAAATTTATATTTCCATTACTGGATCTAATCTTGTTCCAAATGTCACATACTCACAAATAAACGAGAAATATAGAACTATCAAACCAACTATATACAAGTGAATACTACCAAAATCCATATTATTGGTAGAATCTTAATGCACTCTTTAGGTAGCAACCCACATGGCATAAAACGAATTTTTAACGTAAAAAAAAGAAGTTTTTATTAGGTCCCCAAATTTTCCAAATAAATGTTTGTTTTGAAGTATAAAAAAAAAACATGTCAAAGGTGTTTTTTAACATTTGAGAAAAGCGTTTTTATTTAAGGCCTAAAAAAAGCTTGTGTTTCTGGTTGCCCTACCTAAGTTGAGAAATTCACCCTACCTAGACATTTTTTTCTCATATTTTAAATTTTTTTTCTTTTCTTTTTTTTTAATTTAGTCCACACCGATTTTTACTGTACTTTAATAGGTCGATCTTGTAATGAGCATCTAAATAAGACTGAGCTTAAAAAAGGGAAATGGAAGTTCAAAGCATATGAAAGTCATTTCACAATCTAAAGTACCCGGTAGCAGTGTCTGATCAATTGTACAAACTAGGCCTATTAGAGTGCTTCCAGAATAACCCCTAAACAGCATTCATCGACAATCATCGCATTGGGATTAAGCTCTGTATTCTGCAATGGTAACAATGCCCTACTGAATACTGCTTGTACACTTGGTATGAACTCTGGCATATAAACAATGGCTCAAATGTCAAGGTGGGGCTTTGGCCATTTTAATCTTAATAATTGGATTGCAGGCTTTTGTCATATTAGGGATATGTGTATGATCAAGTTGTCATATGAGAAATATCATATGACTAGTGGCTATAGTGAGTAAGAATATCAAGCTTTTATTATGTATTCCAGTTATCACTGGTTCACTCAGCTTAGGCAGTATTTATGTATCAGTAATACAAATGTTAATACACAGGTAATTCACACAGTAAATATAATATGGGTATAAGTAAGTGTTCCACTCCTATGTGAAATAATGATTATATATTGTCCAATGTAGGTTCTAGGTGGGTTCCTACAACCTAGCTCCTGACCTGCTGCTAGCCGGATAATATAAATGTGTTACTTTACCCTCTGGTAGATAGATGAAGGAAGATAGCCTCTGGCCACAGGTGGGGTGTAGTCCTATGCCTGACTGACATAGTCTAACCCAGCAGAGTGTTCTTGTGGCAGATGCATAGTAGGCTGCAGGAGAGCTGGACTGGAGATGTTGCCACTGAGGTGGTTCTCTAGATACTGCCTTCTGGAGGCTAGAGTCTGGGTATAAGTAGCCAACCCATGGTTTGCTCCCCCAGACTAGGTGGAGCCAGTGGCATCTGCCACTGCCTTTGTCCAATAGTCCTGAGTCTTTCATGTCCATGGGGGTGTATAGAGCGCCCCCATAAGCCGACCGGCACCCCCATTGTCCCATGTCAGTTCCCCACACCTTGCTGCGCATGGGCCTAATTTGCGCTGGTTGCTCTGTGGCACACTGGGAGCTCAAAACACTCCTGGTCACCTAACTCCCTTAATAATAGAAGTTTTGACAACGGATTAAGACCATGAGATGCGCCTCATCCGGGCACATCCGGGTCAGGTCTGAAATCTGGCCTGTGACTTCCGTGAGATGGCGTAAACACCGCTGGAAGTATAGGAGGCTGTCATCTCAGTGGCCTATTGTTGGTCTTTGGTGCTCAGCGGCCTGTGATGGCGGTCTGTGGTGCTCAGCGGCCTGCGACAGTGGTCTGGATTGTCCTTAAATAATTATATACACCATTGTTTTTGGTCAGTGAACCATATGGTAGGACCTTTTGGTCCTTAAACAATTATATACACTATTGTTCATGGTCAGTGGACCATGAGGTCGGTCACTTTGGTCCTTTACATTATATATTCACCTGTCTGGTGTTTAGTGGACCGTGAACGCTCATATGTATTAATTCCTCATTTTATATGCATTAATACAAAGATATGTTACAATTTATGGCCTTATTAAAGTGTACATGGGTCAGGTCGCCAGAAAGCAGTAGATTTCCCCCCCAGAGGTCAAGAATGACAAATTTTAGAATTCATTCACAAAACTTTATTACCTTTAAAGAGGTATGTCTCCCCTATTCAGAACACTTAAAAATACCGCTCTAGCCCTAACGGTTCAGTTTTTATCGCTTGCGGAATGAAACTTGACTGAATTGTGTAACGTCCGGTACCAAAATAATTAGGATATCATGATACCATCATTATATACCCCACTGTGACTCCTAAACCAGTTTGTTGGAGCCCACAACATATATTTTCAATAATAACCAGGAAAAATTGCAGTATTCCACAGATTTTAGAAAATATGAGCATTGCGATCGTGACAGGATACCAAATTCGCGACATTTTTCTCAAATGCTTTCCTAACTTTACCATAGTGTTGCCAATAATGCTCCAATGGACATGCAAATTACTACATAACATCTTCCATATGTCTATATTCTAGAACATAACTCCTTAAGCCATACATGGTACCATTACCTCTGTAGTATGCATCCAACAAACTCAAATAAAAGTACCTGACGTTACACGATAGAGCGCAAAACATGCATTTTACCATGACTTAGAGAGACCATCTGGAAGACTACTAATATTCCTCCTATCATCCTTAAACTTCATAAATAGGTACAAGACACTTGTAGCTTTAGTTTCAGCTGTATACAACCATATATTTCATACATTTTGTCATCCTACCATCCATAAGAAATTTTTTTTCACAAAATTTTCAGGTTTTCTTGAGATCATAGACCATAAGTCATACACAAATATGGTACAGGTTATGTTAAAAAGCCTATAAATTAAAAGGCAAACATGTTGATTATCAATATCAACAGTAATATGGACCATTACATCACTTGGGCTAAACCAGCCTGGCATGAGCTGGATATGGAATAAAAGTACCGGACGTTACACGCGCGGCTGCAAAACATGCATTTTACCATGACTTCGAGAGACCATCTGGAAGACTACTAATATTCCTCCTATCATCCTTAAACTTCATAAATAGGTACAAGACACTTGTAGCTTTAGTTTCAGCTGTATACAACCATATATTTCACACATTTTGTCATCCTACCATCCATAAGAAATGTTTTTTCACAAAATTTTCAAGTTTTCTTGAGATCATAGACCATAAGTCATACACAAATATGGTACAGGTTATGTTAAAAAGCCTATAAATTAAAAGGCAAACATGTTTACAATCAATATCAACAGTAATATGGACCATTTCATCACTTGGGCTAAACCAGCCTGGCATGAGCTGGATATGGAATAAAAGTACCGGACGTTACACGCGCGGCTGCAAAACATGCATTTTACCATGACTTAGAGAGACCATCTGGAAGACTACTAATATTCCTCCTATCATCCTTAAACTTCATAAATAGGTACAAGACACTTGTAGCTTTAGTTTCAGCTGTATACAACCATATATTTCACACATTTTGTCATCCTACCATCCATATAAATTATTTTTGGCAAGATTTTTCAAGTTTTCACGAGATCACAGACCATAAGTCATACACAAATATGGTACAGGTTATGTTAAAAAGCCTATAAAATAAAAGGCAAACATGTTGATTATCAATATCAACAGTAATATGGACCATTACATCACTTGGGCTAAACCAGCCTGGCATGAGCTGGATATGGAATAAAAGTACCGGACGTTACACGCGCGGCTGCAAAACATGCATTTTACCATGACTTAGAGAGACCATCTGAAAGACTACTAATATTCCTCCTATCATCCTTAAACTTCATAAATAGGTACAAGACACTTGTAGCTTTAGTTTCAGCTGTATACAACCATATATTTCACACATTTTGTCATCCTACCATCCATATAAATTATTTTTGGCAAGATTTTTCAAGTTTTCACGAGATCACAGACCATAAGTCATACACAAATATGGTACAGGTTATGTTAAAAAGCCTATAAAATAAAAGGCAAACATGTTGATTATCAATATCAACAGTAATATGGACCATTACATCACTTGGGCTAAACCAGCCTGGCATGAGCTGGATATGGAAAAAAAGTACCGGACGTTACACGCGCGGCTGCAAAACATGCATTTTACCATGACTTAGAGAGACCATCTGGAAGACTACTAATATTCCTCCTATCATTCTTAAACTTAATAAATAGGTACAAGACACTTGTAGCTTTAGTTTCAGCTGTATACAACCATATATTTCACACATTTTGTCATCCTACCATCCATATAAATTATTTTTGGCAAGATTTTTCAAGTTTTCACGAGATCATAGACCATAAGTCATACACAAATATGGTACAGGTTATGTTAAAAAGCCTATAAAATAAAAGGCAAACATGTTGACTATCAATATCAACAGTAATATGGACCATTACATCACTTGGGCTAAACCAGCCTGGCATGAGCTGGATATGGAATAAAAGTACCGGACGTTACTGCACACTATTATATCAAGCCTGCTGGTGCTATAGCAGCTGGTATAAGGTACATGCACACACAGATCACTTGTACACACATACTCACAGAGTCACACATGAAAGAACACATCTTAAAGGAACACCTTCATCTGGGCAAATCTGGTCATCACTTCCTTCCAGGAGTCGACTGGTAACTTGTAATGTGGGGACCGTTTACCCTCGCGTGTGGGTTCACCAACTTTCATGATGACGTCATCACTGTCCAAGTCCATGATGTCGTCAAGGCGCGGCCATCGAAACCTTGGGATTTTTGGATCCTCTTGAGACATGAAGTGCACAGTGTAGTCCCATTCCTCTGGGAAGGCAATGACTTTGCCGACGTAGCATGAAGTGCCGTACACACACGCAAGGTAGTCTCCGATGACATACTTTTCCGGAGTGGGGATAATGACATGTCCCTGGTCTGGCTGGTTAACCTCCTCTTCTTCCTCTGCTGGGGGCTCAACAAACTGGGTGGGGAACAGCTCATGCTCCTGCCATACAGCACACCCACGTTTGGAGACACAGTCAACCCAGCAACACTCGTTAAAGCAGGAGGTCTGTCGCACTGCGATGGTGTGGTCAGCAGCTAGTGGCACAACACCGTGGACTGACATGGTTCCAGGCACGGTGTTCTCGCACACCAGCTCTGGTACAGCGTCACGGCATCGGGCGACGTCAGTGACAGAGACACAGATGTAGTGCACAGACCCCTCCAACTCATTCCCTTGCTCAGCAAAGGAAGCAGCGTCAGTGATCTTGATGTTGCGCTTGACTGCCAAGTCCGCATTTCGCTTCGCTGCAGCACCAACGCCATCGCACGGCCCTTTGCCGTGGCCTGCCTCGAAGTACGTCCAGGTTGCACGGAGGCCGTTGAACAGCTGTTGGTGCTTGCACAGTATGCTGAAGATGGATTTGTTGCGATACTGTGAGCTCGGGGAGTCGGAGCAGTAGTGGATGGTGGTTAACTGGGGCAGGGTCTGCGCGACATAGACACAGAGGACTTCCAGAAAGCCAAGGATGGCGCCAGAGTCATGCTTGCGGTCGTCAGTTACCAGTGCTACACACCAGTGTGTGGTCACATCTTCTTCCCGGTGGTGAATGACGGCTGGATGGAGTGTGACTGGCTCCTTGGCGTAGTAGACGGCTTGGGGAGACTCCGGATAGGTCACCATCCAATTCTCCTCGAAGTCCATCTGGATAGTACACTCTGCTGGAGACATGGACTGACGGAGCTTGCGTACGACGCGGTGCTGGTGTTCTGCACGCATGCTGTGCTCCCGCATGGTGACGAACTCTTTGCCGAGGTCGGTGATGAACTTTTCTCTTGTAATAACCTCCTCCACTTATCGGAGCTTCATACACGTCTTACCATCCGGGCCGTACGGGACACTCACGCGCTTCCATGTTTCAACGCGGATCCCCGGAGGAAGGTCTTTGGCCCGGAGGTTCGCAGTGAACTCCTCAACGGTGGTCGTCCTGACGAGATCATCAGGGAGCACATACCACATCCCCACGGCACGGAGTTTGAGCGTGAAATTTTGGTGTTTGAGACACAGGCAAACACTGACCATGTTGAACTTCACAACCTTGATGTACCTGTGCCTCCGTCGCACATCGTTAAAGTATGTCCGGCCACAGGGGTGGTTAGGGTACTCCTTCTTGAATAGCTCATAGAGGTGTTCGGTGAATTCAGTTAGGATGACCTTTTGATGCTTTTTCTTTTTGATGGTGACTGTGTCCTTTTTGCCTGGCAGAGTGTATGAGTGCTCAGGTCGCTTCAGGAACTCAATAATGCGCTCCTCCATTCCCAGGAACTTCACTGTCCGGCAGTCAACCTTTCGTGGTCCAGACAGTAGGCAGCTGCGACTGAGTCCAGTGTCCATCATTAGCTGTGTGGTCAGTCGATGTGACTTAAGGGTTTCTGCTGGGAGCAGGGACTTTACAACCTCAACTCTTTTCATCCGGGGTGCGGTGGTCAGCTCTTCCATGACAAGGCTATAGAGCTCTAACCTCCGCCGATCAGTAAGGGCACTGTCACGTGGTCTCTCCTCAACACGGGGAACTCCTGCGTCCTGTGGAGCGCCGTCGCGGGGTTCAGCATCGCGGGGTCCCTCTTCAACACGGGGAACTCCTGCATCCTGTGGAGCGCCGTCGCGGGGTTCAGCATCGCGGGGTCCCTCCTCAACACGGGGAACTCCTGCGTCCCGTGGAGCGGTGTCACCATTTGCTCTGTCTGCGCATGATGGTGACCCAGGAATGCGGTTATGACGAGGGGCAACAGTCTGCTGTGCTGCCTTGGCAGCTCTATGTGCTTTGCGTGCAACACTTGTCTCCTGTTGTGTCCTGATATTGTCAATCGCAGACTTTAGGCGATCAATCTCCACCTCCATTTCTACTCAGTGTTGTGCCTCTAGCCTCTCTGCCTCCTCGCGTTCCCTCCGTTCTCTGGCTATACGGTTGTACAGCTTGACTTTTCGTGGTGTTTTGTTTGGCGAGCTGTGGTTCAACTCGCGGGATAGTACATCATTTTGGGTCGTGTCCTGGGGCGGTGCTATAGTCGTCGTGTTGGCGGATCTAGGGATGTCAGGGGGCAGTTGCTGGGTTGTTATCCGTGAAGATGTCCTCCGGGGCCGTTTGCTGTTAATTTAGAATGATAAAGTTAAACCCTACACATATGGATGCTTCAAAATATACAAAAATGGAGTGTTGATAAAATTCATCTAATATCTATCATACACCACTACTATTTTGTATTAGACCAGGATATTATAATAGGTTCTACAGTTAAGGAAGGAAGGCAATGCCAGGACCACAGCAGTAAATTTCAATAGCAAAACTACAGATCTAAGCTTCAACCACAGGAGCAAAAAGCAAAGCAGCACAACAACAAGGAAAGCAGCACAACAACAAGGAAAGCAACACAACAGCAACCGAACTATCCCTTGTTTTCTAAACTATTACTATTACTTATACCTCATTCATACTACGTTCATTTTGGCCCGCTTGACCACGCCTCTGCAAATCATTATCAAAGTGTCAATGTAGGTATTGTTATGGACAAAGTTATAAATTCAGATTTTTAGCAATTCAAAAACCTTTACTAGCCACATGTAGTTTGTATAGCATTTACTTAATGATAACATTTTACATGTATTACTGGAATATTAAGCTAATAGATGATGCATATCGGGGCCCTAGGGCTGTATATGCTGTATATACCTGAGCCGCGGAGCGGCGAGGGTATATACAGCATATACAGCCCGTGGGGCCCCGATATGCATCACCTAATAGGTTTATACCACCATTTCCTCCATTTTGTATCAATTTCTTACCTGAAATCCAAAGAATATAGCCAGGCGAAGACATTTTGTAAAAGCAAGCGATACGGCCCGGGTCAGTGCTCTGCGCGAAGCCATTGTTTTTGTTCCTTGCCGCTGTGTATACAGTCACTTTTCGTATCGAATCCAACCATGACACGTCTTCAAATTAAAACATACATATCCTTAGACATCCTAGATGAGTACTCCATGCTTGATATGTCCGATATATTCAAAATAAAGGAGAATCCATTGATTTTTCCATCGTAAGCGAGTCGCGGTCCGGCCATTCCCACCCGCCTCCTTGTCCGGCGAAAGTGTGTCAGTGGCCCGGATGTAGATATAGGTCATCCGCTCGCTGTACGAGGAAGACGCCGAAAATTTCGGACCGTGTTGGAAAATCAATGGATTCTTATTTATTTTGAATATATCGGACATATCAAGCATGGAGTACTCATCTAGGATGTCTAAGGATATGTATGTTTTAATTTGAAAACTTGTCATGGTTGGATTCGATACGAAAAGTGAGTGTGAACACGGCGGTACCCCTCCCGGCAAGGAACAAAAACAATGGCTTCGCACAGAGCTATCCGGGCCGCGACTCGCTTACGATAGAAAAATCATTGGATTCTTATTTATATCGAAGAAAATGGAGAAAATTAGCACGCATTCCTTGTCTATGGATCGAAAACTTCTTGGGATTTTAATATTATAACATGACAAGCTTGGAATCAATACGAAAACTGAATGGAAACGTACCACTAGGACCTAAGGTTAGAATTTATTTATTTTCGCATTGGATTTCATCACCGTTCAGTGTGGCGCTATGGCTAAGGTCTTCGCCTACCACCACTGCGGCCGGGGTTCAATCCTCATACGAGTTGGCACGATTTTTCACAAAGGAAAATGGCTAGATTAACTTTGTATAGGCGCCATAATTTCCAAAAAATATTCTAAGTCCAACTTGACCTCGAAAAAGTATATACCAAAAATTTCAAAAATGCACAAGGGTGGTATATGCAGAATAATGCACGGCTAAACTGCATATAAACCCACCGGAAGTGCCGAAATCGTGGTATAACATGGGATGAGAATTCACACACATAGCTTTTAACTTACTCAAGGTCTGCTACCATACGGCAGTGACGGGTTGGCCGTGGAGTGTCATCGTTGGAATCTGATAAGGGAATTGGACTTGGGGAACGGCACCTCTTCCTTCCTTGTTTCCGCTTGTCCTCCTGAAAAGATTCAACAAGAATTTGGGATTAAATTCAAAGTGTGATTACATGTGTGTGATTATTTATAATTCATCTCTTAATGTAAGATGCTGAATAGATGTAGACTTAGTTCAATGCACACCAGTCAAATAAGTCAAAATGGCTTTTTAAATGTCAAATTTCTTACCTCGGGAGGTTCCTCCTCATCAGGCGAGGACATGGACACGGGTTTGTATTTGACCGGCTTCTTCTGGCCTTTCGTCTTGCCAAGGCCCTTCCCCTTTGACGTTATGCTTCTCTTGGGAGCCTCCTTTTGTGCTGGTGTTGAGCTGGCCTTACCTAGTCGTCCCCTCCCAGGTGTGAACAGGGCCACCTGAAACAGAGAATAATTAGTTCCATATTTTCAAAATTTCATGCAGTAGTGGTAAGAGGAACAACACGCCACGTTCAATCACCTTATTTTCAAATAATGAAATCATGTGTGTGTCTCATGGATCTCAAATATTAAAAGGTAAATGATGGAACTACATTACCTGTAGACGGGATGTATTGGGGGTTGAGGTTTTGTCACGGCCTTCCTGTGATGTACCTGGTTGCGGATCATCGTGCACTGCAGCTTCTCCCAGTTTGTCCCGTAGACGCTTCTTTGCAACTCGCAGTTTGGTAAGCTCCCTTTCGTGCTGCTTCTGTGCTTCCGTGTGAGCTGCCTTCATTTTCTCTCTACTCTGCTTCTTGTGAGAGGCTTCATCTGCATTGTGCTTTTCCTCCCCCTTCTTTTCCTTAGACCGTTGTCTGGCCTCTTTCGATATGACCTTTCGATCCTTTTTCTGGTCCGGAGGCAGCGGCTTCCGGCCCATCTTCTTAAAATACAAGGAATGATTACCATAAGAACGAGTTGTATCAAAGTAAATTATGCAGTATTATACTCATAGGGCTTGATAAAGTTGAAATTGAAGTATGTAGTGGGGATAAATCAACATTACTATCAAATACTAGTACCATAGGGGCATATTGTATCAAAATATGGGGGGTCTACACCGAGCCTTTGTGATGATTTGGATCGAAAATGTGAAATTGTAACGTCCGGTACCAAAATGATTATTGCCCCTGACATGGGTAAAACAGTCCTAATGTATGGAAATTGTGGCTGGGCTACCTCTAAATATATTCTACTTACATGGAAACACAGGATTGCCAGCATATCACCCCTAATTTACCACATTTTGGGGTATTTTCTAATTTCCGAGACTTACGGTAACGTCCGGTACCAAAATCCATTTTGCTCGTATTTGACCCACCAAATGAATATATATTGTGTTTGTAATACTTGGAAGAGGTAGGGGGCATGCCTAAGAATAACAAAATACAGTAGGACATCATTTCAAGCCATATTTCTGGTTTCGGTGAGGGTTAAACGGTCCAAATCGAAAAGGTACCGGACATTACATGAGTCTGTACTACAAAAAAGGTAGAATTTCTATCAAATCAGGTTCACAAACCACCCCAAGCAATACACACGGCTCCATTCTTTCAATTTACACCACTAAATGCAAGATTTGATCCAAAACAACGACAGTGTAAGCATTTTGGTGCGCCGAGAATTTTGGTACCGGACGTTACCGTTTGACATCGAAAACATACGGACATAGTCTGGGGCTTGCCCGGTGCAAAATTCTCGGCTGACACCGACAACGCCATGTTATTTTGATGGATTACGTCCATATCAATCAAAATATAATTAATTCAACCACCTATGATACATAATCGATACACAAACATCCTTTTCTATTGCGATCGGGGGCTTAACTCACCTTTCTTGGGGTTTAGAAGGAAGATTTTGGAGGGTTGCTTTGGGAAAATCTTCTTAAACTTGTTGTGGTCTGACGCGGAATTAACTGGGTTAAAGTTCCCGGATGTAGGTTACAACCTCCGGTCGTCTGACGTCATTTGACAGCATCTTCTTTCCCGCCCTGATTTTTTAGGTACCGGACGTTACATGATTCATATTTTGTGTATCGAAGCAAGTTTGGAGGTGTACGGGGGGATTATGGATATTCTTTTGGTTGACGATTGAAGAAAATGATGTTTTGAACATAGTTTGATCCGAAAAGAAACTCAATTTGTACTTATTTAGCTGTGAGGGACAAAAATGTAAATGTAACGTCCGGTACTTTTATCAGAATTATTTTACATGGGTGGCTCTCACACGGAGGCAAATGCCAATACACACACAATCTTTTCAGGATATTTGGTGGGATGGACAATATTCCTATGGGTAATAACAAAATATTTGTTGCCCCTTTTTTTCACTGAGCTATTTACGATTTAGATTTTGGTACCGGACGTTACAAATTATACTTTTCCATATTCCGAATCACCTGAGGAAAAAAATACACTTACTAAGATGTCCAAACATCCTGGAAATGATACCTGTGATCATATAGGATACAAAAAGTGACATTGGGATACTTCAGGAGTTCTTAATTCAACACAGTACACTTGTAAAAATTACAAAAATTACAAAAACCACAATTTTGGGCCTTTTTTCGACTTTAGCGGGTCGCAACTCTGGGAATTTTCAACTAATCTCAACAAATCTTGGTTTTTCTGAAAGCCCTAAGTGTTTTCTCCCAAATGAGACCATGGAAGACAAGATTGGTTCACAACTTTTTATTCCAGAGTCATGAGAGTCCAAAATGACCTCAAAAACAGCAAATCTACTGGTTTCTGGCGACTTGACCCACATGATATAATACTCCACCTCCCCTGAAGAGTGAGTGAGTGAGTAATAGATGTTTAACGCCATTTCGACAACTAAGGTCATATTCATGGCGAGAACTACATTACACAATTTCACAGAGGAATGTGTCAGTGCCCGCGCATATGTGCATGACACACATCCTGAGGGGATAGCAAAGAGAAGATATAGACCCTTTTAAGTGGGCTAGGGAAGCCCGCCCCCGAAGAGAGGCGAAACTCCGTCATTTCGCAGAGGGAATGTATAGCATCTCTTTTTTTTACCTTATGCCTAATTTCAGACTGTATGTATGAGGATTTGAAGTTATAGGGAGTGCTTCAAATACAAATTTTGTGGTAGAGCTTGTCAGTACAACATTATTATTTTTGGGTAAAAATAAATTTCCTTAACTCTAGGTGTCTTACCATAAATTGTGCAACTTTCTGGTTTGGATGCCAAAGAGACCTAAGTATGCTTGACTTACAACATAGCTTGAAGTTGCATTCATTTTCTATAAATGGTGCATGTGCAATTGTGACCCATCCTAACAAAGTGGTACTGAAGTCGCACATCTAGAAACCTAGACATGGTCTTTTCAAGGGGTATAGTGTCAAAAAATATCAGATTTCTCAAAATTGATATTTTAGCACTTTTCTAACATATGGGTAGATATCTTTCAGAACTCTTGGTTACTAAACTAAATCTAAGCCCCAAATGTCTAAAAGGCATAGCAATAGTTTTCATGGTTATAAAGAATTACATAGGAATTATATAGGATTCATAAATTATCATATGTTTAATATGTCAATTATCTCAGTTAAATCAATTTGTGATTGATTTGACTAAATTTATGGGCAGAAGATCTGTAGAGGACCACATGGTTCAGATATGCAAGTGTTATATACCAAATGAAAGCCCTTAGTGAGCTGTAAATGAATATGCCAATAACTAAACATTTTGTATGTGCGACTTCCGAACCATTTTGTAAGGATGGGTCACAATTAGGGTACAAAAATACAAATTAGTGTACAGTTGCATGCAAATGTGCAAAAATTGGGGTACAATGTACGATCTAGTGTGCAAACATACAATTTTAGCATGCAATTGGGTACAAACTTACAATCTGGTGTGCAAACATACAATCTTAGCGTACAATTGGGTACAAATGTAGAATCTAGTGTACAAACATACAATTAAGTGGCAATTGGGTACAAACGTACAATCTGGTGTGCAAACATACAATTTTAGTGTACAATTTTGACAGTGGGCCGCTGCTTAATTGGCTTTTCCCTAGCATTTCATGGAGCATCCCGCCGGTATGCTTCTAGAGCACATGTTCCTGTAAAAAGATTTTTCAGGTTAATATCTTCTTTTTTTCCTTTTTTTTTTTGGTGTATAATATTTTCTTATACTTTTCTACACTTTACACATTTCATTTTTTTTTCTTTTTCACTTTCTTGGTTACCTAATTTGTGCTTCTTTATGTAAACCTTGGTGTAGTATACAAGTGCTAAATTTTGGTCCAAAACTGCCTGAGTTATCTACCTTGCGTGTTTCATGCATACTAACTTGGAATTTGTACATTTTCTGAATTATTTGTACAATTGTGCCTGTATGTGCGTATTAATCATCAAGATTTTGTGAGAATACCATAGCTTTTCATATTATACATTTAACAATATGGCTGTGTATTTTTAGGGGAAATTTCCTAATTCTAGATAAATTCATTGAAAGTGAAGGTGTGTGTCAGGTGTGAGAAGTCTTATCTCACCTTGATGTGCTGATGAAGTGGTGACACCTGAGTTGTTAAGGTGTCAGGTTCTGACATGTGGCTGGGCCAGTGCTCAGCTTGGTGTCAGTGGACAGCTCAAGGTGGTGGATGGGTCTTTAAAAGGTGAGAGTGGCTTGGTGGGAGGATCAGTCTTCTCTGTGCATTCTACCTGTATACACCATGGCACATTACCAGGCATTTGTGTATAGTTTACCTGTCTTTGAGGTAATGACTGTAGGAAGCTCGGCTAGGGCTAGGGTGGAAGCTAGCCAGGCTCTGCACATAAGTTATGTCTGTCAGAACTACCGGGAGATTTCTGGTCATGGTGATGTTATCATAAGTGCATACCATAACAGGTATTTCTTGGGCTCTGCCATACGCCTGGGGGGGGGGACCACTTTGGCCCTTTTAGCCGAGTCTCTGGTCAATTTAGGTTCCTGGTTTATAGACCTGAATCTTGGTCCTCAAGAATGCGTGCTATGGGACTACCTGACTGCTGTCAGCTTCATTGACTTCAGTGTGTCTGGGGATCCTATGGCCACGGCAGAGAATGCCCTAGGATCTTTGGAGGCTCGGCTCGTCGAGTGGGATCACGATCACAGACACCTGCTTGGATCGAGTCCCTGCCTTCCTGTTGCTGCAGAACCTGAGGCTCTGTGGTGAGTCGTGTGACCTCTCCATGGGTGCCAACCCGATACCAAAAAGGACCCTTTTCAGGGCCAGCCAATCATTTAAAAAGTTTTGAGATCTGTCTCGTGGTGTAATATCTCCTGGTGGTGTACTGGGGGAAGTCTAGTCTGTGGGAAGCCAGGCTGTTTCCACAGTCACAGGGGAGGGTTGGTGGTTTAGAAAATTAGCAATAGTCTGCATGTTTGACCTTGTGGTCTCCTCCTGTTGTTCATCAATAATTATATCTGTTGTATTTTCCAGTGCTGTCATGGTCACTGGGCTGGTGCCACAATCATTTTGGAGAAGCATGGAGTAGTACAGTCCTTTGTTCTTAAGGGCTGGTATGGTGCTGAACCTAGTGCGCCATGGTAGGTGTATCACCTGAGGGAGGTGATAAGCAAATTCTCCTCTCTGTGTTGTTATAACTGCTGGTCCATTTCAGGTAAATATAGCCTTGGGTAATGGGAAGGTTTTAACCACTATATCCTTATAAGCTGGGGCAGCTGCTGATTTATCCTCATCAAATTCATGTGGTATTGGCCTCAGAGGTAGCGTGAAGTTGGAGTCTCCACAATATATTTTGAAATACACTGTGGCGTGTGTGCGCTTGGCTAGGTTCTTTTTACCACAGTGTGTCTGTGCGAATTTCTTAAGGTACTTCATTATTCTGTAGGCTGAGTAGATGGTCAGGCTGAATAGTATAACAATTATCAGGGTGTGGGTTTCCTGAATTGTGAGGAAAGGGGTGTGAGTTTCCTTGGTACCCAGCTAGCACAACTCATGCAATTTACATCATTCTTACGTGAAAACTCATGTTATTTACGTAAAAAAGACATCATTTGGATGAGTAGTGCTAGCAGGGAAGTCAGTAGTAGCCCAAGCTGTTGTATATCTGGTAGCATAATCTATGCAGACTTGTATATGTTTGTTTCCCCTGGCAGTTGTGGGAAGTGGTCCCACCGCGTCGAGGTTTAGGAACTTCATTGGTGAAGCCATGTAGGGTAAAGTGACCATGAGTCGTCCACTTGGACCTCTGTGCAACCTCTGACTTTTTCTAAGGTCTGTGCTATAGTAAGCTAACTTGTGGGGGGCATCAAAAAATGGTTATGAAAATCAACCTGATGTATTTGTCTTTCCAGCAAATAGGGTTACAACTCCTATATGTATGCCCATCAGTCTCTATAGGCCGTCACTATCCTAGCGATGTGTATTTTCCTTCATCAGTACCTTGAGTCGGCCACAAGTACCTTGAGTCAGCCACATCATTTCATGAATCAATTACTGTGTAGGAGAGTGTCTATTGTGTACTTAATGCAAGAAAAGGGCAGATTTCAGGTTTACTGATAACTGACAGGGTGTGAATGTAATCAATGTACAATATTTAGTTAAGGCTAACTCTCTTTAGTGACTCCTTGGGTGGTATTGCAAGTTTATTCTCATTTACTAGTTACACTGTAATATAAGTGGTTCACACATTGTCAGAAACCCATCTCCATTTGCATGGATATCATCCCAAACATGCTCTCTTTGATAGCCTGTGGAAGGTGGTACATCCAAAGTGCCAAAGATGGTAAGATAGCAGATAGCTGCATCTCCCAACCCTTTTCCAATATAAATAGCAAAAAATCCTCTAAGGGATCATTGATAATTCCAATTTGGCACCACTAAACATGCAAAATGGACGACTCAAGGTACCTGGACGACTCAAGGTCACTCTACCCTAATCTCTCACTGTCATTGGTGTTTTGTGTGAGTGTACTTGCCTTTTTGCTGTGAGGCAAGTGTGGCAGGTGGAAACATATTTGGTTGTGTCTGCTAGCATAGACTTCCAATATACCTTAGGTCGGAGTGCTGACATCATCCTACTTGAACCAAGATGGCCACCAGTAGGTGAGTCATGGAAATACTGTAGTGTACTTGTTACCCATTGCTGTGGTATAACAATTTGAAGTGGTACAGTATTGGTTTTTCTCCAATTTATGGGGCATATATGGACTAATGTACCATTTACCAAGGTGTATGTCTGGCCTTGGTTGATGATTCTATTTCCTTGTGCTTTTGGTGCAGGCAAGGTGCCATCCTCAAGATATTTATGAGGGGCAATAGTTCCTTGTCCTTTCTTTGAGATGGATGTGTCGGGAATCTGATCCAGTAATTGTGGCATGGACTGGAAAAAGGGGTCTTAGAACCCTCTGCACTAAGACCCCTTTTCGCAGATCGTGTCACAATTGATTTATATCTAGCACATGTTGTTTTATTCTGTCTCTTTCTTTTTCTTTTTCATCGACTATTGGCCTATCTTGTGCCTTTTGTTGGGGTGTGTCACTCTTGTTTTGGTGTGTAGGCTCCTTTGGAGGGCCTATTCTCGCCTTGGTGGGAGTGGCAACCTTTTTCTTTAAAGGCACAATTTGCTTTTTGTCATTCTTCTGTCTCTCAGAGTTCTTTGATTTATTAGATGCAGTGTCTTTTGTGACATTTTTCCTGGCAGGTGGGGTTTTGGTAAGTTTGTTTCCTGTGACCTTTTTCTCATTTAGAATAGTTTGTGATTGTGTGGGGGGTTTTGGTGTGCCCTCCTGAATCATTTCTCTAGTCTTTGAGCGTATGGTCATAGGACACAAATGGTTTGATGTTTCCTCTCCCTGCATTGATTCAAAGAATCTGACTGATTTGGAAGTTGCTTGAGTAATGGCATATAATGTGCCAAACTGAACTCTTTCTCATAGTTTGGATATCTGAGAAGAGCATTGGTACAGAGGGCATGCTTTAATGCTTTGAAAGCATTATCTGCCTCCTCTGTCCAGACAAATGCTTTGAGATGTGTCTGTAGATCGTACAATGGTCTAGCAATTTGGGCATAACCTTTGATAAACTTTTTGAAGTATTGGCATAGTCCTGTGAAGGATCTGACATTTTTGACTGACTTCGGTGTTGGGAAAGTTTTGATTGATTCTACCTTTGTGGGAGATGGTTGTAGTCCCATGGGTGTGACTCTCATTCCCAAGAAGTCTATTTTGTCTATGAAGTATTCACATTTTGATTTCTTCAATTTGAGTTTACCAATTCTTAAGCTGTTGAAAACATCTTCCAGGTTGTGGAAGTGTTGTTCGATCGATGGTGATAATACTAATATGTCATCTAGGTATGGTAGGGCACATTTGTATTTGGGTTTGTTCAGAATCAATGTTACTAGATGGCAAAATCCCGCAGGGGCGGTCGCAAGTCCCATCGGCATCCTTTGGTAGACATATTTTTTGTCATTTGCTATGAATGCGGTTTTATGCTGGTCCTCCTCTCTTATAGGAATTTGAAAAAATCCCTGTTGGGCATCTAGCTTACTGAATACTCTTGGTCTGAGTGACCCTATCATGTCTAGAGTGTCATCGGCCCGGGGTGTAGATAAGGCTTGATTGATCGTATTCTGGTTCAGATGACGAAAATCTGTTACGAGCCTATGGCCTCCTGATGCTTTTTGTACTAAAAAGGATCTGGATGCCCAGGGGCCCTCAGCACATTCTCTTAGAATGCCCTGCTGTACTAGCCTTTCACATTCTTCCCCTATTGCGGCCTGTTTTTCTGGTGTTTGTCTATATGGAAGGAAATGACATGGTACTGCTTCAGGTTTTACATGTATAGAGTGGGTATACAGGTGTGTGGCACCAATGTCTTCATCTTTTCCTACAAATATATCATCATACTTGGTCAGCAGTGATTCTAACCTATCATGCTGATCTTTTGATGTGAGCACAGATTTTGGTGGAACATTCTCTTCCAATTCTGGCTCGAGGTCATGTGCCTCACTTTGTACAGCTGCTATTTCAGAGAGTCTGATTGAGTTAGGTTCAGGGTCAGCATATGTGGACTCCCAGTCTGAGTCTGTGTCACTGAATGGAGGTTCATCCTCAGGCCATAAGGCTGAGATGGATTGATCAATGTGTGTGGTAGTGTCTGACACCGGTTGAGGTTTTTCTAAATCAGATTCCTTGACTTCCTGAAATAGAGCTATGATGGCACCCTTTTTGATTTTATGTGGGCGCCTGCTGGTGTTGAGTAACACTAGGGGGTGTTTGTTATTTTCCCTGGGGGTTACTGCTGCCCTTTGAACTAGGTATGGGGCATTGTGATTTCTCTGGAGGTTATCTACTACTCCAGTTTTGCCTTGCAGTGATTGAGTAGATGTGACTTTACCCGATACTACAAGTTCAGAGAATGGAGGGATGGTAAAATCCCTCACTGCCCTAATGGGTTTGAGAATTTGTTCAGGATCAACATTAAATTCAATTTGAGATTTTGTAGTGCTTAAGAAATCTGTGCCGAGAACAATGGGCTCTGTGAGGTTGGGAATTACAGCAAATTGGTATTGAAATCTGACACCTTGGATTCTAAAAATCAGAATAGCTGAATGTCTAACATGACACACTGATCCATCTGCCAAATGGATGTTGATTTTTGACTCTTTAGTTGGATATGGAATCTCTTTTGGAGATCCATGAGGAATGCTTGTCTGACACAGGTGATAGGTGGGGGTTACTCTGTTGGTTCCCCTGGTAACCTCTTGTGTTGGGTTTGTAATCCTCCTGATGTGAGTTGGAACCCTGGTTATATTGACCAGAGTTGCTGTAGTGACCAGAGTTGGAACCCCGGTTGTTGTAGGATCCAGAGTTGTTGGATCCCTGGTTGTTGTAGGCACCATTGTTGTTGTAGGATCCACTGTTGTAGTTCCTATGTGGACTATGGCTTCTGCTGTTGGATCCTTGGTTATTATAGGATCCCGAGTTGTTGGAACCCTGGTTGTTGTAGGAACCATTGTTGTTGTAGGATCCACTGTTGTAGTTCCTATGTGGACTATGGCTCCTACTGTTGGATCCTTGGTTATTATAGGATCTGCCATTACTTGGGGTTCTATTTCTTCTATCACTGTATGAAGAGTTACCATTGTTGGAGTTGGATGAGCTGTTGTCTTTTCTACTGTTGTGACCTCCCCGGTTGTTGCTGTTGCCCCCTCTACCTCTACCTCTGCTGGAGTGGTAGTTGGGCTCATAGTTATTTCCTCTATATCTACCGGTAGGGTCTTTGGATACAGCCTTAGCTTCCTGCTGCCTTACATGGGCACTAGACATTAGGTTAACATCTTCTTCCTCTGAACTAGTGGTGACTTCCTGGGCCTTTCTCTTAGTAGGCTGTGGGTTAGACTCCTCATCCCTTACTTTCCTAGATTTATCTTGGGTTTCAGCTTCTAAGGCTAGTTCTAGGGCTTGGTCAAAAGCGTCTAACTTCTTACTTTGAAGGGCTATAGCGATCCAGGGCCTCATGCCTTGGGTGAATGTTCTAAATAAGGTATCGTCCTTTAGGCATTGGGCATTACACACTTTTCTGAGATACATTGCATAATCAGATACAGGTTCATCTATCTCTTGTGCACGGAGTGCAGTCCTGGAGATAATATTGTCTTGAGTAGCAAAATACTCTTTTAGTTCATGTACTACATTGGACCATGTCAACTTATCAGGTGTGGCACTTTCCTTGAAGGTTTCAAACCAAGCCAATGCTTGTCCTTCAAGGTACTTAGGTAAATATGTTACCATGGTGTCACTGTCTGTTACTTTGTACCTGTCCTTCAGATACTCTGGGAATTTGTGATCAATAAATAGTGCTGTTGACATGAGTGGTGATGGGTGAGAAAAAGTTTTGGGTTTGGTTACCTCATGTTGCCTGATCTTCCTGTTGTTGTGTTGTTGTCTGTCTAGGATCCTGGTCATGTTGGACATCATGGAGATCATGACATCCTCCTTGGATCCATAGGCAGATGGTGTGATGATAGGTGTGGTGGTGGGTGTGGGAGGCTGTGAGGTCTGAGTTGATACCAGCTTCATGAGATCTGCTATCTGTTGTTGTGCCTGTTCTAGGGCCTTCCGATGGTCATCTAATTCAGCATTCCTTTGTGCCACCTGCTGACTGAGGATCCTCTCCCTTTCTTTTGAGGCAAGGGCATGAACATCATGTTGGGCTTTGTTTGCTTCTAGGGCAGTAACTGCATCTTGGATGGTCTTCTCATAGGCCCTTATCTTCTCAGCTGCCTGATTGGGTTAAGGACCTTCATCAGCGTCGGCCATGGTGGAAGGTGTGGGATCACTGGTGTGTTGTAGGTATCACTGATATGTTGGAGATCACACTGAGAATGGCATTGGGGAGACCTCACTGATGTTTGGGAGACCTCACTGATGTGTGGGAGACCTCACTGACGTGTGGGAGACCTCACTGACATGTGGGAGACCTCACTGACATGTGGGAGACCTCACTGATGTGTGGGAGACCTCACTGACGTGTGGGAGACCTCAATGACATTTTTTGGAGACCTCACTGATGTTTGGGAGACCTCATTGATGTTTGGGAGACCTCACTGACGTGTGGGAGACCTCACTGACGTGTGGGAGACCTCACTGACGTGTGGGAGACCTCACTGACGTGTGGGAGACCTCACTGACATGTGGGAGACCTCACTGACATGTGGGAGGTCTCACTGGTGACCTTTTGAACATGGTGGCAAGGTCACTGGGTGGGTGGAGTGGGTTTTTATGTGTGTGTGATTATTCTTGGTAATGTTGCCAGCTTGGCTAATGAGAGCTTGTGAAATTTGGGATCTTAGTAGGATGTTCTCCACCACTTTGTCATACTAGTAATTGTGCATGATCAAGTTTGTCATATGAGAAATATCATATGACTAGTGGTATATAGTGTAAGTACATCAAGCTCTTATAATGTGTTATTTCCAGTTAGCACTGGTTTATTCAGCTTTAGGCAGACATGTAAGAATATCAGTTACACACATGTTAATATGCAGGTAATTTCCACATACAGTAAATATACAATTGTTTATAAAGTATAATGTTCTTTTCCACTCCACCTGTGAGGTAATAATAATAATAATACAATGTCCAGTATAGTTCTAGGTGGGTTCCCACACCTAGCTCCTGACCTGCTGCTTAGAGGAATAATATAATAATGTTCAACTTTACCCTCTGGTAGGTGTCTTGTAGCAGGTATACTCTGGCCACTAGTGGTTCAGTCCTATGCCTGTCTGGCATAGTCTAACCCAGCATAGTGTAGAGCTATAGCAGGTAGCAGGAGTGTTGACTGGAGATGTTACCTCTAGGGTGGTTCTGGTGATTCTGCTTTCTAGGAGGAGCAGCCAGTGGTATTTGTACCATTTCCTTGCTTTGCTCCTCAGACTGACTGGAGCCAGTGGCATCTGCCTAACTCTGCAATTGTTTGAGGGGAGTCTTTCATGTGTCACTGGGTGCACAAAGGACCCCCATGGATGCCGCCATGTCCCCCATTGTCTTGGTCGGTTTGGCATGTTAAGACCCTCATATCTCGGTCGTTTACGCCGCCATTTTGCGCATGCGCGGACTTGTCAACGCCCGCTTTCTGGGCGCTTAACTTGCGCTGGTTTGTCTGTAGCACATTCGGAGGTCGAATTAGTCTACATGGTGTAAGTTCCTTAATAATAGGAGTTCCACCTTGTTCTTGAGCTCATTTTTACCGCCTAATTATGGCCTTTCCATAAATGCTTTGATATCTGACCTAGGTTGCTCGGGAGCGACGCTAGAGCGACTGGAAGATTATGGCATCGTGACTTATGTAATCTATTGTTTAGTGTTTGGGTGCTCAGACACTCATGACGGCGTCAGTGGTGCCCAGGCACCCATGACGGCTGTTTGCATTCACTTACAAGTTATTAATTTGTGCACTGAACCATGAGGTCGCTCTGCTTTGACCATTAGATCATTATATTGTGTAGTGGACCATGAGGTCGGCCTCTTTGGTGATGTAACCTATGTATCCTTCCCCTAGCTGGTGTGCAGTGGGGCATGAACGCTCTCATGGATATACAATCAATGTGTACAGCCGACGATCTTTCCAGAATGGTCACGGTTTCGGTGGTGCCCTCTTAGGACTCATGCGCTCAGCCACACCCCTTTTGATCTCCAGACAGATTGCACTACGGGTGTAGAGTGAACCTTATAAAGGCGGGTCAGCTGAGGGTGGAGCTCAGTTTTGGCACGGCACTGACGGAGACCACAACGATACTGCTCTACTTGGTGTATGACAACGTCGTTGAGCTGACCAGAGATCAACATCCCATCACAGACTACCACATGAACTGAAGACAAGAAAAAAGTGCATGAACACACTTGAAATAGACAAATTGTTGAAGGATAACATTCACACAATACATCATTTCCTAGGTGTTTTCTCTTGTGACACTATCCCCAAGCAGCCTATCAAGAACACTTGTTTCGTGAGTAACCATATCCTCAACATTTACCAGGTCAACATTGGGTGGCTTTTTAGGTGTCGAGGACAGGAGAGGTGCACTACTTTGATTCATTCGTCTTACCTCCGATGAGTGCAGAGTTCTTAGCATTCCTGAAGCGTTCTGCCCCTTCCAAGTGGCAAAGAAACCATGTTCAACTCCAAGACACTACTGCTGACACCTGTGGCCCTCATTGCATACATTTCCTGATTGAAGCATGTCGAACAAGAAACCCCAAGAAATGTGTCATGTGGGTGAGCAAAAACCCAAAACTGAGCAACTGGTCGGTGAGTCAGAGGCTCGCAATGATGATGATGTGAAGATTTCGTAAAAAAAGAGGAAACGGGATGCTGCAAGCGTCTACAATTCATGCAGACAAAGGTCTTATATCTGGCCGAAATAGTGTTGGATTTATCCAAACTAGTGCAATGTATGATGGAGAGACTCTGCAGTCTGTTAGGACGAAAGAAAAAATGATTGATTAAAAATGCTGATTTCATGAAAATAAAAAAAATGAAAATGATTTATTTTGTTGTGTTTTATTTCATACATAACTTATTTAAAAACAAAACAAAAAAAACTAGTCGACAAGGGAACACGTGGCTACACCAGGTGCTATTGTTTACAAAGAAGGCGGTCATGTGACTGCACTTATCCCCTAATTAGGTCATGTTACAATGGTTACCAGAATGCTGGCCTCTGATTGGCTGAGCGGTGGTTACTAACCCCCTAAGTAGGTCATGTTACCAAGGTTACCAGAATGCTGGCCTCTGATTGGCTGAGAGGTCATCACTAATCCCCTAAGTAGGTCATGTTGCCATGGCAACGGTCACGTGACCAAATGGAGGCCTCTGATGGACTGCATCCCGAGTGAGTAATATCCTGTAGTTAGCTATAGTCCCTTTCGGATACATACTATACTACTTGTGTAATTTGTGCCGGTTGCTCTGTGGCGCACTGGGAGCTCAAAACACTCCTGGTCACCTAACTCCCTTAATAATGGAGGTTTTGACACCGGATTAAGACCATGAGATGCGCCTCATCCGGGCACATCTGGGTCAGGTCTGAAATCTGGCCTGTAACTTCCGTGAGACGGCGTAAACGCCGCCGGAAGTATATGACACCATCATCTCAGTAGCCTTTGTTGGTCTTTGGTGCTCAGCAGCCTGTGATGGCGGTCTCTGGTGCTCAGGGGCCTGTGAACCATTAGGTTGGACCTTTTGGTCCTTAAACAATTAAATACACTATTGTTCATGGGCAGTGGACCATGAGGTCGGTCACTTTGGTCCTTTACATTACATATTCACCTGTCTGGTGTTTAGTGGGCCGTGAACACTCATATGTATTAATTCCAAATTTTATATGCATTAATACAATCATATGCTACAATTTATGGCCTTATCAAAGTGTACATGATACTTTCACAGCCAAGCTGCAGGTCCCTCGCAGAAAAAAAAAATCAGCTTTATATCACATTGGCAGTCACCAAGAAAATAAAAACAAATTGTTGAAAATACCCAAAAAATCTCCCTGTCAGATCCATAATCTAAGTATCGTAAATTCCCTTGTATAAGCCGCACCCTCGTATGAGCCCCCCCCCTAAGTTTGTGGGGAAAAAATTGAAAATGGTATAACATTTTTCCTTATCAATGGATTTTCAAAATTCAAAAAGCTATGGGAACCTAGGGGGCCTCCATATTCCTCTATGGTGCTGGAACAATTGGGAAAATATACCCTTGCTCCATCCTCGTGGGTTGGGTTCTGGTACTAGCTGCAGCTTTTACACGGGAATTTGCGGTAATTCTATGTAAATGGCCTATAGGAATGCTCTAAACAAAGGCTGTGGCTTAAGGATGGGTATCTAACACATTAAAACATCACTCTAGACTTTGTATTGTATGCCCAAGTCGTGGCTTATAATTCCTTCCACTCATGGTGTGGATTATAATTATGCATGTGTGGCCTTCAAGCAGGAATTTAGAGTAGTTATTCCTCCTCAACCAGATCTCTGTTATGATGGAGTGTAAGAGACTCTATAAGGTGTCATGATTTTATATATACACAGTGCCACTCTACTGTTGGCCTTTCACATGAGAATAGTAAACTTGTTGATTGTTTACAGGGCCCCAAACATGAGCCACAGCTTTAACGGGAAACCCAAGCCCATGTGTATGCCCTCTAGGATGTCCCTGAACCCAGGGTGCACCTTATATGTGGGATATAACTGAATTTAAATTCTATTAGACAGCTTACAATCAACCCCCAGGTTTGCCCTAGAGACTTATATGAAAGTCACGCTTTGCCTCATAAGAGACAATGCCTTACTGAGAAAAAAAATGATAAAGTATCAGTTCTACCCCCCCTCCCAACCAGAAACACAACATTTTTTTCTTTTTTTTTTTGGTCCTAAGGTTAAAACTGCAATTTAAACATAAAATAATGTAACGAACAAATCCTTTTTTATGTAAGAAAAACGTTTAATGGCATTGTAAACAGCTTTGATATAAGACAGAATACAATCTATTGTATTCCTGGGCCTACATAATATCTTACAATAAGGAGCTACAGCTACTATTTGGGCTAGTTTTCTATTTTATTGTGTTCTTGTAGTAATTGACAAATGTGACATATTTCTTTTCGAAATTTTCATGGGCAGCCTTTATTTCTGGATGGGTAAAATATAATAAAACATGTCGTACATCCTGAGTTACATGACGGTGTTTACACATGGTGTTAGTCAGTTTCTTTGATTTATAACTTCTGGACCAGCTATTCGAGGTACAAATGCTGACTTTGCATAGTTTTTTGACATAATGTCTAATGCGGGGTGAACACTAGTCACAAACAGTGCAATCGGAGGAAGACTCGGCCCATTTCACCCTCTAGAGGGTCTTGCCAAACGAAAACGAGGAAGTGTGTCTCTAAATATTTTCAGAGAGTACTGAGGTAAATGTGTATAGCATAACTCGTTCTTATAGTATTGACAAAAACGTTACAGCAAAATGCATGGAAAACTCTTTTTGAGTTGTAAAAAAAACGTGCATGTTTCATAAAATCTTTTGGCAACACGAAAACGAGCACGTTTTCTTTTTTAATTCACGTTTAATTTTTGGCCCTCCTGGGCCCTGTGAGTTATCATCTACAGCACTGTGTGTCCCAGTGATGTAGATGATAATTCAGTATACAGTGTTGAATTGAGTGGTACACTATTTGCCCCATCAATTCATCAAAACATGCATTTAAAGGCCTTAAGAAGTCCACTGAATAAATCCTCTTTGGTCACTGTGGGAGAAAGGTTTTATTGAGATAGCAATCCTCCCAACTCTGATAAGTAACTACCTCGGGGGTTTCGAAAGCAACATGATTTGTGGGCGGGGGGGGGGCAATGCAGTCCAGGTGGGATGCTTTGAAATTTTCAAACACTTAAAGCGAATCACTTTGATTTTTTAGAGGGTTTAGGGGCATGCCCCTGGTAAAATTTTCCTGCTATTTTTTTTTTTTTTTTGGGGGGGGGGCAAAACATAGTCTCACCCCCTTTGGTCCGGGATGGAAGCTGATATAACAAAGAAATGAAATTTAAAGTGTTGCTTTATAAGTGTGACCTGATGTAAATATATAGATTAAGATTCACTCTGACCTTGAACAAACATTGGTTGTTTGAGGCCCGCACAAAGCTTGTCAATAAGTGACCTCGTGCTTATGTAGGCCAACGTCATTGTGTTAGGTATATTACCTGTCCAAATACGGGTGTATCCTTCCCCTCGCCACATCAATTAGTCTACATCAGCGTGTGTATATGGCGGCCTACCCCTCGTATCTCTCCTGCATGTAGACGGATTGATGGGGAGAGGCGTAATGTGCACCGGTGTTTGGACAGAGAAGATACACACTTGACAAACAAGAAAAATGTGGCAAGGACCACGGATAGCAGTTGTCAGTCCTATCCGTGGTCCAAGCCCCATTTTTCTTGAGCTTGGGGGGCTGGGGCAGGTGGGAACAACGAGTGTTCATTACGCCTATTTATCAACGGGTGGGGTGGTGGGTTTGAAAATTCTCCGCTCGTCATTTGAAATTTAAATCTAGTCACTGACTTTGAAGTTTGATATAATGGAGTGATCATTTTTTAACAACAGGGGGGCTGGTGGGTTTGCGAGGGGACGCATGAAAAAATCGCATGCGAACATGCGCAGGCTTTTTCACTGAAAACAGGTGAAATAATTTTGACCCCCCTGGTCAAGGGGTTGAAAAAATTCTGACCCCCCTGGTCAAGGGGTTGAAAAAATTTTGACCCCCCCCCTCAAAGGGGACTGATAACAACCTTGGTCTCTGGGAAGTTTCCAACTCAAGGACCTATGTCTCCCCACGTTTGCATTGTCATTCTAGTGTGTACAAAGATCAAACTACTATGTGACAGTCTCTTAGTGATATCACCATGGCTACTGGCAGCAGAGGCGTAGGAAGCAAATCTTCATGGGGGGCAGGGGGCCTCCACCCCAGCCACCATGAATTATCAGCTTGAATGGGCTGGTGCTGATGCATGGTTGTATGGGATTTATATAAAAGAGTATTCCTTGATGGCTTATCTTTACCCAATGCTGCCATTTTCCCTATCTTAATGATATATTTGGCCAATACGAGTGGTGCGCTGGGAGAATCTTATACATTTATGTTGAGGATTGAAAATTATTTTGGTGGGGGGCAGACATATTCAGGCCCCACCTCCGATGTGATTGGGGGGGGGTGTCTGGGCCCCCCTGCCCCCCGTTTTCCTATGCTGCTGTGACTGGTAATGTAGCAATGTGTGCATCTTTTTCAGGCAGGCCAGGTTGTCTATGCCTAAATGTCGTGCTTCAGGGTATATTGTTTTCATACACCTAATATTCGTTGTCAAAACTTGGAAAGCTGGGTGTAGCACCAGCTCAGGCTGGTGGGAAGACAACAACCTGTGTCATACAGTGCTGTTTGTGACGTAATTCATTGAAACAAAAAGTCCCATAACTACGGCAAAGGACTGACGTCCCCGCTGACGGTGCCTTGGACAAACTGGTGCTCTGCGCTTGGTGCTCCCCGCTTTGTGGTATAATTAAATATACTAAAGGCATGACAATGTCATAAGTGTTACAAATTTGGAGAATTTGCATAAACACGGCACAGTTTATGGCGTAATACAGTGCTGTGTGTGACATAATACATAAGCAAATGTCAACGACCATGGAATATTTTTTCATCAGATTCCCCAAAGTGAGTCTGCCGTATTTAACGAGGCCTATAAGGATTTAGTCCAAGCCATTGTCGGCTATCAGATGCTATGCTTACATTTTATAACATTGGCACAAGTAACGTTACTGTGCATAAAGAAGAAACGATGCTGAATACGGATTTCCCTGATGCCACAAAACAGATTGGATGGACCAACCAGTCCCTTAGCTAGGTAGCGTGTTGAGTGTATGATACACAAGTCATAACTGAATTCACTTAACCCCTAGGTGCATAAGCGCGCTTTAAAGCACGGTTTTGGGCTTGAATGGGGCTTAAATACATGTATATTGAAGGAAACTATCATCCAGATACTTCTACTGGTCCAATCTGCAAAGGTAGACCCTCTATATTCATTAGAGGGCCACCCTCCAGGGGGCTAAGACCAGACATGAAACAATTATTATGCTAGATCATATACATCCAATGTCCCATACTCCCATTTGATTCTAAAAGAAATGTTCATATCCATAGAGATAATCCATGCATTGTTACTAGCACATTATGTCTCCTGAGTGGTAGTACACACACATATATATGTAATTATCTCACGATTTTGGCTTGGACAGTGCTTTTTTGCTCATAACCCCCGTGCATTATCAAGCCATAACCCTACTCTACCACCTTTTGGACATCTTCAAGAGGCTGCTAGTTTCAATCTGGACATGTTAATAAATTGGCGAAGTCAACCACGCCATAGTTTTCCAGTTAAAACCGTTTAGGGTTCAACGGGGAATCGATCCCCGGCCGCTGGGGCAGGAGGCGAGCTCGCTGTCCACTATACCAAGCCGACCGGTGCTAGAAACCACTGCACATGGAGGATTTGAAAAAGTTTTCCGACATACCTGAAGTTTACACACCTCGTTAGCCTAAAATCCATGGAGCCTGGTGGAGTTATTAACAGAGAACCTTCCTTAGATATCCTATATGAACATGCCATGCCTAATTTCTCCATTTTCTTCGAAATAAATAAGAATCCATTGATTTTCCACATCGATACGAGTCGGGACCCGCCCCGTCCGGCAATTCCTTGCTCGACGCGTGGCTGACCTAGTGCGGGCCGTGTGCGTTGGATCGGTATGGAAAATCAATGGATTCTTATTTATTTCTAAGAAAATGGATACAAAATGAAGGCGAACACCAACTAGAGATCGTATATTTGGCGGTTTTAGAAGTACAGGACTTGACATTATTGGATTATACCCGAAAAATGAGTGTAAAGGTGGAGGTATGTCGGACAGAGTGACAACATGGCCACGACAGCTTGGCAAACCGTGCGGATTGGATGCACTTACAAAATGTCTTCTCCTGGATTAATTCTTGGGTTATAAGGTAAGAAATTAATACAAAATGGAGGAATCTATGAGATAAATGCCTTAATGCATGTTATGGGAATGCACTCATGGATTTACGGGTTAATAATCCACTCCCCCTACGGGGTCGTGGATTATTAACCCGTAAATCCACTCGTGCGTTCCCATAACATACATTAAACGCATAATATATATATACATATATATATATATATATATATATATATGCAGAATTGAATGAGGCCTCAGAATTACAGGTATTATGGATAGGGGGGGTCTATATAGTACACAAGAGAGACCAAATACTACCAATGACAACAAATGGAATGTATTGGTTACTATGGTTACCAAACCTGACCAATAAATTTCATGTCCTTAACTGAAAGTCTTCACTGAGTTATGAGTATTCAGGAAATGCCATACAGAGCCAATATCAAAAGATAAGATCAAAATAACAGATGGGCTTATCAACTAAGTAATATAATGTAAAATCTTCAAATAATTCTGGGCACCAAGTTATTAAATGAAGGCGGTTAGGAGGAAAACTGGTTTATACTCCTTCAATACACACTTTAATTTACCACAACTATACACGCCATGAGCATCGTTATGGATGGAGGGTGGTCAGGTCCATAGTAATAAATAAATTGTAACATGAGAAATCCATCCAGATCAAACTGATAAATTCAAAATAAGAATGATAAGGATATGAACCAAATTGAATGGAAATGGGAAAACAGGCAATGGAAATTAGAAAAAAAACAAGAAAAATGTTGCAAGGACCACGGATAGGAGTTGCCACGGATGACGTCACAGTGGCTGCATGAAGTCATTAGTGACGTCATAGGCAAACCGAAAACATAATGGAGTTGCACGGTCGCTACGCTCCCGGCCGCTTAAGCGGCTTGCAACTCCAAAAAAATGAATGAGAGAAATCGATAAATAGATAAACAGTGTCCATTCCATTCCAAGTGTTTCATTCAACTATACTTCAAAGAGCTTGAGGCCTCAGCCAATCAGAGAGTGGTTTCTACATGGGCCAGAATCCTTGTATCTACAGATACCTGAGCACTAAGACAAGAGGCATTCCGCACTGGGCCAGAGTATAGGAGTGGAGGGTCGGCAAGTGGGAGTTTGGAGGCATACCTGTATGTCACGATACCTAGGGGTAGGAAGACACACAGTAGGAACTCGCTATAGGCCCTGATCACGCTGCGTTTTTCCACTATCATCTCTACAAGCTTCAGGTAGGTCCACCTTCGTTAACTTTGTACTGATATCTGCGAATGACCTGTCTAGGCTTTATCATAATTTTGTTATCAAAGAATAGGTCCAATATGTTGATTATTCAGTTGGGGGTGGATCGGGTTGGTATGTTTATAGATGCTTTGATATGTTTTGTGTCCTGAGTTGTTCTACGGAAATCTGAGGTGAGGCCCATAAAGAATTTAGTGAAATAAGAAATAAGGATGAAATAAGAAGTAAATTTTCAATTCCTCTTTAGGATGGATCATCCACTATACCAATTAGGCCGGGAATAATAAATTATTTCA
This sequence comes from Acholoe squamosa, assembly GCA_949317995.1. NCBI lineage: Eukaryota > Metazoa > Annelida > Polychaeta > Phyllodocida > Polynoidae > Acholoe > Acholoe squamosa. The sequence continues at coordinate 63,678,868 of OX439043.1, forward strand.
TAAGTAAAATACCTTGATGTTCCCACCAATGCAGAAATAATGCCTTCTTTTACGCTATTCCAAATTGAAATGTTACTTTATGGAACGGCAAAGTGTTGTAATAAGTCTATTTCAAAATGTAATAGAATGTATGGGCCGCAACCCTGTAGGAAGGGTAGCACTTTTCTATCTCCATGTAGATCATTCTGACATGCGAAATTGATAGAGGTTTTTTATTTTATTTATTTTTTTTTTTTTTGCAAACAGAATAATTGGCAAGAAACATATTAATAGTCATCAAGTTTAACTATATTTGAATCACTTGTTAAAATAGTCAGACAAAGATATCATTTCTGTCACTATTCCAACTACAAACAGCCACATAAAGAGGATTAATGTGCACCATAAATGTTGTTTCCAATTTGTAACCTCTATATTTTCGATGTAAACCAACACTGCGATGACGGGATTTCTATAGAGGGTCGCGTGTCCGACTTTACTTGTGTGAAGTAAAGTATCAAAAAAGAAGAAGAATTTCACGTTTCCCGACGTGCAGACCCACATCTGCACTCATCAGGAAACACTTGATAGACCTACAACCTTATTTTCTGACACCCCCCTAAATACGTGGGCATGGTGGCAAAAGATGATGGCCGTTTGACCTAATTCAGAACCGAAAAACATCTTCCTGACAAGTTGATGGCGTTTTCAGTATATAAAAAAAGTATGTCTTAATGTCCACGGTAAGATTAATACAGTAAGGACAGTAAGCCAATACCCGGTATGTCGATCCCCTCTATAAAGGTCAAAATCTCTGTCTGTAGTGATCTACAATATAGCTAAGAATACTTCTTTGTAACATATTTGAAAGCCTGGGACCTATAGAACTATAAATTACAACATTTTTACTTCTGTATCTATTAATTGTGCTTCTGGATATAGACCCCTCCTCATAACTCAATTATGTACCCTACATGTAGGGCGATGGCCTTATCTGGGCTATCTGTTGTACCAACGCATGGAAATGTATCTAATAATAGACCCCTCCTCATAACTCATTTATGTAGGATGAGATTTTGAGTCTTTGCTGACTAGCTTTCTGGCTCTCAAATTCTCCTTGTACCTGCGATTCTTCTCATGGTTCTTACCCTTGGTGGGGGGCTGAGAGGATTCACTCTGGGGTGGATCAGCTTTCTTGTTGGTAGGGGGGTCAGGGGAGCAGGACAACCCCAACCCTGACCTCCTACCAAAAGGTATAATGATAAGAATACTAAGACTAACCCTGGCAAGTCTACTCTAGCCGATCAGTTGGTAAAGCTCCAAGCTGAACTAAATGAACTAAAAAAACCCAAACCTAAACAGGGAAAAAAACCAAGCCTCACACAACAGGTTGCCCTGCTAAAAGATGAACATCAAAATCTAAAAAAAGGTGCTTCCTTGCCAAAGCAAGTAAAAAACCCTCCCTTAAGGAGCAAGTCGAGTCACTCAAAAAACAAATCGAAATTCAGTCTCTCAATCAAAGCCCTCCAGTACAGGAGGAACCTACCAACCTTGAATTAGCTAAAGCCATGAAGCAAATGCACCTCGCTCAAAAAAGTATCATGGAAAGAATGGAACAGGGACATAGCTCCTGGTGGAACGGTTCCCCCAGCCACAGCAACTGGTGGAACTCACCTTCATCTTTCTTCTAAATTAGCATGCAACTCAACACATAATGGAAAATACAACCAGAAGGGACCTTAGTAACCTAAGGGTTTTATCCTGGAACATTTTTTCTTTTGACATAAGAAAAGAGACACTCATTCCTTATGTTCATCAGAATGATATGGGTCATTCTCATGAACTGTTGGCAAATGGCCTGAGGGTGACCTGAAAAGGGCTAGTTTTTAGATCTATGAGCAGATAAAAATCCTTTTGTCTTGAAATACTATGGGTCTTGGCCCACTCATATACCAAATTGGGGACATCAAATCAGAAAACTGTGGCTATGGCACCTGGCTAAAGATACTATATTAATTATTGTAAGACTGTGTCATACTATTAATTGTGCATGATCAAGTTGTCATATGAGAAATATCATATGACTAGTGGTATATAGTGTAAGATCATCAAGCTCTCATAAATAGTGTTATTTCCAGTTATCACTGGTTTATTCAGCTACTTTGTCATACTATTAATTGTGCATGATCAAGTTGTCATATGAGAAATATCATATGACTAGTGGTATATAGTGTAAGATCATCAAGCTCTCATAAATAGTGTTATTTCCAGTTATCACTGGTTTATTCAGCTTTAGGCAACATGTAGGAAATATCAATCACACAGATGTTAATATGCAGGTAATTTCCACATACAGTAAATATACAATTGTTCATAAAGTATAATGTTCTGTTCCACTCCACCTGTGAGGTAATAATAATAATAATAATAATAATAATAATAATGCCTGTTCTGGCATAGTCTAACCCAGCATAGTGTAGAGCTATAGCAGGTAGCAGGAGTGATGACTGGAGATGTTAACTCTAGGGTGGTGCTGGAGATTCTGCCTCTAGGAGGTGCAGCCAGAGGTATTTGTACCATTTCCTGGCTTGGCCCCTCAGACTGACTGGAGGCAGTGGCATCTGCCTAACTCTGCAATTGTTTGAGGGGAGTCTTTCATGTGTCACTGGGTGCACAAAGGACCCCCATGGACGCTGCCATGTCCCCCTTGTCTTGGTCGCTGTGGCATGTTCTGACCCTCATAACTCGGTCAATTACGCCGTTACAACCGCCATTTTGCGCCTGCGCAGACTTGAATATGTAAAGTTGTCAATGCCCGCTTTTTGTGCGCTTAACTCGCGCTGGTTCGTCTGTGGCGCATTTGGAGGTCGAATTAGTCTACATGGCGTAACTTCCTTAATAATGGGAGTTCCGCCTTGATCTTGGGCTCATTTTGGCCTTTCCATAAATGCTTTGATATTTGACCTAGGTCGCTCAGGAGCGACGCTAGAGCGACCGGAAGGTTATGGCGTCATGATTTATGTAACCTATTGTTCAGTGTTTTGGGTGCTGAGACACTCATGACAGCGTCGGCGGTGCCCAGGCACCCGTGACGGCCGTTTGCATTCACTTACAAGTTATTAGTTTGTGCACTGAACCATGAGGTCGCTGTTTTAGACCATTAGATTCATTATATTGTGCAGTGGACCATGAGGTCGCTGTCTTTGGTGATGTAACTTATGTATAACTGACCTGGCTGGTGTGCAGTGGAGCATGAACGCTCTTATAGAAATTTTGAGTGCTCTTATAGCTCTTATAGTCAATCCATGTATTAATTTCTTACATCTTCTTTGATTAATACAGTAATATGTTACAATTTATGGAATAATAAAATGGTATATGATAACTGCATGAGGCGTTGACTAACGCATTTACTATATTAGGCACTACAAGGGTTTATTTTCTATAATCCAGGTATGTTATACCATTGGAGTTAGTTACTCTAGGTAGGGGAGAGGCTATGCCTCATACACACAGACCTTTCCTTCATATTATCATGTGCTGAGTTGCTCTCTTTACATATTCTTTATACAGGTGGATTTGTGCTATCTTTGTTTGGTTCAGAGAATAAAGTAATCATTTTATTGTAATTTCTTCCAAATAGGTACACAAAGTGGCATTCAACTAAAAGATTTCAATTCTAACATGAATGTATAAAGAGACTATCCTATTTCCAATGGTGGGTGGGTCTTGGGCCTTTTGTACTCTAAATACCTGTGAAGTAGCTATAAAGATGGGGTTCATAAATGTGTTAGTCAACACTTCATAGACTATACAAGAGCAGATTTTACCTTATTTTCAGAAGTAAGTGAGCTATACTTTTGCCTTTTATTAATTCTTTTTTTCATTTCAGTATCTTTGTAATTATTCGAAAGTGCTGACTTCAGATTGTATGAGGGACTTAGTTTTCAGTTAGGAGTGAAATTGATATGCAATCTTTTTCAATGATGATTATCACTATTAAAATGGTGATATTTCAAATATATTGATATTCAGCAAAGAATGAAATCATAGGACAAAAATGAAAGGACTGGTAGATTATAATTCCATTTCCACTCCTCAGCTCCTATATGAGTACAAGTGACAACTGATCCTCATCCTAGGGCAGTGGCCAAAAGTGATATCCCATTTTTCAGACCTGAGGTATTTTTAGCCACCAGGCAGTTGACTCATGAATATTCCATATTATCAATGGATATGGATTCCAAAATTGTCTTTGGCCATAACTCTGGTTCTATTTGGAATAATTTTAAAATTCTTTCATGATTTAAAAGGGCTTGCGCTTGGGATAGAGGCCCATATTATATTTTATCAATGTAATGCTATTGTCGATGCAATAATCATGAGTCCAGAAATGCTGATACATCAGTTCTATTGGTATCAATGACACTCCTATTTTCAGAACCGGTATATACTCAATATTTTCGCTGAAAGGAAAGTAGGAAACAAGTATCTTGATTGCACTAATAATATGGATATCAAACACCTATAATTAGTATAATCTAGCTGTTGGTTAACATCACCCACTGTACCATGACCATTTTACTTGAAAAACTGTGTACAGCAGACTTATCTTTTATTTGTTATTTTCTTGATGATGTGGCAATGCATGCATCAAATGATTACCACAACATTATAGCTGTAAGCTAACCTCATGATTGTATACACGGACTATGACTTTGAAGGGAATATGTTGACCTACATAAACACAATTTAGATGGGTTTTTTTTTCTCTATATAAGGTAATACTTGAAAAGCCTGACCTATAGCCCAATTATGAGCATGTGGTAAACAATTGACTTCAATGATAAATAGACATCAAAATTTCAAAAAGGAAATTGTATGCAGTTGAGGGTTTAAGGTAGTTAGATTACATTACATTCAATGTACCTTGGATCTATTACCTTATGTATGTATAGCAAATCTCTCTCGTTTCAATATTTTGCTTACATTATTACAAAGAATATCTATGTGTAAAATGAAAACTTAAATATGCTTAACATGGGGGATGTAGAGATAAATAATTTTGTTTCTGGGTTAGTCAACGCTTCGGGAATATTACAAAAATATATCATTAAAATGTTTGATTGGCTACAGAGGCAAGGTTTTTCCATATTTTCCCAATTTCTTTTTAATACATGTGTATAGGTAGAAAGTGTTACATAGTAACCTCTAGACGAAATTTATTGTAATTTTGGCAAAAGCTATAGGGGTTCTTTTTACATCCATTTATGCGCTTCAAAAAACTACACAATCTTATTTTAATGCCCACTACCTGTATTTTAGGAACTAATGAGAGGTTTAAAGCATTTCATTCATTGTTAATCTATGTGAAAATAATGAAATTGGCTGCATTTTCTTTCCTGATTACATTTTTTTTGTGCCATAGAGCATTCTCTTACTAAGGAAAAATACCTGTTATTTCCACCTGTTTTTTTTGTTTCTCACACAGTTAATTTTGTCCATAGAGAGGCAAAACTATATACCCAAATGTAGCCAAACATGTTGTGGACCTGATAGAATCAGTGAAAATCAATTCAACACAATCCTCTCAGATTTATAACATAACAAGGCTAAAATGCTGATCTTCTAACAGTTCATGAGAATGACCCATATAGACGTCGTCTGTTTACAGGAGATGCTAACCACAGCCCAAAAGGCAGTGAAAATTCCGGGATTTGTCGCGTACTCATCCTACAAAAGGGAAGGTACCAGAGGCATCACCACTCTTGTCAGAAATTCCATAAAATCTAAAAGGGTCAGGTCTCCTCGCCTCGAAACCCATACGGAAACTATCACTGTGGCTTTAACGCTCCTCGAACAGACCATCACTGTAACTAATATATACCACTCAAGTGGTGAGAAGGCAGTCGATTTCAACAAAAAAAAAACACAAAGCACCTCTTTAAAAATGCAATCTTTCAAACAGACACCCTTTAGGTTATAAATAACAGAGAACCTACTAGAAAAGTGGTTACTCCATGGATCTCCGCATACTTACCTCTGGTCTTGCTGATAACAGTACAATTGAGGTGGATGAAAGACTCATGTCTGACAACTATGCCTTTGTCACTACACTTGAGGAAAAGCAAGTAACCCCCCCCCCCCCAAACCTGAACCGAGATTCAATCTCAAAAGAGCCAACTGGGACCTTTTTAATGAGGTATTTCAAAATGTAACTAAAAATAAGATAAACCCCACCTATGAAGTGTTCAAAACAGCTCTAGACTATGCTATGGCCAAAGCCATCCCAAAATCTACCCCCAATCACAAATCCAACAAAAGGTGGTGGTTTAACACAGCTCTATGTAAAAAAGCATCCAGGTTAGTTAATATATCACATCGCACCTTCAAAAAATTTAGAACTGAGCGAAACTTCTTGATCTTCCAAACCAACATTAAAAATGCACAAATTTATTATGCCAGAGAAAGAGACAGAATCTGGAACATTAGGATCTCTGAAATGAATGAACACACCTCACTTAATGTCATGTGGCAAAAAGTCAGCATCCTCAAGGGGAAAACTCCTCGACCCCTTCTCCCTGAACCAAAGAAGGAAGCTGAGAAGCTGGCCCTAGAATTTACTAACAGAACTAAAAAAACTAATCTTCCACTCAGACACCTATGCATCCTCGAAAAGCTCAAGCCTGAGAGGCTCAGAGCTATCAGGGAGGCCACCCACACACCCAGTCTAGGGGAATTAGACAGCAGCATCACGATCCATGAGGTTAATAGACATTTAGGTAACACTAAAAACAAAGCCCCAGGTTCAGACAGAGTACCAGTACAGGTACTGAAAAACCTTAATCAACCCAACCGCCTTATACTCACTAGAACTTTAGACGGCATCTACCAATCTACCACCATGCCACAGGATTGGAAACAGGGTCACATTGTCCCTATTCCCAAACCTGGGTCAAAAGCCAAAAGACCTATCACCCTGCTCCAAACGACCTCTAAGTTGCTAGAAAAAATTGTGAAAGATAGAACTGTCTACTCTACCAAACTAGCCAACCACACTCCCCCGGAGGAGCAATTTGGATTTAGAACCTTCAGATCAGCCCAACACTGCTACTTGACCAAACTCAATCATGTGTACCAGGCCAAAGATAAAGGACAAGAAGTTATGGTCACCTACCTCGACCTTGAAAAGGCCTTTGAGCTAGTAGACCACACTGTACTTCTAAGTTCTTTAGCAAAAAGAGGAGTAAAAGGCAAAGTGTTAGCGTACATAGAGGAATACCTCATCGGTAGGATGGCAAGGGTAGCTTTCCAAGGAACCTACTCAGACTACCTACCCTTAGGAAACAGGGTTCCCCAGGGGGGAAATCCTATCTCCCACCATCTTTAACATGGTGATAGAAGAAATGCATGACCTTAACCTCCCCACACCAGGTTTATCTCTTACGCAGATGGCATAGCCATGATAGTAACAGCACAAAATTTGCGAAAAACCCAAAACTCACTTGACCATATGGCTAGGAAATGTGCCCAGCTGGGTCTCAAAATATCAGTTAGCAAAACAAAAATCATGAGATACTTCCTACTTCCCCCTTAAGTCACTCTCACTTTAGACACACAACCACTTGAATGGACGACTGAAATGAAATATTTAGGAGTCATATTTGACTACAGGCTTAACTTTGCGTTGGAAGTCAAGTACTTAAATAACCGCATAGTGCTCAGGCTTAACCTTATGAGAAGTATTTCTCGTAAGGCTAATGGTGCATCCAACCAAAATCTCAGAGCATTATAAGTAGCTGCAGTTAGATCACTAGTTGACTACGCCGCATCTGCACTGCTCACCGCTATTCCGTACCAAACTGCTGAGGGATGGTTCGCCCTATTAACAGCCATTAAAAAATTGGAAGTCTCACAAAATGTAGCACTAGGACCATTCTCAGAGCGCCCACGCTTATCAAAATTCACTCGATGCAGAGGGAAACTAATATAGGACCCATACTGTCTAGGATATATGAAATTGCCCACAAAACCTACATATCACTGGCCTCGAATTTAGACTGCTATCTGGCTAGGCCAATTAGACATAAGCATAGACAACTAGAAAACAACATTGTAAGAAAGGTACCCCGACTTTCCACTAGGTTCAACATCATAATTAGACATGGGTTCAATGATGGAGATTGTATCTTCGACCGCCCATCCACCCAACCCAAACACCCTCTCAAACACGTCCCAAACACCGTGTATATAAATCATGACTTCACTAAAAAAATCACGGCACCCGCCATTCTCAAACAAAGCATCCTGGCTCAAAACGAAATTCTAAATCATAAATTCCCCAACTTCACCAATGTCTATACAAATGGGCTCACCTGCTGTAAATACTGTTAAGTCTGAAACCCTGAGAGAAAGAACCAATGACCACTCGTCCACCCTTACCACTGAACTCGTAGCTATACAATTAGCCTTAGAACAATGGAACGACAGTATGATCATTCACACTGACTCCATGGGTGTTATTCAGAAAATAAACAACACCTTCACCCACAACAAATTAGCAATCAAAATTCAAAAAATTTTCTTAAATAGAAGAAAAATAGATCTGGACACGGTCCTGCACTGGATCCCTTCTCACTGTGGGGTAAAAGGCAATGATTTAGCGGATAAAGCGGCAAAAGAAGTCACTGAACAACCAGAAATTTTCCAACTCGCCCCTATCCTTTCCAGTACACAAGCCAACAGCAAAATACTAAAATATTCCAAACAACTTTGAGACTAAAGAAAGAGCACTAGCCCCGATCTCCAGATCCAACAAATGGTACAGATTAGTGTGCACCCTAACCCCCCACATAACCTCACTCCCAAGGTCCAATACGTGGCCATGCGGTTTAGGCTGGGGCATAGAAGATGGGCATACACACTGCTACTGCGGGGACAGAGAGTTCAGTATGCCCCACATTCTAACATCCTGCAAGTACATTAACCCTTTAAGGGCAGAGCAAAAATTGTTGCCCTGGCCATGGGGACGGCCTCTGAAAAAAGTATAGTTCCTAGAACACGAACCTATTTTCAATTCCTAAACTAAACCTATATAACTGGCATCAACTATAGTCGACACTAGGCCTGCCATGGTGTTGACTATAGTCGATGCTAGGCCTCAATGGGTTAATTATGAACCCCTCATAGACATTATAAACAAAACCAAACACATCCCACTCATTAGCCATCGTGCTGCTGCTATGGTCAAACTTGCTGCGGACCAGGGTTACTCCCCCTTGGTCAGCTTCTATAAACTAAATGAAGACTTACTATACTAACCACTGGGAGAAAGGACAAGGGTATACAGCACTATAACACATCAAGGACCCCCAACCCCCACACTTCCCCCCCCCCGTGAGACCACAGGAGGAGAAAGGTTACTGACATTTGCCATATCCCCATCCGCATGTTGGGGCCTGGCAACTTACAAGCACCCCCCCCCCCAGTCCTATAACTTGAGCTCAGTTACGAGGTATTTGCCAGATCCTCACTCCGATGGTGAGGCCTGGCATCCATTACCCCTGGCTCAGCTTTTCCCCTCCACACAATAACCCTTACCCACTTAGACGTGCTGTACCCCATCCTTTCACCCCCCCCCCCCTCTTGCACGATCCCTGGCTCTCTAGCAATGCCTTGCATCATAGTGTGCCAGTAAGGAATGGAGTATAGAAGTGGAAAATGCAAAAAGATGCATATATGGCCGACCTTACTTTTGTGTATTGAACCATTTAAGTACAGCATGCTTCCAAAATGATGTTCACATTCAAGTTTAAAAATATTCACATTTTCCTTATCTCAACTGAGATATATGGAAAGTATGAATGTCCTGGATTTTAAAACTTGCTTTATATATTTTCTAAGTTGAGGCAAAGTCTATCAAAAGTGTGATACAGAAAGTGTCAGGTGTAGTCCTCAGTGCAGTGCCCTTCAGTGTGGATATTATCAGGACCATGAGACCTGATGAGTGAGTAGGGTGTAAGCCTACCTATGTATATATCCCCAGGTGTCACCAGTAGGGTAGCCCTGTGGATTATTTCGCCAACTTAACTCTACATTGGGAGCGCTGCTGTTCATATGCACAGACATAGACACATGTCCTCATTTGTGACAGTGCAGTCTAATCCGAATTTTCTCGCAATGAATATTTACTCTAAAAATATCCACAATACCTATCATGGATTCTCGTTAAACTGAACAATGAACCACTGTTGTTATTTTATAGTGAATCAGTGTAGTTTCTACAATGAAGCAGTACAGTACACACTGTGGTACAAGGAATCTCTGGACTTTTCTAGCCCACTTAAAAGGTCTATTTTCTCCTTTTTTCTATTCCCTCAGGTGTGTGTGGTCCACATATGCGCAGGCACTGACACATTCCTCTGTGAAATTGTGTAATGTCATTCTCGCCATGAATATGACTGTAGCTGTCGAAATGGTGTTAAACACCTATTACTCACTCACTCACAAGGAATCTGTGCGAAAATGACGATGGTTCTGTGGCAATGCTGGGACAAGGATTTTACCGGTTTTTTTTGATAATTTCACCTACCTTACACAACTTTAAAATTGAGTCACCCAAGTTTCTCACCAACCAAAAAACTGATAGAGCCAGTGTATCAGCGTCAAGTCGAAAGCACGATATTATTTGTGGACATACAAGCGCGAGATTGAAATTTGGAAAAAGTGACCCTTGGTGAGAGGGATTTTGACATAAGTGACCCTTGGTGAGAAGGATTTTGGCAAATATCAGACCCTTGGTGAGAGGGATTTCGGCCAAAAAGGGGCTTTGCCAGCCTCACACCCATGTCTCCGGCACATAGTGATGAGCGCCCCCACCCCGGGCCCTTCATCTGGGGTGGGGGTAGGATAGATACGTCCATGATCTAACCCCTGAAGGACTACATAGTGCATTAATGCATTGCACCATTTGTTGGCATAATACAGAGACGCCATGGTGCATCAATAGGGCTCTTGTGAGTGTGATACCATTCATGTATCATGTCAGCCTTATATTATATATGGGGCTGATGTACCTTGAATGCTTGTCACGATGCAAGAATGCAGCTTGGATGAGTTGAGTATATTATGTGACCCATCAAGGGAGAACACCCCTCCTTGGGGGATTTTTAATTCGGCCACCATTTGGCCACCAGGGGGCATTGGAGGGCATTGGAGGGTAAAATTACTCCAAAATCATTGTAAAAATACATAAGGCTAATTTTTTATGCAGAATTCAATGGTTATATTTAAAAGGCACCATTTTCGGTAGAAATGACCCATATTTGGATGGTAAAATGAATATTTTTCATGAGAAATCAACCTATATGCCTGTTCCTGGTTGCCATGGCAACCATTTTAATAATCAAAATTTGCAGATTTTTTTGCCAATTTTTGGGGATACTCCCCAAAAACCCAAAACTAAAAACAGAAATGAAAAATTCCTTATAGATCAAAATCATAATTCTCCTTATCATTATGTTTTTTTAATGAAAATCATCGATTTCAGATATGAATAACATCCTATGTTCAAGGAGGGGTTCTGACATAACTACTAGGAGTATTTAACCCAATGATGTCTCATTTTAAAGCTCTTGACATGAACTTTGGTAATGAATTTCCCTGCAGAGGGGTGTTTTTGCTTGCCTGGTCACATATTATATTAATTCCCGTCAACCCATTAGGACTTTAACAAACTCCCAAAGGATGTGATGACAAATTGGTGTAATCTGTGGGAGTAGATTTGGTCAACACCTATTAGTAGAGAGAAATGCGTTGAGCCGGTTGCACCTGCCCCCTTCACTACAGCTAATCATTATAATATAGGGCACAGGAGGTAGAAGAATGGCTATGTGATACAGGCAGGGGCCAGAATAAAAGGTAACATAAGAGGAAGAATGTGAGTGTGGGGTCTGGTGTCTGCCTTTATCCTCCTCTCTGAATGGGAAGTGGGATGAGGATGGGAGGGGGAAGAGAAGGATAAATAGTCTTAGGTGCACAAAGTTTGATACACAGATCAGAATGCAGGAATCTTCAAAATGTCTTATACATTTCGAAATTTGAGCTGGCTTTGCCACTTACATTTGATACTCACATTTGTATTTTGAATTCGATTTAACTGATCACGCACTTTGATGCTGCGTTAAAAGCAAAGTAACTGCCAGTGTTAACAGTATTCACAAAGAGAGAGAGAGAGAGAGAGAGAGAGAGAGAGAGAGAGAGAGAGAGAGAGAGAGAGAGAGAGAGGTGATTAAACCCCACATAGAAGAGCAATCAAAATGGAAATTATAGAGGGAAAAGCAGACATTAGGAGTACACGATAAAAGAGAAGCAAACACCTGGCTCTAGAATACCATATTTACAGGTCACTATGCCATCGCACAATCACAATATTTCCAGTAAACCTAATGAAGTCTGAGTATCTAAAGCTACAGTGAGGCCCATTGCCCTCGGGAATTTTTATTCCTTCATGCCAGCCAACTTGGCAGGTGGGCTACTCTACCTGAGACCACCATGGCACTTTTAGTGTGTATTGCTATTCAGTGTTATGTCGTTCATTTGGTGTAGAAGCATATGTATGTATACATGATTTATGTTATCACTGTATATGGCATATGTTTTAGGGCACATTATTATACACTGTTATTATGTAGCATTTAATCCATGTTATGAGACAGCACGTGTGGGTTTATGGTGTCTCATAACATGAATTAATATGTTTATCTAACGTATTCGTCCATTATGTATGAATTTCTTACCTGATAACCCCAGAATTAATTGAGGAGAAGACATTTTGTAAGTGCATGCGATCCGCACTGTTTGCCAAACCAACGTGGCCATGTTGTCACTCTGCCCGACATACCTCCACCTTTACACACATTTTTCGGGTATAATCCAAGCATGTCAAGTCCTGCACTTCTAACACCAACAAATATATGATCCCTTCTTGCTGTTCACATACATTTTGGCTCCATTTTCTTCTAAATAAATAAGAATCCTTTGATTTTCCATAGCGATCTAACACATACGGCCCGGTACACAGCCATTGCGTCTTGTTTATGAAGCAGGGAGGTGCCCGGATGTAAGAAATAGGTCAGATACGTATCGAACAAGGAATGGCCGGACGGGGCAGGTCCCGACTTGTATTGCTATGGAAAATCAATGGATTCTTATTTTTTTCAAACAAAATGGCAAAATTAGGCATGGCACGTTCATCTACGATATCTAAGGATGTTTCTCTGTTAATAACTCCACCAGGCTCCATCAGATTCTATGCTAACAAGGTGTGTAAATTTCAGGTATGTCGCAACACTTTTTCAAATCCTCCATGTGGATTGGCTTCTAGCACTGGTTGGCTTGGTATAGTGGACAGCGATCTCGTCTCCTGCCACAGCGGCCGGGGATCGATTCCCCGTTGAACCCTGAACGGTTTTAATAGGAAATCAATGGCGTGGTTGACTTTGTATGCTTCGCCACTTTATTAACATGTCCAGATTGAAACCAGCACCTTCTTGAAGGTGAACAAAAGGTCTCAGAGTGTGTTATGGCTGGATAATGAACCGTGAGTTATAAGAAAAAGGCACTGTTAGATAAGCATGCGTAATGTATTAATGGTCTTTTTCATTTTACACTAGTAAATGTCTTTTTGATGATAAATTATGTAAAACGTAAATAGAAAGTACTACAGTATCCCTATTACAAGACATGGTGTATACGCAACAGGATAGGATCTCCATAAATTGGGAGAGTGACTTTTGTGCGAAGTTTTTAAACTAAAAATGGTCAAACTCCATCTGCACCTTGTAGGGCCAGTCTGAGTTGGATTTACTCATGATTATGCAAACTTTTCTTATGCATGATTCGGTACTATAATGGTAATTATCCTAATGTTCTGATTGTTTCCCAAATTGCATTGTATATTAATCAGCACTGAAAGGGTTATATGTACTATGAAATGTTTGACCATTCCTCCTTCATTACCGCCTTTACTAACCTATAATTGATATATCATTCAGTCCCTAGATCTGCATAAATCTACATACATTTATCCTGGATAAATCTAAGTATTTCATGTGTTTTTCTTTATCTGCAAATCATCTCTTATTACTTCATAGGTACCAAATGTCAGGGACCTTCCTATTTTCCTTAAAAATAACTTCATTTCTCGTTCTGGCATCGAGGAGTGCAATATCCACAACATATATACAAACAGTGGGCCTCAATATTTATGTTATATTGGATTAATATAAAATTCCTACCTGATATCCCAAGAATAGAAGCTGTAGAAGACATTTTTAAAGTGCATGCAATCCTCCCTGGTTCGCTCTGCACGAAGCCATTGTTATTCTCAGCGGGTGCTTGACTTCCCACCCATTTTCTGAATTGAATCCAACCGTGTCATGTAGAAATATTAAAAATGACACACCCTTAGACATGGGAGGAGATTTCTTCAAGCGTAAGCGAGTCGTGGTCTGGCCATTCCCACCCGCCTCCTTGTCCGATGAATTGTGTCAGTTGCCTGGATGTGGATATAGGTCAAGGCGCCACAGTTTAAGAAGACGCAGAAAATGTTGGACCGTGATGCGCTTACAATTGAAAAGTCATTGGATTCTTCTTTATTTTCAATATATTGGACATAATTATTAAGCATGGAGGGTTCATCTAGAATGTCTAAGGATGTCTACTTTTTAATAACTCACCATGACAAGATTGGATTCAATACAAAAAGGGGGTGGGAAGCCAGCGGTACCACTACAGGGTAGATTATTCAGCCTTCTTTTGTATATTTACATTGGATATCTTCACCGTTCCTACGAGTTTGCACAATTTTTCACATTGAAAAATGGCAACATAGACTCTGTCTTCGCCACACATTTCCCAAAATATTCTAAGTCCAACTTGACCCCAAAAAATGTATATCCAAAAATCCCCTAAAAAGCACATATTCGTATATGCTCTGATAAGGCACTGGTAGAGGACAGCATAATGGTAAGGGAGGTGGCAGAATAGTGGTATAAAGATAGGGAAACATAGACCATAGTACACATTTCACCTCCCTCAGACACTAAAGGATTGCCTGCTTTAGTCTTCAAGTGATGCTTTTTATTGCTGCCTACAGAAAATATGTCCATGCAGATAAATCAATTTGACTAAATGTAACCTTGCTTGAAGTCCCATTCACATAAACGGCATGAACAGTAATGAGAACTATTGAATTCTGCAAGTTTCACTTTCAAGTTGTGAACATCCATCATTTGCAAAGTAGCCTGCTTTTAGCAACCCTGGCCATCCCACAAGGAACGCCGGTGTCACCGCTCCACTCCAGTTAACTCACCCCTGCAATCGCAAACCAGTCCATCAACCTCCCTATAATATATTGTGGTGAGAGATACTATTAAGGTATCCTGTGCCTTTAGCGTCTATGGCTTACGGGTTAACTGGTTTCTGAGTGGGGCGTTTCGGGTTGAGGCTGGTTATGCCTGGCGGGTGGTGGTAGCACTGTCCTCCAGGCTTCCCGGCTTAAACACGAGGGGTTGCCACCCAACCCCTGTGGCTATATAATAGTCGGGTCAGAAGCTAGTGGGGCAGAATCCTTCCGGATTCTGTATGAACACCTTAAGACCTCCCTGATGCCACAACCTTACCTGGTAGTCATTAGTAAGAACTATACGAACAGTGATACAACCACTTGGAATACCTTTAGCTCCCTGTATGTTAGGATATTGAATAAACTTGTTGCCTTCTGAACCGGACATCCTTGTATTCGTGATCCTTCCGGAACACTAGCAAGCCAATCAAACTATTACAGATGAATCGTGTCACTATCCATCCCTCTCTGTCTGATGGATTGGGATTTGATATCCTATACTTCCTCATGTTTAGAGGCCACAGCAATGGTAATTCAAAGCCACATCTATATTTAGAATGTCATTATTTTAGATACACTATCTTTTAATACTCTGTTTAGATCAGTGAAAAAACACCTTGATTAATATATTTCCGTTGTACCCTGTCCAGGGGATATGGTATGCAGTCACAAAACTCCTTTGAATTTATCTGTTTCCTTTTATGTTGTTGTTTTGTACAGCTGGAGACTTTTCTATAGATTCATTATCAAATCGGCCAGCCTTTCTACTTCGCAGCTCTTATAGGATACATTCCCTAGGCAGAGAGATTCTACAATTTTCCGATCTTAAATGTTTGCCACAAGAACATATGAGTGATCTAGTTAAATTGTACACCCATTCCATACAGCAAGACAGGTTGACCTTTTCATGAATACAGTTGTGTTAGGCCTAATTTTGGTGTTATGCTCAAAACTTTGCCTGTAGTCTCGACATATACAAACAACTTTACATCAGGATCCGCATGTACAACAGCAGGTCTGCCAATGAAAATTTGCATTCTCAATAGGATAACATAACAAAGGTATAAAAACTTTATCAAAAACCTTTCTGAAAAGTCACCCTTTCCTACGGTATTGATGCGGTAGACCTCTGTACCTATAACCCACGCTGGTTAAATGGTGCCAGAGATAGATCTATGAGAAAACTTTCACATAGAAGTTCATGGCTAGGTGGATATCCTGATAGATTTAGTTAATTGATAACTATCTTGGTCACGCAGGAGCCTTTCGTTTCTTGATTTAAGTTATTCTAATGGTACATTGAGCCAGCAATGTCAGATTTGTTAGTAAGCTGAATGAATAATTAGGTGCGCTGTATGGCCTTAGGGAGTCATCACTTTTTAACCAGAGGGGGTGGTGAATTAGGGGGTGGGGGGCAAAGAAATTTCATACTCCTCTTGCGGGGCAGGGGGCGAAATTTCCCCCTTTTTTGGGGGGGAGGGCATGCGTTACGATAGAATAAGATGTAGGGACCAACTATTTTCAGACCCCTCTGAAGGGGGGTGGGGCTGTTTTTAAAAGATGACGACTTCCTTCGCTGCTATATAATAATGCAGGCAAGGAATTTACAGTGCCTACATCGTTCATGTAGATGATATGCAATGTAAGGATCCATCCATAATGAGAACAATAGTCTTTTCTCAAATCCTCTAACAAGGCTTCCAAGACATTACTAATGGTTCTTGTTGTGGAAAATGTCATACAGTGGGTTATATCAGTCTGGTAGGGCATTTATGTTATATAATTCTTCATTGATTAATGTATATATTTGTTCAAAAATAAGTATAACATGCGCCTTTACTAAATGCCTGTCTAATGGAAGGGGCTTCATCCATCATTTAGTGGAAGCTGTTACATAATAGACTATAGTGTAGGCCTACTTAGGCAGTTCTGTATATTATAGGCCCAATGTACAATTAGCTACTCATATTTCCAATTTTTTGTTATAGGGTAAATTAACCTAAAAACGGCGTTCCTGTGCAGGCTTTCAACAAGGGGTTTGTGGTTGCTGATATCTCCTAGACTTAAAGGCCCTTGGAGTTTCCAAAGGACTGAATGAAAGATAACTGTTTGGTCTCTTGATACCTCTTACATTACAGACATTCTTGTGTACATTTTATTTCTAGTTTTTCACCCTTTCTGACAACATTTCATTAAGTCAATTTTCACCTTGAGACGTCCACTTTGCACCTTGAGACGCCTACTTAAGACACACCCTTTTAAAGGTTTTTTAAAATAAATTGTCAATATAAAAATGAATAAACGTTTCACATAATTATGCAATAAAATGTCATTGTTTAAGCTACTGCATCATAATGGAAATGTATGTTTTATAGTGGCTAGATTAGAATGAATATCTGAGGAAATGTCATGCCCAAGGATAGTGCAAATCTCAGTAAAACAGAAGTGGTATTCCTAATACTGCATTATAGAAGATTGGTATAGTTGCACTTTAATAAACCTTCAATATGCGCTATAATACCCATGCCCTAGACGTCAATCATGGGTACTTTAGTGCATCATTATACAATGACAATTATTCAATATATCCCAGTAGAAAATTCCATGGGGTAAAAGAACACCTCTATTCCAATAATATTAGGGTCCCAAGCCCAGGGAATACATGGAAATGTGAGAAAAATAAGGTGACAGGTAAACAGCTCAAGGTATGTGGTAGTCTTTAGGTTAATCTACTCTATATCAACAAAGCAGAAACGTACTTATAACCACAACTTCTCAACACCAGGACAGATATCCTTTAAAAAGGGGAATTCATTGATCAGACATGGAAATGAAGACACTAATGACTCATTTAAGTTTGTAACCATTAATTGTTTTGTCCCTTTGGTATTTTTGTTTATAAATGTCTAGTTAAACTAATGATGTATGTATTGTGTGTTTTTATCTCGTAGATTCTGTTATGCAATATATAAAACTACTATGTATGAGAATCAAGAAGACTTGAAACTAGTGATATATCTTCATTCCTCATGTTATTATGTAAGTAATGTATAGATATCGGGCACCTTGTTGGTTGTATCTTAGGATATCACATGAGGGGCTGCAGGCCCCGAGTGGCCGCAAGACCCGAGTACCTTATTTGCTTTATTACATGATTAATCAATAAATAATCAATAGAATATCAATATAATATCAATAAAAACAAATTCGTTCACCTCCATGCCATGACCAGGACTCCACCCCCCCCCACCTTATACAGGCTTCTGTTTACTCACAGTAGACTTCTCTTTGGTAAGGTTTGACAGTTTGCACTGCGAAAAAGATGAACCAGGCTGGGGCTTGAACGCCTACACCTGGGGTTTGCAGCGCGACTCGCTAACCAATATACTATCGGTACACACACCTTGGCAACTGGCAGGTGCTGTCTTGGTTTGAATGCGTCCAGCAGCACCGTATATCCTTGTGTTAAGGCCTGGTCAATTTGCCACTTTGTAAGGAGGTTTAGGTAATAGGTAGTACTAATACAAACCTGGGGTTTTACAAGGGGAAATATGGTATGTTGCTGTTGTGGCTATGGGTAAGGCAGCTCAGGCCACTGTGGTGTAATCCTAACTTAATTCTACTGCTGCTATTCTCATCAGTCCCTGTGGCACAATGCATAGGGAGTTGGATTTGGGATCAGTAGGGTATGGGTTCGACCCCTGCCCTTGGCAATAGAATACCCGTAGGTTTAACATGTGACATGTGAAATGTAAGGTGTGCCTGATATCCATGGATAACAGGCACTTGGTGCCTGATATCCATGGATATCAGCACACCTTACAAAGGTCATGATGCATGCATCATGGTGTGCAATATCGACAGGTATCAGAATGGGAATATCCAAGAAAAGCACACTGAGTCACAGAAATTGTGTAATAAATAGGCCTACTCGATAGGTTGAGCCTCAATTAAGTACACATTTCTATGCACACTTTGGCATATGTGACAGGATCTGCAAAAAGGGTCCTCAGTTCAGGGTACAGGTCCTTTTTCCCAGAATACCTGGAGGCCATTTCTTGACAGGATTCGACTGCTCACTTTCAAATCGTAGAGGGATCCCTTATATTAGTGAAAGTACAGCCCATTGGTCATATAGTAGCTGCATCACTGACTGCCTTACCAAACTCTATGTCATTGCTGCACAATTGCTGATGGCACAGAGCAGTCAAAGGGCAGTACCTTTTACGTTGTCAAATTGTAGTGGCTGTTTGCAGGCATATTACCTTAAGAAATAGCTTCCTGGGGTGTTTCTCACCAGGACTGCAACATTAAGATCAGCCTTTTGCTGGTTAAGCAATCTGGCAGAAAGCATCTGGTTGGTGCAGTATACCCAAAAATTGCCATAAAATTGCTGTTGTGCTGAACACATAACATTTCTAACCAACTTCAATCTTCTCTTTTTTTTTTTTTTCAGAATGGAGACCACACTGAAAAAGACCAGGATAGTGGTGGAAAGGGATCCATTGGACCTGAGGGCATTTGATGTTGAGTATGGCCATAGAGAAGACCACAGATCACTACGCGATAAGGCAAGAGATGCATGCACCAAAACTTCATGTAAAAGTATTCTCAAGTCAGTGGCACTGGAGCTTTACAGTTTGGTTCCTATCATTAAGACATTGAAGAATTATAAATGGAAAAAATGGATCTTCTATGATGCAATGGCAGGGATCAGTGTTGGGATGGTTCACATACCACAAGGTATGGGATTTGCTTTGCTGGCTGCCCTGGCCCCAGTGTATGGTCTGTATGCCACATTCTGGCAGGTACTGTTCTACATGCTCCTTGGAAACTGCCGACATCTCTCTGTTGGGACTATGGCAGTGATCAGTTTGATGATCGGGCCAGTCGTGGAACGGGAGACAGAGCTATGGAGGAGTCAACTTGGAAACACATTACCTGGGAATGAGATATTTCCTTATATCACAACACAAACATTTTTAGGTACTACTTCAGGGGAGGTCCTGGCTACATCAGTACAACCTATAGGTAATCTAAGTGACATACCCCCTTTTGAAGGTCTAACTGCAGAGGATAGGTTCAGATCTTCTGTTGCAAATGGAGTCTCACTAATTGTCGGATTGACAATGTTTGTGATGGGCATACTAAAACTAGGAATCCTCACAGCCTTCATGCCCCCATCCTTCATCAGTGGATTTACCACGGCAGCTTCTTTTCATATCACGACCACTCAACTAAAGGGTATCTTCAATGTCAAAGTCAAGCGCTATGGGGGGATGTTTAACCTTCCTAGAAGTGTGTTTGAAGTTTTGAAGGCCCTGCCCACATCAAACCCAGCCGATGTGATCTGTAGTGTAATATGTTTCACAATCCTCCTCTTCATCAACGAGTTCATAAATGTAAAGTTCAAGAAGAAACTGAAGGCTCCCATCCCTGCTGAAATGATTGTTGTATTCTTGGGTACTCTGCTCTCCTATCTGGTACAATTCAATACACGATGGGGAGTCAAGGTTGTTGGGTTTATACCAGTGGGCATCCCACCCCCAGCCATGCCCAATCTTGAGCATGCAGACACTTATATAATAGAGGGCATTGTCACAGGGATAACAAGTTTTGCTATTTCCATCTCCATGGTTGAAATCCTAACTGCCAAGCACAAGTATTCGGCTGATCCAAACAAAGAGCTTATTGCTTATGGGCTAACATATGGCATCAGCTCCTTCTTCCACTGTTTTGCTGGAGCAGCTGCCCCACCCCGATGTGTAGTTATGGAAAATACTGGTGGAAAGTCACAAGTGGCGAGTTTCTTCACTGTGATCCTACTTCTCCTGGTTCTTCTGGTCATTGGTCCAGTGTTCCGACACCTTCCAAATTCATGTCTGTCATGCATCATTATTGTTGCACTGATTCCTCTCTACAAACAGTTCTCAATTCTTCCAAAACTATGGCGGCTTAATAAACCTGACCTACTGATCTGGATAGTGACTTTCCTAGTATCAGTGATTCTGGATGTCAGTGTTTCACTTGGGGTAGGGATTGTGTTTTCTATATTCATAACCATACTTCCATCAATGTTTGCTAAAGGTTATCGCATTGGTACAACTGGCCATGATGACCTCCTTGCTCCTTTAGATACACATATGAAGGTGTCTAAACAAGATGACATCACAGTATTCAGGTACGAGAATACGCTCCACTACTTAACCATCAAGAACTTCAAAGAAAAGCTGTTCAAAGCCACCATCAATCCAAGGGGTGGAGAATCGGTTGCTCAGAAAAACCCTGTCTCTGATAAACATTCCTCCGATGACCACAGAGACTTTAAAGGTAATGGACATGCCATTGGGGATGTGCCAGGTGGGCAACGATCACACAGTGGGCCTGGGCCAAGTAACTTCATTCCAGATGTTGTATCATTGAATTTAAAAGCCATCATCCTAGACTGCTCCCTTATAGGATATATAGATCTACTTGGAATTGACACTCTTACGACACTACTCAGTGATTTTGATAAAATAAACATAAAATTTGCATTGGCTGACTGCAACCCCAACCTTATCAGGAAACTTACAATAGCTGGCCTCACTGGGGAGGAAAAAGAAGGATTCCTCATCTTCCCAACAGTGCAAGATGGCTTGGCCTTGTTGTCTGAGCAATTCAACCCTAGGGTAGGGGCATCCGCTTCGAACCCTCCTGGCCAAACTAGATGTACTCATTTTTAAAACCCATACCTCTAAAGACTGCCGACTTGAAATTGTGCTTCACCAACCAATGTAAACGTGACATATGTTTGGTTTTATTCCCGAATTTGCATTTGAGTACTGTAAATAAGTTGGTCTCAGAAGACCAAAGTGCACCTAAAGCTGGGCAGCCATTACTATAAATGACCACACTGTTGGACAGCATGTCTTATAAGTGTAGAGGTATATATGTATGTGTGTACCGTAAGGTATCTAACGTCTGGAGTGGCGGGTGAGTCCTGTCACTGGTTGTTCCTAAGTCTTTGGATAGGTGGCAGCACTGATCCGGACCTATGGGACATCTGGCGACAACCACAAGGGTACCTATATAAGGCCCTGTGCTCAACCCCTACGTCAGAGGCCCTCCAAGCCTCAGTGCATTAACATGCTATGCTTCCCATGATCTTGTATAAAGGGAAGCCGCTTTTGTGTATCACCCAAATAACCTGTTGGCATACACTCAGAATACTGTCTTTGTCTTTCTTTCGGATAGAGAGACCCGTACCACTAATCTGGTTGATTAAACCATTACATTATTGATAAAGTATGTACCTGTATAGGAACTGTGTAGTAATGGGATATTATAGCATAGCATGCTAGATTACAAGCCAAGATACAATTACTGTTGTATTCAAATGTTTATCTTAACAGACTTGTAATAACATTATAATTGGTTCAAAGGAACTTCCAAGGGACACAGGTTAGCTGTCGATTGTTTCTAGATATAGTATTTGTCATTGGCTGCCCAGATGGTAGGCTCTATTATCATGTCTGGGAGTAAGGTTTCAACATTCAAGGTTCTATTTGTAGCAGACTAACCATTGTAAAGTGGGAAAGGGTGTATAAGCTGCCAAACTTAGGTATAATTTGACGATTATAAAAGTACCCTAACATGATGTAATACGAATGAAAGATTTACCTTTCTTGGGTTAAACTACTACTAAAACATACACCTTTTCATTGTTATCTATAGAAATGCTGTAAATGTAAATTGGAAGCCACAACAGACTGGTCTAGCAATGATCATCATCAACATACATCCTAAATACCCTATGTTTGTAGACAAATAAAACAATGTATACATGCAATGACTTGAATCCATCATTTTACATTGGTTAGCTGAAGAGACCCATTAATCTTGATTTCTAGTTAATGAATCTAAGCAACAGTGGTGTCCTTCCTAATGAGACTGACAGAAAGAGAGAGAGATATGGCTACAGAAAGACAAAATGAATCAGATTTTGTCAATTACCGCGAGGACACTTCTACAACCTTACCCCTATGCAGAGATACATGGGAAACACATATTCCAGATTAATTATACCCCAATATTTGTTAATAATATCTAAGAAAACACCCCAAGCATTAAAGGAAATTGTGTTTCTTGTACATTTTTGGGTTTTTTATGCTATTTTTGGCTACAAAGAGGATAACGCGCCTTCTGAAAAGCCTGGCATAAACTGACATGCTTCTTTCGAGTTAGTACCACTCCTTGAAAAGAGGATATATGCAACTTATTTTATCATGAAAAGATAGCTTATCTCTTCAGCTTTACAATGGTATATATCGATCAACACGGTAAAAGGTACGCCCACGAGGGGGTGCGTGGGCATACCTTTTACCGTGTTGATCCACATATAGATTTGGGGGTCCTAGATTGATGTGTCTGTGGCAGCAGAGCTGGAAATAGGTCATAGACGTGTCCTCGTTGCTGATGTATAGTGTTTACTATACATCAGCTTACCTCTGTTACACCTTTTATTAGTGGAATTAGCCTGGTTTGATTAAAAAAAAAGTTGTACATGTTCGGTCATTTTGTTTGGCTATAGAGTATTTTTCATTGGAAAACCATAAAATATGACTTTCTTACTTATAGGTTGATGGCATTTGGGGGCTAAGTAGTTTGGTACACTAACTCTTGGTGCTATTAACTGAAATATAATGATGGGTGACCATGTACTCTAGGCTAAGTTGCTTAATATGCGGTCATAGACGTGTCCTCGCAGTCGTAGATGTGTCCTCGTGTCGTTAGATACCTTAGTGCTACTGCCACTATAACTCTTCTGATGACTTGGTTTTGCCTTCCCATGATACCTTTACATAATTATGAGGAGATGGTGGAGGCGTCTTTCGAGGGTCCTGCTGTCTCGGTGGTGGTGGCAGTGGGTACCGGCTCCTCCCTTGAAGTGCTCGACTCCACGGGGGTCTTGGTTTTCTGTTTCCTACCCTTCTTGGTTATGTTGGCGGTGGGTGCCGGCTCCTGGTTGGCAGCGGTGTCACTGTCTCCCCCGAGCCGTATCTGTTTAGTCAATTTGGGGGGGACCCAACTCCTCGTGCTGCCTATCCACATGTCTCACCAAGTCATTCTTGTAGTCCTTGGTAGCCACAACCAGGAGCCGGACACTCATACCCCTCCTGGACAGATGCATGCCATCTGTGGTGTCGTTTCAGGGCGTCACTCCGGCCGAAGGTATATGGCTTACCCTCAGCCCTGCAGATCTCACACCTAAATTTCGGGAGCTCGACCCCCCACCCACTCCATGGGTACTACCTTTTCCTCCTCTGTCTTTGGCATTGTGGTAAGGTCTGGTTGTCTCCACTCAATCGTAGGAATTGACAAATCCGGGGTGCGTTTCCCCTCTATATACCCCCGATGTCTTGACCCCCCTCCCCTTTTTGCGCTCCTGACCAATCAGCAGCCAAGAACCTTCCCCGCACACCTCGAGTGCTGGGGTTTCCCCATTTTTCCGGATGTCATTCGACCATGGGAACATGTTCCTAGCTTCCTCTGCCACCCACTCCGGTGGGCATGCGTCTGGAACGGCTGTCTCTCCCACGCTCCTTCCTTCCGCGGTGGTCCCCTCCTTTCCCCAGTGTGAGGACTTGTCAGTGGACCTCTGGCGGTGTCTGCTCCGCTTGCTGCCCCCTCCCCTGTCTAGGGCGGCTATCAGACTGACTGGATAACGATTTCGGGGAGCATCGGCCTCCTCTCTCTCGTCTCCGACCCTCCCGGTGGGTCCCCCTCTCTTTGATATGCTCCTTTGATAGCCCTCCTCCTCCTGCCTCTGGACCTGGTTAGGCCTCCTCCCTTAGTGTGTTCTTACAGCCATCCTCCTCCCTCCTTTCCACCACACGCCTGTCCTCTACCATGTCTTGCGGGATTGTGACCATTATCTCGAAAAAGCTCTCCCTTATCGCATCCGAGTTACCGGGCAACGCCACCCTTGGCGGGAAGGGATCCCCGACAGAAGTCGCCCCCGATCACTCGCTTGGTAACCGCCCCTCGGCCTGTAGCCAGCTTTCCCTTTTCTCCAACATCTCATGCACTCGCCAGCGCTCTGTGTGTTTTGAGCATCCAGCATCTCCCTGGATCCCACCTATGCCTGGCCCATTCTGCCCTCTTGTACTTGCTCCTCTGTTGATTCTCCTCCGTTCCTTCGTCTATAGGAGAC
Source organism: Acholoe squamosa (assembly GCA_949317995.1). Classification (NCBI taxonomy): domain Eukaryota; kingdom Metazoa; phylum Annelida; class Polychaeta; order Phyllodocida; family Polynoidae; genus Acholoe; species Acholoe squamosa. The sequence continues at coordinate 63,704,448 of OX439043.1, forward strand.
AGGTATTCCTCGTCCAAGGGGGGTTCGTCCTCCGGAGCCTCCCCCCTCCAATGGGCCATAGAAGCCACCGATTGGACCTTCCTCTCTTCTACACGCCACCACTGGACCCAGGCGTCCCTGCCCTCCACCATTTTGCCAGGGGGGTATTCGCCGCTGCGGCCCCCTAGGCCAATATCCCTTATTATCGCCCGCACTGCCCCGTGCCCCGGGGGGTCATCCTCTAGCAAGGGAGGGAGCACAGTGTCCCCCTCCCCCGGCTGAGTCTCCTCCTTCTCCTCCAACTCTCCTCCCTCTCCCTCCGAGTTCTCTTCCTCCGGCAGGCAAACCTCCTTGATGGAGTCGAAATGTACCACCTTCGTCACCTGCCCCCCCTTTATCTGGTACACCGCCTCTCCAACCTGGCCTTGCACTTTCCGGGGGCCTGTCCAGTAGCTTTGAAGTTTGGGTGAGAGTCCCTTTTTTCTCAGTGGCCGATTATAAAATACCGTGGACCCCACTTGTATGGACCACCCCTCCGCCCTGGCGTCATAATTACAGTGTCGTCGGGCCACCGATTGCCCTATGCTGATTCTAGCTGTCTCATAAGCCCGGGCCATCTTTTCTTGCCGCTCCGCTGCATACCCCACCGTACTACTTGAGGGAGAATCCAAGGGGTAAATGAGGTGTAAGGGCATGACCGTTTCCCTCCCCATCATCATCAGGTTAGGAGACAATCCGGTGGTGCTGTGCGCTGAAGACCTGTAAGCCGCCATAACAAAGGGAAGCTGAAGATCCCAGTCCCGTTGGTCGGTGGCCACCACCATAGACAGGAGTGCCTTTATGGTCCTGTTGGCCCTCTCTACCATGCCATCGCTCTGTGGCCTAAAGGCCCAGGTTCGGGTCTGTTTGACTCCCAGTAGTGCTACTATTTCCTTAAACAGTCCTGACTGGAAGTTCTTGCCCTGGTCGGTATGAATTTCCACCCGTGCTCCAAAACAGCATATGAATTCCTCCATCACCTTCCTGGCCACCGTGAGAGCCTCCCGAAATGAGTAGACCCGGCCTCCCCTATCCACCATCGTCCCAGCATGCCCTTCTGCAGGACTAGTCTCTCGCGCTGGGCATACCATGCCTTTTGTTCGTAACTCCAATCATGCCTAGTCGTCTCAGGGGAAGCCTCCATTCCCTGCGCCCACCCCCGGACCTGATAGAGTAGGGGGTCTTCATCTTGTAGCGTTCCCCATGGCTTCCCCACTGGGGGTTTGGGGCCCTCTACTCGGGGTTGGTCCTTGCCCTCCAACACCTGACACTGAGCTCTGGTAAAAACCCTACACCACTTCATTCCTTCCTCTGGGTCCCTACTGCACTGCCTACACAGTGTTTTGGGTAAACCGTCCACATTTCCATGAGCTTTTCCAGGGCGGTATTGTATCATGATGTCGTAAGTGCAGATTATTTGCAGCCACCGGGCCAGTTGGCCCTCTGGTTCTTTGAACTCCGGTAGCCACCGGAGAGATGCATGGTCGGTGCGCACCACCACCGGCCCCCCTATCAGGTAGTGCTTAAACTTGCACAAGTCAAAGACAATAGCTAGCAACTCTCTGCGTGTCACACAGTAATTCCTCTATGGCTTGCTGAGAGTTCTACTACCATAGGCCAGCACCCTCTCTACCCCGTCCTGTTCCTGCGCCAGTACTGTCCCTAATGTCACTAGCATCTGTATCCATGATGAGTTTCCCCTCCGGCCAGGGTAACCTGAGGATGGGGGCCTCCATTAGCTTCTGCTTCAACCTCCAGAAGGCCTCCTCACACTCTGAAGTCCACCTAAATGTATGCCCCTTCTCCGCCAGGGAGCTGAGAGGTTTAGCCACCATGGAGAAGTCTGGAATGAACATCCTGTAGTATCCCGCAAGCTTAGGAAACTCCGAACCTCAGTGACATTCTGGGGCTGTGGCCACCCCCGGACGCCCTCCACCTTGGCAGGGTCCGTCTCGACACCTTCCTCGCTTATTTGATGTCCCAAAAAGAGAATCCTCTTCCGGGCTAGCTGGCACTTTGAGGGCTTTGTCTTAACCCCTTCAACACGATAAAGCAGGATTTGCACACAAATCCCATAGAGTAACGGAAATCCAGGGGTGAAAGGGTTAAGGCCCGCCACCATCAACTTCTGTAATACCTCCCCCAGCCTCACTAAGTGTTGTTCAAATGACTCCGCGAAGACCACTATGTCGTCCAGAAATACCAAGCAGGTACGCCATTGTAGCCCCTGCATGGCAACCTCCATCACCCTTTCAAAGGTTCCGGGGGCGTTACATAATCCTAACGGCATCCTGATAAATCCCCGGTGGGTGGTAAATGCGGTCTTCTACTTATCTCCCTTATCCAGTTGCCAGTACCCGCTGGCCAGGTCCATAGATGATAACCAGGTGGCACCCGCCATGGTATCCAGGCAATCCTCCACCCTGGGAAGCGGATAGGCATCCTTGACCGTGGCCTTGTTCAAGCGGCGGTAATCCACACAGAATCGCGTTGTTGAGGGCTCATTTACTCCTGCCTCCAACATCTTGTCCACCTCCTCCTCGATGGTCGCTCTTCTGTGAGGGGCCAACTGCCTGGGTGGTTGTTGGTCCAGGGTGGTATGACCCTTATCATCCTTATGCCACTGAAAGGCCTGTATATATGCCTCTCCAATAGGCCAGCCAGTTTCCTTCTTCTATGAGCTTCCGTGCCTGCCACCAACTCCGTAATCAGATCCCTCCTTTCCTCTCTAGAGATTGTTCCTACCCTCCTTCACCAACTTCCCTCCTCCCCCTCCGGGTTGCCGTTCTCAGTGGGGACCTCCACCTTCTGGATAGCACCCAATGTCATGACTATAATTGGCTCAGGCCTTGGGTTGAGTACCCTCACCCACGTTTCCCTGTTCTGTGGTTGCACCAGGCTTTGTTCCATCAGAAAATTGGGCTCACCCTTGTGCCCTGGCATGCCTTCTATCATTCCATTTACACCCTCCTGCCACGGTCCCGTAATGAGGCCTTCCAGGAATGTCTCCTCCCCCGACCCCACCACCGCCGACCGGACGCGTACCACGCGACACGACACCTCAGGGTTAGTCCAGATCAACCTCCCCTTTGCCATGTCCACCATGAGGTGTTTTTCCCATAGGGAAGATAGAGAAGGGGGACTGGCACGGACGAAGGAGGGTCCCGTGAAGAGGGAAGATATGCCCAAAATGAAACGGGAGGAGGAGGAGGGGGAATACCCAACACAGAAAGGGAGTAGACCGCTAGCAGGGCCAGCGATTGTCAGGGGAGCCGACGGGGAATTGGGCGCAAAAGACAAACCAGTGGTTAAGCCCACCAAATATGATGGGATGGGTGACCTGGGGGACTATCTCAATCACTTTGACCTTTTTGTGAAAGTGAAAGGGTGGGACAAGGCGGAGGCTGGTATGTTCCTGGGATTGAGTTTATCAGGGGCTGCTAGACGGCTGCTGAATGGTGGGAAACCAGCTACCCCGGAGGGGTACACCGTTGGTGGAATGGTTTGAGCCAACTAACCAAGGAGCCTTACAAGGCTGTCCTCCGGACTTGAGTAAGAAGAAAAGCGGAGGGGTTGCAGGAACTCCAGGAGGATCTGATGAAGTATATCTGGCTGGCATACCCCAAGGCTGACACACTGACTACAGATACTCTGGTCTTTGACCGGTTTCTGTTGTATTTAGACAACCCCCTGAGGCAGTGGGTCTACCAATCCCAACAAAAAGACCTGCAGGCGGCTGTCATGACAGCTGTAGGGGCAGAGGCGTATCTTAAGGTGGAGCAGGAAACGCAACACCGGGTGAGAACCGCCCATGTGTCAGTGAACGAGCATTTGAAGTCTAACACCGACAGGATAGATAGAATGGTGGAGCTCATTGATCGGTTAGCTAAGAGGATGGAGGAGCCGGCCTTCACCAAAAAGAAGAGGCGGGGCACTGCCTGTTATGGGTGCGGCCTGGAAGGACATTTCAAGGCCGGGGGCGCCCCCGAACAGGGGGTGGAGATTCCACCCTCGGGAAACTAGAGCCAACCTTTACTCAGGGCCAAGTACAGGTTGGGGGAAATGGGCCTCGTCCACCACTTCCAGGAGTGTTCCCCTACCAACTCCCTCCCCTGCCAATTCCAATGAGTCTGGTTCAGTTATCCTAGCTTCCGCCATCTTCTAATCCTGTGTGGATCTGTAGAGAAACCGCTGTCACCAATGTAGTGTCTTCGGTCTCCCCTGGAAAAGAAGTGACTCGTGACTCGTGACTCCAACAAGTGGCTTCCTCTGCCACACCATCTAAGTTTGTAACCTTCTTACGGAGACAAGTGTTAGTGTGTTCTGCTGCCACCCCAAACCCAGACTGCCTGCCGGTGGGACAACTCCAGTATTTATACACTTGTAAGTCCACCGACGCTGGTGTATGTAACATACACCGATGCCGGCGACACTCCTCCAGATAACAATGATTACACAAAGCTGACATGACTCCGCCTCTGCCGGCTTTCCCCTCCCCCATACCAGGATGGTTTCGGGATCCACCAGCGTCCGCTCGGTCTACGCCACTATATATATACATAAAGATCAGTGTTTTAGTTTAACATGTTAGAATAAATAAAAATGAAAAGTTATGGCATTTTCTTCAGGTCAAAGTTGGCCAAGAATGCTTGGTGATTTAGTGGGGCTGTTCTTCATGACACCCTTCCTGCGGCGTGACTTGCTGAAAGGAAATGATATTTACTAGGTTAAGAGGTGTTGGTAAAAAGTTGTATGTTACATTGAAAATTACTCACCGAGTTTCAGGATCTGGACTGGCAGCAGTCTGTACTTTCTTCCTCTTCTTCTCTGGCAGTGGAGGGGTGGGATGAGGCTTGGCACCCTGCAGCCTGCTTGACCTCTTGCCCAGTCTTTTGCCTTTAGAAGGCCCTGCTACTGGAGGTGTGCCATCTGGTGGGGCAGCTGGTGGGTCAGCGGGTGGGATGGGTGGTGGTGCATCCTACTCCTCATTAACTGGAGCTGGGGCCCCCTGGGCAGCTGCTGGCTCTGCTGCTGCAGTAGAAGAAAATATATCATCAGACTTAGAGCTGTATGTAAGGTTGTAGAGTGTACTTCCCCCTCCCTCCATGTTGCATTTATAATGATACTGATAATGTCACGAGTCGTAGATGATGTGTCCATGTCAGTCGTTTCTATGGGGTTCACCCTCAATGAAATATATGAACACCAGCAGAATCCCATACCTTTGTTTCTACGTCGGATATCCTTCGCCGACTGGTTTTTCTGTTCCCGCCGCCTTGCAGCCTTGTTGAGGGGGCATGTCTCCAATCTTTGGGCACTTCGCATTGATCTTCTGCAAAAATAATAACATTCATATTCAATAAAATACTACATGATAACAGCAAACTTTAATATGGGTAGCTGTGAAATAATGTGAAATAATGCACCCTAAAAAAGTGGATACCAAGGTAGCACAGAGACATTGGCATAACGTTGTGCTGACGTTGGCCCAACAATTGGCTTTACATAGGCTGCCCATCCTGCCTACGTAGGCCAGACGGTGCCAACCAAATGCCAACATAGGCCCAACGTTGGCTTTTGGTTGGCAAACATCAGCATCGGCAAATGGTAGGCCAGGGGCCAAGGTTGGCATTTGGTTGGCAAATGCCACTGGTCAGGCCTACGTAGGCCCGATGGGCAGCCAACGTTGGCCCGATGCGCCGGGCCAACGTTGGCAAATTTTTGTGTGCTGGGTAGGCATGTAGCTTACTGCTGGCACTAAGGGAAAATGAATAAAACTAAGAAGTCTGTACTGAATGAAAGGTATTTATATGAATTATGACAAAAATAAAGAAAAACTCACATCTTGGGATACCTTCTGGCGCTGTTGATATGCCTCCTTGCCCACATTGTCATGGTGGATAGCCCTTTGGCGCTGCCGTTCCGCCTCTGCTTGAGCTTCTGTAAGGGGCCTACGTAATGGCATTCTGTGAACAATAAGTACACACACATGTTTATATTAAGTGAAGAATACAACCAACTATGGCAGAGAGAAAGAAGTCAGTAGGCACCCAGCTAGCACCTTACGTAAAAAAGACGTCGAATACTCATCATATTCCTGTTATTACGTGAAACCGACCAGATAATTATGTCATTAGGAGGTAAAGATTTTTATGTGATGAATTTACTAGATGTTGATGTAAAAGATACGTCCTACATGGGATGTAAAAAAGACATACTATTTGACATCATAATCATGTCTTTATCTGGTATATGCTATAATATTAGAATTGTTAAAAAGATGTGCACCAATTGATATCAATAATACATCTCATAGTAGTTATTTTGCAATGTAATATAGTGACACATGAGTGATGTCAAAATTACATCTTGATCTGGTTAAACTTGGGACATTATAGAATTACATCTATTTCATTTTTCTATGCTCTTGAGAAAAATGATGTTTTACCAGCAATACTACAAAACTTGTTTATTGAATAAATCAAGCAAATTAAATATTACACGAAATATTTATGTCATTATGATGTGAATTCAAAGCTGTTGTATTCTTGTAACAATATGACATCAGTGATATGTCACGATTATATCCCCTAGATAGTTCTGGTATCAGACATAAGGGGTCTCATCTAGCACTTTACTCACTACCTGATCTGCATTGCCACATTCCCCAATAAATAGTTGGATCAAAGTTAACCAACCGCCTGCAGTTATTGGAACAAACTGAGAGAAAGATTTTCTTCAATATGTACTCTGTTGTTTCTGTGACATTCAAAGGAGAAATAGTGACTAAAAAAACAATGCACATGATAGACACCTCTTTTAGGCCTTAAGGAAATATATAAGAACCAATATTGACTTCAAGTAGACATCTAGGTTAAGTGTGCAGTGCCCTCTCTATGGATATAGAATACCTGTGAATACCTTTCACTAAACAGGTATTTTTTGCATATCCTGTGCAGAGTGTCCATGCAGGATGCGATATTCGCATCTAATATACATAATATTCTTATACCTTGGGATATCTCTCATTGAGGTATCCTTTCTGACTATGATTTGTGGTCAGTATTCCCATTCAATAGTATCTTTTATGTAATGATGCCATCTTTATATCACGTCATATTTGCATAATTGTGCGGATGTGGAAATTACATCTATGAGTAACATCTTATTAATGACATAAATTATAGTCAGCTTACTTGTCAAGATTAACATCATTTTGATGAGTTTCAAGTACATCATATTGATGTGTGATATATACATGCAAAGACATCTCATAGTTACTTGAAAACGTCTTGCACATACGATGGTTTTTTTCCACAAAATTTGCGCTATAATATGATGTATGTGAGGATCATCACAAGATGTAAAAATGACGTGATTTACTATGAGTTTTGCTAGCTGAGCATGGACACGTCTACGACTTGTAGATGTGGAGGTTGAACCCACAAGGAACAATAGATGAGGACACGTCTACGACTCGTGACAAGGACACGTCTACAACCAGCACTGAGCAGCCCTAGCTTATATTTAACTATCTATGGGTACCAAAATCAACTTGACAGAGAGGGAGGGTGAGAATACAGTCTTTTTAAAATAAATATAGGGCCTTAAACATCATAATATGGGGTAATTACACATGCTGCCTGCTTATTTCCATATCATTTTTGAAGATTGTTCATTTAAGTACCAGAACAGGTGTGAAGGGTAAGTCATATACTCCATTCTACGTAGAAACATGTCAGGATAGCTATCTAATAGAAGCAAACCATTAACAACACTATAAATACACTGTAAAACTGAGAAACCATAGCAAAGTCTATGACAGGGACACGTCTACGACTTCGTATGTCGCTGGTTTTTACCATAGAAATGCTACATGAAACATGACAGGGACCAGCAGAAGTAAATTTGAGTTTATCCGGTACACAAATACATTGTTTTTATACGATTTTGAGGGGTTAAATCATCAAAATAACTTCACCATCATGTTCTCATGGGTATAATTATTTCATTAATTTGAGGAGTAATTCTACCAGAGAATAGCTATTAATATGTTAAATTCATCATGTTCTTACCTGCATTTGGCTGTAGACTGTTCACTTAAACTAACGCCAACTGCCTAACGCCCGGGAATCACACCAGATGGCGTACCGGGGTTTAGTTCCAGCGTTTGTCGCCAGTCGTAGACGTGTCCGCCGTCGTAGACGTGTCTGTGCCTATACATTTCTTATGATATCTCTGGTTCTATGCAGAATCTATTAACCAAACTTACAGGGCGTATTGCTGTAATATGAAGGTATAAAGGCCACATAATAAGGAAAGTTAAGTATCAAACCCCTAGCAGCTATGAGGACATGTAAGGTCGTAGATGTGTCCATGCGTAAACTACCCCAAAACCATATCATAGCCTGTGGGACATACAGTTGTACAGGCAAGTTCTTTTTTTTTGTGGCCTACATAGGTACATGTAAGGTCTCTACCTGGTAAATTTCATTAGTCCATCCACTATGTCCTTCATGGTGCAAAACAACCAGAAAAAGGTCGTAGATGTGTCGTCACGACGATTACACCAAAGGTTTTATGTACCCAGTCACCACAAAAGAGAATGTTTGGACCCCCAACTATAACAAAATAATTCTATACCCTAGGGGGATATCATTGATGAAATAAATAAGGATTTGCTTCTTTATTTTTTTTTGTAGCAAGAGGAAACAATTTGTTCCTCATTTTTACCCCAAAAATCACCCTTTTTGGCTGTTCTGACCCCTGTAGTTCACTTATTATGCTTTGCAGATAGGCAAAGGCAAAACCATGGTTCCCCTTCAAGCCCTAAGCCTTGACAACCAGAATACATAAATAACACAACTTTATCTCTTATTTGTCAGAATTTATTGAATGGGAGGCAAAGACAACATATTTGACGACGATCTGTGACTATTGGTCATAAGTTTACAGTATGAGGATAGATTTAAGAAATAGGAAAACCATGATGTTATCTTAATTTAAAATGCTTCCTTTGAAAACACTTTTAAATATAATACAGCTCTATTGAATTCATATAAAAGGAGACATAACCATTTACATTTAGAGTCACTGACCCATTTCATAGGATGTACACTTTGATATCATCAGTAAGTAAGTATAATGTACCAATAATGAAACTTGTGCAACTCATTAATTATTTCTAGAAAATCGAGCAAATTCCTGATATGAAATGTGCATGTATGCTTGATGTATATGGATAAGGTAAAGACACCATGGGTCGTATTGACACCTAAAGTTAAGGCCTATGGTTTAATGGTATGGTGAGTGTGGACATCTAAACTATTGTAATAATCAGGAATAAAGAGTGATGTGTCCTCTTTTTCTGGGAAATGCAGAATATGAAAATAAGGCAATTAATTCATGATTCACTTGTGTCCGATCGTGGGATGTTCAAGCTTTATTTGATGGTGAGAAATTGTTTTAATACTCAGTCCATTGTGCCTTGATATTTCCACACTGTTTTTCATGAATTGGACCTATTGATTAGGCAAGCATATATCCCTTTAATTACTTTGTGGATGCTTTCATATCAGCATCAAATTGTATCTAAATTCGGACACAGCAATGTATAAAATACAACTAGCAAGTTCTGTTTGTGGCCAATGCAGTGCTGCTACCTAGGGGTATGTATGCACTCTTTTAGCACAACCTGATACCAGGTGTCACTACCTCACTTGTAGTAACCCCCGGTCTTCTGTGCCATGCATTGTTGGATATAGCCTGTGGTGGATAATTAGATGCACATATCATTGGGCAACACAAGAAGTAGACCCTATGCTTATCACAGCCCAATACATGTATTGTGTCATAACTGCATATACTAGTAGGTGTATTGGTACAGGTGTACACTGTCCCAGCAGAATGGGCATGGATTGGTTACCAGGTTTAGTCTGTGTAGGTGTTATCCATATGCTATAGAAGGGTGAGAAACTAAACGGAACAGTGCTGCCCTCTGGTGCTTTTATTAGCTATGCACAGACCTTGCTTACGGAGGTGATGGGTGACTTTGCCAAAGTAACCCCTCACCTCTGTAATCAAGGTCTGTGCATAGCAAATAAAAGCACCAAAGGGCAGCACCGTTCCCTTCAGATTCTCATTCTTCTATAGCATATGGATAACACCTACACAGACTAAACCTGGTAACCAGTCCACACCTGTGCCCAGCAGTATAGAGGTTTCATCTAATATACCGATTTACCTGACATCAACATATTCCATACACAACCCCCCTGTGACTATGCATTCAGCTAAATAGAACTTGGGCAGAATACCTATGTGGGAATATTAGGAGATTGTCTACCACAAACCAACAGCAGTCCCAATAGCTCATGCTCATGAAGGTTGGACTCCCAATGTCAGGGAAGTGGGTCCAAGTCACCATAGGCCCACCAGGTCAATATTATTTTTGTAAGAAATGTATAGATCTATTAAGACATAACCAAATACATCACCTCTGCTATGAATATCTTTTCATAGTTATACATGCTTAGTGTTGAGCAGCAGAGCAAAACAAAATGAAAACTTAAAAATTGGCAGCACAAAAAAACCAGCATCAGGTGAAACTAGAACTCAGTTACCCTGCATTATGAGTCCAGAGTTCTAAAGACTACCCTATTCTGGACAATTGGCATACAGGGTGTAAAGTCCCTCCCTCATTAATAACACAGTCCTTACCCACACATGGTTCCTGAGAACCACATCCCCCTCTAGTGTTTCACCCATACCAACAGGGAGTACTTTCCTGTCCCTTCCCATCAGACATAGGGCAGAAGACCAGAGTCTAGGATGCTAGTACTCAACTGTGGGACCAGTTTGTCTTTTAGCAAAATGGTTCTGATTGCCACCAATGGCATAGCAGACTGGCCGACGCTATGATCACCTCTGGCATGAGGTGTTCGACTTTGCTTGCAGTATGCTGAATTGAATTCATAACATTTACAGTTAATTTCTCCCCATAAAAAAGATCAAGAAATGATAGAATTACCCCAGCAAATTGGTGTCATTTTGAGTCACTGTGTGTGAGTACTCACACTGGTGCTGTATGGAAAAAACGTGTGCCACCAGGTGTGACTGATGACCCATATTGACGCATACTGACATGTGCGTCATTGCACATGCACACTCATACTAACACCTGAGCTATAACACATATTGACTCAGGCCTGACACTTGTGTCATGGCACATGCACACTCATACTGACACCTAGGCTATAATGCATACTGACACTCCTGACACATGCGTCAAAAGTGGATAAAAGGAGTTCCCATATAACGAGATAAAAGAACCCAAAAATGACAGTGGACCGGACATACCATGACGACGAATTGACACCAACTTAATTCCTCCATTTGTGAAGCATTATACCAAATGAAATGATATAATTTGGGCAGAACATCCTTGAAACCTTATTCTACCTCCCTGTCGGCTAGATTCCTTGATATTATGGCTGTATTTAATATAAAAAATTTGTAAACTTTTGAAGCGAACGACCAGCCGTGCATCTTCGCCATAGTGTCAACAGTACCTGTGGCGCTGCCTTGTGTGTATTTATTCAACTAGCCATCAGCCTGGATTTGGTACGTGGCACTGGAACATTTCATTGCATTCAGGCCATTTTGAGAGAATTTAGACACAAAATCATTTATTGAAGGTTGGTATGATCAATAAGAATATATTTTAATTATTGTTTTTTAACTTTAGAATGCTTCATATGCTCTATAAATGGTATAAATCGAATGTTATTTTGGCGGACCGGATGGCAAGTTGACAAACACAAATTCAATATGGCGGAGGTTGCTTTTCTCGTCCGCTTCAACTTGCAACAGAAATCAAGGGATTCTATGAATTTTAAAGGTAAAATTAATACTTAGAATTAATGGTGGAAACCATGTCATAAACGCAATGTGTAATGCATAGACTCGAACTTATGCCTTTCAGGGGCTTTATATAGGCACTCTGCTTCACGTCGCACCTGAAAGGCATTCGTTCAAATCTATTCATTAAATATTACATTCCTATTGATCACTGAGATTTGTATTCGCGCATAAAATGCAGAGGTCCTTCTGAAGTTATCGGCAAACTTTACCATACACTATTCTGTGAGGTTAACAAACTACCAATTTCTACTTTCTACTTTCTCAAATTAATAAGCAGGAATAAAGATAATAAATGAGGACTGGCAACAATTATCCTGTGTTATATGTCGTCATTAGAGCACAAATTTCAATAAATTAGGACAGGTAATTGGTACAAGATGCAATAAAACCTTTGAAATGTTGCCATGAAAATGAACACATCATTTACCTAACTACGTTATAGTAATGATGTAAATTGCCTTATTTTGTACCCGTATGGTGGTGATTTCTCAGGTACTACATAATTGATATGACGCGAGTAGTGCATTTACCATTGAATGCCCTTATTAAGCAGCGAGTCTTTCATATTGCCATGATTTTCTGCTGAAGTGAGCATTTGGACACAATCTCTCTGTTAGTGTCACCGTTGGGTTTCTCCATTGAGGTGAGTTTGTCACTTTTTGTTCCTAATACGAGTTTACCTAGTGAATTTGTGCATAAATCCGTCATCATGATACATGATGCGTCACTGCCTACACTTCACAGCTTCATAAATTTACAAATTAGGAAGACCTAAAGAAATTTATTGATGGATCATCGAAAGATGATAGCCATGGAGTACTGCTTGCCGAAGCTGTAATTCCTGTTGGCCTGTTGGCCTTTTGGTTTTCATTAGTGTCTTTTCTTTTGTACTATGTTTGGTTTACCTTTTTACATTATCTTCTATTCCTTGCCATATGTAGCTCTGATGCAAGTTCTGTTGATGTTCGTTCAAAATGACAGAAAGTCTTTTTTCTTTTGATATTCTGCAACAACACTTTATCTTTAGATTTAAAAGGCATGACTTTAGTATAAAAAAAACTAGCAACCCTTTTATTCTTCATGAAGATTTTCAACTTTCATAAAATATTTAAACGTTATTTACGTTAAGGAAACGAGTTTTAAAACATTTCACTCAAATATTTTTTGTACATTCACAGACGTTACATTTCAAGTTGCATCCTCTAATAAGATAGATACAATTGGCCTAATAAGGGAAATAAATCATCCAATTTGGAACAAGCACTTATCGATACTCATCTTAAATGAAAATAACTATTTCACTTACATTTTAGGAAGGCAAAAGCAGAGGGTTTCTATTATATTATGTCCTAACAGCAGCTGTACAACGAACAAAAAAAAAGATAAGAAAACCCAAAAGGGTCTCTGCCAACAGGAATTGCAGCTACGATAGGCAGTGCACCAGGAGCATCATCTTGGTGCATCAATCATTTTTTTTCTTTGGGTCTTCCTAACATGTAAATTAATAAGAGGGCAGTGCCCTATCATGGCCATTTATACGTGTGGCAAAATAGTCATTATTAAGAGAGTAATGAATGGGCTATCGGGCACCGAGTTCAGTGTATCGTAGGATATCGTAACGAGGTGCCTGATAGCCCATTCCTTACTGTCTTTATTACACGATTAATCAATAAATAATCAATAGAATATCAATAAAAACAAGTTGAAAACAAAAATCCTTCCCCGGGACTCGATGCCAGCCATAGTGTGTGTACACAGGTACATACACCTCCTCGCCCGGCAGCGGACAGCGAGAGCGGCCGTCTTGGCTCGGACAGGCAGCGGCACACGGCTAAAGATTTCAATGCGTCTCGCTGTTATGTTTGTGTATAATACACCTCGTCGCCCGGCAGCGGACAGCGACAGCGCACACGGCGAAAAAAGAAGCTTCTCGCAGTTATGTTTGTGTATAATACACCTCGTCGCCCAGCAGCGGACAGCTGCAGCGGCACACGGCGAAAAAAGATGCGCCTGGACTGGGGCGCGATCCATGTACCTCTGACGGCTTGGCGCAACGCGCTAACCACTAGACCACCGCGTCTCCTCCTTCAGCGGCCGTGTCGGCTTGGCTATGTTTGAATGCGTCCCGTGGTTATGGTATAGCGGACAGCCGCAGTCAACTCCTTCCCATTCATATGAGACGTGGTTCGAACCAAGCATTTCTCGTCAGTCCCTGTGGCGCACTGCATAGGGAGTTGGATTTGGGATGTGAGACTGCAGGTTCGATCCCTACCCTGGCCTGGACTATTTCGTGGGTTTTAACATGTGACATATGACATGTAAGGTGTGCTGATATCCATGGATATCAGGCACTAGTGCCTGTTATCCATGGATATCAGGCACACCTTACAAAAGTCATGATGCATGCATCATGGTGTGCAATATCGACAGGTATCAGCATGGGGATATCCAGAAAAAGCACCCAAAATCCAAGAAATCGTGTAATAATCTGTGGTAGTTGGACAAATGGGCGTCATGCATTAACACAAATTTGTGCCTTCACCTAAGGACCACATACCTACAGAGAACAGAGTACTGAATCAAGCGACCTGAAGCCTTCCTACTGAAAGTCACTTCCTTATTACTCACTCAGTACTTTCAGTAGACAGGCAACGACCTTTTGGAAACACAAGAGATAAATAAGCAACCCAAAGATATGCCCAAGTTCCACTACGCGACACCGGCAGCAGCGAAACCCTGGGTTCCCGGAAATCCTTTGTTCTTCTTTGTTTATTTACTTTTAAAAATGAACCGACAAGCAGAAGGGATAGCCCGTGCACTCTATGTTGTAAATGATAACAAATAGAACAAAAGAATAGCTGTGCCTCCGGTAACGCTGCTGCGACTCTGTCGCTAGTGGAGCCTTACCAATAGTCACTACCCTTAGTCTTATGATGTGGAGGAGCCTCAGGAGATTTGGTAGTCTCATCAGGTACAACATTGTCAGTAGTTTCATCCAGCGTAGGTGCTGCTCAGACGAAAGTGCTTTTCTCCCTTTCAGAAACACCCTTCTGAGTACAATTCATCAACAATCATCTGACTGTGTAAGAGGGCAGCCTACTTGATTCTTTATCTACCAGTGAACTGCGTTAGAGAAGAGCAATGGAGACACATACAGGTAAAGTGATAATTTTAAACGCCTCAATACATATTATGATTAGCACTCAATCATCATGTGGACGTTTTAAAGAAACCATCCAGATTATTTTCAGTTCTCTACTACATTTGATGTGTAGCTTGAAAACTGAGGGCGTGTTTGTATTCATTATGTTGAACATGTACTCACTCGCTCATTGTTATTTTTGATTGTCTATCAAAATTCTAGAGACACCTGGCGTGTTGAGTACAGAGCAGGCACTGGCTATAATGAACACTTCAAATGACACCCAAATTGAGCAAGGCATGAAGATGATAACATCACACCCCAAAATGTCATTAGTGACAGCCACCTGTGGAACATTCATCGGTGTCACAAATGGAATCCTGCTTCTTGCTCTTCTTCGCTTCAAGTCCAACCATCTCAAGGATTCTACACGATACTTTCTTTTACACAAGACCTTTGGTTACTGGATACAAGGTTTGCTGCTGGTTTGCTTGCCATATGTACCACTGAAGCATTGCTCCTACTTTATTCTCACTTCAAATACAATTTTCCGATCCATTATCTGGGGGATGTTTCTGTTATGCCTCGACAGCTTTATCACCATCATAAGACCTTATAACCACAAATCAATTATGACCCTGCGCCTTACCAAGTCTCTCCTATGTCTTCTCTTCTTGACAAATATGGTTTACTTCCTAATGTATGCTCTTTTTGGGACTGACCCTCCTCTTCAGGGCCCATACTGTTCTACAGATAGTGGGCCTTCAGGGCCAATAGCCTTGATTGTCCATATGTCTTTAAGTGTCATAATTATCTCCACTGTCCTGGTAATGCAAGCATACATGATTATTAAGTTGTGGAAAAGGTCAAGTTTTGTTGTTCCCCAAAATCAAAGCCTTGGTATCTTACCCTCTGCATCCCCTGCCATTGCTGTTCCCACTCAACACAAAGTGACTCATGCCATCGATGGTACCACTCAGGCTACACTGACCCATGCCATCAGTGTTAGGGCTGAGCACTCCATGACCCATGCCATTGGTGTTGCCCGAGCCCAATCTGCAGTGGCAAAGGTCATTGATGTTGTTCCTCAAGCTTCAGTTTCAACTCAATCCCCGGTGACCCATACTATTGGTGTTGCCACTCAAGTTTCAGGGACCCATGCCATTGGCATTTCAACTCGATCTCCATTGACCCATGCCACTGGTATTCAAGCTCAGTTCCCAATGACCAATGCCATTGATGTCGTCACAAAATCCCCAGTGACTCATACTTTTGGTGTTACCACTCAAGCTCCAATGAGCAATACCTACAGTGTTCCTGCTAAAGCCCATATGACTCATAGTAATATTGTTGGAGCTCAACCCCTTCTGATACCTGCTATCTGTGTAACAGCTGAACCCTCTGTTAGCCATATCATTACTGCTGCTGTACCAACCCAGTCAAATCCTAAAACAAACAAGACAAATAGGCCACGCACATGTCTAGAGAGACTGGTTCAACTATTAGTTGTCTCAAGCATCTGCACTGCTCTCTGCTGGCTACCCTCACTTCTGGGCAACATTCTATACTTCTCAGATCTTTTACCTCTTCATACACTTGCCCTGACAAGGATGAGGGGATACTTTGGTATCTTTCATACAGTTGATGGTGTTCTCCAGCCATGTATCGCCATCCTGATGAGCCAGGAGCTGAGATCAGCTGTTAAGAAGATAATATGTAAGTGTGGTTGGGCTGATTCTTAGGATCTGATGATGAAATTCTCATTTTGGGTTTGACATAGGGATTTGCAGACGACCAAAAAATGAGAGATCCCTTTTCAGTCTAGACAAAATTGCACACCTTAGCGAAATAGCTTACGCTTAGTATTAGATTGAAAATAAAAGGAGGACAAAAAAATTCAAACCCCTCAGAGAAAAACTTTTGGGACACACAGAAAAACACCCCCTCCCCGTTCTTAAAAATGTCCACTCCCTTATCCAAAAACCACTTTTCATGATAAGATGTTAAGGTCTGAAATCGCAGAAGGTGTGCAAATGGGAATTTTGGTGAAAGTCAGCCCCCTACACTTAGGATTTTGATTTTTCCCCAATTTCTTTTAGTCATATTTTTGGGCTCAATGAGTTCTTGATGTTATTTATGGGTTTTAGTGGTCCAATATCAATATTCTGGGCTCCAGGGGGTTGAACATACCTAAAATTGACCCCTTTCAGCTTAGAAAATCACTAAAATCGACATATTTCATCACTTATTTTATAAAATGAGGACTAGGTATGTGTCTGTCCACTTTTATTATGTAAATTAAAGAGTCTTGTTGTGAAATAGGAGCAATAATTATGTTCCTGGTCGGATTTTTTCTACTCTTCTGGAGCATTTTACTTTTTGTGAAGTGGTCGGTCCGGGTGATAATTTGGTCATTTGGCCTCCCCCCATTAAATACCTAAAGGTGAAATGTGTTCAATTATACCTTAAAAGATTTGCTACATGTTGGGGGTAAAGTATGTTGAAAACAAAATTTGATTTTCTCCATAAACTTCACTGTGAGGGGGCAATAAGTGATTTTCCTTGAAAATCCCTCTTATTCCTTGTCCGGGCGAAAAATCATGTTCCTTCCCCTCCTGTGTAGGATTAATACATTTAACTATCCTAACTAAGTCAGTTATTTACCCCCTACATATACCTAAGTGCCCAATGTATAGGACAATGGATTAGTCTCCATCCTTTGCAGTAGCAGAGATGGGAAGTGCTATCTAGTCCGGGCGAAATCGTGTCTGGGCGAGTGACAATTGAATAACATGCCATGTTGAGGGGTTGATTTCCTACAGAAATTAGAATTTTATCTTAAAGAAATTAACAGCTCTAGACCATTTATACCTGTAGATTACATAAATCAAATTGCTATGTATGTCAGATGTGTCTTTTATATCATAAAATGAGTGTACTTATAATGAGTGTTTGTAGAGATTCTTGGCATATGTCTGGGCGAATGACAATTGAGTAATATGACATGTTGAGGGCTTGATTTTCTACAGAAACAATTGTCATATTACCATGACAATCTCAGATCTAGACCATCTTAACCTGTAGATCATGAAAAAAACATGTTTCTTTATGGCAGATCTGACCTTTTTATCATAAAATGAGAATACTTTTAATGGTTTTTATCATGATTCTGCCTATGTTTCTTGTCCTCACACAAAATACAATATTCCTGCCCCTCCTCTGCACAATAGGGATATTCAAATATCCTAACTATGCCAGTTATTTACCCCTACATATACCTTAGTACTCAATGTATGGGATAATTGATTTCTGCTAAACCTTTGCAGTTGCAGGGATGGGAAATGCTTTTTTGTCCAGGTGAAATTGTGTCCGGGCGAGTGACCATTGAGTAACATGCCATGTTGAGGGTTTGGTTTCCTACAGAAATAATCATTTTATCTCATTGAAAATCACAGATCTGGACCATCTTGAGCAGTAGATGATGGATATCACATTGTTATCTATGTCAGCTGATTCCTTGCTATCATAAAATGAGCCTACTTTTAATGGATTTTGATCACAATTCTGAACATAATGTCCTGGCGAGTGATGAACTACAAGGTATTTTGAACAGAAATTACAGATTTTTTTCCCCATCAAAACTATATACCACCTGAAAGTACATGCCTCAGGCATTGTATTCCATATAATCAATAGTTCCTACCATAGTCTGTTCAGCTTTTATATAGAACAGAAAGAAATGAATACCTTAGAATCTGAGATTTACTTGAATTCCAGGCTAGGCCCTATGGGAAAATGACCTGAGGGCAAGGCAAAAAGCCCATTACGTCTGACTACAATACTCCAAACCCAACCATTAGACCCATTACTACAAGCAAAAACATAGTAACAGTGGACCAGAAGCATATCATAGGTCATTTTGAATCAATAAAGGGAAAATACCCCGAATGGTCACTCGGGAGGACATCATTTCCAGGTAGATAGGTTCTGGGCATTGCCATAGCAACAGTTTTCATATTTAACTCAAAATATTTCATGTGCTGTTACCCCAAGACCTATACACTATCCACAAAAAATATTTTTGAGATACTATATAATTTTTTCTCAGACCTCTTAAAACTCCACCAAGGCCTATTTGCACACTTTCTATGATTTTTACCTTAAAATCTTGCTTCAGATTAGAGTGAATCCAATTGTGTACAATTGAAATAAGCCCTTTTTACTACTCCTTTGATAACCATTTTACCAACATGTCTAATGCTAGACAAGAGTGACTTTGAAAGTATTTCTGTACAAAGATTATACAGATTTGCTGGATTGAAAACTGCCTTTATAAGATGTTTAGTCATGAAAATGTCCATTGGCCATAGGAATATGAAATTAAGTTAACATTAATTGTATGTGTTGATGGTATTGAATGATCTGTTGCAACCTAATGTTGCAAACCAACAGTTTATTTTATGCCCACCATTTCATCCTCAGCAGATAAATTAAATTGGATGTTGTTCCTAATGCAATATCTATGGATTTTGTGAATATTGCACAAGTGTTTACACTGACAAAAGCTGTTCAGCTAGCACCTTACATACAGAACACGTCCAAAGCGTGTTATATTCATGTTATGTTAAACATCAATATACTTGATGCTTGTATTAATCACCAGAGGGAGCCTAGTCCCCTCACCTGTACATGTAGACTGGTGCAGGTGTGCTGACCCAGTTACTGCTTCACCTGCACACTGCAGGCCTGCTGCTGGCTCCATGCTTGTCACAAAAATTCTGGCTATTTTGGCTATTTGCTGGGTCATAATGGCTGTAAAATGCAACACGTGTGGTCAAGACTACCATGGGAATTCGAGGGCCTGCCCGAATTGTATGTGCCCGAACCCAAGGTGGAAGTCGGGACATGACATGGTAAGTCATGACTCACCAAAGGACACATCATCATTCAGCCATGACGACGACGGGACAAGGGACAAGAGCGACGGAGTGACCGGTACAAACACTACCGATCCCCGGCAACAAGGCACAGCGCCCAGGCAGCAGAGCTCGGTCCCGGGAGATGACACTTCAGACCCAAATGCTGATTTATTGCTCGAAATAGAGGCTGAGAAGACTAGAAAATCTGAAATCGAGCGGATTTCTAAAAGACGTGAGTTGGAACTACAGTTAGCTACCATCAGGGCAGAAAATAAAAGGACGATGAGAGATTTGGACGATGGCATTAGAGCTTGGCAGAGCGCCATGTCAATCTACGGAGATGGGGCGAAGGGTCCGACAGGGATGATTGGCCCCAGTGTCAAGACTACTGAACAATGTACACACAGTCTGCTTGAGGGTGTCAATGTCAGAGACACTCCGCACCAAAGCCAAACAGTCTTACCTGACCAAAGCGTCCACGGTTCTTCGCTGGTCCCTGACATGAACTCATTGACAGCCCAAGCACAAGCGCATCTCAACATTCACTGTGGAATCCAATTTATATTCATGTTATATCATAAAACCAACCAGATCAGATCATCTATATTGATATAATGTATGAATCCTGTAGTGTAAGTATATAAAAGAGACATGTAATATTTGATTTTGTAGCATGTATTTCTCAAGTATAATCATACACACCTTATGTTGTAATCAATGTGCTGTCATGATTGTATAAATATAAGATATGTACCATTCAACATTGATAATACATTCAGAAGTAGTTATTCTGCAATGGCACATGCATAATATCGATGTGAAATCTCAATCTGGCCTAACTGAATTGGTACATTACAGCTTATTTCTTTTTTCATTGCTGTTGGAAAAACTGATGTGTCACTGGTGGCACTTTTGGCACATATATATATATATATTATATACATATATTTGTTGAATAATCTAAGCATAGTGAATGTCATATGAGATATTTATGTAAATATAATATGATCATATTCATCCTAGATATACATATTATTTCCGTAGGAGGAATAGTGACTTAATAAACAATACTGAGTGAAGGTGCCTCTCTTTAGTTCCTAGGAGAATATGTAAGAACCCATCTTGACATCAGGCAAACATCACACTGGGTTAGGTTAGAATTCAATGCAGGTTAGAATTCAATGCATTTCGCTTTCTGTATGGGTTCTGCACTATACCGAGATTGTTAGAACTAATGAAAATATATTATATCTGATACCAATAATACATATGATACATTTCGCATAGTCTGCATATACCATATCATTGATAGAGGACAGAATATAAGTGTGAAAACCTCCTTGGAGTTGTAGATCATGATAGATAACCTCCTCGACAAACGCATCTACCATAATCTACACCCCACGGAGCATTTTCCATCACATCATATGGCACTAGGTACCAGTGTAGTTAATTAGAGAGTTTAAGATTTTGTTACTGGTACGTGTACGTCTACTTCAAGGTCTAGATGTGGGATATAGCTAACCTAGGACCAATTAACAATCTCTCAATGCTGCATATATATACCTGACAAGCATTTAGCTTTAGTCACTTCTTTTTATATAGGCAAATATATGTGAGCCAGCAAGCAGAAATGGGGGTTCCTGCAGGATTTAGTACCTGTTTTAGCCAACAGGGGGCACTACTATGGGCTAGAATAGGAAAAATATGCCTAAAACTGCTATAAGGTACTTTTTTATGGGCAATCCAATGATTTTTGATAAAACATTCTAATTTTGGGGGAAAGGGTCCATATTTTGCATTAAAAAGAATGTTTTTGGGCCAAAATAGGCATTTTTGTTAATTTCTGTTGTCATGGAAACATTATTTTCATTCTAAATAAGGAAATTGATGATCCCATTTGAAGGAACATTTCACAAGGTCCACTATGGTTAAAACAGAATGAAAAACCATTAATACATCAAAAGTTATGGGCAAAAGAATGAAAATTTATGCTAATTTAGCTAATTAGCATAACTTATGCTAATTACAGATGTATCTCATGACCAATGGGACTTATGGCTTATTGACATTCACAAAATGGTCATACCTACCCATATTTAGCAAGCCATTCCTCCAAAACTAACAGGAGTATCTTCTCATACAATATATCACTGTAAAGCTAGTGATATGAGTTTTAAATTTGACTTCTAGCATGGAGCACTCTTTCTCCTTGCCTCTACACATATAAGTAACATATTATCACATTTTACCTACAAGTACTTGTAGATAGGCCTGTACAAGTCCAAAACCTCAAGCCTAGAAGTTGCATACTTATAGATGGGGACATTCCACACGTAACCTATGACGTTACAATTTGTATTAGCCATACACGCCCATATCTTTAACTCACTACTAAACTCCAATAGGTGGAATGGCCTGTCTCTATAACAAAGAGACAGGCACAGGGTATAATGGAAGCCTAGAGAGTGAGGGTATAGGTGTTCTAATTATAGAGAAGGGGTGACACTCTTGTGGCACGGTCATCTCTGCACCCCAGAGGTGTTCAGTAGGCACACATACAGGTGCTGACCAGAAGGGTATTCATTAGGTATCGTTCCACTATTGATGATGACATCACTTCCAGTAATACACTGAGAAGTACGGATTTAGGACTTGGAGGGCTGTGATTGGTCTATATTAGAGTTCAAAATCATTGCAAACTTTTAAATAAAGCATAGATAAAATGTTTAACCTGTTGTGATTCAGAATATATGGGGTACAAGGGACAGCTCCTTTGTCTAGGATCCCAAAATATTGATTTAAAAAAAGGTTGGAAATAATCACTAATTGTGTGCAGAATAGGCCAAAATGGGGATGGGTTCAAACATATGCACATACAGAAAAACTGGGTTGGTGAACGACGTCTGGATCTGGCACCCAGAGAGGGGGAAAATGTGCCTCTTCATGATTTTGAGTGATTTGGAGTGTTTGAAAGGTGAAATTCCACTTTTACGGGTGCATGAGTTACATTAAATTATAGTGCAGAATGTTTTGGTGGTCCGATACCTTAAGAGAACCATAGGCCTATGGAATGGACATAGTTAAATACAGGCTAAACATGAACCAAAAGCTATCAATTTTATCAGGAATTGGGTATTCATGAAAAATCAACCCTTATTTTGTCCTTATAAGCAGGGAAACTGTCAAAAATAGAGGAAAATGTGGGTTTTAAGGTTGCGGAGAGAGCTGGAATTTCACTAATTTTTAGCTCCAATCACCCATATGCCTCCCAGTGTGGGTTTAGAAGTGTAGATATTCAAATAATCAAGATTTTGTATAAAAATCACTATAACCGGTCAGTATATGTCCTATTTTGACCCATAGGTGCTTGGATATTGGAGCTATAGGGCTTAAATGTGGGCTTACGCAGCTTCGGAGGTTTCCGAGCCACCTCGGTATTGAACCCCATTAGAGTCCATTAAACCATTAAAAATGCTCAAATATACATGAGATTTTGAACAGATTTCGTTAACAGTATTGGGAGATGTAATATGGACAGTACAGTGTATTCTGAGCAAGGTAAAGTCTCTGAAAAATCAGTTTTTTGACCAAAAATTGTGATTTTTGATAGATTTTCATTATTTTCCTCTGCTATATTAGCGTAGATTTCTGAGAAATAAAAACTGAAACCCCAAACCTGGCATTTGTACCATGCAGAATAACTCTTTGGCAATAAGGATACCAATTCTCAGGTCATTGTGCTCATCGGTTCCTTTGTGGTAAGCAGATATTTGACGGAGGGGTGAAAATGAGGAAAAATCAAGGTTATTCTCGGTAAGCCGAGGCATTAAGACACCCCATGTGGAGAAGCTGAAATGTATTTCTGAGGGACTTTTTGTACTGGGTTGGGAATAAGGACATGTGAGAGACATATTTCCCAGGTAATTATAAAATACCGCTTCCTTTAAGGTATCGTTCCACTATTGATGATGACGTCACTTCCGGTAATACACTGAGAAGTACGGATTTAGGACTTGGAGGGCTGTGATTGGTCTATATTAGAGTTCAAAATCATTGCAAACTTTTAAATAAAGCATAGATAAAATGTTTAACCTGTTGTGATTCAGAATATATGGGGTACAAGGGACAGCTCCTTTGTCTAGGATCCCAAAATATTGATTTAAAAAAAGGTTGGAAATAATCACTAATTGTGTGCAGAATAGGCCAAAATGGGGATGGGTTCAAACATATGCACATACAGAAAAACTGGGTTGGTGAACGACGTCTGGATCTGGCACCCAGAGAGGGGGAAAATGTGCCTTTTCATGATTTTGAGTGATTTGGAGTGTTTGAAAGGTGAAATTCCACTTTTACGGGTGCATGAGTTACATTAAATTATAGTGCAGAATGTTTTGGTGGTCCGATACCATTAGCCACACGCCAGTCATGTGGCATGTGCCAAGGGCACACCTCCTCTGGTAGCTGGAGTGCAAGCACGTTCAGGTCCAGGTGCGCGCAGATTGCTGGGCGTGTGGCCTATTGCATGCCCCTCTGTAGTAGTAAAGGTATATCAATTGGCGTGCCTTTTGCATAATCTATTGAACACCCCTGCTAGTCTTCATTCATCTCTGTGTCAACATTGTCTGGTCCTGAAAGCACATTGCTAATTTGCATACCTACCTTCTTAATAGGGATGTTTAGCAAGCACGACGTACGTCACCTATTCCTGATTTAACGCAGACGTAGCAGTGCTGTAGGTATGCTGCACGGCTGCGTTATATTGCCAACATAGTGGTTGCTAAACCTGCCATTAGTTGTTGATTTCAAGTGGCTATGCCCTATGATTAGGGCAGCAGGCTCAGAGGCCTTACACTAAGGAGTTATCTAAGATTATTACATGATTTCTGTGACTCAGGTGCTTTTCTTGGATATTCCCATTCTGATACCTATAAATATTGCACACCATGATGCATGCATCATGACTTCTGTAAGGTGTGCTCATATCCATGGATGTCAGGCACTTAGTGCATGTTATCCATGGATATTACGCACACCTTACATGTCATATGTCACATGTTAAAACCTATGAAATTTTCATTGCCAGAGTGAGGGTTTGAACCCATACCCTAACATTTGAACCCATACCCTACTGATCCCAAATCCAACTCCCTATGCAGTGCGCCACAGGGACTAACGAGAAACAGAGTGTGTTTATACAATGTACATAGTGAAAAGAAAATGGTGGGGTCCCAGGCTAGTTTCCAAAATATATAATCTTGAAGCCGATTGGCTGGCTACCTGCCTGTATATTGAGGACATGTATACAGGCAGGCCATGCCTAAGATGTTGCCTGCCAATCATCCCCTTTTTTCACACTTACTCACAAGGGGGCAGCTTTTCACCCCAATGGTCAACCTGTCTCTCCTATACAGATCTTTGGATATAGTCTGTGATTGGAGAATAGAAATACTCCCATCTAGTGGAGTACAAGTGAAGCTCTCCCCAGGATCTGGAGAGAAACCCATCAGGCATGGCTTGCGGGTATATGCCCACAATACCTGCAGGGCACCAGCGTAGAAGTCTGAGTGACTTTGTCATAGGATTACATAGTGTTGGCACAAATGTTTAGAGAAAGATGTATTAGAGTAACTAAATATCTATAAATTGATCACAACATAGCTTGTAATGTTACTGGTCCAAAAATAGTATTTTGAACATATGGACCCAGGCATATTTTAAAGGTTTTTGGCATTTTGGCATAAATAGTGCTCAGTGGTGTATGTGTAGAGCCTTCAACACTGGTTTCTTACCCAAGGCCTGGTGGTCTAGTGGTAAGATCTTCAACTTCTGATCTAAAGGTTGCGTGCTCGAGACTCGGCCAGGGCCAAGTTTTACCAGTGTTGACTTGTTGTACTGTGGGGCTACTCACACTACTATGGCAGGCTTCAAGTCCCTTGGGGAGGTGAACGATTTCTTTTCCAAATTGAATTTATTGATATTTTATTGATTAATCATGTAATAAAATAAGTAGTCAATGTATAACATGTGACGAGTCACATGTTAGGCGCATTGATTACTTGTTCATTAACCGAACTCTGAGACCTTTTGTTCGTCTTCAAGAAGCTGCTGGATTCTACCTGAAAATGTTAATAAATTGGAGAAGTATACAAAGTCAACCTCGCCATACATTTCCAGTTAAAACCGTTCAGCGTTCTGTGGGGAATTGTTCCCCTGCCGCTGTGGCAAGTGACAGACTCGCTGTCCACTATACCAAGCCGAACGGTACTAGAAGCCAATGTATATAAAGATTTGAATAAGTTGTCCGACATACCTGGGGCTTTGCACACCTCATTTGCATAGAATCCAACGGTGCCTTGTCGAGTTACCAACAGGGAAACATCCTTAGATATCCTATATGAACATGCCATGCCTAAATTGTCCATATTGTTCAAAATAAATAAGAATCCAATGATTTTTCCATCATAAGCTAGTTGTGCTCGGCCATTCCTTGACTGATGCGTATTTGACCCAGTTCTTCAGCCAAAAGTATGTCAGTTTACATCTGGGCCCCTCCCCGCTTCATCAACAAGAAAGAATGGCCGTGTGGCGATGGATCACTGTATAAAGTCATTGGATTATTACTTATTTAGAAGAAAATGGAGACAAAATGTAGGCGAACACCAACTAGAGATCGTATAT
Organism: Acholoe squamosa; assembly: GCA_949317995.1. Classification (NCBI taxonomy): domain Eukaryota; kingdom Metazoa; phylum Annelida; class Polychaeta; order Phyllodocida; family Polynoidae; genus Acholoe; species Acholoe squamosa. Next base: position 63,731,130 of record OX439043.1, read on the forward strand.
TTGTTGGTGCTAGAAGTACAGGACTTGACATGCTTGGTATCTACCCGAAAAATGGGTGTAAAGGTAGAGGTATGTAGGGCAGAGTGACAACATGGCCACGACGGCTTAGCAAAGCAAGCGGATGGCATACACTTTCAAAATGTCTTCTCCTGGATTTATTCTGGGGTTATAAGGTAAGAAAATAATACAAAATGGAAGAATCTGTTAGATAAACGCTTTAATGTATCTTTATGGCCGCACTCGTTCGGGTAGTTCCCCAATAACAACCCAAACTCGTGCGGCCATAAAGATACATTAAACGCTTACTATTCTGACTTGTTAGTCACACCTGAACTAGTGTGGCATCATGACTGTAGTCTACACTGACCACGGGCTTCCCTAGCCCACTTAAAAGGGTCTATATCTCCTCTTTCCTATCCCCTCAGATGTGTGTGGTGCACATATGCGTGGGCACTGACACATTCTTCTGTGAAATAGTAATGTAGTTCTGGCCATGAATATGACCTTAGTTGTCGAAATGGTGTTAAACATCTATTACTCACTCACTCTACACTGACCACCATAATAATTCTTATAAAGGGAGAGAGAAAAATACAATACTAGGAAGTGTATTTGAACTGGAAGATACATATCACTAAAGCTTAGGATTTTTCAGCATGTATGCAGTAAATATGACTCCTTACAACATAGACCAACCCCACACACAACAACAATGAATAGTTAATGGCTGACCACCATGTGTCAGACCTCTAAGAACTACTCCACACTGTCTCCCCCCACAGGTTTAGTCCATCTAGCCTGTGGAGACATGGGTACCCGGATTTGGCCTGGCCTTGAACCCCAGTTGTAACTGGGTTTAGTGCTCATTTGCATATACTTTCAATCTTTGTATGGTCATGTGACCAATAGCTAATGATATCCAAGTAAAATGCAGCCAACATAACACTTGTGAAAATCCTACACTGGTATGGGGAATTGAACCTGGGCCTATGAAGTTGAAGTCAAAGAACATATCCACTTGTCTATCAGGGCCAACTTACAATCTTTGGCACTATATGCAGCATTATATTTCAGGACTCAGTCTTTTGTCCAAGGGAACTTGCATTGTTATATTGTTAAATATGGAAGATAGGTTAAACATAACAACATATATCACATAATTATATCCAAAAGTGAAGAATACAATGAGAAGCATTAATTTGGATTTCATTGTAAAAGGGAATGTGGGAGGGGTGGCAGATCATATTAGGAATCATTCTTAGAACCTTTGAATCACCCGGCCAGTACTCTGGCAATGTAGCTAAGTTGACTTGTGATGGTGGAACACGCTTGAATGCCATATAACATAGTGGCATGGCAACTAGTAGGTTATACCTTATGACACAGTTTACAGCAAAGCCTACTTAATTCAGATATGAAAATAGGTCTTAGGTGAAACAAAGAATAAAACAATAGATAAGGTTTCAAATGTAAAATATTTTGATTACCTGATTAAAAAGCAAAAAGATTTGAAGCAAAACTTTCTTGATAATACCGGTCCAGTGAGGGACTCGATCTGGCCATTCCGAGATCCAAAGTGCTGAACCCTACAATCTGAGCTAACCAGGCTAGCTATCAATGGTCAACCATCAGATCACTCCCACCTTATGCTATGGGACTATTAGTCTACTTGTAGCCCAAGTCTACCCCAGCTAACAGGTCAGCAATCTGGGCAACAGTTAAGCAGATCACTGAATTTATTTCTATCAGCCTCTTGTTACACATGCAAGTCTCATTGACAACAGTCCAGTAAATTAGGAGGACTGGCCAAGGTATGGGGCTGTAGTGGCATTATGTAATGTCTAATGATTATCAAACTGGTGCAGATCTCTGGTTCACTGCTGCCTGGACGTCACTCCAATATGGTTGGTTACACCTATCTGTAGGTACTTCTGACTGGGCCCCAGTACTACTCCAATATCAGTGACTTTTGCCATAACTGGTTAGACTCACCAGGGGGCAGCCTTGAGCTGCATGTACACAATCCTTAGTTAACTGGCAAACGTGCAGGGGGAGTCGCTTCATCCACAAGCCAAGACGTCTATGAGCAGTTATATGAGTTTAGGAAGTAGGTTCTTTCCCAATTAACGATTAAACTAATCTTATCAAACATTATAACAGATTATAACATAAATAACTATCTATTTATGTGTTATAGGAAATCAGTTTTATTTTCAAGAATAGATATTATGCAAATAAATGCTAACTCAAGAGCTTTTATGAACAGGGAAATGCTACTCTTTGAAATTGAGCTCAGGACTCTTTAGAGACAGTGCTTTAATAGAGACTCTTAGTCTCTCCACCAGTGAAACTGCTCTCATTGCAATGATCATCGCCACCATTCTTGTTAATCTCACATGCCTTGACAGTATACTTGGTTCCAATCTTCACAAATGGCAGGTCATAGGTCTTAGTTGGGGCTCCGTAACCATCCAGGTACTTCTCAGTGGTGACATATATCTGGCAATCGGAGAGGAAGTAGAAACCTTTTAGTTGTTATTGATTATTGAAAAGTAACTCATATGTAATACTTCTGCAAACATTTTGTCAGGCAGATCATTTTGTTTCTGAGATGAATGACAATGAGAAAAAGAGTGTTTCTTACATGTCAACAAATTCCCATATGCCTACACTATGCCAAGATGTGGGAAAACTCTAACTCTATGTATTTTCTGTAAGACTTATTGGCCAATAAACCATTTAACCAATCAGTCAATACATTTGCATTCAATTGCCCCAGCAGGTAAGCATTTAGATATAAATGCTGATGAAAAGTAAAGCATTTTTATGATACTTAATCAGATGGCAGATAGTGCCATCTGATGTACTTTACCAAGTGCACACATTTAATCAAACTGAAACTTTCAAAGATCAAACTCAATGGATTTTCAGTATGAATGAATTGAGTCTAATAGAGTTAAGTCAACATGGTTTATGGGGTGCATTTAAATGATTTCTTTTATTTAAAGCAAACTATTACCTGGTAAAATATAGGATGACATGTGAAAGAGCTCTGATAATTACTCTTCCTTTTACTTAACACCAATAGTCCTCTCCCACAGAAATTCATATAGGAAATGTATTGCTCAATCACTCGACAGAGGCCAAGTGGAATATGGGTTTTATACAAGGAAACCACTCACCTCAACACCTGAAGCGTCAAAGATCTGCAGGTGATGTCCCTGGACACCTGCACGGGTTGGAGTCTTGGACTTGTCTCCTGTTACACTGGCCTGGTATGCCACCATCAGTTTATTGCTGCTGGGGTTGAAGGTCATGAAGCTCATTGAACGCTTTTGCTGTCAGAAAGGGAAAAACTTATCAGATCGGTATGGCAGCAATGAGTCTTTTATTATGAGTGAGAAGTAAAAGAGGATTCATTTTCTCATGAATTGGAATAGCGTTCATGTACACTCTTAGGTCTAACTGTAAATGGGCTATAAATACCCCAATATGTAGGCAGTAGAACCATCTGTACCTACTTTAGAATGTACTTCTGGTACATTGGTTTTATACCTACAGCAGTTACAACTGTATTCCAGAATAATAAGGACTCTTCTATATATAGGGCTGCATCCACTGCGGTGGATGGACCATCCGTCTCCCTTCATCCGTTTTTCCTCCATAGAAATCAATGATAAAAGCAATGGATGAAACTGACGGATGGACAGTGGATGCACCCCTTATCAATGGGGGGATGGACAGTGTAAGTCTATTAGGGGAAGGTTGCCAGACCACCACTCCCCCTATTCTATTATCTATTACATGATATAATCTATACAGAATTTCTTTCCAACTTGGCGAACAAAGTTGCTAAAACAGCAACTGTCACCAAGATCCATTAGCCTAATATTGTGTTATCATTTGCACCTTTTATTCAATGTTATATTATGTTTTTGTTTACATTACATGTCAGTTTTGTGTGAATATCACAGCAACTTTGCATCAAAGTGACTCCAGTATTGCCCAGAAAATATTTAAAAAAAAAACGCAGTGAAAACAAATTATTTTCAGGTAAGGTATATTGCATTTGTGACACTACCGGAGCCTTGGCTTATAATAATGCAGTATTTACTGGTCCCTTAATCACCAGGAGGGCATTTATCAATAATCTTAATTATGTTGTTAATAAATGCCCTCCTGTATGGCATTGGTGCACCATGGCAACCCAGAGACATGAATCTGTAGGAATGGCTTGTATCCTTGTAAATCTATTCTTCAGATTTACACTGTAAAAACAGTGTTTAGGGATTGAACACCAGTGTTTAAGATTTAAACACTTGTTTAAACACTTATTTGTCCCACTTTTCTAAATGCTTCTTTAGTGCTAAATGCATTCAATTTTAAACGCGTTTAACTACAAAGTGTTTAACCAAGTGTTTAAATGCTAAACACTTAAACACTTCAGTGTTTAGATGTTAAAATACAAGTGTGCAAAAGCTAAACACCTAAACACTTCAAGTGTTTAGGTGTTTAAATGCGGGTGTTGAGAAAATTTGGTGTGTATCTTTAAACACCTTTTTTGCAGTGTAGGTATACTTACCAAGAAGTTCCATTACACGTTTTAGGAGGTTCAGATTGGAGTCGACAGGAGCAGTTGCAGCTACGGCCACGAGAGCGAGGAGGAGGACACACTTCTTCATGGTGACTCTTATGTGAAGTGAGTAAATTTTAGTATATAAAATCCTGACAGGAGGGTGTTGCACACAGGGGAAGAGATTGTTTTACCTAAGAAGTGCCTCACCTACAGCAGTCAATCTTTTTACCGTGAGAGGGCTCTCTTTAGCTTAGGTGCAACAACCTACAGGACGTTCACACCCCCTTGCAATCAATGAAAGTCTCGACAAAGACATCACCATCTCGTCCCAGCTATAAGTGTCGTTGGGAGGAGCCATTTCATAATAACGGGGAAGGGATGGGTTTCTTTGGCTGTGGAAACAGGTGAACCAAACAACTGCAGATCCCTCTTAATATTGAGGGGTACAAAATGATTTCACCCATCTCAAGTGATACCAAGCCATCTGTCACTCTAGAATAAAAGGAGGGACAAAGATATTTCAGACCCCTTTGAAGAGGGATGCAGAAAGATTGTGAGTGAATAGAATGATTAAGTCTTTCTCTATAATTCCTTAGGCATATCATTATCATGTCTTGTAAAAATGCAAATGTGCCCTAATTGATTTATTCTTATGCCGATCCTTGTTGCAAAGAAGCAGTGTAATTATTGGTCTGGTAAATGTGCATAAAGTTCTGCTCACAATATTTCCATTTCAAGTAGTGTGTTCTTTACTACAACCATAGAGCTAATGTGTAAATTGCGTATAAGTGGAATGTATATTGTGGACCTAAGTCAGAAGCTCTGTCCCTCCTGAAATACATGTACATAGCGTTTGCATGGGGATTGACAGGTGTTATGTGTTTGCATATTTCCTCTGTAAACCAGTGGCAATGTCTACCTATATGTATTATCCAAAACCTGAGCCCTGCACATCATAGTCATTGCAGAGCAGATTGGTAGATATAGCTGTTGAAGGAAGACTTGTACTTAAAAGGGGGAAAAAATCGACTAATCATCATTTGTCAGTTGGAAGAAGGATGAGTAGCCCTCCTGGGCAAAAGAAATCATAATGGCACATGTTAAAAGGACTTCTTAAAGTAGGCCTAAACCAAAATTATGTGGCCAGTTACGCACGGTCATAGCAAAAGGGGTGTGACATAAAGCAGGATGCTCTAACCCCATCCCCCATCATAGAGGAGGGGGGGGGGTGAATATTGTCCTCCCGATCAAAGTTTGCCAAGATGAATAATGTAATGCAAAATATGCAAAACCATTTGTCGCATTCATCTATACACCGTTATGTCAATAAACATTTAAGCATAATAGCTTGCTTTGTCCGTTGATTTAAATTGGATCTCTGTCTGAAATGAGTAACTATAGGACTCTTCTAGGGGGATACACATTGGGTGAGAGGTAATGGTCACACTCTGAGGACACTATCCTTAAATAGCACAGACCCCTCAGTTAGGGCTTTGGTTAAAGTTCAACAAAAGGACAAGTGTATATCTATCAAAACCCAGGAAGTTGGAGATGTGACTGGTGACTGATTGAGGTAAATGTGGGCAGATGAGGGGAAACGGCCCTCCCTGCGGGATTTTTAGTACTGGATTTGGGCACTAGGGGAGCTAGAAAGACAAAAAATGTGAAAAATAGACCAAAAATATACACTTCCTGTATATATTTGGAATGTAAATGGAACATTTTGAATACAAAACAAGGCCTAAATAAGGGTTTTCAGACAAATGTTTGCCATATATTCCAAATAGAAAAAAAAAATAATGTCAACAAGTAAAATGATTTATGGAGATTCATACGCTGAAAAAAAGCTATATTTCATTTCTACTGTAAGAAATTGACCTGATTAAGATACTTCCAATTAATTCACACATTCAGTTAATTTATATCTGCGGTACTCCTACTTTTTGCAAAGACAACTGATAACCATTGATAACAGACATTGTTTACCCAGGGGGTCATTAATTTTCTTACCCTTCTACGATGTCCTCGAAGTCTTACCAAACTTGCCATAGGAACAGCCTTGGTATTTTAAGTACTGAGGTTGTTCCCAGGAGCCCAGAAGGCCATTTCACACACAGCACTACGACGGTAAAACCACCTGTACAATAATACTAGACTTCCGGTGAATCTGGAATGACTGGTTTCGGCAACTCCATCCAGCAACATTAATGTGGTGGCAAGCCACTTTGCTGTTGTGACGTGCTCTGATGAAGATGTGTAGATGGAGCCCCGTTTCGAGTGGTGGTCCACGAGTGGTTCGGATCTATGCTGCAGGTTATCATTCCAGTCTGCCGGGTGGTAACACGAGAGTGATCTCTGGTATAAAACAGATGCCTTTACGTACACTCGGGTAAGTACAAGCTAACAACAGATGGACACTTACAATCGGGTAGACTCATCATCAGTGTCCATCTTCTCAGCCGATTCCTGGTTTGGAGCCAAGCTGCTGTCATTCTCATCATTCAGAAGCTTGAGGTTTCCAGTGTTCTGATCCACGTCTAATAGACGTGAATTCAAATCACTGGTACCCTCGGCCGAGCTACCCCCTGCTGCTCCAGTGTCGGCATCCGAAGGCACAACCAGGGACGACAGTTTGACTTCCCAGTCATCCAGATGCTTTCCAAAGCAGAGGAAGAAGGTCTGCCTCCTTATACATCGTGATGTACTTTATGTTCTCAGCAGTGTGGAACTCCTTAAGCTTCTCGGCTTCCTTCCTCTTCTCAACACAGGCTTTGTATGCCTCTTCAACTCGCTTCACCTCCTGCTTAATACGATCTTCCTCATGCTTTTGCATTTCATACATGAGGTTGAACGTAGCTTCAGTCATATCCCGCCAGTAGTCAATACACTTCTTACGGTGAAGTGCCTGCCATTCGCTCATAAGATCGCTTTGGATCTTACAAGTTAGTTCATCTCGATGGTCAATGAACGTTTTTGGATCTTGGAGTCCAGCTAATGTGTTTTCCACCAGCTCCATTACCAGGACCTGAGAGTCCACAGGTGGGGCAGTGGATGGTACCCGGGCGGTATGGGAGGAGGATGTTGTAACCTCCCCACCCCTGGTTACAGCAACAGGTGTTGCACCTGCACTAGGCACAGCAGAACCCTCAATCGTAGTTCCCCCTCGTCCACGACCATAGCATGGGGGTGGTAGGGTGGACATCCACCACGGCTCCTCCCCCAAGCTTTAGTTAACTCGGGTCTCACCCTACCAGTTGATTCGGATCCTGCAGGTCCCATAGAAGGGAACTTTGCCGTGTAATCCCGGTAGCCTGGTGCTGATCCTCTGACACTTCCTCACCGGCCCACCATGCATCATGTCCAGTGTGTCGGCCATGGAAACTATGCCTACCACTCGAGTTGCTGGGTTCAATGTCTGGTGGGTGTGGAGGGCCAGAGAGGAAGCCTGGTGGTGGAGGTGGGGGTGTGGCCTGACTACCCACGCATGAAGCATGCGTTTGGTAACCAGGCATATCCAGGGCTGACACTTGTTGTCCAGACTGGCGACGATCAGCTGGGTTGGCTGGTTTGGATTGTTCCTTAGACCCTGCAGGGCTCTTGGAACGATCCGAACGGTTTTGTTTTTGGGCCGTGGCTGGGGTTTGTAACCCGGCAGCTTCCTTCAAACGAGCCTGCTTCTCCTTCTCCCTCCTGTCGTCGCCTCTTTTTAAACTTTGTGTGGCCTTCAGTCGAAAGTTGAAACTTTGAACCTGAGGGGTTCACAGCGAAGTAGGTGGTTATATTACCACTCCTTCAGGCGCAGAACACGGGTTCCCATGCAAGTTTCTTCACCTGGTTTGCAGGGTAACTCGTTAAAGCACTTAATATCACGCTTCCGAGTATTTACAGGTCAGTTCCATGGGCTTTCTGCAAATGCAAAGCCATGTCCCTGCGCCTGTTCGTGGCGAAGGTGCCGTTGCACAGTCGGCTGGGTCTCTCACCCGGGATACACCTCAGCAAGGGCTTACGGTGCATGTGATTCTCCACAATATGCCTTGCAAACCGAGGCTTAGTCTTGAAGATCTTCTCTCTGCTAATAGAAAGCTGACAAGACTCGAACGGGCACTTGCGTGGATTGCCAGTGGGTCCCCACTGGGTCATGGCCCACTGAACCTTCGTCCTTGCCTCATAATTGTACACGCTACCCAATTTGGACTTTGGCTGGTCAATCCGAATCAGGTAAGACTTTCCTACCGGCTTGTCATTAGGTCCGGATTTCATCCATTCCTCATTGTCACTATCACCATCTTTGATTACAGTACCCGGACACATATAATAAATGGTGTCATATGCGCAAGCAGCGGGAAATGCGGTTTTTGAATCCCTCAGCTCCATTCTTCCACACCCACTTCTGGTTTTCGTCCTTCGGGACATCCGTGGTCATATCCTTCCGAATAGTCACAGCTTCCAAGTCACTCTTGGCCGACTCTGGCAGCTCCGGGTCGCTTTCACCTTCCAAGTCACTGTTGTTGTTGTTGTTGTTGTTGTTGTTGTTGTTGTTCTTCTTCTTCTTCTTCTTCTTCTTCTTCTTCTTCTTCTTCTTCTCCTTCTCGGGCTTAGCCAGGGGCTCAGGGCTAGAATCTGTTTTACTGGATCCCTTTCCGTTTCCCCTAGCACTCCTACGAGTAGATGGTGGTATCAGTATCCGAGGAAGTACCCGACTTGAGCTGGGCCTGTTGCTTGTGCTGAGCTCGGTGAACAGGGGTTAGCTCCTTCTGCTGTGCGGAAAGCTCACAGCGCTTTTCCTCTACAGCAGCTTGCTGACATGCAATGTCCTCGTCTGAAACTGGACCAGCTGCCTCTGGAATGTTGGCACCCAGCTCAGCCTCTGACTTAGACCTTTCCACAGCAATGTGAAGGTCCTCATCCTCGAGATCAGACGCGGTTAGGAGTCCCTTCACAGCAGGCTTGAGAACTAACTTCTTCTCTATGTCCTTCGGATGCATCGGCATTTGCCAATACCCGGATTGTAGATCAAGGGTACAGAACCATTGGTTCCCACCCAAGCTATCTAAAGTCTCGTCTATCCTTGGTAGAGGATACAAGTTCTTCTTTGTCATTCCATTTAGTTTACGGTAATCGACACAGAAACGGATGGTACCGTCTTTCTTTGTGGTCATACATACAGGACTAGAGCAGGGGCTTGTGCTTGGCACAATTACCCCCAGCTCCAGCTGTTTTTGTTTTTCCTGTTCACATATTAACTTCTTCTTCACAGGAAGTCTACGGTATGGGATTTTAAAAGGTTTCGCATCACCCACATCAATGGTGTGTAACACCTAGTCCGTTCTACCTACAGGCCCTCCATCTGTCCCGAAGGCATTCTCATACCTTCGCAGGAGTTCCCTTAGTTGTCTGTTTTCCTCCGTATCCTCTAAATCTGGTTTATTTATCAGTTTCTCAAATTCTTCATCCAAAGGATGCTTACTACCAGGTTTTAATGGTTTCTTAAACTCGGCTTTGGCAACATGTTCCACAGAATTCATGACCCCTACACTGTCACCTCGCTTCAAGTAAACCACCGAACCACTTCGGTTAGTCATGGGTAATACAGACCATGCTGCATTTGCCACTAATGTATGGGGCTGTGTACAAATGACGTCATGCAGGAGGGGGGGAGGGGGGGTCCCACTCCCCATGATCAAGCATGACAAGGGGGAGGGGGGGTCATGGACTGCATGACATCATGTCATAAAAACATTGCAAGTTGCTTCAGGTTTGACAAGAAAAAAAAAAAGATTTGTAACAGTAGGGAACTTTAATTCATTCATCTGATATGAAATATATTACCGGTATTATCTATACAGGCATGCTTCCCTCAGACATCCCACTCAATGAGTATCACTGCCATCAATGTTCGTGTTGGTCCACCACTCTATCCTACCTCTAACCCAGGCCCCACACCACTCTGAAATGCCCCTTTATTCGAACACCTTTTACCAAAGAACCCCATATATAGTTTGATCCCCACAAGTAAGAAGCACCCTGACATTGAGAATTTGGTAGAAAAATTCAAATGACCCAACCTTTATTCTAATTGATAAATTTTACAATTCAAAAACCTATTGGTGACAGAGTGCTCATTATTCACCAACAGGCCTGAGGGTCGGGGTAGATTTCCATACAGAGGTGCAGACAATTTTCTGACCCCTCCCCCTCGGACAGATTGCAATTTCCCTGGTCATCCCCCCTGTTCTACAGTAGTTCATAGGCTTTCCTGTTGATGAATAATGAACTCTCCCTTGGAAACAAACAACATTACTCTCCTTTGTCTGAATGGGACTCTAGGGGCCACACCTTATATGCAGGTTCTACAGTAAAATGATTGCTTTGTAAGTGTGATTGCAATTGATGATCTGAGAATTTGATACTTTCTGACATATTGTATCAGATTATTGATCTAGACAGTTTTTTTAGGATCTTTTGTGACAGGAAATACTTGTGTATGATCTCTACCATGGTACTTTGTGTACATGGCTCGGAAATACATCCCACATATAAGGACCCATAAACTGTTTTGGACCAGGGGCCATAAAAGGGCCCCACCTGTTTCTGACACTTCTAAGTTCTAAGTTAACCCAATATACTGTGGTCATAGATATATTTGCGTGTATAAATTTTCACGGGATCAGGAATAAAGAAAATTTCGCTTGTATTTCAATTCGCGGATTTTCGGAAATTGTCACATCATATGTGGGCCCAATTTTATCAGAGAAAATACAACAACCTTCTTCCATTCTATTTGGTATTATAAGATGGGTAGATTGTGCTTTATCTGTTGGTACTTGTGCCAATCGCTAGATTGTGATTTAATCAATCTTTTGGGACTATTTTTTAAATCAAAGAAAAGGGGAATTTGGGGGCACATGTTTCAAAGGGAAACACAGAAATGGCCCTGCCCATATCTGTATGGCAGTCCCGGATGGCAGCCCCAGTCCTCCCCCCACCCCGATTGATGTCTACACTTGTCCATGTTGTACAGGGAATTCTAAAGAAAGTTGTTCTCCTAAATTTTCGCTGAAGACATGAATTCGCTGGTTTTAATCTTCTGCAAAATCTGCAAAAATATGTACAGCGCGAAATAGAGTATGACCACAGTATACATGTCCCTTTGAACCACATGTCTCTTTGCTATACACTATTCATGCACTTTGGGCAGTGGGGGGGGGTATCTCTGCATGATGTTATGTTTAGGGGGGGTCAAGCGTTGTATGATGAAACATGACAAGGGGGGGTCAAAAATGGTCAAAAAAAGCATGACGTCATTTGTACACAGCCCCTATCTACAGAGTCCAACCCGATTCTCGATAGGTATATCATGTTGGGTTCAAAAAGTCCCGTGTCACGCTTTTGGCCTACTGATCCACCACACAGGACATCACAAGTGGTAGCCAGGGATTTTTACCGTATGTATACCCGAGGCTACTGACGACACCTGTCTTAATACACATCGTATGTGCAAGCCATAGGGGTTCCGTAAGCTTGCAAAATCCAAACCAAGGATTCCATCATCACTAACCTCTGCTATAGTAGGCGAAAGAATGAATTCTTTACCTCCTATGAGGGTAGGTATAAAAGTCCTCCTAAAGGTCTGCATACCGCTTCTGTCGAACGTGCAAGCATTTACCCCTGTTTTGAGGTTCTCATGACTGCCTGACACCGAGTCAAAGAATCTTTTAGACAAACAGGAATGGCTAGCTCCAGTATCCACTAAGAATTCTCCTACTAGACCTTCTACACTTATAGGTATATACCACTGTCTCCCTCCCAATGGGGACGGGTTGCTGGTAAACTGATGAAAGTCTCCGGAATCACCAAGATTCAATCTGAGTCCTCTTAAAAATTCTTCCACCGGTGTACCCCTGGTAGCTTCTTGGCATTCATTTCTAGATGGGGCTATACCCAATGCCGTAGATACAACCTCCTCTAATTTTTCTCAATTTCTGCGATCACCGCATCCTGCAATCTTTCTTTGGATTCGACTTTGGCTTCATGATAAGCCGCCATAACTGGTTTCGGAGAAACACACTCCAACAAATAGTGTCCCATTTTCTGACACCTAAAACATTTCACAGTTCGGCGATCAACCCTAGGTCTTGACCAATTGGTTTGCAATGCTTCAGTTATTTTCTTACACATCTCCTCCATCACTTTTGTTATGTCTTTTGACGGATCTCTCATCTTAGATGTGTTCTCAGCTGATTTACTTGCTGTTTTACCAATATTTTGGGGTACATTCAAAGTCTCGGATACTGTCCTCATATCCTTCGACTTGTTAAACAACTTCTTAGGAATGTATTTCCTGCTGGAGTTATTCCTCCTCACCTGCATTGCGCAGAAGGAACCATCTTCCTGTTCAATGTCAATCAACTCAAAGTCATCTGGTACACTAGACTCTTCAACTTGATGCACCACAGCGGCTATGGGAGTAGAAATTGATACGTTCAGAACATCCCCTGCCAACATAGATTGTTTCTTTACAGCCATGTCTATGCCATTAAACACATCATGCAATATAGACCCTTCTTTCCAGGCATCCCTTGCAGCCAACTGTTCGTCTCTGTCTTTCAAACCTTTGACGAATTGTGTTATCAAGTCGTCCATGTACCAATCTTCGCTCTCAGTCCCAGGTCTGGCCTTGCTAAGTAGAGCATGTAGTTCCATACCATAGGTTCTGAAAGCTTCCATTGGCTTTTGTGTTCGCTTTCTAAAACGAACCATCGGATCCTCCTTGACCATGTTACACAACAGCCCACTACCAGTTTCTACCAACTGCTCAAAACTCCCCATTAGGCCGTACCAAGTATGCCATTGATCCACGGCCGTACGACCCGGACCGGCCTTCAGGCATCTAACCAAATGTGGCCTCACTTCGTATGGCGTCCATCCATTACAATTCACCACATCGATGAAGTCTTCAAACTATTCCTTCCATGGTCGGGTACCGTCGTATTCCTCCGGAATGACGGCTACCCTCCTGGCCGAGTTGTGAGCGTACATCAGCCTACCACACTGTTGTTTGCTCCATTCAATCACCTTGGTTTCATTCAAGGTTCGATTGCCTCCTAGTCCACCGAAACTACTGTTATTTGATGGAGGTGGGGGGCGCTTGACCCGAACACCACTGGGACTGTCCACCTCCCATGTATCCACCACCATTATTTGGTCCACCAGAGGCAGTACCCAAGGTACCACTCGCCCCTTGGCTGTTCGTATAGGCAGTGCCACTGGATCCAGCAGTACCAGGCATGCCTCCTGCTGGACTCTGCTGGCTTCCACCTTGCGCATTTTGTGAAGTGCCAGGGTTACCAGCATCCAATTCAATATTTTCAGCTAGGTCCACGTCTATGCGGAACCCATTAGTTTTGACACTCTCATCCGAAATGTCCCTTTGTACGAAGTCCAGGTCCACTGCAATTTGATGGACCGTTGGCACCTCGCTGATACGAACTTGGTGGGTCTTTCCATTTAGTTCTTGGGTTCTGGCATAGACCCCTTCCTGGTCTACATTACGAGTAGCATTATCATTTATAAATGGATTATATGCACGCGTTGGCTGTTTTGGTGTTGAGCAGGTGCCGAAGTCACCCTGCTTAACAAAGGTCTGATCCGGGCTCAGATCAGGAACTAATGGTGGAGGGTTGATTTTTTCCTTCTCCTGTAAGTAGCTTTCCATAGCTGACTTATTCAGGATCAGAGTAACTGAGCATTTTCAGATAGGATTTCAGCTCGAATCCTCTCATTCTCCTGAACCACTCGGTTCCGCTCCTGTTGGGCAGCTTGTGCCTCTTTCTTCAAAGTATCTTTTAATAAATGATACTTCTCGCTTTTTTCTTTCTGAGATTTCTGATACTCAGTAGTCTCCCTTCAGATCTCATCTTGTTCGCTGACAAGTTTAGATTCCGCCTCTGCATTACGCAATTGGAGTTTCCTTAATTTCTCCTCCATTGCATTTAACTCTGCCTGTAGTCTATTTACCTCCCGAGCTTTGGAAACCTCTTCGTATCTAGCTTTTACAATTGCTCTCTGCCTATCAGCCTCCTCTTTTTCAAGTTCTGCTAATTTATCTTCCCTCCCCTTCTCTTCCACAGATTGCAATTGCACTCTATGAGCTAGAGAGGAGAGTCTGTATTTTAGATCGGACTCCTTCAAGATGGCTTCTTAGAATGAAGCTTATTGATCCGTTCCTGGGTCTCATCTTCGATCTTTTTCTGAGCAGCCATGATTTGCTTTTTAGCTTGTAGCTCTACCTGCTCTCTGGCTTTTAGATAAGCAGTGGTTGACTTATACCCGGGGGCCATTCGACGACCATGTCTCATCTAAGGATAATCCCAGTGTATTCGCCTCCGTGGTTTTAGGTAGTGCGGTGCGATTGATATCCAAGATATCCCTTCGGGTTGGAACTGACCCGCCAGTTTCGGCTTCGCCATCGACACTGTTGTGTCTATTCTCCCCCTGGTTGTCCTGATTGCTTTCTTGATCAGACGATGTCATTAAGGGTTCTTTTCAGCCCTATATCCTCAGTTGCCCTTGATGCAACATTCCCGTCCTTTGGATAGGACTTTGGGCTATGGGAGGTCTTAAAACATTAGAGGCGCTTTCAAAATTGCCCATTTCCAAATCGCACCTACTAGTTATTACCTGAGACAAATGGCTCAAGTCTAAATGAGCAGGTCTCATCAACCCACTTAACATACCAGTACCCAGGGCCGTATGGCTAGGGGTACCCGGATACATTTTTACGACCCCATCCCCAATTATATTGGGTTCGGTCATCATTGCGGGTGTTGCGATTGTTCTCCGTATACCTGCCAGGTCAACCAAAAACTGTTGGCCTGGTGCCCCAGTTATATAATAACTGCTGAGCAGCAATGCCATCCTCTTCGAATTCTTCTAGCCCTTAGCTCGAAGAACTCGCATCACGTTGCTTGTGGCTTGCGGCCGTCTGGCCGCACTCCACCCCCGAACCAACTGGTCACGGCACCAGTGTAATGGTTCATTCTATGCTATATAGATATGGGTGGCTCCAAGGCTCGCTTAGTAGCTATAAGAACCAACATATCACGAGTAGTTTGGGTTGGGCAAAGCCCTCAATCTTCCACCCCTCGGATGGCCTTTATTGTTAAGTACAATTAGAAGGTCAAGTAACCAAGTGGACTGGACGAGGTCCAGTCCCCTTCTGCCAATCGCCCGGCTCCTTAGTAGGAGCTGGACATGAGGCATGGTGCTGCCCCTTCTTGTACCAAATGGATATCGCGAAGCGACGCCTGGTTGACATAGAAGGAACAAGCAACACACAAACATGTCTCTCAGGTGATCTGCACTAGTATATATACAATGCCGGCCCCTACACTATAATTACGGCAGAGTGCAATTCATCCCTTTGCTGGCAAGACGCATGGATACATGTAGGGCCCTGACCGGCCTACTTTTACAATGAAACCTGTTACAACGAATTTTCGTTTATAACAAACAAATCCCATTGTCCCAAAACAGCATCATGCCTCTCCGTAGTAAAACAATCCCCTTATAACGAACTTCACATGACCTGAAATCGTTTATAACGAAGTTTTCTTGGTTTATACAATCACTTCCCTGGTTTTACAATGGCTTCAAAGAGGTTGGGGGGGGGCATCCACCCATCTCCCCAGTAATCTGAGGCGTGTAAGGGTGTGTGATAGAGCTTCTTCACCCGTCTCTATTGAACTTGGGGCAGCAGAAGGGTATGAGAGGTCGGGGAGGGGATGATAAAGTGTGTAATAGGGCTTCTTTACCCGTCTCTATTGAACTTGGGGTAGCAGAAGGGTATGAGTGGTCGGGGAGGGGATGCTAAAGTGTGTGATAGGGCTTCTTTACCCGTCTCTATTGAACTTGGGGCAGCAGAAGGGTATGAGAGGTCGGGGAGGGGATGCTAAAGTGTGTGATAGGGCTTATTTACCCGTCTCTATTGAACTTGGGGCAGCAGAAGGGTATGAGAGGTCGGGCAGGGGGTGCTAAAGTGTCTAATAGGGCTTATTTACCCGTCTCTATTGAACTTGGGGTAGCAGAAGGGTATGAGTGGTCGGGGAGGGGATGCTAAAGTGTGTGATAGGGCTTCTTTACCCGTCTCTATTGAACTTGGGGCAGCAGAAGGATATGAGAGGTCGGGGAGGGGGGCAGGGGGGGTGCTAAAGTGTGTGATTCTTCACCCGTCTCTATTGAGATCTGAAGTAGTTGTGAGTGCGATAAATATGTGAGTCAGTCCAACATGAATGATGAATGCAGCCCCCTGGTGAGTCTATTCAGAGGCTGTGGTCATGAATCATGATAACCTTAACAGAATGAAACATGAATGATGAATGCAGCCCTGGTGAGTCTATTCAGAGGCTGTGGTCATGAATCATAATAACCTTAACAGAATGAAACACTCCCCAGGTGTCAGGTATGATGCAATCATGCAGCCCGTGTGCATTGACTCGCATGCTGGGATGCCTTCAGACAATTGGACATAATACATGTTATGAGGGACTGTATTTTACTGGGCTTAAACTTAACCTAAAGCATTAGTCTCAGTAGATTATAGTGTGGCCAAACTCCATACAATGGACACGTTCATACACCAAACCTCCCCACCTGTTGAGCAGCGTTATGGATAACCGGTGGGCAAATCAATAGTCATAAGGGGCTGTGTACAAATGACGTCATGCTTTTTTTACCATTTTTGACCCCCCCCTCCCCCCTTGTCATGTTTCGTCATACAATGCTTGACCCCCCCTAAACATGACATCATGCAGAGATACCCCCCCCCCCACTGCCCAAAGTGCATGAATAGTGTATAGCAAAGGGACATGTGGTTCAAAGGGACATGTATACTGTGGTCATACTCTATTTTGTGCTGTACATATTTTTGCAGATTTTGCGGAAGATTAAAACCAGCGAATTCATGTCTTCAGCGAAAATTTAGGAGAACAACTTTCTTTAGAATTCCCTGTACAACATGGACAAGTGTAGACATCAATCGGGGTGGGGGGAGGACTGGGGCTGCCATCCGGGACTGCCATACAGATATGGGCAGGGCCATTTCTGTGTTTCCCTTTGAAACATGTGCCCCCAAATTCCCCTTTTCTTTGATTTAAAAAATAGTCCCAAAAGATTGATTAAATCACAATCTAGCGATTGGCACAAGTACCAACAGATAAAGCACAATCTACCCATCTTATAATACCAAATAGAATGGAAGAAGGTTGTTGTATTCTCTCTGATAAAATTGGGCCCACATATGATGTGACAATTTCCGAAAATCCGCGAATTTAAATACAAGCGAAATTTTCTTTATTCCTGATCCCGTGAAAATTTATACACGCAAATATATCTATGACCACAGTATATTGGGTTAACTTAGAACTTAGAAGTGTCAGAAACAGGTGGGGCCCTTTTATGGCCCCTGGTCCAAAACAGTTTATGGGTCCTTATATGTGGGATGTATTTCCGAGCCATATACACGAAGTACCATGGTAGAGATCATACACAAGTATTTCCTGTCACAAAAGATCCTAAAAAAAACTGTCTAGATCAATAATCTGATACAATATGTCAGAAAGTATCAAATTCTCAGATCATCAATTGCAGTCACACTTACAAAGCAATCATTTTACTGTAGAACCTGCATATAAGGTGCAGCCCCTAGAGTCCCATTCAGACAAAGGAGAGTAATGTTGTTTGTTTCCAAGGGAGAGTTCATTATTCATCAACAGGAAAGCCTATGAACTACTGTAGAACAGGGGGGATGACCAGGGAAATTGCAATCTGTCCGAGGGGGAGGGGTCAGAAAATTGTCTGCACCTCTGCATGGAAATCTACCCCGACCCTCAGGCCTGTTGATGAATAATGAGCACTCTGTCACCAATAGGTTTTTGAATTGTAAAATTAATCAATTAGAATAAAGGTTGGGTCATTTGAATTTTTCTACCATATTCTCAATGTCAGGGTGCTTCTTACTTGTGGGGA
This sequence comes from Acholoe squamosa, assembly GCA_949317995.1. Lineage (NCBI taxonomy): Eukaryota > Metazoa > Annelida > Polychaeta > Phyllodocida > Polynoidae > Acholoe > Acholoe squamosa. The sequence goes on from OX439043.1 coordinate 63,749,731, forward strand.
TCAAAATATATATGGGGTTCTTTGGTAAAAGGTGTTCGAATAAAGGGTTAGAGGTAGGATAGAGTGGTGGACCAACACTAACATTGATGGCAGTGATACTCATTGAGTGGGATGTCTGAGGGAAGCATGCCTGTATAGGTAATACCTGTAATATATTTCATATCAGATTAATGAATTAAAGTTCCCTACCGTTACAAATCTTTTTTTTCTTGTCAAAACTGAAGCAACTTGCAATGTTTTTATGACATGATGTGATGCAGTCCATGACCCCCCCTTGCCCCTTGTCATGCTTGATCATGGGGAGTGGGACCCCCCCTCCTGCATGACGTCATTTGTACACAGCCCCTAAACAGGCCATACTATGAGAAATCAAAGGAGGACTTGAAAAGAAATGAAGCAAATTAAGATGATAAATGGCAGAAAGCCGATGGAGATTAAATGAAATAAGAAATAAGATGTAATATTGTAGATAAAATGAATAAAAAGAGAAAGGTCACATTCCAATTGCAAGCCGTTCTTCATCAATGAATGAGCTTGAGGTCTCATCCAATCAGAGATAAGTTTACATATAAGTCAGGAGTAGCATACCGGTACTTATATCTACAGATATCTGATCACCATGGGCAGAATCCCTGGAGCAGAGCCTGGGGGAAAACCAGGGCATTGGAGAAAAGGGTTTTACCACACCTGACTGAACTCACCTGGCCTACTTTGTCCCAGGACAACTGGATATGAGGCACACCAGTAGGCTATGATACCTGGGGGTAGGAAGACACATAGCAGGAGCTAGCTATAGGCCCTCGTTACAGTGCTTAATTCTTCAGTATCATCTCTACTTATGCTTCAGGTAGGTTTATCCAGTTGGGCATCATCTTTGTAATGATGTTTACAGACTAATTTCTCTGTCCATTATTTTACTAAAGAATAGCTTTCCATCATGAGTCGTTCTACGAAAATGTGTATGATATCACAAAAGGATACCTTTCATTCCCCCTGTAGGAGTGACAATCAATGCGATTCTCCTTTGCTACAAATACAATCATTGGCATGAAAGTATGTTAACAGGATTTCAGTTCTCATGTATACATTTGAATTACTTATTAACACATACATGGTGAATGGCCTAGAAATAGTAAAAGGGACTATTTCTGTCACCATTTCAACTATGAACTGGTGAAAAAAGGAATACCACCATAATATTTTTTCCTACTTTTTAACATTATGTTGAATGCACTCCGGTAAGAGGGTAGCGCTGTAAACAGTACGATGCATGACATAGCTTCTGACATGTTCATAACACTTGTCGAAATGTGTGATGTTTGAATACAATTCTAGTTAGCACCACAGAATTGGAAGCAGATTCTAACTGTCGTAACTCACCTTCCAGTTCCTGGCTGTTCTACTGCTCAGAACCCACTTCTCACCTTACACTCTGAATCAATCCTTTTAGTGTGAGTCATACTGGGAAGCATTCCCCAATTCCTGAAAAACTTAAGAATTAATTCTATAACCTATTACCTTGCTGCAAAACAGGGGAGAAGGCATTGCCTGAGGGTAGTCAGTTCCCATTTGGGAATAGCACCTCCGACAGATTGTATTCCTGTCCTTTCGCAACACCCTTCTGGAAAAGAGAGGGAATGGTCTTCCCATCCACTCATCATAGGCCTAGGCCTAGAGCATAGATCTAGACTATAGATCTGATTTTGATTCTGTCACTTAGTCACCCCAGCCCACCACACACACAGCCATGGCAGCGGTATCGTTAACTGTTAACTGTTGTCAGTCAGTGTTGAGAATTCTAGTTGAATATATATAGAGAAAGGTGCACGAGAATTGGTCTCCACTGGGGGTTATCACACAAGGCAAAGCCGAGTGTGATAACCCTCAGTGGGGACCGTTTGGAGTGCTCCTTTGTATTTATCTCAAATTATTTTTGTCAGAAATGTTCAAAAATTCATTTGTTTGGTATTAGTAATCATTTCATCATTAGTTATGTGACCATTTGCAATGATCTACCTGGCAGTGTGACACAGGGAAGGGTTATCACACTAGGGGGTGTGATACAGAGGGTCATCCAGAAATGTACTAAAGAAAGGTGTTCAAATCCTTATAAAAAAAAAGAAGATCTAGACACTGTACAGTAAAATGCATTACAAAATCTGAAAGATATCAAAAGTTTGCATCACATACTTAATACACAATTTTCTAATCCCTATACAAGAAAAGAGAACAGGTCCTTAACAACCAGAGTTCTGCTCTAGAACCTTAACATCAAAGTTCTGGAACCTCTGCAACTCTTGGCGTTTAGATGAGCATAGTGATAAAAAGAATTACATTGTTCACCTTTTAGGCCAGCCCTAGGCTAAGTTCCATTGGGACATGTATATGGGACCTGGCTTCATCAGGGGGTTTAAAAAGGTCATCATCATCAACCCACTGTTACTGCGTGAGGCGAGGGTTCAGCCTACATTTTTATACAGCTTTACTTCAAGTTTCTAAGACCTTCTAGATCGACTTGGTTCCAGCAGTGTGGGCTAGGCCGTGAGGCAAGCACACGTGTGGTACTTTGCCAAGGCTCGTGATGAAAAGCCCTTTTAAAAGTAAAAGTTCATGTACCACACCTTACCTCTCTTGAGTAAGTCATGATAGTACGACTCTTGGGTCCGCCCATAAAAGAAGAAATTATAAATAAGGCTGAAGTAAGAAATAAGTATTTATTTCCTGCTATCCCCTACAGGTCGCTAAAAAAGAGCAACCAATTACAAAATCTGATCTTAGGCATATCTTATGTACTTCATGGTCAATAACATAATGGTACCATCATATCCTGGGTAAGGTTCCATACAATTTCCGTTATTTTGAAATAGACATATTTCAACATTTTGCCGTCCCATAATCGGTTATTTTAATTTGAAATAGAGTGAAATATAGATTGAAGTAGACCCTATTCCTACATTGAGAGGCTCTCCCTATCAGCCACATAAACAGAAATGGTGGGTGCCCGTCGGCCGCCCGTCGGCAGTGATAGTGGAATTAAAAGGATTTGGGATTAATAGTGAACCAAGTAATCATACTCCAAGCTCTAATAGAACTACAAAGCTGGGGAGGGCTAAGGATACTGTCCCTACGCCATCTGTCAGAGACTGACGGCTGTCAGTCGGCCGAGAACCGGTGGTTTTGTTGTGTACACAAAGATGAAATCAGCTGCCTGTGACCCTCACACTGATGAAAACTCCCATAGCGTTATGGTCCAAATATCATCAGTGGTGTGAGCAAGAAGAGGGTGATCAATTGTTTGTAGGGGACTCTCAACATAAGTTATTTCGATCACGAAGTAACCTATGATACGCAGCCAAATTGATAGTAGTAACTTTTTAAGATCCTACTTCTTCTCTCATGGTAATCATTTCTTATTTCACTCGATTCTTTACGATCATTTCAATATTGCTTTGATATCCATCCCAGCTTCTGAGGCCAGAACGTTGATTTTAGATTCACAATAGCTTTCATCGACAAGGGGTCAACAATGGTCCAGTGTTCCATGTTACTTGACAGTATCCTATAAATACACCTCTGTGAAGTATGGTACTCACGCACTAACTGTTGGGCAATATATATGTGACACTTGGCAGCAGTGGTTGACAGATATGTATATATATATATATATATATATATATATATATATATATATATATATATATATATATATTTCTCTCTCTCTCTCTCTCTCTCTCTCTCTCTCTCTCTCTCTCTGGATAGGCTATGGGTTATGGTTTCAAAAGGAGATGGGCGGTGTCTTTCATTTCGACAATCATGATAGATAAGTTGGATGAACTGTTTTTTTTATAAAGTCAGACTATTGCAGTAACTAGGAGAGAGGTTCTTTCAGAAAGGTTTTTGGTGGGTGTGTCTGATTACCTTTAATGCACCATTTTATGATGTGTCATATACACCATCATCAAACAAGATTAATATGATTTTCATCAGAATGTGTGTTTTTTTTTTAATTTCTACATGTAGTTTAGAATATTTCTCTCACTCAAATATTTGGACATGTCAACCTATGAAGCTGAACCGTTTAGTATTTTCGTATTCATAAAGTGATGTGTACTTGGTGAAAACAGTCCAATTCAAAGGTCAGGGATAATCCAATTTGTCAGACTTAATGTCATGGTTTGATCACTCATCTCAATCTATCGATTCTACAAGTGGCCTGGATTTAGGACTATCAACATTGACATGCCATGACTCGCACATTTGTGGCCTATATACGTGTATAGGCGTTCATTCGACATTGGCATGAAGTTCTTGGTCATGCACCAGAAAGTTCTACCCCTGTGTGCACCTAGTCAATTCTCATCTATTAATTCTGAAGGATGGGTTGTTTGCATCTATGTTCAACTTTTAATTCCAATAGGAACATTTGTGCAGCCAACCATTCTGGTAAAAGTACACATCTTCTAACTAAAATTGACAATTTTTCATTAAAAAATGATGATAGATAAAAAATAAGGAGGGGGCGGTATAGACAATTATGACGAGGTTAACCTATCATGCGGTCAAATTTTACAATGAGCTGTCACCTTCCTCTTCTCAACCCCTATCTGGGTTCTGGATTTTCCAAATCAATAAAGTTTGTTCTAATAGGAAGCTCAGAGAGTATATTGGGTAACTCACATCCCCTAAGATGTTAACATGCCATCTCTTTCAGTCCGATGTGTTAGATGTTAGTAAGGTTAGGGACGTCTTGTATAAACCAGATGCATCTAGATAAATCTTAATGGACGAGTGACTATCTGACAGATACCGTTTACAATAAATACTATGGGGAGGTAGGACCAGCCCGCTACCCTATATTTGACCATTTATTATACCTTGCAGGATTCACTATCTGGTATATAGAATGAGTCTGGGGACTCTTTATATTAGTCTCCTAGATATGGGATAGAGAGAAAGAGAGAGAGAGAGAGAGAGAGAGAGAGAGAGACAGAGACAGAGAGACAGACAGACAGACAGACAGAGACAGAGAGAGACAGACAGACAGACAGACAGAGAGACAGAGACAGAGACAGAGAGACAGAGACAGAGAGAGACAGAGAGACAGACAGACACAGAGACAGAGAACAGAGAGAGACAGGCAGAGAGACAGACAGGCAGACAGAGACAGACAAACAGATGCAGACAGATACAGACAGAAAGACAGATAGAGACAGAGAGAGGGACAGAGCCAAAGACAGACAGACAGATAAACAGATAGTCATTTGATAGATGGTCATTCTACCAAAGGCACAGAGGCAGTAGGAGTGGTAGGAGGGTGTAGTCAACTTTGCATTCAAAGGTCAACTCAATTACCCTTACTGCCTTAGGATTAAATGTCATTTCTTATCAAAATATATCTCTTAATGCTCTAAATGTAAACGCATGTCAAAAAAAGCATGACGTCATTTGTACACAGCCCCTATCTACAGAGTCCAACCCGATTCTCGATAGGTATATCATGTTGGGTTCAAAAAGTCCCGTGTCACGCTTTTGGCCTACTGATCCACCACACAGGACATCACAAGTGGTAGCCAGGGATTTTTACCGTATGTATACCCGAGGCTACTGACGACACCTGTCTTAATACACATCGTATGTGCAAGCCATAGGGGTTCCGTAAGCTTGCAAAATCCAAACCAAGGATTCCATCATCACTAACCTCTGCTATAGTAGGCGAAAGAATGAATTCTTTACCTCCTATGAGGGTAGGTATAAAAGTCCTCCTAAAGGTCTGCATACCGCTTCTGTCGAACGTGCAAGCATTTACCCCTGTTTTGAGGTTCTCATGACTGCCTGACACCGAGTCAAAGAATCTTTTAGACAAACAGGAATGGCTAGCTCCAGTATCCACTAAGAATTCTCCTACTAGACCTTCTACACTTATAGGTATATACCACTGTCTCCCTCCCAATGGGGACGGGTTGCTGGTAAACTGATGAAAGTCTCCGGAATCACCAAGATTCAATCTGAGTCCTCTTAAAAATTCTTCCACCGGTGTACCCCTGGTAGCTTCTTGGCATTCATTTCTAGATGGGGCTATACCCAATGCCGTAGATACAACCTCCTCTAATTTTTCTCAATTTCTGCGATCACCGCATCCTGCAATCTTTCTTTGGATTCGACTTTGGCTTCATGATAAGCCGCCATAACTGGTTTCGGAGAAACACACTCCAACAAATAGTGTCCCATTTTCTGACACCTAAAACATTTCACAGTTCGGCGATCAACCCTAGGTCTTGACCAATTGGTTTGCAATGCTTCAGTTATTTTCTTACACATCTCCTCCATCACTTTTGTTATGTCTTTTGACGGATCTCTCATCTTAGATGTGTTCTCAGCTGATTTACTTGCTGTTTTACCAATATTTTGGGGTACATTCAAAGTCTCGGATACTGTCCTCATATCCTTCGACTTGTTAAACAACTTCTTAGGAATGTATTTCCTGCTGGAGTTATTCCTCCTCACCTGCATTGCGCAGAAGGAACCATCTTCCTGTTCAATGTCAATCAACTCAAAGTCATCTGGTACACTAGACTCTTCAACTTGATGCACCACAGCGGCTATGGGAGTAGAAATTGATACGTTCAGAACATCCCCTGCCAACATAGATTGTTTCTTTACAGCCATGTCTATGCCATTAAACACATCATGCAATATAGACCCTTCTTTCCAGGCATCCCTTGCAGCCAACTGTTCGTCTCTGTCTTTCAAACCTTTGACGAATTGTGTTATCAAGTCGTCCATGTACCAATCTTCGCTCTCAGTCCCAGGTCTGGCCTTGCTAAGTAGAGCATGTAGTTCCATACCATAGGTTCTGAAAGCTTCCATTGGCTTTTGTGTTCGCTTTCTAAAACGAACCATCGGATCCTCCTTGACCATGTTACACAACAGCCCACTACCAGTTTCTACCAACTGCTCAAAACTCCCCATTAGGCCGTACCAAGTATGCCATTGATCCACGGCCGTACGACCCGGACCGGCCTTCAGGCATCTAACCAAATGTGGCCTCACTTCGTATGGCGTCCATCCATTACAATTCACAACATCGATGAAGTCTTCAAACTATTCCTTCCATGGTCGGGTACCGTCGTATTCCTCCGGAATGACGGCTACCCTCCTGGCCGAGTTGTGAGCGTACATCAGCCTACCACACTGTTGTTTGCTCCATTCAATCACCTTGGTTTCATTCAAGGTTCGATTGCCTCCTAGTCCACCGAAACTACTGTTATTTGATGGAGGTGGGGGGCGCTTGACCCGAACATCACTGGGACTGTCCACCTCCCATGTATCCACCACCATTATTTGGTCCACCAGAGGCAGTACCCAAGGTACCACTCGCCCCTTGGCTGTTCGTATAGGCAGTGCCACTGGATCCAGCAGTACCAGGCATGCCTCCTGCTGGACTCTGCTGGCTTCCACCTTGCGCATTTTGTGAAGTGCCAGGGTTACCAGCATCCAATTCAATATTTTCAGCTAGGTCCACGTCTATGCGGAACCCATTAGTTTTGACACTCTCATCCGAAATGTCCCTTTGTACGAAGTCCAGGTCCACTGCAATTTGATGGACCGTTGGCACCTCGCTGATACGAACTTGGTGGGTCTTTCCATTTAGTTCTTGGGTTCTGGCATAGACCCCTTCCTGGTCTACATTACGAGTAGCATTATCATTTATAAATGGATTATATGCACGCGTTGGCTGTTTTGGTGTTGAGCAGGTGCCGAAGTCACCCTGCTTAACAAAGGTCTGATCCGGGCTCAGATCAGGAACTAATGGTGGAGGGTTGATTTTTTCCTTCTCCTGTAAGTAGCTTTCCATAGCTGACTTATTCAGGATCAGAGTAACTGAGCATTTTCAGATAGGATTTCAGCTCGAATCCTCTCATTCTCCTGAACCACTCGGTTCCGCTCCTGTTGGGCAGCTTGTGCCTCTTTCTTCAAAGTATCTTTTAATAAATGATACTTCTCGCTTTTTTCTTTCTGAGATTTCTGATACTCAGTAGTCTCCCTTCAGATCTCATCTTGTTCGCTGACAAGTTTAGATTCCGCCTCTGCATTACGCAATTGGAGTTTCCTTAATTTCTCCTCCATTGCATTTAACTCTGCCTGTAGTCTATTTACCTCCCGAGCTTTGGAAACCTCTTCGTATCTAGCTTTTACAATTGCTCTCTGCCTATCAGCCTCCTCTTTTTCAAGTTCTGCTAATTTATCTTCCCTCCCCTTCTCTTCCACAGATTGCAATTGCACTCTATGAGCTAGAGAGGAGAGTCTGTATTTTAGATCGGACTCCTTCAAGATGGCTTCTTAGAATGAAGCTTATTGATCCGTTCCTGGGTCTCATCTTCGATCTTTTTCTGAGCAGCCATGATTTGCTTTTTAGCTTGTAGCTCTACCTGCTCTCTGGCTTTTAGATAAGCAGTGGTTGACTTATACCCGGGGGCCATTCGACGACCATGTCTCATCTAAGGATAATCCCAGTGTATTCGCCTCCGTGGTTTTAGGTAGTGCGGTGCGATTGATATCCAAGATATCCCTTCGGGTTGGAACTGACCCGCCAGTTTCGGCTTCGCCATCGACACTGTTGTGTCTATTCTCCCCCTGGTTGTCCTGATTGCTTTCTTGATCAGACGATGTCATTAAGGGTTCTTTTCAGCCCTATATCCTCAGTTGCCCTTGATGCAACATTCCCGTCCTTTGGATAGGACTTTGGGCTATGGGAGGTCTTAAAACATTAGAGGCGCTTTCAAAATTGCCCATTTCCAAATCGCACCTACTAGTTATTACCTGAGACAAATGGCTCAAGTCTAAATGAGCAGGTCTGATCAACCCACTTAACATACCAGTACCCAGGGCCGTATGGCTAGGGGTACCCGGATACATTTTTACGACCCCATCCCCAATTATATTGGGTTCGGTCATCATTGCGGGTGTTGCGATTGTTCTCCGTATACCTGCCAGGTCAACCAAAAACTGTTGGCCTGGTGCCCCAGTTATATAATAACTGCTGAGCGGCAATGCCATCCTCTTCGAATTCTTCTAGCCCTTAGCTCGAAGAACTCGCATCACGTTGCTTGTGGCTTGCGGCCGTCTGGCCGCACTCCACCCCCGAACCAACTGGTCACGGCACCAGTGTAATGGTTCATTCTATGCTATATAGATATGGGTGGCTCCAAGGCTCGCTTAGTAGCTATAAGAACCAACATATCACGAGTAGTTTGGGTTGGGCAAAGCCCTCAATCTTCCACCCCTCGGATGGCCTTTATTGTTAAGTACAATTAGAAGGTCAAGTAACCAAGTGGACTGGACGAGGTCCAGTCCCCTTCTGCCAATCGCCCGGCTCCTTAGTAGGAGCTGGACATGAGGCATGGTGCTGCCCCTTCTTGTACCAAATGGATATCGCGAAGCGACGCCTGGTTGACATAGAAGGAACAAGCAACACACAAACATGTCTCTCAGGTGATCTGCACTAGTATATATACAATGCCGGCCCCTACACTATAATTACGGCAGAGTGCAATTCATCCCTTTGCTGGCAAGACGCATGGATACATGTAGGGCCCTGACCGGCCTACTTTTACAATGAAACCTGTTACAACGAATTTTCGTTTATAACAAACAAATCCCATTGTCCCAAAACAGCATCATGCCTCTCCGTAGTAAAACAATCCCCTTATAACGAACTTCACATGACCTGAAATCGTTTATAACGAAGTTTTCTTGGTTTATACAATCACTTCCCTGGTTTTACAATGGCTTCAAAGAGGTTGGGGGGGGGCATCCACCCATCTCCCCAGTAATCTGAGGCGTGTAAGGGTGTGTGATAGAGCTTCTTCACCCGTCTCTATTGAACTTGGGGCAGCAGAAGGGTATGAGAGGTCGGGGAGGGGATGATAAAGTGTGTAATAGGGCTTCTTTACCCGTCTCTATTGAACTTGGGGTAGCAGAAGGGTATGAGTGGTCGGGGAGGGGATGCTAAAGTGTGTGATAGGGCTTCTTTACCCGTCTCTATTGAACTTGGGGCAGCAGAAGGGTATGAGAGGTCGGGGAGGGGATGCTAAAGTGTGTGATAGGGCTTATTTACCCGTCTCTATTGAACTTGGGGCAGCAGAAGGGTATGAGAGGTCGGGCAGGGGGTGCTAAAGTGTCTAATAGGGCTTATTTACCCGTCTCTATTGAACTTGGGGTAGCAGAAGGGTATGAGTGGTCGGGGAGGGGATGCTAAAGTGTGTGATAGGGCTTCTTTACCCGTCTCTATTGAACTTGGGGCAGCAGAAGGATATGAGAGGTCGGGGAGGGGGGCAGGGGGGGTGCTAAAGTGTGTGATTCTTCACCCGTCTCTATTGAGATCTGAAGTAGTTGTGAGTGCGATAAATATGTGAGTCAGTCCAACATGAATGATGAATGCAGCCCCCTGGTGAGTCTATTCAGAGGCTGTGGTCATGAATCATGATAACCTTAACAGAATGAAACATGAATGATGAATGCAGCCCTGGTGAGTCTATTCAGAGGCTGTGGTCATGAATCATAATAACCTTAACAGAATGAAACACTCCCCAGGTGTCAGGTATGATGCAATCATGCAGCCCGTGTGCATTGACTCGCATGCTGGGATGCCTTCAGACAATTGGACATAATACATGTTATGAGGGACTGTATTTTACTGGGCTTAAACTTAACCTAAAGCATTAGTCTCAGTAGATTATAGTGTGGCCAAACTCCATACAATGGACACGTTCATACACCAAACCTCCCCACCTGTTGAGCAGCGTTATGGATAACCGGTGGGCAAATCAATAGTCATAAGGGGCTGTGTACAAATGACGTCATGCTTTTTTTACCATTTTTGACCCCCCCCTCCCCCCTTGTCATGTTTCGTCATACAATGCTTGACCCCCCCTAAACATGACATCATGCAGAGATACCCCCCCCCCACTGCCCAAAGTGCATGAATAGTGTATAGCAAAGGGACATGTGGTTCAAAGGGACATGTATACTGTGGTCATACTCTATTTTGTGCTGTACATATTTTTGCAGATTTTGCGGAAGATTAAAACCAGCGAATTCATGTCTTCAGCGAAAATTTAGGAGAACAACTTTCTTTAGAATTCCCTGTACAACATGGACAAGTGTAGACATCAATCGGGGTGGGGGGAGGACTGGGGCTGCCATCCGGGACTGCCATACAGATATGGGCAGGGCCATTTCTGTGTTTCCCTTTGAAACATGTGCCCCCAAATTCCCCTTTTCTTTGATTTAAAAAATAGTCCCAAAAGATTGATTAAATCACAATCTAGCGATTGGCACAAGTACCAACAGATAAAGCACAATCTACCCATCTTATAATACCAAATAGAATGGAAGAAGGTTGTTGTATTCTCTCTGATAAAATTGGGCCCACATATGATGTGACAATTTCCGAAAATCCGCGAATTTAAATACAAGCGAAATTTTCTTTATTCCTGATCCCGTGAAAATTTATACACGCAAATATATCTATGACCACAGTATATTGGGTTAACTTAGAACTTAGAAGTGTCAGAAACAGGTGGGGCCCTTTTATGGCCCCTGGTCCAAAACAGTTTATGGGTCCTTATATGTGGGATGTATTTCCGAGCCATATACACGAAGTACCATGGTAGAGATCATACACAAGTATTTCCTGTCACAAAAGATCCTAAAAAAAACTGTCTAGATCAATAATCTGATACAATATGTCAGAAAGTATCAAATTCTCAGATCATCAATTGCAGTCACACTTACAAAGCAATCATTTTACTGTAGAACCTGCATATAAGGTGCAGCCCCTAGAGTCCCATTCAGACAAAGGAGAGTAATGTTGTTTGTTTCCAAGGGAGAGTTCATTATTCATCAACAGGAAAGCCTATGAACTACTGTAGAACAGGGGGGATGACCAGGGAAATTGCAATCTGTCCGAGGGGGAGGGGTCAGAAAATTGTCTGCACCTCTGCATGGAAATCTACCCCGACCCTCAGGCCTGTTGATGAATAATGAGCACTCTGTCACCAATAGGTTTTTGAATTGTAAAATTAATCAATTAGAATAAAGGTTGGGTCATTTGAATTTTTCTACCATATTCTCAATGTCAGGGTGCTTCTTACTTGTGGGGATCAAAATATATATGGGGTTCTTTGGTAAAAGGTGTTCGAATAAAGGGTTAGAGGTAGGATAGAGTGGTGGACCAACACTAACATTGATGGCAGTGATACTCATTGAGTGGGATGTCTGAGGGAAGCATGCCTGTATAGGTAATACCTGTAATATATTTCATATCAGATTAATGAATTAAAGTTCCCTACCGTTACAAATCTTTTTTTTCTTGTCAAAACTGAAGCAACTTGCAATGTTTTTATGACATGATGTGATGCAGTCCATGACCCCCCCTTGCCCCTTGTCATGCTTGATCATGGGGAGTGGGACCCCCCCTCCTGCATGACGTCATTTGTACACAGCCCCTAAACAGGCCATACTATGAGAAATCAAAGGAGGACTTGAAAAGAAATGAAGCAAATTAAGATGATAAATGGCAGAAAGCCGATGGAGATTAAATGAAATAAGAAATAAGATGTAATATTGTAGATAAAATGAATAAAAAGAGAAAGGTCACATTCCAATTGCAAGCCGTTCTTCATCAATGAATGAGCTTGAGGTCTCATCCAATCAGAGATAAGTTTACATATAAGTCAGGAGTAGCATACCAGTACTTATATCTACAGATATCTGATCACCATGGGCAGAATCCCTGGAGCAGAGCCTGGGGGAAAACCAGGGCATTGGAGAAAAGGGTTTTACCACACCTGACTGAACTCACCTGGCCTACTTTGTCCCAGGACAACTGGATATGAGGCACACCAGTAGGCTATGATACCTGGGGGTAGGAAGACACATAGCAGGAGCTAGCTATAGGCCCTCGTTACAGTGCTTAATTCTTCAGTATCATCTCTACTTATGCTTCAGGTAGGTTTATCCAGTTGGGCATCATCTTTGTAATGATGTTTACAGACTAATTTCTCTGTCCATTATTTTACTAAAGAATAGCTTTCCATCATGAGTCGTTCTACGAAAATGTGTATGATATCACAAAAGGATACCTTTCATTCCCCCTGTAGGAGTGACAATCAATGCGATTCTCCTTTGCTACAAATACAATCATTGGCATGAAAGTATGTTAACAGGATTTCAGTTCTCATGTATACATTTGAATTACTTATTAACACATACATGGTGAATGGCCTAGAAATAGTAAAAGGGACTATTTCTGTCACCATTTCAACTATGAACTGGTGAAAAAAGGAATACCACCATAATATTTTTTCCTACTTTTTAACATTATGTTGAATGCACTCCGGTAAGAGGGTAGCGCTGTAAACAGTACGATGCATGACATAGCTTCTGACATGTTCATAACACTTGTCGAAATGTGTGATGTTTGAATACAATTCTAGTTAGCACCACAGAATTGGAAGCAGATTCTAACTGTCGTAACTCACCTTCCAGTTCCTGGCTGTTCTACTGCTCAGAACCCACTTCTCACCTTACACTCTGAATCAATCCTTTTAGTGTGAGTCATACTGGGAAGCATTCCCCAATTCCTGAAAAACTTAAGAATTAATTCTATAACCTATTACCTTGCTGCAAAACAGGGGAGAAGGCATTGCCTGAGGGTAGTCAGTTCCCATTTGGGAATAGCACCTCCGACAGATTGTATTCCTGTCCTTTCGCAACACCCTTCTGGAAAAGAGAGGGAATGGTCTTCCCATCCACTCATCATAGGCCTAGGCCTAGAGCATAGATCTAGACTATAGATCTGATTTTGATTCTGTCACTTAGTCACCCCAGCCCACCACACACACAGCCATGGCAGCGGTATCGTTAACTGTTAACTGTTGTCAGTCAGTGTTGAGAATTCTAGTTGAATATATATAGAGAAAGGTGCACGAGAATTGGTCTCCACTGGGGGTTATCACACAAGGCAAAGCCGAGTGTGATAACCCTCAGTGGGGACCGTTTGGAGTGCTCCTTTGTATTTATCTCAAATTATTTTTGTCAGAAATGTTCAAAAATTCATTTGTTTGGTATTAGTAATCATTTCATCATTAGTTATGTGACCATTTGCAATGATCTACCTGGCAGTGTGACACAGGGAAGGGTTATCACACTAGGGGGTGTGATACAGAGGGTCATCCAGAAATGTACTAAAGAAAGGTGTTCAAATCCTTATAAAAAAAAAGAAGATCTAGACACTGTACAGTAAAATGCATTACAAAATCTGAAAGATATCAAAAGTTTGCATCACATACTTAATACACAATTTTCTAATCCCTATACAAGAAAAGAGAACAGGTCCTTAACAACCAGAGTTCTGCTCTAGAACCTTAACATCAAAGTTCTGGAACCTCTGCAACTCTTGGCGTTTAGATGAGCATAGTGATAAAAAGAATTACATTGTTCACCTTTTAGGCCAGCCCTAGGCTAAGTTCCATTGGGACATGTATATGGGACCTGGCTTCATCAGGGGGTTTAAAAAGGTCATCATCATCAACCCACTGTTACTGCGTGAGGCGAGGGTTCAGCCTACATTTTTATACAGCTTTACTTCAAGTTTCTAAGACCTTCTAGATCGACTTGGTTCCAGCAGTGTGGGCTAGGCCGTGAGGCAAGCACACGTGTGGTACTTTGCCAAGGCTCGTGATGAAAAGCCCTTTTAAAAGTAAAAGTTCATGTACCACACCTTACCTCTCTTGAGTAAGTCATGATAGTACGACTCTTGGGTCCGCCCATAAAAGAAGAAATTATAAATAAGGCTGAAGTAAGAAATAAGTATTTATTTCCTGCTATCCCCTACAGGTCGCTAAAAAAGAGCAACCAATTACAAAATCTGATCTTAGGCATATCTTATGTACTTCATGGTCAATAACATAATGGTACCATCATATCCTGGGTAAGGTTCCATACAATTTCCGTTATTTTGAAATAGACATATTTCAACATTTTGCCGTCCCATAATCGGTTATTTTAATTTGAAATAGAGTGAAATATAGATTGAAGTAGACCCTATTCCTGCATTGAGAGGCTCTCCCTATCAGCCACATAAACAGAAATGGTGGGTGCCCGTCGGCCGCCCGTCGGCAGTGATAGTGGAATTAAAAGGATTTGGGATTAATAGTGAACCAAGTAATCATACTCCAAGCTCTAATAGAACTACAAAGCTGGGGAGGGCTAAGGATACTGTCCCTACGCCATCTGTCAGAGACTGACGGCTGTCAGTCGGCCGAGAACCGGTGGTTTTGTTGTGTACACAAAGATGAAATCAGCTGCCTGTGACCCTCACACTGATGAAAACTCCCATAGCGTTATGGTCCAAATATCATCAGTGGTGTGAGCAAGAGGAGGGTGATCAATTGTTTGTAGGGGACTCTCAACATAAGTTATTTCGATCACGAAGTAACCTATGATACGCAGCCAAATTGATAGTAGTAACTTTTTAAGATCCTACTTCTTCTCTCATGGTAATCATTTCTTATTTCACTCGATTCTTTACGATCATTTCAATATTGCTTTGATATCCATCCCAGCTTCTGAGGCCAGAACGTTGATTTTAGATTCACAATAGCTTTCATCGACAAGGGGTCAACAATGGTCCAGTGTTCCATGTTACTTGACAGTATCCTATAAATACACCTCTGTGAAGTATGGTACTCACGCACTAACTGTTGGGCAATATATATGTGACACTTGGCAGCAGTGGTTGACAGATATGTATATATATATATATATATATATATATATATATATTTCTCTCTCTCTCTCTCTCTCTCTCTCTCTCTCTCTCTCTCTCTCTCTGGATAGGCTATGGGTTATGGTTTCAAAAGGAGATGGGCGGTGTCTTTCATTTCGACAATCATGATAGATAAGTTGGATGAACTGTTTTTTTTATAAAGTCAGACTATTGCAGTAACTAGGAGAGAGGTTCTTTCAGAAAGGTTTTTGGTGGGTGTGTCTGATTACCTTTAATGCACCATTTTATGATGTGTCATATACACCATCATCAAACAAGATTAATATGATTTTCATCAGAATGTGTGTTTTTTTTTTAATTTCTACATGTAGTTTAGAATATTTCTCTCACTCAAATATTTGGACATGTCAACCTATGAAGCTGAACCGTTTAGTATTTTCGTATTCATAAAGTGATGTGTACTTGGTGAAAACAGTCCAATTCAAAGGTCAGGGATAATCCAATTTGTCAGACTTAATGTCATGGTTTGATCACTCATCTCAATCTATCGATTCTACAAGTGGCCTGGATTTAGGACTATCAACATTGACATGCCATGACTCGCACATTTGTGGCCTATATACGTGTATAGGCGTTCATTCGACATTGGCATGAAGTTCTTGGTCATGCACCAGAAAGTTCTACCCCTGTGTGCACCTAGTCAATTCTCATCTATTAATTCTGAAGGATGGGTTGTTTGCATCTATGTTCAACTTTTAATTCCAATAGGAACATTTGTGCAGCCAACCATTCTGGTAAAAGTACACATCTTCTAACTAAAATTGACAATTTTTCATTAAAAAATGATGATAGATAAAAAATAAGGAGGGGGCGGTATAGACAATTATGACGAGGTTAACCTATCATGCGGTCAAATTTTACAATGAGCTGTCACCTTCCTCTTCTCAACCCCTATCTGGGTTCTGGATTTTCCAAATCAATAAAGTTTGTTCTAATAGGAAGCTCAGAGAGTATATTGGGTAACTCACATCCCCTAAGATGTTAACATGCCATCTCTTTCAGTCCGATGTGTTAGATGTTAGTAAGGTTAGGGACGTCTTGTATAAACCAGATGCATCTAGATAAATCTTAATGGACGAGTGACTATCTGACAGATACCGTTTACAATAAATACTATGGGGAGGTAGGACCAGCCCGCTACCCTATATTTGACCATTTATTATACCTTGCAGGATTCACTATCTGGTATATAGAATGAGTCTGGGGACTCTTTATATTAGTCTCCTAGATATGGGATAGAGAGAAAGAGAGAGAGAGAGAGAGAGAGAGAGAGAGAGAGAGAGAGAGACAGAGACAGAGAGACAGACAGACAGACAGACAGAGACAGAGAGAGACAGACAGACAGACAGAGAGACAGAGACAGAGACAGAGAGACAGAGACAGAGAGAGACAGAGAGACAGACAGACACAGAGACAGAGAACAGAGAGAGACAGGCAGAGAGACAGACAGGCAGACAGAGACAGACAAACAGATGCAGACAGATACAGACAGAAAGACAGATAGAGACAGAGAGAGGGACAGAGCCAAAGACAGACAGACAGATAAACAGATAGTCATTTGATAGATGGTCATTCTACCAAAGGCACAGAGGCAGTAGGAGTGGTAGGAGGGTGTAGTCAACTTTGCATTCAAAGGTCAACTCAATTACCCTTACTGCCTTAGGATTAAATGTCATTTCTTATCAAAATATATCTCTTAATGCTCTAAATGTAAACGCAAATCATCATAGATAATTTAACATTGGTTAAAAATAACATTACTCCACTTGTTGTGACTGGTACATAGTGTACTGCAGCCTTGATAATCCAGGCCCATACTTATATTCCAATACCGCCTGGGGGTCAGAGGCTGAGTGTACTGGTGCGTTTGGGGGCCGGGTTTTGAATAGGCAATGGTTTCAAATAAAGCGCAGGGGCGAGGATGCAGAAATATCTCTTGAGTATTGTAAATGAAGCAAAAATATTTGCCTGTTGTTTACAAGGGCCAGGGGTAATCATGTGCACTTCTCAAAATATGGTAGTGCCAGGACAGATATTAATAACGATACAGTGAGTGGCCTATGTGACTGGGCCCTCATTCACATTGATAATATAGCATCTAGCTTGTGGCCATGCATCAGAAGTATTGCCCTTACTGCTCCTAGATAGGGTCCTTTGGATATTTCCTAATGGTGTTCCTGTTTCTGAAAGGTAAGTCTTTTAAATATTTATAACGGCAACCTGGCATGTTGATTTCACTGCAGATCTCTTTTTAGGCAAGAGGGAGGAGAAAAGAAAGATTTGACAGCTGATCATTTAATTAAGGAGTAGACAGAGTATCAGTTAATGGCAGTACAAATGGCCATCGCCATGTCGTCCAATGCCTAACTCAGAGTTTTTTTTCAAATGAAAGAGACTTTGTCAATATCTGTAATGTATACAGTGGGATATTTCAGATTTAGGGGTCTCAACTTTCGAGGGTTATCTCACACTGCTCTTGAAAATTTCTCTAGTCATTCCAACTCGATTTAAAGTTGTAGGTGTATAGGGGACACTGAGATCTAAATATGCTTTTTTAATTTACAGATTTAGACGTTTTTTATGGTTTTACCCCTAAAAAAGCACTAAAAACTAGACTTTTCATAATATCACACTCCCTTTTTTTCATCTCAATGCACACTCAAGCTGAGAGTCCAAAATCTATATTAATTATTCACATTAGGCTGGCAGTTGTGTCATTCAAAAAAATATTGGACAGGGCTGAAGGCATTATTTGTGATTTTTGAGGATCATTATGCATATCTCTGAATTTATGGTAATGTAAGATCCAGCAACATGGCCATATTCCCTCTGGAATTAGTGCAAAATGCTTGCAATTTCACTAGTAATTTGTTCCTTATGAATACTCTGTCCATACCAAATATCAAATATCTCCTCATATTACTTAGCTGTCTATAGCAGATAATGTGGCTAAAATTATGGTGTGGACAATGCACTTGCCGGATCTTACACACAAAAGGCCTTCGAAAAAGGCTGGAGAAGAAAATAATTGAGAAACAGAGGTATTATATTATATATTATGCATTAAATGTAAGTCCTAAACTGTCAATATGCAAAGCTCCAGGCTTTAGCTCCATTAAAGCATGTGCCTTCAATCCCTATAACCTGCACTGTTAGACTGCACCAAGGGTTTTGCCGTAGATTGCTTCTATTTTTTGGAAAACAGTGTAAGTTGAGCTGTCAATACAAATCCTATGGCCTGATGTGGGTTGTTCTGTAGCTACTACAGTCTTTATAGCCTATTGACAATTGGGGCTGAGAGTGTGATGTACCCTGATTGAATTTTAAACCTAACTTGTGTAGTTTAATATTCCCTGAAGCGCTAGGTTCCCTCGATATAATCTTAATTATACCTCAACTTACTGGTAAGTCTCGAATAATTTCAAACTTATTCCCTACGAGCTATGGCATTAAGCCATAGGGGTAGCTATGCTATATATAGCAGGACCTTGCTTGCCTTTGCCATGTATTCATCATAGCCGTTTTGAGTTAGATTAGCCTGTGAAATTGGGCGGGTAATGAGTGAAGCAAAAGGGTGGGCTACCCCTATGGCTTAATGCCATAGCTCTTAGGGAATAATTCATATTAAGCTACACAAGTTAGGTTCAATATTCAATTATCCCACAGAGTGGCATTTAAGCCAGGGGTAGCTATTTTGTCTCTTTCAGTAATCTAACTTGGGGCAGATATCCTATCAAAGACCACAAAACATAGAGATTTAAATTTGACAGTTTTATTAAAACACTTTAAGCTGTAGTTTGTATGTATGTGGCATGCTAGGCTGAATTTGTATGGGATTGGGGTCCGTGGCCCCCAAACCAAATAGCCCCCGGACAAATGGCCCCCTGATGAATAGCCCCCATGACAAATAGCCCCCATGTCAAATGGCCCCCTGCCAAATGGCCGGAATAATGGAGTTTTTCCTATTTTTGTGATGTACAGGCAAAAGCACCAGGCACAGTACATCACATTATGTCTCATGTACATCACATGTATGTCACACAATGTCCCTGTACGTCACATGTACGTCACACTATGTCCCTGTACATCACATGTACGTCACACAATGTCCCTGTACTTCACATGTACGTCACACTATGTCCCTGTACGTCACATGTACGTCACACTATGTCCCTGTACGTCACATGTACGTCACACTATGTCCCTGTACATCACATGTACCTCACACAATGTCCCTGTACGTCACATGTACGTCACACTATGTCCCTGTACGTCACATGTACGTCACACAATGTCCCTGTACGTCACATGTACGTCACACAATGTCCCTGTACGTCACATGTACGTCACACTATGTCCCTGTACGTCATATGTACGTCACACTATGTCTGTGTACGTCACATGTACGTCACACTATGTCCCTGTACATCACATGTACGTCACACTATGTCCCTGTACGTCACATGTATGTCACACTATGTCCCTGTACGTCACATGTACGTCACATGTACGTCACACTATGTCCCTGTACATCACATGTACCTCACACAATGTCCCTGTACGTCACATGTACGTCACACTATGTCCCTGTACGTCACATGTACGTCACACAATGTCCCTGTACGTCACATGTACGTCACACTATGTCCCTGTACGTCACATGTACATCACACTATGTGCCTGTACGTCACATGTACGTCACTCTATGTCCCTGTACGTCACACTATGTCCCTGTACGTCACATGTACGTCACACTATGTCCCTGTACGTCACACTATGTCCCTGTACGTCACATGTACATCACACTATGTCCCTGTACATCACATGTACGTCACACTCTGTCCCTGTACATCACATGTACGTCACACTATGTCCCTGTACGTCACATATATATCACACAATGTCCATGTATGTCACATGTATGTCACACTATGTCACTGTACGTCACATGTACATCACACTTTGTCCCTGTACTTCACATGTACGTCACACTATGACCCTGTATGTCACATGTACGTCACACCATGTCCCTGTACGTCACATGTACGTCACACTATGTCCCTGTATGTCACAGTATGTCCCTGTACATTATCTGTGTGTTCCTGCACATCAGAGTGTGTTCCTGTATGTCAATCCCGTACATATCTGCCTGTATACTCCCTGTACACTCCTTGTCCCTCCCTGTTAACTCCCTGTACCTCCCTGTACATCCCTGTTACACTCCCTGCTGTACTCCCTGTACACCCACTGTTACACGCCCTGTACACTCCCTGTAGCTCTGTACACTCCCTGTACACTCTCTTAACACTCCCTGTACCTCCCTCCACATCCGTGTGCACTTCCTGCACCTTCCTGTACACTCCCTGTACCTCTCAGTGCACTCCCTGTACCTCTCAGTGCATTCACTGTACCTCCCTGTGCACTCTCTGCACCTCCCTGTATGCTCACGGTCCCTCCCTGTAGACTCCCGGTCTCTCCTGGTACACTCCCTCTACCTTCCTTTGAACTCCGTGCACCTCCCTATACACTCCTGTTCCGTCCTGCCTGTACACTCCCTGTACCTGCCTTTGAACTTTCTGTACCTCTCTGTGCACTCCCTGCAATTCCCTATACACTCCCTGTGCCTCCCTGTACACTCCCTGTACCTCCGTGTACTACTTGTCCTGAATACTCCCTGTACCTCCCTGTTACACTCCCAGTCCCTCCCTGTACCTCCCTGTACACTCCCTGTATGCTCCCTGTACACTCCCTGTTCTTCCCTGGTACACTCCCTGTTCACCTCCTGTACATTCCCAGTAACCTCCCTGTGCACTTCCTGCACCTCCCTGTGCACTGCTTGTACCTCCCTGTACCTCTCAGCAGCACACTCACGATCCCTCCCTGTAGAATGCCTGTCTGTACACTCTTAGTACATCACTGGTACACTGCCTGGAATACTCCCTGTACACTCCCTGTACTCTCCTGGTACACTCCCTCTACCTTCCTTTGAACTCCGTGCACCTCCCTATACACTCCTGTTCCGTCCTGCCTGTACACTCCCTGTACCTGCCTTTGAACTTTCTGTACCTCTCTGTGCACTCCCTGCAATTCCCTATACACTCCCTGTGCCTCCCTGTACACTCCCTGTACCTCCGTGTACTACTTGTCCTGAATACTCCCTGTACCTCCCTGTTACACTCCCAGTCCCTCCCTGTACCTCCCTGTACACTCCCTGTATGCTCCCTGTACACTCCCTGTTCTTCCCTGGTACACTCCCTGTTCACCTCCTGTACATTCCGAGTAACCTCCCTGTGCACTTCCTGCACCTCCCTGTGCACTGCTTGTACCTCCCTGTACCTCTCAGCAGCACACTCACGATCCCTCCCTGTAGAATGCCTGTCTGTACACTCTTAGTACATCACTGGTACACTTCCTGGAATACTCCCTGTACACTCCCTGTACTCCCCTGGTACACTCCCTGTATGCTCCCTTTACCTCTCTGTATACTACCATATCTCCCTGTACCTCCCTGTACACTCCCTTTACCTCTCTGTACACTACCATACCTCCCTGTGCCTCCCTGTTACACTCCCTGTACACTCCATGTACCTTTCTGTACACTCCCTGTATCCCTGTACACTCCCTAAACACTCCCTGTATGTTTCCTTTAACTTCCTCTACACTCCCTGTACCTCCCTGATACACTCCCTGTACCTACCTGTTCCTCCCTATACACTGCCTGTACCTCCCTGTACACTCCCTGTACACTCCCTTCTCACTCATGTACACTGCCTGTACACTCCCTTTACAGGCAGTGAGGGGGGAATCCCTTTTTTCAAATAGTCAGGGCCAGTCTTTCAGAAAATGTAACTGCTTGTACCTCCCAATACACTCCCTGTACCTCACTGTACACTCCCTATGCACTCCCTGTATGCTCCTTTTACCTCCCTGTACACTTCCTGTACCTCCCTGATACACTACCTGTACCTCCCTCTACAGTCCCTGTATGCTCCCTGTACCTCCCTATACACTTCTTGTACCTCCTTGTACACTCCCCGCCCTGTCCCTCCCTCTACACTCCCAGTACCTCCCAAAAATCTCCCTGTATACGCCATGTACCTTTCTGTACACTCCCTGTTACACCCCATGTACACTCCCTGTACCTCCCTGTACACTCCCCGCACCTCCCTATGCACTCGCCGTAACTCCCTGTTACACTCCCTGTACACTCCCTATCCACTCCCTGTATGCTCACTGTACACTCCCTGTACCTCTCTGTACACTCCATGTACTTCCTTGTACACTCCCTGTATTCTCCCTGTACACTCCCTGTACACTCCTTGTATCTCCTTGACCAATCCCTGTACATCCCTGCAAACTCCCTGTACACTTCCTAAACACTCCCTGTATCTCCCTGTAAACTTTCTGTACCTCACTGTAATTCTCAGCACACTCACGATTCCTCGCTGTAGACTCCCTGTACACTCCCTGCCTCTTCCAGTATACTCCCTGTACCTTCCTTTACAGAGCTTTTGCAATCCTCCCTGTTACATGCCCTGTACACTCCCTGTACTTCCCTGGTACACTCCCTGTTCACCTCCTGTACACTCCCAGTACCTCCCTGTGCACTTCCTGCACCTCCCTGTGCACTGCTTGTACCTCCCCGTACCTCTCAGCAGCACACTCACGATCCCTCCCTGTAGAATGCCTGTCTGTACAGTCTTAGTACATCACTGGTACACTTCCTGGAATACTCCCTGTACACTCCCTGTACTTCCCTGGTACATTCCCTGTATGCTCCCTTTACCTCTCTGTACACTACCATATCTCTCTGTACCTCCCTGTACACTCCCTTTACCTCTTTGTACACTACCATACCTCCCTGTGCCTCCCTGTTACACTCCCTGTACCTTTCTGTACACTCCCTGTATCCCTGTACACTCCCTAAACACTCCCTGTATGCTTCTTTTAACTTCCTCTACACTCCCTGTACCTCCCTGATACACTCCCTGCACCTACCTGTTCCTCCCTATACACTGCCTGTACCTCCCTGTACACTCCCTGTACACTCCCCTCTCACTCCTGTACACTGTACAGGCAGTGAGGGGGAAATCCCTTTTTTCAAATAGTCAGGGCCAGTCTTTCAAAAAATGTTATTCCTTGTACCTCCCAATACACTCCCTGTACCTCCATGTACACTCCCTATGCACTCCCTGCATGCTCCTTTTACCTCCCTGTACACTTCCTGTACCTCCCTGATACACTGCCTGTACCTCCCTCTACAGTCCCTGTATGCTCCCTGTACCTCCCTATTACACTTCTTGTACCACCTTGTACACTCCCCTCCCTGTCCCACCCTCTACACTCCCAGTACCTCCCCAAAATCTCCCTGTATACGCCATGTACCTTCCTGTACACTCCCTGTTACACCCCATGTACACTCCCTGTACCTCCCTGTACACTCCCTGTACCTCCCTGTACACTCCCTGTACCTCCCTGTACACTCCCCAAACCTCCCTATACACTCGCCGTAACTCCCTGTTACACTCTCTGTACATCCCCTATCCATTCCCTGTATGCTCACTGTACACTCCCTGTACCTCTTTGTACACTCCATGTACTTCCTTGTACACTCCCTGTATTCTCCCTGTACACTCCCTGTACACTCCTTGTATCTCCTTGACCACTCCCTGTACATCCCTGCAAACTCCCTGTACACTTCCTGTACCTCCCTTTACACTACCTGTACACTCCCTACACCCTCCCTGTTACACACCTTTTACACTCCCTGTACCTCTGTACACTCCCTGTACACTCGCTAAACACTTGCTGTATCTCCCTGTAAACTTTCTGTACCTCCCTGTACCTCTCAGCACACTCACGATTCCTCCCTGTACACTCCCTGTACACTCCCTGCCTCTTCCAGTACATTCCTGTACATTCCCTGTACCTTCCTTTACAGAGCTTTTGCAATCCTCCCTGTTACATGTCCTGTACACTGCCTGTTCTTCCCTGGTACACTCCTTGTTCACCTCCTGTACACTCCCAGTCCCTCCCTGCACACTCCCTGTACATGCCCTGTACACTCCCAGTCCCTCCTTGCACACTCCCTGTACATGCCCTGTACACTCCCAGTACATCACTGGTACACTGCCTGGAATACTCCCTGGTACACTCCCTGTATGCTCCCTTTACCTCTCTGTACACTACCATACCTCCCTGTACCTCCCTGTACACTCCCTGTACCTCCCTGTACACTCCCTAAACACTCCCTGTATGCTTCTTTTAACTTCCTCTACACTCCTTGTACCTCCCTGGTACACTCCCTGTACCTACTTGTTTCTCCCTATACACTGCCTGTACCTCCCTGTGCACTGCCTCTACCTCCCTGTACCTCTCAGCACACTCACGATCCCTCCCTGTAGACTCCCTGTGCACTGCCTGTACCTCCCTGTACCTCTCAGCACACTCACGATCCCTCCCTGTAGACTCCCTGCCTCTTGCAGTACACTCCCTGTACATTCCCTGTACCTTCCTTTACAGAGCTTTTGCAATCCTCCCTGTTACATGCCCTGTACACTCCCTGTCCTTCCCTGGTACACTCCCTGTACACTCCCTGTACCTCTCAGTGCACTCCCTGTACCTCTCAGTGCATTCACTGTACCTCCCTGTGCACTCTCTTCACCTCCCCGTATGCTCACGGTCCCTCCCTGTAGACTCCCGGTCTCTCCTGGTACACTCCCTCTACCTTCCTTTGAACTGCCTGCACCTCCCTATATACTCCTGTTCCGTCCTGCCTGTACACTCCCGGTACCTGCCTTTGAACTTTCTGTACCTCTCTGTGCACTCCCTGCAATTCCCTATACACTCCCTGTACCTCCCTTGACACTCCCTGTGCCTCCCTGTACACTCCCTGTACCTCCGTGTACTACTTGTCCTGAACACTCCCTGTACCTCCCTGTTACACTCCCAGTCCCTCCCTGTACCTCCCTGTACACTCCCTGTATGCTCCCTGTACACTCCCTGTTCTTCCCTGGTACACCCCCTGTTCACCTCTTGTACATTCCCAGTACCCTCCCTGTGCACTTCCTGCACCTCCCTGTGCACCGCTTGTACCTCCCTGTACCTCTCAGCGGCACATTCACGATCCCTCCCTGTAGAATGCCTGTCTGTACACTCTTAGTACATCACTGGTACACTGCCTGGAATACTCCCTGTACACTCCCTGTACTTCCCTGGTACACTCCCTGTATGCTCCCTGTACCTCCCTGTACACTCCCTTTACCTCTCTGCACACTACCATACCCCCCTGTGCCTCCCTGTTACACTCCCTGTACACTCCCTGTACACTCCCTGTACCTTCCTTTACAGAGCTTTTGCAATCCTCCCTGTTACATGTCCTGTACACTGCCTGTTCTTCCCTGGTACACTCCCTGTTCACCTCCTGTACACTCCCAGTACCTCCCTGTGCACTTCCTGCACCTCCCTGTGCACTACTTGTACCTCCCCGTACCTCTCAGCAGCACACTCACGATCCCTCCCTTTAGAATGCCTGTCTGTACACTCTTAGTACATCACTGGTACACTTCCTGGAATACTCCCTGTACACTCCCTGTACTTCCCTGGTACATTCCCTGTATGCTCCCTTTGCCTCTCTGTACACTACCATATCTCTCTGTACGTCCCTGTACACTCCCTTAACCTCTCTGTCCACTACCATACCTCCCTGTGCCTCCCTGGTACACTCCCTGTACCTATCTGTACACTCCCTGTATCCCTGTACACTACCTAAACACTCCCTGTATGCTTCTTTTAACTTCCTCTACACTCCCTGTACCTCCCTGATACACTCCCTGTACCTACTTGTTCCTCCCTATACACTGCCTGTACCTCCCAATACACTCCCTGTACACTCCCAGTACATCACTGTACACTTCCTGGAATACACCCTGTACACTCCCTGTACTTCCCTGGTACACTCCCTGTACATGCCCTGTACACTCCCAGTCCCTCCCTGCACACTCCCTGTACATGCCCTGTACACTCCCAGTACATCACTGCTACACTGCCTGGAATACTCCCTGGTACACTCCCTGTATGCTCCCTTTACCTCTCTGTACACTACCATACCTCCCTGTACCTCCCTGTACACTCCCTGTACCTCCCTGTACACTTCCTAAACACTCCCTGTATGCTTCTATTAACTTCCTCTACACTCCTTGTACCTCCCTGGTACACTCCCTGTACCTACTTGTTTCTCCCTATACACTGCCTGTACCTCCCTGTACACTGCCTGTACCTCTCAGCACACTCATGATCCCTCCCTGTAGACTCCCTGTGCACTGCCTGTACCTGCCTGTACCTCTCAGCATACTCACAATCCCTCCCTGTGTACTCCCTGTAGACTCCCTGCCTCTTCCAGTACACTCCCTGTACATTCCCTGTACCTTCCTTTACAGAACTTTTGCAATCCTCCCTGTTACATGCCCTGTACACTCCCTGAGGAATGTATACAGCGAGGTAGAGGGAGTATACAGGAAGCATATTGGGAGGTACAAGGAGTGTACAAGGAGTGTAAGGGGAGTGTAAACGGAGCATACAGGGAGCATGCAGGAAGGTACAGAGAGTGGACAAATAGTGTAAAGGGAGCATACAGAATGCATACAGCGAGGTACAGGGAGTGTACAGGGAGATACAGGGAGTGTACAAGGAGTGTAAAGAGAGAAAACAGGGAGCATACAGCAAGTTACAGGGAGTGTACAGGTAGCATATTGGGAGTGTAAAGGGAGCATACAGGGAGCATACAGCAAGGTACATGGACTGTACAGGGAGCATATTGGGAGTATACGGGGAGCATATTAGGAGGTACAGGCAGCATACAGTGAGTTATAGGGAGGATACAGAGTGCATAAAGCGAGCATAAGGCAAGGTATAGGGAGTGTGAAGGGAGCATACAGGGAGCACAAGTTGAGGTATAGGGAGAATACAGGAAGAAAAACTGAGGTATAGGGAGTGTACAAGGAGCATACAGGGAGGTAAAGGGAGTGTACAAAGAGTGTAAAGGCAGTATACAGAATGTATACAGCGAGGTACAGGGAGTATACAGGGAGCATATTGGGAGGTACGAGTGTACAAGGAGTGTAAGGGGAGTGTAAAGGGAGCATACAGGGAGCATGCAGGAAGGTACAGAGAGTGTACAAATAGTGTAAAGGGAGCATACAGAATGCATACAGCGAGGTACAGGGAGGTACAGGGAGGATACAGAGTGCATATAGCTAGCATAAGGCGAAGTATAGCGAGTGTGAAGGGAGCATACACTGAGCATAAGGCGAGGTATAAGGATCATACAGGGTAGGGAAGCCGACGTGGGCCACCATGTTGACATGCCTCTGTCCCTTAGTGATTCTGCACAAAGCGAGGTACAGGGAGCATACAGGGAGCATACAGCGAGGTACAGGGAGTGTACAGGGAGGAATAGGGAGGTACCGGGAGTATACAAGGAGCATACAGGGAGGTACAGGGAGGTACAGGGAAGTACAGGGAGATACAGGGAGTGTACAAGGAGAGTAAACGGAGTGTAAAGGGAGAATACAGGGAATATACAGCGAGGTACAGGGAGTGTATGGGGAGTGTAAAGCGAGCATACAGAAAGAATACAATGAGGTACAGGGAGTAAACAGGGAGCATATTAGGAGGTACAGGCAGCATACAGTGAGTTATAGGGAGGATACAGAGTGCATAAAGCGAGCATAAGGCAAGGTATAGGGAGTGTGAAGGGAGCATACATGGAGCACAAGTTGAGGTATAGGGAGAATACAGGAAGGAATACTGAGGTATAGGGGAGCATACAGGGAGGTACAGGGAGTGTACAAAGAGTGTAAAGGCAGTATACAGAATGTATACAGCGAGGTACAGGGAGTATACAGGGAGCATATTGGGAGGTACAACGAGTGTACAACGTGTGTAAGGGGAGTGTAAAGGGAGCATACAGGGAGCATGCAGGAAGGTACAGAGAGTGTACAAATAGTGTAAAGGGAGCATACAGAATGCATACAGTGAGGTACAGGGAGGTACAGGGAGGATACAGAGTGCATACAGCGAGCATAAGGCGAAGTATAGGGAGTGTGAAGGGAGCATACAGGGAGAAAGGTTGAGGTTAAGGGGGAATACAGGAAGGAATAGGGAGGTACAGGGAGTGTACAAGGAGCATACAGGGAGGTAAAATGAGTGTACAAAGAGTGTAAAGGCAGTACACAGAATGTATACAGCGAGGTAGAGGGAGTATACAGGGAGCATATTGGGAGGTACAAGGAGTGTACAAGGAGTGTAAGGGGAGTGTAAAGGGAGCATACAGAGAGGTAAAAGGAGTGTACAAAGAGTGTAAAGGGAGCATACAGAAAGCATACCGTGAGGTACAGGGAATGTACAGGGAGCATATGGGAGGTACAAGCAGCACACAGGGAGGTACAGGGAGGATACAGAGTGCATATAGCTAGCATAAGGTGAAGTATAGCGAGTGTGAAGGGAGCATACACTGAGCATAAGGCGAGGTATAAGGATCATACAGGGTAGGGAAGCCGACATGGGCCACCATGTTGACATGCCTCTGTCCCATAGTGATTCTGCACATAGCGAGGTACAGGGAGCATACAGGGAGCATATTGGGAGGTACAACGAGTGTACAAGGAGTGTAAGGGGAGTGTAAAGGGAGCATACAGGGAGCATGCAGGAAGGTACAGGGAAGTACAGGGAGATACAGGGAGTGTACAAGGAGAGTAAAGGGAGTGTAAAGGGAGAATACAGGGAATATACAGCGAGGTACAGGGAGTGTATGGGGAGTGTAAAAGGAGCATACAGAAAGAATACAATGAGGTACAGGGAGTATACAGGGAGCATATTAGGAGGTACAGGCAGCATACAGTGAGGTATAGGGAGGATACAGAGTGCATATAGCGAGCATAAGGCAAGGTATAGGGAGTTTGAAGGGAGCATACAGGGAGCACAAGTTGAGGTATAGGGAGAATACAGGAAGGAATACTGAGGTATAGGGGGTGTACAAGGAGCATACAGGGAGGTACAGGGAGTGTACAAAGAGTGTAAAGGCAGTATACAGAATGTATACAGCGAGGTACAGGGAGTATACAGGGAGCATGTTGGAAGGTACGAGTATACAAGGAGTGTAAGGGGAGTGTAAAGGGAGCATACAGGGAGCATCCAGGAAGGTACAGAGAGTGTACAAATAGTGTAAAGGGAGCATACAGAATGCATACAGCGAGGTACAGGGAGTGTACAGGGAGATACAGGGAGTGTACAAGGAGTGTACAAGGAGTGTAAAGAGAGAAAACAGGGAGCATACAGCGAGGTACAGGGAGTGTACAGGGAGCATATTGGGAGTGTAAAGGGAGCATACAGGGAGCATACAGCAAGGTACCGGGACTGTACAGGGAGCATATTGGGAGTATACAGGGAGCATATTAGGAGGTACAGGCAGCATACAGTGAGGTATAGGGAGGATACAGAGTGCATAAAGCGAGCATAAGGCAAGGTATAGGGAATGTGAAGGGAGCATACAGGGAGCACAAGTTGAGGTATAGGGAGAATACAGGAAGGAATACTGAGGTGTAGGGGGTGTACAAGGAGCATACAGGGAGGTAAAGGGAGTATACAAAGAGTGTAAAGGCAGTATACAGAATGTATACAGCGAGGTACAGGGAGTATACAGGGAGCATATTGGAAGGTACAATGAGTGTACAAGGAGTGTAAGGGGAGTGTAAAGGGAGCATACCGGAAGCATCCAGGAAGGTACAGAGAGTGTACAAATAGTGTAAAGGATGCATACAGCGAGGTGCAGCGAGTGTACAGGGAGATACAGGGAGTGTACAAGGAGTGTACAAGGAATGTAAAGAGAGAAAACAGGGAGCATACAGCGAGGTACAGGGAGTGTACAGGGAGCATATCGGGAGTGTAAAGGGAGCATACAGGGAGCATACAGCAAGGTACAGGGACTGTACAGGGAGCATATTGGGAGTATACAGGGAGCATATTAGGAGGTACAGGCAGCATACAGTGAGTTATAGGGAGGATACAGAGTGCATAAAGCGAGCATAAGGCAAGGTATAGGGAGTGTGAAGGGAGCATACAGGGAGCACAAGTTGAGGTATAGGGAGAATACAGGAAGAAATACTGAGGTACAGAATGTATACAGCGAGGTACAGGGAGTATACAGGGAGCATATTGGGAGGTACAAGGAGTGTACAACTGTACAAGGAGTGTAAGGGGAGTGTAAAGGGAGCATAAAGGGAGCATACAGCAAGGTAGAGGGAGTGTACAGGGAGCATTTTGGGAGTGTAAAGGGAGCATACAGGGAGCATGCAAGAAGGTACAGAGAGTGTACAAAGAGTATAAAGGGAGCACACAGAATGCATACAGCGAGGTACAGGGAGATACAGGGGGACACTGTGTGACATACATGTGACATACAGGAACACACTGTGACGTACATGTGACCTAAAGGAACACACTGTGATGTACATGTGATGTACAGGAACACACTGTGACGTACATGTGACGTACAGGAACACACTGTGACGTACATGTGACGTACAGGAACACACTGTGACGTACATGTGACGTACAGGAACACACTGTGACGTACATGTGACATACAGGAACACACTGTGACGTCCATGTGACATACAGGAACACACTGTGACGTACATATGACATACAGGAACACACTGTGATGTACA
This sequence comes from Acholoe squamosa, assembly GCA_949317995.1. Lineage (NCBI taxonomy): Eukaryota > Metazoa > Annelida > Polychaeta > Phyllodocida > Polynoidae > Acholoe > Acholoe squamosa. Next base: position 63,781,312 of record OX439043.1, read on the forward strand.
TGTGACGTACAGGAACACACTGTGACATACATGTGACGTACAGGAACACACTGTGACGTACATGTGACGTACAGGAACACACTGTGACGTACATGTGACGTACAGGAACACACTGTGACATACATGTGACATAAAGGAACACACTGTGACCTACATGTGACATACAGGAACACACTGTGACGTACATGTGACGTACAGGAACACACTGTGACGTACATGTGACATACAGGAACACACTGTGACGTACATGTGACGTACAGGAACACACTGTGACGTACATGTGACGTACAGGAACACACTGTGACGTACATGTGACGTACAGGAACACACTGTGACGTACATGTGACATATAGGAACACACTGTGACATACATGTGACGTACAGGAACACACTGTGACATACATGTGACGTACAGGAACACACTGTGACGTACATGTGACATACAGGAACACACTGTGATGTACATGTGACCTAAAGGAACACACTGTGACGTACATGTGACGTACAGGAACACACTGTGACGTACATGTGACATACAGGAACACACTGTGATGTACATGTGACCTAAAGGAACACACTGTGACATACATGTGACGTACAGGAACACACTGTGACGTACATGTGACCTAAAGGAACACACTGTGACGTGCATGTGACGTACAGGAACACACTGTGATGTACATGTGACATACAGGAACACACTGTGATGTACATGTGACGTACAGGAACACACTGTGACGTAAATGTGACATACAGGAACACACTGTGATATACATGTGACCTAAAGGAACACACTGTGACGTGCATGTGACGTACAGGAACACACTGTGACGTACATGTGACATACAGGAACACACTGTGATGTACATGTGACCTAAAGGAACACACTGTGACGTGCATGTGACGTACAGGAAGACACTGTGACATACATGTGATGTACAGGAACACACTGTGACGTACATACATATGTCCACATTCAAATTCCGGCCATATGTCAGGGGGCCTAAAAGCTAGGAGGCCATTTGACCTGGGGGCCAAGAGACTGGGGGCTAAATGTCCGGGGGCCTATTTGAAAGGGGCCCTGAACCCTAGAACCGAATTTGTATTTGGTGTTTTTATTCATGGCTGGTGGAGTTTTAAAATCTCCATGTGGTAATATATTATGTAGGTATATATATATATATATATATATATATATATATATATATATATATATATATATATATATATATATATGCATAGTTTTGCAAAATGTGGCTATAACCATTTATAGTTCTGTCTATGTTTGTGGGACACAGTACCCACCTTCCTTGGAAGTTGTACAGGGTATTGTATGTAAGCAGCTTCCATAGCCCTTGAGCTTGAGGCTGGGTATAGTCTTAGTACATGTTTATATATGTCTTATCTGTATATATATGGTTTAAAAAGTAGTGCTTAAGGCATATGTGGTTTTGTTTACCTCATTTATAGACTTACTCTCTGAGTTAACTATACTGTCTGAGTCTTATGTGCACTAATCACGGTTTATTAAGGCAGTTATAATGTTAGTTTCATCAGATTGCTCCTCCTCTTCCTCTAGGAGGGGTCTATTGTAGAACCTTGCAAATGTGCTGGTTCTTGCCCATCCTGCCAATGCAAGGAAATTATTGGTAGGTGCATTCAGTCTGTCAGCCGTGCTGGTGGCTGTGTGTCTTATGCTGTATGTCCCAAAGTGCTCCTGTATGCTATCTCCTTTAGTGTCCGTTTTATGTACCTGGAGAGGGTTACTGAGCTGGCTGGAGTGCAAGGGTTTTTTATTGTTCCAAACAGTTTTGGGTCTGCACTCTTGGTGTCTTCCCTCTCCAGGTAGGCTAGCAGGTGTGAGTATATGCAGGTATGTTCCTCTTGCTGTTTGTCAAACCTGAGGAGTAGGTTTTTTTTTTCTTGGGGTCATAAATACTTTAGTATTTTATCCTTATAGTCTCATCTGATATCCTCATGTTTTTCTCTGAGCAATGCATATGTTCCCTGTATCCTCTGGCCTGTAGCCAGCATGAATAGCAGGAGTGTCATTCTGGTAAGTTTATCCAGATCCAGAGCAGCCTGCTATGCTGTGTAGTACCGGTACAGGGTCCCATATGTAGGCATATGGTTCAGGACTGTGGGAGGTTTAGTGTTTTTGCTCCCCTTACTAGTTTCTGGATTAGGGGGTGTTCCCCTATGGGCCTGCCTTCTATGTGTATGAAGTAGCATAGGAAGGATTTCTGTGTCGTTATGGAGGAGTGTCCTACCCCACTTTTGGATATTTCATTGAGGTAGTCGACATATCGGTTTATTGTTGGGTGTGTGACACTGATGTTATTGTCTTTGGTATATTCTAGCCATTTTCTGGCTACTGTTGCGTAGCAACACCTCATTGATGCTGACCATGAGGCCACGAGCAGCTCCCATGAGCTGCTTGATATCCCTATGTGGTCGCACCGAATCATCTCTAGTGGGTGCTTTTGAGCGGGATGCATAGCAGTCTCATCTTATTGGCTGTGGGGAATGTTTTGGTTGGGTCCCCTGGCCACTTCAGTGTTGTTGTTGACTCTCAGGGTCCACCTGTCTTTGAAGGTGGGCAGTCTTTTTAGGTCTGGGTACCAGGGTTGTGTCGGCCAGTCTGGTGCTATTAGTATCCCCATGGGCTGTTCTTCCCTCAGGTTCCTTAGCATTCTGCCAATGATACCAAAAGGAGGAAAGATTAGCATTGACATGTGTTTCCATTTTATGAAACCTCTAAGGGGAATGAAAGTAGTAGCCTTATAAACTTTTCACATATTGCATTTGTTGGAGAAGCAAATAGGTCTATTTCTGGTTTAGGGAATCTTCTGAATATTTTGTTTTAGGTATATCTTGTCAGAGTCCATTCCCCTGCTGTGGAGAATGCTCTGGATGCCCTGTCCGCCTCTACATTTTCTTCAGAAGGTATGTAGCTTGTTTGGAATGTTATGTCTAATTCCCATGTTAGTCTGAGTACACATTCAGTCACCTTGTTGCAAGGTTTTGATTGTGTGGAGCCTCCCTTTCTGAGGCAGCTGATTGCAGTGGTGCTGTCTATGTACATGTGTCCATGTTTGCTTTTTCAAGTGTTTCTTGAAGTGTGTGAGGGCTCTTTGTATGGCTAGCATTTCTTTAATGTTGATGTGTAGTGGTTCAATATCTGCACACCATTCCTCCCCATATTCAGCTTCTACTTCTGGGATGTATCCCCCCCATCCCGTGTCTGAGGTTGTTTTTCAATGTATACCCTGTTTGCCCTTGGCAGTAGTTCTATCATTTCTCTTAGAGTAGGTTTTATGAAACCTCTAAGGGGAATGAAGTGGTCATAGTTGCCCTGCATTCTTTGGAAGGCTTCTGTCTTAGCAATCATGAGCTTTTTAGTTAGAACCTTGGCTTTATCATTGCCTGGTTCTGTCGCTGCAAGTGCCCCCAGGACCTATGAGAATTTTCTTGTTGTGCATATTTGCACATTAAGAATTTCCTCCAGCTTCTGGGTGATTGTGTTTTGTTTCTTTTTAGGTATGGTAAGTGTCATGGTAGGTGAGTGCAGTGAGAAACCCAGATACTCTATTGTCTGTCTGGGTGTTAGAACAGACTTGTCGAAATTTATCATGAACCCTGCTTTTTGGAGGACCTCTAATGTGTGTGTTGTGGCCAGCTTGGCTTTTCCTGGTGTGGCTGAGTAGATGAGGGTGTCATCTATGTAGAATACCAGGTTTACCCTGTGTGTGGTTCTTAGGTGGGCTATGTGGGCTTTCAATATTTTTGTAAATATTCCTGGCCCTGGGGAGTAGCCATTGGGTAAGCAGGTGAACCTGTATCTAGACCCATGATGCATGAGTTGCAGGGGGTCCCTGTCTCTATGCTTTACCGGTAGTGAGAAGTAAGCTTGTGTGATGTCAAAGGTTGTGAGTTAGCTATCTTTAGGTACTGTGTTCATGACTACTGAGAGGTGGTCCACTTTGAAGTGTTTGTTAAAGTGTGTTCATTGAGGTTAGACAGGTTTAGTATCGGTCTGAATGTTCCATTAGACTTTTCTTTTAGGAACATGCATGATACAAAGGCCCTGGGTGATGGGTAGGCCTGCTCAATGACTCCCTGTAAAAGTAGTTTGTTGAGTTGTTCACTCATAATTCTTTTGGACATAAATCTTTTACTGGGTCTAGGCATCTAGAGTCAGGTTGTCTGTTTTGAATTGGCAGGGAATGCCTTTGACCATGTCCAGTACCCATCCATCTGATGTGTATTGGATCCATGTGTGTGCCTTCCTTCCCAGTCCTCCCGGCAGGAAGTTCGTGTTTGAGGAAGGTGATACACTTACTTTTAGCATTTGTTGTTGTTGCTGCCTCAGTTGTGCTGGCGTTTGTCAATCTTTTGTTTGTTGTTTTGGTGATTGTTGTGTTGTTGACTATTGTTGTACTTCTTCCTGTCATGCACCTTTTTTGGGTGTTGCTCCTGCCCTGGGCAGTGTTGTTGTGGCATCACATCTCAGGTATTGCAATCCCTGCTTGTTGTTGTCTTTTGCCAGGTGTGAGGTTGGTCCCACCACTGTGGTTTTCAGTAGGGATCTCATGTTGTTCAGACTCCAGGAGGTCTTAGCTATGAGGCTCAGAGAGTCTGAGATCTTGACCACCATGTCCTTGGGAGTCTGTGCAGTGGCGGATCCAGGATTGTCTAGAAGGGGGGGCCCAAGACTTGATGAAAGCTGATGAGGTAATTTATGTGGCCTCGAGCACCGCAAGCCCCCTGTTTGGATCCCTTGTACACTTTCATTTTCCCTCTTTTGTCCTCTCTTTCTCCTTTTTACCTTTCATTTTATCTTTTTTTTGTGGTGGGGGGCCCAGACCCCCTGGGCCACCCCCCTGGATCCGCCACTGTCTGTGTCCTGGCGTCTAGGCTCTCTAGTGCAGAGATGAGGGGCCTAGTGGCAAATTGTAGTGCCCATTGCATGGACCTGTATTGTGAGTCCCTGTTTGTTGTTTGTATTTCGGGTCCGTAGCCTCCAGCTCATCCAGTACTTCCTGGTTTTGTGTAGGTTTTTCAGGTTGTTGGGTCTGGGGTATTTCTCATACAGCATTGCGGTCGCTGTTTGTGCCAGTCCATGGTTGCTGAGGGTGTGCCTTTGTGTCAGGTGGCAGTCTAGCCCCCTTCTGGTGGCAGTTTACTTGAGCAGGTGGGACTCTGGTACATACCGAGCCCTGGAAAGGACATCCGTTTTCTACACTTTTTTTTCATTTTCGTTTCTGCAACTTTTCATTTACGATTACGCAACTTTTTATTTTTCATTTCTGCAAAATTATTTGTGACCCTAGCCCACCCCCCAGTTCCATGGACATTCACTCCACAGTGTACCTTACTGTCGAAGACGTCACAACATGGCAAGGTGTGTGTGGAGGCCTGAAACAGGTCTGCAGCGTACCCACAGAAGTTTCCGCAACTTTTATTTTTGTTTCTGCAAGTTATAATTCCATTTCCGCAACTTTATTTTTCATTTCTGCAAGTTATATCTTTGATCTTTGTGTCCACAACATAACATCAAAAAATGATTGACCATGCACAAAAAAAAACTATAAAGTCGTGGAACCAAAAGTAGAAGTTGCGAAAATGAGAATAAAAGTTGCGAAAATGAGAATAAAAGTTGCGAAAATGAAACTAAAAGTTGCAGAAATGAAAATAAAAGTTGCGGAAACGAAAATAAAAGTTGTGGAAACGAAAATAAAAGTTGCGAAAACGAACTTGAGATAAAACAAAGTAGAAAACAGATGTCTGTTCCAGGGCTATGTAGGTACGTGTGGTGTCCACTCCTATGGCCTACGTGTCTTGGTTCTACACTGGTTCCCTGTGCATAGGCATGGGCCGTGTGGCCTAGGTTGTGTGTATTGTCTACATCAGTTTCCAGTGATATGGAGTGTATAGGCCGCCTTACTGCTCCTTCTGGTAGGTTGCTGTAGCGGGGGGCCGGGTAGCCAATGTAACTGTGGTCAAAGGTTAAGTCCCTGTAACCATGGAGTGGCACCCTTGGGTAGTGGTCATGGAAGGTTGGTCCTCTTGGCTGGTATGCGACCCTACCCCTGGGGTCATCCAGTGCTGGTGAGTCTGAAGCATATCTCGTGTATCCTACGCAGGTGTGGTGTGCTTCATGTTGCCCTAAGTGCAGGTACCTGGGCCTCTTCCACTGTATGGAGGCTTCTGCCTCTGCCTCTGCCTCACTGGTCTCACAGATATAATGTCCTCCAGGACGCTCTGAATTGACCCCAATGCCTGGCTAAGGTCCCCTGGGGGGGTACCTTGGCCACAGGTGATGGTGGAGTCTGAGGTGGGAGATGAAGAATACCTTTTGCATTTTGAGAAGTGATGCTGAGTTGCTTGGCACTCTGCCTTTTATTCAGCTTCTCAAGCCCCACCATTGTTTTCATTGGATCCCCTTACTTCCAAACAGATGAGATTTTACAACTTGACTGATTTGAGGCAGGGAGGGGTGGGGCTTAATTGGGTTGGGACATATAGATTTATGAACCTTGGCCCAGTTTCTTTAATTCCAGGACCAGAGAGGTGCTCGCTCACTCTGTTTGTATAGGAGCGGTGTCTGTTGGTTGTGCATGGCTGTTGGCGTGTGCGCGCTTTGAAGCTGGTCTCTTTGGTTGTAGAGTTATGCAAGGCTAATCCCTGCAGTCCCTCCCAAACTCGAGTCTAGTGCCCTGCCGACCTAGGAGCAGTGGGGGTGGTCAGAGCCAATAAGTTTGCTGGTCTCTTTGGCAAGCTTTGTGCCGGGTAGGGGGAAGGAGGCCAGCTCCTGCCTCAATGGTGGTCGCTGTAAGAATAACAAAGGCAAGCAAGGTCCTGTTATATATGGCATAGCTACCCCTGGCTTAAATGCCGCTCTGTGGGATAATTCCCATAGCCCTACATCGTACAACATCCCCTACATTTAACCCCTGAAGAGCTCCATAGTGTATTAATGCATTGCACTCCTTGGTTGCCATGGTGCATTGATAGTGCTCAGTTGTCGTGATTCATCAATAGGTCTCTTGTCAGCGTGTTATCATCCATGTATCATGTCAGCCCTGATACACCTTGAATGTTCGTTATAATGCAAGAAGCTTTGATCAGTCTGCTCACTTTATATATCTCTATGTACCATACTTTCATATGAGGGTTAGTATTAACTCCTAATGTTTCCCATGGTAAGTCTACGCTCTAGGACTACACTTATACAAATTATAATGATAGGTGTGTGTAATGAGATCATCAAATTTTCCGGACACGAATGCACATCAACTTCCCAAGTTAAAATTATAATAGTGGGATATTTCTTGGTACTCCCTGCGTTTTTCCAAGAGATATCGAGTGGATTTCCCATCATTACATTCTGATTCTGGAAATCAGTTTGAGGGAGAATACCATTCAATAGAGTAGATTTGATCACACTCATTGCCCGACATCTTTTCAGATCAGGCATATTTTTTTCCTTTTCATTTGGAGGAGGGTCAGCAGTGCCCATATAATATCAGATACATATGGGTGGATTTGTAAGTGAGGGGTGAATTTTTGACAGATCCTTTTTGAGAAAAAAGCCTTGGGATGGCTGAACCTGCCCCCTTTATTCCAGTTCACCATTTATAACCGAACACAGGGGGTAGAAGGATGGCTATTTGGTTCATATATCAGTTGTAGTTTTGGACAGACTTAGATCGTATCAGGGACAGCTGAAATACTAGCCTGCCTGGATAGAAAAGGTAGTGTGATATATCATAAGGATTGCCCCCATTAAAGGTTATGTGTGCATTCATGATTTATATTCTACTTTACTCAAAACTAGATTATCGTTTATAATTGCCGCTTCTTTAGTAGTATAATGTATACTGTCCACACATTCATTTGTTGTAGAGAGCGGGGAGGGAGACAGAGAGAGAGAGAGCCAAAGGCAGAGAGACAGAAATGAAATTTGAAATGGATTATCTTGGATCAATGGAGGGACACTTGGCTATCAATTGAAATTTCCCAGCTATCTAGGGAAGTAGTATAGTATTGTAGCGGTGGGCGGCACCGAGAGCGGCACGGCGGTACGTACCGCGCAGCACGGTGGTGTGCCGCGCATCCGGTAGGGGGCGCCCCGGGCGGCGCGCGTATATAAGACGACGCGTGCCGCACGGGGGCCAGTCTAGTCTCGCTTGAGCTGAGAGTAAGACGTGCCCTGTGCTGGTCTTAGTGCCTCCACTGCTACTCTCTACTAGGCTACAGGAACGACGCGAGTTGGTGATAAGTTGATGACAAGTGATGTGACATTCCTGCATTCTTCAATAGTGAACTCTAGTCTATTTACAGCACTTCTGTCTTGTGTCTTCTCTACACTCATACTAATTCCCATTACATTGGTGACAGCCGGTGTTTTCAAAGGAAAGAACTCTACGCTGGGGGTTTTAATATGAGTGACAGGGAAATTCAAGAACTTATGGCAGGAAGAAGGGGTAACCTAGTCGAAGTTATCCCTGGAGAGGACATATTTCTGAGAAGGTCCAGGGAAGAAGGTCCGCCATTTTCCGTGCCGCTGCCGCAGGGGGACACCATGCCGCTGCCGCACGACCAGGGCGTACCGCTGCCGCAGGGGACACTCGTGCCGCAGGACCAGGGCGTACCGCTGCCGCAGGGGACCCTCGTGCCGCAGGACCAAGGCATACCGCTGCCGCAGGGACTGGACCAGGACGTACCGCTGCCGCAGGTACCGAACAAGGGCGTACCGCTGCCGCAGGTACCGGACAAGGGTGTGCCACTGCCACAGGGTCGGGATCAAGAAGTACCGCTGCCGCACGTACCGCAGTACCAGGCCATGCCTCAGCACCATACTGTACCTGGTGCCGCTGCCGCGGCTGCTAACGTCCACGTACCTCAGATGGTGCCGCAGCCTTGTCTGATGGAAGATGGTCTCCTGACGAACCAAAGAGCCTGGGCTCGGCAGTACGGTGTGGAAATGGATGAAAGACGGAAGGCTAGGGAGGAGGAGAGGGCAGCACAAGAGGCTAGATGGGAGGAGCTAGCTCAGAGCTTGACACTGACTCACCTAGAAAGAGGGGCGGAGACGACTCGTGACATCCCAGTTTCTCCGGCCGACCATACAGGGGTTAGGGGATCACCCTGGGAAGGCACTCCACGGCAGGGGGGTGACCTGTCGCTACTATGGGGATCGTCATTCGCGGCACCGGTCCACAAGGAAACCGAGTCCGTGTGGAGGGATACTCAGGAGGCTCGGACTCCTCTGACCAGGCATGAGGTTCAGTTGCCACTCTACTCGTCAGATGCTCCTAGCGTTCCCCCTCAGGGGAGTTGGCCATGGACCCCCATGTTTCAGGGAGCTGCCCCTTCTGTGCCGTCCAGCGTGTGCTCTTCGAGGGCGGCTAGCCCCGCACCTACAATTTGCCCTGACGACCGTGGGGCAATGTCCTTCCCGAGGAAGGAGGGAGGGGAGATGCCCTCAGCGGCATTACCTAAAACAAGTAATACGTCTCGCCTACCACCTGGGGTTCTCCAGTTGGGAGAGAGCCGCGTGGACCCAGGCGGCCTCGGGACAGACCCGATCCCAGTGAGACAAGAGGCAGAGAGAGATGGCGTTCTGGCCCCTAGCCCAATGCCTCCGGCACGCCTAGGAGATCGCGAAACCACAAGCTACCCAAGGACGGGAGGATGGGAGATGCCTTTGGCGGAGCTCCCGAAACCGGTAGACGCATCGCGTCTTCCACCAGGCTTTCTCCGGTTAGGTGAGGGCCGCATGTACCCGAGTCACCAGGAAAGAGACACTATCCCTGAGAGGCACGGGGTCCCAGTAGGGACGGCGGGGTATGCAAGAGCACCCATGGGACCAGCGGTCGCCCCTCCCTTGAGGCTGGCACCATCATATGGGTCCTACGTGTCCCCTCCCCTCTGGGGCTGGAGAGCCCCTTCGGAGGGCCCCGGATTCCCCAAGGCGGAAAACCCCCAGGGATACCCTACGCAGCGGATGGTGCCTGCGCATCCCCCGGCAGCAGGGGGCGATTGGAGTAACCTCCCTCGGCCCGTCGCACCCGCCATGGAGTTGCCCCGAGGACCAGCGGGAGAACCCTCTGGCAAACAGTGGGGTGGCCCGGAGAAGGCACTCAAAGGCATCAGTGGCAGCGAGGGCAACTCGACTACTAAAGAATGGGGCAAGGGAGACAAGTTGTCGAAACCCATATTCATGCCCGGTAAATTTGATGGGTCGGGTCATCTGACGGAGTACCTGGCACACTTCGACCTTTGCCGGAGGGCCAACGGATGGGATCACGAAACAGCTGGAGTTTTCTTAGGTCTAAGCCTCACCGGCATTGCCCGAAGATTGCTGGCGGGAGTCGAATCGGGTACCGCCCAGGGGTACTTACAACTGCGGGAAGCACTGGTGGCCCGCTTTCAACCACCTAACCAGGCCGCCATGTATAAGGCCATCCTACGAGCCAAGGAAAGGGTAAAAGGGGAGTGCTTGCAGGCCTACGCAGAAGAAATCGAGCGGTATACTCGAATGGCTTATCCTGGTGCCGACGTTAACACCATTAACGTTATAGCAAAGGATAAATTCATAGACAGCCTGAAGGATCTGGAGTTGCAGAACTGGATTCACCAAGGGACTCCCGAGACTCTAGTCGACGCAGTACAGATCGCCCTGCGAGGTGAGGCCGTCCTAAGGCCTAACCGAAATTCCAGCAGTGTGAGAGCCGCCGACAAGACCATGGCGGAGGAGCTGGCGCAACTGCGCGCAGAGTCGGCGAAAGATCGGGAAGCTAACGCCGCCTTCCGCGATTCTTTTCGCGATAAAAACAGCCGGAGTAGCGGGAACGGTAGAGGTAATTCTGGCCGCTCGTCTTCGGCGAGACCCCGCAATAGCGACCTACGCTGTTATCACTGCGCGGAGTTAGGACACATGCGGGCAAACTGCCCCGCCTGGAAAGCAATGGTAGAGGTAGCGGAGACTCGCTCCCCGTCCGGGGCCCCCTCCAAGGCAGCTGACAAACCGGCGGAAAACTAGGAACGACCCCAGAAGACAGCCGTTCTGGGGTCGACAGCGAAAGAGATAGGCAAGAGAGACAGCTTATTCCTGGGCGCCTGGAGAAGGGCGGTTCCGGCTTGTTGATGGAGGGGAAGATGCGGGGTTGTTCCTTAGGGTGTCTGGTGGACACGGGAGCAGCAGTGAACATCCTCTCTCTGTCTTGGTGGCAAACCAACGGGGAACCGGGTGCTTTGGAAGAGACCACGGAGGCCCTATACTCGGTGGAGGGACGACCACTGAAGTTACACGGACGGATACGATCCCAACTAGCTTTGGGGGGCCATGAGTGGGACACCATCTTCGAACTCTCAGACATTAGTTCAGATGCCATATTGGGTGCAGGATTCTTGCGGGAGTCACAACTGGTAGTGGACCTGGCCGGCGAGTGCTTGTGGCTTAGGGGCAGGAGGGAGGCTCCCATGAGGGAGTGCCGCGTCCTCAGCCGAAGCACGGCCGTAATTGCAGCAGGAGAAGAAGCCGTGGTGGACGCCTACTTAGTAGGGGACTGGGAAGGTCCGGATGACGGGTTGATAGAAGGCCTGCGGGAAGTGGAGAAAAAACGGGGCTTCCTCGTCAGCCGTACTCTGGTGGACACTCGGCAGAATGAGACACCTCTGCGGGTTTTCAACCCTGGCCAGTCCCCAGTTATCATTTACCGGGACATGACACTGGCATCGATTGAACCAGTGCAGCCTCGGGAGGAGGGGGATACCACGTGCCCTCGAGAGTGCCGTATGGTGACAGCACATCCGGGGTCAGCCGAAGCGGTCTCCCTACCGGAGAGGGAACTATTATCTCCGGATGAGGAAGGCATCATTGAAAAGATGACGGCAGGGGTAGAGGAGGACAAGAGGGAAGCGGTGGCCACGCTCCTTCGCCGGCACCGCAAGGCTTTCCAGCTGTGCCCCGAAGAAACGGGCCGAGCCACCATGGTGGAGCACCGCATTCGAACAGGGGAACACCCGCCTATCAAACAACCCCCAAGGCGCTTGGCCCCCCATCGCCGCTCGCTCGTCGATGCTGAGGTAGAGAAGATGCTGGATGCGGGGATAATCGAGCCCGCGACGGGGCCGTGGGCCTCACCTGTCGTCCTCGTTAAGAAGAAAGACGGCAGCATGAGGTTCTGCGTCGATTACCGTCGCTTAAACGCAGCAACAATAAAGGATGCGTACCCCCTACCTCGCATCGACGACTCCCTAGATACCCTGGCGGGGTCGTGCTGGTTCAGCACGATGGACCTCGTCAGCGGTTATTGGCAGGTGGCCATGGCCGAGGAGGATCGGGAGAAGACAGCCTTCTCCACGCACCGGGGGCTCTTTCAGTTCACCGTCATGCCTTTCGGCCTCTGCAACGCCCCCGGTACGTTCGAGAGGTTGATGGAGGTGGCGATGCGGGGCCTGCAATGGTCGTCGTGCCTCGTTTACCTCGACGACATCGTGGTCTTTTCCCGGGACTTCGATAGTCACCTGCACCGGCTGGGGGAGGTGCTGTCCCGCCTCGAGGGGGCGGGCCTGAAAGTGAAGCCTTCCAAATGCCATCTCGCGCAGAGGGAAGTGGTTTTTCTAGGGCATGTGGTCAGTGCCCAGGGAATTGCTACCGACCCCAGGAAAGTGGAAGCCGTTCGGAATTGGCCCACCCCGGAAAGTTTGACGGAAGTAAGGAGTTTCCTGGGCCTCGCGGGCTACTACCGGGCCTTTGTCCCCGGATTCGCCACCCTCGCTAAACCCCTCACCACCTTAGCAGAGAAGGGGAAATCCTTCCGCTGGGATAGCAACTGCCAGGCGGCCTTCGATGCGTTGCGTCAGCTCCTGATAGAGGCACCTATCTTAGGTTACCCCGAGGAGGAGGGCGCCATCGTGCTGGACACGGACGCGTCTGACACCGGTTTGGGGGCGGTGCTCTCCCAGAAACAAGGGGAGGTCGAGGTGGTCCTATCCTACGCCAGCCGGACTCTCACCAGGCCGGAGCGTAATTATTGCGTGACTCGACGCGAATTATTGGCCATCATCTTTGGACTTAAGAGGTTCCGGCATTACCTCCTCGGGCGGCACGTCCTGATTCGGACTGATCACGCGGCCCTTAAGTGGGTTATGGCCTTCAAGGAGCCGGAGGGCCAGGTGGCGCGGTGGCTCCAAATCCTCGATACATACGACTACAGCGTGGAGCACCGGCCGGGTCGTCTACACGGAAATGCCGACGGCCTCTCCCGCATCCCATGCCGGCAATGTGGGAGAGCGGACGAAGAACCAGAAGTCGGGGCCGCCGCTACTGGCGTCCGAGCCGTGACACGGCAAGGTTCTCGGGACCCCGACGTAGCCGAAGAAGTGAGGGAAGAGTGGATACGGGACCAAAAGGCCGATGAATTGGTGGGCAGAGCGTACAGGTGGGCGGCGGAGGAAAGGGAACCCGCCGAGGAAGAACTGGCGGGTGCCTCCTATGGGCTCCGATCTTTGGCAGCCCAGCGCAGCCGTCTCCTACTGAGGGAGGGCCTCTTAGGTCGGTGGTGGTTTATTCCGGGTGGCGAGCGCCAGTTCCAGGTATTAGTACCGGAAAAGCGGAAGAAAGAAGTCTTCGAGGCCTGTCATGGTGAGGGTGTTATTGGTCACTTCGGACGTGACAGGACTTTAAGGAAGGTCCAGGAACGGTGGTATTGGCTGGAGTTCCGGAGGGAGGTGACATACTGGGCCGCATCTTGCGCGCGTTGCCTCGAGCGTAAACCTCCCCCACATCCCAGCCGGGCTAAGATGGGCCACGTCCCGGTAGGGATGGTAATGGAGAGGGTAGCCATCGACGTTATGGGACCCCTGCCCCTTACCCCTCGTGGAAATAAATACATCGTCGTAATGTGCGATTACTTTACGAAGTGGGCTGAAGCCGCGGCGCTCCCTAACCAGGAAGCCGCTACGGTGGCCAGGGCTTTGGTGGAAGGACTGGTGTGCCGTTTCGGTTCCCCCGGGAGCCTGCACTCTGACCAGGGACGCAACTTCCAGTCCCACCTCTTCCGGGAGGTGGTGCGGCTCCTGGGGGTAAAACAAACCCGCACCTGCGCCTTTAACCCTAAGTCAGACGGCTTGGTAGAGCGCGCCAACCGTACCATCGAGGCTCTTCTAGCGGCCGTGGTGGCGGATGATCACAGCGATTGGGACGAACAGCTACCGCTGGTGATGTCGGCGTACCGGTCTTCCGTCCATTCTTCAACGGGAATGACTCCGAATATGCTCATGCTGGGACGAGAAAACAACCCTCCCATCTCCCTTCTCTATCCGGAGGTAGAAGAGAGGGTAGGGGACGGGGCCCACGGTTACGTAGCTGATCTCCAGAGAAGGATGGCATCCGCGCATGAGGTCGCTAGAAGGGAGCTGGGCGTAGCGGTAACCAGGCAAACGAGGAACTATGACATGCGAGCCTCAAACCGGAGAATTCCGGAGGGCACGATGGTGTATTACCTTCATCCAATCAAGAGAAAGGGACACTCACCTAAACTGGAACGCTGGTGGACCGGCCCCTGGAAAGTCACTAAGAGGATAGGGGAGGCCGTGTACGAAATCTCCCGAGCCCGTACCACGAAGATCGTGCACTTTGACTCCCTGAAGGCGGTACCCACCCCGCCCGAAGGAGTCCGCCCTCTCCAGGAGGAGGTGCGGAGGGTAAGGAGGGACCCCCTTCTCCTGAACGAAATTTCGGTGGGTGGGAGGGCCCTAGCGCCCCGCCTCCCACAGCCTCCTGTACCTCGGGAGGAAAAGATGGCACCACTTCAGGATCTTCCTCGCCTAGAATTTCCTCGCAGGTCCCCCTTCGTAACTCGGGGGGGAAGGGAGGGGCCCCTGTTTCTTCTGTCTTCCTCTCTCAGGAGTGGAGACCTTAGTACCGCTGCCGCTGCCGCCCGTGCCGCTGCCGCCCGTGCCGCTGCCGCCAGTACCGCTGCCGCCAGTACCGCTGCTGTAGTAGCTGCGTCCATGTCGTCCGTGTGGGACAGGCTTGGTGCTGGGAAAGGAAAAATGAGGGAGAAGAAGAGAACTTTGCAAAGCTATGTCATCCCCAAGAAGCAGAAAGTGGGGGAAAGTCCAGGGAAGAGGGAGGAGGCTAAAAGGATAGCCGCCTCCATCGGCAAGGTTCCCCGAAAAGGGAGAAAGAGGAGCCCTTCTACCGGAAGTTCAGAGAGTGCGGAAGAAGGGGAGATCCTCAGGGTGACCAGGGGGAGCAGTAGCCGGAAAACGGAAAAATCGGCCGAGGGAACCCTAAAAATCACAACCAAGAGAACGGGGGAGAGGGAGGAAGAAGGGGAAAGTCCATCCCGGAAAGGAGACCTGCGAGGAAAGAGCCCTCCAGGGCCGCCAAGGAGGCGACCTAGGAGCCCCCGGATTACTCCTAAAAAGGTGAGGGAATCGGTCTCACACTCCCCTCCCCCACGCAGAAGCTGGAAGGAGGAGAGGAATAAGAGAAAATGTGGGAACAGTCTGGCGCTGAAAAGCAGGAAAATCGAGGCCGAAAGGGGTAGGTCACCAAAGGCGGGGAGCGGCTCAAGGTCAGGCCGCGCGGCACGGTCTAGGAGCCCTGGCGGTCCGTCTTCGCACCGCGCGACACAAAAAAAATCCCACTCTCGCAGTATCTCGCCGTGCCGCGAGAGGAGACGAGACGAAAACAAGTCCGGTACCGCGAGCGGCACGGGAGGGCCTAAACCGGGCCGTTCTCCCAAGAAAACGGACCAGAAAGGCCACGGAGGGGGCGGAAAAGAGGTGAGAGGGGCGGAGGGAAGTAGATCTAGCCGTTCTCCTTCCCCTCGGCGGAAAGGTAGGCTTGGAAGAAGCCCTAGAAGCCCCGGTGGTTCGTCTTCGTGCCGCGCGGCACGAAGAAAATCCAAGTCTCGCAGCTTCTCGCCGTGCCGCGAGAGGGGACTGGATGTAAACAGGGCTAGTACCGCGAGCGGCACGGGCAGGCCGAAACCGGACCAGAAAGACCGCGGAGGGGGCGGAAAAGAGGAGAGAAGAAGGGAGAGGGGTGGATCTACCCGTACTGCCTCCCCGGGGCGGACAGGTGGGCTTTTAAACGGGGTTAGAGGCTCCAGCGACCCCTCCTCGTACCGCGCAGCACGAGGAAAGTCCAAATCTCGCAGTATCTCGCCGTGCCGCGAGAGGAGACGAGACGAAAACAAGTCAGGTACCGCGAGCGGCACGGTGACAGACGCTCTTCCTTCTTCAGCAGATAACTCGAAAAAAGGGGGCGAAAAGGAAGAGATAAGCACGAAGGCAGCTCGGGAAAGGTCTTCCACACCTCATCTTCGCGCAGAGGAGGCAGTGAACCCTGGTAAGAGAGGGAAGTTGGTGGAAAAGGGTCCCCATACCGCCGGCAGCACAGGGATCTCTAGTACCGCGAGCGGCACCGTCCCAGTGGAGGACAGCAGCAGCCGGGGAACGTCTTTCACCCGGGGTGCAGTAAGGAGAGGGGCTCCTCCGCTGCCACGGGCCCGTTTTGGGACCGGTCATTTCAAGCCACGATCCTACGGCAGTTGGGCAGCGGGAAGGAGGCTCTTGCAGAGGCGGAACCATCTCTTCTGTGAGCACGGGGTGATGGACAGCCGTAGGTACCCGTGTCTGAAATGCGCCAAAACGTTCACCCAGGCGGGCCCGCGCAACAGGCACATGGGGAAGGCTCACGCCGAGGGTGAACACCTGAGGGGATGGCTGTGCCCCATACGGGGGTGCACTCTGGGGAAGGCCGGAATGCCCTACGCCACCAACCGCCACAACGACATGACACGCCACCTCCGCAGCACGGGTCACCGGGCAGACGAAGGGGCTAAACACCCATGGTCGGTCAGGGGCAAGGACGCCTTCCCGGAAGCCTACCCGATCGTCCCCACCAGCCCCGCCCCGGCGCCTCATGCCCCCGCCCAAATCTCCTCGGACGAGGAAGTGCCGGAGGTGGGGGCCACGGAGGAGGTGGCTGTCGGGGGGATCCGGCGCTCGCCTCGTCGACCCAAGAGCGGCCCTGAGTACACGCGGGTACCGACGAAGGCGGAACTGAAGGCTCCTCCGACGGAGGATCGGAAACGGCCTCGTGAGAGCCCCTCCTCCCTGGGGTCTTCCCCTCGGTACGCGCTGGGTAGCCCCCCTGCCTCGAACCAACCCCAGTCGAAACGGGCCAAGAAGGTCGTCGGCTCCTCCGCCCGTAAACCGGGTTCCACCATCACGCGGAGACCAGGGGGCAGTACCACCACCCCCTCCAGTTCATCTGGCCGTACGTCGGGATCCCGTCCCACGCTGAAGCCCGGGGGCAACTCAGCCACACGGGCCAAGCAGGAGGGGGGCATGGCAGCCCCGGGGCCCGATGCCACCAAGGGACCAGGCGCCCGGCTCTCCACCGCCGCGCCTACCCCCGTAGCGACGAGTAAGGGGACCAAAACGATCTCCGGGGTGGGGCCGGAGAGGCCTGTGAGTGCCGCGGCAGGGTCCGCAAGGGTTGCCCTGAGCCTCACCGTTAACCCGGGCTTGGCGGAGACCTTGGTGACCCCCGGCCGAACCCCCGCCCCCACGGACTCCCTCTCCGGCGGGGCACCCTCCATGGTGCTGGTGGAGACATCCACGGCTACCCCCCCTCGGGAGCCCGTGGTTCAGCTCGCCGCGGATCAGGCGGATGGGGTGCACCCACAGCCCCTCTCCTATGAGAGCGTCGACCTGGACGCTCCGGACGACGAGGTCTTCCTTGACCCCCTTACCGGAGTTTGGGTGGATGTGAACGGCGAGCCGGTGGAGACGGTGGTGAACCCAGTAACAGGGGTGGTAGCGCCGCTCCAGTACGGGGAGGTCAGCGACTCCGACACCGAGCCGCCAGGAGACGTCGGGTTGGACCCAATAACTGGTGAACTAGGGGCGTCGCACACGGAACCGCCCCCTGTTTCACCGGGCAGTCAAGAGGGGGATGCCACTACGGGCATAGCGCCTCAGGAGCAGGTAGCAACCCAGGAAGCGGGGGCCCTAGTTACACATGGGGCGGCGCCCGCAGACGACCTGGCGGCCACCCTCCAGGACTCCCTGACACCGTCTCAGGCGGAGACCTTGGCCGCGGTGGCGTCCATCATTGCCACGAGCGGGGACCTATCCCTGCAGTTGACACCCAGCAAGAGCCCCACGGTTCTCATCAACGCTGCTGGGGATGTGGCCGTTCTCGAGGCAGGGTCGACTCCAGGGGAGTCCCCGACACCGGTACAGGACACTGCTCCGGAGGCTGGTCAGCTGGGCGTGCCGGAGGAACCGCCTGAGCAAGGGGAGGGAACCGTCCAGTACACAGGTTCGGCCTCATCGGCGGTCCCCCCGGAGCCCACCTCGGCCCAGGAGGTAGAAGGAACCACGCCGGACACCGGGGCGCCTCCTGCAGCAGGGCCTCGGGAACCCATCTCAGCTGCCAAGGGGACCGTCCCGGAGGCCGCTCCCTCACAGCCCTCCGGCCCCAGAGCCACGGGTACCGCGCCAGGTGGTGGAACCGCGCCCTTCGCCATCCCGGTCGAGGCAATGGACGCCGTCATTAGGTACTGGGACCGGGAGAGTCCGGTCCAAGTAGAGGCGGTGTACACGGACCAGGGGAAGTGGGACGGACGTACGGCCATAACACTGCCTCGGCCCTCCTCCCCTCAGCGCCGAGTGCTGTTCTCCCCGCACTCCAGTACGGCCCCAGTGGTGGTGGAGGAACAGGATCCCCCTACCCGGCACAGGAACAGACCGGACGAGGAGGCAGCCCTACAGAGGCTGGTGACAGACGACGGCCGCAGCCCGGGAGGAGCCCTGAGTGACTCTGAGCTTGACTCTCAGTGGCAGTCCCCGGCACCTCGTCCGCATATACCCCTACGCCAGCCCCGACCTCAGCAGGCCAGGAGACAGCAGTCGTCCGGGCGGTGGGGCCGGGTCTATGTTCCCCCGTCGGACAAACAGTCACCCAAGAAGGGCACGGCGACAAAAGGGACCGGCCCCAAGACGAAGGGACCGGGCACCTCCTTCGGGGGTACTCCTCCGAGTGCACACCAACAGAGGAGACGGTTCGTTCCACCCCCAACCACCACCAGCAGAGGCCGCCGCCCGAGTGCGAGACCCGCTCCAGCAGACGCCGTGCATCTCCCCTGGTGGACGGTGTCGGACCGTGACCCGTCGCGCCTGGAGAGGTGGGCGGCCTACCTTCTGCCGCCTCTCTCCATGGGCGACGAGTTCGTGGCAACGGGAGGGGACATGTCGTCACGCCTCCGGGTCGTAGGCCCGGACGTGTACGACGTCATTGCATCGGTCACCACCCGCTGGCGCCTCTTGCGGGACCAGCAGGACCAGCCGGAGCAGGAGGTGAGTCGTTCTCAAGTTTAGGACGATTGATACTAGAGTAGAAGACGTATAACCAATCATGTCAGCATATGTCGCGCGATGGCACTGTAATTCGTGCCCGGGGTACGAGAGGTCCAGCGAGCGGGGTGCTGGAAAGTAGAACCGTAAAAGAGGGAGGAGCGGGGCCAGGAGGCGCGGTAGGAAACCTAGGGGAGCAGCGTGGCTAAACTGTTGTTCTGTGTGTTGTTACAGCCTGAGGAGGAGGCCCCCGAGTAGGGTGGAGCTACCGGCCTGGTCCGAGCCTGGGGAGGCGTCACGGAGCCGGGGTTGGGCACCCGGTTCCGGGTCCGTGGAGGGGTGAGCCGGAGGCCCCCTCCACGCAGCGGGTGGTGTCATCATCCTTCATCATCATCATCATCATCTTCATAGTCGGGACGACGGACGAGGACAACGTCGACATCACTCAGGAATTAGTTCTTTTTAGCGCTGTCGCGTAGGCTCCTTAAGAGCAGGGTCATCACGGGTTCTGAACCCTCATTATTTTAGAGTTTGGGCCCGTTGGCCGGCTAAGCCTCTTATAGGCAGGTTCATCGTTGGGGTTCTAAACCCCCTTTTGTTAGCTAGTTTCTGGGCCCCGTTGGCCGGCTAAGCCCCTTCTGGGCAGTGATAGACATTTGGTTAGGGCTCCTAGCCCTTGTTTCCCCACATGGCGGGCTTTAGCTAGGAGGGGGCGCATGGGGGACGCCCTCGGTTTTAGGGTCCACATGAGCAGCAGCATGTCAATCTTAGTTATGGGCTCTTTTGGCCGACTAAGCCCCTTAAGGGCAGGGCATAAGTTAAGGAGGGGTTCCTAACCCTATAGCCCCACACGGCTGGCTTAGCTCGGAGGGGGCGGAAGGGGGCCGCTCCCGATTAGTTTCACTCCTTACTTCTAAGACTAGTTAAAGTAGGCTGTTGACCTAAGGGTCCATTCTTACCATTTTACCTTTTTATAATCGTTCCCCCCCTGTGCTTTAAATGGGCAGGGGAGAGTGTAGCGGTGGGCGGCACCGAGAGCGGCACGGCGGTACGTACCGCGCGGCACGGTGGTGTGCCGCGCATCCGGTAGGGGGCGCCCCGGGCGGCGCGCGTATATAAGACGACGCGTGCCGCACGGGGGCCAGTCTAGTCTCGCTTGAGCTGAGAGTAAGACGTGCCCTGTGCTGGTCTTAGTGCCTCCACTGCTACTCTCTACTAGGCTACAGGAACGACGCGAGTTGGTGATAAGTTGATGACAAGTGATGTGACATTCCTGCATTCTTCAATAGTGAACTCTAGTCTATTTACAGCACTTCTGTCTTGTGTCTTCTCTACACTCATACTAATTCCCATTACAGTATGTATCAGAACGGGACTATAGCTAAGTACAGGATATTACTCACTGGGGATGCAGCCAATCAGAGGCCTCCATTTGGTCATGTGACCTGTGATGTCACTGGACCCCCCATGGTACATGCCCATATATGGTCATGTGACCTTGACTTGACCTCATTTGCATAATAGGCCTCCATTTGGTCACGTGACCTGTGACTTCACTGGACCCCCGTGATGCATACCCATATACCTTGACCTAATTAGGGGTGTGCATGCCCATATATGGTCATGTGACCTTGAGCTTGACCTAATTAGGAGATAATTATGTTATGATTGATTGGTTCAGGGTAGTGTACAGGAGGGTGTTGCTCCTATGGTAAATAGAGCTGTCAGTATGTGCCCTCATTTTAAAACAAGTCACGCTCTGCTTCACCATTCAACTTGCATTCACCACATAAGTCTGAAAAGTCACCTGCCTTGTTTAAAATAGAGAGAGCTGCACTATCAGGTACCTACTCGTGTCACACACTCTATACTAGACTATACTGACTGACTTCTCATCACTAGGTACCTGCTCAAATCACCCTTTTCTAGCACTGTACTAGCATGACCACTTGTGAGCAACACAAGTGAAAAGTTATCACTACATGGAAAGCTAGTTCTGCAAAAAAAGGCACTTCTTAGCCAGTACTACCTTTTCCCTTAGGAGCAACACCCTACCGAGGTATTGAGCATATATGGTGTCAACAAGTCAACTCACACTGTCTTGTAATCCTGGTTAGGATACTTTGAAGTTTTCAATGCAAATGTGGACAGAACCCCCACCCGGCGGGGCTTCTGACCAAAGCCACAGCTTTAGAACATAAACATATAAAATTGTAGGGGACCAGAAATCCTTGTGCCCGATAGATTGACCCTCAGGGGCCAGATACCTGGTAATCACTGCTTCCCTTGTGTGTATCATACCGATCCAGGTGTAGTTGGAAGGTGGAAATATCAGACAAGGGATCCTGGTGTAATGGTTAGCATGCTGGAATGTCATACCAGAGATCCAGGTTCGACTCCCGGTGATCCTAGATATTTTCACCGTAATCTACACAATCTTTCAAAATTCACTCTTAAAAAAAATCTAAGCTAAACGCTCAGAGTTTATTTGTGAATTCTATAGTTATATTTAATTCTGATATATTTATTAATTTCACGTACCTTTTCCTGTATCTGCAAAGCCATATATCTACAAGCAAGACGTAACTGACCTTTCCTATACCCCCTAGAGATAATTGCTTTTATCCTCCTGATGTCTTATGTGCCTTTAAGTGATTTTCTGTTGTAAATTTAAGGGTTTTTATTGCTTCACTTACAAGTACATCACATTTCAGCAGCAATATTGGCACGGCCAAGCAGGTTTTTTCTTTTGTATCTCTATCCGCAGTTTTGAATTGTAAATTTGCTTGGGAATCTTGCAGATAAATCAGTTTGGTCTTGTGTAAATTCTTATCCATATGAAGATTTTTCCTAGCTCGTCCATGCCCACCAAATATATTAGCCACTTTTTAGCAACCCCATCCATCCGCATCTCAAAAGGAGAGCCAGATCTCTCCACTCCCAGGTCCCTGACCCCTGCTACTGCAGCCTACACACATATATTTTGGTGACAGGTGATAACGTATTCTGTGCCTTAAGTATAGATATCTAATGTCACTCACTACCCCATCCTCTCTGTCTGATGAATTGGGATCAGGTATCTTAAATACTTCCTTATGCTTAAAGGACAAGACAGAGAGTGGTAACTCAGAACTACATCTTTATCTCTATACTACCATAACACCCAACATATAAGACACACGCCTCAAATAAGCCATATCCACAACTTGAGGAGATCCTAGAGAGCGCATCTGGGGCATAATTTGGACGAATTTAGTGTATTATCCTCACTTATAAGGCGCATTCCTAACTTTGGTATTTCGTATATAATGTACACCAGAGCACCTTCCTAGTGTATAAGCTGCACCTTGATAGGTGGCAGATGTTATAGTTTGTAAAAATCAGTGAGAAATCACATATATTTCCCCTGTACCCTGTCCAGATGTACATGGTTTGCCCTGAGGTATGCAGTCACAAAACTCATTTGAATTAATCTGTTTCTCCTTTCTTTTTTTCTCATTCATTTGCATGCCACTGTGTGGTGTATGTGTTTGAGATTCAACAGATTATTGTGGACTCGTCTATTAATCCTTTTTCTATATTCCTAATCCTATCTGCTTCAAAACAATTATCTGACATACCCCTAAATGACAGGCTGTGATATCAAGACCATGTGGTACATATCATCCTTTATGGCTTACACACAGACCATTATTTAGGGTTGTATGGCGTAACCTTAAATGGCAGCCATTGCTATTTTGGACGTGAAGATACTCAAAATTGTAGATATCTAAATGAATTAAATGGTTGAACTAGAACCTTTTTCTTGTTTTTCCTTGCGGTATGCATCTTTTTAAAAATCAATTACTAGTAGGGCCAGAAGAATAAAAGATAACTCGGAATTTAATTGAATGGCCATGATTAAAGTAAAAGCTGCAACCCAAACAACTCATCATACAATTAAGGCATACATTCTCCAGATGAGAGAAATCACATATTCCTTTTCAATAGGTTAGCAATTAACTGCAGCCGTCATCAGCAATGTACAGTGAAACTTGGTTACAACAAACTTCCTTATAACGAAATTTGGATATAACAAACAAAAATGCCTGGTCACAAACCTCTTCTATACATTTCTATAGTAAAAGAACTTGTTTATAACGAAGTGCCTTTGCCATGAACCTGTTTATAACGAAGTGATTTTGACCCCCAAAGTGGGAAATATATAATGAATAATTGATTTAATAAAATAGGAGATAGGATGAGGGTAAGGTGAGTTGTTAACAGCCCCTGGTGTGAATGGCTGGAGGTGCAGGGGGGGGGAGTTAGGTGAGTTGTTACGGGCCCTGGATGTAGTGTTGGCAGCAGAAGGTGCAGGGGGGGGTAGGTGAGTTGTTAACGGCTCCTGGACGTAGTGTGAGCCACAGGAGGTGGCTAGGAAAGGTGTTGCCTGGCTCTGGAGCTAGTCTGTGCGGCAGAAGATGTAGGAGGGTGTTGGGGAAGGTGTTACCCGGCTCTGGAGATGCAGGTGGGGTGGGGGAAGTGTTTTCTTTGAACTCTGAACATCAGAAAAAATGTGTGCAGGGGCAGCGGATTTAGAGCTCTTTGATTCTTCCCTCTTAGTCAGGTGAACAGCTCACTAGCCTATTTGAACTGCTTACAAGCCAGGAGAGCTTCTCACCAGGCTGAGAGAACGCCTCACCAGGCCAGTGGAGCAGTTCATCTGATGCCCTTAAATAAGGATAGAGGGACAGACTTACTTCATTCTCCAGCATCATGCCACGGATACAGCATACCCTCCAGACCAAGGTCAAGGCCATAGAATCAGTAGAGACTGGCCAGAAGAAGACACTTGTTTGTTCACAGTTTGACCTCAAGCCAAGCACACTGTCTACTTGGTTGAAGAATAAGGACCGCACCCTTGCAGAGTGTAAAAGGACACAGCCTGGACCAGCCAGAAAACGTTTCAGAGCTGCCCTGCATGATGATGTGGATAATGCTGTCATAGAGTGGTTCCGGTCTGCTAGACAGAGGAATATCCTCATTAGTGGACCCATGCTACAGACCAAGGCTGAGGTCTACGCTACCATGTTGGGCTACACTGACTTTAAAGCCAGCACTGGGTGGCTAGATGGGTTTAAGAAGCGCTATGATGTCTCCTTCAAAGTCATCTCTGGTGAGGCCTCTGCTGTACGTGAGGATCAGACCTTCCAGTGGACCTCCAAAGACCTCCCAGATCTCCTGCAGTCTTACACACCTGACAACATCTTCAATGCAGATGAAACAGGGCTGTTCTACCGTCTGCTACCCGAGAGGTCCCTTGTCCTTAAAGGGGAGAGCTGTAAGGGTGGAAAGAAATCAAAGGAACGAGTGACTCTGCTGGTTGCAGCCAATATGTCTGATATTGAAAAACTACCCCTCCTGATGATTGGCAAGTCCCAGAACCCACAGTGTTTTAAAGGTGTAAAGTCCAAGCCATTAGAGTACCTAAACAACACAAAGGCCTGGATGACTGGAGCCTTCTTTGAAGACTGGCTGAGGAGACTGGACAGGAAGTTCATGCTCCAAAGAAGAAAGGTGGCTATGGTTGTGGATAACTGCACTGCACATCCACACCTTACCAACCTCAAGTCCATCAAACTGGTCTTTCTCCCCCCAAACACGACCAGTAAGACACAACCCATGGACCAGGGCATCATCAGGAACCTGAAATGTCACTACAGGAGAGGGATCCTGCAGAAGCTGGTAGAGTCGGTAGAGAGCTCAGATCCCAAGACCCTTACTGTACTGGATGCAATGACCTATGCCGACCTTGCCTGGAAGGCTGTCACCCCAACAACCATCTCTAATTGCTTCAGACACTGTGGCTTTGTGTCCCCTACTGCCAGTGAGTCTGAGCCTGAGCCTGAGCCTGAAGTTGTGGATTCCAGTGGTAGTCTCAGGGACCTTGGGGTAGATGAAGCTGATATGGAAGCATGTGCTGCTGAAGAAGCACAGCTGGACACTGTACCCTTACTGACAGATGAGGAGATCATAGCTAAAGTAAAGGCTGTAGACAGCCCTGACACAGATGAGGAAAGTGACGCTGATGACCTACCCCCACCACCCATCCCAACAGCTGCCGAGATGAGAGCATTTTGTGATGGAATTCAGAGGTACCTCCAGGCATGCCCAGATGCTCAGCCAATGCTTAATGCACTAGGGAATATCCGTGTGTTTACTGAGAAACATAAACAATCGAACAAAGTCCAAAGGACTATCACTAACTTTTCCTCAGTTCGACATTGATGATCTTACATGTTAACATTATTGTAGGTTCAACCAGAAATTCAAAATGTCACTGCACAAATGTTGTATGAGTGTCTGTTATATATCATTCAGGTGATACCTGTTGGGTGTTGATACAAATGTATATTGTATTTCATTGCATCCATTTCTATTCACATGGATTCAATAAACTATGTTTATTTATACACATTTTGTTACTATTCATTTGAATATACATGTACTCATACCCAGTTAGAAAGAGGAAAAAACGTTTTACAATCCCTGTAATGCCCACATGTTTCACAGTAAAATAACAAATAATTTCTCTAGATGAGTCTACTTAGAAAGAGGTCTGAACCATCCTAAAATGCTGAACTTGTTTACAACGAAATTTGGTTACAACGAATTTTTTAAGCCTGTAACTACAAGTTCGTTGTAACCAAGTTTTACTGTATTAATGCATCACTAAGATTGATGGGCACTAAGCATAAAATGTACTACTGTATTGGCCTTTTGTGGGTAAAGCACTCCGACAGAAAGCATGGTCCATACAGTGTACACAAAAAAGATTTCCATTAAACTATAATAGAAAATACATGAATGTATACAATATCTCTAATCAGCTTCAATTCTCTTGTGTTTTTCAGAATGAGGGCCAAGCTGAAAGAAACCAGAATAGTAGTGGAAAGGGATCCACTGGACCTGAAGGCATTTGACCTTGAGTATGGTCATACAGAGGACCAACAAACACTACATGAAAAGGCAAAAGATGCCTGTGCAAATACTTCATGTAAAAGTATTCTCAAGTCAATGGGACATCAGCTTTACAGTTTGGTTCCTATCATTGAGACACTGAAGAAATATAAATGGAAAAAGTGGATCTTCTCTGATGTGATTGCAGGTATCAGTGTTGGGATGGTCCACATACCACAAGGAATTGGGTTCGCTCTAATGACTGGCCTGGCTCCCGTGTATGGACTCTATGCCTCATTCTGGCAGGTTCTGTTCTACATGTTCCTTGGGAACTGCCGCCATCTCTCCATTGGATCAATGGCAGTGATCAGTTTGATGATCGGGCCTATTGTAGAGCGGGAGGCAGAGGTGTGGAGGAACCACCTTGGAAATGCCTTATCTGGGAATGACACATCACCATATACCACAACACCAATATTTCTAGGTACTACTCCAGAGCAGGTCCTGGCCACATCAGTACAGCCTAAAGGTAATCTAAGTGACGTACCCCGTTTTGAAGGTCTAACTGCAGAGGATAGATTCAGATCTTCTGTTGCAAATGGAGTCTCATTAATTGTTGGTTTGATAATGTTTGCGATGGGCATACTGAAACTGGGAATCCTCACAGCCTTTATGCCCCCATCCTTCATCAGTGGATTTACAACAGCAACTTCCTTCCATATCACCACCACCCAACTAAACAGTTTCTTCAATGTCAAAGTCAAGCGCTATGGGGGTATGTTTAACCTCCCTAAGACTGTATTTGAAGTCTTGAAGGCATTGCCTACATCAAATCCAGCTGATGTGATTTGTAGTATATGCTGCTTCTCGATCCTCCTTTTTATCAAGGAATTCATAAATGTCAAGTTCAAAAAGAAGCTGAAGGTGCCTATTCCTGCAGAAATGATTATTGTACTCCTGGGTACTCTGCTGTCCTATCTGGTACAATTCAATGCTCGTTGGGGAATCAAGGTTGTTGGATTTATACCAGTGGGCATCCCACCCCCAGCCATGCCCAATCTTGAGCATGCAGACACTTACATAGTAGAAGGTATTGTCACAGGGATAACAAGTTTTGCCATTTCCATATCCATGGTTGAAATCCTAACTGCCAAGCACAAGTATTTGGTTGACCCTAACAAAGAGCTTATTGCTTATGGGCTCACATATGGCATCAGCTCCTTCTTCCATTGTTTTGCTGGAGCAGCTGCCCCTCCAAGATGCATACTCATGGACAATACTGGAGGGAAGTCACAAGTGGCAAGTTTCTTCACTGTGGTCCTACTACTCCTGGTTATTCTGGTCATTGGTCCATTTTTTCGATATCTTCCAAGTTCATGTCTGGCATGTATAATTGTGGTTGCAGTGATTCCTCTCTTCAAACAGTTTTCAATTCTTCCCAAACTATGGCGGCTTAATAAACCAGATCTACTGATCTGGATAGTGACTTTCCTAGTATCAGTGATTGTCGATGTCAGTGTTTCACTTGGGGTAGGGATTGTGTTCTCTATATTCATATCCATACTACCATCAATGTTTGCCAAAGGTTACCGCCTTGGTACAACTGGCCATGACCACCTTCTTGCCCCTTTAGATACACATATAAAAGTTACTAAGCAAAAGGAAATTGCAGTTTTTAGGTATGAGAATACACTTCACTACTTAACCATCAAGAACTTTAAGGAAGAGCTGTTCAATGCCACCATTGATCCAAGGGGTGAAGAATCAGTTACACATCTTACAAAGGTAGGCATGGATATTATAGAAAAGCAACAAAATGCTGCTCAGGATAACCCTGCCTATGATAAGCATTTCTCTGATGAAGATATCTGTGAAGACCTTGTTCATGATGGACATGCCAATGGGGATGTACCAGGTGCAAAACGATCACATGTAGGCCGGAGGCCAAGCTACTACATTCCAGATACTGTATCATTGAAATTAAAAGCCATCATCCTAGACTGCTCCCCTATAGGATATATAGATCTACTTGGGATCAACACTCTTAAGACTCTACTCATTGAATTTGATAGAATGAATATCAAATTTACATTGGCCAATTGCAACCCAAACCTTATCAGGAAACTTAAAATAGCTGGCTTTATTGGGGAGGAAAAAGAAGGATTCCTCATCTTCCCAACAGTGCAAGATGGTTTGACTTTATTATCAGAGCAATTTAAACCAAGAAGGGAAAGTCTTCCCATATGTAGGCTAAGGAAATCACATGTCAGGAGTTTAAGTAATATTGATATTGGGGATAGAAAAGAAAGTCATACTGGGAATCGGTTAAGTAACGAATGGGCTGGGATTAAACAAAATAACCTCTATTTAAAAAGAGGAAGCAGACTGTCTTCAGACAGTAGCAGAAACAGGTCATCCTCCCTAAAATGTACATCAATGATGCAACTCATCGTCGGGGGAGGAGCCTCTTTGAACAAAGAGGAAGAATAGCAGAAAGTGAAAAAAGGAAAAACAGTTTTCCTGAAAGGAACATAAGCAACAGTGGTGTCTCTCCCAGAGAGACTGACAAGGAAACAGAGATTACTCAAGAAGGTAAAAATGAATCAGATATTGAGGAAGACCTGAGTACAAGTACACATGTATGAGGATAGTTTTGAGAAATAGGAAACCTATGATACTAATCCAAGATGAGGAAATATTGTACTATATTTCGTTCTTTTGTTCAATGTAAAAAATTAATGTAAATATAATTGCTGTAATACAGGAATTTTTGCTGTACAAGTACCAAGTTTATTGTTGTAAATGCACGGTTACAGAAGGTGTCTCTGTAGGCATGCAATTTATACATTTATTGTCACCAAAGGGCTCTTTTTCAAAGTTACAAAGTTATCAACAAATACTAAATATAAATATAATGTAGATGTTCACCTAGCTCCTTCACTTTGTACTGCTTACACTAGGATCCCTGAAAATAACATGCTGTATATAAAGTAGCCTATATCATATGAATCAGTCACTTTACATAGTATTTGTTTCAAATACTTAATTCCGTCGGTACAGGATCTTAACAGGTATACCCTAAAGATACCTCAACATACAACTAGTCACAATTTGAATTATGAGATGACATGAATAGTTTAAAAGAAGTCGCTGATAAAATGGAATACTTTAAGACACTAGTTTTAAAAGAGTATATAAAATATCATCAACTTACCGGTACTGTACAGTTCACTGAATGTATAACCGCAGGTATAGGGTTACAGCAAGTATACCTAGTAATATTTTCCTTGCATTTACGAATGACACATACAAATTATAAAGTCATCTATGTTAGACTTAATTATTCATATTTCATGTACAACTTTGTTATACTTTCAAACAATTGTAATACGACATTCCTTAGATTTATATAAGAACAAAGAGATCCTGGGATAGTTGTATGTACATGTGGTATGTTTGTGCATACCAAACGATCGTCTGGAGGATGTTTCACCTCATAACATACGGGGGGCCGCATCGAAATACAGTTTTTTAGGCATTTCACCTCAAGATGCAGAGTACCTGTTTTCGGCATGTCTTACATATTTTCAGGTTAGAATGTGGAGGGGTCAGGTACCCCTCCATATGGGGCAAAATAGTAACATGCGGCCTTTTTTATGCCGCATCCAATGAATATCTCCTAAGTAGGTTGTGACCTCCCTTTTGACCCCAAGTCATGTGATCTATCTTTGGTGGTACTACACCAGGCATAAAAATGCCGGGGTACATTCTGAGCACTGCTAGGCAGTACTACGAGAGAAAGGATCCTTTGTCCTTCTATACAGAGAAAAAATTTCTGCAGCGCCACTGGATTAGTAAACAGGTGCCCCGAATTCTCATAAAAAAACTATGTCACTACCAAGAAAAAGAAGGTCCTGAGGGGCAAGCATGCCATTCCACATAAGCTTAAGGTAAGGGAACCCCTTTTGGTAACAGTGTGCATTCTTCATGTATCCTTTTAATGTCATATATTTTCCCTCCCCTACCTTAGTTGACTTTATTGTGGCATGTAAATACATTATCCTTTTCTCTCCTTTCTTTAGTTTCTGATTGCCCCTAGGTATTCTGCCACTGGTGCCAGCTACAACTCCATAGGCGGCATTCATGGCGTCTCAAAATCCACTGTGTGTAGGTCTGTGGAGAAGGTGACCGACTATTTCCATGAACAGCTACAAGACTATGTCCATTGGCCACACTCCCAGGAAGAAAAGAGTTGCAAGGCGATCCTCTTCTACCGCAATCACAGAAAGCTGAAGCTGTTTGGACTCATAGACGGAACACATGTACCTATACAGTGTCCGCCAGGGGTTGTGGCTGACGAAAATCAATTCTTTTATGAAGGATACTACAGTATAAATACACTGGTAAATTACATTTCTTCATGTGTTTCTAAGAAGCAGGATATCAAATATACCTTTTTGGACCGAATGTGGAGC
This sequence comes from Acholoe squamosa, assembly GCA_949317995.1. NCBI lineage: Eukaryota > Metazoa > Annelida > Polychaeta > Phyllodocida > Polynoidae > Acholoe > Acholoe squamosa. The sequence goes on from OX439043.1 coordinate 63,812,118, forward strand.
AAATAATTCGAAAACCTTCAGCACGGGAAATACTTGTACCAACTGCGAATTGTGCTCATAGGATAAATAAACATTCTATGGAGTATATCACACCGATAACTATGATGACTGCTAATGCACAACGACAAGCTTCGGCTACTGCGGAGACATATACACCTAATACGAGATGATCCTTGGACAACATGAATGTTTCAGTATTCAATATAGGAGAAAAATGTTAAAAAAAATCAGCCACCAAATACTTGTATGAACAAGCAAGTTTAAGAGATGACGCAATAAATAAAGGTTGAATCCATCAGGGATTGCCACGAGTTGAAGACTCTGATCGAAAAGTCTTAAGACTAAGGAACTTGGAAAAACAGTGTGACCAATATGAAACCGAACAACAACGATTAATAAACAAAATCGAGGAATTAGAAGAAAAAACAGATATTGAATCAAAATCTTGAATACAAAATGTATATAATTCTGAAAAAGCTCGAACTTGCCAAATCAGAGTGGAAAAATGAGAAACTTAAACAAGAAGTTGATCTCGAAGAACTGGAGGCTACTTCAATTCGAAATATTAAATTGAAGAATGAGGCAGACCAAATTAAGGCTGAAATAGCACAATATAAGTGTAGGGGTATGGTATTTTACACTTTAACGTTCATGCACCCGTGAGACTCAGACCTAGGTCCTTCGGGTGTGGTGGGGGAATCCGGATGGCAGGTGGCAGCACCTGCCTCTGGGTTCGTATCCACTACACCAGGGGGCCTACCACTCGTCCGCCACACGTCACGTGGCCGGTCTGAGTTTCGCGGGCTTTTCCCCTATATAAGGCTGGTCCTAGCCCTAGGTTCCTCAGTAGTGGTTTACCCACTGCTCAACCAGGTTGTTACCCGAAAGGGTAACCGAATGCACTAGCAGCATGTAGTCCTCTGAGGCTGTGATCGTATGTAACGCAAGCTCTGAAATAAAAGCTCGGTTGCCTACCCGGAAACTTTTCTCTCTCTTCGTTATGATTTAATCTAACTTAACGAGACGAACCACTACACTGGTGCCGTGACCAGTTGGTCTTCGGGTAAGCGCAGTCAGAAATGACTGAGCTGAGCCCAGTTAGGGGAAATGGCTCAAATCGTGAGCTAGACTCCCCGATGGAGGATGGTGAAATCAAGTCACCACCCCAAGGTACGGAGTGGAGGGATCCACTAGAACACTACCCTGATGGGTTAGAAGATGTAAGAAGAAACTTACATCATGAACTGGATGAATTTGGAGACTCCTTATTCATGCCAGGAGGTACTTCGAAACCTGCACCAATGCATAAAAGTACTGCTCAATTTGGTAAATTACCATTTGAGGTACCAAAGCCTAGTGCAGGTATGTTTGAAACTCCATACAGTTCACGAATTAAACACCAAAAATGTGGATTCGAAAAGAACAAAATGGACGAGCTTGAAGACATGAGAGCTGAATACGAGAAGATCCAGAAGGATCTTATTACACTGACCGGAACCCGAGACAAGATTCTGACTGAAAACAAACAGTTGATATCGGAACGTCTCGATTACGATCAGAGTTGTAGACGCCAACAACAATTGTTGTTGGATCAGATGGAGAAAGAAAAGCAAGATTTTCAACTCCAGCACGAACAGTATCGTGATGCACTATATACGGCGGATCTGGAATACAGAGCCTCGTATGATGAGTTGAATAGAACTAAACAAGAGTTAAATTCAACTCAATCGGCCTACGGCAAGTATCAAGAAGAGCTGAAGAAAATAGAATCAGCCTTCAAAGATGCTCGGGAAACGTACCAAAAACAGACCGATGAGCATGAAAAACTCAAAGATCAATTGATACGCGAATCCACAGATTTGGCTGTTAAACAGACTAAAATGATGGATGATTATTCCGAACTGGAGGCTAAAGCTATCCAGATGTCAAAGTATCTAGAAGATACTGGTCGTGCAGTAGGCACTCTTGAATCAGACTTCACTGTTTCAGGAATTGCCCTAAACACGACAAGTAACCAGATGTTCTCTTTGAGGGGCAATGACGGGGTAACAGAGACAACTGTACCTCGTTATGAAGGAGTAAAGAGTCATCAGGTTAGATTTACAGATAATACCTCTATACCTCTTGGTCTAGGTACGGGAAATAAAGGGGATAATTCTGCGAGTGGAGCTAAACAAAGCCGCTCGGCAGGAAGCTCCACCTTTGACGGCGGATGGCCACAACAGTCACCTTTAGGGGGACCAAATGGCCCGTATGCCCAGTATGGATGGAATCAGTCCCAAACAGGAACGAATCCGTCCAATGGTAACACCCGGAACACGTCCGGAGGAACAACCGGACGAGCACCCGGAGGTTCCAGTACAGCTGGGGGGCAATCCGGATGTGATCAAGGATCCGGACCCTCAAGCGATCGTTCCAGGAGCAGACCCTCTGCCAGTGGGACTGGTTTCAATAATGGAAATCAGTCGTATGGAACAGGAGGAAACACTAATCCCAATAGTGGTTTCTTTAGCTTTGGTGGAAATACACAACCCACCAATGGTCCAGGGCCGGCTCCCCAAACCAGTGGATACACCTTTTCACAGGTGCCTCCATACGGAGCAGGGGGATCAGGAGGTGGAGGAGGACCACCATCCGGAGGCTTTGGAAGTACTTATGGTACGAATCCTCCAAGGAAAAAGAGACTCAGTCGCCGAGTATCTCTTTCTCCAGGGTTACAAGCGCTGCATGATTCTAATGCAGCGATTGCTAACTTAGGTGTTGATTGTTACAATCAAGGTCTGGACGATACGGAGATCATGGAATGGAGTAAGGGTTTAACCCTTACTGGATCCACGAATCCGGCTCGTAGAGTAGCTAAGATACCTACCCCCTTTAATGCCAAGAACCCTTGGAAGGAGGAGTATCAAGGCTGCGCGGATGTCTTTAACTGCAATGGATGGGGTAAAGCGGAAGCTCTGCCTTATTTAGTATGCTGGTTAAAGGAAGGCGACGGAAAAGGAGCCGTGGAACAATGGAGAGATTCTCAAATAACAGGACTCTCAGCCCATATGAAGTATGATGAACTCATAGAGATTGCTTCATATTTATATGGGAATATAGTTGGAGAAGACCCTTGGCTGACGTTCACTAAAAGAACACAGAAGCCCAAGGAGTCTGCCAAAGTGTTCGGCTTAGAATGTCAACGACTGTTGCATAAAGCCAGACCTCAATGGAGACTAGATGATGAATGCTTCCTAGATGAGATGTTTAAACAATTCATTGAAGGATTGCGGAATCAAGAACACAGGACAGTAGCCTGTGAAGCTTGGAAGAATGATGCCTCTTTGACAGATTTGTTCCAGTCCCTAGATCATTATGATCGAAAGGCCCGTATCTTTGCCGGGAAGGTACCCCAACGGATGTCAGCAATGATAATCCCGGAGGGAATACCCGAAACCGATTCATCCGAATCAGGGGAACCTGACGAAGATGAAAACGTTGGGGCCATTGGCCAAGGGAACCCCCGGTACAACCGGAACTGGGGAAAGAAACCGGGTTACGTCAAGGAGAAAGTGATCACTTCTAAACCTCCTGTGACTCACCCCGATACCAAACCCACGACGGGTCCTTCTTTATCAGAGGACCTGGTTAACAATTTGGTAAAGAAGATTACTGAAAATCTTAGGAGGCCTAAGCCTGATAGGACTGTTGTGACATGCTTCCGATGTCAGGAAACTGGGCATTATGCTGCCGAGTGTGAGGCAGATAAGCCAGTTTATAGAAACACTCGTTACCGGAGCAATCCGGGTAAGGAGGACTCAGTGAAGAAGGAAAACTGAGAGGGGGTGTCCACAATGGCAACCGGATTACCCCCAGAGTGAGTGATTGCCATGACTGCCAGCCTATCGCAGCTTGCGGTACTGGCAAGAATCCTCTAGCGATTTCGCCCAGCAGTGAAGTTAAGGAGCCTGATCAGTTCCTTACTCATGAGGCTGGGGAGACTGATAGTACACCAGGTGTCAAGAACCGGCAGAAGAACACAGAGGGGAAACCCGATATCAGTCCAGAGGGAGCGGCCAATGAGTTGGCCAGGGTGGGGTGTGCCCAGTTCCCCCCGGGTCATCCTTGTCTCGAATTCTTAAAGGGATGTGGATTTGACCTCGGCGCTAAGACGGAACTTGCTAAGTATGCAAGTAGTCCTACCTACTTGAAAGGTAGGAGGTGGTACGCAGTTGTATCTGTGAGTGGTAGATCCGCTGAGTTTCTTGTCGATACGGGTGCTAGCCACTCCTGTATTGCTAAGAGATTCTACGATCTTTTGCCTACGAATCATGAAACTTTCACAACGGAAGGAAATGCTCGTACGGCCGACGGTAGCATGATACAAACGTTCGGTAGAACATGTATGAGGTTCAGTCTACAGGAAGATAAAGACTTCATCCTTACCCCTACTGTGGCGAACATCGCGGATGATGGTATACTCGGTCTGGATTTTGCTGCATTATATGGAGCAAGGTTAGATTCCCAGAGGGGAATATTGGAAGTGAGAGACCCGTACCATCTCGAAGTACAATGTGTACTTAGGCAAGTAAGCAGTGTAGCCAGTGTAGCCCAGACTGTTAAGATACCACCAGGCACAGCCTGTGATGTCTTATGTCGAGCGGACAGACAGTTTTCAGGAAAAACTGGAGTTGTAGAGCCAGACATGGCCATGTTGTCAAGTATCGGATTGGAATCCGCTGATGTTCTAGTAGCTAACGCTGCTTGGACGGTGGTTCCTATATCCAATACCGGTAACAAGACTGTCTATGTACAGAAGGATACGATCCTTGGATCGGTTGTCTTATCCGAATTGATAGAAGACTGTAAACATGTTTCGGCACCCGGAGCCCCTTCCTCACCCGAAAGGAGCCCGGAACTAGACACTCTAGTAGCCGAAAGCCATGTAGAAAGTGATGAACAACGTGAGCTCTAACTGACTTGTTGTACAAGTACCGTAAAGCTTTTGCAGCACCGAGTGAACAATTGGGGCGTACCGATAAAGTACTGCATACGATTGACACTGGTGAGAATGAACCTTTTAAGATTCCTTATAGAAGACTCCCACTAGCCAAAAAAAAGGTAGCTGAGGAGGAGATAGCTAAAATGCTTGAACAGGATGTAATAATTCCATCAACCAGTCCTTGGTCTAGCCCTGTGTGCATGGTGACCAAGAAAGATGGTAGCATCCGTTTCTGCATAGATTACCGGAAATTGAATGGTATGACCAAGAAGAATTCATATCCCTTACCACGGATCGATGAGACTATAGACTCCCTTGGAGGTAAGCAATGGTATTGCTCTCTAGACTTACAATCCGGGTACTGGCAAGTGGGTATGCATCCGAAAGATATGGAGAAGACGGCCTTTTCCAGTCATATTGGATTATTCCAGTATAATGTGATGCCGTTTGGATTGTGCAATGCACCGGCGACATTTGAAGCCATGATGGAAACTTTATTAAGTGACCTTTTATGGAAGAAATGTCTCGTCTATCTAGACGATGTGATTGTCTTTGGAAAGACATACGAAGAATGCTTGGAAAATTTAGGTATGGTCCTGGAAAGGATCATAACTAATGGTTTGAAGCTGAAACCCAAGAAGTGCGATCTTTTCAAAAGATCTATTAATTACTTGGGGCGAATAATCTCGAATGAAGGGATTAAAGCCGATCCGGAGAAACTGGATGCCGTGTCAAATTGGCAAGCACCCACGAATGCGAAAGAAGTTAGGTCCTTCCTCGGATTCTGTTCCTACTACCGGGACTTTATCCCAGGATATTCAAGGGTTGCCTTTCCTATCCAGAGTTTGTCCCACTGGACACCCGGGATCAGAAAGGAACGATTCCCTTGGGGACCCGAGCAAGACGAGGCCTTTATGAAAATAAAGGATTTGTTTGCTATCACACCTGTGTTGAGATACCCCACGGAGAATGATCATTTCATTCTAGATACTGATGCTAGTAATGAAAGCATAGGAGCCGCCCTTTCTCAGGTCCAGGATGGGGTCGAAGTTCCTATAGCCTTCGCTAGTAACACGTTGAGTAAATCTCAAAGAAACTATTGTACCACTAAACGTGAGTTGTTGGCTGTGGTGGTCTATACGAAGAAGTTCAAGCACTTTTTGTGGGGGAGTGATTTCACTCTACGGACTGATCACTCTTCCCTCAGATGGTTATTGAACTTCAAAGATGCAGAGGGGATGATAGGTCGCTGGTTAGCGCACCTATCCGAATTCGGTCTAAATCACAGCCAGATTGAACACCGAGCCGGGGCAAAGCATTTGAATGCAGATGCTTTGTCTAGAATCCCAGTGAGGAAATGTGCAAATGCTGAGTGCACTGATTGTGGAGCACACAATGCTGTGTTGGCAGGGGTTCGAGTTCCATTCGAAACCCATCCGGAACATGTCTTGAATTGGTCCTTGGAGACCATCAGGCAGTTCCAGAAGTCTGATGCAGTCACATCACGTTTGATTAAATTCCTTAATCAGGGTATCTGTCCCCCAAGACCCGTAGTGTCATTGGAGAACAGAGAGATGAGACGATTCTTAGCTCAATGGGCCGAGCTAAAAGTCCGGGATGGTATTCTGTTTCGATGGAAGAACCATTCTAATAGGAACAAAACCTTGCAAGTTGTCATACCTAGTGCTATGCGACGAGATATTATGTATTTCTGTCATGGACATAGAACTAGTGGGCACTTTGGAAAGAAAAGGTCTCTAGAACGTCTGACCAGACGATACTATTGGCCCGGCATGAGTACAGATCTCACCCGATGGGTGGAGACCTGTCCCGAGTGCTGTAAGAACAAACCAGGACCCGGGTTAGGCAAGCTGCCATTATCCCAGGAACTGTTTGGTGTAAGGTTTGCTAGAATAGCTGTTGACATTATTAGTGGGATTCCCCCCACTCCTAGTGGCAACACGTGTATGATGGTCGTGTCTGACTATTATACCAAGTACACCCGAGTGTTCCCTTTACCGGATCATAAGGCTGTTACTTGTGCTATGGCCTTTGTAAAAGGGTGGGTGCTGCACCTAGGTGTCCCACTCATGTTACATAGTGACCAAGGCAGAGAATTTGAGTCTAGTCTGTGGCAGGAGACGTGTAATTGTCTGGCGATCTGCAAGACAAGAACTAATCCCTATAGACCACAGAGCGATGGACAAGTAGAGAGATTCAATAGGACTTTGATCCAAGTATTGAAGTCTCTGGTAAATGAGCAGATGGATGATTGGGATGAACAATGTGAATTCGTGGTACATGCCTATAATGGCACTGTGCATTCGAGCACAAACTGTTCTCCTAATCTCCTCGTTTTTGGAGAGGATTTGATTATGCCAGCCGATTTGGTGTTCGGCGTAATAAGAATGAATCCGGAAGCCCCTTGCCAGGTGATGTTTGTAGAATCCCTACGGGATAATTTCAAACAAGCCTATGAGAGGGTTAGAGACGAGTTGCAGAAAACTGCGCGTTGGCAGAAAGTTGGCTATGACACAGGTCTAAAAGCTAGATTTTTTAATCTAGGGGATAGAGTACTGCGTCTACACCAACCTCTAGCTAACCTGAAATTAGCCAGTAATTGGGATGGACCTTTCACTATAACTCAGGTTATTAGTGATTGCACAGTGATTATTAAATCACAGCTTGGTAAATGTTACAAGTCAAATGTAGCGAGACTACGCCCATGGAGGGGGAGGGATACCTCCACCGAAATGTACGGCGATGGTCTATTGGAAGTAATGGAACAGAGTCGTGTTAAGCAACTCGAAGTGGTACCGACCCGAAAGCAAGGACCCGGGCGGCCACGGAAGGTTGCAGACCCGAAGAGGGTGGTGCCCCCTGTCGTAACATCCGGAAAGCAGGGGAAGATACAAAAAGTCTCGGCAGGCGCAGGTAAAAATAAGAGGAAAGGTCCCTCTAAGGCTAAGAAGACCTTGGAAAAGGCTCTTATGGATACCAGGTCAATAAAAGAGGCCTCAAAACCTCTTAGACGCAGTCCAAGGTTGCTACAGACTGCCGTAACCTAGCCTGTTAACACAACGAGTGTGTTGTCCTGTACTGTGTACTGTTATATGTTGTAACCTAGTTCAATGTATATTTGAGCCGGTCAAGAGTCTCTGGAAAAGGTCCTATGACAATGAACCCATGGTTTTGGACGGATAATCCGGTGGATATGCTTATGCTACCCATAAACTCCAGAATACCTAGCGAATTGTCATAGTCGAACCCTGAGTACGGACGGACGACCGATCGGGTATTGTATTGTTTTTATGTAAGGGCGCGTGACCTAATTAAGGGCACGCGGGAAAGTTGTTGACCCATTTTCGAATGGTCACGTGAGGCGCCGGTTTGATCATGCGCAGCGATTCAAGTTCGAGTATCCCGCCATATTGTCTTATTCCTGCGAAGGAAGAAGACGTGGCCGAGGGTGGTCTTGCTCTTGTTGGAGTCTGATAGCCCGTGACAGCCATATTCCGAGGTGTGCCCTCGTTAAAAGGCACCCGCCTTTCACTGGGTAAGCAGTACTCACTGCTTATCCGGTGGATTGGGATATTTTATCCCCGAACAGCCACTTCTGTCGATGGCAGAAGAGGCCATCCGTCTTGGCGGCGGTGCCGGTGCCAGCACCCCGCCAGAGTATGGAAGTGGTTCTCCCAAGAGTCCCACTTATACATACGACGATCAGCAATACGATGCTGATTGTGATCAAATGGATCAACAAATGAATGTTGATCAGTACTTCTCTGGAGTAGACGATAGCGACGTAGAATCGTTCTACGACGCATCCGACAACTCCAGACAAGTTAGTCCTGAACGCCGAGGCGTTCAACAACAAATTGATGTAGGTGAGCCTTATGTAGCCCCTCCATCCGAAGGTTTGAGTGGAGAACCGGCAGGAGCCCAGTCTCTTGACAGGGCTCTGATGCCACCTCCCCCTCAACTGCCGCCCCGTCTTGGTGGGAGTACCTCATTCGGTGCTTTGGGACCTGCTTCTCCGGTTGACAGGCCAATGCACCTAGAGCTGCCCTTCCCAGACAGTCCCGAATGGCATGATGTAGCCGGTCCATATGACGGACGGATGTTAGCAATTTCCGAGGAAATGCTGATACCCACCTGTTATGGGACGCCCAGAGAGGTTGACGAGCGTGTTGTCAACGCAATCTGGGAATGTGCTCATCCGCAGTGGGCTAATACCTTTCCGGAGTCCTGGTTGATGGATTACCATCAGATGGCCAAAGGATTGGTAGTCCACTTATGGTTTCGTAAAGCCGTCTGGGACGCAGAAATGGCTTTCCGAAGGAATACCTCTTATAGGCCTTCCTATGTGTCTGACAAAACGGGTTACACCGGTGTCAAGGCAGATGAGGTCTCTAGATACATAGACAGAGACCAGATCCTACTGTTAAGCACAGCGGATGAGTATGAAGCAGCAGGTAACGCTGTTGTGGATTACTGTCCAGGGGTCCCTATTACGTCTCAAACCATTGAGGCAGAAGAGGCCCGTATTGGTGTGTCTCCACTAGACAGACTCGGGGTAATACAAGACCTCGTAGTACGTCTATTGGAGAGACAGTATGCACTGGCGCATCCGGAGTTAGTACCCGGACCCGCACCCGTGCAAGTAACAGCCAAGATGGCCGATCGGATGGACCGTCTCATGTCTCCTGCTGAAGCTCCCACCTTGGGAGGCGCAGCAGTAGTACCTGAGAAGGCCCTACCTGATGCAGATGTTTCCCTTAAAACTGCTCAGTCTACCCCTACGAAGACTGAGCAAGTAAAGGAGAAAGCAGCTGGTGGAAAGGGTAAAACAACCCCCACCAAAGGTAAGGGTAAAGGGAAGCGGTCAGGAACCGAACCCTCTACCAGCACGAGTGTGGACGACAGTACCCGAACCCGTCGGGTGTCTCCACGCTCGGCCAATAAGAAGGGCGCTAAGGCTTCGGATGTCTCCGGCAATGAGACGGACGCATCCGAGCCTGGCACTTCTACTAACGGCAGATCCCGCAGGAGGAATAAGAAGAAGGTTGACCAACGCAAACCTGAACCTATCGAGGTAGACGTTCAAGCTGATAATACAGAAGCTGAACCGGCTGTCCCAACCGTAAAAGTTGAGCTCGGTGTGCCAATCGTCAAGTTACACGACGTAATGGCCGATTTGAGCGGAGACGCTCAAGATGCTGCAGCCCAGGTCCTCGCGGGTCAACAACCCGTTGTGCAACCTGTGGATGTACCATCCGACCCGGAGGGAGAGGAGCCGGTTGACCCAGTTGTGGATGTCACTCCGACTGACGAGCAAGAGGCTGCTATCTGGGCTAACGCCAATAGCAACTTTGCCGACTTCATTCCTCTACACAGGGGACACCTGAAGGGGAGTAAATCCGTATGGAGACTGCCCCCTCGGATCACCTGTGAGAGGCAGGAAGATATGGAGGAGTGGCTTCGCAAGAAGCTCTCTGATAGAAAGCCGGCCAATATGTACTGGATCTATTGGGAATTCGTTAAGAATTCGCCCAATGGTCTGTACAATTATGACCAGAAGGGCAAGCTCAAGTTTGCTCTAGATGAGTACTACGGGGAGGATCGTAAGGATTGTCCCTTCCAACGTTGTACTCAAAGTGAGGGTGAGGTTGAATTCTTCATCGAGAAAGACGCGTTCCTTCGTCATCTCGTGGAGGTTCATATGCACCAGAGGCCGGAATATGTCTGCGACCGAGAGGTTGGCAAGAAATGTGCTAAATGCACAGGATGTGTCACCCCCCGACGCGGAGACATGGTCCGGCACTATGTGACTTCGCATGGAGAGGGCCTGGAGGCAGCCATAGATCGGGTGATGAAAATTCACTCCGAACTCTATGGCAACCTTAGGGGCCTCAATGCAGAGAAGTTGGCTTCCCTCACACCGAGTACGAAGCAGTTTGCGCCTACGGTTCCTGGTACTAACCAGAAACTAAAGGCTCGGTTTGCCCAGACTCCCGGGTCCGGCAAACTAGAGTACGCTCAGGAGGAGTACGATCTGTTAAACGAATGGAGAAGCAACAAGGCCCGCCGTCGTGGTGGGGCTTATGTAACTCCATCCGGAGAACAGGTCCGAAGCCGCAGGGATTACCGCCAGGGACCCTCTGTAGCAGATAGGAAGAGACAGGCGTCTGAATCTCCAAGCCGAGCCAGGTCACCACTGGAGGCGCTGGAGAGACAGACAAATGGGGGAAGGAAGAAGCCACATCTTCCATCTCCTACTGGAACTCCTTCCCATTATGGGCGAGCACCAACTCCACGAGGTGCACAGAACCCGACATTCTTTGGTGTCAGTGGACCGAGTGGCCAGTCCGCCCGGAAACACGCGCCTTTGAATGTCAAAGACCCGAAGCAGTACCCTGCTATGGGCCCACCCGGACCAGAGATGCAAATCTTTGATCAGTACGGGAGGGTCAAGCAGGAACTGCCGACAGTAGGAGGTCAAGCTCCCCGACCTACAATGAGTGCTGTGGTGAGACAACGTCCACCCGCACCATTGTTGACGGCCAAAGACCTTAGAAGGGAATTGTCACGGTTGCCCCTGGTTCAGGGATTACCAACTCAAGGCCCTTCTTCGACCACTGCTAGTGCGGTTACTACTGCGGTTGCTTCTTCGCACACGCAGGTAGCTGTCACTGCGAGTGGGTCTGGAGCACAGCCGAAGCCTCAGGGTCAGGTACCCCCACCTGGTGCTGTGGTTCATCGGCCTAAGCTGATCCAGACAGTGGAGACCTTCTTCAAGAAGGAGGACAAATTGTCTTGCAATATCCAGAGCAAACAATTTGAGACGCTACAGCACCATCTGGAAAACCTCCACCTGGACATGTATCGTCGGACCGTGTCGAGCACTCTCCAGTGTATTGACGCGATCCAGAAGTCAGAGATCAACCGAATCTCGACTCAGATCAAAGCGGATGTTGCCAAAGATAAGCAGGAAGCTGCTAATCTGCGGCAGGAGGCCCTATCCGAGAAGGAAACAGCTTCTCAGATGCTCGACCTAGAACGAGCAACGAACATGAAGAACCAGCAAAAGTTCTTCAAGGTCTTCGGAGTTATCATGGATAACTGGGACGGTACACCTGAGCATGCTTTGAAGCTGTTCGAAGCACGCCAAAAGGTGAAACTTACACCTGCTGTCCCCGCATTGGCACCTACGGATGGAACTGGTATGAACCCCCCTGTTCAGCCACTGGCTCAACAACCGGGTCCAAACCAGCCACCCGAGGAGAACATGGAACAGTAAAAAACTGTTGCATGAAGATCGGACATAATTGTGTGTCCCGGGGTTCTATTACCCATGCATTGTTGGATAAGAAACCATTTTTTTATCCAACCCGTATTGATTCGGGTACCAAACTGTACCCTAATCCGGAAACTGAAAACAGAAGGAGAAAACAAACAAGTCACTCTGGAGGAGGAGTACGAATGCTGTAAACACCATAATTGTACTGTGCCACAATGTAATGACTGTGCCCATTATAAAATCATGGACAATTTACACTAATATGGACTTTTGAACTACAAACCGGATTTACTACTACACCACTACTATTTGTGAGCTAGCACTACAGGCATCAGGGTTTAGCTACGCCCATAGAGTCCATCAACAGTCTACAACTGGATCTACTATAACCTCCAGTTAGCTAGCACTACAGGCATCAGGGTTTAGCTACGCCCATAGAGTCCATCAACAGTCTACAACTGGATCTACTATAACCTCCAGTTAGCTAGCACTACAGGCATCAGGGTTTAGCTACACCCACCAACAAGTTTTACTATAGCACTTCAGGCATCAGGGTTCAGCTCGCCCATACCAAGCCATCAGCAGCATCCGACTCCTGTTACATCCTCCAATCATGAAAACAAGTAACTTTGTTGATATTATTATATTGTATGTAAAATTGTATTTATAACTATATAATATCTTTTATAAAGATATATTATTATATAAGGGTACCTATAAATATACTGGATCTGCGAATCCTAAAAGTTATTTAAGGTAATCCTAGACCTATAACTGTCTATATAGGTCATTCCTGGTCTCAATATATTAAGAGACTATAATTCTTCTGTAACTTGTAAATATAAAACACTAAGGTATAAACTGAGCTGCGTCTCAAAAGTATAAATATTTTTCTATAAAATAAGAGAAGGTCCAACGGATTTCTCTAAACTTAGTATTGTATTACTCAGGTTAATACCTAATTGTGTTCATATAGTATCAGATTAATTGTCCATATCTGATCATTAATATTTAATTCACTCTGTAAAGTAGACAGAGCTGTTAATTTAAAAAGTCGAAAATTTTTTTTCCGGGTTCAATAACCATAATACGATCATTGCTAACAACCACCGGTCCTTTTCAGGACCCTACTGTTGTCAAAACGTTACTATAAATCTGTGATAATTGTATATTTATCATTTATGGTTGTTATAAGCTAGTGATGGAAATAACATGAACGACACTCGATGCTATTATTGTATAATTTTTCAGAAATAGGATAGTCTTATACTATAGCCTATTTCACATCGAGCAAGTGTAATTAATACCCCTTTTTAGTATTGTAAACAATCACTTACTAGGTTATTAATACACTGCGGTTTAATTACCCCCAAGTTATTGTCTAAGGGGGGCAGTGTAGGGGTATGGTATTTTACACTTTAACGTTCATGCACCCGTGAGACTCAGACCTAGGTCCTTCGGGTGTGGTGGGGGAATCCGGATGGCAGGTGGCAGCACCTGCCTCTGGGTTCGTATCCACTACACCAGGGGGCCTACCACTCGTCCGCCACACGTCACGTGGCCGGTCTGAGTTTCGCGGGCTTTTCCCCTATATAAGGCTGGTCCTAGCCCTAGGTTCCTCAGTAGTGGTTTACCCACTGCTCAACCAGGTTGTTACCCGAAAGGGTAACCGAATGCACTAGCAGCATGTAGTCCTCTGAGGCTGTGATCGTATGTAACGCAAGCTCTGAAATAAAAGCTCGGTTGCCTACCCGGAAACTTTTCTCTCTCTTCGTTATGATTTAATCTAACTTAACGAGACGAACCACTACATAAGCATGAAGCAGATTTATAAGTTATTAGAACTTCGAGATCATTGTATCTTGAAAATCGAAGATATAATGAATTTGATGAAAGACAGCAATCAAGACTTATTCCTGAAGCAGCAAGAATTATGTCTCGAGAGTGCTAACTTAACTAAAAGAAAACATGCTTTGGACACATACGTGTCAGGTATAGAGAATCATACAACGACAGGAAAGATAAGTGTTGACGATGAAAATGGAAATGAACATAATGGATCATTTGAAACTGACACTAGTGCATCGGTGACGCAATTGGATTTGAAGTATCAGCAAGAAATACTAGATAAGTAGATATCTTCAAATACCACTTTTATAAAGGGCACAGCCCGCATAGTGACTTCAACACCAGCTGAAGCATTAAAGAAACCAGACCGATATGACCCTTTTGTTAATAACATTGCTGAGGCTCATGTCTGAAATGCTGGTGTTTATGACCCCACGCTGAAATCTGGTGGGGGTGGAGTTGAGAAATGCCAAATAAGATTTAGCGTGGCTGGTGTGACTTTGGGAGAAGACGAAGGCACCGGTACCGAGTGCAATCGAACCGTGGATACCCCTTCTGCAGACGAAGAAGGGCACTTCGAGTTGTCTTATGACAACGATTACGTACATGAGCCTGAACCTTTAGGCACTGGGAACCAGGGTGCAACTGGGGGCACTCTAGCCGGTGCCATGGGTGGACCACCACCTATCCCACAGGGAGCTGGCGGCGCTATCGGTGGAACTTGGAGACGTAGATCTTGAAGCAGTGTGTTAGAAGATATACTGAATCGTTCGGCCAATACTTCAAACACTGCGCACAGTGAAGAGACTATTAGAGAATGGAGTGTTAGCCAAAGCCAGAAATAGGTATGCACTAATAACGCTGCTAGACGGCAGGCTATAGTTCCTAAGGTGTATGAAGGTGTAAAGACCTGGAAAGAATGGTTTTCTAATTTCACTGATGACATGGGATGTAATGCATGGACCCCCGAGGAAGCCCTTCCACATTTGATCCGCTCCTTGAAGCATGGTCCAGGAAGGATCGCGGTTGAAAAATGGAATAAAGTATACAACGAGAGAAGGTCTTTCCAACAGTTAGTTGAGACCGCCAGCATCTTGTTGTATAACCTAGTGAGTGAAGACCCCTTTATGCTTTTTAAGAAATGAACCCAAAAACACAAGAGTCATTTCGAGCTTATGGGTACGAGTTACAATCTGTACTGCAACAGGCTCATCCAGGCACTAATCCCTCTGACACGTATTTCCTAAATGACCTGTTACCCCAATTTGTGCAGGGACTTCGTAATGAGGATCAACAACAAGCAGCATTGGATGCTTGGAAGGGTAGAAATCCTACCTTGATGGACCAGTTCGAGGGAATTGAGTGTTGGGCTGTAAAGAAAACCCTCATGGCAGGGAAAGTAGAGATGAAAACCTCAACCAAGAAAGTGCAAGTACGAATACTACTCCCATGTCGGGGATACATCAATTGACTCTTCCCGACATGGAAGACAATGATTTCGAAATCATTGAGATTGAAGATGAGGATGGAAGCATTTCCGCTGTACAAGTTAAAAAGGATGTAAAAAGAAAGTATATTCCTCGAAGAATATACAACAAGAATAACAATGGAACTCGAAGGGAGAAACGACCCGTCTCTGACACTCAAACTGTAGAAACGGCTATAAGCCACACTTTGAGGCCACCCATAACTAGGGCCCCTGCCTTGCCTGAACCTTCGGCAATTCAAGGTATTCAACCTTTAGACATGAAGAAAATGATGGAAGATTTGATGAAGACTTTTGCAGAAACTGTGTACACTCGAAAGAGGGTGGATAGAACCAGACTGAGTTGCTACCGCTGCCAGGAAATGGGGCATTATGCCCATGAGTGTACAGCCCGGAAACCTGTGTTGACTAAAGTGAATGTGGTAGACGAGACAGTAGAGGAGGAAAACTAAGGAGGGTCACATCTGTGGCAAAGGATGTGATCCATGATGCGAAAATCTGCCAAAATACCACCACTGGTGAGTCTGGGGTAGTTCGAGAGTCAGTACCTTCCGGGGGACTGGTAAGTGGGAAGGATCCTTCCACCCCAGTTCGGGCCGGGGGCTTCAACGGGGTAGGGACAAGGGAGAGTCAGAACCTGAGGGAGCAATCCTGCATCGAAGATGAGGGAGGTTGGGTTAAAGAGTTGGCGTGTGTGAGTGCGGCACACCTCCCCCTGAACCATCCATGTGTAACTTTTTTAAAAGGTTTTGGATGGGAGATCGGTGACTCTAAAGAAAATCTCTGATTTGCTCAGAACTCCTCTCCTTTAGGAGGGAAGGTACGTCGCTGTATCGGCGAAGGGGCGGACTGGGGAATTTTTGATAGACACTGGTGCCAGCCATTCATGTGTCTCGAGAAAATTCCTCAGCCCGGTGTCTGGCAACCATGAAACAGTACTGGTTGGTGTTAATGCTTACATGGCTGACAGTACCCTGGTGGAGACTTTTGGTAAGACGTTCATTCAGATTTGAATGGGGGGGTACAAATACATCATGAGCCCTACCATTGCCGAGATAAGTGACGATGGAATTATTGGGTTGGATTTTGCAAGTTTGTATGGTGCTGTTTTGGACCCCAGATTTGGGATGTTAAAGATCCGGCAACCATACAATTGCGAGATTCCATGTATACTGAGACATGTGTCCTCAGTAGCCACCGTGGTACAGACTGTGAGAATACCAGCCGGCATGGCCTGTGATGTGTTGTGTTCCTCGAATAATGCATTTCGAGGTTCGAATGCTGTATTTGAACCTCATCATGAGGAACTATCTAGTCTACATCTAGAATCTGTAGATACTTTAGTAGGGAACGGACCTGGACAGTAGTCCCAGTTATGAATAGAGGTCAAACCCCTATCTATTTAAAGAAAAATGAGAGAATTGGAGAAATGTATCTAACCGAATACGTTTCAGAAGGCAAGTTTCGAACCGATCTCCCTGAATATGCAGTTCGAGGATTACCTGACGACATGAAGAAGTTAGTAGAAGAGTCTTCTTTGACGAAGAAGTCAGAGAAGGAATGACTTCGGACATTATTAGTTACCTATTTAGATGCCTTTGGGAAGCCTGGAGGTTCAGTCGCTCTGACTAGCAGGGTATTACACACTATTGACACTTGCAATGCTAAACCATTTAAGATACCTTATCGAAGATTGCCTTTGAAAAAGAAGTTAAAGGCTGAGAAGCAAATCTTGGATAAGCTGGAAAATGGAGTGATTGTGCCTAGCACAAGTCCTTGGTCCCGTTCAGTATGCATGACTACGAAGAAGGATGGAGCCATTCGATTCTGCGTAGACTAGCGAAAGTTAACTGGTCTAACTAAAAAGAATTCTTATCCTTTACCTAGGATAGACGAGACATTAGACTTGCTTGGGGGGAATAAATACTTTTGTACTTGGGATCTTCAATTTGGGTATTGGCAAATTGGAATGGACCCGAAAGACATGGAAAAGACAGCCTTTTCGAGTCATATGGGTTTATAATGTGTTACCCTTTGGGCTGTGCAATGCACCAGCCACTTTCCAAGCTATTATGGAAGATATGCTAAGTGATTTTCTGTGGAAGAGTTGCCTGGTATATCTCGATGATGTAGTAGTATTTGGAAAGACTTTCAAGGACTGCGCCTACAGCCTCGAGTTAGTCGTAAAACAGATGCTTGCTAATTGCTTGAAGTTAAAGGCTAAGGAATGTAATCTGTTTAAAACATCCTTTACTTACCTTGGTCATATAATTACTCCTGACGGTGTAAGGGCCGACCCTGAAAAACTTTGAACTGTATCTGAATGGCAGAAACCTATAAATACGAAGGAAATTAGGTCCTTCCTAGGTTTCTGCTCATATTATCGAGACTTCATCCCAAATTATTCAAGAGTGAGTTATCCCTTGAAGATATTGGCACCTTGGACTCCAGGTAGGGCAAAGGAACGCTTCCCCTGGGGTGATGCACAAGACGTAGCCTTAGAGCAAATAAAACAATTGTTTGCTAATACGCCGGATGTGAATTATCCCACAGCAGAGGATCATTTCATATTGGATACGGACACTAGCAATGATAGCATTGGTGCGGCTCTATTTTAGGTCCAGGGTGGAAACTATTGCAACACTAAACAAGAGTTGCTGGCTGTGGTGGTGTATACTAAAAAGTTTCGGCATTTCCTATTGGGTACTGATTTTACACTGCGTACCGATCATTCCTCCTTGAAGTGGCTCCTTAACTTCAAGGATGCAAAAGGGATGATTGGTCATTGGCTGGCACATTTGTCAGAATTTGGGTTGGAGCATTGCCAGATCCAACATCAAGCAGGTTCGAAGCATACTAATGCGGATGCCCTGTCCCAAAGGCCTATTAGAAAATGCCAGAAGATTGACTGTGATGATTGTGGAGCTCACAATGCTGTAGTTGCTGGAGTTTGAAGCAAGCAGTTCAAACCCCTATCATATGCTTGTATGGAAAGTGTTGTCAAAGTGGCCAGGCGAGACCATCCAACAGTTCCAACAAGCTGATCCTGCAATTCAAAGAGTGATTTTGTTTCTGAAACGAAATGCTAGGCCTGAGCGACCTGCATTATCCCACGAAGACAGGGAAACCCATAAGTTGTTGGCTCAGTGGACCTAGCTGGAGGTTCGAGATGGGTTGCTTTGTCGATGGAAAACCTGCCCTACTATGGAAAAGGTTTTGCAGATAGTGATACCTATGGCACTAAGACGTGATATTATGTTCCATTGTCATGGGCATAAGACTAGCGGACACTTCGGGAAGAAGAGAACTTTGGAACGTCTTGTGCATAGATATTACTGGCGGGGCATGCACAGCGACATCACGAGATGGGTAATGACTTGTCCTGAATGCAGGAAAAATAAACCTGGTCCTGGAATGGGAAAAATGCCATTAATGCAAGAATTATTTGGTGTCAGGTTTGCTCAAGTAGCAGTCAATATCTTCAGTGGAATTGAACCTACTCCCCCTGGAAACACTTTTATGATGGTGTTGACCGATTATTACACCTTACCTGATCACAAGTCTGCCACTTGTGCAAGTGCTTTCATGAGAAGATGGGTCTGACACTTAGGGGCTCCATTGATGATGCATAGCGATCAAAGGAGAGAGTTCGAATCTAACTTGTGATAAGAAATGTGTCATTATTTAGCAATTTGTAAAACTCAAAGTAATCCATACAGGCCTCAGTATGATGCACAATTAGAAAGATTTATACATTGATACAAGTCCTAAAACCCTTGGTGAATTCTTACCAGGATGATTTGAATGAACAATGTGACTTTGTAGTACATGCTTATAATAGTACTGTACATTCCGCGACAAACTGCTCCCCAAATTTATTGGTATTTGGAAAGGACATTATAATGCCCGCGGACCTAGTATATGGAGTTATTGGGGTAAGTCCTGAAGCCCCATGCACGGTAATGTTTGTGGAGTCTCTTAGAGATCAGTTTAAGAGAGCATATGAGATAGTTCGAAATGAGTTATTAAAGAATGCTCAATGGCAGAAAATTGGATATGATACCAATTTAAAAATGAGACACTTCAGTGTTGGTGATAGAGTATTCAGAATTCACGTACCTCTAAGGTTTAAAAAACTAGTTTCTAGCTGGGATGGCCCCTATGTGGTCACCCGGATTATATCAGAAAGTATGCTAATGCTTATGAGTTTGGCTACTGGCAGAATGAACAAGTCCAATGTGTGTAGATTGAGGAGATGGAGAGGGCGTGATGCTGCTGATGCCGAATGTGTGGAGATTTCGAAGAGACTGAATGAAGAAAAAGACGAAATATTAGTGAAAACTAATGAATTGGTAAGGAAATCAATTGGTAAGGAAATCAAAGGAGAAGGCCCCAAAGCGTAAGAGGGGTCGACCCTGTAAGAGGATTAGTCACACTAAGCCTAAAAGAGGACAACCTAAGAAATTTGACAGCGACACAAATTTAAAATCTAATCGTGATGGAATTGTCTTGGCAGAACGCAGAATCCGGGGTAGGGGGAAAAAGTTGGCATCTTCCACTAAACCTTCCCATGATACTGGGTTGAAAATTCAAGGTAGAGAGGTGAGACGTAGTCCCAGAATTGCGGGGAGGACTGCAGTTACTTAATGTTCCGAAATCACAATGAGTGTATAGTCCTGTTTAAATGTATTGTTATGTGTTTGGAGGTTGAGATACCTTGAGTATGATTTGAAACACGGCCACATCATGTATAATCACCCTGTTTATGGTCCCTGTGGGTGGCAGACAGCTAAGCTGATGTGTATGCTTGATGCTACATGTTCTTCTGTCAAACTCCCGATGATATAAACAGAGAAGGAGGTTGTCCCACCAACGGCCTATGGAGAAAACAAACCTCAAACCTTGGTTATCTGGGATGGTTTGAATGCCTGCCACAAGGGGGAAGAATGGTGCTAGTGAGCCGGGAATCGGGAGTGGCACAGTGCATTCACGCATGCACATTGGATTCGCTTTGCTTTTTGTGACCCTAATATTACTCACAGCACGCGAATCGTCTTACAAGGGTAAGATGTGCCGCTGTTTTCTCCACGTAAGAAAGCCTTAGGAATACCCAATATGTCTGAAACCCATACACATCCTTAGTGTTAAACAAGGAGGAAAAGACTCCCGAACAGCCTGGGCCCAAAATAGGGCTCAGTCGGAGGTGGTGGTGACCATAACAGCCAATCCTGAGGGGCAATCCACGCCACTCCGAACTCCCGATGAAGCGCCTCCAATTCCCGCTGTGGAACTAATGGACATCTCGGAAAACGAACAAACCCTTCCTGAAACGACCTCAAGCACCATGAGTATTCCTGTGGGTGTAGAACTGATCGCTCCAGCAACCCAAACATTGAATGTGCCTGAGGGAAAATAGCATTCCATGATAATCGAAGTTCCCGTAACTCTTCCCAACCGACTTCCAGCTGTCGAATACGTAAATGTGACCAAAGGATTTATCCGGACGGCCACTGGCAAGAATAGATACTGCCCACCGCATTATCTAGGACTGAAGGGTGAGCCACTGCAGCTCCTCCCCTATGACTTACAAACTCGAATCTGTCGAGGCTGCACTAACTATGGAGTCTCTGACGTTACCAACATCTGGTTCGAGAATTATTTTGGACTAGCTGAAGCAATGTGATGGTCTAGTCGCCATCATAGATGCCATTGCATCCGATCACAGACTACCTGCCCCATACTGTATGGTCTAGTAGGATTCGAGGAGCGCCAAGTGTCCGCTCACCAAAAGTCCTGCTGCCTCAAAACGACGAAGGAACAAACCTATGCGTTCATGACTGAGTCACAAAAGAATTCGCCAGTGAGAGATGAGGAGGATGCTCTACTAGCAGACCCTGAAGTCGGGAAGGAAGAGCAGAGGATGAAAAATGAGACAGCTCGAGACGGGGACGCCGCTGCCAAGGTCCCTGACGCTGCTTTGAGCATGGAAGGTGGAGCTTGTTACTCCACCAGAGTGACCATGGCTCAGACTCCGAAAGAGATGACCCTGGAGGAATTGAATGCTCGCCAGGAAGAGATAGACAAAGAAAGAAAGCAGCTTATGAAGCGAAAAACTAAAATTCGGAAAGAAGTCGAGAAGGCTGTCAAAGAATCTAAGGATAAAAGTGAAACCAAGGGGTAGACGAACCGTCGTAAAAAGAGGGTGACTGAGGAAAAAGGAGAGGATAGTGATGATTCTGTGGCCGAAGTTCTAGAGGCCTACTCCGAGGTGGTAAAACCGCTAGAAGAGATGACTCCCCATCCACAGCCAGAAGTACTAGATCGAGGACTACTCGAAAAAGTACTCCCCTTGCTCCTGAACTTGCAGCAGCACAGCAGCTGAGGAGGAGGAGGAGGCTAATGACAATAATGGAAATGGAGATCGAGATCAGGAGTTGGCGGAAATGAGCCGACAATTGCTGGAAAACATTGACTCTCTCGAGGAACCACTGAAGGACGCCCCTGATGAGTTTAGTCTGAACAAATGAGTGAACGCCCGAACTGGCTTCCCCGATTACACCCTGAGTGACATGGACAAGACACCTAAGTCTTACTCTGGGTTCGAGCACCGTACGAAGCTGCAGTATGCTGCTTCAAACTGCACACCTGAAAACCCGACCTACCCGATCAAGATCTGTATTAATAAGTCAGAGAAAGAGAGGGTTTGGCCTAGCAAAGATGTGGCCGAATGGCCCAGCATCTGGCTCAAGTCCATGGTCTCAAAGCCAGTGACACCAGATTAAAATTCCTGAAGCTCCACAAGCATCTCATGACCAAATGGGAGGAGATGAGTGGGGAAGAGAGGAGTAAGATCACTCTCAAGACTGACCACTTTTGCCATGCCATCGAGGGGAAGCAGGATGCCGACTTCCTTAAGAACATTAAGTCGCATCGATTTGACATGTCTGCAGAAATGTAATGGTGTGTCAAAGTTCAGAGAAAGGATCCTGATGCCCTCAACCGTAATGGCAAGCCAAGACCCCACCCTGGTACTGATCCTCGATCTCGGGATACTAAACGACCGAGGTCTGAGTCCCAGTCACCAGCCCCCGCACCTGACCACAAGCGGAAATCTTCCAATCCCAGCAAGATCTTGGGAACTGTGGTACAAGATCCATCTAGCATGGAACAAGTTTCACCTTTGGACTCGAGTGCATATCGACCCCTTGGGCAACCACCAACAGGTAACTTTCAGACCTGGTTTGAGGGGCGGAACATATTGTCCCATTCTGATTGGATGAGAGGCGATGTTGATACGACTTCAAGGTATCAAGCTACACATGCGGAGGATGCTTTGCTCCAAAAGCTTAACCTTTTTGTGCCCAGAATTATTTGAAGATTTTATATTATTTTACGTTATTTTATGATTGTATCATTTTGCTGATAAGACCATATGTTATTTCAATCTTCTTCTTTGATATGGGCTCAGCATTACATTTTCTTAATACTCATAACTCAGTGGATACTTCCAGTTAAGGGCTTGGCATTACTGATCAGGTCTGGTAACCATAGTTACCAAAACATTCCATTTGTTGCCATTTAGCGGTGTTTTGTCTCTCTTGTGCTATTCATATCTATAATCCCTGCAATCCTGAGACCCTTCAAAGATAATTATGCCTGCATCAGTACATGTACTGTCACACAGGAAACATAATATGTTATAATAGTAACAATGGATCACATAAAATGGCATCTTATTTTCAAGTTTTGACTCACTGTGCCTGATATAATGGAGGTGAAGTCAAATAGATAATTGTCTCATAATTAGGAGGCCATAAGCATTCCAGATTCTAACTTTGCAGATTAGACCAGTAGAAGTATCTGAATGAAAATCTTTTTAAATAAACATGCATTTAAGACATAAACCACGCTTAAATGCATGCTTGGTCACCTAATCCAATAAGCCAGACCCCACCCCCAGCCAGGAACATGAGGACCACCAGTGTTACACTTGGTGAAATCTTATATCATTATATAAGGCAAAATAAAATATGGGTGTTATAATTATCTAGCCTACTAGTTATTATAATGGTATATATTGTAGCGGTTCTGCTACTCAGGTGTCTGCTACACAGGGACTCACATAGGGGGCAGGCCTGCATAGTCTCACCTAAGTCACCTGACCCCCTCCCAGGTAGCCACCACACACACAAGGAGGCCACCATATTGTTTTGGTTGGACCCCAATTTTGGTTGAGTTGGAATTGGATTACCATGCCACCAAAGGGTTCCCCCGGGAACTGCAGGACATGTGGTTACAAGCATGTGCCTCCTACAGGCAAGAAGTGTGTTTTCAATCCAGCCAATTTATCTATGAGCCAACAGGCAGGCTTACAAAAGGTGACCACCCCACCTGGTCAGGGTGACACTGACTCTGGCTCAGACCTGGAATCTCAACAGCAACAGCTTACAGGCCTAGCCAATGAATTCTCAGCCATAAAGGACACTGTAACTGACCTGCAAGGAGGAGTCTCCAAGATACTAGCCATAGTCAGCATAGACCCACCTACTACTAGTACACCTAGGCCTAGTGGTCTACCTGGAGGTACACCTGTGCTACCACCTCTGTATGGGGGTACTAGGCCCCCTTCAGGGCCTCTCCCCTACTCTGAAGATGAGGAGGAGGGTGAGGATAGCTCTGACAGCGAGGAGGAGGCCAAGCGCAAGAAGAAGAAAAAGAAGAAGAAGCCATTTGATCTCTGCAGACACCTCCCTAAAGGTGTTAAAAAGGCCACTTCATTTGCACAGCTGGTAGGTGCCCTCTCTAGACTCCACTCCATTCACCTGATGAAGGACCCTTGGACTCCTTATTGTGGTAACATACAATACCACATTCAGTTTTTGTGTGATAGGGAGGCCATGGGTCTGTACACATTAGATCAGCTCCGGTGTTATGATTATGGAGTCAGAGAAAGGGCCAACCACTATGATGCCCAGGCCTTTGTATATGGGGATGAGGAGATGATCAACATACACCTGGTACACAAGCCTACTACTACCCCCTCCTCCACCCAGGGAGGGGCCCAAGGTGGGGGTTCCAAGAAGAAAAGGAATAAGCCCAAATTTGAACCTGACCCCTCTATGCCCTGTTGGAGATACAACAACTTCAAATGCAGGTCAGGTGATGACTGTCAGCAGCAGCATGTCTGTTACCACTGCTGGGATGCATCCCACAAGATGAGAGCCTGCACCAATGTCAAAAGGGCGGCGGCGGCAAAATCGTCCGCGTGACTGGAAACACCCATCAGCGCCCCTCGGTCGGACGCGGCCGGTGAGTTAGCGGGCGGAATAAATCCGAGCGCCCCCATAGGCACCTCTCATCTCATTTGCATATACGAAGACCAATGGTGCCCGGATGTGGCAGTCGAAAATGTCGATTGTGTTCATGATATTATTGCAAATACGGGTCGGATTCCGTCTTCCTGCTTTGGATTAAGTGTAGTTGAATCGAACAGTGCTGTTAATTCGTCAGATTTTGAAAAATATTGTAGTTTTCCCATCACGCCGTTGTCGTCTTGTTCAAATCCAAGATGGCGACGGCCGGACGGAGAAATGCACGAAAGCGCTAAGGTAAATCATGATATCTCTGATTTGTGGGTGAATGGAGTGGTTTCAGTGTTTGCCGACCCCAGAATCGATCAAATCAGATTTGGGGGGGGAGGATGCTATCAAAGCTCAAATCGATCCAGAATACCAAAAAGCAGACCTCAACTTGGTCAGTGTTGACATTATTAACCCTCCACCAGGTCCCCAGTGTCATTGGAAGTGTCCCCAGTGTCAATATACCCAATGTTGTTGATTATGACCCAGCTGTACCCAGTGTTCAGGAATGTGCCCTATTTAAACCCAGTGCTGGTGTTGATAGTTGTGACAAGTTTGTATGCAATGTTGATGTAGGTGCCCCTACTGTCTGTGCCAGAGGTTCTATATGTGATGGCAGTGTTACGGATACGGGACTGTTCCCGGCGGGTGACAGTCATGAATGTGTTGTTGCACAAAATGTCTTCTCTGACCCTGTATGTAGTGATGATATCAATGTTGGTCTTTCACCTGTGGGTGACGGTGCGTCACCCGCCGGTGATGGCTACCCTACTAGCAGTGTATGTGATCCTGATACTTGTGTTAGCAATGTTGTTGTCATTGATGTAGCAGATACCGTTCCAGTGTGTAGTAACACACCCGTATGCCTTGTATACATACCTGATGTCCATGAACCAATTGTAGTTCACAGAGACTGTGTCCTCAGTATTTGTGCATGCGAGCACAAAATTGGACCTGTTCGATCTCAGCTTAGCCCTTGCAGGTTAGCTGCAGAATTCTACAGATACAAGGGTCATATGTGTGCTCATGATGATTTTGTATTAGCTGGTGTTTACAGTGGTTTCAGTATAGTAGACAATACACACATAGACCCCTATGATTGTAGCAACTACTCCAGTATTCTGGATGATGAATTCAATGTAGAAATGAATGACACAATTCTCAGAGAACTGCAGGAAGGCAAGGTCACCTTAGCTATTGACTCACCTAGGTGCATTCATAGTCTGGGTGCAATCAGGAAAAAGGATGGCACCCTCAGGCCAATCACTGACTGTAAAAGGCCTTTAAACAGATCCATAAACAACTACATGGACCACACCTGTGATACTTTCACGTACAAAGGTGTAGATTACCTCACGGAGATCCTTAATCCCTATGACTATATTTGTTCTATTGACTTATCTCAAGCCTATAGGAGCGTGAACATTGACAAAGACAATGCTTTTTACCAATGCTTTAGATGGGATTTAGGAGAGGGAGAGCAAGTATTTGAAGACAGAGTCCTTTCCTTCGGTCTCAGGTGTGCCCCATATCTGTTCACACAGTTGGGAGATTGGATTGTCAGGTGTATGCATCGCCGAGGATTCTACCAGGTTTCTAACTATATCGATGACCTGACAGTTATGGGACCCACTTATGATCAATGTGCCTATGCTCAAAGTGTCCTCATTTCAGTGGTGAGAGGTATGGGCTTCCATGTAAAGTGGCCCAAAGTCACTTGCCCTTCTTAACGGGCAGTCTGCCTCGGAATAATGGTCAACAGCAAAGCGATGGAAATTAGCCTCCCAAGTGAAAAATTGCTTATGCTTTATCAGACCTTGTACGATTTTGCTTCGAAGAAGACTGCCACTAAGCACAAACTCCAGCAGCTGGCGGGCATCCTTGGCCATTGTTCCACTGTGGTTCGGGGTGGCCGTACCTTCAGTCGCAGAGTGATCAACTTGACCAATAGCGTCAAGGAAGCACACCATAGAGTGAGACTGAATGATCAGTTTCGAGCAGACTTAAGGTGGTGGATAGCCTTTGCGGGGGTCTTCAACGGTAAGGCCAGAATTTTGTGCCCCAAGACTCCTTCTGCTGTTATTTCGTGTGACTCATCGTCTCGTGGTTTTGGGGCCTACCACTTGGGAGATTGGCTCTATGGTGTCTGGTTCTACAAGTACATACCAGCACTACCCTACTATGCTGACCATTTCTTCCCGGTCCCTACTTTTGATGATTTGTCTCATGACATCAACATTCAGGAACTTTGGCCTGTACTGATGGCCTTGGTCAGGTGGGGTCCAGTGTATAGGGACACTACCATCCTCATCTTGAGTGATAATACCCAGGTCTGCAGTATGTTGAGTTCTCGTAGGAGCCGTAATAACGTCAGCATGGACCTCCTGCGAGAATTGTTTTGGCTCGGCTTCACATACAATGTCAATATCAAATGTTCCTACATCAGGTCTGGCGATAATATTGAGGCTGATTACATTTCTCGCTTAGCATACCCCCAAGTTGCAGCAGTCTCACCTCCCTTTCCCATGTGTTGTAGGTCTGTCCCTGTTACGTCAGGAGGCCCGGAGTCTACAAGACCAAGCCCTGGCTGAGAGCTCGTACAGATCGTACAGGTCCAGGTGGAAAGACTATCATGAATTTTGTGCCTTATTTGACATTCAGCCACTTCCATGTACGCAGGAGAGTGTTTGTTTATATGTGGCGTACCTAGCCCGGAGGCTTAAGTACTCAAGCATTGAACAGTATGTAAGTGCCCTGTCATATCTCCAGCACCTGCACGGTTATACTCCAGTCAATGCTACCAATTTCATGGTCAAACGGACAATGTTAGGAGCCAAGCGTAAGCTAGGTTATTCGCCAGTGCAAGCTATGCCTTTGGAGCCTACACATCTCCTCCAATTCTACAAGCATCTGGACATGTCAGTGTCGTTTCATTTGTGTTGGTGGACGGCAGCCATTACTGCCTTTCGCGGCCTTCTACGCAAAGCACACGTAACAAGTTCCTCCCAAGCTATATGTCTCCAGGATTTATCCTTCCATGACTGGGGGCTACTCCTGACCTTGCCTCGTACAAAGACGATTCAATATGGTGAGCGGGTGCTTGAAATCCCGTTCAGTAACATACCAGGATCGCCTTTATGCGTCACCTCCTATGTTCGCCGGCTCATCGACCACACTGGGTTGGGGGCAGGTCAGGAAGTGTTTCAGTACTGGGAGCGAGGACGCTTACGGCCAATGACTTATTTAGCTTTTGCCACTGAACTCCATCGCCTGTCAGAATTGTGTGGCATTGTGGGCAAAGTATCCACCCATTCCCTCCGCAGAGGCGGAGCATCTTACCTGTCCTCGATTGGCTGGAATCTTATCGACATAAAATCCAGAGGCGATTGGCAAAGTCTCGCGGTATTATTATATCTTGTTGATAGCCTGACTCAAAAGGTGTCAAAGGACAAGGTTGCAGCCTCCTTTCTTCGTGTCTGTGTTTAGTTATGTTTTCCTTACACTAGGACAATTGTCTTGGAGGTCTTGGGCGTTAAGAGCGCCAATTGTGACAACTTAATTACTGTTTGGTTATATATCCTTAGTTAAGTATAGCGGTCATATATGGGTGTTATAATTATCTAGCCTACTAGTTATTATAATGGTATATATTGTAGCGGTTCTGCTACTCAGGTGTCTGCTACACTGGGACTCACATAGGGGGCAAGCCTGCATAGTCTCACCTAAGTCACCTGACCCCCTCCCAGGTAGCCACCACACACACAAGGAGGCCACCATATTGTTTTGGTTGGACCCCAATTTTTTTTTTTTCTTTGTGTTTTCTTAATAAATTAAGGGCGTTAAGAGCGCCAATTGTGACAACTTAATTACTGTTTGGTTATATATCCTTAGTTAAGTATAGCGGTCATATATAGTCTGTAAGCAAAAGAACTATTTTTTATTCTACGTTATATAGATACATAAAAAAAAGAAGAGGAATAGGTTTACAATAAATGAATTTAGTGTATTTGAATATGATATGAGCCCATAGAGAAAAAATGTATAGAGGCAGTAATGTTTGACTCATACCTCTAAATCAGGGTCACTCTCTTGACCCGTAAGCCTTCTGTTCTCTTGGAGGAGGGCTTTAAGATTGGTCACATCCCTCGATCAAATCTTTGAAATTTTGAAAATTGAAATAAAATACAACGATTAACCAATAACAGGCTCTACATAAAGCAGTACCTGATTGACATAGCTTGCCATCATGCACCAAAGAAGACCTAGTGACTTTTATTACAGTAATTGTTTATTTACGCTGGGGTGTGGAAAGGGGGGTCTATTTCAAACTACAGCGAGAATCCTACATCAGTTTTAAGGAAGGATTAAGTCATAATGTCAAGCACAGAAGGGGGAAGCCGGCTGCTTGAACCAAGAATACACATCGACAAGGAGGGAGAGTCAACTGGGGACTGAAGTTTTGAATGAAAAACGTCAAGACAGGCCTTTATTTTGAGATCAAAAAGACCACTTAGCCATGAGCTATCATATACGACACAAGTAATAGAGAGGACTTTAAAAATCTCACCTTAGTAGGCTTTTTCTTCCCCACTTTCGTCTTGTTTGTTCGTCCTTTTATGAACAATAAAGGAGAAAGCGGAAGTTGTGTTATGATGTCATACGGGGGATACCTGAAGGGGTTCCCTCGTTCTCCTAAGTTGAACACGCCAATTACAAAAATAATAGCTTCGTGGAGCCAACATACAGATGGTCTCCATGTGTATACGGACTGTCCGCATGTGGGGTGCCCTATGTTAAAATAAAAGGCTGCAGGTGAAATTTTGTATCCTGTGTCTAACATACGGACAGGACACGGCGACCTTTGAGAAACGGTTTTTAACAATACAATTTTTTCTCCCGCATAAGGTCCACATGTGGAGGCCGTATATGTATAAATCAATACCTATGAGGTGAAACATCCTCCTGGTATGCTTTTGAGAGCTTTAGACTAGTGAGAAGCCAGTTTTGTAGGTCAGACACGCCCCCTTTTCTCTGTTGGCCAATCAGAGTGTAGCAGGCTCCTGATGACGTAATGGGGCAATGGCGATGTAAACAACAACATTTTTACCGATTCAACATCAAAATATCGCCAATTTAACATCAAAATCGCCAATACAACATCATGATATGTTAGAACAAGTAGAATTATGACTTCTGATTGTATAATAAATATTGTATTGAACTCACCTGACTTGTGAGCCATATGACAAATACTCGCCATGTTCGTTCAATACTGGCTATGTACTAGTACTACTAGTTTAATTGTCATCTTGAGTGTTTTGAAAGTTCTAGGTGGGCTTTCTCTTGAATTTTGGATGGGCTGGCCAACATGTGATTTTGTGCTTTTACACCAGTTGGTCTCAGTATGTCATGGGAAGAAAATTTCAAACATTGCAGGATCTCGTTGGCCTTTGCAAAATGAGCTCAAACTGTGTCAGCAAATTTGATAATCCATAGCAATGAGCATTATCGATACTCAACTTGAAATTGATAACTGATGGCTACTTTTCTAGCTATTTTGTTCTAAATCCATATCCATAACCATATCCCAACTTGCTCAGTCCCACCAAGCTGAATCATATTGCAATTATTGTAACAGTGAATTTTATTTTGTGTATTTACAGCAAATAATTCAAGGGACCCATATTTATAACTGTCTGAAAAAAGTGTCCAATACTTACTATATAAACTTGGATGTATGCATACAACCGGTGATCCAGTGTTTGTTGATTAAT
Organism: Acholoe squamosa; assembly: GCA_949317995.1. NCBI lineage: Eukaryota > Metazoa > Annelida > Polychaeta > Phyllodocida > Polynoidae > Acholoe > Acholoe squamosa. Next base: position 63,842,869 of record OX439043.1, read on the forward strand.
TGATTGTATTTGTGTTAATAAAACTGATACTGCAGAGAGTCTTTGTTTTCAAAATGGAAAGGGAAAAAATTGAAAATGTATTCGATATGATGATCTCCATTGATGCATTACAGTCAATAGTGCTATTCATATCTGGGATATCTGTAGAGAGAGGAAAGGCTACACCCACGGATCGGTGATGCCACCTATCCGGTGATGCCACCTATCCGGAACCTGAGGAACACCCAGCGACTGGACTCACCCGCCACGCCAGACAGTACCCGTACATATTGTTATAATGTAATACCTCTACAGTATTATGCTGTGTTAGTGTGTGGTTGCAGCTATCCAAATAGCCTGCACTATCCAATTAGGTGCTGTTAGTGGGGGAACAACATATACTTATGGCAATCCTTGTGTTAGCAGTGTAAAAATCAATAGTGTAGGTGAAATAGTGGTTTGTATTTTGAGAGAGCTAATATCACCATCCACAGAGTGCACTACCACAGGTGCTTATAAAATCCACAGATGTGACCAACACTTACATCGCAAGGGAGAGTTATGCTAGACAATTTTGAGATAAGCTCCTGGCATAAAAGAACAATGACATATGATGTCATATACACTTACCATGCCATAAGGTACTAGATCCATGGATGTGTTGTACCATTGTTGAGTAAGTAATTATTCATCAATTGCTTTGTGGCTATACAATAAAATATGTCATGAAGGTATACATGGTTCAAAGTCCTTACTTTGTCCATAATACGGTTGATACGTCTAGAGTATAAAAATATCAAATTTAACCTATATAGCATCGAAAGTATCCTATAAAACTTTGAACACTGAAATCCACAGGTAGGAATTATGAATAATGAAACAATGCATACTACCAACTAAACACATACACACTTTGTAAATAGAATGATCACCAGGGGCACTATCCCAATACTAACATACATATGCACCCATTATAAATGCATAACCCACAACACCATAGCAACCTCCATGGTCCACAGCCTCCAGTACATATACTATGTATGTTTACACATCCGTCCTGTTTATTCCAGGACACCAGGGATGCTGAACAGTGTATCAACAACAAATACTATTTACTGCTTATAGTAATCACACACTCCATACCTTTGCCCCATTGGAGGTGGACTATGAGTCTTAAGTTGTTGTGCTGCTAGCCTCTGGGTTAGACCCTGGAGGGGTTAAAGGATCATGGAGCAGAGTCTGTATACCTGGCCTGGGAGGGTGCACTGGGTCTCTCCCAGTCCATAACTGCACTGGGGGTCTTGGTTTCTAACCAAGACCTATGTGATCCAATTAGAAGGTAGGACTCTCACTTGCAATGGAGGATAGCTTTACTGATGTGTTCTGAAGGGAAGCCACGACCTATGATGGAATGCAGCTACATCTTCAAGGTTATAAGGTAGGTATATTGGGAAAGGCTATCTATTGGGAACCTGCTAGAGTGTGCAATAAGAGAGACTGGGAGGTTTGAATGGATCCTCATCATACCTCTATCTGTTATACATGTATTCCTCTCACACTCTCCTCTCATATCTTCAATTCTATTCTCTCGTCTTATGAACACACCCACTCTTTCTCTCTCCCTTTCTTTCTCTTTCTCCTCCCCCCCCTCCCTCCCTCCCTCCCTCCTTCCCTCTCTCTCTCTCTCTCTCTCTCTCTCTCTCTCTCTCTCTCTCTCTCTCTCTCTCTCTCTCTCTCTCTCTCCCTCTCTTTATCGCTCTGTCTCATGCTACGGGTTCTTTTGATGATCAATATCTGATTAAAACAAACTCACTTCCTCATGGTTCTTTCTGCCATTCAATTTATTGACTTTATCCATTAATCTTTTATATCCCTAAAGGTGCCCCACCACCCATGGCTGTTAACTATTATCATTGGTGTTTCTCTCATCATGTCTCATAAATACTATTAGAAGCTAATAATATACGCCGAAACCTTTGAGTGCTGAGGTGTGCGTGTATCATCATACTTCACTATGAGGCGGGCTGCTGAGTAATCTACCATTAAGGAATGTATCAATAATGTATCAACCCAGGAATGACGCAGGAATTAAACTCCGCTGAGTTACTCGCCAGGGCCACATTTTAATGCATCATGGTGACAATCAGCCATGAGGCACTATGTGGCCTTTGGCGGGTTAGCCCTTAAATGGCCGTTGATGCATTAACAAATCATGCGAATTGTTCGTCATGATGCATAAATGCCACCTTGGCGAGTAACCTGCCAGCATTGTATCCAAGCATTATGCTGACACTATGGGGTTTACTACTCTAATGAAGTACTGGCGGGCAGTCTCGCCAGCACTTCATTGGTGCATCATGACGACCAATGAGTATGATGCACTTCTGCATTAGCTGCCCTTAAACAGCTGTTAAAGGGTTAAGTGATACTAGTTGCTTCATAGAGCTCCATCTGTCTTCTGTATAACAGTATCGATCCCTTACACCCAGTCTGAGTGGGTTAATGATTTATTTACCAACACTCCACTACCCTCGGCTGCCGCATTGGCTCCAAATCTGTCTTTCCACAGCAGCACATAATGGTGTTTGCTATCATTTAGTCTCTGTTTCCAGCACAGAATTGGCATAACGTACACCTAACTTGCTGCATATGAACAAAGGTATATTGATTGAAGCAATCAAATAGACATGAGCATTGCTAGGACCTTTGCCAGGGGAAATGCCAATATTGTACAATGCTAATAATGCACTAGACAAAAGATGGTCATTTAGTTATATGTTTAAGCATTCCATTACAAATGAAGCACTTTCAAGTCAAAGGGAAAAAATAAAATGTTATCGACTTAGAACTGTTGTTTGCCTTCATTTAACAATCTAATTGAAAAAACGGAAAAGAACAAGAAAAAAACCACACACGTCTGTATGTTGCTTTGCTATTTCATAAAGGTGGATTAGATTTGTATGATCAGATACAGTATAATGTCAAATGCTCCCATGAGTAGCTTGTATCTAATGGTCAGTACTATGCAGTCAGAACATTGATGCATTTGATGCATTTGACTAATTGTGATATCATGCAGTGCACAAGATAGGTCCTGGTTCTCTATAATAGCTGATTTGCTATTAAGGAGGCCACAGTCTTTCTATGCAATATAAAATGTACCAAAACAAGTCATCATGAAAATAGGGTGGTCTTTCCTTTAAGTACATATCACGCTGAACATAAACAATAATATACCTGGGCCCTGGGCCCTGTCTTTCCTTATCTTACGGACAGATACGGACGTCCGTATGTCACATACGGACCTCCCTATGTTGGTAAATCAAATACGGCTAGGGAGGTACCAGGTGGTAGCCTAAAAGTGACATATGGACGTCCGTATGTGACAGACGGGTGTCCATATGTGACATATGGACGTCTGTATGTGTGGTCCATATCTGATATTATTTTGTAATCAGGGCTGTGTGTAACTCTACATATAGAGGTGATTACTAATATGACTTAATGACTTATGGCTTTATTTACCAGGCTTATATATATATATATATATATATATATATATATATATATATATATATATATATATATACACTATGTTCACAATGCTATTGCAAGCAGTATCCTGCAGGACATTTCAATATGACATCTATAGCTATCATTTTGAAATGCCCTCCTGATGCAACCTGAATGGCAATAAAGCCGCATTTTGTATATCAAACCTTTTATATCACATCACATTTAAGTGCGTGTGACTCAATCAAGAGTAATGGCAGTGCGGGTGGAACAAGAAACATTATAACGCAATTTGCACTCATGCCAAATGATATAATTTAAGTTCATTAACACAAAGGGCAGTGAAAGCTCAAGACCAGTCCTTGACTGCTTTAGTAGGTTTCCAATGTGTTGGGTATAAAACAGTATGGCAAAGTGACTTAAGTTTTAGGCCCACAGTAAGTGACATTTGACTCTCATAATGTGCAGCCTTCATTAATTAGTCTATCTCTGTTCTTCCAGGGAATATCAGCTATGCTACCCCGACAAGAGCACATCATAAAATCGAGGGGCATGAGAGCGCCCCTTTCTTGGACCCAAGCAGACAGTCTGATAAATACAATACTGTAATTAGTACATCTACATCCCAGTTCAAAGTTACAACAATGGGGTGTGGGAGCAGTGTAGGTTTCGCTTATGCAAAAGAGCCAAGACAATCAGGAAGTTCCCACCGTTACTCAACCAATAGGAATAGTCCTGAGACCCTATCTACGGACCTCGATGTCACTCATAACAGTATCGATGATTGGTCGATCTCAAATAGTGACGTCACAGACCAAGGAGAGTCTCACAAACCTTGTGACGTTATATCTGAGGGCAGTGACGTCACAAGTGGGGATTCCCAATCTCTCCAGTGCTCATTGGACAGTTCAACTAACAGTGGTTCAGGATGGAGGCAGGGAACAGACAGTCTTAGAGGTTTTAAAGGGAGAAGCCGGCCTAGGAGGGCATCAAGAAAGATAGCACCTGTGATGCCAAAGGAGGAACCTTCAGAATCAGACACTGATATCGGCATAACTGCTGGTATCAGAAGGGTCAGCAAAGGACTTTTTGCTGATAGGATTGCAGCTCCCAAGACATTTGCAGCCTTGGGGTTCACTCAGAATTTCGGCAGACCTGCATGGGGCTCTGGTCCCAAGGCTGAGGAAGAGGATGAAGGACATGACACGAACATACTCCAGAAGGCAGTAGGAATTGAAGTAGTTAGAGCTAGCAGCAATGAAAACCTAAATGCTGATGACACATCTTCAGATGACTCTAAAGTTACGGTAAAGGGTAAGCTTGGCAGGACCTCGTCTTCTCAGGGAGTTATCAATGTCCACTTCCCCAAGAGGGAGTCACCACGCATGGAGGATACTGGGGATGGGATACCCCGACTGGTGAGCCATCTAGTGAGTACAGAGAGAACTGTGTACCCCAGGGACTTCTTCTGGTGGCACTTCAAGAAGAACCTTCTGGGCAGCTACAGAAAGGTTTGTGTGGTGGACGAACACGTGCTGCAAGTAAGCCAACCATTACACTCTCAGCACAATTTGCTTTCTCTTTTTTTAACCATTTACTAGTGGCTTCGCCACTAGTGTTTGGGGCAGTAGCAACATGATATAAAATAGATATTTGTAGGCCTACTGTAGGGTATGCCCTCCCTCCCTTTCCGTGCCCCCACCCCTAACCCTTTGGTCCCTGCTATATATATATATATATATATATATATATATATATATATATATATATATATATATATATATATATATATATATATAAAGCGCAGTGTCTGAAATCCATGGATTCCCGCAGCAGGGACACAGATCTGCCAGGTCAGTGTAACACCCTACTCCTGTGACCCATCCGAACGTAGCATCTCTCTGCTTTGGGGGTCTATAGCTCGATGCAGCAAGTTGGGAACCTGAGTGTTTTCCAGTTTTGGAGGCAGCTGTGCATGTAAAATGCCTTCATTCGAGGGACATTTTTGTATATGCTGCAGAAGACAAGTCTTGTGTATGATTCTATCTCAAAAATCATAACAAAATATGCAAATAGAATCATTTGCTATGCATTATTCCCTCATAATACATGTCAGACTAGACAAAATGCCCTCTGTAGGTCCCATATGGGCTGGAAAAGCTCCATGCTCATAAATGCCTTCATCATTTTCAAGATAAGAATATCTGAAGACCTGAACAATGTGAACAGGTCCATGGTGCAAAACCCTTTTGTTTCTATTAAATTCCATCATCAATTGTTGTTTTGACCTGATGACCTATTGAAAACCATATTGAAATGCTATTAGAACCCCATATTAGGCATGTGAGGCCTATTATAATGCACTGTTGAGCTATTTAGCTGTAAATAGCAACAAAGGCGTTGTCGGCACCAAAGACTGGAATCATAAGATGTGGCTAATTCTTCTCACACATATTGTATCACTTAGATATTTCACATGCCTTTAGAGATAATCAAGTAGACCATAAAAATGGATAATTCTGGTATCAGTGCGTGATCACGCATCCATATATGGTGATCTATGTGGTCCCACATCAAAAACCAAGCAGAAATTTTGCTGAAAATCACAGTTTTTGCAAACTAACAAAAATCACATGTCTCCCATAGTGTTATAAGCCACCATAGAGGTAGGGGAAAAAAGCATACTCATTTATAAACTTGATGGGTCAGTATTATGCACTATCTATCAAAAACTGATGGTTAGAATATTTTTTCACAAAATATATAGGGTCAAACTTTGAAAAACAGCAATTTTTTTAAACTAATGATTTTTAAATTTATAATTTGTACTTCCGTGGTAAACTGTGCACTATATTATTGTAATACCATCTACCCTGGCCTGAAAGCAATAAGTTTCATCTTTCATTTGCTGCAAATATTGTGTAAATCGGATAATTTTTGGCTAAACTACAGCATTTCTTAGCGAAAATTCAGGAAAAACTAAGTTCTAGGTTCCCAACTTGCTGCATCGAGCTATAGATGGGGGGGGTCCCCATGTCACATGTCAATTTTAAGAAAAGGTCATGTCATATGTCACTAAATTTCTAATTCCCCATGTCCTTGTCACTAGTCTCCATGTCACATGTCGATTTAAAGAGAAGGCCATGTCCCATGTCACTAATTTTTTACTTCCCCATGTCCCTGTCACTAAGCTCCATGTCACATGTCAATTTTAAGGAAAGGCTATTTCACACTGTCAATTTTAAGGAAAGGCCATTTCACACTGTCGATTTTAAGGAAAGGCCATTTCACACTGTCGATTTTAAGGGTCTAGACCCATTGCTTTGCTACCGTCAGGCACGTACTGACTATGTTATGATGCGCCAATGCAGCACTGATGAGTGTATTGTCAGTACTGCATTGATGCATAAGACATACACCCTCTTGGAGTATCGTGGGGGTAGCAAAACTCTAAGATGGGTTGCATTAGTGTACCTTGTAATAAATGCGCTCTTTCATTACAGGTTCAGGCTGACTCTTTTTCCGACATCCCAAGCTTTTTGTCTGAACTTATCCAGAAGTCCGAAAGTGAAACCGAACGGTTCCGCGCCATCTTCCGATGGGTGGCTGCAAACATTGCATATAAAAGAGATGCTGAATGTGACTTTATTAACAGTCAAATACCAGAGTCACAAAGAGCAGCTGCCATATTGGAATGTGGTTATGGCAATTGTCAGGGCTTCTCTATGCTGCTCAAATACTTGCTGAAGTAAGTACAGGCTGAAGGACTGAAGAGTAAATCTAGAGGTCATTTTATGAAATTAGTTAGCCATGTTCCACTCATCATTATTGTGAAGGTTTTTCTTCAAATGCATAATTATGTGATTTATTTCGGGCTTCCCTAGCCCACTTAAAAGGGTCTATATCTCCTCTTTCCTATCCCCTCGGATGTGTGTGGTGCACATATGCGCGGGCACCGACACATTCCTCTGTGAAATTGTGTAATGTCGTTCTTGCCATGAATATGACCTTAGCTGTCGAAATGGCGTTAAACATCTATTACTCACTCACTCATGTGATTTATTTGAACAATTATCTGGATGCTTTGATCATAGTATGCCTCAGCAGAGTATTAATCAGCACATCATGGAATATCTGAAGCACAGATTGAGAAATCAATCTTCTGTTTAAGGAGGTTTAGTCAATAATGATTCTCACTGATTTGCTCCTCACTTTCAAAATTAATAAGAAAAATAACATGTTTTCAGTGAATGTCACTTGGATTGTGAAGTGGTGGAAGGAATTGCCCGGGGTGCATCTTACCTTCCAGGATGTGACGTCGCGACCTTGGCGTCACCAGAGGGTTCATTCAGACATTGCTGGAACAGGGTCAAAGTGAATGGCTGCTGGTTTCTGTGTGACCCTACATGGGCCTGTGAACTGGGTAAGTGTCTTTGCAAAGTTAGGCTGAAGTAAAATATTTTGTTTTGAATATATGAAAAATTAAAGTGTCCAGAACATGAATTATGAAAAATGAGGATTTAATTAGCTGTAAACCACCTTTCTCAAACTGCATTATGCAAATGGCAGATTTTGCAGTCAATGAAGTAAGATTTTCCTTTCTTCCCTGAAAAATAGATAAGCTGAAAATTGAAATAAGGAAACAAGAACTTATTTCCAGGCAGAACAGCTTAATGTATCATAATTCAAATTTACTATAGAATAATACTATAAGCCTTGCTTACTTGAATATCAATCATTATTCATGATGATGACTTTATTTACACTTCACCCAAAGAAATTTATGAGGACGAGCTTATAAAGAAGCCGACTGGGTTCCGTGAAGTCTGGTTCCTTACTGACCCTGAGATCTTCATATGTACACATATACCACTCAAATTCCTTCCATCGGGGAAGGTTGTCGCTGACGAAGATGAGCAAATTTTATATGACTCAGTGAGTGACCTTGAGGAGTGGAACGCCAGTGTCTGGATAACATGTAGTGGAGAGGAGTGGGGTATGAAGCATATTTCCCACCCACTTGCAGTGATTCATTCTGAAGAAAATAAGATTCAGATAACTTTCTCTTGTCCACATGTGATGGACTTCACCCATACACTTGTTCACCTTGAGACAGGTGAGCGCTTCTATGGTTATGTGATGATATATATGGCCCGCAGCTTATCTGATGTTGTCAAAGCTGATGTGAGGTTACCAAGACAAGGAACATATCTGTTTCGAATACAGGCAAAACCACCTTTTGAGATAAACCATGTTACCCCAGGAACAGATGACACAGACATTGTTTTCACCTATAAGGTAATCACCTCAGGTTCTGATTTCCAAGTGGCCTTTGCTGAAGGCGATCTTTCATGGGGGATTACACCACCCTTTGTGAACACAGGCTGTGATGTTGTGAACTACAAGGGGGCCAACTTGGAAGTAGAAAGTGGGACAGGCATGGTGGTAATTAAGGTACCTACCCATGACATATTCCCACATATGATTTGCTTTAGCGCTGTAGAAAAGCCCAATGTAAATCTGGACAGATGGGTCTGTGCTGATCGGTCTGGGCGCCTGGTGAAAGTCCATTTTACTCTACCAAACCCGGGTGAGTATGTTCTCACCTTTTGGGTAAAATCAACTGAGGATGAAGAAACCTTTGATGTCTCAATCAGCTTTTTTATCCATTCAGCTGAAGCTGGGTATCCTGAGGATTCCTATCCCCCATTTAGTCTGATATGGGGATTGCAGGAACCAGTGGTTTCCCTTGGAATTAGAGTCCTTGGCCTGAAGTCATCCATTATCACAGCCAAAGATGGCTACTGCAAAATTTCCATTGAACTTACAAAGAAGGTCTATGTCTCTCACCGATTGGACAATACAGAGTCGAAAAACTGGAGACGCTTTGTTTATGCAGAGCAAGATGGACAGCACATCCATTACCACCTGCAGATACCAGTAGACGGACGATTCAAATTCCAAATATCAGGCACTGAAGACATTGACAAGTCACATCAGATTGCTGTTGTGCTTCTTATTGAGAACCCTGATGGCTACAAAGGACCTTTATACCCTGACCATGAGAATTGTCCATGGGGTGCAAGAGATGCTCTTTCCAAGTGTGGCCTTAGTGTATCTCAAGGCGATTGCTCATCAATCGAGGTTCTTGACGGTGAAATGAAAATGCAGATTACACTACCTCGGCTCGACTTTCCTTTGAGGATATTCTTGACACATGTGAATAAACCTGATGAAGAGCTCAAGAAGTGCCTTGTTTCCTACCGAGCTAAAGACCCGAAGCAGATCACCGTATTGGTGCGACTTGGCATCGAAGGGCTGTTTTCTCTGAGACTATATAAAGCTGATGAAGGAACACCTCTTGCAAGTTATCTCCTTTTTGTCCACCCACCTTGTCAGGAACTACAATATAACTTTGAAAGCTATCCAGGAATATATGGTCCAACATTGACTTTCTACCAGCATGGTATGGTGTCATACTCTCCCACAAGCTCGTTTATACAAACTGATGAAACTTCAGTCTGCCAAATTCCAGTTGGCGTGCCAACATCTGTTGAACTCCTGCTCATTGTCTACCAAGATGGAAGTGAAGTTACAGGACATTTGTTTGCAGAGAGACAAAACCAGAAGGTCTTGATGCATTTTCAAGGAAGCCGTCAAGGTTTTTACCAGTTGCGCGGGTATATCAAGACCGGTAGAAAGCAGCATGATCTAGTTTTTGTGTACCTCATAGAAAACATAGCTGAGTCTAACTCATTCAACCCCTACCCTGACTGCCATGGAATCTGGGGGCTAAACAGTGAAGCACTGAAACATGGCATTGATGTGGACTTGGGAGTGGAGACAGTGTTGCAGAATTCGACTGGGCTCACAAGTATCAACCTAACCCATACTGATGATGTCACCCTTAAGGCATGGATCAAGCCTACTGTGTCATTATCCGCTGATAGAGCAGCTAAGAGTGTCCTTGTTGAGAAACATGCTGAAAGAAGTGTTGTCAAAGTCACTGTGCCAGCCATCGGTTACTTCCAACTACTGATCACTGCAACTTTTGAAGGCAGACTGAAAAACCAGACGATTGGATCATTTCTGGTCAATTCACAAACAGATTCTGGAACAAAATATAGCCTCCCGTCATTTAGCAACTTGAGTATTGGATGTGAATTATTCAAACCAATTGTGAACCCGTTGGCAGTCAATACTGAGTATTACTTCAAGGTTAAGGTCCCAGGAGCCATTAAAGTTAAACTGTGGGACAATGAAAGTGAGTGGCGAGGAGAATTGAGTTTCTTAGGTGGAGAAATATTTGCTGGGGAAATCAATGTGGAAGACAGGAAGGATCTGTGGGTGACTGCAAAATTCCCAAAAGGTGACAAGCGGGGCGAAGGAGGCTGCTATCGGAACTTGCTGATGTTTGAAGTTAGATGATTTACTTTGTGATAGGAAAGGCAGTCTGTTGAATGTCCTTCCAGAGATCAAACATGTGCAATGGCTGTGGATTCTTGTCACCAGTGAAATCACTATTAAATGAAATCACCTATAATGATATTCTAAATATCAGCCATCATTCATCTCCAGTCAATGCAGAAAATGACACCGACTCATCACATCGTGATAGTGCTTCCATGCACTATCACGTAAAATTACCAATACTCACTAAATTGAAGCCTTTTGTCATATTGATATCTTTATTGATTTATGATTTAATCAAATTGTATGGTCACTTATACATTCTTTTACATCTATATTAGATTTACCTTTTGAATAGTTTGTATATTCAGCACCAATGAAATAGCAATTGGCATACCCTACACCCCCACATCTTGGATGTCCAATCAACATCATCAGATATAATGATCTGCATTTTTTTATATTAAGGGACAGTTATATTTAATAGAGCCCTTAAAATATCATGCATTACATATTCATATATACAATGTCAATTTCATTAAGATGCTCCTCTGGGGGTGGAGGTGTAAAAGAACCCTTTGGTCTAGAGTCCACTAATGCAAGACAAATTGCTGTAAAACACACAACAAGTGCTTGCCCCCCTGTTATGTTGGATGCTTACATAAAGAAATATCTCCACCATCCTCTTTGTGCTACTTGGTGTAGAGATCAGAGTATATACTGATAACATATTTGTTCAAAATGCAGGATACAGCCACATAATTATAATCTCATATCAGATCAAAAGTGTGTTTCAGTGATGCATGATGGTCTGAAAATAATATTTTAAACACCCCTGTGTGGTATAGTTGTATGGATTGTCATAGTATACTTTGGCCAATCCTGACCAAAAGTATGATTATGATGGTGCTGGAGGAGTTGGATGAAAAAAATGCAAAATCTGCAACCCTGGAACACACTTTTACCTTTTCGGATTTGTTCTTGCAACATAATATAACAATTGAAGAATGCTAAATATACATTAAGAAGCGATGGAGTACATATAAAATCTACATGTTGAGCTCTACAGCTGTAAAAGGTTGCCAAACTTGTTACATATAGGGAACATCCCTTTGCTTTTTTTAAACTTTTATTGTGAATTTCACCTTCAGATTTACAACAGAATGTGATATACTATGAATAATACTAGTTATATTGGATATAGAATATAATGTGAAGTAATCTCAACTACACATAAATTCATTATTCCAATCAATCAGAACATTTCCATAAGCTCTCTGATATTTCAACATGAAAAGCATTCAAGCCATATAATTCATATCTATATATTGACCTCCAGGTGAAAAGTAAATACATTTCGAAGTAGGCAATTATAACTTACCAACAGAATCTCATAAGATCATGAATCAGCAATACAACATATGTTGGCTAAAAAGGCCTCAAAACATTTCACATCATCACCACTTATTGTTTTAATAGCCCATATTAAATAGATAAGAAATGAAAGGTGTTGCAATCTTTGGGCTGATACCAGGAACCTATTGGACTGCACCCTGGAAAATGTCTGATGAAGCGAATGTACATGAATCTAATGACCATCACATCATATTACACCACAATGCATCTATAATATTGCATTCATACTTCCACTGCCAACACTTTGGAAATGCTATATAATGATTGTAGTGAAATGTCATTCAAACTGTGTTTGCATAGTAAATGCAAATTAAACACATTTAATTGACACTTAAAATCGATGTAAATGCTAGTATGAATGCAATAAGGGAGGAAATTGGAAGGCAGAACGTCCAAAGCTGCTAGTCATTTTCGTCAGTTGGCCTAACCCTCCGTGGGTCTATGAGGCATATGGCTGCCGTCCCCAATGGCGCAGTTGGTGACCTTGACATTGTAACCATTGTAGTCAAGGTCACACGTGGCAGCGTTATTGGTGTAGTCCAACTCTGCCACTTTGATCTGTGGATTTATATGTACCTGGAAAACAAATAATGTTGCCTTAACTTTACCAGCTAATTTGCAGGGTAGGCTATATATTATGTGGATCATTTTTTTGTTATATATACGTATGAATGTAGCCTGTGTCAGATACTCTCCTGCCCGGGAGGCATTTCTCAAGATGGTATGACTAGACTCCTTCAAAGCATAGTGGGATCACGTACTCTGATTGATGCCCTACCAACCCCAACTACCCTACCAACCACTATGTAATTTCTACATTAAGTACTGATCGTACAGAGTAGTGGTAGTGCATAATCTAATATACGATCAGCAACACTTCGTCTGAGGGTTTCAAATCGTACTGGATCTGTGCAGCCGTGCCATCTTGAGAAATATCCCCCAGGGCTCCATTCAATCATCCTGTTGGTCCTACATTATTCACCCCGCAACCATTAAAGGACTGAAATAGCCGACGTTTCAATATATTATTATGAAGCGCAGTGGTAATAATTTCATAATACATCAGAGGTTTCAAGTGCCTAGTTGGTCAATATAATAAAGGCCGCCTGATCAGATGCATTCTATTCAGGCCAAATAAAAAAAGGTTTGTTTCCAGTAATCCGACCGACCCTATCAAGACAGGGCCAACCCTACAGTTTTTCTTAATTTTGAGAATTTTAAGGAATTCTTGAGAATTCTTTCATTTTTTTTAACAATTTTTCATCACTTTCCCTTAAATATAATCTTTGAGTGTACAGTTAATAGGTTTCATTAGACATATCTTTGCATGTTTTTCACATATCTCATACGTTTTTCTGTGTTCTTACCATGAAATCAAAGATTCAGATAGACTCTACCCATACATTTCTATACAAAATTAAGATAAATTTTGAGTCATGTTACTGGAAACAAATGAAATCTTTTTTTTTTTTTTTGGCCTGAGGTTGAATTATTGATGTGCTTGCTCTTGGTTCTGTTTAACCTCAAGATTCAATGAAGTACACTGTAAGAAATAACTGTTAAATCTACCACTAGTAGCAGGAATCCTCATAAAAGTTATGGTCTTGAAGAAGTTACAGGTAAGAAAGTGAATGATTTCCCTGTAATATATTGTAATGTATCACTCACCCTGAATATATACTTTCCTATTTTGACGTCAGTTATGTCAATCCATTGACAATCAATGTTATGGAGATAGGTATCTGCACAGCCGGCTGATATTCCTGAAGGATGAGAAGTATATACAATGTATTATACTGTCTTATAAATATCAGTGGATATCCAGTATAACGATGCCACCTAGAGTCAAACTACTAAAGCAACATACCCATGACTGAACATGACAGTGGAGTACCTGGGTGTAGCCCCAGTTCCCCCAGTTGGCAAACCTTCGCAGAACTCATGACTATGTCTGGTCATCCTCTCTAAGCTAAGCTTTATCCCTTTTGTGCCCAGAATTATTTTGAGGAAGCTGATTTATTCAACACATTTGACATAGCAGAGGCTATTACCTATATCATGTCCACATTTAAGTATTTATGCATTGTAACCAAGAGGACAGTTACATAGCTTTCAGAAAATGTAATATTATAAAGCATATATTTGAATTTTATTTGAGTCAGTAGGGAAGATTAAGGTTTTTGAAGTTGAAATTAGCTGATTTGGATGAACATGCCCAGAAAATCTCTTTTTTCTTAAATTTTATATTTTGGTGGGGAATAGGCTATATTCAACTCATAAAGCATTATTTTAGCATTTCAAAGAAGGCCAAATTGATTGGAATTGATTGGATTCCTTGGAGAAAATCACATGGAAATTATTTCCTTGATATTTTTGGTATCTTTATCAATATTTTTGTGGATTTAGTGAATTTTCTCTATTTTCCCTGTATTTTCATGGCTAGAGCGCACACTTTTCATTTATTTTAAGCCTATTTTCAATCCATTATTTTCTGCAATAGCTTTTATTACATCCCTAATGCACCATAACATATTTGGTATCATTGGAAAGCTCTTGACATAACGCTACTTTTGATATTAAAATTATCATAATCCGATCAATATTACACCCATGGTGGTATGTTGAACATAGATACATGCTTGAGAGCGCACTTTTGCTAATCTGGGCACGTAAGGGTTATGAACCAAGAACAGCATCTCCCAGGTCAGTTATCCGCATAATAATCATGTTTTACAGTTTTTGGAAGATATCTGAGTGAAATTCAATAAGTGAAGAAAGTTGGGTTATGCCAATTCAAAGTGTTCTAAATTAAATAATGAACACCATAAAAAATATTTAGTATTGCCTCACCTTGGTCACTATAGCCGGTACACTCATACCGTTTTGGTTTACCGGGCAGACACTCTACATCCTCCAAACAGAAGGAGGCCTTGTGCCCCTCAGCTACCCGGTTATGGTTCATGTCGAGTAAATCATAGACAGCAAACACTTCCATACTGTGGTAGTGCCTGTAAAATAACACAGTATATAGCAGGTCATAGACAGCAAACACTCCCATACTGTGGTAATGCCTGTAAAATAACACAGTATATAGCAGGTCATAGACAGCAAACACTTCCAGACTGTGGTAATGCCTGTAAAATAACACAGTATATAGCAGGTCATAGACAGCAAACACCTCTATACTGTGGTAGTGCCTGTAAAATAACACAATATATAGCAGGTCATAGACAGCAAACACCTCAATACTGTGGTAATGCCTGTAAGATAACACAATATATAGCCGGTCATAGACAGCAAACACTCCCATACTGTGGTAATGCCTGTAAAATAACACAGTATATAGCAGGTCATAGACAGCAAACACCTCCATACTGTGGTAATGCCTGTAAAATAACACAATATATAGCAGGTCATAGACAGCAAACACTTCCAGGCTGTGGTAATGCCTGTAAAATAACACAATATATAGCAGGTCATAGACAGCAAACACTCCCATACTGTGGTAATGCCTGTAAAATAACACAGTTTATAGCAGGTCATAGACAGCAAACACCTCCATACTGTGGTAATGCCTGTAAAATAACACAGTATATAGCAGGTCATAGACAGCAAACACTCCCATACTGTGGTAATGCCTGTAAAATAACACAATATATGTGGCCCAACGGGGGAGAACGTGCCTCCGGGGGGATTTTTAGTACTGGTTTTGGCCACCAGGGGGTAGTATATGGGTAAAACACTGACAAATATGCTAAAAATAGCTTTAGACCATTTTTTTATAAGGAATCCAGTGGTATGCTTAAAATCATTCCATCTCCACTGAAAATGTTCCATTAATGTTGGTTGCCATGGAAACATAGGATATTGGTAGATAAGGCTATTTCTGGTTGCCATGGAAACCACTCCCCTATTCCAATTAGGAATTTTTGCCCAATTTCTTTTTTAAAATCCCTCAGGAACCCAGAACCGAAAACAGAGCTAAAAAATTCCCTCTAGAACCAATTTTATGACAAAAACATCACATTCCTTTGGTTATTTTTCACAAAACTGTATTTTTTGCATTATTAGTGTTTATGTTAGGATATAATGCATTTAGAGCTTATTTCCCATTTTCAGTTATACACACCAACCTATGTTTGACAAGCAATTACAGCAAAACTACTGGGGATATTTTAGCTCAAGATATCTCATTTTAAAGCCCATGACGTAAACCTTAAAAAGCCATTTCCCCCCAGGAGGCATGTTTTCCCTCACCTGGCCACATATAGAAGGTCATAGACAGCAAACACTCCCATACTGTGGTAATGCCTGTAAAATAACACAGTATATAGCAGGTCATAGACAGCAAACACTTCCAGGCTGTGGTAATGCCTGTAAAATAACACAATATATAGCCGGTCATAGACAGCAAACACCTCCATACTGTGGTAGTGCCTGTAAAATAACACAATATATAGCAGGTCATAGACAGCAAACACCTCCATACTATGGTAGTGCCTGTAAAATAACACAGTATAATATACAGTAGGTCATGTATAGCAAACACTGTTATACTGTGATAATACTTGTAAAATAACCCAATTTAAGAAAAGTCAGATATAGCAAAACTCCAACACTGCGGTCATGTCTGCAAAAAGAATGTTCATTGGATCATAGCAATCATATCCATACTGCAAAGTCTGACTGAAATGTATACATAGATTACATACATAACGCTAGGTATAAATGCCAGCTACCTTGTACTGATATTTTTCCAAATAAACCACTTTAAAAATAACAATAAGAAGGGCTCTCACCCACCGGTGAAAGAACCAGGGTGATGATTTACTAAGAACAATAGTAGGTCCTATATTAAGGACTAACCTTATTTAATCAGGCCAACAGCAGGATAGCCAATAGCTTAATCAAACAAAATCATTTAACAGGACGCAGTTGGTTTGTGTGATCGGTGCATGGGTCTCCTGGTGATGGGGATTTTGGCTTCTTTGTGTACAAAGAAGGTATCAACAATATTGTATTTCTTTAACTATATTTATTTTTTTTTACAAACGACACTTTTCGCTCTAAGTAAAATATCAGCAGATCTGTTGATATCCCTGTCATATGTTCAACATAAGGGGTCTTAAGCCATTCCGAAATTTACTTTGTCTCTATTAAAGATAATAGCTAATACATTTACTTACATATGACACATGTGCCATTCCCAGTTCTCTTTGGGTATAAAGGGCCGGAAGTCGGCGGTCCCGTAGTTCCAAGTACTGGATGAGAATCGCAATAAGCGACGTCTCTGGTTGCTCCAGTCTGAAAACGATACAAGATTGTATTGGCAATTTTCCGTGTGTTTTTTTTTTTTTGTTGTTGTTTTCTTTTAGGGAGGGGGCGCTAGACATATCTAGGCCCCTTTACTTTGGTATTTTGGTGACTTTAAGATCTGATTTGAGGCTCAGTCCCCTATTTTCCCTATCCCATCTTTGGTATATCTTGGCTGTACATGTATTATCTTTGTTACAACTTGATGGCCAATAAAAGCTTCAGACGTCGTCCTTTTTACCTGTATCCAAGAGTTTATTTGCCCCTTTACCCCCCAGATTTGGCCTAAAATAGACTCTTCCATATTGAATCCTATATCCGCCACTGTAAAAGGTTATATGTTGAGGCAGCCTGTATGTAATCCAATATATATATATATATATATATATATATATATATATATATATATATATATATATATATATATATATACCTACTTCTGAACTTCTTCTGAATAACATAGGCTGAGGAAGCAGCACACCCCTCCTCCATGGCGCACTGCAGGTAACTCATGGGTAGGTCCTGCAGGTAGGTATCGGTCTCCAGTAGGGTGTTGTTGGGCACAAGGTCAGGTAACACTAAAATGTACAAATATTATGTTATTTAGAGTTGTTAGGCAGCACTGAAATATACACTGTGGTATTTTAGACTGATCAGGTAGCACTGAAATGTATAAATGTGGTATTCAAACTGGTCAGACAGCACTGGAATGTACAATATGGTATTTTAGACTGATCAGGTAGCACTCAAGTGTATAAATGTGGTATTTAGACTGGCCAGGCAGCACTAGAATGCACAACTATGATAGAATGGGCCCACAATAGCACTCAAATACACAACAGTGGCATTCAGACAGATCAGGCAGCACTATAATGTACACATTCTAATGGCATATAGATTGATCTACTACTGTAGCACTAAAATGTGCAAATATGTCTTGAGGTATAGAAATAAGTAAGGACGGCAGCAATTTACATGTGCCATAAATCATAATGTGGAAATTGATGAAACAATTTTGTAATATAGCTCAAGGGCTAATGAGAATGCCTAGTGTGAAGCAATTGATTTGTTCATTTAGTGACCATTCATTTCATAGATTGATTTCAGAGCTATTTTGATGGCGCCATGATGGAGTGAACACGGAGGAGATTCACCCCTGTGCAGAGTCTCCCTCCGTGTAACTATAGGCTAGATACTTCAAAAAGAAATTAATAGACACAAGTACACGGTAAAGTGTCAATACAACAAGTTTGAGTGAGTATATTGCTGATCCAAATGAGGTCATTGTCAGAGTTTGGAACAGAAATGTTCAAGTGAAGAAACTGGGGATGGAGACACTATAAATTGATAGTATAAAACGCATCTCTGTGTTCATTTGTTACTTGTGCAGAAAATCCGCCAAACGATCACCTTTTGATAAAGGGTTTGAGGCTACTTTGATTATGTCACAGTGGAGAGTGGGGCCGTGCAGAATGAGCTTCAGTTTCTGCATGCCCCTGTGAAGAATGGCTCTTGATATACAAATCTATAGTAAGGTCTGTTCTTGACATGAAATAAATAGGCATTACTTACAGAATGTGCACACGACACCAGCAATGAACTGTGCCTCCGGGCATGTGACGTCACCGACATGTTCATGGTAACAATCTGAGAGGGAATCCTCCAGGCCGTCACAGCGAATACCCGCAACGATCTTAGGTTTGTTCAGCCCTCCAAAGTAAGTACCCTGTTAAACCATAGAGATGGAATAGCCCCTGGTTAAACAATGGTTAGTTAAAATAGCTTTGTTTTCCCCCTACAGATATTATCATTGGCATATATTTGGAACTCTATGTAAAGACTGTATTCAAAGGGACTCGACCCTTGTCACACATATAAGGAATTGATATTCTGATAGGAGTTGATTTATGATACTCATGGATAAACTCTTTCATGGTAATATCTTGCGCTGATCTTACATGGTACTATTTTATATTTTAATCCTAAATGGCAATATCTTGCATTCTAGGGACGACTTTGAATGGAAATATTAAAACTCATATGCAGATTCCGATATACACTAAGGTATAAAAGGTCTTTAAGGAGGAAGACTTACCTTGGCGGCCATCTTAGCATACCCTAGCCCCGCCTGGTGGCAGGCTACCCGGGCCTCCAGTAGCCCCCAGTGGTCAGAACAGATGAGGCCCCACACACCTCCTATATGGACCTCCACCCGGCCCTCTGTGTGGTCTCTGCCCTCCACCACACGTATGTCATAAGGCTGTAGGCGAGGGACAAGATAGAAAGGGTAGATTTGTATAATGTATTGCAAGTGGGGGACATTTCACACAAAAAAAAAATGAATTAATACCAATGTGTAATGCCTTCCTGTATCATACAATGTGTTTTGAAAGAGGAGGAAGATACTATACTAACATTGGCATATCAGACAGGCATTGCACATTTAAAATTGGACAATTGATATCATTTATTGTAAAAGATGTCGCAGGAGTCTGACGGCTGTTATTCACTAACTAGGCTAAAAAAAAGGTTTGTTTTTGGTAACCCGACCGACCTCAGCTCAAAGGGGCCGACCTTAGATTTTTTCTCCAATTTCTTTCTAATTTGTCCAGATTTTTTGACCAATTTTTGACCATTTCTGATTTTGTTTTCAAGATTCAAGATTCTATTCCAAAATGGTTATTTGACATTTTTGTACACATTTCCCCATCGTTTCCCATATATCCCAAGCAGGAAATCAACGTTTCTTACAATTACCAGTGAAAAACCAGAAATATATACCACTCTGTGACCTTGGATACAAAAAAAAAGAAAAAAAAAGTCCGACCTACCGACCTTTTTTTGACCATGTTACCGGAAACACAGCTTCTTTTTTTAGGCCCTATCAGTAAAATAGTACATCAATTAAAAGTATTTATCACTTTTCATATCACTTATTGGTAACTGTCATTCATTTCTCTTTTTCACACCGATCTCAGTATAGGCCCTATTCACCTCATGTGATAAATTCGATGTTATTATATAAATGATAACCTCCTCACCTTAGGATGGTGTGGGTCATCGTACACTTTGTGTTCTACCTCATTTTCGGTCTCATCGACAAAAGCTTTAACCTTTGCTTTATCTGTATCAATTTGTTTCTGTATCGTTGCCTTCTTCTTCCTTAGTATCTCAGCCAAGGCCGGGTCTGTAGCATTCTCTATCATCGTCCACTCTGTACTGATCACCGGAAGTACAGTGCCCTCAGCTGGAGCCTGCGTGCTAACCACTTTCTTCTCCACTTCCGTTACCAATAATTCATTAGAGATAGCCTCAGTCTGTGTTTCCCTCTCTTTTTCCTGTTCTTCCTCTTCTTTCGTCTCCTCTTCCTCTTCATCTCCCCCTCTTCGACTTACTTCCTGTTGCCTGATTCTGTTCAGAGGTATTTCCTGTAGGTGGACTGTCCCCTCCCGCTGGGTCCTCATAAATGGCAGCACTTCCGGTTCTGGAAGTGAATGTACAATGTGATGTGGGCGATTCGTAGGGGGCGTTAGTAGTCTCACTGTGGGCGGAACGGCCGCTGCACCATTTGGCGACCTTCGAGTGGGCTTTGCTTCAGGCTTTGGTGTTGTTGACCTTCTTGTTGTTGGTAATGTTGTTGTTGTTGGTCTTGTGGTAGTGGGTCTTTTTGTTGTAGTGGTTGGTCTGGGCCGTGGGGTCGTCAGTTGTGTATGAGATTTGGGTGTACAGAAGACGCCTGCCGCCTCTCGGTCGTCACAGTTATGGCGACCCCACAACTCATGGGTGCAATCCAATATGGACTTTTCGTCACCATAGCAACGGACGTCATCAAGCATAATGGCTGAAAAGAGAAAATGTGGCTAATAAGGATTGTGATTTCTTTTGGTGAAAGATGGTTTTTGAATGGTGCGCACTCATCTAACGGTAACAGTAACACTAACAGTTTCAAGATGCAGCACTCTCAAAAGCATGTATTTAGCTCACTCTATCATATAATAACAGATTTTTGCTTAACGCTTAGGACACACAGAAAGGCATGAGGGGACACTTTGTGTGCTTATTTCTGATCATGGAAATATCATTCCCCTTCTGCGATGGATACAATAAGGTATAGAATCTCTACATTCAGCCATTCATTTTGTATGGGTGTATTCATATTTTGCCAATCTACAAATCATATGTGAATATATATCCTAACTAAATTAGATCTTGTCTCTTGACTTTGTATTGCCAAATTTGTAAATCCTTAAGTAAGGGGTAGGTATCTTGCTGCATCAGATTAGTTGTCATTGAACCTGCAGGTTTTAAATAGAACAGGTAGTTTTAGTTATGTTGCCCATCACTACCTAAATATCACACTAACATTGTTCTTTGGAAATGCCCAACCGAGTCAGAAGGATCTTGCCAAAAGGTGAAGAAGAACCTGAGTAACCCTCTCAAGAGACTACTCAGCGAAACATGCATTGCCTAACTCGTTTCCATGATATATTGCCAAATAACAACTCCGTTAATGCACTGAACAACAGGCTAATTGCATGAAACGTGCACACTTTGAGTTGTAAACACGGTGGAGGTTTTAACCAAGTGAGCTAATGAGTAGACATTTAGTTCCACCAAACCTTGCACATTTTATGTCTTTGTTGTCGTTTCGCCCTTTGACAGGACCCTCCTGATTATTGCATAGGGTTGATTGTAGGTTCTATTGAAATATCCTACTGCAATTGGCTGCAGATGCCATATACTACAGCATCACTTTAGGGGCACCCACCATACGATCCATCAAAATGAAGTCATGGAAATAAATATGGGAAAACTGCCAAAGGTGTTGACCACGTTCCAATAACCTCAGTATGACCTGTGTGGGAGAGTTTGACCTTGTGTTTGATCTGTAGTGGTGTTTGATGAGTTATGTTCAGTGTTTTAGGGAGGGACAGTCCACATGTTGGCAGGTTTTGGCTTTGGACACCATCCACTTAAAATGAGTTAAAATGGGCAACAAAACAAATAGCAGGGTTGAGTTCATATTGTTGCTGACAGTGTCTCTTTTTGCATAGATATACAAATACTCTGGCATTTGTTCTACACAATGTGTATCATACTTGGACTATAGCTAACTTGGACAATTCGAAAAATTATAATCCGCCACAGGCATTCACCTTGGTCAAAACATCTGGATGACCACAGTGTTTCTTTCATCGACATATATACCTGCCAAGAAAATAAATGACCAATATATATTGCAATGCAATTTAATGCATCCAGATAGAGTGGACCCAGTCTTTCTTCCAAATGATTTAGGGTCAGTTATGTTGCACATGTGTTAATGGATGTTACAAAGTGACTATGAACCGCTGTTTTTAAATGTTGAAACTAGGGGAGACCACCTACGTTATAGTCTGGGCCATGGTGTCCCATATTGGATGTACCAGATAGATCAAGGTCAAGAGACAAAATCTTATTCAATTAGGATTTTTCACATAATAATTGGTATTTAGGCAATATATGAATACACCAATAATGAATGATTGAATGAATGTAGAGATTCTATACTTTTTGTCACAGCGTACTAGAGTAATGATGTTAGGAATGGCAGAACGTGAATTGTATATTGTGTATTTATGACGCAGTTTTTGCTAGGTGAAGTGGATGGTCAGACTTTGCGTGGGAACTGCATAGTTGTCCTATTCATCATCTAGTATTATGTTTGTGGACTGCCATCTCCTTGTGACTGCCATGTGGGTCGTTTGAAGCTCATCACCTGTGGAGCAAAACTATTGCCATGGAAATGGCATATATAAAGCGACCCGACACTGTAGATGTATGATGATGCCCCTATGCTCACTCCTTGAAAGACTTGCAATTCAAATATTTCTTGTACTTCATCTGTTCTTCATCATTTTATTTATCTGCACGGCAGCGCATCTTACTGGAAATATGGTTATGGCATGAAATAATAGATTTTCAGAGGACAGAATGCAATCACTCAAAACAGTAGTAAACATATGAAAAGAGGCCTTCATAGAGGAAACCTATGTAGCTTGTGTACCCTACAAAACAAAGACAAGTGGGTGATGTAAATAGCAACCAGTGTCGAAGTAAAGGACAAGTGTGGGCTAAACCTCAGCACGACCATGTAGAAAAAGTACAAGAGGAAAAGGAAGCAGAACACCGCTAAGTGTTTCTCTACTGTTATTGCAGCACCAAGTAGCCAAGGTCCCCATACCCCTTTAAGTGCCACAGAGGGCTTTGATTTTATCATGTACTTTTGTAATCTTGATGTATGACTGAAGCACTGGATGGCATTTCTCAAGATGCTACAACCCGAGCTTTTCGAGTCGTATCAGAAGCATCTTGTATGACTATGTTACAGCTAGTCGTATAGAGTGGTCATAGTGTCTCCAGTCGTACCTTCATATAACTCCTCATCCTCACCATGCAAAGAAAGGGCCCTTTGGTACGACTACTCTATAGGGCTTAGTATGGACTTCCTATGTGTCCACCATTCTGAATTTCGCTGGTTGAGGTAAACGCAACTGATAATCCATATCATGATGGATACCTTGTCCCTGGGTAACACCCACTTCCAGGGACATGCTGGTTCCATCCTATTAGCTCATATCAGTGCCTGTCACCAAAAAACCAGCTCAAGTCCCGCTTACACCCAATATGACTAATGACCAATACGACTGGGGGTCATCTGAGTTGTACCTTGTTAAGAAACGCCCTCCTGGCGAGCTATGTTAAGGGCTAAGCAAATACTGACCCTTCAAAGTTAATAAATTTCTAGTGGTCGGTTTCCAACTAACTCCCTGTAATTGCTTTGATGCATCCTGACAACCCTAAGTGTGTTAGGGCATCATTGGCATCCTTAAAGGGCGAGATGGTGTGATTTGTGTCTTGGGGTATCTACACTTTTTGTCATTTCCTTAGTGGGGTGTACTCACTCAGTGTTATCATACTGGTATTAGTGCCACTTGAAATAACAATCGTCTTAAGAGTAACCACTGGGAGAGGTCAGGGGTAGCCAGACACTGGATGCACCCTTTACCTTAACCCTTTAAGGTCCATATTGTGTTTAAAACAATTTTGGTTCCTGTGATGCACCAATGCGGCCCTGTTGAGTCTACTCACTAGTGCTGCATTCATGTATTATGCTGGCCCCATGGGGCTGATACACTCTCAAAGATGATTCTGATGATGCATTAATGCACAAGTGGTAACCAGTGACTGCGAGTGATGCATCATAAACCTAGAAGCATCGTGTGGCCCTTGAAGAGTTCTGTTCTGTTCACACCAATGTAATTGTTTCCCAGTGAGAGTCCCGGAGTCGTGGTGGTTACTATCAAATTGAATCTATAGGGTAATATCAATATCTGGCAGTTGCAATCCAATTTATTTCCCTCTCTATGTTTTGTCCCTGGTCCAGATGTTCCTATTCTGATACCCTCCTTTGCGAATGATTTATAGAAAGGATTTGATCGAGATTCGAGCAGGTATATGGATGCCTAGGCCAAAAGAAATAGTGTTTGAGGTACATTGTCTGTAAAACCACAGCAGGGAGGGCTGATTCTTTTTTTCTTTTTGACTGAGGCATTGAAATAATTCTGAAATTGGCTTGTGAACTCATTATTCATGTCATCGATACACGGAGCTCTAAATAAGCTCAGAAAAGCCCAGAATTCATATCAGCTCTAAATTCCACCATCACAGCCAATTGTTTACTCGCGGCCCTTTGCATTAACCAATGCCCTGTAGCATTGGTCAGATAATAGTAAAGGAAATACGGATAAGATTTTAAAGGATCAAATCATCTGAAACACACTTTTTTCTTTTGATTGGCCTTATAGTAGGATGTCGTACGAGGCCAGACTCAACACACATGTTCCTACTTATTGTCCTCCCTATTAGATACCATAACCCTCTACGTGACCCCTGTAAGTACACCCTCCCAGCAGGAAAGGCTTGTCTGGGTGAGAATAAGGGTATTTGCAGGAGTCCAAATCTAAGGAATCAAATGATAGCTGCATAAGTGCCTGCCACACTCATTCCCACTCTGTATCTTTCTCTTTTTGATTGTACATTACCCTCTGTCCATATCCCTCTTTCTTTGCCTCTGCCTCTCCAGGAGGTTAATTCAAAAGGCTCTGCCATCGCTACCTATGCGATGTTAGTGATTTCCCTCCCTTATTCCTTACTGCGATGGTAAGGTCAGCCTGCCTTCCTTTCTGATAGCCAGCTACTTTTTAGTGTGCACTGTTAGCCTTAGCCCTGCTTTCACTATTTCTAGCAGAACACATGCACTGTGCACAGTGGCAACAGGTCCACAGAGAAAAAATAGCAGTGGAAGACAAAAAATAGCAGTGGAAAATCTAGGGTTCTGCTAAATATATATACCCTGTCGGGTGCATTTGCCCTTAACACATGAGTAGACTCAAGAGCCCTCAAGGACTATTAGCTGGTGCATTACTCTTGAGAGGAGGAATGTCCCCTCACATGTGCACTTGCACTCAGGGTAAACCACTATCCTTTCTCAAAATAACATAAGGGGTGGTGTTAGTACTGGAACTGGAATAGTGAAGGACTGCATAGTACTTTCCATTCCTGACTGGCCTAACACCACTAGAACATTTAATGTAGTAACACTAGATCTTATTAATCTCTTCATTATTTTCTTTTTAATCAAATACTCAAACCTTTAGTAATAGTCATTTGTATTTCACACCTTCAACTCTGCTACAGCAACCTGTTTCTTTGCTGCAGACAACAAGCCAGACATACCCCTTTCAATCTGCGTTGTCATTTCTGCTGCCTTATCAGACAGTCAGTAAAGTAGTTCACACCTTGTATGAAACTCATCCCAGCAACAAATTGTCCATTTGCTATAGGTAAAAAACAGGTATATCCTTTTACATGCTGGAGGTAACATTGTCCATGGTTGACTTGGTGCACAGATGGGATCTTGCTTACACAGGGTTAGGATTACAACAGTTTACACAGAGCACAAGCCTAGGGTGGGGTACCAGTGCTATTATGACGAGGGGAGGACAGGAGGTTTTTGTAGTGAATAACAGGAAATAGCCTGAGTATCTGCTTCTGGTCACATAGAACGGAGACCCTGTGTTTCCTTGTGATGGGTCAGGCCTCTGCTTCCCCCAAAGGGATGCTTTTGGCACTTTCGTCCATGTCTACAGTGGTAATAATCTGAGTGCATCGGGATCAGATTTCTCAAATCACTACAGGTGGATAACCTGAAATAACACTAGCCATGCACCGTACTAGTATTCAGTTGTAGGTAGCATATATTATGTTCCCCTGGGCATATGTCACAGACTTATTCCTACCAATGGGAACGTTCAACACACTTTCTACACCATATATTACTCTTCATTGATGAGCAATGTTAGTGTAATCTTTAAAGAGCAATGTTAGAACTCTAAACATGTCTACCTCTATTAGTGGTAAAATTGCAAGCTGCCGCCACTGGGGGTTGTGGCAGTATTCAGATACCACAGGGGTTTGTGGTACTATTCAGATAATAAGTACTTTTAAAAATATTTCGTAGAAAAAAACGAATAATCATTGGCAACAATGGATGCCAATCTTTCACCGTTTTTTTAACGGTCACCGTTTTTTCAATGTCACCGTAATTTTTACGGATTTTCTCCGTTATTTCTGAACAATGCCTAAGGATAATTAATTACAGATTGTTTTGGTTTCAATGCTATACACTATTAATTTTTCATATGAATATTCAGCCCCTAGCTTGATATTATAGAAATTCCACTGTAAATCCAAAATGGACATGGTCTTTTTGTATGGTGTGGTTGCATATGCAGTTTATCTAGACATCATTATGATTATAAATAAGTCCTTGAGAGGCACATTATGCCCTTCATAACTTTAGAGTAACAATCTAAGAACATAGATTACCTCAGAATTGTGATGAATTAAAAACAGCAGTGGTATGCCTATGTATTTTTTTCTATTACCACAGAATAGGTGTTCTGATATCCTTGCTACTCTCCTTTGCTACACAAAGATGGATTATCTTTTGAATATCTGAAGTCTATGAAACTACAATGTAGATTCGCATTTTGATAACATAGTACATAAACCAAAGTGTATACCTTTTGAATTTTGCAACAATATGATCTGTTTAGGGTCTAGGACATTGAAGAAAGTCTCAAAGTCAGTCCGGAGGCCACCTAGTGGGAAGATATGAAACTTCCAAAAAGACAAAGTTTCACTGTATACGGAAAAAAGATACTTTTCCGTAGTGTTTCACACAGATTCACTGTAAAACCACTTAATCTAAGGGTGTTTCATTGTAATAGAAAT
Source organism: Acholoe squamosa (assembly GCA_949317995.1). NCBI lineage: Eukaryota > Metazoa > Annelida > Polychaeta > Phyllodocida > Polynoidae > Acholoe > Acholoe squamosa. The sequence continues at coordinate 63,870,838 of OX439043.1, forward strand.
ACGGAATTTTTTAACAGTGATATATTAATAAGCTGCAGGAGGTTGTGGCAGTATTCAGATACCAAAGGGGGTTGTGGCAGTATTCAGATACCACAGGGGTTTGTGGTAGTATTCAGATACCACAGGGGGTTGTGGTAGTATTAAGATACCACAGGGTTCTGTGGTAGTATTCAGATACCACAGGTACTGTGGTAGTATTCAGATACCACAGGGGGTTGTAGTAGTATTCAGATACCACAGAGTGCTGTGGTAGTATTCAGATACCACAGGAGCTGTGGTAGTATTCAGATACCACAGGGGCTGTGGTAGTATCCAGATACCACAGGGGCTGTGGTAGTATTCAGATACCACAGGGGATTGTGGTAGTATTCAGATACCACAGGGGGTTGTAGTAGTATTCAGATACCACAGGTGCTGTGGTAGTATTCAGATACCACAGGGGGTTGTGGTAGTATTCAGATACCACAGGGGGTTGTGGTAGTGTGGAGTACCATTCCTCTCTCTCAGCTAGATAGGGCAACAGTTTGCCAACAGATACTGTGTACATGTATTTCCTGAATGGATCTGTGATAGCAGATATGAAGATCTACCCCTGCCACAGCTCCCTAACATTGCAGACAAATCTTGTAGGTAGAGTCAATTCACTGTTGCAGCATGTTGTGCTAGGCAGACCCTATTTTAGTAGCGACTGGGTGAGATGTTAGGTTGTACCTGTATTGAAACAACCTCCAGATTTAGAAAATGCTATCTTGGGAGATTTACCTCAGGGATTTACCCCCTAATAAAACATGGAGTTTCCTTTCACTAGTCTTGATATCAGTAACCATAGATTTGAATGTCACGATTAGTATAAAATGATTATTTAACACATTTTATCTTCCAGCCAGTAAGACTATTCACTAAAGGATGGGTATGGACCACTATATTTGACATGGTGACAGGGCCATTGATTAAAATCGACATGTGATATGGGTTGAGAAAATTAATTAGTGACATGACATTGGTGCTTTCTTAAATTCGACATGGGACATGAATGGTTCTCAGAGATGACAGGGGACATGAGGACTGAAGTGACATGTGACATAGACATTTCTCATGTGACATGGGAACACCCCCCCCAATAATCAAGACCCCTTGAAGGAGGTTATGACATGTCACAGCATCCTAGGTAAGGTACTATTTAAACATCATCATGCCCTAACTATGTTGGCAGGGGGTGGTTAAGGCACATTACAATATCAATATTGGAGAAACTGTAAGATATGAATAGATAAACCGTGGTGAGTATCAGTCAGAGGAAGGGATCAAAGATTCAGAGAATATAGGTCTAGTGCAATGTGTTGGCTTCTACATTTTATGGTTCTGAATTTCCTTGAGAGCAGTATCAAAGTGTACATACCCAGCAAATCTCCACAACCAGTACTATTGTTTTGGCACCTTATCAATGTTAGCTTTCAGGTTACCAATATTCAGAGGGGTTTAAAATAAATCTATAATCTTGGATGGAGTGCACAGTGTTTCAATTCGTTGTGCCTATGTGTTGCCTTGATGGATCCTTGTAGTATTTTGTAAGTTCTACACTGACACAATATGATAGAGCCTTGGGGCAGACCAAGTATATTACAAGCCACTGCTCACACAAGGCGTTTTAAGCAGTCCAGTTGACAATTGACAAATGAGGAATCACACAATACTGACAGCAGTTAATGGTAAGTTGTATCTATAGGTGTCACCTCACTGACAGCAGCTTTTAGAACTATTGTTAGAGCATAGAGTAGATCTAGTCATTATCTGTTGTTGAGAACTTTTCGACGCTCATAGATAAAAGCTGATTGATAATATCTAATAATCAAATATCTAGCTCTTAGATGTGCAAAATACTCCTAATTCTAGTCTAGATAAACTATTTTATTATGATAGTCAGTCTCAAATGGCCAGTGTTCTAGGGTGATCCAGTGGAGGGCATCCATGGCAGTGAATCTTTAGTCGCTTTCTAAAGGGCATGCCCAATACCTAACTGTGAAGATCCTAAGTTATGTTGGTCCTAACTGTCAGGGTGACAAAGGAGGTGATCTTCTCTTGCCATTAATGATGGTTAGTTTGGCTAACTCTGTGGGTGACGTCTCAGCGAATTGAATGAATGGCAACAGATAGAGCTCAGGGACTAACAAATACAGTTAATAGTTGTCCTCAGATTCGAGATTTTGCTGTTGAATGTCAGATGCAAATAATGAGGTAGGTACATACTATGGTACATGCATACAGCATAGTCACATCAATGGTCCCCCATAAAGTTATATCAAATTTGCATTGGCTTGAATGTCCCCAGAGGTTGAATGTCCCTAGTGCCTATATGTCTGAATGTCTGTCTCTCTCAGTCTTACTTAACCTCTCCATCCTCTTTATGACAAACTACTATTTTTTTAATGGTTGATGTGGGTGTCCAGGTGGATTCCTCCTTACATAGAGTTACAGAGGCGTAGGAAGCAAATCTTCATTGGGGGGGCCCAGCGGGGCCCATCTTGACCACCTTGAATCGTCGGCACAAGCGCCCTAGCGCCTATACATACCCATATAAAATTTGTATAGAAAAGTGATTTTTTAATAAATTTTAAATCTGATTTGAGGCCCAGACCCCATTTCCCCATCCCATTGCTATATCAATTTAATTTGAGATGCAAAGTTTTAGCTTCTTGTACAATTTATCATGAATTCTTGGCAAAGTTTTTGGGGGCCCAGACATACTCAGGCCCCACCTCCTTCATGATTGGGGGGAAGGGGGGGCCAGGCCCCCCCCCCTTTTCCTACGCCCCTGAGTTAGTATTACAAGAGTTTACACATGTATTGGGGTGGGTACCATTAAGAGGGTATCTTCATGTGTGCTTCTTTTTCTTTTCCTTTTTTTCTTTGTGGGGGGGGGGTTACGTATTTGTGTAGGAATGAATAACAGGAAATAGCCTGAGTTGCTACCACTGGTGTTAAAGCATGCAACCCTGTCCTTCTCATTTCTATTTATATAATATAGATAATTGTATTGTCACTGAAATGTTGTTTTTCCTTTTCGGTTCATTAGGGATTTATCATTTTCATCCTTCCTCTAGAATATGGTCCCTAACTATTTCCTTAATATTCAATTCCTTTATCCATATATCATACCAAAATTGGATTTAGGGGGTTGATGACAAGAGCAATGGGTGGTATTTCCTAACCTATAGGTCTGTGTTGATATTGGGTTTTGTCTGGCCCTTCACCTATTCACTTACTGTCAGTCACCTTAAGGTATGCAGAGGTCATAGTTAGGGTAAAGACTGCAATGCATCACATGGTGGTAGGTGTCTAAAGACTACTAAAAACCCAGTACATTGTACCCTTGCTGAGTAAGGTGGGTGGGGAGGGCATAATGGGAAAAAAAGCTTCAGGCACCTGAAATGTGAATAGGTAGGACTCTAGGTATGCTGCTCGGGACAAGGGTTACTTTAAGAAGGTAGATGGGGTATGTGGGATTCTTGACTGGCTCTCGCATATATATACCCAAGTATTGGATATTATGTGCAACAGGATATAATGTTATTCTTCAAAGGAGTAAAGGCTCAAATTTAAATTCCTAACCGGCATTTTTGTGGTTATTGCATTTGATTGATAAAGAATGGTCCAGAATATAGTAAATGATCGTATGAGGGTTGAACTATGGATCAGACTCCAAAGTCTTACTATAGCTCTAATTCATAGTTTATGATGTGAATACCTAAGAAATCGCGCAAAAAGGGTTCATTACTTATTGACATTACAGAAGAAGAAGGAATATTGCTTTTTCAATGCAAAGCTGTGAAGACGACCATTCACAGTTCCCTATAAGGCAATACCGGCAGAGATTGTTTTAATCAGTTCAGTTGACAAATGAGGAGTTACAAAGCCTTGACAGCAGTGACAGCAGTTAATGGTTGGTCGTATCTATAGGTGTCACCTCACTGACAGCACCTTGTGTTACCATTGTGACATCAGCCATTGTATTCAGGTGAAGACCTGTCTAAGTGCAGGCGGAGGACTGGTATTCACCTGGACCTTAAATGTGAACACTCTCTCCCATTTTTTGTACCCATTTAATTGTAATAATTGTGACATGTACTGGGAAAGGGGGTCTTATTGCCCCCTGCACTAAGACCCCTTTTCGCAGATCGTGTCACGTATGTACTAAATGGAGGCAATGTATGTCCAGTGATCTTATTTGACTTTTGAAGTTTTGAAATGGGGGTTAAGAGATTGGTCAGATTCACTCTTTTCAAAATGATACTTCAGATTGCCCCCGGGTGGTCTAATGCCATGTTCCCATTGATATTACTCGAGATCATGTATCTCATAATACAGCGGGAACGCCCCCCGGGGGGAACCTACCTATTACATTTAGCTCGCTACAGAGTGACCAAACCTAGAATTTGACAAAGGTATAGAATAGGGAGTAACTCAACCCTGGAAACGTAAGCCTCTTAAGTTAGCCTGTGTAATTCTATATCCCCCGTCCCCCCGTAATTTTGGCAAGTCTGATAGTAGCATATACATAGAAAAGGTAGTAATTTGTTGTTATACTATTTTGACTTTTCTTTCCATGGGAGAACATATTTAGAACTGTATTCACACCATACATTGAAATTTGAAATGCAGATTCACATGAAATATTGGATATTTGACAAGGACTCCTTGGAATCGAACTAAAAATTGCTATTGTCCACTTAACACTAGCCTGCACACAGTGGGGCACAAAGACCGTATTTCTGTATCCACTGGTGGTTAAAGCTCTACCTCTACCTGGCTGAGAGATGGCTATTGAGGGTGACAATTTGATGACTATTGACCTTATTTGTTAGGGTGATAAAGGTAGTGTTCTCTCACCATTAGTCATGGTTAGTAGGGGTATACCCTATGGTAACCTGTCAGACAAATCGGGTAAATGGCAACAGTTAGAGCAGGGGATCTAGCAGATTGGTCCAATAGGTGTCTGTTTGCCTCTGTCTGTCTGCCAGGCTGTCTGTATCTGTCTTTCTGCCTGTCTTTCTCTGTCTCTGTATGTCTGCCTGTCGGGCTGCCTCTGTCTCTGTCTCTCTGTCTCTGTCTCTGTCTCTGTCTCTGTCTCTCTCTCTCTCTCTCTCTCTCTCTCTCTCTGACTACTCCCAATAATTCTATTATCTAGTGGCTCACTCTCTGTCCCCTAGCAGGGTTTCTCTATTTGTTTCTGTCTCTATGTTTCTGCCCCTAGGCTACCTCCCCTTCCCGACCCCGTTCACCCTATACCCCCATGCTTCGTGTATTTCCAATTAGCACACAAGACATGTACCCCTGAGGGTAAACTAGTCACAGAATGTGTAACTGACAGTGGATGCCTAATGCTAAAAGCCTCCTTTAGTGGAGAAAAACTGAACATGTGGGCTACTTTTCATTACCAACATTTGCTTTCTCCTGACAAATTGCAGAATGCCTTCTTGTGTGGCTTTTCTGCAGCTGATATGACCCATGTAAAAGTAGCTGCATAATAATTAATAAATACCTGGGGAGTTGTAATCTCATTTATATAATTATGATGATAAATCAATTACATGCTCTAAACCCTGAAAACATTATTTTCGTCCCCAACTCCCTTTGCTTGCTACTGAACTACTTTGAATGGAAGTGGTTCCTTATTACGACCTCCCTGGAGGGCTCCTGAAGAGGAGTAAAAAGTGGTGTAATAACATTAGAACAATGTCTACCCTGGTGGAGTGGCTGAGAGGTGGTTGTGGTGGGTTCTGGTCTGTGTGAAGAGGTGGGTGTGGTGAGTTAGGTACGTATACGTGCAGAAAGACACGTGCACGTCTTGTCTATAGGGTAGTGGTCATACAGCAATGGTGAGATTGACACTAACCTCACCTGTGTCCTTTTTAATAGTTGGCCTGCTGTCTTCTCTACATATCTCATTTTCCAATGCCCTCTGCATCTCTGCACTTCATATAGCTCTGATTCTGTTCTGATTATGTTTGGCATGATACCTATAGATTTTCTCCTGCTGGCATTTTTTCCTCCTCCTAATCCTATTTTTGTTTTTCTCTTACCTTCTCTCTGTCTCTGTCTGTCTGTCTCTGTCTCTCTCTCGCTCTCTCTGTCGTTTGCCTCTCTCTCTCCCTGTCTCTTCCTCTATCCTTTCTTTCTCCCTCTGTATTTTGTTTGTTTCTCTCTCCCCCTCTCGGTCTCTCTGTGTGTCTCCCTCTCTGCTCTCCAATCCCAGTCTCTCTTCTCTGTCCCCTCATATTTCCCTTGCTGTCTCATGTCCAGGTCTCCATCTTTTCTAGTCCTACATCAACAGCACTGTTACTCCCATCCATTGACCAAAGACATTAACAGACATTTACCAGAGGTTGGGGACATCATGTTTGTCATATAGGCTTGTTTTTCTTCACTATTGTGATTCACAAGCAGGCATTTCCTCATATCCATCCATCTCCACATTCTACAAAAACTGCTGGTGAAATGTGATGGAAAAGCTGCTTCGACATACATAGTGTTGAGAGGCCCTGTACATAGACCCTGCGTGGTGTGGGTATTGAGTGGTATAGAAAACAGTTTAATGTAAGGTATGGGCATTATCTAAAGAAATGGTCCTTATATCAACATCATTTTTTAGCTCTAGGAACCGGATAGAAGATGCTATAACAGGAAAGGCTAGGAACTCTATCGTTTTGAATAACAATGGGTTGTAAATCGTGTTGTGGCATGCTTTTGATATTACTGGTATAAGAGTATGGACGCTTTAAAAAGGCAGGAGAAAGATATATAGCGACTATTGTAACGGTAGCAACATTCTCAGGAGGTAAATTCAAAAGGCTCTGCCATTGCTACCTATGCGATGTTAGCGTAGGCACATCTCTTCCCATCTCTTATTACACGACCTCTATGATTTTGGGTGCTTTTTCTGGATATTCCCATTCTGATACGTGTTGATATTGCAGGTCTTAGGAGTGCTGATATCCTGGATATTGGCACTGTTATTCAAAACATGTCACATGTTAAAACCCACAAAATTTTCATTGCCAGGGTAGGGGTCGAACCTGCAGTCTCCTGATCCCAACTCCAACTCCCCATGCATTGCGCCACAGGGACTGATGAGAATAGCAGCAGTAGAATTAAGTTAGAATTACACCACAGTGGTCAGACCTGCCTGTCCCGTAGCTACATACCATATTTCCCCGTTTATACGCCCAGCCTTTATTAGTACTGTCTACTACCTAAACCTCCTTACTAAGTGGCAAATTGACCAGGCCTTAACACGAGGATATACGGTACTGCGGGACGCATTCAAACCAAACTAAGCCAAGCCGGGCGCTGAGATGTGAGACCCAGTGGTCTAGTGGGTAGCGCATTACGCTCAGCTTCTACATATAGGCGGGACGAATCCCGGTCCGGGCAAATTTTTTTTTTCGCCGTGTGTACACACACTATGGCAGGCTTTGAGTCCCGGGGAAGGATTTTTGTTTGCAACTTGTTTTTATTGATATCATATTGATTATTTATTGATTTTTTTATTGATTAGCCCATTCATTACTATCTTAATAAGACCTACTGTTACTACAATAAAATAGCTAGTGGTGTTAGGCCAGTTACTAATAGGAAGTACTATGCAGTCCTTCACTATCCACTTCCAGCACTAACACTGCCCCTTAGTTTATATACTAAGAAATGATAGTGGTTTCTCCTGAGTTCAAGAGCACCTGTGTGGGGGACATTCCTCATCACAAAAGTGAATGCTCCTGCTGAGAGTCCTTTTGGGCTATGAAGGCTACTCCTGAGTTAAGAGCACTTGAATGGATTTTCTCATAGTGCTTGAGGGCTCTTGAGTCTACTTATGCATTAAGGGCATAGTAATGTCATGCTTCCCTTCTCTCTCTTACACTAAAAAAAACATCCTCAAATATTAGTAAGAAGTTAGGAGGTCGAACTAACTTTTTGGCAAAGGTTATCAAAAAGCACATGTCCAAACTTCCTATATCCTATCTTAGCGTTTTCGAACTAACCCTTAGTAAAATGTTAGCATTTGCCTGACATTATTGGTAATTTGTTAGTCCTTTTACTAATACTTTTATTTATTGGTAGTATGGAATAGGGCCTGCAATTTTAATCTTCTGCAAACAAATTTATATTTGAATACTATATACATCAAAACATGGGAAATCTCACATACAGACATGAAGAGTTTAGGTTAAATCACTGAATATATATGATACAATCCCTAACCCTTTGAAACTAACCCTTTATTGTAGGTAAGCCACATTAAATTCAAAACCTACTTTGAGTCTTATATCAGGATGTTGACTCCTGTAACAGAACCTCCTCAATTAAGAAGCATGTTCTATGCCTCAAATCATTTTTATTTACAACCCCTAAGCTAGGTTGCTCTGAGTTTAATACAAAGTCAGAGAACAATGTGGATATTGTGTATATTGAATATCCACACAAAAGGTGTTTCCATCTTTCTTCCTTCTTCCTTCAATAACTTATCAATATGTTAGGTGCATTTTATCATTCTTCCTTGTATTTGTTTGTTTGTAATATATATTGTATAATGACCACGTCGTTCAAGAAACTATGGAATCTGAAAGGTTTGAAAATAATGCATTATAACACACAGTCTTTTCTAAAAAGAACTGAATTATTCAGAGCTTTCCAGGGAATAGACATCTTATGTATAAGTGAGTCATGGTTAACTGAACTACATGATGATGATATTATTTTTTGGGATGGATACCAACTTTATAGAGAAGATCGTACTTCTAAAAAAGGCGGTGGCGTTGCTATATATGTAAGAAATGCTCTAGCTAAATCGATTGTCAAAGTTGACGAGTACTCGTACGTCAGTCCTGAAATGGAAATAATAACCATTTGTTTAGAGCAAGAGGGAAGAAAGTCACTTGTTCTGTCGTCAGTCTACAGACCTCCTAAGTGTACCGTGCCTGACTTCCTAGCCAAATTAGAGCCCCACCACATAGCCTTCTCGAGTCCAAATACAGAACTTTGGATACTAGGGGACACTAACATAAATACACTAGATGAAACTTCCAATGAAGCCATAAAACTCTACGATCTTTGTAGGGACGATGGCCTAAGGAATTTAATCAATCAGTATACCAGGCCCTTTGAAAACAAGGGTACATGCACTGACCATATATTAACTAATACCAGTAAGCCAGTAGTTAGTGGGGTCCTAAATTATTTAGCTAGTGACCACTTGCCAGTTTTCGCAGCCCTGACTGAAGAAAAACTGCCCGATATCATCCGAGAATATGAATGTAGGAACTATAAACTATGTAAAGATAAAAATCTCAAAGACTGGGAGGGAGACGATGTGGACAAGATGTGGCTCTGCCTCACTATTTGAACCAATATTGTCTTCTTGAAAGACGATGTTATAAAGACAAAGGTAAGGTTTGGATGACTCATGAAATCTTGGAGCTTAGTAAAAAACGCGACAATCTTATGCTTGAGTTTTACAAGAGTAAAAAACAGAAATAAACTTCTGGAAGCGAAACATATTCGTTGTAAAATATTGGGTAAGACAAAATATGCAAGATCCAGTGCTTCCACAGCCACACAAAGAAAATAGTGGTAATCCAAAAGATTTTTGGCGTATCCTTAATGGGATATTAAAACCAACAGGGGAAATATTACCGCCTACCATAAAGGGTCCGGATGGTAAACTAAAGTCAGATATAGAATCTGTTGAGTTTATGAATGACTTCTTTTCCAACATTGGAGCAGTCTTGTCTAATCAGTTAACCGACGAAGGACAGCAATTAGCTGACCTTGATTGTCACTATGACCCAAATCCGGAAGATGAGGACTTGCATGTCCCACTAAGTGTTAAGCCTGAAGAGGTTTGGTACCTAATTGATGGTATTGACACCTCAAAAACATCAGGTATGGACAATGTTAGTGCCAAATTTATGAAATGCTTCCTGTTTGCTACCATTGACCATTTCACTCAGCTACTTAATGCTATGTACAAACATGGGGTCTTCCTGATGAATGGAAGCAAGCAAGAGTAACACCTATACCAAAGGGTGGTGACACTCAGGATGTCAGTAATTGGAGACTGATCTCTTTATTGTCAGTAGCCTCCAAAATCGCGGAGAAATTTATGTATGTCCACCTACTAGAGAGAATGGAAGATCTAGGCACTATATCACACTGCCAATACGGGTATCGCCAAAACCTGGGTACAGGTGATGCAATCTTTAGTCTTGCTACCAGTCTTTACACTAACCGTGACAATAGATTAGTAATGGCTCTATGTTATGTCGACTTAAAAAAAGCCTCCAACTCTGTCAATCGCCTCTATTTGCTGAACAAACTTAAGTCACTTCGTCTTGACAAAAGCAGCTACCTTTGGGTAGTGAGCTATCTCCATGATAGACAACAGAGGACACACATAGGCTCCTGTGAATCAGGACTAGCCCCAGTGGGCTATGGGGTACCGCAGGGGTCGGTCCTGGGTCCTCTGTTGTTTATTTACTTCATTGACTCGATGGCTAGTAACCTTGTTCATAGCAGTAGTCTACTTTATGCAGACGACCTGGTCTTTTTCTGCAGTGACAAAGACCCGCAACTAGCTGTCTCATCATTGCAGAAGGACTTGGATAGAGTAATAACTAGTTGTAACGAGCTGACCATAAACACTAAAAAGACGAAGTACATGTTTAGTGGAAGCAAAGAAAAAATGAAAATTGTAGTACAAAACCTGCCGACAGTAAAAAATGTTCTGCTAGAAAGAGTCACGTCTTATCCATACCTCAGTGTAAAGATTGACGAAAGCATGAGCCTTGAGCCTGCATTAAATGACCTAATTAGGAAGGTCAATCACCAACTTTTCAAATTTGCTAAGCTCAGATGTGACCTTACTAAAAACGAATGCAAGGTTGACAAGCTAGATTGGCAGCGAGATGAGGTACTGCTAGTTTAAATGTATAAGTATGCCCAAAACTGGAAATATGTTAAAGACACTACTAATGACAGACACACCAGAACGAAAGGCAAAGCAAAATTTGATGTGAAGAGGCCCACCCGAGACTTCTTCAAGCGCTCACCCCTATACAGAGGTTCAATCTTATGGAATAATCTCGACAATTGGCATCAATTGGCATCAGGCAGATCAGAGACCTGCACAAGAAGAGCAAAAAGACCTAAGGAAGTTACCATCCTAGATGGCAGCGTCCTAATCTGCGACACTTCTGATGATGACGATGATAAGTAGTGAATATCCCTGTACAACCTTCTACATAATCATATCTGTAAGGAACTCCCAATTGGGGAGCCCCTGGGACAGGTCTTTCAAATAAGTCGCTAGCTGCCTTTTTTATTACACATGATTGTTTATCATATGCATAGATTAGGGTGGAGATACCTTTATCCCTATAGCCAATGAATGAGATTGTGTGTATCTCTTGCATTATTTATATCCAAACAATGACGAGACCCTTTCCTAATGGCTGTCTTGTTATAACCAATTTATCTTTTCATTCCTTCCATCCTTTCATCTCCTTTCTTAGTTCCGTATCCTGTGGTCTTTCATTTGTTTGTATTATATGAAATTATTTAACTAGATCCTCTTGTTCATTTTGAGGCATAATGAGAAGGCAATCAAACCACCCCTAGCCTCTTACCACCAACTGTTACCCTAATTACTACCTAACATTGTCTTGTTAACCTCATCTGTAAATAACCTTCAATGTGTCTTCATTTTCATCTTGTTATAACCTACCATAATCATAATTGTTTAACCACTAATGAAAACCTGATCCCAAAAAGTTAACTGCATTATTATCATCTCTTCGAGTAGTGAAGCGGTTAATAAACACTTCTGGGAGAAAAGAAAATGATAAGATTGTCAAAAAGGATGCTCCATAATACTTACAGTCCTTTGGTACTCCAAAATAGGCTTGATTGGTGTATCCCAATGCATAGGGGTGTCCTATGGACCTACACACCACATGTGCACTATCCAGGTTCCAGCCATCATCACATACAGCCCCCCACTGTCCATTATGGTAAAGGAGAACATTACCTGTACCCTCCAGCTGACCACCTGTCAGCCTTACTGCACCCTCTGTTGCATTAAGGTGGTGGCCCTCATGAGGTCTGCAGGTAGCCCTAGCGACCAGGCTCACCAGGAGGAAAAGGCATAGGTATAAGGTAGTAGTGTTTAAGCTTCTCCATGGTCTATCCAGGGTTACAGCTGCCCTTTTAGGATAATCTACATTACATGGGCACTCCTTCCCTGATATGCTCTTCTTGGAGGTTTGTAACTCCTCAGTGGTTGGTTCCAATGATGTGTTCTGTCCACTAGAGCAATGGCCACTAGTTGTGTGGTGATCCTTTATGGTTTCCACCTTGGTTGCCATGGTTTCCAAATATTTCTCCCGGTTTTGGATCAAAGGTCACAAAAACAGAGTGGTTTATGGGTATAATGCTTGGTGCCTGGTTGCTCCCCCCTGGAGGCCTGTAGCTTTACATAAGATACCCCCTGAGGTAGCAGAGGACTGGTGTGTGTTTGTGGTAGGGGAAGATCCAACAGAGTGTGTGTATATTACTGTGGGTGAGTAAGGGTTAGGGTATCACCCATTCACTCACTCAGTCACAAACTGATCCATGCATCCACTGAATCCTCCCTCCTCCTGTTCATGTCTGCCTTGCTCTTACCCCTTCTCTCCCACACACTCACTCAGCTACCTCCCACCCCCACTCATCCCTCCCACCCTCCTCCCATCACTCCTCCCACCTTGCCTTACTCTGGGCCCAAGGCGCATCCTGAGGTTAGAAATAGGTTAAAGGGTGGGTGGCTTTTGACCCCTGACATGGGGGATGGATCCCGTGTGCACCTGTTGAGGCTCCTGTGACAGTGTCCTCCTCCTGTACTTAATGTTGGGTAGGGTTATGTGTGTCCTGGGTGACTGGTAGTGAAGGTATGTTATGTACAGGGACCCTATCCCATTCCACTGAGGCAGAAACCTCTTGACTCTAAATGTTTTCTTGTCTGGTTTGCCTCTGCCCCAACCTGATTCATGTTATAAAGAATAATGGGTTATGACAGGGTCATATATCAAAGATTGGGGTAGGCAGAGCTAATGTACTGGTATACATGCTAATAACACTAAGTGCATGACTGTGACCTGATGGGGGAAAGCATGCCTCCAGGGGAGAAATGGCCTTTGAAAGTTGAAGTCACAGGCTATAAAATGAGATACCTTGAAGTTGAACTAAGATATCCCATGTAGGTTTGCTGTAATTGCTTGTCAAACCTAGGTTGGTTTGTAGATATGAAAATGGCAAGTAAGCTCTAAATGCATTATATCCTATGACAAATACTGTTAATCAAAAAATACATAATCATTCCATCTCCACTGAAAACATTCCATTTTTGGAATGCAATAGAAACCATGGCAATTCCTGGTTGCCATGGTAACCACTTCGTTATTCCAAATCGGGATTCTTGTCACAAATGCTTTGGGAATTGAACTGAAAACAAACATGATAAATTCTCTCTGGAACCAATTTTAAGATAAAAGCATTTTTTGGTTATTCTTTAACAAAACTATCTTTTTTAATTTCTGGGGCTATATTTGTCAGTGTTATATACTGCCTCCGTGTGCCAAACAAGTACTAAAATTCCCCTGGGGGTGCATTTTCCCCCGTGGCCCACAAGTATTGTCACTAATACTGCCATGCTAACCGCCAATGCAAAGCACTATTTTGATTAACCTTCAGCTTAGAATTATTTGGGGCAGAGAGGGTAAAGGGGATAGATTGACAATGTAACTGTGTGAGGAATAGGGCCCTGCCTCCAGGCTCGCCGCCCACTCCTTCTGACTACAGATATGTAAGCTATGCTACTATTAAATGCACACAGTGACTGGTGTGGAGTGTTTTATATATTTGGCTATGAGAGAGAAGAATGGGCTACTGGTGGGAGCAGGGGGTTCAATATTAGTACCGTAATCTCCCGCGTATAAGGCGCAGCCTACGTATAAGGCACACCTAGAGTTTGGGAAAATTCTCAAAAAAAATAAAAATTCATAACTTTGGTTCTACGGAATGAATTTTCAAAATTCAAAGATCTATGTGTAACTTGGGCCCCATGGACCCCCTGGGCCCCCATATATCCTAGTATGGCTAAGGGGGCATGTAACATATCAAAAGAAAGGTCTTGGAGTCCCCCTTGTGGATGCAATGAGAACTAAAAACCCCGTATAAGACGCGCCTTATATGAGGGAGATTACGGTATATGTACACTGGAGGTCTGGATGCTGATAGAAACCTCTAGGAGCATTATTAAGGACTCTCAGCACCCAAAGTCCTAAAAATCAGATTTCTTTCTCTAATTTCAAGAAAGTGTCAGACACGTATACATTATACATTATTTTGGCTATTATACCTTCATCAACTTTGTTCAACCACATAGCATGCTATATTGATGGAACAAAAAAAGGTTCCATTATAGCCTTTTGTGCTTTGAAGAGGATTATGAAACGGAAACTTTGCATAGCCTATATAGTAATCCCAAAAATTTGCCAGTTATATTGATGTCCTTTTTTCCTTTTTTTTTTTACACTCCCATTATCAAGCTGTCCAGCGCTGTTCAAAATTGCATGGTGACAGACAGAATAGCTAAAATAAATTTTATCATTTGTTTTAGTAACTATATGCAACATTAAACAGCGTTAGAGAGCTCAAAAATAGGAGTATCAACAAAAGAAAATAAAAGGTCCCCAGGTATTGACATCAATATAATTATCACATATTGATGTCAATACCTGGGACAGGATGAATGGAAACAAGCTGCATGACTAAAAGTGACCGATAAAGACATATTGGGGTATCGAGAGGGTTTTAGAGATAATGGCAATAGGGGAGCAGATGGAAGGGTAAAGGTATGAGGGGGGCTATAGGGGAGAGCTATAGGGATATACCGTAATCTCCCGCGTATAAGGCGCACCTCGCGTATAAGGCGCACCTAGACTTTTGGAATATGTTCAAATAAATTGAAAATTCATAACTTTTGTTCTACTGAATGGATTGTGAAAATTCAAAAAGCTATGTGTACTTAAGTCACTCAGGAACCTCCTAAACCCACCTATGTCATATTATGACTTAGTGGGAGTGTAAGATATCAAAAGAAAGCTCTTGATCTCCCCCTTGTGGATGCAGGGATAACTAAAACCTCGCATATAAGACGCGCCTTATACGCGAGAGATTACGGTAGAGGTTCTTGAAGTGGAAGGAGGGATATGGGGAGGGATATATGCTCAGAGAGAAGGGTGAAAGACTGGGCTAAAACTTGGGCCCAGAGGGCTAAATTAGGAGGGCTAGTATAGTGGCAAGGATGGACGAAGGGGGAACTAGGATGTAAGCCTCCCTGATACCCCTCACGTCCTCACTCACGTCGTCATGTTGCTAGGATACACAGTTGTATACATGTATATGGCATTTTCTCACGCCACGACCATAGCGCCACCCCGTGTCGTGTTGTGGCAGTATGTGAGAGGCTGCTGGTGCATGATGGGGTTACTGGAAGATTCTGTTCTTATGATATTATGGGCAATAGGATGCCAATGACCTCTGATATCTCGGCATGGTGTGTCTAATACTGCTTAAAATTCTTTTCTTCTTATAAGAGAAATAAAATTATGAATCACAATAGGCCTTGTGATTGAATAGCCTGTATTTATTGATCCATTTAAGCCTACACAATACACAACCATATATCCAAAATAAATCATATGCAAAAGACAAATCCAATTTGCTTTGTCTAGACCACTCATTTCGACATGGCAACATCGACATGAATTCCTTAAAAGGTTGGTGCGGAACCTGCTAACACTGCATTGGTGCATCAGGCCAAACTATTGGGAGAGTATCAACTGCATCATGCCTTGGTCTGCATTATCCCATGAATGCAGCATTGGTGGGTCACTCACCATTGTTGCATTCATGCATCATAAGAAGAGGAGGGGGTCAATATGTATGATACCTGTCTTAATTAATCAGAGCATTTATAAAAGTCCCTAAAAAAAGCCCTTTTCATTTAAACCAACCAATATCAATTTCCCGCCCATTTCTGGTAGATTATAGTGCACTGAAAAATCGTGAGATGTTGGGGGTTCGTTCATTTATCATAGGGAATGGCTCGTCACAGATATATCTCATCGAGGTTCTACAAACAGAAAAATGTACAATGCTTTATACACGAACAATTAGTAACCAACTTTCTTTCCTGCAGCCAATGTCATGCCTTTATTTTTTAAGTAGTTTATTGGGTACAAAAAAACAATTACAAAGTAAAAGTGATCTTAACCTAGCTTCTACGCTTTGCAGTGCTTCCGCTAGGGCCCATACAATATCCCATCAGCAGGTATATATAAAAATTATATCTTGTTGTATGACAGTCATAGAATTGTTGTTACAGACTGCATTACATCACAAGGTGATAATGTCATGATTTGGTCACCAGAAAAGAAGGTTGATGAGTTGAGGATTGTTTTTCAGTACACAATAAACATGTACATTTTACAATGTTTTTTAATTCTGCTACTGCATTGCTGCGCCATGCCCACTTGGCAAAAACACGCTTTTGTGTTTAAACACACGTTTTCTTAATGTAAGAACTGTAGCCTTTTTTAAAGCAAATAACATATATTTCTTTGTCGAATGGGCGGGGTGAATGCACCAATGAATGTAACCCTAGCGAGGAGACCCGTCAGCTGGGACTGTATTGATTCATCATGATTACCAATAATTAAGTGTTATGCACCAATGCATTAGCGAGCCTTAAAGCTAAACGGTTGAGGTGAACATACATGCAAATTGGCATGTTTTATACTTTTTCCCTGTTTTGTTCGGCCAGGTAAGATTATCTATCTTAAACGTGAAGGACCACATTGACCTGAATCCTTTCAGCCCTTCCTATCTTTTTTTGCTGCAAATGCATTCCTGTCTACATATCGGTCTGATGTACCCAGAACATTCGTGTGTGCAAATTCAGTTAAATGCAATTTATATAAAGAGGTGTTCTTTGAATTGATTAAGATGGCCCACAGAAGATGTATAGATTTCCCATAAGCGCCTTTGGCATTGTGAGCAAAGACGACTCGAAGGATTTTGAGAAGTGACGTCTTTTGTTCGCTAGTTATAGGTCCCATCACCAAGTATAGGTAAACAACAACATGTGTGTTCAGTCAAGGAAATAACTTGGATGGATGTCTCTACCCCAGTTTTTCCAATTCTGCCCACACTGTAGCATGCCTGAACTTCATTTCAAAGCATGTGCAATGGACATTTGGGCAAAAATATTCATTTTATGGCAAGTTTGTGCCCTGAAACTAATGAAAATTGGGGTCATTTTGATCCCGACAGGCCGCTTTTTTTGCAGAATTCCAATGGCTTTCACCTCAGTTAAGTTTCTTGCCTTGCAAATGGTCATAATAGCTTCTCTGCATTGGGACTTAGAGTGATGAAAGGTAGGGAAAAACTGAAGATTTCAACAAAGTTTGGGCATGGTTTCCATGGCAACCAGTCACATGATTCTCAAAACATGGCCACAGGGCATGTACAGTCAGAAAGCCCATTATCTTAGCTTTAAGGTGATATTTAGATCACTGCTGTATGTGGAGGGACTGCGAAATAATCAATGATTACTTGAAACAAACAGGGGAACTTTTAAACCTTTTACCTATACTTGGTGATGGGACCTATAGAAAGCTGATTTATTTCACGGCAAAAAACGTAATTGATTTGCCTACACTTCAACACCTCTGTACCCGAGTATCCCGGTTTGTATTTTCTTACCCAGGGTAAAATGATTTAAGGAAAAGGAGGAGGTATAGCTTCCAAGAAGAAGAATTTTGAGGGTAAAAAAACTTTTCATGGAGTTATAGAAGTCTGGGCATTGTTACATCCTGTGCCATTCTAAAGTTTTTGGAACAGACATGGACTAAATCTGAGCCAACATTTGTTAGGGTCACGCGTGGGCGTGAAAAAGACGCAACCCCAAATACAGGAAATGGAAAGACAAAATAACCATGTGTCAGCTTCTAGAGGCAGTCGGGGGCGGGGTTGGTTGGGTGGGGGAGGCAGGGCCGAATATATTCACTCCGGAACGGCTTCTGTGGTGTTATTCATGGCGATCAAGGTGTATTAGAGTTAAGCTTCACAAGTAAATATGTGTACCTGTGGTTGCGCTATCTTCACTAGACATAGAGGGGAGAGAAAAGACATTAAGACCATTTCATGATCTTACCAGAAAATAAACCATACATGAAATGAGAGTAGAAAATGCAACGCAGCAAGATAATTTTATGTACATTAATAACTTGTATAAACAGCGGTTCAGTGGCATTCCTTTTACACCTCTACTTGAACCAGGCTATATGATAAGTCTGATAAGAAATCGCACACCGTCTAAGGCCATAAACAATGTTTAGTGGTATCAATCGTTTTGTCCAGTTGCATCATGCGCAGCTTTCATTCAAGAGTGTATCAACACTGTAGGCCTGGAAATTTTCCATTCAAAGGCATATACTACATTAAAATACCATGAAGCTAATAAAGAGTTAATGGAGATTACAATAAATATTTTACCTCTCTTTTTCGATCTAACTTGTTGTAAACATCGCTATAGCACTTTTAGAAGTACATTGTATATTACCCATGACCCGAGCCTTGAAGTAGGAGCGGGAGGTTAAATTTTTGTCAGATCATAGCTGTCCCCATTCCAAAACATGATCCTCATGGCATATATATGCAAGTTAGATATCAATTAAAAATTAAATTGAATTGAAATTTTTAATTTTTATATATCTTGGGAGGGATGACGATGGGGGATAGAGTCTTTAAATTCAAAAACGAATGTGATATTCTTGTTTCCCATGGTCAGTAGCATGCCCCAAAAGTTTGCGCTAACCCCCCCCCCCTCCACTTGGAGAGTGTATCAATTTTGAAAAAGTTCGTCGTAAGGGCCGCATCCCCCGGGGGGGCCACTCATGGAATTGTGGCTACCATGTGCGTACACAATCTAGAGGGAAAGGGGGTCCTTTTTGGCACAATGAACGGATCCGGCAGGATCCTCTATGAGGGGTCCATTTTCAGGTATTTTTGGGCAAACGGGGTATAAAATCTATGAAAATTGCAGTAAAAAGGGGTTGGTGTTGTGGAAAAAATTCCCGCTGAAAGGGTCCCAATTTTAGGATGGGGTGAAAACTAGGGTATGCTTTTTCGCCTTTTTTTCTTAAAGGTTTCCCAGTAAAGGGGTGTAGTTTTAAGAGCCAGAAAAAAAGAGGTGCACTTTAAAGGGGTATCCCACCAAAAGGGGTATATATTTTAGGAAAATTGCCCCGCTATAAGGGGTACCAAGTCAATAGTGATGTACGCACATAGTTACTATAGAATATATAGGGAGTGACCCCCCTGGGCCGCATCCACTGCCCATAGATAGACTGGGCATCCGTCTTCCTTCATCCGTTTTTTCCCCATAGGAAGCAATGATAATCAAAACGGATGAAGCCAACAGATGGTCCATCAGCATCCATCAGCAGTGGATGCGGCTCTGTACATGTATATGCATCAGATATGTAGGCAGATGAGGGGAAAGGACCCGCCCTGCGAGCGGGATTTTTAGTACTTGATTTGGCCACTAGGGGAGCTACAAAGGCCAATAATGTGAAAAATAGACCAAAAATAGCTTTTATATATTTTTTTTTTACACAGAAATAGGTGGTTTTCTCAAAACTGCTCTATTTCCTGGCATTTCCTGTATATTTTGAATGTAAATGGAACGTTTTGAATCCAATACAAGGCATAAATAAGGGGTTTCAGAGAAATGTGTTGCCATGGCAACCAAAATTTTATTAGAAATGGGAAAAGTAATAATGTCAACTGAAGGAATGATTCCTGGAGATTCATATGCTAAAAAAAGCATAAAGATATCATTTCTAGATCCAAAGCTATGCCCAAATGTAATTATTTAAATCATTATGCTAATTAGATGCCTGATTTGACAATGAATGATAGAGCTTATTGGCTGTATTGATACAGTCATGTCATTACATTTTCGTGAAGCAATATCTCCAAGACTAGAAGGGCTGTGTACAATTGTAATACCTCATTTTAAAGCTGATAACATCAATTTTAAATTTCATATTTAACCTTGGAGGACCCTTTCCCCTCATCAGTCCAAGGTTATTCTGTTTACAATGAAATATATAAAACGTTTCCCTCACAGAAAAAAAATCCAAGTTAGTAAATACTAATTTAACTTAGTAAAAACCACTGATTAAGCAACATACACAACATGTAAGTAACATTTTATTAACATGTTAGCCACATGTTAGTAACTTTATTAACATGTTAGTAGTATTCACTAACCTATTCAGGTAAGCTGGCTTGACTTAGCCAAGAGAGAAAAGCAGCTATTTTGTCTAAGGGGTAGTAGTTTTGTCTAAGGGGTAGTAGTTTTGTCTAAGGGGTAGTACATCTCTTCACACCAGGTGGCAGAGTGGTTTGCATGAGGACTTTTCTTTTAAGTGTATATCATGGAAAAGCATAAAAATGTGAAATTAATGGTGCTTTCAATTACTATTGACATGATAAAGCCTTTCCATTCAGCCCGGCATAGGGTTTAACAGAATACAGCTAATAAATTTATATCCCAGCAAATCCTAGTGAACATGAGTCATGCTGGGTGATGAATGTGTGAGTACATTGAGTGATAACGAATAATGTCATTTTGTGTGATACAATGTCAACTTTCACTCAGCTTGACAAACCTTCACTTACTTCAGTAAGACCTGAGAGAGCATGCGTCAACATGTGTCAATACTTGTCAACTCTCACACCGCTTCACATGTCTTCACTCATTTCCATAAAGATGTGAGGGGAACTGGGTGAGCAAGTGTCAACATGTGTCAATACTTGTCAACTCTCACACAGCTTCACATGTCCTCACTCATTTCCATAAAGATGTGAGGGGAACTGGGTGAGCAAATGTCAACATGTGTCAATACTTGTCAACTCTCACCCAACCTCACATGTCTTCACTCATTTCCATAAGGATGAGATGGGAACTGGGTGAGCATTCGTCAATACTTGTCAACTCTCAGGCAGCTTCACATGTATTCACTTACATCAATAAAGATGTGAGGGGACCAGGGTGAGCACATGTCAACATGTGTCAATACTTGTGTCATACTAGTAATTGGCATGATCAAGTTGTCATATGAGAAATATCATAAGACTAGTGGTATATAGTGTAAATACATCAGGCTCATATAAAATAGTGTTATTTCCAGTTGTCACTGGTTTATTCAGCTTTAGGCAACATGTAAGAAATATCAATCATACAGTAGTTAGTATGTAGGTAATTTGTACATACCGTAAACATACAGTAATTTATAAAGTACAATGTTCAGTTCCACTCCACCTGTGAGGTATTAATAATACAGTGTCCAGCATAGTTCTAGGTGGGTTCCCACACCTAGCTCCTGACCTGCTGCTTAGAGGAATAATGTAATAATGAGTAACTTTACCCTCTGGTGGAAGTCTTGAAGAAGATAGCCTCTGGCCACTAATGGTAGGAAACCAATGCCTGTCTAGCATAGTTTCACCATAGTGCAGTGGTATAGCAGGTAGCAGGAGATGACTGGAGATGTTACCTCTAGAGCGGTTCTTGGTGATGTGTCTTCCTGGAGGTGCAGACAGGCTATTTGTAGCAAATCTTGGAAAAGCACCTCCAGACTGACTGGAGCCAGCAGCATCTGCCTAACTCTACAATTGTTTGAGGGGACCCTTTCAAGTGTCACAGGGGGACAAAGGACCCCCATGGACGCCGCTATGGCCCCCATTGTCTTGGTCGGTTCTGCATCTTCAAACCCTCATAACTCGGTCGTTTATGCTTGTATAACCGCCATTTTGGGCATGCGCGGAGCTGAATGTGCCAAGATTATAATGCCCGCTGGATAGGCGCGTAACTCCCGCCGGTTTGTCTGTAGCTCACTCGGAGGTCGATTCAGTCTCCATGGCGTAACTTCCTTAATACTGGGAGTTCCGCCTTGATCTTGGGCTCATTCTGACTGTCTAATTATGGGCTTTCCATAGAATTTTTGATATTTGACCTAGGTTGCTCAGGAGCGACGCTAGAGCGACCGGAAGGTTATGGCGTCGTGCTTATGTAACCCATTGTTCAGTCCTTAGAGTGCTTCAGACACTCATGACGGCGTCAGCGGTGCTCAGGCACCCGTGACGGCCGGTTGCATTCACTTACAAGTTATTAATTTGTGCATTGAACCATGAGGTCGCACACTGAGACCCTCATTTTTATTATATTGTGCAGTGAACCATTAGGTCGGACCCTTTGATGTCAGAGAGAGTGTTTGTAACTGACCTGGCTGGTGTGCAGTGGGGCATGAACGCTCTTATACAAAGTTTGAGCGCTCTTATAGCTCTTAGAACCAACCTATGTATTAATCTCATAGATATTCTTTGATTAATACAAAATATGTCAGAATTTATGGAATAATAAAATGGTATATCATAGAATACTCCCTCTCCCCCGAAAGAATGCGAAACTCCGTCATTTCGCCGAGGGAATGTACAATTTATACAATTTTTACCTTATTTTGGAGTTATATACTGTTTTGTAAGAGGATTTGAAGTAATGGGGAGTGCTTCAAATGCAATTTTTGTGGTAGAGCTTTGTCAGTATAAACAATTTTCTCCTGGGTATAAGTACATTTCCGAGTTTCTATATCTTACCATACCATAGCTTATTTGCTCATGTAACATCAATTTTGGGTACAATTTTCCATTTTTATGTACAACATACAATTTGGCAAATAGTGTGCAATTTTGGCATTTAATGTTCAATTTAGCGTGCAAATTGAACATAAATGACAATTTTAGTGTGCAAATTTACAATTTCGCGTGTAATTGCGTTCAATTGACAATTTCAGTATGCAAATATATAATTTTTGCGTACATTTGGCAATTTGAGTGTGCAAATATATAATTTTCGCGTATATTTGGCAATTTTAGTGTGCAAATATATAATTTTTGCGTACATTTGGCAATTTGAGTGTGCAAATATATAATTTTCGCGTATATTTGGCAATTTTAGTGTGCAAATATATAATTTCGCGTGCATTTGGCAATTTTAGTATGCCAATGTATAATTTTGCGTTCAATTGATAGTTTCTGTATGTACAAATATAATTTTGCGTACAGCTTGGATACACATAGAAATGTTGATTTTCTAAAAATCTGACTTCAGTGTATGAATTGGGTACAGACATACAGTATAATGTGCAACATATAATTCAAATGTAAATTGGATACAACTTACAATCTAGTGTGCAAACATACAATTTTAGTGTGCAAATTGGGTACAAGCGTACAATCTGGTGTGCAAATATACAATTTTTAGTGTGCAAATTGGGTACGAGCGTACAATCTAGATTACACTATTCAATTTATGGGATTTGAGACAAATTTTTCCGAGGGCCGGAAAAACAAAGTACTTCATGTACAATAGGCTTGTTTGTCTCTGAGTTACTCATTGATTTTGCTATATGGGTGTATTAATTGGCAATTTCGGCAGTGGGCCGCTTCTTAATTGACTATTCCCCTAGCCTTTTGAGTATGTGTCCCTGAAAGAGATTTATTTGGTGAGTATCTTAAGTAAACATGTTTTATGTCAACAATTTTCTCAACAATTTTTTTTTTTTTTTTTTTTTTTCATTTTTCCAACAATTTTCTTGGATACCTAAAGTGTGTTACTTTAAGTAAACCTTGGCATAGTATACAAGTGCTAGTGGGTACAAAAACTGTCTTAGTTATCTACCTGCATTCATGTATATTAACGTTAGATTTGTAGAATTTTACAATTTGTAATTTGCAATTTCGCAATTTTGCGCGTATATGTGCGCATTAATCATTGATTTTTGTGAGAATACCATAGATTTTCATATTATACATCAACAAGTGGCTGTGTATATAATTTTTTTTTTCTAATACTTTGATAATTTCATTGACAGTGGAGGTGTGTCAGGAGTGAGATGTGAGTCTCCTCCCTGGTGTGCTCATGCAGTGGTGGCACTTGAGGTGTTAGGTGCCAGAATTTGGCATGTGTCTGTGGCAGTGCCTAGCTTGGTGTCAGTGGACAGTTCAGGGTGGGGGGGGGGGTGTGTGTGTGTCCATTTAAGGAGTGTGTGGCTGGTATTGGAGCATCAGTTCCTCTCTGGAAGTCACTGCTGTAGTACCATGGCCCACCTACAAGCTCTCTTTGCTCTGCCTGTCCCCCAGGTGATGGAGGTGGGGAGTCCAGCTAGGGCCCTGGTTGAGTCTAACCAGACCATCCATTATGGGTACATAGTGAGTAATTTCAAAGAGATCATTGAGCATGGTGATGTGATGGTCTGTAATTACTCCTGCCATTATTTCCTGGGCTCAGCCTTGCGTCGGGGGGCCACTGTGGCCCTTCTGACTAGGGC
The DNA here is from genome assembly GCA_949317995.1 of Acholoe squamosa. Classification (NCBI taxonomy): domain Eukaryota; kingdom Metazoa; phylum Annelida; class Polychaeta; order Phyllodocida; family Polynoidae; genus Acholoe; species Acholoe squamosa. The sequence continues at coordinate 63,895,386 of OX439043.1, forward strand.
CTTGGGCAGTATGGGTTTCTGGCCCATGGATTATAACCTAGGGCCGCGGGAGCGAGTGCTATGGGATTATTTGTTGGCGGCATCCCTCCTCGATCTTGCGGCATCCGGGAATCCATCCACGGCTGCCGAGTATGGACTGGGGATGCTGGAGGCCCGGCTCGCTGATTGGGAGCAGGATCACGGCCATATGTATGGCTCGGACTCGGCCCCGGACTCTCCCATTGATGTTGAACCCGAGGATCTGTGGTAGGATCCCGACTGACTGAAACCTAGGGTGTAAAAACCCGCCATCCCAAAGGCCCTTTTCAGGGCCGGCAAATTGTCCGAAAAGTTCTGAATACTGTCTCTGATGTGTTGTCTCCTGGTGGTGGACTGGGGGCAGCCTAGGCTGTGGGCAGTCTAGGCTGTTTCCACAGTCACCGGGGAGGGCTGGTGGTTTAGAAAATTAGCAATAGTCTGCATGTTTGACCTTGCGGTCTCCTCCTGTTGTTCGTCAATAATTATATCTGTTGTATTTTCCAGTGCTGTCATGGTCACCGGGCTGGTGCCACAATCATTCTGGAGAAGCATGGAGTAGTACAGTCCTTTGTTTTTAAGGGCTGGTATAGTGCTGAACCTAGTGCGCCAAGGTAGGTGTATCACCTGAGGGAGGTGATAAGCAAATTCTCCTCTCTGTGTTGTTATAACTGCTGGTCCATTCCAGGTAAATATAGCCTTAGGTAGTGGGAAGGTTTTAACCACTATATCCTTATAGGTAGGGGCAGCTGCTGATTTAATCTCATCAAATTCATGTGGTATTGGCCTCAAGGGTAGCGCGAAGTTTGAGTCTCCACAATATATTTTAAAATATATTGTGGGGTTTGTGCGCTTGGCCACATTTTTCTTGCCACAGTGTGTCTGTGCAAATTTCTTAAGGTACTTCATTATTCTGTAGGCTGAGTAGATGGTCAGGGTGAATAATATAGCAATTATCAGGGTGTGGGTTTCCTGAATTGTGAGGAAAGGGGTGTGGGTTTCCTCTGTAGGGGTTAATTTGGTAGGATTCTTATCTGGGAGCAATTTGTGTAGGGGCAGCTCGGTGACTAGTCTGAATGCTTTGGCTGTAGGCAGGTAGGCTACAGTCCCTCCTAGTCTGTATAATTTGAGTAGTATGTATACTATAAAAATGTGAGCTGATATCCCTAGGATGAGTGCTAAGCTTTGGAAGATTGGATGCTCTGTAACTCGACGTAGGTATGATTCCTCGTAGCGCGTTTCCATTTCCTTATTAAGGTTGGAGGCATCTTTTAATACTGTTTTGGCAAAGGGCTCTAAATTTAGTTGAGTAATATCATCCATGATTGGATTTTCCTGTAGTTTTTCTAAGGTTCTAGAAAGGTTTACTACTGGGAAATTTGGAAGATTCTCTCTTTCATCTGGTTTGGTTTCAGAAATTTTGTTAAGTGCTGCCATGAATGGTAAATTAATTGTCTTGAGAATGTAATGAAATGATAAGGTTGAGTTACAGGGCAACCTTGTGTTTGGAAGAGAAAATTCTCCTACACTGATCGTGCACCCACAGGGTACACCTATGATTGAGTAGGACTGGGCCTTCCGAGTTTCAGACGTTTTACCATGGCAGTTGATAAAGTAATGGGGTTCATTAGTAGTGACCAGATACTCATCTTCAGAAATGGAAATAGCATGGGTGGTAGGTGCTTGCAGTGGTGAAACTGTAAACTTGCAATGTTCCTTAATCTGTTGAGCCTGGTTAGTAAAAATGGCTACAGGGCATGTAGGCCTGTGTTTATAGATTCTACCATTTACATCTCTGCATACCTTTACTGTAGTACCTTCACATGCCTGCATATCTGCTGAGTCCAATTCGATAAATAATGATTCATCGTAAGATACTGCTAGAAACTCAGTTGTGGTTTGTAGTTTGGTGACTCCTCTGGTGGGGGTCTCCTGTGTGTCTATAGGCATGGGTGATGTAATCATTTGGTACAGTTTGAAGGTTGAGGTGGTAGATTGAATTATAATGTCCAGATGAATATATATATGGTGAGCTGAGTAAGTGTATGAGGTCAGCTTCTGTGAATAATAGAAATCTAAGTCATTAATTGCGACTTGTGCTCCAGGGTGTGTAATCCTAAGTTTGTTATTAATGTCAACTAGGTATCTAGCGAGGTCTGAGGGTGGTACTATATCAGGGGTTAGGATCCCTGATGATAGCATCCTCAGGGCTGCATTTGTCCTTTGTAGTGATTGAACCGTATTCATTCTTGCTGCTATGATAATTAATGCATCATTTAATACTTGCATTTTCTCCCTTTGAGTTTTCTCGTGCCTTGAATATGAGTCAAGTGACCTGGACATGTTAGAGGCCCACAGGTTGACGGTGTCACCTATGGTGTTGATTGTGCTGTCCAGTACCTTCTTATCTTGGATGTATGCTTTGACAAACTTATCTTGTCTGTCTGTGATCTTTTCAATGAGATTAGCTGCTTCCTGATCCTGTTTAGCAAATTTTCTTAGTATTTCATCTATGTTCTTGAGCTGTCCCATTACTTGGTTTACATCTTCTACTGTGGCTAGACCTAGCACACCGCGAAACAGGGGTGCTAGAAAACCCAGTATGGCCTCTCTTTTGGCCTTGTCCAATGTGTTTATGGGGTTGGATAAGAACAATTTGATGGAGGCTAGTGTTTCATTTATCTCCTTGTCTGCAATTTCCAGCAAGGTGTCTAGCTCCTTAGCTTGTTGGATAATTTGGCCAGAGGTATGATCTTGTAGAGTAGGAGTGGTCAAATGGAGTATTCTATCCCTTATGGGTCCTTGGGTAACGGGTGCCCGAGGTATCTTGTAGGGAATAGCTAACAACAGTGTTGTGGTTGTATGTCCATTGACCAATGGTTGAGGGCTAGGTTTGAATACTACTCCTATGTTTTGTCTCACCACAGGTGTATAGCCTGCAGTAAGTGGTTTTATAGTATATAATAACAGCATAGTTAGCAGTATGGGTGAAACTCTCAGTCTCCCCATGGTGCTTGTGTAAAGCAAGTTTGCTGTTTAAAGTCTTGTCAAATTTGTAGTGATTTGGTGCTGGTAAAGTCTAAGTGTATGGTGTAACACTTTAAATGAAGTGGTTCAAACTGTACCTTTGCAAGATTGAGCTGTCTTGGCAATATGTCCGGTGAGTCTATAGAGGTTGACCAGTAATGGTAAGGTCAGGTTGAAGGTGAAGTAGGTGTGTTCTTTATCCTAGTGCAGTCTCTCCTAATGGAGAAGTGGGCTGGCTAATTCCCAAGTGGGGTCCTGTAGACTTGTGTTCCAGACTGCAGCTGGATGAAGACTGATGGTGGGCTATGGTCCACAGTGCTTCTTATGTAGCCTACCCTACCCACATCCATTGTGGGCCTGGTATTGTTTCTCTGGAGACAATGCATTAATCTCCAGTGTCTGCTAACTGTGGGGCCTATTGTGTAGTCTGTGTACTGGTAATTAGCTCCTCCTGTCATCCAGGACAGCCATTCATGACCGTCTAGACAGTTGTCTGAGGGTAGCTTATAAGGTCAATTGATCTCTATAGACTGCTGTGTTGGCATAGCGCGCTCTTTCATGTGGGGATTAGGCTTTAGACACTCCATTGTGTTACCCTTACTCTTCTTAGACTTCATGTCTGCTTTACTTGGGGGGTCCCAGTCTTTGACCCTTTCAGAGGCAATAACCTACTGATATATTTACAAATTTGATTGGCTTTATATACATAGTAATTCATTATCAGTCACACATGTCTTATGTGTGGATGAAGAGAATTTGTAATACATTTTGAAAATCTTATGACTTTTGGTATCTCAATCTTGTTTCTAATTTCTTGAAACTGCACCACACCTAGATGTCTTTCTTAGTATGTGGTGTGCAGGCCTAGGCTTGATAGGGCCTATGCCTGTGGTTTCTCTTGTAAGGGTGATATCATTTTTGTTCCTTACAATTTTGCTGTAGTATTTGGCCTCATGTGGAATAAGCCTGTGTGCAAATTCATTGTTTCTGACAGCACCAACCTTTTTCAGTCTGTCTATGTGCACTGGTCTAGCCACCAATAGATTGGTGTCCAAGTTTTTGAGTTTGGCACTTGTCAAACTAGGTCTATCTACTACAACATATGGTCCCATAAAAAGGGGTTGAAGTTTCTTACACTCTGTGTTGGTCAGGATTCTTGGAATGTTTAGGTACACCATGTCGGTGACCTTGATTTCCTGTGGTGTAAGTTTCTTATCATATCTATCCTTCCTTTCCTTTTGTAACTTGGCGACCCTTTCTATAGCTTTCCTCCTAGAGGTATCTTGATTCGTTATCATGTTAGCTACATGGTCTGCTACTGTGGATATGTCTTCCTGTATTCCCAGCCCTAAGTCCATTGGGGTGGCTGGGTTTCTCCCATGGAGTAGGAAGAAAGGGGTGAATCCTGTGGTTTGGGATTCAGTGTTGTTTAATGCAAAGGTTATGGGTTCAATAAATGAATCCCAATTGTTTTGGTGCTTTGAGCAGAATGCTCTGAGTGCTGTGCCTATGCTAGCATTGAATCTCTCTACAAGCCCATTTGATTGTGGCCTGTATGGTGAGGAGAATTTATGTTTGATCTTGAGGTGTTTAGTTAACTTTGTGAACTTTGCACCTGTATAACATGTCCCATTGTCTGTTTGAAGAGTGGCTGGTGTTCCATGATGACAAATTATATTCTTGTAGAACTCTGCTGCTGTTGTCTCAGCTTTTAAGTCAGTAGTAGCCCAAGCTGTTGCATATCTGGTAGCATAATCTATGCAGACTTGTATATGTTTGTTTCCCCTGGCAGTTGTGGGAAGTGGTCCCACCGCGTCTAGGTTTAGGAACTTCATTGGTGAAGTCATGTACTCTCTCACTGTCATTGGTGTTTTGTGTGAGTGTACTTGCCTTTTTGCTGTGAGGCATGTGTGGCAGGTGGAAACATATTTTGTTGTGTCTGCTAGCATAGACTTCCAATATACCCTAGGTCGGAGTGCTGACAGCATCCTACTTGAACCAAGATGGCCGCCGGTAGATGAGTCATGGAAATACTGTAGTGTACTTGTTACCCATTGCTGTGGTATAACAATTTGAAGTGGTACAGTATTGGTTTTTCTCCAATTTATGGGGCATATATGGACTAATGTACCATTTACCAAGGTGTATGTCTGGCCTTGGTTGATGATTCTATTTCCTTGTGCTTTTGGTGCAGGCAAGGTTCCATCCTCAAGATACTGTATGAGGGGCAATAGGTCCTTGTCTTTCCTTTGTTCCAGGCCAAGGTTTGTACCTGAGATGGATGTGTCGGGAATCTGATCCAGTAGTTGATTTATATCTAGCACATGTTGTTTTATTCTGTCTCTTTCTTTTTCTTTTTCATCGACTATTGGCCTATCTTGTGCCTTTTGTTGGGGTGTGTCACTCTTGTTTTGGTGTGTAGGCTCCTTTGGAGGGCCTATTCTCGCCTTGATGGGAGTGGCAACCTTTTTCTTTAAAGGCACAATTTGCTTTTTGTCAATCTTCTTTGTCTCAGAGTTCTTTGATTTAGTAGATGCAGTGTCTTTTGTGACATTTTTCCTGGCAGGTGGGGTTTTGATAGGTTTGTTTCCTGTGACCTTTTTCTCATTTAGAATAGTTTGTGATTGTGTGGGGGGTTTTGGTGTGCCCTCCTGAATCATTTCTCTAGTCTTTGAGCGTGTGGTCATAGGACACAAATGGTTTGGTGTTTCCTCTCCCTGCATTGGTTCAAAGAATCTGACTGATTTAGAAGTTGCTTGAGTAATAGCATATATTGTGTCTTCTGGATCTTCATCATCTGAGTCAGGTGGGGTGAAGGGTGGCTCCTTAGGAGTTGCCTTCACTATCTGATTGAGTGATGAGAATTCAATAGGCTCGAAGTCGTTATCTGGAAAGAGTTGTGAGTATTCTCTCTCACAGTGGCAAAACACATAGTGTGTAGATTGCTTCAAGATACCCCTAATGGGTGTCTCTGGCCTTTCAATGGTGTTGGGTGGATCATCCCTTTTGAATGGTACTTTCTTTGTTACTTTTGCAAACTTGGTTCTACTGGCTGCTCTAACTCTCCTTGGTGGGGGTGGAGGGTTAGTCATGGGTCCAGAATCTGGGTATTCTCTTCTAGACATAGCATCTGGTGGTGTGTTATCATCACCTTTCACATGTTGGATGGTGAATGAAAATTGTTGTATGTCTAGAGCCCATCTGGCCCATCTATGTGTGAGTCCTGTATTGGTTAGTAGTGGGATTAGGGCTGCATGGTCTGTGTATAATTGGAAGTGTCTAGTCTCTAGATAGTGTCTGAAGTGTAATACTCCATACACTACTCCCAGTAGTTCTCTCTCTGTGGTATTGTAATTTCTCTCATGTTTTGAGAGGGTTCTACCTGCAAAGGCTACTGGTCTGAGCACTCCTTCATTATCTCTCTGTGAGAGTACAGCTCCTAAACTCACATTGGAAGCATCAGTTGCCAAACTGAACTCTTTCTCATAGTTTGGATATCTGAGAAGAGCATTGGTACAGAGGGCATGCTTTAATGTTTTGAAAGCATTATCTGCCTCTTCTGTCCAGACAAATGCTTTGAGATGTGTCTGTAGATCATATAATGGTCTAGCAATTTGGGCATAACCTTTGATAAACTTTTTGAAGTATTGGCATAGGCCTGTGAAGGATCTGACATTTTTGACTGATTTTGGTGTTGGGAAGGTTTTGATTGACTCCACCTTTGTGGGAGATGGTTGCAGTCCCATGGGTGTGACTCTCATTCCCAAGAAGTCTATTCTGTCTATGAAGTATTCACATTTTGATTTCTTCAGTTTGAGTTTACCAACTCTTAGGCTGTTGAACACGTCTTCCAGGTCATGGAAGTGTTGTTCGATTGATGGTGATAATACCAATATGTCATCTAGGTATGGTAGGGCACATTTGTACTTGAGTTTGTTCAGAATTAATGTGACTAGATGGCAGAATCCCGCCGGTGCCGTCGCTAAACCCATCGGCATCCTTTCATAGACATATTTTTTGTCATTTGCTATGAATGCGGTTTTATGCTGATCCTCCTGTCTTATAGGAATTTGAAAAAATCCCTGTTGGGCATCTAGCTTACTGAATACTCTTGGTCTGAGTGACCCTATCATGTCTAGAGTGTCATCGGCCCGGGGTGTAGATAAGGCTTGATTTATCGTGTTCTGGTTCAAATAACGAAAATCTGTGACGAGCCGATGGCCTCCCGATGATTTTTGTACTAAAAAGGATCTGGAGGCCCAGGGGCCCTCGGCACATTCTCTCAGAATGCCCTGTTGTACTAGCCTTTCACACTCTTCCCCTATTGCGGCCTGTTTTTCTGGTGTTTGTCTATATGGTAGGAAATGACATGGTACTGCCTCAGGTTTTACATGTATTGAGTGTGTATACAGGTGTGTGGCACCAATGTCTCCATCTTTTCCTACGAATACATCATCATACTTGGTCAGCAGTGACTTTAATCTATCATGCTGATCTTTGGATGTGAGCACAGATTTTGGTGGAACATTCTCTTCCAATTCTGGCTCGAGGTCATGTGCCTCACTATGTATAGCAGCTATTTCAGAGAGTCTGATTGAGTTGGGTTCAGGGTCAGCATATGTGGACTCACAGTCTGAGTCTGTGTCACTGAATTGAGTTACGTCCACAGGCCGTATGGCTGAGATGGATTGATCAGTGTGTGGGGTAGTGTCTGACACCTGTTGAGGTTTTTCTAAATCAGATTCCTTGACTTCCTGAAATAGAGCTATGATGGCACCCTTTTTGATTTTATGTGGGCGCCTGCTGGTGTTGAGTAACACTAGGGGATGTTTGTTATTTTCCCTGGGGGTTACTGCTGCCCTTTGAACTAGATATGGGGCATTGTTATTTCTTTGGAGGTTATCTACTACTCCAGTTTTCCCTTGCAGTGATTGAGTAGATGTGACCTTACCCAATACTGCAAGTTCAGAGAATGGAGGGATGGTAAAATCCCTCACTGCCCTAATGGGTTTGAGAATTTGTTCAGGATCAACATTAAATTCAATTTGAGATTTTGTAGTGCTTAAGAAATCTGTGCCGAGTACAATGGGCTGTGTGAGGTTGGGTATTACAGCAAATTGGTATTGGAATCTGACACCTTGGATTCTAAAGTTCAGCATAGCTGAATGTCTAACATGACACACCGATCCATCTGCCAAGTGGATGTTGATTTTAGATTTCCTCAGTTGGATATGGAATCTCTTTTGGAGATCCATGAGGAATGATTGTCTGACACAGGTGATAGTAGCACCTGTATCAACCAAACATTGTACATCTGAAACATCATATAGATTTGCATTGATACAGCCATTTTGAAGAAGTACAATAGAAAGCTTGGTACTCTCACCTGTATCCTTTGATGATGAATCTGGTGGGGTGATGTGTATCACTGATGGACGTCTCTGTCTGTTAGATGGTAGATTGGCACTAGCAATTGTCTCTGGTTGGATCTTTGTTAATCCTGATTGATTGTTTGTATTTGGGGTGTCACAGTGCACTGGCCCATCGGCACTGTGACATCCTAGTTTTCCTGGTTCTGTGGGGTGGTTGAGATGCTTGCCACCAGGAGTTTGGAGATTTGATCCATCACATGAGGTGGTATTTGGGGGTTACTTTGTTGGTTCCCCTGGTAACCTCTTGTGTCAGGTTTGTAATCCTCCTGGCGTGGGTTGGAACCCTGGTTATATTGACCAGAGTTGCTGTATTGACCGGAGTTGTTGGATCTCTGATTGTTGTAGGCGCCATTGTTGTTGTAGGATCCACTGTTGTAGTTCCTATGTGGACTCTGGCCCCTACTGTTGGATCCTTGACTATAGGATCCAGAGTTGTTTGACCCCTGGCTGTTGTTGTAGGATCCACTGTTGTTGTAGGATCCAGAGTTGTAGTTCCTATGTGGACTCTGGCTCCTACTGTTGGATCCTTGATTATTATAGGATCTGCCATTACTTGGGGTTCTGTCTCTCCTATCACTGTATGAAGAGTTACCATTGTTGGAGTTGGAAGAGCTGTTGTCTTTCCTACTGTTGTGACCCCCCCGGTTGTTGTTGTTGCCCCCTCTACCTCTACCTCTATTGGATTGGTAGTTGGGGTCATAGTTATTTCCTCTGTATCTACCGGTAGGGTCTCTTGATGCAACCTTAGCTTCCTGTTGCCTTACATGGGCACTAGACATTAGGTTAACATCTTCATCTGAACTAGTGCTGATTTCCTGGACCTTTTTCTTAGTAGGCTGTGGGTTGGTTTCTGCATCCCTTACCTTCCTAGATCTCTCTTGGGTCTCAACCTCCAGGGCTAGGTCTAGGGCTTGGTCAAAGGAGTCTATTTTCTTGTTCTCAAGAGCTATAGAGATCCAGGGCCTCATGCCTTGGGTAAATGCCTTGCTTAGGGTTTCATCGTTCTGGCGTTGGGCATTACACACTTTCCTGAGATGGCATGCATAGTCTAGAACAGGTTCATCTATCTTTTGTGCACGGAGTGCAGTCCTTGAGATTATATTGTCTCGAGTAGCAAAATACTCTTTTAATTTATTCACTACATTGGTCCATGTCAACATATCAGGTGTGGCACTCTCCCTGAAGGATTCAAACCAAGCTAGTGCTTGTCCTTCGAGGTACTTGGGTAAATATGTTACCATGGTGTCACTGTCTGTCACTTTGTACTTATCCTTCAGATATTCTGGGAATTTGTGATCAATGAATAATGCTGTTGACATGAGTGGTGATGGGTGTGAAAAGGTTTTGGGTTTTGTTACCTCATGTATCCTGATCTTTCTGTCGTCCTGCTGTTTATTGTCTATGAGCTTGGTCATGTTGGACACCATGGAGATTATGATGTCATCTTTGGATCCAGAGGCAGATGGTGTGACAACAGGTGTGATGGCAGGTGTGTGAGGTTGTGGGGTCTGGGATGATACCATCTTCATGAGATCTGCTATCTGTTGTTGTTGTCTCTCTAGGGACTTCCGCTGATCTTCCATGGCCTTCTGTTGAGCATCTATTGCTGCATTCCTCTCTGCCAGTTGTTGGTTGAGGATCCTCTCCCTTTCCTCCTGCTGGGACTTGTTGGTCTCTAGGGCAGTAACTGCATCTTGGATGGCCTTCTCATAGGCCCTTATCTTCTCAGCTGTCTGATTAGGTTGGGGGCCTTCATCGGTGTCCATGATGGAGGGTGTGGGGGAGGTGTCTCTGGAGGAGTGGCTGTCAAAGGCTGGAGCTGGGGTGGAGGATCTAGATGAGGGTGTGGATCCACCCCCTGAGGCAGATCCTTCTTCCCCTGAGGTAGATAGCGTGAGTTGGGCGTCCTGTAGAGATCCCTGGGAAATGTTGGATCCCTGAGAACTGGTTGTTCCCTGAGTAGACAGGGTGGGTGGTGTGGGGTCTACTGAGTGTGGGTCTGTTGTATTGGAGGCTGGTTTGCCTCCTGTGGGCCTCCTAGATCTTGGTGGGAGGGAGACCTCTTCAACAGGCCCCTGACTACGTAAGGTCTTTGTGTGTTGTTCTGCCAGCTTGACTGATAAGGCCTTGATGTGTGTGGTGGACCTCACTGACGTGTGGGAGACCTCACTGACGTGTGGGAGACCTCACTGACGTGTGGGAGACCTCACTGACGTGTGGGAGACCTCTCTGACGTGTGGGAGACCTCACTGACGTGTGGGAGACCTCACTGACGTTTGGGAGACCTCACTGACGTTTGGGAGACCTCACTGACGTTTGGGAGACCTCACTGACGTTTTGGGAGACCTCACTGACATATGAGAGATCTTACTGTTGTGTGAGAGATCTCATTGATGTGTGGGAGATCTCACTGATGTGTGGGAGATCTCATTGATGTGTGGGAGATCTCACTGATGTGTGGGAGATCTCATTGATGTGTGGGGGATCTCACTGATGTGTGGGAGATCTCACTGGTATGTGGGAGATCTCACTGGTGACCTTGGTGGGTATGGTGTCAAGGTCAAGGTCACTGGGTGGGTGGAGTGGGTCTAACTGTGTGTATGCGGTACCAGCTTTAATTTACTGTGTGCATGATTGTTCCCAGTTGCGGTACCAGCTTTAACTTACTGTGTGCATGATTGTTTTTAGTTGTGTTACCAGCTTTTAATTTTTATGAGCCTGTGAGATATGGGATCTTAGTAGGATGTTCTCCACCACTTTGTCATGGTAGAGTTTGGCATGATCAAGTTGTCATATGAGAAATATCATAAGACTAGTGGTATATAGTGTAAATACATCAGGCTCATATAAAATAGTGTTATTTCCAGTTGTCACTGGTTTATTCAGCTTTAGGCAACATGTAAGAAATATCAATCATACAGTAGTTAGTATGTAGGTAATTTGTACATACCGTAAACATACAGTAATTTATAAAGTACAATGTTCAGTTCCACTCCACCTGTGAGGTATTAATAATACAGTGTCCAGCATAGTTCTAGGTGGGTTCCCACACCTAGCTCCTGACCTGCTGCTTAGAGGAATAATGTAATAATGAGTAACTTTACCCTCTGGTGGAAGTCTTGAAGAAGATAGCCTCTGGCCACTAATGGTAGGAAACCAATGCCTGTCTAGCATAGTTTCACCATAGTGCAGTGGTATAGCAGGTAGCAGGAGATGACTGGAGATGTTACCTCTAGAGCGGTTCTTGGTGATGTGTCTTCCTGGAGGTGCAGACAGGCTATTTGTAGCAAATCTTGGAAAAGCACCTCCAGACTGACTGGAGCCAGCAGCATCTGCCTAACTCTACAATTGTTTGAGGGGACCCTTTCAAGTGTCACAGGGGGACAAAGGACCCCCATGGACGCCGCTATGGCCCCCATTGTCTTGGTCGGTTCTGCATCTTCAAACCCTCATAACTCGGTCGTTTATGCTTGTATAACCGCCATTTTGGGCATGCGCGGAGCTGAATGTGCCAAGATTATAATGCCCGCTGGATAGGCGCGTAACTCCCGCCGGTTTGTCTGTAGCTCACTCGGAGGTCGATTCAGTCTCCATGGCGTAACTTCCTTAATACTGGGAGTTCCGCCTTGATCTTGGGCTCATTCTGACTGTCTAATTATGGGCTTTCCATAGAATTTTTGATATTTGACCTAGGTTGCTCAGGAGCGACGCTAGAGCGACCGGAAGGTTATGGCGTCGTGCTTATGTAACCCATTGTTCAGTCCTTAGAGTGCTTCAGACACTCATGACGGCGTCAGCGGTGCTCAGGCACCCGTGACGGCCGGTTGCATTCACTTACAAGTTATTAATTTGTGCATTGAACCATGAGGTCGCACACTGAGACCCTCATTTTTATTATATTGTGCAGTGAACCATTAGGTCGGACCCTTTGATGTCAGAGAGAGTGTTTGTAACTGACCTGGCTGGTGTGCAGTGGGGCATGAACGCTCTTATACAAAGTTTGAGCGCTCTTATAGCTCTTAGAACCAACCTATGTATTAATCTCATAGATATTCTTTGATTAATACAAAATATGTCAGAATTTATGGAATAATAAAATGGTATATCATACTTGTCAACTCTCACCTAGCATGACATTTCTTCACCAAGCCTTCAACAATAAGAGACTATGGAAACTGTATGGATTCTCATGGCTTGTACTTTGCAGAGTGGGCCTATTGAGTAAATGTCAATATGAGAATTTATGTTTCACAGAGCAAGTTCCTTTCTTACATGGCATGAAATACATATGAATCAGGAACATAATGATAGCCAAGTATATGTGATTTAGTGCATACATTAGACATAATAGCTCATTTGTTTTGTCTATGGGACATAGCACTGAATTGGAATTGCATATGTTTTACATGATATCTAAGTATCTGTTTGTCCTGGTTTGATGGGATATGAAGGTTTAATGTCTAGTGATCAGCTAGGTCACAGCTGATTAGAGCAAATATACAGGAACCCTTCATAGGCTGGTTAAAAAACTCTTATGAGTGATAATAGGGGCAGATACTTTGTCCAACATTAGCATGACAGACTGTGTGAGGAGATGTGAGCATGCGTCAAGATTCACCAACTCTCACCCACCATGACAGAACTTCATGCACAATGACACATTATGTACTATTCTGTGTTTTGATTAGTCCATTTCAAATTTCCCTCCCATTCCTTTGTTCTCCTCCTGCTTTCAAAACAGTCAGGCAGAGGCAGCCATGGAGAACAGATCTTGTGGTAGGTGGTCACACAGTTCTAGATTGATTTGACTTGAAATCCTAAGTAATAAGCATTTATACAGTAACACATTGATATTATCTACAATCCTTGAACATCTATCTTGTTGCTGAATTCAGCTATTTGTCTCAACACCCCAAAATAATGTAGAACTTTCTATGTGAGCAAGGCTCAGGGAAATTCTGGGGGATTCAGGCTGCCATATGGGAGTGGTCATTGTTTATCAACTTGGATGTGAGTGGGTGGTCAAAATTAGATTGCTGCTGTTTGTTTATGACCATTTCTTATCATTTAAACAGGCATTCTCAAGACTGATACAAGGAAGATTCAACTCACACAGCTGACAGAATATCTATCCATTTTCAAGCAAAGTGGGCAACACATGACATGCAGAGGAGAGATATCTTCAATAAGAACCAGCATGAACAGCTGAATTGATGTTAATAAAGTTATGAAATATCAGAAATCCACAACCACCTGCAACCCCCCCCCCCCCGCCTATCCCCCACCCACAAATTAGTCTGTGCGTCAATATATGTGATACTGTGTCATGACCCATGTGTCAGTGTGTGTGATAATGTGTGATGACACATGATGTCATCATGTGTCATTGTTGGTGAAGGTTCACGCATGTTGACTCAACTTCACAAATTGGGTTGGGATGTTCACGCATGCGTCACATCTTGTCATGGTCCGTGATCACCTACGCGTCAAGTCCTAAGAGCGCATGGGGTGAGGCGGGCGCAGCATGACAAAAGTTGACACAGATTTGCTGGGATGTTATTGAAGGAGCAAGGAAGAAGAATGGAAACAACTTTTCTGCAGAAATTCAATTTACTTAGAAAATTTACATCTGTAACCTTATGAGTCAAACCCAGAGTAATTAAGTTCAAGGTCGAACCCTACATGGCGAAAAATGGCTGAAATATCTCTGCGATTTTGTCCCTTGTGTTTTATGGCCCTTGTTGAGGCCATAAAATGCAAGGACTACTGCAAAGTTGACCCTAAACCACTGTGGGATTCAGGATTAGTTGATCAATCCTTGTGTTTTATGGCCCCCACAAGGGCCATACAATGCAAGGGACAAAATCGCAGAGATATTTCAGCCATTTTTCGCCAAGTGGGATTCAACCTATGTGGAGTTTACACAAATCTTTTGAATCAAAATTAAAGAATGGGTTATATGGGTATTATGTAGTTAGTGAAAAAGTCTAAGGCAAGTTAGGAGAAATCAGGCAAGTCAGGCATTTTTCCTAAGGGTTAGGCTTAGGAAAACTTTGGTGGTTTGGTGATGTGCAAACTCCTAACTTGGCTTGGCAAGTCCAACAAATGTTTGCCGAAAGGTCTAAGATGTTCAGAATTTCTTTTTGTGTGCTTACATGAGCTTTTGAAAGCTACGATCACGTTTCAAATCGATTAACCACCAGTTGTAAGTTCAAAACCGTTCGATATTGCAATGATAATGCACTAAGCCTATGCAAGGGTTTCGCCTAAAGGGCTAAATCCACTGTCATCACACATTCTGTCAGCGAGTGACCATTTCGTCCTCATTCCGTGGTCTTTTTTTGGACGAAGTGTTGACGGAACCATTCCGTCCAAAATAGACCAAGGAATGATGATAAAATGCTCCCTCATGGAATCGGCCAATGTTAGGGGTGCGCATTATAGGTGAGGATATAGGTATGACAGGATTAAACTGCTAAAGCCATATCCTTGCTGTACCTAATAGACAGAGTGCATGGTAAAGTGTCGACACGACCAGTGAAGAAACTGGGAGAGGAGACACTTTTAAGTGAAACTCAGTATTTATTTCATGACTGGCATCCTACATATGCGAGGAATTACAGTTCTTCAGCAAAAGGTTCGTTGTTTTTAGCATCCCGACTTCTCCTCAAGATAATTCCCTTGTTCTTTTGTTAACATTTCACCATAGTCGGGGTGGGTGCCGATACCGAGCCGTGGCTCGTATATTCCATTAATTCTAATTATAACCTCCTTCCAAACCTCACTGCGATTCTAGAGATTCCACTGACGACTGAACTTCCACTTCCACAGAGGCTTCTATCTGAATAAGGACCTCATCCACCAGACCACGTTTACCCTTGGCAAAGTCCATGAATAACTGCTCACTGTTGTTAATGTCGATGATGCCCTGCACATATCCACACATAATGTAAATGTAAGTAATGGGATTTCCATGGAACTTTCCCAAAAGGCGAAGTATTCCACCCAGTTTCCAGTGACTGAGGACAAGGAAAGGCACCCTGCATGTCGTTGGGTGAAGCTGGACTTCTGTAACCGTTCTTCTGTTGATGATGAAACAGATGATTTTTTAATTGTTAAAGAGGTAAAACCGTCAAGTTTAAGCCCCCCCCCCCCACCCTGTCCACCAAAAAGAAGGGCTTACGAGTTGTCCAAAGTTGAGAAATAAGTGTGTGTTTTTTTTTTTCATTCAACTATAGATTCAAAAACAAATTTGTTTTTTATGCTTATACAAGTTTGTTTTTTTTTTGTTTTAATATAAAAACATTATTTTCGGGCTTCTAAATCAAGGATGAAGGAAAATAACACGATTTTAAAGAACATAATTTTAAGACTAGAAAACTTTAAACCAATAGACGTTTCTGTGACATTGAAAAAAAAGTGTCTTTCACAAACTTTTCTTGGCTGGACCTTTTTAGAACGTTCCCGAAAGTTAAAAAACGCACTTTATTTACCAAGTGGGACAACAGCACAGGGGAGAGCTGCAACGGGTTATAGGCAAAAGAAATTGTCAAAGAGGTAAAGATTCACACTGTGTTTCTCAACATGAAAAAAAAAAGAAAATATGAAAAGAAAAAAACTGTGTCTAACCATATGCGCAATACTAAGACCACTACGTTCATTTCGGTCAGATAAAGTATTTGAATGACCCATAGTTTTTAGCTATATAACCCTGAACTTAGAGCATGATCAAAGGAGCAAGACCTCTTGAATTTATTATAGGAAAGTTATACTCCCAAGGACACACTTTCATGTATGACCTAAGACTGCCATAGTCCTGATAGACAAAGATATGGATTACTACCATCTCTATAGAGATGGTAGAAATGGATGGATCGTTGACTTCATCATATCACAGAAGATGTCTTGTGATGGGATCTCCACAATGATCTCTACTAGTTGAGCAAGTAGTTTCTTAAAGCCCAGTCAGTGTTCCTGAGGCATTGCTGGAGCATATACTTGCTGCCGGTGTGCATAGAAGTTAACCAACTTTCTGCTTCTTAGGGTTCTCTCTCAGCATTAGGATCTGTGAACATGGATGTTGGGGCGTTGCTGTGTCCTGAAACCTGGGTTTGGCACACGGAGTAGTTTTAGACTGCATGATCAACTTCGCTGTCAGAGTTCTTTTGCAGCATCCATATCAGGACTGACAAAAAGAACTTGGTGACTTGATTTAGTTCTGGTTTAGATGCAATAAAGTACCGAATGGTTTGATTTTTCACGGCCATCGCTGCATGAAATTCCTTGATTTTCTGAAGTGGCCAGCAGTATCTCTTCTTGGGGATTAACCTTCAATTACAAGTTCCTCTTGTGGGAGTACCATGGCGGGGGAGTTCTCATCAATACCGAACAGCCTGAAGTCTGATTCATCATAATATTCAGTTTTCTCTTTTTCGAGAATGGAGTGCAAGGCCATTTGGTATATGCTCTGGACTGTGGACTCGGTTTCTTCTTCTAATAGTGTGTTTTTTTTTCTCTCCGAACCTTCCCTCTTCAGGCACTCTCTCTTTAGGACAAGCTTCTGGTGTTTCCGATATATAGATCTGTCATTGTCAGCGCTGTAAGCTCTTGGGCATTCAAGGTCGAATCCCACATGGCGATTTAGGGCTCAAATATCTCTGCGATTTTGTCCCTTGCACTCTTGGGGCTTTCCTGAGCCCCTATATCGCAAGGATAACTGCTTAATTGGTCTTGATTCACTGTTGGATTCGGTATAAGTTGAACAATCCTTGCGATCTAGAAGCCCAGGAAAATCCCAAATTCGCAAGGGACAAAATCGCAGAGATATTTGAGCCCTAAATCGCCATGTGGGATTCGACCTATACAGAACCCGAATGGTAAAGAGTGCAAAGAATTGCACAATTTAATGGATGTCTGCAAAATGTCTGGGTCTTCTCTGAGGCAAGAAACAAATAGAGGTTCTCGTTCTTCTCTTTGTGTGAATCATCACTTCCAAGGGCTGTCATGAAGTTCTGTGCGAATTGCTGTATGTTGGCCTGGTCAAATCCATCCACCTTGTCATGACGATTGAAATGTTACATGTTGTTCTCCAAGTATGGGTGCTCTGTTCTGCAACTGACAAGAATATTGATGTTTGATCTTGTCATGAGATCGAATAATTCCCGAACCACCTGTTTCCGAAGAAATTCATCCGGGAGGGTGTTGCGAAAGGATAGGAATTCAATTCTGTCGGAGGTGCTATTCCCAAATGGGAACTGACTACCCTCAGGCAATGACTTTTCCCCTGTTTTGCAGCAAGGTAATAGTATATAGAATTGATTCTTAAGTTTTCAGGAATTGGGGAATGCTTCCCAGTATGACTCACACTAAAAAGATTGATTCTGAGTGTTAGGTGAGAAGTTGGTTCTGAGCAGCAGAACAAGTAGGAACTGGAAGGTGAGTTACAACAGTTAGAATCCTTTATCGATTCTTTTCGCAATAGCCTCCAGACCATCAAACAGTAGAAAGGTATTTTCAGGATGCTCATCTTTGGATCGCATTGCCTGATCTTTCTCATCTTTGGAACCTTGTATTGCATTCCTTATGGCGGTCTTTTTCTTCGCTATGCTTGTCAACAAAGATCACTAAATTTCTGGCTTTTAAGGGATAGTCTCCTGCACTGACATGCTCCCCTCTTTGTTGCCTTCTTTATTCTTGCCACCTCTTGCCCAGGTAATTGCACTATGTCTCAATAGTGAAGTCTTTCCATTTCCAGGGTCCCCTTCTACAAGAACTTTCAGGAATTGTCCATCCACCTCACCAAAAACATCACTGGCACTTTGTTCATTTTGATGTAAATACATTGTACATGTATATAGAAAAAGGGAATACTGAAGGTCCATACTATAAAGACAGGCCTGTATCATGAATGTCGAGCTCAAAGTACACTTCTACATAAATGCATAGTTTACTAGTCATCATTGTCCATTCCTTGTTCAAGGATATACCTATGGGTTAGAAGTCCCTTGAGCCTCCTATCATTGTCATTGGCTGCTATCTGTAAGGTGGTAAAGATATCATCAAGCTGGCAGAAGGGGGTCTTTGTAGTGTACTCCCAGAGAGGGATCTTCCTAAGCTGCTCAATATAGAACTTCCATTGTGTGGAGAAGGACATATCTGAAATGAAGGACAAGGTGTTTTTTTTTGTAGAATACGATTGGAGCTGTCGTGTGTAATACACCTACCATAAAACCAAGTGTATAAGGGCATGCGAGGTTGCGGCTCATACAAAAGAACTAGAGGTGAGCGTTAAAATGCTCAAAACTCGGAAAGACTTTTTCCTTTGTATCTATCACTGTAGCTGCCTGCCCTGGTTTTAATAAGTCTTGACTGACACGTGATGACATGGTGTTGAAAAGCTTTATTTCTTCAGCATATCATACTTCCATAAGTGCCGTAAGAACTAGAATAACATAGAAAATTCACGTAAGAATCAAATAATACAAGTGGTATACATAAACAATAGGCAAATTAAATCTCAAGTTGCACAGATTTCAGTGATACAAATTTGAGTCATAATACCGTAACGCGAGCGATACGCGCATAAACTGAAGTTAGCTCAGTTTATGGTGATACAAAATTCAGGTGATATAGAACTTTGACCATAGTATCTAGTATAATATCATAATGTGACATAGTCAGTAACCAGTGGATACACTTTATATTCAGTGCTGCCATATATTGACAAAAACAAAGACTAGGTGTGGGTGACAAATAGCACCAAATCCTTAAAATACATGGATAAATGTCTCAGATCATGGGGACACAATTTTATGCTTGCTGTGGGACTGGTTATATGAACACATGGCCAGACTAGATTTAACCAGTACACATACAAGTACTCTTTAGCACCTTATTTTGAGCACTTATACACTCATAAAATACATCTTGACAATACAATGAACATCTCACCTTGTGGGCTTGTCCAGGAACAGGTACTAAAGTTACAGGGAGGTCTTAAAACATCATATTTCTTAGATTTCTACATGGCTCTGTGTTTGGTTTGTTTTTGGCTCCAAAATCTCCCTGGAAGTGGCCTCTGAGCATGCCCAAGCAGTGGTGCACTCTGGGATACAAGATGGCAGGCTCCATGGGCTGCTGTCAGACAGTGGGTTTGTAAACATTGCTACTACATGCATATTTCAGGCTAAACACATCAATAGAACCATAGCAAATATCATTTATGGTAAGTCTGGAGTCTAAACATATTTAAACACCCTGTAGGACTTAGAAAATGACTGAGGAGTGATATATCAACAAAGGTGAGCGAGGTGAGCGATATTTGGGGTATTTGGGGGTGTATTTTCATCTGCTTTTACACTCCCACCAAATTACACATAATCAAACTAACAAACACTATACAGAACTACTTTGATACATGTGTAATTTCAAAACTCTTACCAAAGCGACTTTACCTCATATCAACTCGCATTTGGGCGTTGTAAGCTAATTGAGCATTTAGTCAAGTTCGAAATTCGGAATTCGTTTGAGATTCAGGTAGGGGCTTCCAGGAGAACGACTATCTTCTGGATGGGCCTATCAAGAGTAGAGACCTTGTCGGTCCTTCTACCCTGTTTGTCCAACCTCTTGGTTGCTATGTGTAGCTTGACCTTTCGGACAAGTCCGTCATCATCTGGGATTGCTTCAATTACCCGGCCAAGTGGCCATTCGTTCCTTGAAGCACTCTCTTTCAATAGCACAACATCTCCTACTGTCACATTCCGTTTACTGGCGCTTCGAGATGTTATACAGGTACTCTCGTTTCCATCTGCTCCAGAATTGTTCGGTCAAGTATTGGACCCTCCTCCACCTTTTGTTCAGGTAGACATCCTCCTTGACAAACTCTCCAGGTGGCGGCAGAGCAACAGCCGATTTCATGGACAGCAGATGGTTGGGTGTGAGAGGCTGATCAGTATCGTTCACTTTGTGGATCGCTAGGGGGCGGTTGTTGACTATGGTCATGGCTTCATAGAACAGGGTTCTGAGAGAGGCCGGATCCAATCTTCCTTGACTTAGCTCAACAGTGGAGCTGAGCACACTTTTGACTGTTCTTATTTGCCGTTCCCACAGGCCCCCTGCATGGCTAGAACTTGGCGGATTGAACCTCAGGTCGCATTGCCTTTCTCCGAGGAATGCTTCGATCTTCTGAGGTTCCATTTCCTGCATTGCCACCTTCAATTCATTGCTGGCTCCGACAAAGTTAGTTCCTTGGTCGGATCTCAACTCTCTCACAGGGCCACGAATAGCAATAAAGCATCGTAGGCCGTTGATGAAGCTATCAGTGGTCATGTCTTCTAGCATCTCTATGTGGATGGCACGTGAGTAGAAGCAGGTAAAGAGGAGACCATAGGCTTTGAAACTCCTACGACCCCGTTTGACAATGTAAGGACCGAAGCAGTCCATACCACTGTACCAGAATGGGGGAGTGGCCTCCATTCTCTCCTTGGGAAGGTCTGCCATCTTCTGCTCCTCTGGAGGTCTGCGTCCTTTCCTGCAAGTGACGCATCTATGAATGTAGTTTGCTACTGTTTTGCTCCCACCAAGAACGCAGTAGCCATGGCCTCTTAGCTCATTTAAGGTCATGCCTCTGCCTTGGTGATTGACTCTGCCATGGTAATGTGAGATAATCAACCGTGTGGCATTACTCTCCTTTGGAAGGATGATCGGGTTGATTTCTCCCGAAGACAGAGGTGCCTTTCTCAGTCGTCCGCCTGCTTTCAGGATTCCATCCTCTAGGGTGGGTTCAAGTTGGGAGATCCTGTTGTCCCTTGGGAGCGTCTTGGTCTTAGACTGCAAGATTGCAACCTCTGCAGAGAATGCATGCTGCTGTACTGCCTTTATGAGCAATGCTGTGGCATTTTCACGTTCTTGGACAGTGGAAATACTGTTGGATTTGTTGCCTCTTGCACGTCTTGATAGCCTTGCTATCGCGCCTGTCAATTTGCGCCAGCTGGAGAATCGTTCTATTTTTTGTTCCCAATCAATCGGTTCAGCTGCGGTTGTCGTCTTAAAGCACTCGGTGACACGTACTTCAGGGTCTCCGGGTACCAACTGGTGAGCATGATCTGGAGTGACGTTGAGATCCTTTTGCCACAAGAACTCTGGTCCCCTGAACCAGTCTGACTGGAGCAATTCTGTCACTGATGTGCCACGTGATGCAAGGTCGGCCGGGTTTTCTCCAGTTGGCACGTAGTGCCACATATCAGGGTTGGTCAGCCGTCTGATAGCCTCGACACGGTTGGCAACGAATACATGGAAGCGTTTAGATTCGTTGCTGATGTACCCCAGGGCAACCTTTGAGTCTACCCAGAAGAACTCCTGATCAATCTTCATATCTAGCTCCTGTCTCAACCTTCGGCTCATCTTTGCCGACACAACAGCTGCAGATAGCTCAAGTCGTGGGATAGTCACAATTTTAGATGGTGCCACTCTGGATTTCCCTATAATTAGAGAACAGTGGACCTGGCCATTGCTATTTTCAGCTCTCAGGTATGAGCATGTACCATAACCCCTTGTGCTTGCATCTGAGAAATGATGCAGCTGGGTGGTAACGGGGTGTCCAAATCCGTCGGGAAGGTAGCATCTAGGGATACTGAGTAGATCAAGCCTTTGAAGGTCTGACATCCATGCCTCCCATTCAGGCTTAAGTTTCTCTGGGAGTGGTTCATCCCACTTCGTTCCCTGTTGGCACGTGGCTTGAAGGACTCTTTTGCCAAGCAGTGTGAATGGTGCCAGAAGGCCTAGTGGGTCATACAGAGAGGCGACCGTTGAGAGGACTGTGCGCCTGGTCTGTGGGTTGCCTTCTACACTTAGCTTGAAGGTGAACAAATCCTTGTGGATGGACCAACGCAGACCGAGTGCTCTTTCTGAAGTAGAGGGACTTCTGTCGAAGTCAAGCTCAGCGGTATCGGTACCACGCCTCTGGGGATCAATGGTCTCCATCACGTTTTTACTGTTAGAGAGGAATTTGTGAAGGCGTAGGTTGCCTTTGGCACAAAGTTCCTTAGATTCTGTCACCAGCAGTTTGGCGTCTTCTTCGGTGGGTACACTGGTAATACCGTCATCAACATAAAAATTTCTCTTTATGAAGTCTGCTGCGAAGGGGTAGCGCTCCCCATGTTCCTTCACCAGGTACTTTAGGCCATAAGTGGCGCATCCAGGGGACGATGCCGCACCAAATAAATGGACTGTCATGCGACACTCGATTGGGTCACCGTCTAGGTCATCCTCCCTCCACCAGAAGAATCGGAGGAAGTCGCGGTCAGGGTGGTCTACGTAGAATTGGTAGAACATTTTTTCGATGTCACAGGTTACCGCTATGGGGTGACACCGAAATCGCAACAGTACACCCACGAGGCTGTTAGTGAGGTCAGGGCCTGTGAGCAGGTGATCATTGAGTGAGGTACCACCGTGTCTCGCTGAGCAGTCAAACACTACCCTAAGCTTATTGGGCTTGGCAGGATGGTAAACACCATGATGGGGAATGTACCATGTCCCACCTGGGGTTGGCTCTTCGGTAACTATTTCGGCATGCCCTGCCTCAAACAGACTCTTCATGAACTGTTGGTAATGATCTCTGTACTGGTGGTCCTTCTGTAACTTTCTCTTGAGACATTTTAGTCTCACAAGGGCCGTTTTCCTGTTATCAGGGAGATTCGGACGGGTTTTGAAGGGTAACGGCATCTCGTAGTGGCCTTTGTCATTTTTGCTTATGCCACTGTCCATCTTGTTTAGGAACAAGATGTCATCTTGTGAGATGCTCGTTTCATCGACCTTGGTGTCTTGGAAGTCCTGCTCTAGAGCCTTGATAGCGTCTCTTGGCGTCATCGGTGGCAGCTCCTTAACTGTGATTCTATAGCAGAATCCATCAGAGCATGCAGACAGATGACTCTGAGTGATATTTCCAACAATGCTCCAGCCAAGGTCCGTTTTAACCGCATACGGTTCATTATTTTCTCCCGTGATGACCTTTCTTGGGACAAGAGCCTGTGGGCAATTGTACCCAATCAGAAGACCAACATCACAATCAAGTAGTGGTGGTACTTCCTTGGTGATGCATCGGAGGTGTTCCCACCTCTTAGCTATCTCGCATGTCGGGATGTGGGATCTGTCCAAGGGGATATTTTCTCTAGTGTAGGCTGGCGGTAGAGGAACCCACTCCTCGGAGGTTAGAGCCCTAACCTGCAGCCCCGTTGCTCTTTGACTGTCGATTTCAGTGCCCTTCCCAAGCATCGTTGTCATACGAAGCTTGACTGGTTGGACTTTGCATTGCAGGGAGTCACATATTGCCCCGTCTACAAAGGTACTGTCGCTTTGTGTATCCAGAAGGGCATACACAAGTCTTTCGTTCTGTGGCAGGCCCACAGCTGAGACCCAGACGGGCACAACATGTGAAGTCAGCGACGCACTGCCTGAGCTAGAGTTCAGCGTTGCAGCAGTGGCCTCCTTCTTTGACTCACTGGGCGCTGCCTTTATTGATTCAGCCTTGGGTTGTTCGGCCTTAGTGTTTCCATTGCCAGCTGACCGTGGCACGAAATCATTTTCGTGCAAACAAGTGGGATGTCTCCCCTTGCACACGCCACAGGTGTGCTTTCTGCGACAGGTTTTGGAACCGTGTCCTGTGCGCAGACAACCATAACACCTGTTTTGAGACTTTACGAAGTTTCTTCTCTCTTCAATGGGTTTCTTCTGAAAGACCTTACACGTAGGTAATGTGTGACCTTCAGTATCACAGAAGGGGCAAATGGGTGGTTTAGAAGTTTCGTTATCGGTTTGCATCAACTCATTGTCCTTTTGGGCCTTGGGCTCAGATGAGGTCTTGGTGGATAGAGTTCGTGCACGGCCCTTCTTGCTCTCACGTGCTGGCTGAACTTTCTCCTCTTGTGCCTTGAGCGCGTACATGGAGGTGATGGGGTTGCAAGCTATCCTTGCTTCCTGTGAGACGAACCCAGCAAACTCCTTGAAGTTAGGGTAGGGCTGCTCGTCGTCTAATTTGGCCGTCACGCGTCTGTTCCAACGACCAGCTATCATCTCAGGAAGCTTTGTGAGGAGTTTTTGGTTTTGGTCATAGCCATTCAGGACCTCTAGACCTGGAACATGAGGAATGGCCTCACTGTACGCGGTTAGAAAATCTCCAAATTCCCGGAGCTTGATAGCATCCTTGGCATTAATCTTGGGCCAGCTGTTTAGTTTCTCACGGAAAGCCTTGAGAAGGACAAATGGGTGTCCATATCTCGAGTTCAACTTGTCCCAGGCCTGCTCGTATGCAGAGTCGTCTTGTCGGTAAAATGTTCCGTCTAACACTGTTTTGGCCTCACCGTCGATATATTTCTGCAGATAAAAGAGTTTATCTGCAGACGATAGACAATGGGCCTCGACAAGCATCTTAAAGGACCAGCTCCACTGAATGAACATAAGGGGATCCCCTTTGAATGTTCCGGGTTCTGGTGGTGGCAGCCGATGTGTTGTCATGGCACCAGACAATAGCTTTGCCAGTGCGCCTATATCGCTTTGAGCTTGTGAGGCAGTCTCCTCTATGCTGTGGCCGGCTCCGCTGAGGGGAGTACTGACAGGAAGCGACTTCTTTGCTTGAGAGCTGTACGGTTTGGATGGTTTGAACTGAGGTGCTTTGGGATTGAGCTTGGAAGGTGAACTGGGCACCCCCACTTCGTCCTCATAGGCCTCAGCAAGGACTTTGGCCTTGGCCTCAGCTGCCTTTATCTCAGCATCAGCCTGGATATGTTTGAGTCTCATCTCCTCTGCTCTCACCTGGTTCTGGAGTTCGAGCAGCCGTGCTTGTTGGGCTTCCTCTGTCGCTAGTGCCTCGGCCTTCGCCCTCTTCTCGGCAAGTTCCGCTTCGGCCTTAGCTCTCTGAGAAATAATTGAGGACCTACCGCTTTGATGAGACCGCACCGATGCATTGTCTGATCCGCGCTTTGGTTCCCCTGCTGGCATATCTTTGGTATGGTCTGATGCAATTGAGGCCATCTCACTGACAGAGTCACCGAAAATAGATGGGTGTGCGTGCTTGACTTCTCGAAGTCGAGAAATCCTTCGGGTCTATTAACTGCCGGTTCATGATCAGAGAAAGAAGAGTGGCCGTAACGCTCATGCAGTTGTCCACCCTTTCGACTACTTCTGACTCCGGTGTTCCCAGGCCTTTCAACACATCGTAATCATTTAGGACTGCAGCATGAAACTCTTTTAAGTCAGACTGGAGTTGCTGTAGGACCCCGAGTGACACTGGTGTGAGTTACGCCAATTTTCGTAATGTTTAGTCAGTTTATGCTTACGTTTGTCGATTTCGACAGCACGATTCTGTAATGCCTTTTCCGTCGGTCTTCGTTCGCGTGAGCTGCTTCGCTTTTCGGGTTCGGTAGAGCGTTCGAGCGCTTTGATGCGACTCTCCAACTCTTGTATTTGAGTTTCAATTGCAGCCCTTGCGTCATCTAAAAGGTTGTCATTATCCAACTCACCTGCCAGCTCCTCTAGCTTGGTCCTGTATTCCGCCACCTGAATCTCGTTTTGCGCCATTATGCGGAAGTTTAATTTTATCGCCCAAATGCAGAGTTTTACAACAAATAGTGGGGAGGTGTCAATAAACAGATTAAATTACCAAAATCAATGTGCACACAAATAAAATATTAGCAACCGTATATTCTAGTACTAGATACTCGTTTATGACAGGGTGTTGTTTGCTGATAAAGTTCCGTTACTGTAGGCAAACAACCGTTCAAGTTTTATCTGTACTTCTTAAATTCCGGTAAATATGTAACAAACACCAGCAAATAACCGTATTCTTAGGTTTGACAATTATCGGTGAGTTACTGTAAGTGTTCTTTAGATTTCACATTAATCTGGAGACTACCTTCTTGTTGCGTTGAATCGGGCGGGGTTGTAGACGTTGGACTTGGTTTGAGTTGGACTTTACGTCACCGGTCTTGGAGTGTCAGTTCCCATCGGGTGGCGACGTCTGTTGATTACGCCGTGAAGCTGCTGGCAACGTGGATGAGCATGCAGATTTTCATTGCCGTTGTCGTTACTCGGACCGGAGCTTCCTTCTCGACCCGCGCATCATTGGCCGTAAGTTCTTACTGTAGCTGCCTGCCCTGGTTTTAATAAGTCTTGACTGACACGTGATGACATGGTGTTGAAAAGCTTTATTTCTTCAGCATATCATACTTCCATAAGTGCCGTAAGAACTAGAATAACATAGAAAATTCACGTAAGAATCAAATAATACAAGTGGTATACATAAACAATAGGCAAATTAAATCTCAAGTTGCACAGATTTCAGTGATACAAATTTGAGTCATAATACCGTAACGCGAGCGATACGCGCATAAACTGAAGTTAGCTCAGTTTATGGTGATACAAAATTCAGGTGATATAGAACTTTGACCATAGTATCTAGTATAATATCATAATGTGACATAGTCAGTAACCAGTGGATACACTTTATATTCAGTGCTGCCATATATTGACAAAAACAAAGACTAGGTGTGGGTGACAAATAGCACCAAATCCTTAAAATACATGGATAAATGTCTCAGATCATGGGGACACAATTTTATGCTTGCTGTGGGACTGGTTATATGAACACATGGCCAGACTAGATTTAACCAGTACACATACAAGTACTCTTTAGCACCTTATTTTGAGCACTTATACACTCATAAAATACATCTTGACAATACAATGAACATCTCACCTTGTGGGCTTGTCCAGGAACAGGTACTAAAGTTACAGGGAGGTCTTAAAACATCATATTTCTTAGATTTCTACATGGCTCTGTGTTTGGTTTGTTTTTGGCTCCAAAATCTCCCTGGAAGTGGCCTCTGAGCATGCCCAAGCAGTGGTGCACTCTGGGGTACAAGATGGCAGGCTCCATGGGCTGCTGTCAGACAGTGGGTTTGTAAACATTGCTACTACATGCATATTTCAGGCTAAACACATCAATAGAACCATAGCAAATATCATTTATGGTAAGTCTGGAGTCTAAACATATTTAAACACCCTGTAGGACTTAGAAAATGACTGAGGAGTGATATATCAACAAAGGTGAGCGAGGTGAGCGATATTTGGGGTATTTGGGGGTGTATTTTCATCTGCTTTTACAATCACCTCCCTCCTACAAAAAAAAAAGTTTCAACCTTTGAAAAATCAATGATAGAGATTATCTTTGAATGTGCTGATAGTCTGACAAAGATGGACCATCTACCTGTCAATTCCCATATAAGTAAATGGAAGAGGTGGTGCCAGCTTGGGTATGAATTCCAAAACTCTGACATCATCATTGTGCACTGGTTAACAGACACAGAAAGGGTTAACAAATGGGTCAAAAGGGCGGGAAAAAAGGTTTCCTAATGGAATGTGTATTCTTTAGCATTGGAGAGCCAAAGGGTCGCCTTTCTTCTCTTTCTATACAACATTTTGTAATCCATGAACTGTAGAAACATCACAGATTTATTCAATGACCATTCAACATATTCATGGTCTCAACATATTATTCTACCTATATATGAACATATATTTGTAAAATTACAGTTCTTTGATGCTTTATTTCCACAAAGTTTGGCCATATCTGCCTCTTTTTGGGAACCCCCAAAAGCGTCTTAATCCATGGTGGTGCCTATTACTCTTTCCGAGTTAATTAATTTTACGGTATAAGTCACAACTTATATGTTGCTACTCAGGATACAGTGTTAATGATTTGAAAATTGAAAAAGTGATATCGAAAAATAAGAAAACAGCAATAGCAGACTGATCTACAAAAGTTCCGCCACTTATTATTACATGGTTTTGCTTCTTGCTTTTGTAAATGGTTTTACTTGTAAAGCCTTGTGTCCACACGACGACAAAACCACTTTTGTTGGCCGACATTTGAAAAGTCGGCCAACAAAATGACCACTGGTGCCAAGTGGACAGGGGTCCCCAGGACCCATCTTGATTGCCAGTATAAATAAATCGATTTAAAAAAAATGAAAGGTAATATTCTTGGCAAGAAAACCCAACATCAGACATTTATACGTTTACAGATAAATGTGTCAGTGCCTGCATATGTGAACAAGACGCAGAGGTGATAGAAATGAGGAGATAAGAATTCTAAGATGGACTCTAGAAGCATCTAAAAGCAACTTCCAAATATTCTACCCCATCGGGGAATCTGGTACATGTATAATGACCAAATCAGATTAGAAACAAGCAAGTGTTGAGTTCATGGGAACATTAATCTTTGATTGTTTGCCTGGTGAGGCATAAAGGACGAGTCAAGTCTTGCTTAATCTGAAATCTCCATAGTCTATGATATCAAGGAATAATTTCTGGCAAAAGAAGAACAGATCAGGTTGCCACCAATGTTGAAAATCTCCTACCCCAGCTCCCTAAATGTGTAGTTTTTACTTGTGTTCTAGAAGGATAGGAACTTAGATGGAATATCTATAGAAGGCCCTGGTGTGCATGGTCCCCAAACCCCCAGAATTATAGGTAAAAAAACTGACAACCATACTTTAAATCTGCAGTTGTCATTTGTGCTCTAGAAAGGTTTGCAACCTAGATCTTTAGAGCCTCTGGTAAAAATTACAAATTTTCTGCGGTGGGGCTCTGGGGTGATTGGCCCCAACACCAGAACTATGGGGAAAAGCATCCTGCCCCCACACCCTAATTCTTGAGTTCTTATTTGCACCCCTGCAAGGTTTGCAACCTATAAAAGCCTCTGGTAAAAATTGTAAATTTTCTGGGGGGAGCTCTCGGGTGAGTGGCCCCAACCACAGAATAATGACAAAAATCTCCTGCTCCCACTCCCTAAATCTGTAGTTTTTAGTTGTGCTCCTGTGAGGGTTTGTTAGGGAGTAATCACTTTTTAACAACAGGGGGGCTGGTGGGTTTGTGCGTGGACGTGCGAAAAAAAAAATTTGACCCCCCTCTAGAGGTGGTAAAATTTTTGACCCCCCCCTATAAGTGACAAAAATCGCGTGTGAACGTCCCCTTTTAGCCTATAGTAAGGTGTGGGATTTTCCCCTGAAAACAGGTGATTTTATTTTGACCCCCCCATCAGAGGTGTTGAAAAATTTCTGACCTCCATTGGCCAGATGAACATTTGCAGACCTGATAAAATCCCCAAACCTTGGCATAATATAAAAACTCATCTACTGTTCCATTTAGGAACTATTTGGGGTCACTTGTGATTTTTTTTCATAATTTTACCAATATTTCTTGCATATGATTTCTAAGCCAATCAGCACCCAGATCACCTTCAGTGCAGGCCTGAATACCATATGACTCACGAGAGGGCAGCATTTACATCCATGTAACCTTAATTAGGGGGTAGGGTCTTCAGATAAAACTAAAATGTTTTTCCTATCAAACCTTAGGGTCTGTCCTATAAAATCCTAAAGTGTGGTGGCAACAGCCTTTCTCAATGTTATGATATGAGGGGATTGATGTGTGCAATTCACACTGAAATTCCTACCAGTTTTCAATGTGATTTCCAAGCAGCGACTTTTATCTTCAAAGATCTAAGCACTGCACAAGCAGCAGTTCTAGAGCTGTCAAATTGCATATTTGCATTGAATTCAGTTACCTGATGATGAAGGGGGGATTGATTTTGCAAAATATTGTTCGGATTTTGCCAGAAAAACTCACAAAATCATGAAAAACATGATAAAACTGGTGAAAAATGATTAACATTAGGCCTATAATTAATCCCACTTTTTACAGATCATATCTTACCAGGGGATCATTTTTTAAGGCATGCCTTTTCTGTTATATGCATCAAGAATACCTGTTATCAATATTGTACTAATATTTGCACTTGGGGATAAATTACTACTGGTTAATTGGATAGTTGCGCTCTCGCTGAAACTTTGACGGAACACTGCAAACCCAACCAAACTTCAAATGGACCCTAATGTAGGCCCTACATGGATATCTATGCATCAATAACCCTAGGAAGATTAAAATGAGGCTAAAATGTCATTTTCTGCTGAAAATTTCACCCTATAGGTGGTTTATGTCCAGAAAAAGTTATGTTTGGGGCGATTCATAGAAACTGCAATATTTAGTGAATTACCCTACCTCCGCAAGCAAGGTTTTCCAATTTTTTTTATTTACACACCATTTCTGTGACTAATTTGGCCAGATTCCTGTAAAACCATCCTTGCTGTAACAGAAAAATGACATTAAGAGGACATTTGAAATAGGCAGGTCAAATGTCCAATCATCCTATAGGTTACGTGGAACTAATTCCATTTCCTCTATGTTTCTATATAGCATAACACACAAAAACAGCCCCCCGTAATGTTCGTTGGTAATATTTTCAACCGTAGCAAGATTAAACCATCTCTCACACACAATGTGTTAGAATATAGGATAGGCTTAACCCTGAAAATCTTAACTAAGTGAGCGATACATACAGCAAGTGCCATTCTACCCTATTTTGGGCCTCAAAACCTCCATTGGCCAGATGAACATTTGCAGACCTGATAAAATCCCCAAACCTTGGCATAATATAAAAACTCATCTACTGTTCCATTTAGGAACTATTTGGGGTCACTTGTGATTTTTTTCATAATTTTACCAATATTTCTTGCATATGATTTCTAAGCCAATCAGCACCCAGATCACCTTCAGTGCAGGCCTGAATACCATACAAGGGGTCAATGGTTAAGAGATTATGTTAAGGATTCAATTGAAAATTTAGGATCTAAGATCTATGATCAAGAGGCCCGTGTTAAGGATGCAATTGAGAGGATTCAATTTAGGATCTGTCATCTATGATCAAGATATTAGGATTTCATATTTAAATTTGACGATCAATTCTGAGTTTAATATCAATTCTAAAAGCAGTTAAATTGCAGTGCGTTTCCCGGATTAGAAATTTATCCCATATTTTCGGCAAAGTAAACACAGCAAAGCTGTAATGCCGTGCATATTCATATCATGTTCTAAGAAGTATAGAATTGATTTACAACATTTTTAATATGATCTTAGATTAAAATTTTCAGAACAAATATTATTTTAATATGGAATCTAAAAGCCCTTCATATGTTTTGTGTTTTGCAATTTATTAATCTATAACATACTTTCAGGAAAGTAAACACAGCAATGCTGTAATGCCGTGCATATTCCTATTATGATCCAAGGAAAAAAGATCATTATATATGAACTCTATGGCCTTTGGAATGGACCTATACTTAAATATATGCTCTGATTGTGGTGCTTCCTCGCTCTCCATGTAAAATCCTGTCCCATTGCTATAGTATGGAGTAAACCTATGCCTGGATTAAAATATGCAAATAAGGAATATGTGTGAGGGTTGGGAGTAGTGTGGTAGTGGTATTGGTGGTGGTGGTGTCACAATGGTCACTAACATCCATCTGATAACTTTTGAAGATCAAAATAGACCATATATGGCCTGGATCCCTGTGGTTCCTGAAACCAAGATGGCCGACACACAAGGAAAACAAAAGAATTAGGTAGTTGAGGTGTCCCAATGATCACTAACATCCATCTGATAACTTTTGAATATCAAAATTGACCATATATGGCCTGGATCCCTGTGATTCCTGAAACCAAGATGGCCAACACACAAGGAAAACAAAAGAATTAGGTAGTTGAGGTGTCCAAATGGTCACTAACATCCATCTGATAACTTTTGAAGATCAAAATTGACCACATATGACCTGGATCCCTGTGTTTCCTAAAACCAAGATGGCCGACACACATGGAAAACAATAAAATTGGGTAGTTGAGGTGTCCAAATGGTCACTAACATCCATCTGATATCTTTTGAAGATCAAAATTGACCATATATGACCTGGATCCCTGTGTTTCCGAAAACCAAGATGGACGACACATATGGAAAACAATAGAATTAGGTAGTTGAGGTATCCCAATGACTACTAACATCCACCTCATAACTTTGAAAGATCAAAATTGACCATATATGAGCTTGATCCCTGTGTTTTCTAAAACCAAGATGGCCGACACATATGAAAAACAATAGAATTAGGTAGTTGAGGTCTTTCAATGGTCACTAACATCCATCTCATAACTTTTGAAGATCAAAATTGACCACATATGACCTGGATCCCTGTGTTTCCGAAAACCAAGATGGCTGACACACATGGAAAACAATAAAATTAGGCACTTGAGGTGTCCCAATGGTCACTAACATCCACCTGATAACTTTTGAAGATCAAAGTTGACCATATATGACCTGGATCCCTGTGTTTCCTAAAACAAAGATGGCCGACACATATGGAGAACAATAGAATTAGGTAGTTGAGGTCATTCAATGGTCACTAACATCCATCTGATAACATTTGAAGATCGAAATTGACCACATATGACCTGGATCCCTGTGTTTCCTAAAACCAAGATGGCCGACACACAAGGAAAACAATAGAATTAGGTGGTTGAGGTGTCCCAATGGTCACTAACATCCATCTGATATCTTTTGAAGATCAAAATTGACCACATATGACCTGGATCCCTGTGTTTCCTAAAACCAAGATGGCTGACACACAAGGAAAACAATAGAATTAGGTAGTTGAGGTGTCCCAATGGTCACTAACATCCATCTGATATCTTTTGAAGATCAAAATTGACCACATATGACCTGGATCCCTGTGTTTTCTAAAACAAAGATGGCCGACACACATGGAAAAAAATAGAATTAGGTAGTTGAGGTCTCCCAATGGTCACTAACATCCATCTGATAATTTTTGAAGATCAAAGTTGACCATATATGGCCTGGATCCCTGTGTTTTCTAAAACAAAGATGGCCAACACATATTGAAAAAAAATAGAATTAGGTAGTTGAGGTCTTTCAATGGTCACTAACATCCATCTGATAACTTTTGAAGATCAAAATTGACCACATATGACCTGGATCCCTGTGTTTCCTAAAACAAAGATGGCCGACACACATGGAAAACAACAAAATTGGGTAGTTGAGGTCTCCCAATGGTCACTAACATCCATCTATAACTTTTGAAGATCAAAATTGACCACATATGACCTGGATCCCTGTGTTTCCGAAAACCAAGATGGCGGACACACATGGAAAACAATAAAATTAGGTACTTGAGGTGTCCCAATGGTCACTAACATCCATCTCATAACTTTTGAAGATCGAAGTTGACCATATATGGCCTGGATCCCTGTGTTTCCGAAAACAAAGATGGCCGACATATATGGAGAACAATAAAATTAGCTAGTTGAGGTGTCCCAATGGTCACTAACATCCATCTGATAACTTTTGAAGATTAAAATTGACAATATATGAGCTGGATCCCTGTGTTTCCTAAAACAAAGATGGCCGACACACATGGAAAACAATAAAATAGACTAGTTGAGGTCTCCCAATGGTCACTAACATCCATCTGATAATTTTTGAAGATCAAAGTTGACCATATATGGCCTGGATCCCTGTGTTTTCTAAAACAAAGATGGCCGACACATATTGAAAAAAATAGAATTAGGTACTTGAGGTCTTTCAATGGTCACTAATATCCATCTGATAATTTTTGAAGATCAAAATTGACCATATATGACCTGGATCCCTGTGTTTTCTAAAACAAAGATGGCCGACACACATGGAAAACAACAAAATTGGGTAGTTGAGGTCCCCCAATGGTCACTAACATCCATCTGATAACTTTTGAAAATCAATGTTGACCATATATGGCCTGGATCCCTGTGTTTCCTAAAAACAAAGATGGCCAACATATATGGAGAACAATAAAATTAGCTAGTTGAGGTGTCCCAATGGTCACTAACATCAATCTGATAACTTTTGAAGATTAAAATTGACATAATGTCTAAGGCTGTGCCGCAGGCACAAATATGATTGACTATCATGTACTATGGCCATAACTCACCAGGGCTGCAATGTTAGACATTAATGTTTAGTCGATCAGATAATAAGAGTGTCTAAGTGATCCTGTTTTTAAAGGGCTAAAAGTCAGTGATGCATGTGTGCAAGGTTTAAAGGTTCCCTTCAGAGAGGCACCTGGGCAGGCATGGTAGTTTGCTCAAGATCACTCTGTACGGGAGGAGCCCCAGGACAGGGTATCTCTGTCTATGGCAGACTGAGTCTGAGAGTGCCTGTAAGAGTGGCAGTGGGGACTGAACAACACTCTTGTAGTGGTGTTTTGAGATTGGCTAGAGCAGAACTAGTTGAGTACCTCAAGGGACACAGAGTGTTAGTGCATCATACCTATCTCAGGCTTAGGGTAATAAGGCCTTTGTGTGGTTATACATATATGTAGGTGGCCTGTTAAAGGGTTAAGGATTACCCGGAGGTGTGACAACATCAATACTCTATTCCCATGTGTAAATAATCTGCTGGTAGTC
Organism: Acholoe squamosa; assembly: GCA_949317995.1. NCBI lineage: Eukaryota > Metazoa > Annelida > Polychaeta > Phyllodocida > Polynoidae > Acholoe > Acholoe squamosa. The sequence goes on from OX439043.1 coordinate 63,930,257, forward strand.
CTTTTAATATGCCTTGTCAGACCAATAGATTTATACAGGGTCCCTGTCCTATAAGGTAACAGCTTTGCAATGCTCATGGAGACACTGTATCAGCAAAATATGGTAAGGTTTAGATAGATGTAAATACTTGATTGACGTCTAGTCAATCAAGTAAATATATGAGCTGGATCCCTGTGTTTCCTAAAACAAAGATGGCCGACACACATGGAAAACAATAAAATAGGCTAGTTGAAGTCTCCCAATAGTCAATAACACCCATCTGATAATTTTTGAAGATCAAAATTGACCATGTATGGCCTGGATCCCTGTGTATCCTAAAACAAAGATGGCCGACACATATGGAAAACAATAGAATTAGGTAGTTGAGGTCTTTCAATGGTCACTAATATCCATCTGATAACATTTGAAGATCAAAATTGACCACAAATGACCTGGATCCCTGTGTTTCCTAAAACCAAGATGGCCGACACACATGGCAAACAATAAAATTGGGTAGTCAAGACTCCAATGCCACGCCACTTAAAACTCCTAAAAAAGTGCATCATACTTACCGTAATCTCCCGCATAGAAGACGCGCTGCACATATAAGACGCACCCCAAACTCAGCAGAGGCATTTTCGCGTATAAGACGCACCTCTTAGGTACCAATTTTGGAAATTCAGTACTGTTCAATAGTAAAATTACCCCTCGTATAAGACGCCCCCCCAACTTGAGAGAAAGCTATAAGACTCCCCAGCATTTTGTTTGGCGTAGAGGACGCGTCTTATACGCAGGAGTTTACGGTATGTGTACATGTATACATAAATATACATGTAGGTAGCCTTTAGTGGGTTAATAGTCAGTGGTGCTGAGAAATGCACCACCAGCAGAAGAGAACCACATGGTGCTGGGGGAGGTGGTGCCAGGCAGGTATGGGGCCACCCCAGGAGCACAGCCACCACCACCATTCAGAGGTGGGTGGGGGGGGGGGGCTATATATACTATATACCATGGCTCTGCCTGAGGTGTCCAGGGCTACCACCACTCTGTCACCAGGGTCTACAATAACAGGTCCACCAACACCACCACTGCCACCACTTCTATGCTTGACTGATTTGCAGATTTTAATCCAGGTATAGGCATACTCAATACTGTACCTATGAGACAGGATTATACATGGAGAGCGAGGAAGCACCACTATGAGAGCTTGTATTTAAGAATGGGTCCCCTCCTATAGCCGTTCATTCCTAAGAATGAACGGCAATGACTCACGAGACGGCAGCATTTACATCCATGTAACCTAAAAGGTGCTCCTAGTAGAGATATAGAAAAAATAAAAACACCAAAAAAATGTTGTTTTTTTCTCCTAGATACTATGTTCTTAATTAGGAGAAACATGGAGAGACACAAGTTTGACAGACAATAACAGAGGGTGGACAAAATCCCAATTTATACCTCTACCATTTTTAGGACCTTTTTTATCTATGGAATAAAAATTAAACAACTTAAGGTAGACTTAAAATGAGTAATAGACTTGAAAAAGGAGTCATTGAAGAACACTGACACCGAATTTCATAGAAATATTCCATTTCTTTCAGCTTCAGCCATGTTGAAAACATTAAAAAAAGGTGCCTACAAAGACAGTTAAAGTCAAACCAATGAAGTACAGTCAGTAGAACAAAGTGCATTTAACATCATTCTGACTTGACTCGTCAGTTTTTGGTTTACATTGCCCGGAGGGGGGGGGGGTAGTAGAAAATAGCACAGGAAGACTACTTTATTCATAAAATCTTTATTTTATGTACATTCATCTATATACACAGAGGGTATGTGGCATTTCCCTTTCACTTCTACTTAAACCGGGTTAAGATAAGTCTGACAAGAAATTACACTCATATCCATTAAATACAGGGAATAGTTGTATCCTTTTTTCTACCCCCCCCCCTTGCTTCTCCTATATAGTTCATCAATGAGCACAATTAATTCATTTATTTTTTTTCTTCTCATATTGATACCAAACTATAGAATCTTAGCAGAAGAAAACCTTGAGCAGAAGAAAAACCTTGAATTGTCATTTCTTTCTTTGCTACAAACGCTATGCTCACTTATATGCTATCACTTTAAGTTTGCTTTATAGAAAAGAATCGTGTAGCATTAACATAATGGCAGGGGTATTCAACAAATGTATAAACATTTTGCATAACATTGAAATAAAAAAAATGGAATCAAAAAAGACAAAATATCAATTTTCTACACGTAAGGCTACTGACTATAATAACCTACAGCAGACTAAACAAACTTAATACACTGCATATTATGTTGCTAGGTTACGGAATGGCGAGCAACAAAACTGCTCTCGGATCTAGCTGCATCATCTACTGTAAAGACCCGGCTATACCTCACAACCATTCTGCTTCTGCTAAAATTTTAATGAAAAAAAGAGGAATGGATTGAAAAAAAAGGGGGGGGGTGTAAATCTTGCATCACCATATACATATGTATCCGACTTGAAATTTTGGGAAATTTACTCAAATCAGTATTACCCGGTACCCATAATAATTATAAACATTGGTCCTGTTTTGCTGAACAAGGCCTAGGTCACAAAATAGAGAAAAAAATGCCAGAAAAGTACAATTCCAGCCCTTTCACCCCTGGATTTCCGTTATTCTATGGGATTTGTGTGCAAATCCTGCTTATGGGGTGGAAGTGGTTAATGTTTGGAAATGGGAAACCTTTGAATGATACTATACAGGAGCTTCATTTGTATGACATCATTACAATGTAGCTCATAAAACTGAACTTAGTCCTATAGATTTATATCTGTATAGATTCACAGCTAGTACTAGGCATATATCTACTGAATATCTTTTTAACCCTTAAAGGTACACTGAATCGAGGACCTATGTCCGCCAACGTTTGCACTGTGGCGGACGAAGCCGATTCAGAGCTCTTTTAAATGGGTAAGAAAGCAAAATATATTGTAATCTCAGAACCCTCCGTCTTCATCTAAAATCACAGTTTACGTAGGCGCCCTTATTAATACCCATTTACAGCTCGGTGCTTGAAAACCGACAAGCCTATAGTAGCAGTTAACGCGAGTTCAATTTACGACAAAAGAAAAAAATAAAATAAAGTTAAATATTCATATACTGCTCAATGATATTTAGGCGAACCTACACACCTGAAAGTGATAACCAATTCCAAACTGTTGCACCATACTGAGAATAACCAGTAATAAAGGAAAATCACTCCATAACACTACAGTATTTTCTGCACTTATCTTTCAGTTCCTAAGAAGGAATGAATTCTCTTGTCAAATCAAAATAACCTTTTTTTGTCCATATGTAGCCATAAGCCAGCCTTATTCTATACATTTATTTACACTGGGTTTGCATTTTTCTTTTTGTATCTTTCTGTACATATCATGCCGATATACATTACGACAACAATGTATATATCAGGAACACCATGGAAAAAATAGTCGGATTTTAGAATTTCTGCCTGTATTTATGGCAACAGGAAGTCCATTTTCCTTTTTTCCTGGAGAGTGGTATAGCATGGCTAAAACACATTACTGCGAATGGTCGACTAGTTTCGCATTAACGTTGCGTAATGTCATGTCATTAACTAACATATTTTACATGGAAAACAAAATTGGTTCTATATTTGGCAGCTTATCCGAGAACATTATATCCTACTGGCTAAAACAGCTGAACTTGCACATCTAATTTGAACCATTCACCCTTTAAGGGCCGCAAAATGTCTCAAAGCTTATGATCATGTCATGATACACTAATGCAGCATTGGTTAATTTGCCAGTGCTGTATTTGTGTATCGTGCCGAGCCTTCAATATTGTATCAACCTTGTAGGCCTGGTGACTTGATTTCCAAAGGGTATACATCATTAAAACACTATACGGCCCTAAAAGGGTTAATAAGATATCACCTCTAATTTGGAACTGACTTGTTCTCAAAACATTATAGCCCCTCCCCCTAACTTGTAGGCCTAAATTCCAAAGCCTATCCACGTTAAGCATAAGTAAATGTGGTCACTGAAACTGATAACATGTTAATAGCCGCATAGGGCGCTGCTCCACTATGCGCACTGGTCGTCATGATGTGTGAATGCAGTCCTGGCGAGTTACTCACGGAGTCTTCAGTAGTGTATCATTAGCTATGCCTGAATGAAGCCCTGACAAACTAGCCAGGATGCATTCCAGCATCATGAGAACACAAATGAACATGCTAATGTAGCACTTAGGGGTTCACTTACATCTAGATTCCTCTATAGGGCCTATATGTATGAAGCTACACAACATGTTACCAGAGTAGCACATCAGTGTTACAAAGGTAAATTTACCATATAACCCAATAGATTTGCGAGTTCTATTCATCTGAGAATACAATCAATAACTTAATCATACCAGTCATAACAATTTCCTAAACCGCCCCTGATTAACACTTCTATCATACATATGGTTATTAGACAGTTCCCAATGTTTTACTCGGCTTCTGCAGGGTTTGGTGGGGGAGACTGTATGGGAGCGAGTGACTCGTCAAAATCTAGTATCAGCCGTTTGGCCTGTCTCGTGTACTGCTGCTGCTTGAAGTATATCCTCAATGCACCTTTTATCGCAACGAAAGCAATTCCACCCTGAAAAATAGTCGATTTTTTTCTTTTTTTACTGACTCATAAAATCTGTGTAATGTTTTTGAAAATGATAATACTTGAGTGGGTGGCAGGTTCTCAAGGGCTTTTATTACAACAGCTGCTTTATAAGCCTTCTTCCAGTACATTTAGCTAATCAAACACTGGTCTCTTAACCACTGAATCTACATAGAGGCATTAAAAGAAAGTTTTGACAATTAGGTTTGGAATCTTAAAACTTACCAGGAGTGTGCGTTGGAAGTTAGAGGAGACTGTGCCAAACATGAGTTTGCCGACAATGGTAGCTATGGTGGGCATGATGAGGGCCCCGCACAACACCCGCGTAGCAGAGATGGGGTCTGAGAGGGGCGTGGCATCCGCTGGCACTCGTTCACATCCGTCTAAAAATCAGATAGAGCATAGGTAGTAGCAGATATCATGTATCAGATTAAAAGATAAAGAAATACTACCCGCACACTAAGAAAAAACACCTATGGGTTATAGCCCAAAATGCAATTGCAATAACTTTTCTAGAAAAAAAAAATTCAACCTACCTGTATCAGAGTTGCTGAAGAAGTAGTTAAGAAGCGGGAGTTTGGGCGAGTGTTTCCGCCACAGTCGTAGGAAGTAGTCCTCCCAGCGCACCATCTTACCTAGTATCAGCATGACCGGGATGGTCGGCAGCCCGATCAGTAGGAACAGTGGGTCCGCTTTCTCCATCACATTCAAACCCTCTTTGTGTCCCAGCACCTACATAATGTTAGATATACATATATTTTAAAACAAATTAAGTTTAGAAAGAAGCTGTTGAGTTATCTAAGTGATGTGTCAATAGAAGGTGACTCTGAGAACTTCAAATCTCTAGTAAAGGCGTCAAGTTCTACTACTTTTCAAGTCCTCTTCTAGACCAGATGGCTATAACATTATAGAGATTAACGTTCGTAGCATACTTTGTCAATGGGGATGAGCACTATGATGGTGTATTAGCCAAGGGCAAAATTCATCTGTAACTCGTTTTACTTTTGAATTCACCACTGGACCAGCAATTAAAACTACCGTAATCTCCCGCGTATAAGGCGCATCCCGCGTATAAGGCGCACCCAGAGTTTCAGAATATGGTCAAAAAAATAAAAAATTCATAATTTTTGTTCTAATGAATGGATTTTCAAAATTCAAAAAGCTATGTGCTGTTTGGACCCCCGTGACCCTCCTGGACCCCAAAAGCAGCAGATGAGCTTATAAATATGGGAGTGTAACATATCAAAAGAAAGGTCTTGGTGTCCCCCTTGTGGATCCAATGAGAACTAAAACCCCCCGTATAAGACGCGCCTTATACGCGGAAGATTACGGTAATTCATTAATAGAGCTTTTCTCCTTTTCATGTTGAACCGATGTACATCTTCTATGGCCTAGAATAGAAAAGCGTGACATACCTGCATGACGGTGACTGATCCGTAGGTTACTGCCGTCCAGTAGACAGATCCAACGAAAATACCGCCGGCAACGAAGGGGCATACCTTGTAGATGACTTTATCTATGACGTCCATGACATACACCACTGGACCTGGATATGCCAAGATATATGAAAGTTTTAAAATTCTGTTTTTATTATTGACCTACCCGGTAATACACAAAGGTAATGCTGGTCTTCTTTTTAAGTAGCCGACATTGTAGTAATATGAGTTTCAAGCAGTCCATTATCCTATAACCATACAATATATATACAACTGCATACCATAAACCCTCATAAACCGATCCTGAAGGGTCATTAGCCAATGTAGAATTGTGAGAATTCTATTTGTAAGTTAATTTTGGGAGCAGTATTAAATGGTTATCATGATAAAACCAAAGTTTTAAGATGGCGGTAGACTTTCATCAAAATTTAGATACTGATATTTAGTCAGAAATTCCGCAAAATAAAATCCTGAATGGTGGTAAATATTCCCTAAACTCCTTCTATGTGTCTCGACACAAGTTCTTTTTATAAATAAACCATGGAGAGAATGTACTACTTTGCTGATATGTTTTGAGCTTTTCGACACAAAAAAGATTGTTGTATGATCGGAGATGTGATATACTCACCAAATTTGGGGAAGATGATGAGGTAGGCTGTGTTACACTGGGGGCAGGCTACCTTAGCCGTGCTGTTCCCGCGCTGCTTCTCGTCCACCCAGCGTTGGAGACACATTTGGTGGACCCATTTTGTTGTGCCACGACACCGACATGGCTGCACCCAAGGGGCCTCCCGATCATCCTCCTCTGTCGCAAAACACACCCAGCACGTCTTCCTGACGGCGATAATTGAGGTGAAATAATTCTTAGATTGAAACTTGACCTTTTTTAGTTTACACTGCATGATGTGCGTAAAAATCAATGAGTGCATCAAAGCTTGCGTTACTGAAATAATGTAGCAATGAAATGATTAAACAAATAGAACTGGGAATTTTTTGTCAAGTTTTATATTCAAATATTTCCCACTTTCTTTAAAGCTTTTGTATACTATACAGTGAGTTATAATGAAGTTTATACAAGTAGCTTAAAAGTAAAACACTGTAGTTGTGAAAAAGTATTGCCTATCGAAAGGTCTACCAGGTACCCTGGTACTTAATAAGAAGTCCAATTAGTTGAATAGAGAACAGATAAAGAATCAATCGCTCACCTGTCGTCTCCTTCTGGGACTAAACTAGACATTTTGAATCACGTCAGAAACAGCTCCTGTCTGAAATTATACAAGGGAAATAGATTGTTTACGATCACCTCAAGTGGTGGAATACCTGTACGGTGGTAATACCCCTAAATTAGCTAAATACCTGTACTGCGGTAATAACCCTCAAGTAGCGAAATACTTGTACTACAGTTATACCCCTCAATTTGTAGAATACCTGTATGGCGGTAATACACCTCAAGTAGCAGAATACCTGTATTCCATCTTTTCGTCCTATAGCAATGATGGTGATAGTTTCCTTTGTCTAATGGCTCAAACCTTGGCTGAATGAATTCCATGCTCCTGTAAAAGTACATAGCCTCTCAAATTCCTATGCTATGAGCAGGAAATGAAGAGTCTGACAGATTACTGTTCGAGAGGATAATTGGACAACTGTCTCACAGCCACTATGAGTATGACCAACACACCACCATACTACCAAAATTTCCTGCGTATAAGCTGCGTTTATACATTTTTGTATCTTCTTTGATTGGTCTTGACAAGGACTCCTGGCGCGATGGATATACTGCATAAAATTGCGATCTACAAGTATTTGAACAGTACATGTATCTTAGGTGTATCTGAACAAGACGTCCTCATAGAGACCATACAGGGTATATTGGAAGTTCTATGATCTCAGTTCTATATATCATAGATGCACCTTAGCATTCTTGTAATGTTTAGGGGGGGGGACTCACTATAGCGAGGAATCTGGATGATGTTTGCGAGCGGTCATGACAGCACTGTTCTCGTAGAGGGTTACCAGCCAGATACAGTTGCTTTGCTCACATTGATGGGAACAGCAAGAAAACGTGCTGGCCACCTTTCCCTGACAGGTTGCAGAACACCAATTGACGGGAGGTGGCAGCAGGGGAAACTTTGTAGCTCCACACTGAAGGGTGTTTTACAATGATTATTGGTCTAAAATCTGACAGTAGGTAGGCAAACCAGGTATCAAAATAATCCTTAGGATGTATATTAATCGATTTGAGTGTTATTTAGGCTGATAATTGAGGGTAAGTTGAGGGGGGTGCACTCTTTTCAATTACAGAATTTATTTCAGTCATTCACTGCAACACCCCCAAATCTGGGTATGTCCGCACTCTATGGCCGATAGCGGAAAAGTTAATCAAATTAGTCCTAAATTAATGGGAAAAATGTGTGCCTACAAGAAAATAAGTGGCTAAGCCCAGAAATTCACACAAATATTTTATTTTCGCCCAAATGCTATATAAGCCAACAGTATCCTGCAGCCTGACATGGTACTTGGTCCTAGTGACAGAACTGGGAAGTACTAGTACCCAACTCACCCGCAAGGTGGCAGCACCAGGGCTTGATAAATCACATTGGGATTGGTGTGTCTACTGGACACAAAGGTAAAACCAGGTTGTGTCCAGTAGTTTATTTGTATGCCCCGCCTTAATACTCAATAGTGAAGTTTAAATTTGCACCTGTGTCTACTGGACACAGCTTGGAAAAAAAGTTGTGTCCAGAGAAATATTTTTGTGTCCCGGGCACTGGACACAGGGATTTGTCGAGCCCTGAGCACCCCTAAACATTGCCCCTACTTAGGTTTTAGGCTTATCAAAAACTACCTCCGTTTAGAATTATTCTATGAAATGATTCATTGGAAACTTGAAATCAAGGGCTTTCTCACATTTTTTAAATCAAAGTGCTGTGACAATTAAGACAGTGAGAGCATAGCTCTTGTAAACTGCTGTCCACGATGTGCAATGAATTATACCTCCCGCGTAGCAGCCAATCTAAGACGGGGACCGCGGGGGAGGGAGGGAGCGTTCCGGTTGGGCAAGGCGCATCTAGGGCAGACCGGACAGCAACCGGACCAAGGGGAGTATGAGCTCCAATTCTAATTCAATGTAAGTTCGCTCCACTGGCCAAAATGACCAGTCAGGCCCCTACTATGATGCACAAATGAATCAATGCTCATTATTCTGTAGTTTATCAGCAGATTTGGACATGTAATATATCGATTTCAAGATTTTCAACCATGCCGATTCCATTTTTTTTAAACTTTTAGATCCATATTCCTGATGGATTCAGAGATAGAGTGCATCATGCCAATCTAGGCATGATGCACCAATGAATCAACCCACATTTTCTCTGCTGCTTACTAATAGATTTCAAAGTGTAATATATCAATTTTAAGGTTTTCCACCATGCCGATTTCATTTCTCAAACTTTTACATGCATATTCCTGAAGGATTCAGAGATAGAGTGCATCATGCCAATCTGGGCATGATGCACAAATGAATAAAATGCCATTAATCTTTTTAATGTCAATACTTAGTCACTAGGTGTCAGTAGTTTATACTTGCAAGCATATGAATTCTATAAGAGACCAATGGAACATATCTATATTATATTGAACAGTACCAAGATACTGCATAATTATGCTAATTATGCAAATAATATGCGCAGATATGGAATGTTTGGTATCAATCTGGGGTGTTTCATCCCCCTAAAGAACATGCCCCCCTAAAAAATTTGTTTCGGAAAAGAATAAGCGTAAATAACTTTTTTAACTAGCGTCACAACTCGTCAGATTTTATCACATTGCACCGGGAAAATGAATAACTTTTCCATATGTAGTGTGACGACAGGGCCACCACCCTGCTGGGTTTATGAATGCACCTGGGGACGGATCAGGCCACTCCATCAGCCAATCAAAGAAAGGAATGCGGGGTCAATGCGTCCGCCTAACTGCCTCAGTGGCGTAGCAGCCAATCAAAGACGGGGACCGCAGGGGAGGGAGGCGTTCCGCTTGGGCAACGTGTGTCTAGGGCAGACCGGACAGCGACCGCACCAAAGGGGTATAGGCTCCCATTCTAATTCAATGTAAGTTCCCTCCACCGGCCAAAAACAACCAGTCAGGCCCCTAATATATCCGTATAGACGGACGACAAGGGTTGGAGGGGAGGGAGAGACCAGTCAGATTCTATACTCAATTTCTGACGATCCGGATTCCAGGTAAACGGCTCCTTCCAGTATGCTTCTAAAAAAACTGCTGTCTCGAGACAGCAGTTTAATAAGTAGGGCAAAATAATTATTCATCAGTCAGTCATCCTCAGATCAAAAACAGGATTTCCAGCAGCCAGTTACAAAAGGGGGACAGGTTTTTTCTGGCACTTAGAATCAACTCCATTCAAAAAGTGTTGGATAGCCCTTGAACTGTAATTTGGAACCGAAATGGTTTTAACTGAAAACTCATAGAGCAAATTTTAAGAGGGGGTATAAATTTTCATAATTCTTTTAAAAAATCTGAAATTTTTAAGCTTTCTTTGAAAACGGAATCCCTTTAGAAATCTTGATGAAACAGTGTAGGTTAAATACTCCAGATCAAGGGCTTTCTTACACATTTATAAATGGGTTAATTATCTCCAATTGGCCGTTTTCAGCCTTTTTTGAAAATTGAACCCCTAAATTTTTTTGATGAATTAGTGTCAGGTAAATACTACATATCAAGGGCTTTCTTTTAGTTTTTGAATCAAAGTGCTGTGACATTTATAAGTCGGTTAATTAATTATCCCACTGATCGAGCCAAACCTGAGTGTACTGGTAGGGACCCCAGAAAAAAATGGAATCTATTAGATACCACAGTTGACCAATTCTTTTGGATAGAGCCTGAGCAAGGAAATCTAAATCTTTTGGAATTTTGTTTCTATCTATCATAGAACCTGAGATATGATGAAATTTATGTCGGTAAATCCCAGGATTTGCTACCCATACATTTCTATTATAATAGAGGCTATTAGAGCTAAGAAGTTGTGGCCAAAGACATCCAAAATCTAGGGTTTTTCTAAAACACCCTGTCAAACCTAATTTCACTTCTAATAGGAGTTTTTAAAAAATTCCAAAAATCCTAGATAGATAGATATATGACCTAATTAATCGAGTAGTCGAATGACCTTTTGACCTTGACCTTTGACCTAGATCTTACTCCCGGACGTCACCGAGCTTCACGTTCAATCAACAAAATCCTTTGGGAGCATGTGAGAGCATCGTCCGATTGTTCTGAAATTTTTTACAGTGCATCTTGAGATAAAGTCCAACCTAAATACTGAGTAGCAACCAGTAGCATTGACAACTTCATGGTCTGGGCAGATTCTGAAAATACCATGTCTTTGACAATAGCAGAATCCTATGTTTTCTCACATGGAAGCACTTTTGTTGTATATGGTTGGATAGGCCTTTCTTTGGTCTATACATTCAACTATTAACCTGTAAACATATGTTAAAGAGCACTCCCTCAGAGTAGGGTTTTAGTGCAGTGTCTGCAGAGTCTGCCTGGGCCCCCTGCACAGCTCCCACTGCAACTACCCTAAGTGGCGCCCCTAGTGGATTCTGGGGTCCCTAGTACTGGAGTCTCTATGAGCTGCAGGTATTATACTTCAGGATGTAAAATATCACACTATGACAAAATACTAAACTCCTTCCACATTTTCAATCCCCCTTCATCCCTCACCCGCCACTCCCTTCCCCTTCCCCAAGACCACTGAGTGGTTTCACCAATACTATAATGCGAGTGCCTGGAGTCTTGAACTTTTCTGATTTTTCTGATCTATCATGTGTGAATACGATTGTTAGAAGCTATTTTCTCTGCTTTATGGTCCACTGAAGATAATATTATTACTCGCCACCGTACCAATTGTCAACATAGGAGGCTGAAATGTGGGCCCAGATAGTTGGATCGGCGCCCAACTCACATACTTGTTGTTGGGGTCGACAGCGGTGACAAGGCCCAGATGGCAGATGGCAGAACGGCCATAACTTAGTATACGTCACTTGTCATAGTCTTGTGTTCAACAACAGTTAATTACAACTGACAGTGACAGTGACCGACATCTGGCAAGTGAGGAAGATTTCATGAAAATACTGATTTACATCGCGATAAGAAGCAAAAACTGAAAGCTCGATATTTTTCCGATACACTCATATCTGTTAAAACGTGATAACATATTTGGAAATAGCCATACTTACCACGGAAATAGGCGGAATCGCAAAAAGAAACTACGTTCTCTTTTAGAAAGTTCTCGACCTTGACCTTGTCCTAGATCTAGAATCAAACCAGTTGCAACTTGTCAAACGTGATTCAGGTCATTATATCGTTATCAGAGATATATTTAATTAGAAAATATGTTATGATCTGATGAAAAATAATATATCCATCAAATATCTGACATGCTAGGTTTGGACATGTCAATCTATTTACAGAAATTCGCATTTTGTGTAAATCAGCTGAAAACAGTTGTAGCGGCTGCAACTTTTATTAAAATAGTACCTCGCAAAAAAATATATCTTTTCAAAAATAGATCTCTCTGAATCGCCATGGTATTCCCTTACAAAATCATGAACTATAGATATTACAGAACTTATTGTTATATCGATAACAAATATTTTACATAAGATTGAAATCCAAGTAGTGTGAGTAAACGCAAGAGGCAGTGGGGCCGTTGTTCAGCTTTCTGGGCATCCAGGATCCACAATGAATAGTGTACCCGGGATACACAAGGGATTGACCAATCAGGAGCAAGCACCTGCTCAGCAGATGCATCTGCTACTTTCAAGATGGTGGATGTCTTGGCCACTCAGTTCAGCTTATTTTATCACAGATATCTGCTAGTTTATGATAGATGAAGTACAATTAAAAGCAGCAACATCATCTTTGAGCTTATATATATTCAAGAATGCAGTTTCATTGGAAAGTCAGAAAAATTTTACTATGATTTACTCTCTAAGCATCACTGTCCATACTGGACTTAGCTGTTTTGGGCACTGGGCTCTTTACCAACAAAGGGACTGCTTCTGTATCCAGGATACACAAGGACTGCTTCTGTAGGCCTATCTAGGATCCACATTAGGGAGTGCTCATTTTTTAACAACAGGGTGGGGGAGGGCTGGTGGGTTTGAGGGGGGGCAGAATTTTTTCAACACCTCTGATGGGGGGTCAAAATAATTTCACCTGTTTTCAGCGGAAAACCCGCGCGTTACTATAGGCTAAAAGGGGACATTCGCGTGTGATTTTTGTCCCTCATGGGGGGTCGAAAAAAATTTCGACCCCCGCATAAGGGACGGAAATGAAATTTTTTCTTACCCACTTTTATTCTTTAGTGGCACGCGGGCTTTTTCGCTCAGAAGGGGCAACTTTTTTTTTTGTCCCCCCCTAAGAGGGGTCTGAATTTTTTTATCTCCGCCTAAGAGGGGTCCCTTCTGTATCCAGGATCCACAATAGACTGCTTCTGTATCCAGGATCCACAATAGACTGCTTCTGTATCCAGGATCCACAATAGACTCCTTCTGTATCCAGGATCCACAAGCGACTGCTTCTGTATCCAGGATCCACAAGGATCTCCCTTCTGTATCCAGGATCCACAATAGACTGCTTCTGTATCCAGGATACACAATAGACTGCTTCTGTATCCAGGATACACAATAGACTCCTTTTGTATCCAGGATACACAATAGACTCCCAGAAAAAATATATTCCTGATTTCTATGCATCTATATAATAACTGACATAGTCAACAAAAAAACGTTATGTAGTGGTTCGTCTTTTTGGTTAGATGTTAAATCATAACGAAAAGAGAAGAAGTTTCCGGGTAGGCAACCAAACGTTTATTCTGATCTTAGTTACATACGATCACAGCCTATAGAGACTACATGCCGGATGGTATTCGGTTACCCGTAGGTAACAGTAGAAGTGTGCTGAGCAGTGGTACGTAGGACCACTACTGGAGAACTTCTGTAGGAACTGCCCTTATATAAGGGAAAAGCCAGCAAAACTCAGACCTAACTTTAAATTAAAATCTTTAATTCAGGTGTGATTTATAGGAGACCGTCTTAGATACTACTCATCACACCCGGAGACCTGGGTCTGAGTGCCGCATGGATCCTGGATGCAGAAGAAGCTCCTTGTGGATCCTGGATACAGAAGCAGTCTATTGTGGATCCTGGATACAGAAGCAGTCTATTGTGGATCCTGGATACAGAAGGAGTCTATTGTGGATCCTGGATACAGAAGGAGTCTATATTGTGTATCCTGGATACAGAAGCAGACCCTTGTGTATCCTAGATACAGACGCAGATCCTTTGGGCAGAAAAATTTCTTTTTTTTTTTATTAGAAAAAAAAAATCAGAACCACAAAAAAACTTTTTGCCCCCCTCCCCTGCCATGGAGAAGCTGAAAATCAAGAGCAGACACACACCCCCTCCAATTAATAGCAGGGCTGAAAGAATTTAGTCCACCCCACCTGTATTTACTCAAAGGGGCAGAAAATTTTTCGACCCCCTCAACCCCTCCCCCCCCATTGTTAATAAGTGATCACCCCCCCCCCCTCGTCCATCTTCAACTCATGTGGGGGGGGTGCAGCCTGAAAAAATCCCAAGTCCAACTCCAAGGAAGTTACAGGGGGGCTCTATAGTATGAGGGCAAGCCCAGATGCAATGCCAATAGTGAAGCTTTATGTTTTATTATGTTTGGTCATATCCCATTCATTTTCTCAAATAACAACCTCTAATTTTCCATAGAGCATGAGTAATCAAGTGATTTGTGCATTGAATGGACAAGAATTGGCTAACAAAAACATCCACCATCTTGGACAGCAGCAGATGCATCTGCTAAGCAGATGCTGGCTTCTGATTGGTCAGTCCATTGTGGATCCTGGAACCACTATTCCTTGTGTATCCTGGATCCACTGAAAGCTGAACAACGGCCCCACTGCACGAAGCCAGGGCATTTTTTTTCGAGGCAAGTCACATGCAGGCAGTCATGGTGGCCAGAACTTTGTTTATATCCGTGTCACTTGTTGTTATTTTCTTCCAGTGTTGTCTGTCTTTCACTCCTTATGCTATAGACTACACAAATGGTGTGGGGCGCCGTTTCGATGGGATTGGAGCTATCAGCGGTGGCGGGGTGAGTAAAATGTAATAGTTTACAGTGGGAGAATGTTGGCCAATCTGGTACCGGGACCCATGGCCCTAGATAGGCACTTACCTAATATTTCAAGACTTTATCCCATTAAACCTATCTAATGATCAATGGATGGATCTCGAGAAAAGAAGTGGATTTGCTTTTTAAATGAAGTCTCTATGTCAATTTTAAGTGGAGTTACGACCGGTCAAAGGTACCAAATCAGACCCAGAATTCTGCCATAGTTAAGAGTTTAATTTGGATCTAATTTTGTGATCAAGCAAGATGAATCCAAGGTATACTAGATCACTAAAATGATTATTTTAGGCAATTTTCTTTTCAGATAAGCAAGATATACCCTCAAGAATGTGAATAATGATACATTTTATCATAATCAAACAATGTAAAAGGAAATTTTTGATGTCATCTTTTCCCTTGAAATTTGCGCTCTGACAGAACCACAGCAGAATATCGTCTTTGACTCAGGACGTTTGAATGATCATAACTTCCATTTAAATTGACATAATAACTTCATCTAAAAAGCAAAACTACTTATTGTTATCATAGCTATCAATTTCCCACCATATAAAATACATACAATAAGGTCTTAATTGATAGGTAAGTGCCCAACATTGGGGAGGTTGGGATAAGTGTCCAGAGATAATCTTGCCAAAAAAGTTTGCAGGGTCTGTCAAACATACTGCAGCCCCTTAGAAAAAGAAAATGAAGACATTTTCTAGATCATTTTTAACCATAGAACAGGTGGGAACCATTTATTTTTAGGTGCTCAATGATCTTCTCATAATAAAATGGTTCTAAACTTTTAGTTGAACTTTGATGGGGTCAAAGGCAAAATTCCCTACATTCAACCTTGTACAAAAAATAATCATTTTAAAGGTCTAGCCAAGCCTGTTAAAATGAGCCCCTGTTTGTAAAGATCCTCCAGTAAATAGCTTCAGAATAGGCTTGCAAAGAAAGGAGAGTTTAACACTACCCAGTTTCAGCTTTATCACAGTTTCACACCTCTCCTGCAGCAGACTCACACAGTGGAGGTATTTCAGTGCCTACCCTAGAGACCGATGGCCCTAGTCACAGATCTGAGACCCTAATGACACTACGAGTAGGGATTTACCCGGATAATTTTACATCACCAGGAAGCTGGCAACTTGAGTAATTTAATAGTGTTTAAATTGTCTTCATAGTGTTACCAGAACAAAAGTTATGAGGGATTGAATGTGGAATTTCTATAATGTTTTCTGTCAGTGGATTTCCAGCCAGTGTGGCTCTTATCAGTCCGTGTCCACTGTAGCGAAGTCAGCCGAATCTGGCTGCCCACTCCCCTTATCTGTCACAGTGCTGGACAGGTGTTGGTAAAACATTGAATCTGAGGGTTCTACTGGTCAGAATTACTTTTAAATTAGTATCAGATTGAAGAGGAAACATATCTCTATCTCACTGATATAGTATTCCACTTCTGTCACATAACTTTTTGCTGATCATGATGGAAAACAATTGGTTGATTTTGTAAATTCTGTCAGACCACACTGTAAGAGTGACTAGAACAGCCATGCACTTATTGCAGAAATACATAGTTATTGTCCTTTCTAGACAAAGCTAGACATGATTCAATGTAATGACATTGTGACCAACATTTAGTCCTACATTTTGAGGGGATTTTGGATGATATCAACCGATTATTAAGAGCAGGGCGGTCTTGGAAACTTGTACAACTAATAGATCAATTTTCCTAAATAAATATTTGTTACAGAAGCTAACAGAACCAACAGGGTTATTCCTCAACCTCTTTTTAGTCAGAATAAGGTCAGCTTATACAGCAATAGGGCTGCGATTTTCTGCGATTTTGAATCTACTGAATGCATGATATCAAAAAATTAATGAAATTTTTAATCAAGTTTCTGATTTCAGCTTGATATTTAAAACCTTTCCACCTTCAGTAATTAATTGTCACTAAGATATGTTAATCTCCTATTTCTCAGCTTTAAGGTGGTATTTTTGGTTAGTAGATAGACCTTTCCAATCAAAATCTATGAGTTATTATGTACAGTGATGTCCAATTACCCCACGTGCAGTGTATGTTTAATGGTCGGTCTTATCTGGATATTTTGATGAAAATGTGGGGTTGAGAAATGACAGAAAGATTTTCACATCGCCAATATATAAAGTGGCATAGAAATACTTCTAATAGGAGTATCAACTTCATTCAAAAATCTATAGATTGCAAATGTTATGCCCTTTCATTTGTTGTATGATTTCCGTAATTCTGTTGAGGTCCGGATTTTTGGCTGACTTCGCTATCCACTGTGCACAGGCTGCACTGGTTCTCACACATTTCAGACCTTGCTTTACTTAATCTCAAATTAAATTTGATTGAACGATCATAGAGGGTAACCAATTACATCACTGTAAGCACAACAGTTTGGGGATTAATGGGCTATATTTTGCATCAAAAGGAACTATTAAAGATAAGTATTATAGATCATGTTGGAAAGTCAAAATTTTCTAAATGGCAGTGTGATAAGAAGACCTGAAATTCTTGGATTTTTTACTCAACTCTCCTATACTCTTTAGCTTTGGGCTAATAGATAATAAATAGCTGATTAAAGATCCTAAAAGTACACACTTTTGTGGTTATCCCATATAAGTTTAAAAAAGTTACACAAATATTTAGTTTTGATATTTTCGGGTTTAAGTCATAACTCATCTGAAATATTTACAATCTCTCCAGATTTTTCATTCTTTCTCCCTCTGTGGTAACTGATAATGTCTTAAGCTTTCAATAGAGGTCTCAAATGTAAAAATTGACCAAGAATTAACAAAAATATCAGCATTTTTTATTTCAAGGTTTTATAGAAATTACAGTCTGCAGGTTTTATAGAAATTACAGTCTGAGAACTGATAAGATATCAAATCAGTGACTGGATCTAGAGTAAAATGACCCACAAATTCTGATTCCTTGGTTATTTTTACCCTTGGTACATGAAAATAGTTAATGTTGACAGTGGAAAAGAGCCCTAAAATAGAAAATCATATTGATTGATTTACTATAGTGACAGATAGGGACTAGCGGGAGTGGGTGCAGGGGTGTTATTCCTACGTAGGGAAAACACGCCAAAATTGTGTTCTGATTTTTCCCAAATTATTTTGCACCACCAGAAAGCTGTCAACTTGAGTAATCTAATGCTTTTTGAATTTTCTTTCTAACAGTACTAGAACAGAAGTTGTGAGGGATTGAATATGGAATTTCTATCAAATTTTCTGTCAGTGGATTCACAGCCATTTTGTCTCTTATCAGTCCCTGCACACTGCGCACAGGCTGCACTGACTCACACATTTTAGATCTTGTTTTACTTAATTAGTAATGAAATTTGATTGAATAACCATAGAGAGTAACCAATTACACCAGTGTAAGCACAACAGGGCTATTCTTTGCACCACAAGGAACTGAGATAAGTATTATAGATAATGTTGGAAAGTCAAAATTTTCTAAATGGTAGAGTGGTGAGCTGACCTGAAATTATTGCGTTTTTTACTCAACTCTCTTTTACTCTTTAGCTTTGGGCTAATTTGGGATTGTAGATAATGACCAACTGATTAAAGATCCTAAAAGTAGACACTTTTGTGGTTTTCCCTATATAAGTTCAAAAAATTTCGGAAAATATCTAGTTGAAATATCTTTGGATTAAATCAAAACTCTTCTGAATTGTATACAATCTGTCCAGATATTTAATTATTTCTCCCTCTATGGTAACTAATAATGTCTTAAGTTCTCAAACCCAAAAATCGAGCAAGAATTAACAAAATTATCAGCATTTTATATTACGAGGTTTAGTAGAAAATCCACTCTGTGCATACCCATACCCATTGAGTACCGTAATCTCTCACGTATAGGGCGCAGCTCGCTTATAAGGCGCAGCTCGCGTATAAGGTGCAGCTCGTGTATAAGGCGCACCCCCAACTCAGAGAATGCAAGTCCACGTATAAGGCGCACCTCTAAGGGCAGATTTTTGTTAATTTAGTACTGTTCTATAGTAAAAATACCCCCCTATAAGACTCAGCAGCATTTTGTTTGGCGTAAAAGACGCGCCTTATACGCGGGAGATTACAGTACTGATAAGATATTAAATGAATGCCGGGATCTAGAATAGAATGATCCACAAATTCGGATTCCTTGGTTATTTTTACCTTGGTTATTTTTACCTTTAGTGCTAGAGTAAAGTCAAAGTGGACAGTGGAAAAGGGCTGAAAATAGAAAGTCAAATTAATGGATTTATATTATGATGTACCATTTTATTATTCCAATAATCTTAACATATGATTGTATTAATATATGAAAATATGAGGCATTAATACACTGAATGTCCACATGAGCATCCACGGTCCACTGAACACCAGCTATATCAAATATACATTGTGTGTATAAGCACCAAAGACTGAACAATAGGTTACATAAGTAACGACGCCATAAACTTCCGTTCGCTCTAGCGCCGGTCCAGAGCGACCCAGGTCAAATATGTAAATATGCAGTTATGTAACCGCCATAATAAGACAGTCAAAATAAGCCCAAGATAAAGGTCCAACTCCCATTATTAAGGAAGTTATGCAACCGAGACTGTTTCGACCTCCGAATGTGCCACAGACAAACCGGCGCGAGTTACGCGCCCAGAAAGCGGGGAGTGGAAATCTGACATATTCAACTCCGCGCATGCGCAATATGGAGGCTATAGACGCAGAAACAGCGGAGTTATGAGGGTCTGAACATGCCAAACCCACTGAGACAATGGGGGACGCGGCGGCGTTTATAGGGGTCCTTTGTGCCCCCACTGAGACCTGAATGACTCCCCACTAATAACCAGACACTAGGGCAGATGCTACTGGCTCCAGTCAGTCTGGAGGGCCAAGCCAGGGGTTGGGTACTTATACCCCTAGTGGGCTCCTCTTGAAATCAGAACCTGCAGAACCACCACTGCAGTAACATCTTCAGTCCAGCTCTCCTGCTACCTGCTATAGCTCTGCAATCTGTTGGGTTAGACTATGCCAGACAGGCATAGGACTACACCCCACTGGTGTGTGGAAATTACCTGTATATTAACATTTGTTTTAATATTACCGTATTAGCATACCGGTATATGCAATCTTACTATGGTATTCTTTATAGCGGAAGTGATCATTTTTTAACAACGGGGGGGGGGGGCTGTGTTTGAGGGGGGGGTCAGAATTTTCTTTTTTTTTTTTGGGGGGGGGGGGGGTAAAAATTATTTCACCTGTGTTTTGAAAAAGACCATTACTATAGCTTAAAAGGGAACGTTCGCACGCAATTTCCGGTCCTCTTGGCCTTGGGGGGGTCAACAAAATTTTGATTTTTGAGAGCAGGGAGGAGATTTTGTTAAAAAAGGAAGGATCACTCCCTTAGTTTTGAACATTTTGAAAAACCACCAGTCTTTCTAGAGTCTTAGTGGGGCAGGAACTATGCGTGTCACACTTTAACCAACACCCCTACACCCCAGCCCCTCCGGCATGATTATGGATCATCTCTATGAGGGGGGGGGGAGGGGGAGACATAGCCTGATTCCTGTGATGAGGGACGGAACACTCACAGGTTTACAGTGTAGATCCAGACAACCCTTTAAAGTTTAACTGTTTCAGTCGGTTGTGAACCAGATTGGCGGTTCACCAGGTCCCGCAATTAGACAGATTGCTAGACCATGAGGCAATTCGACAGGATGAATTGACAGCTTCTGGTGCGATCCAAACCAGGATAATATATGCCTCTCTTCTTATAGAATTTGAAAGGACAACAACCCTAATGATACTGTCTCTATGCCGTAGAATAATGGAATGAAAAAAAAATCCGTTTGAAATGCCGAAACAATCATTACAGTTTAAAATGTTCATTTTTATCAACCCTAAAGTGTCTACCTCCCCAACTAGAAATATATGCAGGGTTAGTCTTAGTTGAATTTACCTAAATCTAAGGGAGTGGTCATTTTTTATCAACAGGGGGAGGGGGGATTGTGAATTTGCCGCACCTCCAATGCAGGGGGCCACAAAAAAGTTTTGACCATTGCAAAGGGGGTGTAAAAATTCACGAATTCAATCAACAATTCCCAAACTGCGCAGAATCCTTAGATGCACGAAAAATATGCAGAGTGATGTTACAGAACTTCCAGTTGTTAGGGAGTGGTCATTATTTATCAACAGGGGGGGTGGTGGGTTTATGCGCGGACATTTTTAAGGTCCCCCCCCCTTCAAAGCAGTCGAAATGTGTTGTGCCCCCCCCCCCCCACTGCGCAGAGAATTTTCGCGTCCCCTTGATCTATAGTCGCACTGGCTTTTTTTTGCTAAAAAGAGGGTAATTTTTTTTACACCCTTCCCCCTCAAGAGGGGTCAAATTTTTTTATGTCCCCCCCCTCAGGAGGGGTCTGAAAATTTAACGCTCCCCCCCTCAAACCCACCACCCCCTGTTGATAAATAATGACCACTCCCTTATGCAAATGAGCCAATAGCAATATCCCTCTCATTAGGGCGTTCAGTCTATTTTTTAGAAAACGGAGAAAAACTGATTTTCAACCAGAATGGATGAAGGGGATCCTGAGTAATACAAAGCTGAAAGAATTGGTACTCTATCATCATTAGTTCCTTCTTAAAAGAACTTTTTCTACTAGAAAACAAGGTTTTGGGACAGACAAGCTCACCAAAGTCTTGCCATAGAGAGTGGTCTATCAATTTCAGTCCTTTTATTCCCTCTTTATGCCAATGCCAACTAGCGTGAGTAGTAATCACTGATGAGGTCAATTGTTCTATTTTTGTATATAGTATATATTGTAATGTGTATATTTAATATTTAGTATTTATTGATTGTATGCGCTCATCTTTCTTTTTTATTTGGTTTATCATCATACACATTATTCGTGCAAACAAATTTGGTGTAACAAAAGTTAGAGGAATTCATCTTATTGTCATGCTACCACTTTTGTATGATCGGGATTTGACAATAAACACTTTCAAACCTCAAAAATCTAGACTGCTGGTCAGGTTTCTGTGAATGTGGGGAGGGCCCTGTGTGTGCACCCTGAGCAGCCTCTGCAGTGAGTGGGGCCTACCTACGTTATAGTAAAGGTACACACAGTGCAGTATTTGGGGACACTTGGGGTATCAATCTTACTAAAAAATGCTGACTTTTTCTATCCCAATCTTTTTTTTGTGCACTGGACAGAAGATTGTTGAGTGACATAACATTCAAATGTACCCTCCTGCATTTTCATTTTCATGGTGTTTTCGCACTTCTTGTGACGGATTCTGCTGTAGTTATACTGTTTGTGGTCTGATCAAAATGCAGCACAGATTATAATGTAGCCCTATATCATACTAGTTCAATGCAATCAATGCAGGATTGATTTGCCTAGTTTGGCCCAGCATTCAAGCCAAGTCTGGATAGGGAGTTTTTTAAGAGCCATAATTTTTTTTAATAAAATTCCACTACCAAAGTGCATGCCTCCCCAGGCAGCTCAAAGTAGTCCCTTCTCACTTACTCATTCATATAAAATCATTGTTTTACTCATATAAACCTTTTGGACAATGGAATGTATGTTTAGTATGAAACCATAGCTTCCCATTTAGTACACATCTTCGTGTTGTATATTGAAGGTAGCATAATCTCCCGCGTATAAGGCGCATCTTATAGGCCAAACAAAATGCTGCTGGGTCTCATACGTGGGAGGTAAATTGCCTTGAGTTTGGGGTGCGCCTAATGAGGGGGGGTATTTTTACTATAGAACTGTATTAAACTGACAAAAATCTGCCCTTAGGGGGGGTGCCTTCTATGCAAAACAGCCCGCTGTAGGTTGGGGGGGGGCGCCTTATACGTGAGCTGCGCCTTATACGCGGGAGATTACGGTAAATGCCCATAAATGGAAGATTAGTCTGAGAAGAGAGGAAAATAGGTGTTTGTCTGTGCCCTGTGAGCACGGACTGAACGCCCTACTCTCATATAACATCGAATCTTTAATGTATATTTAGGTCCACACTGACCTGTCTAGGTTGGGACCCGTCTGACGAGTTACCTAAGTGTGGATGTTATTTCAGTATCATGATATTACTTTAATAAGGATACAAAATCTGAGGGGAACTATGGAGGACAAAAGTTGGACCTCCTCACCTCAGCACTACCTTGCTTTGAATGGCACCGTTGCCATGCTCGCCTCACCTTATCAACTCTGGTTGATAGGGGGGTCTCCAAGGAGATCATTGTTATATGTCATCAATGATGTCATCATCACCTAGGAGACACAACAAAAAAAAAAAAAAAAAAAAAAAAAAATCTGAGGGGAATTAAGGACAAGGGTCTTATCTAATAGTCTGCCCCCTTTTCTTGCAGCGAAAGTACTCTCCCATTCTCTATGTCGTAAACATAATATTGTACTAATGTTTGTAGAATATTGATTCAATTATCCATAATTAAGCATTCATATATGGGTGAGCCGGAAGATTTGGTCAGGCAGATTATGTTTTTAGTGAGATGATGATCAATGATAATAATAATGATGATGAAAATAAAATCTCGAGTACTCCCTTTGACTCATTCATCAACCACTCAGCCATGCATCAGCCAACCAATTGCTCATTTACTCAATGCAGATTGCTAGTCACTTCATTATAAATCTTTGGCACTTTGCAGATCAGAATAGATAGAATAATGAACAGTATTACCGGTTGAATTTTGTGTAGCTTTTTATTCGTCAACAGAGTAACTCAGTATATATAAAATCACAAAGGTAGACACTAATATTTTGGGTCTTTGACGACCCGGGGCCAGTAGTCTAATACATGTATATAGCATTAGCAATGTGTTGTCAAATAATTGTCGACCAACTGGCGAATTCCAAAGGAAATTTTGAAAAATCATTTCAGTGTCTACGGTCTACCCCTGCATCATAGACATGTATATACCCTACTGAGCCTTATATGACCAGGAAGAATTTGGGGTATGCCTTTTAGGCAATGATATGATTCTATAGAATAGTATAAAATTATGCAAATTAAGCCCCAGGTGCGCCTTATACCTTCCTCTCAAGTTTGGGATGTGTGTAATATGGCGCTGGGTGCACCTTATGTGCAAGGCATCCCTGTATTAGCCATTGAATACATACAAGTATATATGCATTTAGAAACACTCGACTCCTGCCTCTTCTATTGAAATTGATTAAGAATTTAAAAGAGGTTGAGGAAATAGAACTTTTTCGTAAAATAGTTAACCTAATTGACTCAAGATTTACCTCTGTTGTTATTCTCTTTTCTGTTTCTTGTTACCCCCATGCAGCAGTGAAACAGTCTTTTTGATAATGCAGAAAGTAATAACTATTAGAGTGAGAGCCACACATAACACAAACGCTAGGATGTCCAACATAAGGTACTCATACCACACCATATCAAAGGCATGGGATCGGAGATGAGCACCGCCGTGCTTCAAGACATGCTCGATCCAGTACAGCGCGGTTTCGCTCGGCGTCATGGGCTGGTCACGGAATATGTTAGAAGCAGCATGTATATTGGCCGCATATAAAGGATTATTAATCACCTCTAAGATCTTTGCAGCAAGATCTTTAGATTTGAATGTGCGTACATCCATATGCACACCAAAGCCGTGGTAGGTACCGCGGACGGCATTGTAAGGTTGTTCAGCAAAAATAGGAAAGGCAATCATTGGAACACCGTGGTAAAGGGCTTCAACCTGACTGTTAGCCCCACAGTGTGTGATAAACAGCTTTGTGTTGTTATGACCTAATAAATCATTCTGTGGTAACCATGACAACAGTTTTATATGAGGGGAAACTTTTTTTGTAAATTTCTCCGTTGGAAACCTCATGATGATGTTATATGAGACTGACTCAAACGCAGCAATGAACTCATCGTAAATCTTTTCAGGAAGGTCATTTCCCATGGATCCAAATGACACAATGATAACTCCCTTCGAGTTCAAGGTCATGAACTTTGCAAGGTCATCCGTGAGGGGCTTAGCAGGTTTAGTCGTCAAGCCGCCAACATGTATCTCATTTGGCATTGTTGGACTTGGGTAGTCCATCAGCGGGGTTTGGTCTATCAGCCAAAGTAATCCCTGACCTGCAAGTTTATTAAGGGGAACTGGAGTTGTTTCATAAAAGTACTTTTCCAAGAAGCTATCCTCAATGTATTCAACCCCGGTGAAGGCAGACCAGTCGATTATTGACCAAAGGTTTTCCAAGCGCTGCCAGAAAGTCATTTTCGGTGTATATGGCACATCACCGAGCATGAATGGCCGTACTGAAGGCGGAGCAGGACTACGCATTAGCCATGGCTCAATGCCAGTTTTTAGATTCACGAAAGGCAACCCAAGCCTGTGTAATAGAACAAGTATGCAGCGACCGCAAGGGAAGGAATCAACAATGGCCAGGTCAAACCTGAGGACGCGCAAGGTATCAAACAATCCCTGATCCTTCAGCGGATTACTGCATAATTGCTTGAAGCCCTCAATCGATGTCCGAAAGTCTTCTTTAACCTTAATGTCCATTATCTTAACCATGAAATCCACCATGTCCTCGTCCGATGAAGCAGAATAAAAGTCTGGCTCATCAGCGACATACGTAATCACCTTCATTCGTGACTTCTTGACTTTTTCAAGACTTGGCAATGTGGGTGACGTTAAGAGATAGACATCATGTCCGCGATCCAAGAGACCTTCACCAATGTTAATGAACTGACCAACATGACTTTGGAATGGGAAGGGTGCCAGTAATATCCGTGAGCCATGACCAACACTGACAAATGATAACAGTGCTGCAAAGCAAATCAAATGTCTTCCTTGCAGTTGGCACATTTTTCTGCTCCAAATGAAAATAACTTAACTTGTGTTGGCAATACTAATGCATGAAGTTACACAGTTTGCAAGGAGTGTTGGTCAGAAATCTGATCTTCCTTCTTTTGGTGCAAAGTAAACAGAAGTAGTGAGTAAAACTTTCCCCCAGCTCCTCCAGCTTAGATTATAAAGGCGTTTTCTCACATCAAAGTGTCATTGTCAAATCTCCTTCTCCCAGTTGTACATCCACCCTATGTCTAATGTTGGGTACACAGAGTATGATGGCTAGGTATATGGGCCACTGCATCAGTATTTTATGTAGAGACTCCAGTTTTCACTCAGAGTATGGGGAAAGGCCGCTGGGGATAGGAGTCAGGGGTCAGACACCACCAGTGCCCATGTCAGTCTGTGATAACAGGCTTCTGTTGATATAGAGTAGACTTGCACTAAGCCTTTGTGTGATGAAATTTTTACCTGATAAGACCTGGTTAATTGTGCCAGGACGCAAACTGGAAAGAAGATATGGTTGGGCTAACACATTTTAGTGTTTCAATATTTTGTATTTACCTTCTTTATCCAAAATTGACGATTTGGCCAAAAGCATATGGAAAATCACCTTTTTTTAGGTCTTAGAAACCTAGATTATCTTAGCATTGGTTTGAAGACAAGGCTGCTTATAGGAATTCTTTAAATGTACCCATATGAATTTTAAGGGAGCCTCGAGACAATTAGATCTCAATGTTTATAGATGTACATACTGATAAAAGATGACAATGTGTATAATTTAAAGTCATATTTGAACTTGTGAAATTTTACCAGCAACCTGTCAGATGAGACATAGTCATACTGTCTTTTTCTATGAGGTACTTGTATCACAGGGCGAGCTATCGATAGTACCAGGTACTCCCTCTATCTCTATACCACCTCCACACCTGTGGTGTCTGGGCTGATTGCTATCTCAGATAATGTGTTGCTGTAAATAGCTAATACTGTCAGATACAGCTCACATAGCCATTATCAGCTGGGGGCCGCCATTAGACCCCGACGGCACTATGACTAACACCTTCAGCCCCCGACTCCGCAGTATATGCCAGGGATGCCTCCCATTGGTCAATAATACAATAGCCATGTGCCGTATAGAGGAAACTTTAGTACCTGTACAATCTTTTATACAGGGTGGGGGAGGAGGGGGCTGCAAAGATGAACTGTCGACATGCTTTCATTTACCATCAATGTATGAATTACCATAGTACATCGCGTATAAGACATGGCTTTTATGCGAATTATTTCACGCTTTTTTATGCCTTTTTTTGACACCCCCACCCCTTTGTCACACTTTACTTTAGAAATGTATAGAAGCCATGAACACCCCCTCCGGTGTGACATAATTTATGGATGGGCCCTTATTGGGCTTATAGGAGGCAAAGGAGACTAAGGTGCGTCAGACAGATAGGAAGGATACTTTGACTTTAGACAAGTACTAACATTTCAAAAATCAAGCCTCAAATGTGCCTTATAGCATTTCTCTCAACTCCGGGTATGTCTTATATGTAGACATGTACGTGGGATGTACCTTATACACGAGGTAGAACGGCACATTACACAAACCCGCGGTACTATGATACACATACATTTGACAAGCGTTCCATGAGAATCCTTTCTGGTCGTCTATTCACATGTGCATGTGATAAAGCATGTGAGGTGGCTGGGTGAACTGGAGAGCTTCAGGGATAGAAGTCTTCAGGGATGTCAGGGATTTTCAAGTCCCAAAACCCTATACATTCATATACATGTACATTATCAATATTTTATCGAGCATTTCAGGGACTATTAATTTGGCCCCAGTGACTTGCATCTCTGGAGCTTTCAAACAAAAGGCTATTTAACAATGATATATCAATTGAAGATCCCAGATTTATAATATGTTTAAGACTGAAAGTATACATACCGTTTACTGTTTGTTGCAGGCCACGTCTAAGCTGTTAGTGAACTACCCTGAACCACAAAGGAGCCAGATCCTGGATTATCTGTTTAAGGTAAGTCTGTCCTTATTTACTCCATTGAACCCGATAAAATGGGCAACACAGGTAACCCATTTCTGGCCACATGATGCACCCAAACACGTGTTACTTTGTGTATGTTGGTGAGTAACTCACTATTCGGCATTAATGCATCATGCTGAACCGTTGGCAATTATAACCCCCATGACATGATGCAGTCATGTAAGGGTAATGCATTAATCGCCCAAGTCGCATTCATGTATCATGGCTAACAAGGGACATAGACGTATTAAAGGGGTTTGTGGCCCTTCTATGATCAAGCGATAATCTATTTACGTCGAGACATGAAAGCCACTTGGAATGAAAATGCTCTATACAGGGGCGTAAGAAAAGGGGGGGGGGGCCAGGGGGGCCTGGGCCCCCCCCAATCATGAAGGAGGTGGGGCCTGAATATGTCTGGCCCCCCCCCCCCAATATTTTCCAAGAACTCATAAACACAATGGAAAAGAAGCTAAAACTTTACATCTCAAATTAGATTATTATGGTGATGTCATAGGGAGAATGGGAAAGTCAGATCCAAAATTGACCAAAAATTACTTTTCTATATGAATTCTAAATATGCATATATATAGACGCCATCACGCATCAGCCGACAATTCAAGGTGGTCGCGATGGTGCCCTCGCCAGGCCCCCCCAATGAAGATTTGATTCCTACGCCTCTGCTATATTGAAACAAACCCCAACTAAGATAGTTTCCAGAACATGTACCAGTACAGTTGTTGTGTAATTCTTAAATAACTCAAAAAGCCGAGTTTTAAGAGACAGGTAGGGGCTGGGGAAATTTTTAAGACCGGAAGTGAGCATTTCTGAGAAGAGGTGGTTGAGTTTACCCTCAAATAACATCAAAACCATCAAATATGAGATGAAATGAAACCTGTCATGTGATAGTGTACATGTTCAAGATCATGGAGGTGTAAACCTCTTATAAGAGTCTAATCTTTGTAAAATTGAGGTTTGAGAAAAAGTAGGTCACCCGAAGTCCAACTTAGACGCTTGGTGCACTCAATGCTTTTCTATGGGGGTGACATTTTGGGTGACGGGTTTTCCCGCCCTTTTCAGCAGGATGGTGTTCTCATTGTTCATTATTTAGTAGGGGGGAACTGAGGTGTTTCCAGCTAAGGGGCAATGGGAGATGAATATGCCATACCATAGTGTTTTCTTCTTGGTTGGTTCCAATTTGAAAGTAGCAGTATATAACTCTGTATAATAGCATTATTCTGACACTCAATATGACAGGAATATAGTAAAAGATATGATATATTGTAGGCGACAGATTTTCTGATACTTGGTCCACCTATGTTAAGTACATCCAGTATCCCCCCTGCTAAAATAGGAGCCAGCTGCAACCGCCTAGTTTACTCATAACTCACCAGGAGGCACTGCCTCCA
Source organism: Acholoe squamosa (assembly GCA_949317995.1). Lineage (NCBI taxonomy): Eukaryota > Metazoa > Annelida > Polychaeta > Phyllodocida > Polynoidae > Acholoe > Acholoe squamosa. The sequence continues at coordinate 63,959,812 of OX439043.1, forward strand.
TAGAACAGTGCTGATGTCACGTACATCCTGTCACCTACTGTAGATCATTATTTAGCAGGGGAGAGTGAGGTTTTTTTGATGAACAGGCACATTTATAACACTCATGTAGTTAAAGGGAAATGGGGTGGAGGGACAGACAAGATGCAAGAAGTATTTCTTAGAATCAACAATGGACATGGGACTCCCCTGTCTAGGGAAATAATCATATACCTATGATCCCATGAAATTGCAATACATGCAATTTAAATCACATTCATAAAAAAAAAAAACGCTCCTTTCTGAGTTACCAGCGATAACAATCACTTCAGCACTCATTATAAATGCGATCTGTTAACAGTGGTGAAATCATCATTCAGATATCATCTGGCTGGCTGTGAGATACAGTAAAGTTTCGTCTCACGAGCCTGTGGAATACAGAGCTACAGTGTAAAGCCCATGGAATGGTCGTATTTAGTTTGAAATAAAATATCTTTTCTTCTTCCTTTCAAGCCTAATTTTGGAGCTTCACTGCAAATTTTGAAAGTAGAAATAGGAGGAGATGCACAAAGTTCAGGTCTGTATAGTTTTATGCTCTCAAACTATGTAGGGTCTGCTGAGTGCATTACCGTAAATTCCCTCCTATTGGCCGCATCCTGAGTGGATATTAAAGTAAAGATAGAAATTTCTTTTCTTTTTTTTTTTGTAATGAATGTATCTTCAAAAACTTATTGGTTCCTAGGCCCCTCAAACTCCCCTGTGACGCGGGATCAGTTTGGAAAATATTGGGTCTGTATCAAAACTAACTCCAACCCCCACCCTCCCTCCACCCCTGGGTTAAATTCCCAAAGGTTTAGAGCATCATTTATAAGAATTGTTTGCCATCTTGTACGTTAACAGAGGGTACCGAGTTGTCCCACATGCACCATGCGTGGGATGAGAACTACAGCCGGGGGTACGAATGGTGGCTCATGGTCGAGGCAAAGAAGGTACGCATACATTTTGGGTATTTTTATAGCAACGCATACCCGTATAATTTGGCGTATAAGGAGCATCTCACATGAGGTAAATTTTAACCCAGCCAGCTTAAGCTTATAGGGCACACCTGGGGTCATGTTTCGACCAGTTCTGTGGAGAGCTGCAATGAATACAGTATGTTTTGATGAGAGTGTACTCTTGTTAATTCTGTTGATAACTTTCCAGAAAATATCAGCATTGATTTTGAATTTATATAGGTACCGCGGTAGTTCCTTTAACTTGTTACTATACATTGTAAATTTAAAATACCATTCCTGTTGGCAGCGTAACCCAGATATCAAGTTGTACGGCCTGCCGTGGGGGTTCCCCGGATGGTTGAGTGATGGGGCGTGGTGGCCGTACCGCTACCCAAACAGGACCGCCAACTACATTGTCAAGTGGATCAAGGGGGCGTCCACTCACTACAACCTCACTATAGACTACATAGGGGTGAGTGCAGTTTTATTTGGGGGGTCAATATTGTTTAGTAGGATTATATAGACAATTGAAATTTTTCTGTATTCAGAATAACTAAATCTAAATTCTCTCTTGTATCATCTCTCTGCCTTTACCCAAAGAGTGGCCTATAGGTGTCCCAGTTGCTCTTTTTTCCAATTATTTTTTTTCTATATTTTTTTCTCAAATATTCTGTAACCCTACTTAGGGGATAGACAAGCATGTAAACACTAATGAAACCAAAGAAGACCCAAGTGTCTCTAGTACAACTATGATGATTATTGATGATCCAAGCTCATTTCATGTTCATGTACATGTGAAGTATTTCTGTTGCAGATCTGGAACGAGAAGCCATATGATCCTGTATACATTAAGGTACCATTTACTTATTGACCAATAATGTGTAATAAATACACAGTGTAAGCAGAAGTGACAGTATTCCATTCCCAGTATGCAGTAACCAATTACACCAACAGCCCATTGAGGTACTGGTACTTGGCAATATAAAAGAAGTTTCTTTCGAAAATAATCTGTAGGGAAGGATATGTCTAAAACATTTTCGAAAAGTTCAAAATATCCTCTTGTGTTTCAGACATTAAAACGTCAGCTGGTTCAACAAGGACTCGGACATGTGAAGATTGTCGCTGCCGATGGCATAAACAGTAATGCATGGGACATCGCTAAGGACATGGCTAAGGATCCTGAACTGATGAAGGCAGTTGACATTATAGGGTAAGTTCAATAAAAAAAAAAAAGTTGGAATTGATTTCACTGGGACTTTGCAAAAGGGGCTGGCGACCACCTCTAAAATGATAATGGCCATAGGCATTATGGGGTGATTTATAAATGGTTCACTTTGGACACCACTGGGGTTTGATAGACTTGTTGTAGCAGTGCAGGGATTGTTAGTACTCACTACTGATCGTATAGACCTGTATAGAGAGTCTTGGCTACGGTCTGAAGGGCTCCAGTAGTCTACATAGTATCTTATGAAGTAACCCCCTGGTCTTGTACAGTGTATAGAGATCTATGAGTTACCGTTTTAGCAAACTTTTACCTGATATTCTATATTGCAAATTAGAGATTTCCGCTTATTTGTGTGTGCCCTTTGTCTATATCCAGTGCCCACTATTCTGGAACCTATTCGCCACCCGAGGCCAAATCTATTGGTAAGCCGCTTTGGTCGTCAGAAGACTATAGCAACACGGCTGACGACTATGGTGCAGCCTGCATGGCACGGGTAAGGATCGCATGTACACTGTCACTTTGATCATCATTAGTTTTGAAAATTAAATATACAAGTACATGTATAAGAAAAAAGTAGGCGGAAAATATTTGAAGACTTAACAGGGGGTGTGGGATTTCCTTTTGCTTAATTTTTTGTATTGTAATGAATACTTCCTTGTGTCCTTTCAGTTGCTCAACCAGAACTACGTGAATGGTCTAATGAGTGGGTGAGTATATTGTGTAGAATTCTTTCAAAATCTAAGTAAAAGGTTTAATAAAAAAAAAAGTAATGTTTTGATAATTTTGATAAAATATGTTATAAATTTATTTAGGGACGATGGTTGGGAACCATCCACACCAGACACCACCTTGGACTCAAATGGCTTGGTTGCCATGCCCACCCACCGGTGACGTCGGTGGTCTCCCCTCCTCTGATTGGTCCAAGTGGATCAGCAATGGACTGTCACCAAGGGGACAGGGTCATACCCTGACCTCTACTTCCTGATAGAGCAGCTCACTCTCCCAATATAGTAATAAACTCCAAACAGTTATTTAGAGTGACTTTAGAAATTTTCCAAGTAGGTGACTGAATCAAGGTTTCGATCCTTATAGATCTCATCAGGTGTCAATTTCAGGTGTTCCACAAGGCATGTGGCTTTGCTACTTTTTTATCTGTAGTTACATTTTGCAAATATAGACAATATTCCACTAATTGGATGTTGGATTTGGAGACAATTGCATTTTAGAAAGTCTCTTTTTTGCACTCACTCTATTTGTAGGGTAACTAGGATCTGAAGGATTCTATCAAAATCCCAAATATTTGTTAGCCCTCCATATAGGATTACCACATGTGCTTTTACAGTCCTCTAGAAATATAGCACAAGTAAAAGTTAAAATTGTGTAGCTCTATGCTTCTGATATATTCCATAATGCTGTCATTTCCTCGTGTCGCAGTTTCATAGCATGGAACCTGATAACATCTTACTATGATAACCTGCCGTACAAGCGCCATAGTCTGATGATAGCGCAGCAACCGTGGAGCGGCCATTATGACGTCACCGGGCCCATCTGGACCACGGGTGAGTAATCGGAAATCCAGCCAGTTGTTTAATAGCAAACATCAGCTTGTCGCCTTAGTTCAAGAAGGTTGTAACTGTATCTGGGTCAACAGGGTAAAAGGTACCTCTGTGATGGACCTCCTTGGATAGCTTTTACCCTGTTGACCCAGATGCAGTTACAACCTTCTTGCACTAAGTTGATGAGCTTTTACAACTAGCCCACATTACACTTAGGGCAGCTTGAGAGAAGTCAAATTTGGTTTGGAGGGTATTGTAAATTGATGTTTGAAAAGGGTAAAGGTAGAAATTTAATTTTGGAACTCCTGTGAACATTAATCTTGATGACTACGAAATCTAGGGTAAAGTAAAAAATTGAGGGTCATCACTACCGCTTCCTGACGTGATCATGACAGTTGCTACTTTACCAGTTGCTTGTTTAAGAGCTGGAACCACCCCCCCCCCCCCCCTTTCGCCTGTTAACTTCTCATCAATTCAGCATTAAGCAAAAAATGCATTTTATTTCTTATACATTTAAACTCATCTGAGTATTCTAATGTTGATAATTCCTTGTGCAGCACACACCACACAGTTCTCGTCTATCAGCTGGACGTACCTGAAGAACGGCACCGGGTCCGGGTTCCTCAAGAAGGGCGGTTCTTACGTGTCACTCGTGAGCCCCAACAAGAAGGATCTCACCATAGTCATAGAGACTACAGTAAGTGACCTGATCAGTTTTCAATTGCTCCCCATCGGCCCAACGATAATGTATGTGAGATGGGGAGGAGTTGCTGGATTGTTGGTGTCAATGCAGCGATGACTGTGTTACTGTAGGTATTGGCAGTTAATCCTTAATCAGGAAGCGCAGTGCTGCTAACAAATAAATTCTGTCGCAAGTTTGTGTTGAGTTCAGATTGAATTCTGTGCTACGAAATAAAGTATTTGTAGGCCTTCCAGAATCTGTGGTCACATACAAGGAAATATAACACTTTCATTAGCGTAATCTTCTTTTGAAGATTTTTATTGATTTTTTTTACAGTACTGACAGTCTGGGATCTAAAGGATGTTGATACAGGTATAAGCAATTAAATTACGCTCTTGTTTCCTTTATAGAATGGCCTGAATGAGGGAATCTGCCTTAACGTACCAATGCATCCGTACCCAGTCAAACCTCAAAATGTCACCTTTAACCTCAAAGGACCACTGGTAAGTTCTGTTTTTGGAATACCGTATCACCGCAGCCGTCAGCACCGGAGGAGTCGGATGCATGAAAATCGGACCATTCCGATGTGGTTGTACCTCACTACACTCACGGGTGTTACAAAGGTCGTGATACCTTATCCCATATTGTATGTAATATGATTTAACACATTAAATCTTTGTTCTCCCAGTTGAGTGAAGTATTTTGTCATTCAGTGAGTAATCAATTCTAGCCACCGGTACTTTTAATGCGCGAAGAAATCCAAACTGGCTTCCTTGTTTAGGATGATCTCCATGTATCTAGTCTCTTCTACTTTCTAGGGCAACATAAGAGAGCTGAATGTGTGGAAATCAAAGATTGATTTCAAGAAGGGGAAATCATATTACTTCCAACGTGGCGAATCATTGAAAGTAAGTTTTAAGAACTCAGTTCTCCTTTACTTGAATATCTCCTCAGTATTACTTAAACCAGTGATGAGGATAAATTTTGCAAAAAAATAAATGTCCCGGGAGGGTATTGTGTATTAAGCTAAAGGAAAAAAATATAGCAGAACCTAAATCATTGGCTAAAAGCTATCTAGATGTATGTTAAATTGAACTCATAAGAGTGTGAATATGATATTGTACTACATGTATATGATACGTTTTGACTGGATGAACAGGTTGTGGGAGGCAGTGTCAGCCTCTATCTGGGTGTGGATGAGGTCATCACCTTGACAACCATCGTACACGGGGTCAAGGGGTCGTACGGACTGCCGCCCAAACCCGCTCCCTTCCCCGTCACCTACACCGATAACTTTGAAAGTAAGCCCTGGTCCATTTAAATACATCTCTAAAACACGATTGGATTAGATACCAGTTTTCCTTCCAATTTACAAAATTCAATTCTATCACATGATGTATTAAAAGAAAAGACCACCCCTTTTTTCATGATGTCCTCTTTTGGTAGCAATAGTATTGAATAAAAAGATTCTGACATACAAAGCACCACATCTACTAGCATAAGGGTAGGAGGCAGGCTTGTCTGCTGCATTTAATGACGTCACAGTTGGTCAAAATGCACTAGATACTGCATTAGGTATGCTTAGAGGCTGCTGAAAACATGTTCTTAATTCCAATACTAAAGTGTGCATTTTCATCACATCATATTCAAGTTCCATCAAAAAATGAATGTATGGTTAGCATTTGTTTTGAGATGAACAGTGCTGTAATACATTTGACTAATTGTGACGTCATACAATGCATGAGATAGGCCCGTTTCCTGCTCTAATAAAGGCAGATGTGTAACCAAAGGTCATTTCGGTACCAAAAGAGGTCATCGTGGAAAAAGGGTGGTCTTTTCTTTTAAGGAATAACCATGTGAGTCCATTTATGATACCCAGGTTCTTCCTCAAAACATCCTTAATCCCTTTAATAATTACCTCTTTGTATAATACACCATATTGACTGTTTGTATAATGTGGTTGATCAACTAGTAAAAACGGGTGCCTTTCGAAAGAAAAGATATCATGACAATTTCTAATTTCAGAGGTTCACGAGCAGAATGAAGCGAATAACTTTGCGCAGCAGGTCGGTGCATTTCAGGTGCACCAGACAAACACAGCGCAGCACGGCAAGGTTCTCCGCCAAGTGATGTTACAACCTCCCATACACTGGTGTCCCTTTGTACAGACCTCCCCCCTCAATGTTATAGGGGACTTTACATGGTAAGACAGAGCTTCTATTTTCAAATTCAAAGATAAACAGTCATGAACAGGATAGTATTATTGTGATTACTAGTAGGTTTTGGAATGAAACATTTAGTACCTGGAATTTTCAGAATTTCCTCATCTTTTGATGTAACCACCCCGGTCATGTTAACCATCATTTTTGCAATAAAGAGACATCTTTCTATGTCAATCTTGTAATGAGATTTCATTTTATCATTTTTATGAGGGGGTCTTAGTAAAATTGCGGGGGGCTCGTCAGCAGTTTTCAGGTACTGTTTCATGAAAACAAACAAATTTTAACCATAATGTTTTGACTCTGTAGGAAGGATGTAATAGTGAGTGCTGACGTCCGCACTCCAAAAGTGAATGGTTCTTCAGGGACGTTCCTCGCGGCGCACGTCAACCAGGGTGGGTGTACCACCATGTTGGCTAAAGGTGTCTTCATGTTCATTGACTCATCCACAGAGGTTGTCGAACTTGCCCTCGACTTAGGTCAGTTTATATTCTTTACTTTACACTTATGACTACACCTAAAGCACTGTCATGTCCTGGAAATTACTTCATCAAATAACTTACATTATTGACAATTTAAATTTGGCACAGCCTGCCTTTAATACTCAATGGTCTTTGTTGTCATGGTGCATCAAATCAGCCTGGTTAGTTTCTCACCAAGGCTTATAATATGGCTTTATGATATTAGATAGATATTGGTTCTGATGACAGCAATCAAATAATGTAATGGTAGCGTATCTGGCTCCTCTGTTTGGAAACTTAGGAATTCCCATTGCTTTTATGTTTACAGCACGGACCATCAGTATTAAGCAAGTCAACTTTGTCTTGGATCCTGATACATGGTACAAGGCTACACTTGAAGTCAAGGTAATGTTAGAATATAAATGATTTTTAGATTTGGATTACTATGAATGACGATCATAAAAATATATCCTTTTGGCGCCATCCTTTTATACCGACTTGGCTGGTTTGATCATCAGCCAATGAAATGGTCCCGCCTATTCACTGCGGTCCTATCGGGGGGGGGGGGGGGAGTGAGTGAGTAATGGTTGTTTAATGCCATTTCGACAGCTAAGGTCATATTCATGGCAAGAAGTACATTACAATTTCACAGAGGAATGTGTGGGTGCCCGCGCATATGTGCACCACACACATCCGAGGGGATAGGAAAGAGGAGAAATAGACCCTTTTAAGTGGGCTAGGGAAGCCCGCGGGGGGGGGGGGTTGGTACCCATCTGATAGCTCTTAAAAGTACCCGTAGTAACTGATGGTAATCAGCTTCAGCAGCGGCTGCGCCCATAGGACAATCTCCTACCTCGGTATACATATGTGGTGTAACCTTGAAAGTAGTGATGCTTCTTCCATACACCGGTATGGTAAACACACATCCTCTAGTTAAAAAACGTGCCAGGAGGAAATGGGCAGCCATACATGGTACCGTAAAACCCCGGTCATAAGCTGACCCCAGTCATAAGCCGGGGGTAGAGTTTGGGAGAAATTTAGAAGCCGATTTTGGTCAAAAATAGAAAAAAAATCTGGCTTATGACCGGGGTTTTACGGTACTGGGTTAGTTATGATCCTCAATACAATTTGTACAAGAATAAGCCCTTGAGTAAATCTAGCTATGTCTTATCATTTCAGGGTAACATTACAATTGGAACTATTGACGGACAAGTCATCTTTAAGGAAAATGTCCAACACACATCACCTAATGGATTCATCGCTTTGGGAAGTATCGACTTTGGATTGGCAGAATACGACAACTTCCAAATCAAACCGTCTTAATGCATATCAGATTTAAGTCAAATGTAAATATTTAAGAATTTTCCTTCACAGAGATGAATATGAAAATGTTTTTTGTACCCATAATTTTTGTCTTTACGATACATGAATGCAGCTCGGTCCAGTATCACGCCGGGGCTGCAATCGCGCATCATGACGAGCGTACTACAGGATTGATACACTCCAGAAGGGTAGGTGTGATGCACCAATATAAGACGAGTGAGTTATTCACTAGGACTAATTTGGTGAATAATGACTACAAATTAACATTAACGCTGCTGCCGTTAAAGGATTAGAAAATGTTATTGCATGACATTTATTACATCTTAGAGTGCGACTCGTGTGTACAGATTTGTAATCCAGGACGTACTGGTAAATGTATATCAACTGCAGAGTTTTTCGGCAGCATAGGTTCATTTGTTGATACCAGAATTTTTATTTTGTTTTTCGTCATCTTTGATGTATTTTCTACTATTTGAGTGTTTTCTCATAAAGTTACATCAAGACTTAAAGTGCTCCTCTTTATAGTTGTTACAGAGTGTTTTGAGAAATAGAAGGTTATTGAACAAGTTATTGTTGGACAACAGTCACAAGTCATGACATATCCATTAACTACTTATTTTATTACACGCTAATCAATAGATAATCAATAAAAAATCAATACATTCAAGTTGAAAACAAAAATTGTTCCCCCTCCCCGGGACTCAAAGCCTGCCATAGTGTGTGTACACGATCGGTACACACACCTCGGTGCCCGGCTTGGCGAGGTGTAGCTGTGTCCAAACCAAACCAACGGCTGCCGGGCGCTGAGGTGTGTGTATTGATGGTCTATTGGTTAGAATAAGGTTAGAATATCATTATAATTATAGAGGACTGCGGAACGCGTTCAGACCAAACCAACGGCTGCCAGGCACCGAGGTGTGTGTACCGATGGTCTATTGCTCAGCCCGGAAGCCGTTGGTTTGGTTTGGACGCGACAATAAAAGATTCACACGGACCGGGACTCATCCCTCCTACCTCTAGCAGCTGAGCGCAATGCGCTAACCACTAGACCACCGGGCGACACACCTCAGTGCCTGGTTTGGCTTGCAGTCCTCTCCGTTATGCGAGCAGTGGCGAACAAAAATATACGCCCGGACCGGGACTCGTCCCGCCTCATGATGCATGCATCATGGTGTGCAATATCGACAGGTATGTGCATGGGAATATCCAGAAAAAGCACCCAAAATCACAGAAGTCGTGTAATAAGCTGCACTACATCTAGTTGTTAGGTTTACTACCCCATCACCCAACCCCTCCCCCGTTCAACCATACTCTCCCCTCTTCCTTTAAGGGAGAGATCATTTTTTAACAACAGGGGGGGGGCAAATTTTTTTTGACCCCTTGACCCAGCATAATTTTACCTGTTTTCACAAAAACAAAAGCCCCCGCATTACTATAGGTTTTAAGTGTGCGTTCACACACGACTTTTTGGTCCCTCAATAGGGGTGGGGTCAAAACATTTTTTTCCGCATGTCTGTGCCCAACCCCCCCCCCAACCATTGTTAAAAAAAATGATCACTAAGTAAACACTAATGGATTATATGTTACATTGCAATAAGGATTTACATATATGCTACAAATTATTTCTTAAAATTTATAACAGAGGTAGAGGTATTTTGTATTATTGATACATGCTTGAATATTCTACTGTGCTTATATGTACCGTTTGTGCTCTTTGTAACAGTCATGTAAATATGCTAAGTGACAAAGTATGCAGCTAATACCTGTGATATATATATATTTTGCACATATGAACAAAAGTCATGTAGTTCACCGTTTTAACGATGTAAGTCCCCGAACTGAGACAGGTACATAGTTAGCGTAGCAAAACCAAGTATTAAATCTATCTGGTGATATACCTATATAATGCATGCCTATGTAAACAAGATATGGGCAATTGCCAAACTAGATAAGATGTGTCTTACGTGCAAAAATACTTAAATATTTATCCAGATTTGGCGATAAAACGTTTCATTATAGCAGATATTTCACCACATGTAGATATGTATGGGGAAAAACGGGACCAAGTATTTTGTGGTATAACCATAATCTTGCTATAGAAGGATCCATTATGATGAAATTTATTTGTACATTTACACTCTTTGTCATCACATTATGTAATCAAATAAGGCCAGTGGTAGCCTGTTTTAGAATCTAAAACATTGTTATAATAACCATATCTCTTATTTTGCAGCATAAGTGACACCAAAATGTATATATCAGCTCATATAACCCCCCCCCCCTTAGGCTTAGTACACTGTAGACTGAGTATCGTCTCTACATGTTGGCATTCCGAGACTGACGTGAACGCATTGACAAAAGTGGAGTAGAGGGTAGCTTTGCCATAGCAAAACTATACATCATTATACACTTCAAGATGGCGACCAGTGCCCTTTCCGGGACTTTCTAGCTGGGAAATGAGTGCAGGGTGTCTGGCGACCCTACTTTTCCTATTTTTTTATGATTCTGCTATTTTTCCTACTTTTTCTCCAAAGTACCTACTTTTTCCTATTTCCTACTTTTTTATTTTCCTTTGGTGCGTGCAATATAAATATACCGTTAGTTGCTTTGAAGCACATCTTGCTTGTGTCAGTACATCTTTATAGTAGCTTATGTCAAGTGAAATCAACCCTCAAGTCTTAATGTGTACCATGCATAGGCTATTGTAGTTCCCAATAAGGTATACCTGAGGGAACTTATCTCAGGCATGTTAAATTATTAAGGAGTACCTGATTTTATTACCAAAACTATGGCATGTGAACAATTTTCCTCTTATATGTTTTATCCATTTAGTCTTGTACTGGCTAGTAACATTACTTTGGGTAGATAGCAAATTCTGTAATATCATTTGCATTATTATCTGGTACTCAAATTTTGCCATGTCTGTCGCTCTCCTTTAGTACTTGCAAGAAACTGAGTACTGGAGTTGTATCACTACTACATTTAGCCTCCACATGGTTTATGAATAGTGCACTTTTACAATTTGCAGTATTTATTAATCACATCTTCATTAAAGATTCAGAGATATTGGCTTGTGGAATGAAAGAGCTAATTCTGACACCATTGGTGCATCAATTGATGTTTTATTATGCTAAAGTTAGTTGTGTGGTGATGGTTCGTGATTGACTTGGTGGACATATATGCTTTGAGCATTAGAACTAGTATTATACTAATGTTTCACTCATAAACCCTTTAACAGAATACATGCAAACATCTGACTGATAGTGATCAGGGAGGTAATATCAAAATGTGGCTACATGAAACGTCAATATGAGACTAATTGTGTCAGTGTTGGATGCAATCAAATAGATAGGGAATTTCAGTCAGATGGAGATGAGGGGTCACCACAGGGGGATTGATAGACAGGGGTCCGCATAGAGAGTGATATTGTGACATACCCTCTGTGTAGTACATGAATACATTGTACAAAAACTGTGCCTATAAAGTAGGTCCTATTGAGGGGTTAGTACCTCACAGATCTTGTATGGCAGCCATGTTGAGGCAAAACTTTTGCCATAAACTTGCCATTACAAGTTTCACCTGTTAGTGTGCTGAAATAACTAGCCAATTGCTCAATCTCAATCTAGGATCAGTAATCAGTAATACATTGGCAACAATTCATGACAGGGAAACCATTTACTGTTTTATTTCACGCATTGTGCTCCAACATGGCCACTGTACATCATTTTGACGTAGCAGACTCACAGTAAATGCCTTCATGAAACCACTGTATATCATGTTTCACATACCAATGATACAGGTACAAACTGAGCACCATTTAAATATGTTCTGGAATATTATCCTAATAGATTCTACATATAAGCTTATCAATTTTGAGGATAAATAGGTTTGTTACACATGCATTGTTTATTCTACATATGTCCTACTTTTTCTTATATTTTCCTACTTTTGTCCTACTTTAGTCCTACTGAAAATTTTTAGTCCTACTTTTGTCCTACTTTTTCAAAGGGGTCTGCCGGACACCCTGTAAGTGTATCTTCAATATGATGTGATCACATCTAAATTTATGTGATCGGCCATTATATAACTTTTTTCTATGTGCGGTGTATTAGCTACTTGTTCCTGAATACTAAAGGCGGGGTAACATTTACATTAGCTCTTGAATTTGAGTGGGACTCTGTGTATCCAATATGATTCAATATTTCACTCATGATTCTTTTCCCAAACGTTCCCAGTTTGCTATATTTTCATACACGTCATCTCCCAAGTGTCAAAACCAACTCCACTGTGTACCAGTGTTAAACCTTGCAAAATGTGGAGATCAATTACTGTCTTATAAGGTTTCCTGTCAAGCTTTTAAAAAATAAAAGACTTGTTACTGAACATGAATGTTTCTTTATGTACTTGCCTTCTTTGACAGGTATCTTGTAATCAGATATTAGAAGGGGATGTATCGCTCTTTTAGTTTTGTAATTTAGACCTATACATCTTCAACTAAAAAAATGAGCTCGTCACCTCAGTGCAACAAGGTTGTAACTGACATTTTGGCAATATTGCGTTTTCTTCTGTTTCCCCTTCTATTGACCCTACTTTATTCTATCTACTCAGTACTGTATAAGAACTGAAGCTCTGGCTATGCTATATGTGCCTACAGGCCCCAATGTAATACTGCTCTATCAACTTGGTACTATCGTAATTGGAACAGATCTATCGCCTCTCCTGCAACTTAGGAAATGCAGATACAACCTTGTTGCACTAAGGTAGTGAGCTGTCCTCCATTGTGTCTTGCTCCCATTTTTTAAAAAATTCTATCACTGATGCGACATTCTTTTGAACTTATCATATTTTCATAGGCAATGACTTTTATTTATTTCTTCAATTTTAAACATAACAAAAGGCCATATACAGTTCTGCCATTTTCACTCTTTATTCCATCAGACAGCAAGAATAAAATAATACACTTCACAAAATATCCACGGAAACATTCGCTCTGGTATGTAGTACCTAGACTGGAGTGGGTATCTGAGAGTAAAGACTCCCATTAAGAAAATATATCTAGATTACAGTTTCGCTCATCATAAGACCCTACAGAATCTATCGTGACGCTATGAGACACTTTGAAACAAAGAAAAAAGAAATGTGAAAAAGGCCTCACAAAGCAGAGACAGGGATAACATTTTGCCACATACTCCTAATGCACATTAGACTGTACCCCCACCCCCTCTGCACATGTGCTTGGTCACATATTTTTATAGAAGTGTCACGATTCCGTCAACTCACGGTTCATATTTACTACCGTACTAAATCCGATTATCACATCTTTATATAAATGCTGTAACGGATATACAGATCTACCAACTGTTCGCATACCACAGAATCTCAAAAACTTTCTTATATTGACAAATTGCCTTTACCCGGACCCCATAAGCTGGCACATGAGAGGAGGTAATGTACATGTATACTTTTAAACTCAAAGCGATAATTCATAGCTCCTTTTGGTCGTGAGCGGATTATCGTATAACCACACTCAAATGTACGTTTACCGATATTAAAAAAGTGACTAGCACCACACATTTAAAAGATATGTACCACTAAATGCCAAACTACAGACTGAATGGAAAATTCAGCCAACATTCAGTCCCGGTTGTATATCACATCAAACTAAATCGTACCTTACAAGTAACTGTATTAAAATTCTTCACGAAATAACTGCTGGTACCGTAAATTACAGCATATAAGTAGCGGCTAAACAGAAACCGACTGAAGCTTACAGAAAATTATTTTGATGTCAATGTTTGCTATTTTAGTTTTAATTTACATCAAACGCGTTTGATTTGAAAGCAAATGCTATACATGTAGTTTTGGGATGTACCATAGTAATTTTGTAATGCTTGCAACATTATTGGGATATTCAAATGTACAGAACCAAGTAGGAAATACATTATACTAACATTCGAGCGAACCGTCACTCATGATTATAGATTCAACTTTCCATGTCGAAATATCAATCCCAGAATTCCTACTATCTCTATATTACAAGTTTTGTCATTCAAAGACAAACTTGAAATTCTTCCAACTTAAAAGCATTAGCTTTCTTTGGCGGTTAAGAACACAGCAATTGGTATTGAAGAGTTTTGTACAATAGGGATTTCTTCTCATCAATAGCAAAAACACATCTGACCAGATATGTTTATATCTAGGATATCTAGCTAGTTCATTCACATAAATTGTACACGAGAAATATGACACATCACAAAACAATAGATAGGTTTCACAGTGCTTAATTACCGTAATCTCCCGCGTATAAGGCGCGTCTTATACGGGTTTTATTCCTACTATCTCTATATTACAAGTTTTGTCATTCAAAGACAAACTTGAAATTCTTCCAACTTAAAAGCATTAGCTTTCTTTGGCGGTTAAGAACACAGCAATTGGTATTGAAGAGTTTTGTACAATAGGGATTTCTTCTCATCAATAGCAAAAACACATCTGACCAGATATGTTTATATCTAGGATATCTAGCTAGTTCATTCACATAAATTGTACACGAGAAATATGACACATCACAAAACAATAGATAGGTTTCACAGTGCTTAATTACCGTAATCTCCCGCGTATAAGGCGCGTCTTATACGGGTTTTTTAGTTCTCCCTGGATCCGCAAGGGGGACACCAAGACCTTTATTTTGATATATTACACTCCCCCCAAGTCCTAATAGGACATAAGTGGGTGCAGGGGGGTCCTGGAGACCCTGGCTATACATAGCTTTTTGAATTTTTAAAATCCATTGAGTAGAACAAAAGATGATTTATTTTATTTTTCTGATCAAATCCTAAAACTCTAGGTGCGTCGTATAGGCGAGCTGCGCCTTGTACGCGGGAGTTTACGGTATAATCGATCTACTTGGATTGGCATACAGAGATAATCCCCATCCCATCTTCGAAAATAGATCTCCGCCCTCTCCCTTTCGCCCCGAGCCCAGTCTACAAACATTTAGTGGATATTGGTCCAGCTTCATGCCACAGTTCTCCATCCACCTAAAGAAAATAAGACCATTCTATTTATATACACATTCTATTTATTTACACATAGTTCCCCATGATATATATTACAGTTGAATTTAGTAAAAAGTTAACTGTTGGCATTCGGCTTCACTTCAATTCTGGGTGGTAAGTATCTATCGTTTCATACGTGGAAAAAAATGCGGACTGACAGTTTATATTGAAAGCCATCACAAAAAGTGACACATACTGAGAAGCTTACTGTAAATATCTGATAATACATCGGACCGCACACTATTGCATTCATAGGGTCTGTCCATTGGCATGATATAGTCACATATTCCTCGAAAGGAAAAAAAAAACATAATACATTCCCACTAATGTATAAACCATCTGAATGGTTTTGCTTTAGCTTAGACATGAGTGCAACCAAACAAACAGGATTCCCCCATGCAGGGGTACAGAGCATCCATTCTGCTCAGCTGTTCTCTCCATACACCATCCGCGCACCTTACGTGAAGCATCCTTCCCGTGTGGCTGCTCACATGGCTACAAAAGATGACTACGGGGTAAATCGTGTTGACTTGTAATATCCCATTTTATAAATAGAACACTATACTACATGAACCATGGCAAGCCGGACCTAGGATATCGTAGAGAACTCTTGAAGAAGGAGTTGTTGTTCGAGGTTTGTTGTATTTACATTCTTCCGGACGTCGGCTATGATCGAACGGACCTGACAGGAAGAAACATGAGTCAGGTTGTTATGAGCTTCAAAATAGTTTTTCTTGGAATCAAATTTCACAGTATCACATATCATTAGATTCTCCCAGGTGGAATTCTACCTCAGATGCATTCATATAAAAATGATAATAGCTATTCATCTCCATCATGCGATTTGTTAAATTTACTCAAAGCACACTCCATGGCAATGAAACATGATATGGTCAACAAAAAAATCAAAAACTTAAACAAACTTAAAATGGTTTTCACTTATCAATCTATATCATATTTGAATAACTATATGAACTCACAAGTTGTGTGAAGAAGGCGGTTTCCTTCGGCTTCTCCTCGTAGCGTAAGAACTGGTCGAGGTTCTCCTGCAGCTTCAATGTGAGTGAGTCGTAGTTACCGCGCACCACCTCCAGCACCTGTGTAATAATGTAGTATAGTGATTACTTTGTAAAGGTACGGAACAGAGTTTGATTGCATATGATAATGGGCTTGTAAAGCACTGGCCTCCAGTATTTAAATGCTGACTTCTTATGACAATCTCTTAATCTCTTGTCGCACAATTTAGTATACACTGGGTGCCTTACATATAAGTGAGTGAGTAATAGATGTTTAACGCCATTTCGACAGCTAAGGTCATATTCATGGCGAGAACGACATTACACAATTTCAAGAAGGAATGTGTCAGTGCCAGCGCATATGTGCACCACACACATCCTGAGGGGATAGCAAAGAAGAGATATAGACCCTTTTAAGTGGGCTAGGGAAGCCCGCCTTACATATAAGGTGAGGTTTATACATGAAGCTAACCCTAGTTGAGCCTCTTAGAACCTGCCAAAGGAATATGCCATATATACATTAGATTGCAACTCAACTGGTCAAAATCCCCAAAGCCCCTATGTCCCCATGTCTCTCTGAAATACCACAAACCTGCCATTCCACCGCGTTAAACATCACCTTACGTACAAGTAATCATGGTAGTAGATATAAGACTCTGACCTGTTCCTCTGTGAGGGATGAGAGGTGGTTGGTGGCAGCCCATGAGTCCACTTTGGGCGTGAAGTGGTTGATGATGGCACGAATGTTGATGAGCGCGTTTGTCAGCCGCACTGCAGACTCCTTCCACTGACCCTCGTTTGTTGTGTACCGCAGCGCTGTATGGAGAAAGGAAATATCAGAATTTTGGGAAACTTACCATAGGGAAGCTGCAGAAAAAGTATTTGGCGAGGGAATACATGGTATTGGAGGGAATTTTATTTTCAAATACATGCAGACATTTGGACTCAACTAGTGAATTGTATGAAATGACCCCGTTTTATCATAGGAATTCGGAAATCCCAGTCACATCAATGCGACATTCATATATATTCACTGTTCAAATCAGCCCTACCACATACTCTAATCAGCGCACATATTTCAGACTAGAAATGACCCAACTACCATACTAGACATGATATTTCTAAGTTATATCAAATATTATACATACCCATAGAGTAGAGGTTGTCAAAGACTTGGTGCATGCGGATCAGCTCATAGTAGAGCTCGTCGTAGCTGCTCGGGTTGGGGAGGAAGGTGTCACCATATGTGATGAACAGGTTAAAGATGTTCACCACCTAAATGTACAGAGAGGTGATCAGAATGAGCAATACACTGAGAAACAGATTAGCTCTTTTACTGATCCAATATGAATTGGTTGATTTATTGAGTTTAGAGAAAGCCCCCAAAAAGGCCACTTCCTGACCTAGTATTTCACTGAGATGATGCCATACTAAATTGACAATTCTTTGGGTTTTAATCAGTAAGGCCATAATATTATATTGAAAAGAGAGGCTAAGGATGTGACTTGTTCAGCAGCGCATATGACTAGAACGATATGAAACGGAAGCCTAGACCTTACTGTATGTGCATAGTAGGAAATTTGAACCTCTCTAGTACGTGCCATTGAGTGAAGTATTCATTGTATCGTTCTTCAACTGGTCGGTCTGGGTGGTATCCAGGGATGCCACTGACTGATTACAAAAAAGTCGGAAATTCCCCTAATTTTCTCAATTTCCAATAGGAAATACCTGTAGGAGTGAAAGTCTAAAAATCGGAATTCCTAAAAAGTTAGGAAAAGTGGCATCTCTGGGTACCCCACAAAGTATTTTCCTTCGCATGATATCACCTAGCCCCACCTCGTAAAGAAGCATGCAGTAATACTGTCAAGGCTCTTTGTCTATTCAGGTCTGGAAAAAACTTAATGTTGTGACTTACCTTGTTGGCAAGTAGGAAGATGTCATGTTTCTTAACGAGGTGCGTCTCGTTAGACAGCACAAACTTGAGCAGATTGATTAGCGCTGTATGTAACAATGACAATACATCTCATGATTAGCACTTTAAAGCCTGCATTATGCATTAATGCACAAATGATATCACCACACATAAATGCAGCCCTGGTGAGTAACACACCAGTGCTGCATTTAAGCTTCATACCAGCGCTATAGAGTTGACCCATTTAAGAGCCGCTAATGCAGGAGTGCCAGCGCTTCATTGGTGCATCATGATAACCCTCAGGTAGTGTATCAACCCCGTAGGGTCAGCATGATGCATGAATGTAGCCCTGGCGAGTTACTCGCAGACGCTACCCAACAGACCAATGGGCATGATGCATTCATGCATTAGCAGCCTTTAAATGGTTAAAGCTCTGGCGCGTTATTATAGTGCAGGAACGTAACTCGCCAACACTGCTTAGGTACATCATAACAAAGAAAGCACCCTTTAAAAGTGCAATGTTTTTGTCAACGACACATTTTATTCACATTACAAACTTACAGAAGGACGAGAAGTGATGGAATTCTGCTGAGGTGTCACTGGTGAATGACATGATCTACAGAAATCTAAATACGATTATTTGGTGAATGACATGATCTACAGAAATACAGGTGTCTAGATACGATTATTTCCTCCACAGGAGTCAAATGTATAAGAGGGACTAGTTATATATTAATATACACATGCTCAACATGTAAGGATTTTTCTACCAAGATGATTTTCAATGATTTACTAGAACCATTAAGGTTTTCCCCACGTTCAGTTAACGTGTTATTCATGCATACTGGGTCCTCTATCAGACCTACAGAAATAAGTAATAAAATTAAAATGTCTTTACTTAGTGTATTAAGAAATTAGATCTAAGTTGGGTAGAAAAAGTATAATATAACAACCACTAAGAGCCTCTATAATAGATGATACCACATTGAAACAGTCCATCAGCACTGGTGCAAAGTATACGATAATCATTTTGCTTCATAACAGTTGTAGACAGCAGGTTCACTTACGAGCGACAACATTCCACAGGAGGGAAAAATAAAAACTAAGAGACCAACCAAATTATATTCTCTAATACCACAGCCAAAAGGGGGATACAAAGAAATCAGGTTAAATTCAACTCATGCAAGTCAGGTTCTCTATATTCTTAGCACAAATGCTGATTAAACTGCATTGAGTTACTCTACAAACAAAGGAAGGACAGAAAGCTATGATACAAACCGAATTTACCTGTCCACAGGTCTTTCCATGTGTACTGTAGGCGCACACGACACTTCTTCTGGTAGCACAGCACACGCTGTATCACACCCAGACACTTTCTGTAACCGGAAGAGGAATATGCATAAAAACTGATGAACCACCTCACTATAATCTATTTAGTAATTTAGTTTCACCAAATGGATGCAGTTATAGTATACTATAACAAAATACATTTTGTACCTCACATATAAGGTGCGGCTTGAATGAGAGGATGGATTCCTAGTGCACACTATAGGATCCGCCAAAGTTGGAGGTGTGCCTTATAGGCGAGGATACCATACTAACTTAGTACTTAACTTCTAAGAATCAAGCCCAATGTGTGCCTTATAGGACTTAGTATGGATGTTTAGTGGATCCACCATCTTGAATTTCGCTGGTTGAGGTAGAACCCACTGATAAGACATACCATGATGGGTACTTTGTCCCTGGTTAACACCCACTTCCAGGGACATGCTGGTCCCATCTTATCAGTTCTTATCAATGGATGTCGCCAGAACCAATAGCGGCCAATAGCAAGTCCTTCAACTCAGTGTTGCTTTAAACACAAGGTGCGCCCTATACACGAGGTATCATGCCTTCAAGTTCATGTTCCTTTGTACTTATGATACACCACTATACAGACCTAGTGCCTGCTGGGTGAGGACCTTGCCAGCAATGCATTGGTGCATCATGACATGTATCAATGTTTGATGAAGTTGGCCTGATGCCTGAATGCAGCACTAGTGAGTTACTCACCAGGGCTACAGTCATGCATCACACATTAGTGTGCTACACCTTTCCATGGCCTGAAAATGTCGCTTTCTGTTTTGATTTATATAAAAGATGAGAACTTACAGATAGAGCTCCATGGGGAAGTTCTTCATCATGTGACTCATGATAAATTCTCCCATCAAGTCTGAAAGTAGAACAATTTAAGCTTTAATGATGATGTCGCGCTGCAAAGCTTTATGTTCCATGTTCAGGATTATCCTGGTGCATCAATGGAAAGACGGGGAGTAATTCAGTTTCACCGAATGGATCCAGTTATAGTACACTATAACATTCTGTTCAAAAGCGGTCAGACATCTAACATCTATTTTCAGTGCTTAAGATAATATCCTTTATTCATTGTCCCAATGCCTGTCCGAGAATGGCACTTACCGTAAATCCCCGGTCATAAGCCGGCCCTGGTCATAAGCCGGGGGGTGAGTTCAGGGAAATCCTATAAGCCGGTTTTGGTGTCAAATTTTTCCTATTTTCTCTTTATTCTATAGTAAAAAAACCCGGTCATAAGCCGGGGGGGGGGGGACTTTGGGAAAAATTTAGAAGCCGGTTTGGGCCCAAAACAGAAAAAAAAAATCCAGCTTATGACCGGGGATTTACGGTACTCAAAATCTGATGTTGAGATGCGATGATACAATAGACACAAATTATTGTGAATTAAGTCTCCTTGAGCCATGCATCCGAGCTACTTTTCAAATTAATCCCAGAAGATGTTATGTAGGAGTAAATCAGCTTACCTAGCAAGGCGCAGGCTAGCGGCCGTGATGGCGGCTTCTTGTCTACCGTCACCTTCCTGTGTCGCATCGGCTGGAAACATGTAATGTATCACATTACAAGGGGGCAGTGTGATAAGATATCAATTTTAAAAGATTTTGATCAAAGACTATATGGACTATTGTAAATTTCAATTAAAGATAGAGTTTCAAAGATATTATGATAGCTAAGAAGGTACAGCACAACTCTAATGCCAGTTGGTTATTATTTTAGATTAATATTTAAATATGATTGTTTGTTCGTAATCAAATTCACCATGAATACATTATATATATAGTAATCATGATGCATTGCTAAGGTATTCATAATGTCCCTATCCCTAGTACTATGATGATAATAGAATGGAGGGCAACGGAGTGAGTGAGTGAGTAATGGTTGTTTAACGCCAAGCCGACAGCTAAGGTCATATTCATGGCGGAAAAAGTACATTAGACATCACGTCACAAAGGAATACATGTGCCTGTGCCCGTGCATATGGACACCAGACATATGTAAGAAAGAGGGGACAGGAAAGAGGAGATTCAAGGAACGAATATGTGCCAGTGCCCGCGCATATGGACACCACCCACACTCAGAGAGGATAGAAAAGCAAGACATAGACCCCTTTTAAAGATGGCCTGGGGCTGGGGAGGCCCGGAGGGCAACGGAGCCTAGCTCCTACTTTGACCGTGGTTGCTGTAAGAATGATACCATGCAAGTACGGTCATAATAGCATACTATAGCTACCCCTATGGCTAAATGTCATAGCTCTTAGGAATGATTCATATTAAGTTAGGTTTAATATTAGACTTGTTAACTACCTATTAAGAGGATTAGTGGTCTCCTTATGGTCAAGGGCTATTGGTTTTCCAAGTGTTTTCATGTTTAAGAGTCACAGATTATATGAGTGAAGAATTTTTGCTAAGGGCTATGATGACCTGTGCAAGTCTAAAATTCCAGAAAGTGAAGAGTTCTGTGTTGGCTAGAAATGGCCAGTTGGCTATGGCCAACTGGCAATAACACAATGTTATCTGGTCAATTATCTCTGCACATAAAACAATTGTAAACTTTTTTTCTTTTACCCTGTATTCACACTTATCATATTCATTACTCTAATATCAAACATTGTCTCCAGTAGCCAGTATGTTGTACTAGATGAGGAAAATCTGTATTCTAAAATGTTTTTTGGTCTCTTTTTGTTATTTTGGATGAAAACAAGAAGACTCATGATAGAGACATAAATGAGACACCCACCATTTTGTGTAGCGGCACTCTGAAGTTCATGTTAACGTCGTGCATCAGCGAGTTGGCGTACTGGTCCTACGGAGAACAAAACCATAGAATATGAACAATACCCCGGTAACACCTTGAGTATACTGCAAGTCCGAGAAAATTTTATGAGGCACGCTTCAGGCTTGATTTCTAATGTTTTGGCACTATTCTATATTACGCATAACTTGCTTATAAGGCCTGACCAAATAAAAAATTTGGTCTATGGATTTTCAAATTGAAAATGTGGTGCGGGAGGGCGAAATTTGTATTTTCTGAAAATATTCCCATGTCTATGGATTTTGCACCTGAAAGATAGGGGCGGGATTTTTTTTTTTTTTGGGGGCGGGGGGTTATGCTATTGACGAATTTGATCCACAGCAAACTTGGCATGGCCTAAGGAGCACATAGACGATAGGAGAATTCATAAGACCACTTACCGGTGGTTTATGTGTGAGGTACTACTGCGTATCATACACCTGATGAAAGCTATAACTTACCTCTGTGATACACGTGAGTATGATGATACACAGCTTGGCGTTGTTGAATCGCGAACCATCTGAAAAATAATGTAATGTTTATCAACGCAAAATCGTACCTGTGATGATAATTATTTTACTTGCAACAAGGTTATTACAATGCAATGTAATCTCAGTTCTTATATTCAATCGGATATTTAGTTTCACTTTGAAAAACCTTGAGTTCAGATTGGCTACAAGTCTAATGTAACCTCAGTTCTAATTGGCTACTTTACTCTAATGTTACCTCAACTCTTATTGGCTATTTCACTCTGATGTAACCTCAGTTCTGATTGGCTTACCTTTAATATCTTGCATTATGATGGAGCTGTACTCTAAGAAGGTGACGAGTAAATTTGTCGGTTGATTTGCGGGTTCCGTCAATGCAGGGTCCAACTTAATACCTGAATCAAAGCAAAGACAGACATCAAGATTTTTGTTTATCTAATTGTCTTCAAGCTAAAACCACACTACGAGTTGTGAATAGCGTTAGAAACCATGCACCCTGAAAGTGAAATAATGAAAATGAAGGGATTATTAGTGGTATACTGCACTGCAACAAGAAAAAGACATCAAGTGTACATGTTCTAGAAAGATGAATTAGGGGTCTGGATTAGTTATCAAACATTTCAGACAAGTATGAATGATAGATCTTGAACTTTACAATCAATTATTTCATAACATTACTAACTATGCTTATTTTTTTCTTTTAGTCTTGATGGCTTATTGCTCAGACCTTAAAATCAGGTCATAGCCGTTCTCCTGGGGGCCGGCGGAGCTTACCACTTTTTATTGGTTTTCTTTAAAGTTATGGTGTGCCTTATATGAGGGTATATGTCAGCAGAGAAATCTCAATTTTCAGACTACCTAAGCAGCTACCCCGGTAATAGGATTGACTTGACTTGTGGCTTATATGCGGGTGGGGTTTTTACATGGTGGTTTGCAGCAAATGTCTAAAGGTATGGTCACTTGAACCTGGGGATGGAAACTCTTATACTATCTGTAGGTGGATTTCATTACTTTAATTCTATTTCTTTCTCACATATTATATATATATATATATATATATATATATAT
Source organism: Acholoe squamosa (assembly GCA_949317995.1). Classification (NCBI taxonomy): domain Eukaryota; kingdom Metazoa; phylum Annelida; class Polychaeta; order Phyllodocida; family Polynoidae; genus Acholoe; species Acholoe squamosa. The sequence goes on from OX439043.1 coordinate 63,983,928, forward strand.
ATATATATATATATATATATATATATATATATATATATATATATATACTACAGCAATAAGTAATCTGCACTTTTGTTATTGAGCAGTTCTAGCAACTTTGACTGGAATCCAACATGATTGGGTTCGTCAACATTGCCTTAGTTATGGGACTTAAACCAAAGCTTGAGATGAACATTTACAGCGCAATTAATATTAGTGCTCACACTTTTAGTTGTACAGAAGAACCTTGCACATAAGGCGCGGCTTCTATGCGAGGTAAGTGAGGGGGTGGGGGAGGGTATTGGTATGGTGTGGGCGGCTCTTAGCTAAGCATTGGTTTATAGATTTTTAAATTTTATCATTGCAAATCCAGATGTCAAGGTGTGCCTTATACGCGAGGCATGACTTATACATTACGAAAGTATTTAGCCTCCTGTCCTTAAATAACACGTGGGTATGGTTTGGATCATTGGGTTGGAGTCCAAGATTAACAAGAATACTAGTTCTCTTAATCATCCAAGGACAGTATAGTGCATTAATGCATTTAGACTCTTTGATGGAGCATGGGAAATTATTTTTAACAATAATCTATTATTCACTATCAATGCAAAACTTTCACGCTCCTTGTGCGTGTGTTTTTTTATATGAAATATTGCATGAATCACTGTGATTTGTCAAAATAACACTGAATAATCATAAATGTCAATGTCTCATTATGCAGAAATGTTAACATCTTGAGTTATTCGATGAAATCTCTCCTTTGAATCTGACCAATGAAAGAAGTCTCAAGCATATTAGTTGACCTCTTTGGTTCAACCAAAGCCTAGACCTCATATTACATCAAATATGCTACCAGTAACGCTCAGAAAAAATAGCAATAATGCGATCAAACCAGTACCAATGTGCGGAGCGACAGAGATGGAGAAACTGGGGGTTAGGTTCAGTTTTCAGTGTTATAGAAAGTGTGCTGAGCTAAAGGCGAGACGCTCACCTCGCATAATGCCATGCATACAATTAGAACCTGCAAAAAGAATATCGGGCATGCAGTAATGATTCAGTGTCGTGTGTGGTTAATGGGTGATGTTGGGTATGGAAACTGCTGTAGTTCGGCACCTTATAGAATGTGCCCTATTCTCCTGCGCATGAGACATGCCTCAAATGCAAATTAGACTCAAGGTGCGGCTTATAAAAGTTTCCAAAAGAGAGGGCCTCAGGGTGCACCTTATAGCAGAGATGCCACTTACTGAGCATTGAAAATTCGGAAATCATCCTAATTTTCGGGACTGCCATTGAATATGAAATGCCTACAGGAATTATAAATTCAAAGATTCGGAATTCCTTAAAGTTAGGAAAAGTGGCATCTCTGTTTATTAGCGGGGTAAAATTACAATTAGATTAGTACTAAACTGGCCAAAATCAAGCTCCAGGTACGACAGGAAGGAATAATACCTTCACAATTGGCATGATGGATGAATGCCGCTTGGGATAGGCAGTAACTCGCCAGGGTTGCATTGAAGCATTATTATGACATGACAATGCATTAATGCACTATGCTGTCCTTAATAAAGGATTACCATTAGTTATTATCTCAGTACTCACCCTGCACGGCTGGTGTAGTAAGCGGGTTGGCCTTTGGTGTCGTTGGGCTGGCTGGCGGTGTCGTTGGTGTGGAAGGGGTATGTGACTGTTACAGAAGTAAATGTAAAGTGACATCTACATTAGTACAACAGTATCATAAACCCCACTTACTAGCACACACATCTTATCATAAGCTGACCATTTACTTTAAACAAATGTCATAAACCAACATTGCCGACCATATATTTGTTGTCCAGTCCAACCCTCCTTATTCTTTTGACTGATAAAACCGGGCTGTTTTCATTTGACAGCTACTGGGTATATTTTGGACTTTGAAAGTGGGAGTTTAAGGGTCCTGTCTGACATTCCCCGTGGAGTGTCGGATTTTAAAACATTGATTGATTGGAGTTTAAGGACAGCACATAGTGTATGCAGTGATCACGACGATGATTAAATCCATAAGTATCAGAGAGGGTTTGTATTCGATATAGATTTGCATGAAAACTAAGCGGGAGTAAATCTGCTAGTCATGTAGGGTGGAAGGTTTGAGGCAGTGTGCCATCCTTAAAATTCAAAGAGAAGTGTAAAACTTACGTGTGTTAATGTGGTGATGAAATTTCTATTTAGATGAACTGCTTCGTACAGCGCTAATAAAATAGAATCATTTGCCCTGAAAAAAAAGAAAGAAGATATGCAACATTGAGTCACCAATTTTCTTCTTTTTTAATAAGTGCAAAGTTAACTCTGATATAAGAGACATTATTAATCAACACATTACAAGAACAGTATCTATAATATATAAAAATTTCTCAAAATTTGGCATGTGGTGTGCCTTGGGATACTATGTGGGGTTCCCCAGGTAATTTTCTAACAGATTTACATCCCATTTATTCATCACTTAGGGTGCATCAAAATACTTAAACAATGAATTGACATGTTTTCTTTTGAAATTCCAAAGTTTTCTTGAGGGCAGGCTCCAAATCACTTTCAAATGAAACTACTAGATTCACACCCAATCACTGTGTGATCAAAATTTAATAAGATTTATATTACCTGTTCTCATTATCAGGGGTTTACTGCTGATGGTTCACCAAAATGCTTTACTGTATTGGGGTCTAGAAATACATCAAAATGCACCATTTGATGTCTAGATTTCAAAATTTTCTTGGGGGGGGGGGGGCATGCATGTAACATCGCGGCATTATGCCCTATGGTTGGACCCTTCCCCCACCACTTTCAACATCCTGGATCCCCCCCTCGTCTTCTCTTTTTTTTTTCGTCATACTTACTTTACTGGTTCTATTTTCTTTTCTTCGGCCACAAACATACTCCCCACCTAGAAGTATAAAGAACAAAAAGAGGAATGATAAATCTTGTTCCTTCTTATAAAAATGTCTAAGGCTGTGCCACAGGCACAAGTATGATTGACTATCATGTACTATGGCCATAACTCACCAGGGCTGCAAAGTTAGACATTAACGTCTAGTCAATGAAATAATAAGAGTGTGTAAGTGATCCTGTTCTTAAAGGCCTAAAAGTCAGTGATGCATATATGCAAGGTTTAAAGGTTCCCTTTAGAGAGGCGCCTGGCCAACACTCTTGTAGTGGTGTTTTTAAATTGGGCAGAGCAGAACTAGTTGAGTACCTCAAGGGACACAGAGTGTTAGTACATCATACCAACCTTAGGGTAATAAGGCCTTTGTATGGTTGTACATATATGTAGGTGGCCTGTTAAAGGGTTAAGGATTACCCGGAGGTGTGACAACATCAATACTCTATTCCCATGAGTGAATAATCTGCTAGTAGCCCTCCTAATATGCCTTGTCAGCACAATAGATTTATACAGGGTCCCTGTTCTATAAGGTAACAGCTTTGCAATGCTCATGGAGACACTGTATCTGCAAAATATGGTAAGGTTTAGATAGAAGTAAATACTTGATTGACGTCTAGTCAATCAAGTAATAATATTGATTATCAGAGATGTCAGTTCAATATTTGGCGAAACTCTGAAAATTATTTTGGGGCACTTCAAAAGGGGGGTTATACCCTAATCAGAGTGACAAATACCTTCAAAATTAATCACTTAGGGTTGGGTGTATCTTTAAGAATTATCAGAATTATAAAATATTCATTTAAAAAAAAAATCTTATTATTTCTGTAGTAAAATATCACCTTTGAACCTCTGAAATCAGAAAAATCTGAAACTCTGACATCTCTGGATTATGAATCTGGTTTCATTGTGGATTTCTTAGGAAAACCTTCACTTTAAAATTGATTTTAATTTAAAGCAGCAGCGAGTGCAGCAACAAATATAATTCCTTGCCACAAAATCTGTGGGTAGAAAATTCATAATTTGCCATGTTCATCGAGACTCTATGTCCTTTGATATGCGCGAAAATATAAAGTAAAGGGACTTCCAGTTCAAAATGCCATAAGTATTGCAATCTTGCTAATGAAAGTTGTGTAATGGGACTAGACCATCCATTCATATACACGTGGTGTATTGCCTAGTTCGACTTTCACCAACTAGGTGGCGCCACCCGTGCAAGTCCACCAGATGGCGCCACTACCTCACAAACTCACATTTATTCTCAACTCTCGATTTACTTACTATAACAAATGCCAAATATCACTCCTAAATAAGATGAGGACATCACCAAATAGTTAGATTACAGTTCTACCGGTTATCCAACAACAGTTTTTATGGGTGTATAAGATATTTGCGGTATAACTTGATAGGTATCAGATGTGGGACACCTTTAATATGGGATTCCTATAAAATAGATAGTGCCAGGTGGACGGTTGTACAGTAAGATCCTTCTTATGGTGAATGGGGCGTGATGAATGGTTCGGCTGATCACGTGACGTCATGGGCTAACCTCCCTTGTTACGACTACGGCTCATCAACTGTCTGATCCCCTCACTAAAACTAAAGGATCTTCATTTCTAGGTCTTAATACTAAGCCCTAACCAGTGGATAATGTATCAATGCTCTAGTCCCTCCCTACAGTTGTGGAGCAAGTTTGTGAAGCAAACTTACTCCATGGTAAAATAAGTCCGCAAGAGCGAGGAATCACACTGGATTTTATACCCCTAAGTGTCCGGTGCACATCAATTTTAGGTATCGATTGAGGCCTAATGAGGTTTTCTCGCCATGAATATGACCTAAGCTGTTAAAATATCATAAATTACTCACCCCACAATTGCTATACATTGTGCAGAAATAAAAACAGAATGAATATTATAAAGAGACTCACCATACTCGTTAAAGAGGCGAAGAACCCGGTTGCCTGCTCTGTGTTCTTTAACTGATACTGCCTGAAAATATAAAACGATACTGATCAGGGATCAAGTTTGCACCAACAAGTTGGATACTACCATAGTGTATATTTAGTCTGTTCATTAAAATGTGGGGAATTTGTCTTGGTTTTATTATTATTATTTTTTTATGTGAAGTGTCAGAGTATCCCGAACGCCATGTCACAAACCATACTTCTTATCTTGAGGTCACCGAGGCCAGAAATCTCTGGAATGCTCGATAAGGGCCCATCTGGGTATTGATATTGTATATATGCATGTATAGGGAATTGGGAATTGAAAATCGCTGAAATCAGGAATATCCCTGATGATTTACATCCCTGCAGTACTAAATATACCCGGTAGTTAAGGAGCTCGTTCTTACCTATTAAACTCCGTCATGGTGTATGAAACAACTTGTGCAAAACCCTGGTGGGAAAACAGAAAATGCATTGAGATGTTACAGGTCTTGTTCATTCATATCATCTTACAAAATTTGGTAATCAGTTTACTTCTTGTAACTCTTTTCTTTTTGATCTGATGAAATATAGTCGCAATATTTGTTTAGTATACCAATTTTGTTGTACATTTTTTCTAAATTGTTTCCCCAGCTCTAAGCCATGTAAAAGCATCTTCTTCTAGCTAGATTTGGAGCCCAAAACCAGAAAATCTAAAAAAAAAACAAAAAAAAACCAAAGGTTATACATTGGTAGGTTCTTGCGCTGTAATCCCTCAGTAATGAAGGATTTTTGTCAGGCGTTGTTTTTAAATGCACAGGCACTTACCGTTAATGCTAACTCATCATCTAATATCGACAACTTCACAATATAGGGATTGGCAGACTGAAAAATAACAATTTTTGTTGTTGAATATATCATACCTGGTAAATGCAATGCACATTCACAAGGTTTCTATGCAATAAGTCTGTATGATAAAATCTCTGAGTGGTTTACTTTTCCAAATTTTAGTTTTTTTAATTTTTTTTTTTTTCAGAAATTCACCAGGCTAAGAACAAAGATACTTGTAGGTTATTTACACTCATCCGATATTTGTGCGTGCTGACTGTCATCATGACAGTTGTTGTAACTTTAACTATCGTAATCTCCCGCGTAGAAGACGCGCTGCGCGTATAGGACGCACCCCAAACTCAGCAAAAGCATTTTCGCGTATAAGACGCACCTCTTAGGTACCAATTTTGTATATTCAGTACATTTCTATAGTAAAATTACCCCTCGTATAAGACGCACCCCAAACTTGAGAGAAAGCTATAAGACTCCCCAGCATTTTGTTTGGCGTAGAGGACGCGTCTTATACGCGGGAGTTTACGGTATTTAAAAGTTATTACTAACACCAGTAATAAAGGAATAGGATAGGAGTTCTACTCGCGTCAGTTCTTGAAGAAGTACTATTTCTTGAGATCAGTTTCATCTCAGGTGTTTTAATACGTCCATTTTCAAGTGACATACACACATACCTCATATTTTCTGTATTGGACTAGAATAGTTAATAGAAGCACCGCGTCGTGGCCATGGTCCTGACGAGCCATCTGACTCCCTAGGACCTACAACAGCAAAAGTAACTCAATAATTTCCATTTAAGTTACTAGCGCATGGTGATTTGTGAATAGCAATTAGATTCAGTGTCGTAATGCGATTCCACAATCCTTGGTGTCTCATGATATGGTCGGGGATAACTCTCGCGAAGAATGCGAAAGCATTTCACATAGTGGTCCTTTGTATTTACTGGTACCGCAACTTTCTGTTTTTAAAAGTTCAGAAAAAGGGTGGAATGTGTTTATTACAGTATTACAGCTTTTATCTTTCAGATGAGCTGCTAGTCAGATGAGCTGCTAGTCAGATGAGCTGCTAGTCAGATGAGCTGCTAGTCAGATAGCAGCCCAAATTAGGGGATGTGAATGAGGGTTTAAACTCACCTGGATAATGGTTTCAAAAATACTGTTAATCATGACATACTCCAACATTGTGTTTTGGCTGACGTTATCTGTAGCCTGAAAAGTAAGGCGAAAAGTATGTTTTATGTCTGCTACACAGTGGTTTGTTTAGGTACATGATATTATCATACTTGTTGAACAGTTCTATATAACCAGTAGCGGTTCAAACGTCAGTACAGCAATACGCCCATGTTATATTCAACACATATCACTTAATCTTGTATTACTTGTGCATGTATAATTAGACCGCATTAAAACCTCTTAAACAAATTCTCATATAAAAGGTGGCTGCTCCAGCCCAAAAGAAAGGTCTGACTGTATCGACAGTATGAGGACAGTTCTACAAAAGTTTTTGTTCAAAGCGCTGACAAATAAATTCAATAGATGTACATAATATTATACTTACTGTGACTAGTACGAGTGGGAGGCGGAGTGCGAGTGTCTTGAGACTGAGCGGATAATCACCGAGCAGCACATTGTTCACACACTCCAACAGGATCTTGGTAAATTAAAAACATACAATTGTGTTATAGAAGGTGAAATTCAATGTATGTATTTCTACTTTTCACGTGGATTTGATAATGTATGTATGGCTTCAATTTAAGTTCTCTCATCATAATCTACATACGCTCACTTCCTTACAGGGTCAATGCAAATTCTTTAGCCTTTTTATAGATAATTTTGAAACCCTGTATTCATGGTTTTTCGCCAACATTTAGGTGAACTTAGCAATCTTGTGCAAGCCCCGTTTATAAACGCAGATCTTAGGTCAGGAGGGAAAGTCTCAGTTTTCGGGAAGTATGACATCAAAAGTGGGATAATGTGGCGTTTGTCCTTCTCTAGTATGACATTAAAACAACAAATATTGATGATTTGATAAATTCTCTTACCTGCATCTGTGACTCTGCCGCATCAAACCCAATGAGGATGTCGATGACATCGAAGCCGTGGTCACTGCCACTCTTCCTGTATACGCCTTGTATCAAGGCGCATAATGTCTACATAAACAATTTATGAACTATTAGTTAGGGTAGCACCATACCGATTGATTGAAATGGTACATAGATATTACACTAGCAGGTCTACTCCCCAAGACTGCATATTTGAATCATGCAGAGCTAATGTGTATGAAAAAGGTAAGCTAAAACGGGTCGGCATGATGCATGCATGTATATGTAGGCCCTACCAAGTCTAATCGCAATGTAATACATACCTGTAGTGCGTTGACGACTCGTATGGGGTGCTCTTGTAGTAGGACCTGTGTACACTTGTAGAACAAGTCGTTGATGTTCTCCTGAAATGTACGGTCAACGGAGATAACATTAAGTCAGAGAGCTCATATCGAGGGTCATATTGTGTTAATTCATTGCAAATCACTATAAGTCACTAACCTTAATGACCATTTAAGCACCATAACGTTTGTAAAAATAGAGTAATTGACTATACCTGGAAGTCTTTATTTGGTAAATTTATATTCCTTACCTTCAATCCGACAAGTTGTTCTGCATTGAGTTTTTCAAACTCATTTTCCATAAAGGTATTATTCGCCTGAAACGAAATGAGTTTGATTGTAAGATACCCAGAGAAAAGTTTCAATTGAGTAGAAAACTATTTGTTTCATTAAAATCTCTATTTCATAATATTATGTACATAAAAGTACTGTAAATATTGTATCAAGTGTGTATTTTTTCTGGCTTTTAAAACGCCTTGCTAACCTTTAAAACATATATGCGGTAGTTTTCACAAAAATTACATACCTTGAGTAAAAAGAACTCATCCCAGAAGTTCGGGTTACCCGTAGAAGGGTCTTCTCCCTTACATGAAAAGTTTTATACATTAGAAACATATTTTCACAGTTCATCACACATGGTATGTACGCCGATGGGCAAGTGGTTACCAAGGAAAGCTTATACATACATGTATTTGTCAGACCTCAATTATAAATAAGACCCTATATCAAAAATATCTTAGTGGCTACCGGTAGTTTAGGTTAAACGTTGTCAATACCCAGTGCATTTATAAAGGCAAAATACAAATCCTTTTGACAATCTAAGTTATCGTAAAGACCGGCCTTTACCCTAAAGAATGCTTCATAGAGCTGGACGATTTTCTCCTTTAGCGGAATCTTGCTGGATGATCCTTTGCGGAGCAGGGAGGGTAACTTCTTGTCTTTGGGTGAGGAAGGTTGGGCACTCATATCTTTAACCATCACAGCTGTGTTCACGTCAGTGCGGCATTCTGTAAGTGAAACAAATATTTACATAATCTTTTAAAGAAAAATATGAAAAGAACGGATTTAAAATTTAGTGTCATCCCAGTTGTTCGGTGCTCAGCCCGAAAAAAAGTTAAAATTGTTGTTCAGGTGATGTTGCCTACCTTGTTTTTTTGGCCCTGCCTAACTTTTTTATGGGCATTTCGTGGAAAATCCTATATTTTGGCACTTATCAAGACATGGAGTTTTTATGATCTCACATGTCAATTTTGCATCGAGTAGGTGCGAAAATTTACAGCCAGCCTCAAAAATTCTCCAAAATATAAAAAAGTCCCTACCTACCTACCCTAATATTTTTCGACCCTTTTAGCTGAACACAATATTTTTTTAGGCCTCATGAGGAATCATGAGGTGGCAAATACATGTTTTTGATTTTATAAAATGATCAGAAGTTGTTGCTTTTGAGATGACTTGCTTTCGAGATGCTACTTCCAACCTGTAATTGCTTCCGCAGTGTCCAATTACCCTTTTGATTAAAAACAACAGCACATCCAGTGTTGCGTACCATATATCCTTTAGATGGCAGTCTAATTCTAAACAAGGCCCATTTCCAGGAGGTCTTGGGGAACTTGCCCACCGACCTGTAGATCTGCCACTGCTGGGGAGGGGAGGGAGGCTGGGAGGTATTTTTTTTAAAAAATCAGCTCCCTCCCCTACCAATAAGTGTTTGGGACTGAAATGACTGGGTCTGAAATGACTTTGGGTCTAAAAGGACCTGTTACACCCGAAGTGTGCCCTTTTTTATTCAGGACCGGTATTAGCCTTTACGGAGTAGTCATTACCTACTTGTCAAGGTGGGGGTGGCCTTTGCATGTGAAGTTTGCAGTCTATGCAATCCCCCCCTCCCCTGATGATACATAGGCCTAATAACTCCCTAAGGGAGTGGCAATTATTTATCAACGGGGGGTGGTGGGTTTTCACACAGACATGTAAAAATAATTTACACCCCCCCCCCCTCGATGGCAGAGATATGGCGCGGTGGAGAATTTTCACACCCCTCCTTGATATATCTGTACTGTAGTAGCACAGGCGTTTTTTGCTAAAAACAGTTTTTTAACTCCCCCCCCCCCTCTCAGGAGGGTCCGAATTGTTACACCCCCCTCGAACTCCCGCCGTTGATAAATAGTGACCACTCCCAATAACTATCTGAGAAGGTAGATTAGATGTGTATTGATCACAATGCTTATTCACTGTGTCCAATACACAAGCAATTCACCACCAGCATGGTGCAAATTTTGAGGTGATTTCTGGGCCCATCATGTAGACGTAGTATAGGGAACAGAGCCATTCCTGTATGGAGGTGGCCATCTTGAAATCAGTTATGTAACTGGCCCCCGACGGCCATCTTGGCAGAGGATTGTGACTGAGACATCTGATCGGATCAGAGCATATCAAACATGTTTGATCCGTCCTGACTCGATCAGATGGACGTCCCCGCACACAGGGCTCCTCCTTGACTACTGATCCAGTCAGATGACTCAATCAGTATGTTTGCGGTTCCCTTTATCTTCCCCTCCACCCACAGAAAACAATGGGAATTGATAAGACTGATAAGCTGTCCCTGACTCTATATTAAATCACCTTGAGTACCTGCCCATTGTTTTAAGTGTGAATGGAGGGGATTAGCCTGATAGGGAGACAATGGCTTGGTTTTACTTGAAGTCTATATAAAACTATATTGTTTAAGTTTAAAGTATTTGCTATCCAAAGGTATAGACTTCTAGAATATAGCTTAATATAGACTATTAGGAAGGGCAAACCAAAGTAAACTGTACAAAGAGTCCAACCACTGATCCAGGCACCGACTACAAGAGCCACCTAGCTAATTTGTTTGGTACTAGCAATTGCTCTTTTCCCTATAGTCGAGCCTGGAACAAATAGAGTTTTTTCACGTGACGTCAATTTGCAGTGCATGATGGTGTTGGAGAGCCTCCAGGGATGTGATTTCATTTTGGCCAATTTGTAGTACTTGATCAGACTTCATGTCTGCTGCTCATTTGGAATTCTTAGTCTCAAAATATCAGAGACCCCCCCCCCCCCTATATGTTAAAATGTTTTCTCATTGGAAATCATGAGGGTCACCTATTTGACCCTGAATTGTAGGAAATCTTACAGATGAAGGAGAAATCACATCCCTGGCCTCCACTGAACACACTACTCCCGCTGCCATAGATAATGCACTATGGCGATATACTACCCTGTATAAAATCTTAGTTTCCTCCTAATCCTCTGGTTTATCATAAAAATCCTTTTCACCTCTTATAGAAGAGATTTAGGGGAACATGCTGAACTGGAAATTATCAGTGTCCGATTTATTTAAATGTTGAATATCATATGTGGAAGTGGAAGAATGTGCCCTGTGGAATCAGCAGGGGTAGAGCAGTGAATGGGTGACTTGCCTACCTCAAGTTACTGTGGCGGTCTACTACCCTGTACAAGATTCTTATTTTTTAACATTTTTATGAATCAGACAATAATAATTCTTAGTTTCGCATACTCCTCTACATCTCTACTATTACCGATGTAAAAAATATTTCGATCAAACAGCAGGGATAAGGGAAAATCAGGATAATAGCAGTAGACTAGTAGATTGCACAGTAAAGCCCGGGACTGATGGCCCCAGAAAATGAGACTGAGGCCACCCTTAAAAATATGTCCATTTCCTGTCCAGAGGGTGGGATTTTTCAGACCCATGAGGGAGGGAGGGAGGGAAAAGTTTTTTTTAGGAAAATATTTTTATTTGTCGTGAACATCGTAAGCGGGGATGGCATGAATTTGTAATTACCGCAATCTCCCGCGTAGAAGGCGCGTCTTCTACGCCAAACAAAATGCTGCTGGGTCTTATACGCGGGAGGGTAATTGCCTTGAGTTGGGGGTGCGCCTTATACGCGGGTTTTTCCAACATCTCATTTGGGAAAATGCGCTGATGACAGCTTGAACTCATAGCGCCAGCACCGCGGCAGACCGGGAGGTGTCGACGCGCTCGCCGGGGATAAGGCCCACCATGCGCCGGTGACAGCTTGAACTCATAACACGAGCAGCGCGGCAGACCGGGAGGTGTCGACGCGCTTGGCGGGGATAAGGCCCACCATGCGCCGGTGACAGCTTGAACTCATAACACGAGCAGCGCGGCAGACCGGGAGGTGTCGACGCGCTTGGCGGGTTCAAGTCGACCGTGCGCCGATGACAGCATCGACTCATAAACCCCTCACCGCGGCAGCCCGGTCGCTGTAAGCCGACCGTGTGCCGATGACAGCTTGAACTCATAACACGAGCAGCGCGGCAGACCGGGAGATGTCGACGGCCGCTCGGCGGGTTTGACGCCGACCGTGTGCCGATGACAGCTTGAACTCATATAGCCAGCACCGCGGCAGACCGGTCGCTGTAGATTTGCTCGCCGTTTTTTTACGCCGACCGTGTGCCGATGACAGCTTGAACTCATATAGGGGGGTGGGGAGGGGGGGGGGCGCCTTCTACGCGAAACAGCCCCCCTGAGAGTTGGAGGGGCGCCTTATACGCGGGTTTTTCCAGAAATCGATCCAGAGGAGGTACGTGCGCCTTCTACGTGAAAAGGCCTTCTCTGAGTTGGGGGTGCGCCTTCTACGCGAGCTGCGCCTTCTACGCGGGAGATTACGGTACGTTCAAAGGTTTTGTGATTTGAAACCTACTTTCTTGTGCTGATGGACGAAAAAAAAAATTTCTTCAGAACTCAGGAAAAGATATATATGTATATATATATATTGTAGCGTACTTCAAGCTCCTCCGGATAAGAGAATGACGACCAGTAACACGGACAAGTATAATTAACGTGAACTCTTTATTGCCTGGCTTGCTCTGCCACACCAGCTAAGTATATCTCTATCTATATGCCGCTGCTCCTCCTCTCTGGAGCAAGTGCCGGTGCGTCCTATAGCCACCCCAAGCCCAGACTGCCTGTCCGGTGGGACACCTCCAGTATTTATACACTTGCAAGTCCACCGGCGCTGGTGTATGCACAACATACACCGCCGCCGAAGACGCTACTCCGCATAACACAACTTTACACAATGCTGACGTGACTCCGCCTCCGCCGGCATCCCCCGCCCCCATGCCAGGATGGTTTCGGGATCCACCGACGTCGGCTCGGTCTACGCCCCACTCTCCCCAACTAATTAACAGTCGTACTGGGAAAGAATGTCAGAGTACCCTCCTGCAGATGGGTATCCAATTTTGAATAAACAATTATACACCATGGCCCCTGGGTGTTTGTGATTATTACTTTTAAACAAATACATTGAGCAATATAGATAATCATACAGTATACACAGTATCAATACTTATAGCATGCTCCACCGGATAGCTTCATAATTTACAAATGGTTTAACTATTATACAACTGCTGCCTTCAAGGCCAATACAACATCACTGCCACCGCCGAGATGCCCCCCGACTCATCCACCGAGCCGTCCACCGGTCCTCCAAACCGTCCACCGACGGCCACCTTCCTCCGGTTGTTGCCGTCTCTCCTCCGCCTGCCTCGGGATGCCGCCCCCGCGGCTCGACCAGGTCTGCAACACAAGGTAAGGCACTTGTACTGCTTACCCCACCGGAACTGATGCATTTTGTTCTTCCTTTACGGTGCTACTGCTCCCCCAGCCTGTACTGGCTTACACCCATAGATTACTCGGGTGCATTCCACGTCGTCCCAGCTTATCCCGCAGTCACCCTCCGACCCGGCTGCATCACCGCCCTCCTTTTCCTCCCACCGACCTCCGCCGGCGCCCTCCTGTACTGGAGTTTCCGCTTCCCCCGCCGTAGATACACCGGAAGAGACACTTACCCTTTTTACTGGGTGCTCGTAGAAGCTTCCTCCTCCTCTCTCTCCTCCTTCTCCGGGGCCTTCGGGGTAATAGGCCATGGCTGCCCGCATCTGGAGCACAGTCTCTCCCTGGAAGCCTTGGCGTACCTGGTTCGGGTCACCTGAACCAGTTCCACATCACCGTCAGCCAAGCTTTGCACTGCCGAGCTGCACACACCCCCCGGTACCACTCTCATCTCGGGCCCCAAGTTTCCCGGGTTCCGCAAGCGCCTCGTATACTCCTGCAGCTCACGGGGGCCTGTGAAGTCCTCGTTCCAGGGCATCAAGTTCTCCTCCACCTCTACCCTTTTACCAGAGTCGGGAGCCGGGGAAGGGGCAACCACCACGTGGCTTACAGACACTACTCCCTGTGTGGGAGCCACGCCCCCGTCAGGTATGGGTACCACCTGGGCGTCTGTCACTATTATAACACGTTCGGAGGTTGGTGGGCCTAAAGGGTCCTCATCCTCCACACTCCCCTGCACCGTCTCCACCCCCTCCGGCACCAACACCATAGTCTCCATGTGTCCCGCCTCCTCCCCAGCCTCGATTTGTAAGAGAAAGTCCCCCTTGGGAGACTGCACCACCAGCCCCTCCAATCCAACAGTAACTGTCCTGGGGTAATGCACTAAGTCAGGCCTCCCTTTTGCTCTCCCGGCCATCTTGCCTTTTTGTTGGGGGGTTACTCCAACAGGTTCCCCCTCATTGTCCATGGGTTTGCTGCCGGAGCTCGTCTTTGCCGGGGTCTTGGGGCGCTGGCCCGTGGGAGTTAATGTACTCAGTAATATTCCCTCAAGGCTGCGCCGCGTTCCGGGGGTGGGAGTCTGGGGCACCACTGGTGGACTAGCCTTTTCCGGGGTCTCCCCCGTGCGCACGGTAACCTGCTCCGTCAGTGTTTCTAATCCTGTTTTCTGGCTACTCTTTCCCGAGCCTTTCCCTTTTCCTCCTTTTGTCTTTTTAGATTTCTGTTCTTTCAAAGCTCTTTCCTCCTCCGCCACCCTGGCTTCTGCTTCTTTCTTTTCCTCTATAGCCTTCTGTCTTTCCATTTCTCTCTCCTTCTCTAACCTCTTTTGTTCCTCTAACTTCTTCTGCCTGGCCCTCTCTCTGCCAGCTTTGATCATCGCTGCATACTGCTCCTCGAGGTCAGGGTAGCCAGCCACGCCGGGGGGGTATTCAAAGATTTCTTCATCGACTTTAGCTGGAGCGGAGACCATCTCCGTGGCTACGTCTCCGGGGTCTGGTTTACCTGGTCCCCTGTCCTCCTCCGCCTCCGGGGAGTCGGGGGTGGAGGTGGCCCCTTCCTCAGCAGGTGTACATAACTCCGGTTCAATGTGGGGTTTGGGGCGGTCCTCCTTTAAGGTGTACTCCGGCAGTTTTTCAGGGCTGGAATCGAGTCCCCCGGAAATTTCAAATGCCTTTCCTTTTTCAGGGCTGGACTCCTGAGCTGACTGTGAACCGTCGTCTGTGATGTCATCGTAAGTCCCAACCTTTAGCTGGGTTCTCCGTGTTGGTATACCCGTCCTAGCAGCATCATATTCCTTTTCTATTTCATCTACGTCCAGTGTGCCCACCGGCAACTCCTTCTGGAGTCTAGTTAAGGTTTTGGTCGGGGTCTCCCCCTCCCTACTGTACCTGTCCATTAGTAATTTAAGAACAAAGAGAACCTTTCCCTCCTCCTCTGGCTCCAATAGATATTTACCGGTGATGGGGTCCTTTATCATGTCTGTAACCCGGCAGACAGCTCCCTCCTTACCGGGGGACCGGCGCACCTTTTTGTCAGGGGGCTCCTCCACTGCCTCCTTGGACACCCGTTTCCGCCCCTTGCCCGTACTACTCCGGGTGGCCACCCCTTGCGCAGGTAGTTCCTGATTGAGTGGAGTTTTCAGTCCCACCAGTTCCTCTAGATATTTGGCCGCTGCGGCCACCTCCTCCATTTCCTCATCCCCTATGCTTATCCCGGGGGACACCAGTGACGATATGATAGAGGCGCTGCCCGGTGTCTGGCTGGAGGACACCACCACCTCCGTTTTAGAAGTGCTTGCGGCGGCGGACTCGGCCGGCTCCTCCGCCTTCCCAGCCCCTCCTTTTGACGTATGGACCTTAACCTTCCGGGGTTTGCCTTTAGACTTGGGTTTTGCAGACGTGGAGGTGCCTGGAGTTTGTGCTGGAACGGCCCCCGCCTCCCCTTCACTAGCCAGCCGCAGTTGCTTGGTCTCTTTCGGGGGCACCCACCCTGTCCGGGTGCTGTCTCTCCACGTGGCGCACCAGGTCATTCTTGTAATCTTTGGCGACCTGGTATTCACAGCCTGTGGAGGGGCACTCGTATCCTTCCTGCACGGCCTCATGCTTCCTCTGATGGCGTTTTAAAGCATCGCTGCGTCCAAAGGCATACGGTTTGCCCTCCTCCCTGCAGATCTCACACCTGTGCTTTGGTATCTGCACTCCCCCTACCCATACCATGGGCACGGACTTCTCGTCTTCGTGTGTCTTAGGCATATTACCGAGTTCTAACTGCTCCCAATCAATGGTCGATACTGCCGAATCCCGGGGATGAGTCCTTCCTTTATACACCCCCGGCCCGGCCACACCACTCCCCCTTGAGTTGTCTTGTCCAATTAGCAGCCAGGAACCTTCCCCGCACGCCTGTGCCACCGGGGTTTCCCCTGTCATGAGGCCGTCACCCGACCGTGAGAAAGTCCGCTCTGCTCCTTCCTCCGAACGCTCCGGTGGGTAGTGGACGTGGGAATGGGTTCTTGACCAGCTGTCTTTCGCACGGTCCTTCTTCCTGTAGGGTTTGTTGTTTACTTTTCGGTGGACTGTTTCCTCGGTGGGCCGTTGGCGGTGTTTATTTCTATCATTCTCCCTTCCCCCATGCCTAGGGCGGCTGTGGGACCGTGAGGACGAGGATTTGGGTGGAGATCGGCCCCCTCTCTCCCTCCGGCGGCCCTCCCGGTGAACCCCGTCTTTCTTTACGCGCTCCCTTGG
This sequence comes from Acholoe squamosa, assembly GCA_949317995.1. NCBI lineage: Eukaryota > Metazoa > Annelida > Polychaeta > Phyllodocida > Polynoidae > Acholoe > Acholoe squamosa. Next base: position 64,000,826 of record OX439043.1, read on the forward strand.
CCCTTTTTTTTTTTCCTCCTCCCGCCCAGCTTGTGTGTCCCCTGTTACACCATTTCTACAGCTCTCCTCCACCTTCCTCATTACAACACGTCTGTCCTCCGCCATTTCTATCGGGAAAGTGACTGTTATCTTCAAGTAGTGGTCGTCTCCCTCCTCATTGACGTCACTCGCATTCTGGTTTCGTAGCAACACCGGTTTTGGCGGGGCTATCGTCCGGCAGGGGGCGCGCTCGACGCTTTAGGCGGAGTTTTAGGCCCGTCCCCCGATCTAGGCGGCGTAGTAGGCCTGAAGGCGCCCGGCGGGGCCGTGACCCCAGCCTGTACTAAGTGTAGACACGTAGGCGCACCCTTAGGCGTCTCCTCCGCCTTAGGCGGTGTTTTAGGCCTCCGGGGTAAGCGACCCGGGGCTATTAGACGGCTCTCCCTCTCCTCATTCCGTTCGTTATCGTGCTCTGCCTCCTCTAGCATTTCATAGACCCGCCACCTCTCTGCATGCCTGCCTAAGATACGACATCTCTCTGGGTCCTTCCTCCGTCTGGCCCACTCTGCCCTCTTGAACTCGTTTCTCTCCCTAGTTTCTTCTGTCTCCTACTCCAAAGGGGATAAATATTCTTCATCCAGGGGGGGTTCGTCATCTGGGGGTTCACCCCTCCAGTGGGCCATTGCAGCTTCTGCTCTCACCCTAGTCTCCTCCTCCCCCCACCATTTCCACCAGCTGTCCCCACCTTCAGCCATCCTAACGGGTAAGTATGCTTGGTTACGCGGCCCGGGGTTAGGGTCCCTTATTATCGCCCGTATCGCCTTAGCCCCCGGCGATCCATCCCCCGCTCCCTGGTCGGGGTTGGCTACCTCTTCCTCCGCCGGGTCTATCTCCGTGCATTCATCCCCCAGATCCTCTTCCTCTGGCAGGCAGACCTCCTTTATAGAATCAAAATGTACCACCTTGGTTACACGGCCCCTCTTTATCTTGTACACCGCATCCCCTATTTTCTCCTGCACAGTCCACGGGCCGGTCCAATAACATTGCAACTTGGGTGATAGTCCTCTCTTCTTTAGGGGGTGATAGTAGAAGACCTGGGATCCCGTTGGCAGATGGCCCTCCTCCGCCCTCGCATCATAGTTACGTCGTTGGCGGGCCACCGACCTCCCTATGTTACTCCTAGCTGCCTCATACGCCCGTGCCATCTTCTCCTGGACCTCAGCCACGTATCCAGCCTTATTCCTTGGGGGTGGGTCCAATGGGTAGATCAGATGCAGGGGGACGGTTGTTTCCCTTCCCAACATCATCATGTTAGGCGATACTCCGGTGGAGCTATGCACCGATGACCTATAGGCGGCCATCACAAAGGGGAGCTGCAGGTCCCAATCCTGCTGGTCGGTGGCCACCACCATGGCCAGTAGTGCCTCAATGGTCCGGTTAGCTCTTTCCACCATTCCATCACTTTGAGGCCTAAAAGCGCAAGTCCTTGTTTGCTTGACCCCCAGCAAGGCTACTATCTCCTTGAACAACCCCGACTGGAAATTCTTGCCCTGATCGGTGTGAATCTCCACCGGCGCCCCTAGCCGACATATGAGTTCCTCCACCAACTTCCTTGCCACGGTGGGCGCTTCCTGATTGGGAATGGCATAGGCCTCCGTCCACTTAGTGAAATAGTCGGCCGCTACCAGGATGTGTTGATTACCCCGTGAGGTCGGGGGCAGAGGTCCCATCACATCCAGGGCTACCCTTTGGAGTGGTAGACCAGCCCCAACATGCCCCATTGGAGCTCGGTGGGGGGCAGGGGCTGCCTTCCGCCGCAGGCACGGCTCACACTGCTCACACCACCGGGTGACATCCCTCCGGAATTCAGGCCAGTAATATCCTCCCTGTACCCGCCTGATGGTCTTGTTACGCCCTAGGTGTCCGGCCAGTGGTTCTCCGTGTACCTCCTGCAGCACATCTTTCCTGTTAGGCTTGGGAACTGCTATCTGGAAGTGGGCCGACCCCGCCTCCCCTATCCACCATCTCCCCAACACGCCCTTGTGTATTGTCAGCCTCTCTCTCTGGGCATACCAGGCCTTCTTCTCATAGCTCCAGTCCCGTCTTACCGCTTCAGCGGGTACCTCTCCTCCTTCCACCCACCCCCGTACCTCCCTGAGAAGGGGGTCATCTTCCTGCAGCTTTTCCCATGCCGCCCCCACCGGAGGCTCCGGCCCCTCCGCGGGGGATTGGTTCCCTCCCTCTAGCACTTGACTCTGAGCTCTTGTGAAGACACGACACCACCGCCTGTCTTCTTCAGGGTCTCTGCCGCATTGTTTACAGGGCGTCCTGGATAGGCCATCCGCATTACCATGGGCCTTTCCTGGTCGGTGTTGTATCACTATGTCATAAGTGCCTATGATCTGAAGCCACCGCGCCAGCTGGCCCTCTGGTTCTTTGAACTCCAATAGCCACCGAAGGGATGCATGGTCGGTGCGCACTACCACCGGCCGACCCACTAAATAGTGTCTGAATTTCCGGAGGCCAAAAACGATGGCTAACAACTCCCGCCGCGTAACACAATAGTTTCTCTCAGGTTTGCTAAGGGTGCGACTGCCATAAGCCAATACTCTCTCTTCCCCATCCTGTTCTTGTGCCAGCACCGTGCCCAACCCCGTATCACTGGCGTCCGTGTCCATAATAAGCTGGCCTTCTGGTCGGGGGAACCCCAGGATAGGAGCTTCTATCAATTTCTGCTTCAGTATCTCGAAGGCCTTTTCACACTCCGGCGTCCACTTGAAAGGCCGTCCCTTTTCCGCCAGAGAACTGAGGGGTTTAGCCTTAGTTGAGAAGTCGGGGATGAAGGCTCTATAATACCCCGCCAGACCGAGAAAACTCCTCACTTCTGTGATATTCCGTGGTGGGGGCCACCCCTGAACAGCCTCCACCTTGCCTGGGTCGGTCCCTACCCCGGCCTCACTGATCTGGTGCCCCAGAAACAGTATCCTCCGGCGGGCCAGTTGGCATTTGGAGGGCTTTATCTTAAGGCCGGCCTCCGCCAGTCTTTGTAGTACCTCGCCCAACCTCTCCATATGCTGTTCAAAGGACTCGGCAAACACGACAATGTCGTCTAAATATACCAAACAGGTACGCCACTGAAGCCCCCGCATGGCAACCTCCATCACTCGCTCAAACGTCCCTGGGGCATTACATAACCCAAACGGCATTCTAATGAATTGGTAGAGCCCCCGGTGGGTGGTGAACGCTGTCTTCTCTCTGTCCTCCGCCCTTACATCTAGTTGCCAATACCCACTGGCCAGATCCATTGATGAGAACCAGGTGGCCCCCGCCATAGTGTCCAAGCAGTCCTCCACCCGGGGTAGCGGGTAGGCATCTTTTACTGTAGCTTTGTTTAACCGCCTATAGTCCACACAGAAACGGGTTGTCCCGTCTTTCTTCTTCACTAGCACCACCGGAGATGCCCATGGGCTTACTGAAGGCTCGATTACCCCCGCCTCCAACATTTTGTCAACCTCCTCTTCCACCGTGGCCCTTCGGTGGGGGGCTAATCGTCTTGGGGGCTGCTTTATAGGGGGTTGATCCCCCGTATCTATTCGGTGTTGGGCCATAGTGGTGTGTCCCTTATCACCCTTATGACACTGGAAGGCCGCCAGGTGTTGATTAAGTAACCCCGCAAGCTCCTTTCTTCTGTCTGGCTCTGTTCCCTCCACCAGCTCTCCTATAAGCCCTCTCTTCTCCTCCGGCGACATAGCCTCCACCCGACGGCACCAGCTTCCGGGGTTCACCCCCGGATCCTCTCCCGGCGTTTCCACCCGTTGGATGCCACCCAGAGTCATATCCTTGTAGACGATGATCGGTTCCAGCCCAGGGTTCAGCACCCTGACCCAAGTTTCTCTGTTTATTGGCTGGACCAGGCCTCTGCCCACCAGGAAGTGGGGTTCACCCTTGTGCCCGGCCATACTTTCTATCATGCCATTCCCACCGTCCAACCACCGACCCATCACCGCGCCTTCCAGAAATGCTTCCTCCCCCGCTCCGACCACTGCTGAGCGGGTGCTCACCACTCGACACGCCGATTCTGGTTGGGTCCAGATTAATCTTCCCCTGGCCACGTCCACCACAAGCTGGTTTTCTCGTAGAAAGGCGGCGCCCAATATTCCTTCCGTCCCTGTGTCCCCCACGATAAACATCGCGTTCGTGCTCCTGCTCCCCAATTGTAATGCAGCCTGCATCTCCCCTTTAAGTTTCAGGGGCCTTCCATCCACCGAAAAGACAACTTCCCCCGTTTCTTGGAGCGGCCGATCACCCCCATGTCGTTCCCACCACCCGTGGGAGATAAGGTTTAGTGAGGCGCCAGTATCTACCAGCATCTGTATCACGGCTCCCTCCAACTTGCCTTCCACTATTAGTCCTCCGCCGCCCCTCTCTCGCCTTCCTTGCACAATATTCATAGGCCCAATCCCCCCGACCTGTACCTGGCCTTGGGTAGAGGTCGGTTCTAGTTTCCCGATGGAATA